>OY728161.1:115601756-118101756 GCA_963277665.1 Viscum album
TCCTAGGATTTTTTTCCAATAGTTCAATGAGAACCGTTGGCAAAAACCTTTCCCAACAGTTCTGAAACTATTGGGAAAGAGTTGATTTGTTTAGTTTTACCAATAGTTTGGTGTAAACCGTTGCGAAAACATATACCAATGGTTTAACCAAACTGTTGGCATATTTTAATTTTCCTAACCTATACCAACGGTTCTTGGTAAACCGTTGGGATAGTTTTTCCCAAAGGCTTACTTCCCCACGGTTTTCAGAACCGTTGGTATAACATATACCAATGGTTCTCCAAGATTTTTCAACGGTTCTAAACCATTGGGAAAGACCCCATTTCTAGTAGTGAATGATATATAACATATTCATTGATTAATTTATGATTTAAGGAATAATGGTTTGAACTCACCTGACCTATTTATATTATTATGTCTCAGTAAAAAACAATATTGATTGTCTGGATCAAATTAATTGTATATTGAGTAAACTAATTAGAAAACACCCCTCTTCTCTACTATATATTCCACCCCTCACCAACTCTTCTGCTCACACATCTCAAGAATTTAGCCATATCCAAATTCTACTCAAATATACAACCAAAAACCGTCTTCATGATCAAGAGCTATGTTTCTAAAAAAATACCAAAATCAACTCTCTGAAGAGGTTCTCAAGAAGAAGGAATCATGAGTTAAAACCCTCTTCTCCTTTCTCTCAACTATTTTCTAGTTCCTTTTTTTTCATTTTCACAACAAAACTCCGCTCATCCAAATAGAAAGAAAAATAAAGTATAATAAATATAATATAATGTTATCATGTTTATGGAATGATTCTTGATATAATATCTTCTCCTCTCTCTTTTATGTTCTGAATGAAAACATTGTCTACACGGTCCCAATTTACCTCATCCGTGGATGATGTGATTTAATATATCAATTTTGTCTTCAATTATGTTCATGAAACTATTTTTATGTTTGAAAAAAAAGACTATGATATATGTATTATATCTTATTTAATGTTGTGTAATCTTTTTTTACACATGATATTAATTTATAAAACAAGATGTGTTCGTTGTGATCAAAAAAACTAAATTAGTATAAACAATTATCACTAATGATTTACCTAATTAATCGTACTCATTTATGGTAAAAATGATATTTTAATATATTATAAGTTCACATATAACATAAAAGTTTAGTTATTGAAAACTATCCCACTTATAAATTTTTTTCCATAAACTTATACAAGTAAACTGATCTTTAAAACCAAGGAAATCAATGCTCCCAAATGATGAAATCAAATATATTAACCCATAAAAAGACCATAAATTAAATTCATAAAGTTATAATAAATAAAAAACATGTATAAATGGTTCTGGAAATATTAATTAATGAATCTAATGTTAATATCAAGGACATTAAGATCATGTAATGAACACCTTTTAGACATAAAGTAAGGGATTATACATGAACCTCTTTTATTCATTCAGGTTACTCTTACTCGATTTTTACCCAAATGAAATAAACATTTTTTATGTACACATTATATATTCTTTTTATATTATCGAAACTCATGTGTCAAGGTCAATGGATTCTTCTATTTCTGGGATATACATGTTTTTAAAAGGTTACATACTAAATTCTTCCCAATAAGAAATCCAGATTTAAGGGAACTTCCCAAATACATAATGATTTTCAAGTGCTCTATATAATATATTTTTATAAACCATATTTATTATAAATTTAAATATTTTATCATGAATAAATACCTTCGTTAAATTCTATTTTGATAAAAAATTATTAATTTTCCATTTTAAAGAATCCTAAATTGTTTACATTAAACCGTAATAAATTTTTTATTTATGTTGTTTATTAAAATATCTTTTCACTTAAATTTGACTTATCATATCATGATATATGGCTACATTACATTATGAATGTGCATATATGATTTAAATACCTTCTTTCGAGGATAATTCTTTGATATGACCATTTATAATTATAAGGCCCCAGCCTTAAACCTTACTTAATATTGAATTAAAAGAATAATTCACGTTGAGGATCTTTTCAGGTTTAGAGTTTTAGAGAATTAGAACATAACTATTACATCTCAAAAGATTACAAAGTAGTCACTTATACTAAGTTTCCATAATAAAAAAAACTCTTGAAAGAAACATGTCTAGTTCCATGTTTTATATAGCATGACATTCCCTTGATCCCATCCTTGACCTTATTCCACATTAAGTACTGTGAAAAAAATTTCAAAAAAACTTGGGGTGAGCATAAAAATATCAGTAAGGGATACACAAAGAATGAAAACTGTTAGTTTTTCAAAATAAAGTAAACCATGTATACTCTATCAAAGTAATACCTTCACCTTCATGAAGTTGTAAAAACCCTTCACTGAATAAAGTATCATTACTTAACTTTTTGTAACCAAAGGATTGCCATAAAATCCATAAAAAGAACACATAACATTTATAAAGGTAACTTGGGACATAAACATACTTAAGTGGAATAACCATACGGTCGACTTCCACACATATCACTTAATGGAATAGCCAAATGGCCAATTTCCATACATACTTAATGGAATAGCCATACGGCCGACTTCCATACCCAATTCATTGGAGGTTATAACGTAACCACCCGTCCTGGTATTCACGCCACATATGGTTTATAACGTAACCACCCATTAAAATGTCCAAGTACCAGTATAAAATCATAAAACATAAAACCAATATAAAGGAATGATAACATTTCCACATTTCAATCACAATATATCATAAATATATTGACATAATAGAATCCTTTTTCAAAACCATTTTCAATACCAAAATACATAAAAAAGTATATGGTATTTATTTTATTTTAAAAACATAACGGCTTGTGGAGGAAGCCAAAGACCAAATAATACTCGCGGCGGCAGAAAAGGTCATTGTTGCCGCGTAAGTTAAAAGAAACATTCCTTTTTGTCGTTTTGTAAAACGCTTCGTAGAAAAAGATTCCTTTTATATAAAAGTATAAGTCAAAGGGGTTTATACACCGTATAAAAGAAAGTTGTGTATAAAACGAAATATGCCTCAATGAAAGGAGATTGAGACAAAGTCCTTAAAAAGATCATTTTTAAAATAAAATAGATCTATTATGTGTATTCACTATAGGTACACATAAAGAAAGTAAAAATACAAAATAGGACATAATAACATCATGACATAATTTGAAAGTAGGAGATTAACCCAAAGAATGGATGTTCGGTAAAGAAGTTCCCTTTCCTCGGGTCCGACTTGAATCAATCATTCTTTAACGTCCTGAATAATAAACTTGAGTTAATTTATACTTGATTAAGAACCTTTTTAAAGTTCATTATTCCTTTTATATCACTTATTGCCATGTTATAAACATTATGTAACCATTTAAGTTAATAATGTTTGTTTTGTTAATATTTGGTTCTTAAGTCGAAAGTTGACTTCTTACAATTACATGTTGTTCGTGTGGTCAAAAGTTCTTTATATCCAGAATGAAATTCCTGATTTGGATATCATATATATCATATATATCCAGCATATACAAGTATTTATAATATTACATAATCATTTAGAGGTAAGAAATGAAATGCACCGTTCATGGAGACGGTAAGTCGTACGTACGCATGAACGCTACTTTCATTTCTTTGTCATATTGATGGACTTAAAACTAAATGAGAGGTATGTATATTTTAATTCCAGAATTATATTCATCATTTAGATATATCATTAATTATATATATCCATTATATACATGTACTTTTTATAGTACATTACATTTGGGGATAAGAAATGAAATGCACCGTTCATGGAGACAGTAAGCCGTACGTACGCATGAACGCTACTTTCATTTCTATATCATACTTTAATGGAAATAAATAATAATGATATAGAGGTATATTATAATTCCAGTATAAAATCATATATAATAACTTTAAATCCATCCTTTACACGTCCCACATATGGCATTAACGAATCACAACACTTTGAGGGGGCGGTAGTCTGCACTTCCTTAAATGAAGATATCGTGTTTACCCATAATGGAAACCATAAAGGTATGCCCAAAATGAAAAATACAGAAGCATAAAGAAAAAAATAAACATATAATATATCATATATAAAAATAGTGACATCATAATGGCCACCTTTGAAGGTGTTAAATGAGTATTGAACAATCATCGTTTCGGGAGGCAGAATTTCGCCATCCACGGAAACCGTATGTTCTTTAACCATTTGATGTAGTTTTGCGAGAGTGTAGCTCGAATAAATCTTATAAAAACATCCTAGTATATTGAAGATACTTGTGTTGTTACAAAATAAGTAAATAAAAAGAGTTTAGAGGGTTGGAGAAGCAAAATAAAACAAATGAACAAGAGAGAGTGAATAAACTTTAAATGTGTAACTCCTTTTGATTTGAGCCTAAAGGCTTCCTTTGAAAGGATTATGCCCAAAGGAAATCCTCTAGGATGAGGAGAGGGATGTGTAGAGAGTAATTGGGCAGGGGTTGGCCGAGCCAAAGGCTTGAGGAGTGTGTGAAATGAGGTAGAGGTGGGGGCCTTTTATAAGAGGAGAGGAGGGGCACTTTTGGAAAGTGAAGAAATATTACTTTATTTGAAAATGTTTTTCGGTTTTAAAAGGTCCCACATTGAAATAATTCGTGGATAAGGTGATAAGGGTTCGAAATACACTCATCCAATTGGTTTTGGACATGTGTAGTTCATATATTTTACATTATCTTTTCATTTTATTTAAATCGTCAAATAATGATGTCATCGCTGCATCATTATTATGTCATAAATAATTTAATTTATTTAATGTCTAAAAATAATAACAAAAATTCTATTATGTAGGAAATATTTTTAGCTTTCCAAAGACTATTTATAATCAAAAATCTGACTTGTATAACCCCATTTAATAATTGTTTTAGTAAAACATATCATGTTTGTGTCATTTTTACTTTTGCATTAAATAAAAAGTTATTTATGTCATTTCCCAACCAAAGTGTCTCCATGGGGTCCCCAAGTTGACCCATGGCTTGTCTTGGTCGGCCATGACACAATCAATGAGGGTAGGACATGTGTCAAGCTCGTCTTATTTTATTAAAGCATTATTTTTACCTTAAACTACACTAATTACCACTAATCGCGATTAAGAACTTAATAAGTTACTATTCACCAAAAAATTATTTTAATCTCATTGAACCACATTTTACATCTTAATGGAAACCATGTATGTCGGATTTTTGAAATTCAAAACACAATGATGGAAAAATTTTCATTTAAATGGAAAAATCAGTTTTTATAAGTACCACTTAGTGGTTTCACTATTCATCAAAAATTGAAGTTTTTCATAAAATTACCAAAAATTCACCCTAATCTATATTTGATATTAAGAATTAAAAAATGAAGTCTATTTTACAAAATTCAAAACATATAAGTCACATTAATTAATTTAATAATTAATTCCCGCTGTCAGAGCAAATAGCGTGTTTTTATGAAACAATAAGTATCAAAAGATTGACACTAGTTTAAGTCCAATTTCAAAGTGAAATTGATTCCAATGACCACCATTGGATTAAATGGTAAAAATATTTTCTAATTTTACTTTAAAACCAATTCAAAAGATAATCTAATCATATAAATAAATTAGATTAAAAAGAGGTTTTGAATTAAAATACAACATTTTACACTATTCATTAAAAAAATGAACTTTATCAGAAAGGTACCAAAAATTTACACAAAGTAAATTTTGATGTCCCGATTCTAAAGAAGTGTTATATTTGGTCCAATATAATTTATAAGATCGATCAAAACTATATTTAATGACGGTTCTCCGTCAAAAGGTGATAAGTGGACCTTTTGTGAAAATTAGGGTATAAATGCCTAAAATTGAACTCTTTTCGTATTTTAAGCCTTTATCTTTTATTGGGTAAATGAAAAAAACATTTAAAAACATATATAATCATATTTTAGTTATTTCTATCCATTCCCCCCAGTACAACGGCTACTCGTTAACTAACATTTAATATAATATTATTTTATTACTTGTGTGCAACGTAAGTTTTCAAAGAAACTCATCGTTGCGTATCGAGTACGTTATCGAACGTAGAAACCCCTTTTAATTAAAATTAATATTTAATTTGTAAATATTAATAAATATGAAAATTCTTTATTCTTTATTTACCTGGGATGTTACAATAATTCTTTTGACACGACAATGATACTCAATTATTTCTATGGGTAACCATTATGTTTATATTTGATTATTATGTATGATTCATTATCTGGAAATATTATTCATGAACATTTTATATTTGGTGCACCAATATAGATCTCAAATAAATTAGGTATTTTTTTGTCTCATGAGCAGTTGTGTGGAATGGTCTTGGTGGTTAGCCATGACTCAGGCTCTTCTATGTGCAATGAGCCTTGACTCGTGATCCTCTATATGCAACGAGCCATGAATCATTCTCCCTTATGTTCAATGATCCTTGAATCTTGATAAAGTTAGGTTTCATGTTGTTTCCACATTAATATGATTCCATGATAATATGAATCCATGATAATATGATCTCGTGTTATGATTCCTTATGTTTAAACATGCTCCATGCCTTTTTTTTATCGTTATGTTATTCCTTCTTACCCATGTGTTAAGATTTATTCTTATGTCTATTCCATTTCTAGGATTTTTATCTCATCCATTTTCTCACGTAATCCCCAGGTTATTTTATGAATATGTAAGGGATAAGAGGATGTTAGTAGCTCTTAATTGATGATAAATAAAGAAATGTTTTATTTAGACCCATGATTTCAGTTTTATCTACAAAATCTTCAAAGACACTAGACTTTAAGTTACTTGGCTTGTAATTTGATGTTAATTATACTTAAAATCATGTTATCATATTTTTAAAAGTATAGGTTTTCTATAGTTTCTTATTTTAGAGGGATAACATTTATTTATACTCAATGTAGAATAGAAAAATTATCAGATGTTTTAGTTGTAGTATATGAATGAGTTGAGAGTCTTGAGTGGGAAAATTAACCCCTTCACACTAAAGATGAAAATTCGATTACTCTTCATGATTAGTATTTTGTTAATTAACTAGGTGAAATTGTGAATTAAAACCATAAGTATTATCTAATAGTTCATAATTACCTGAATGTATCCTTGGTGGAAGTGTTATATATTTTTCAAAATTGATGAGTTTTGATGAGAGAATGTGTTGTATCACTAAATAATTCTTTTGTGCTATTGATGGGATATTTATAAATAGAGAAAAAGATAGTTTGATATTCCTTGGACATTAAATCTTTATCCCACTAGTAGCATGTCCATTATTTTCATCCTAGACCTTATCCTATTAAAACCCTTGGGCTAAAAAATATTTGTAATTGTTAAATATTAATATATTTTTTTAAATTATATTATGTTCTCTTTTAATATTTACAAATTATCATAGTTTTATATTTTATAGTAAACTCAGTTTCATGAATAATTTATCATTATTTAATTATAATATTGACTAATAGTTATTTATTAAAAAAAGTGTCTTCTATTTGATAATTTTTTTGATGTCAACAAAGGCGGATAAATTTGGGTAAAAATATATATTAACTATATTATTATGTTCTATAATAGTTTTCTATCTTATTTCATAGGAATGGTGGAATTTTTATAAAAAGGTATTCATTTTTAAATACCATAAATGTTATTATTATTTCACTAGAAATAAAAAAAAATTATATATAGTTTACAATACAACTCATATGTTCATGTTTAAATTTCAGTTTAGTTCTCTATGGATATTTTGATCATCAAAATGGGTGAGATTGTTCAACTAGTGCTGATCCAATGATTTAACTAATTTCTTATTTATTTTTATGATCAAGAAACACCCACATTTGGGTTAATAATTAATTCTCCTTAATTGGATTTCATTATTATATTTATTGGAATAATAATATTATATTTTAATAATAACTATAAATTTATATTTAAAAAATTCTAATTTTTTCATGTATTATAGGAATTTTGGACAAGTCTAGAAAAAATGTTAAATACCCAAAATTTGATCTAAATGTAATGATCTGGAAGCCTACATTAATAAGTAATGAATCTTTTGGAACCCTAATTTTAGTCTAAATGTATGGTTTTGGGACGATACTTTTGAGAAGTAACCTATGATTGAAAAAATAACATATGGTTCATCAACAATACTTTTGAAATCAACTATATGTTGTCAACAATACTTTTTAAGATTATCCATACATGGTGTAACTGTTTGTTTGACTTGGTCAACTGTGAGATTTATATTTTTGATTATTTTTGTGATTTCAGAAATGATTTTAACAGAGTTAATATATTATGAAGAACAATTCATAGATAGATTCAATGGATTTCATTAGATTAATTTAATTAATCATATATCTATTGGAATTTACAATTTTAGTGGGTGAATAAATTAAAATTTCAAACATAAGGTCTATTTTTAAGATCATGTTTTATTATGCACTATTTCTGGATTTCGTTTGAGTACAAGAAATATTACACTTCTTGATAAATACCAAGAGTTGAATCTTATTGAAACTATGAAAGAAATCACTTTTAAAATGACATATTTAGTTATAAATATAGAAAAAAATATTCCATTCATTAATTTTATTTCCAAGTCAACACTCTAGAGATATACATGTTTATGTTCATTTACTATCAGGAATTGTTATTATTTTTTCTTAAGAAATAAGATAGTACGTGTATTACCAAGGATTTTTTTATAATATTATTCATTCATGAATATATTTTATTTCATTAAATTAGTGCAACAACTATGTGTGAATGTTTTATCAACCCTATATGTGTTATATTTGTATCAAAGTGTTAAATACTTTTACACATTAATGGTTGAGTGTCAGCTCATTGTACTAAGAAATGGATATTTCAATTCTCTAAAAATGAAGATTAAGTCTAGGTAAATGACATAGAAATATTTTCGACATCTTTCACTTAGTTGTACAGTACCTCAAAAAAGGATCGGTTCCAGTAAAATAACTAAGATCACAAAGTATAACATTGGTGCAGTGGAATACGAGATTTAGGTTCCTCGAACCTCTATAAATCCTCTCACCTTGTTCATTATTTTGTTCATCTTATTATTCACTACTCTCCTTATGCGTGAAATAGAGGTTTTGTTTAATTCAAGAGGGATGGTTTTAGATTTTCATGATTTTTAAAAGTACACAATTCACACACTATTGTATTATCATCATCTTCATTATGAAAAAATTGTCTCATGTATTGATCCAAATCCTAAAATTTATTTACAATTATTTTTTATAACATCCTCCTTCAATTTTTATCATTTATATGAACATATTAGATGGTTGGATTAGTATCATAAATATGATGTGTGATATGATTACAAAAATGTGAGGTGTAACTACTGGGAAATGACCATATACCCACAGTTTTGGAAAACACTATGGGTGTTTGTCACCTATTTAACCATGGTTTTCCAGAAACCATTGTTATAGGGATTGGAATGGAATATATACATGCTATTTTTAGTAAAACGTGTGTATAGGGTTTGTCCATGATGTATACCCCTGGTTTTGGGGAAAATCATGGGTATAGGTCAGACTAATACCCATGGGGTTTGAAAAATCATGCGAATTGTGTTTGGTGGAGTATATATAACAAAATTTCTCTAGAAACCATAGTTATAGGTCATACCTATACCTTCGATTTTGTAAAACTCGGTGTATATTTTTTTGGCTTTAAGGAGGGAATTTGTTTGTCTCATAACAAAATAAAATTCCATGAGAACATATATTTCTGTGGTTTCACACCTATATCCATTGTGTAAATTAATATATATAAGTAAATTTATATTTATAAACCTATAATAGAATGGTGTGTAGAGTTTAGAAATCTCAATTGTATAAATGTGGTGCTGGGATAGAAACCCGTGGTTCGAAATGTTTTAAACTATATAGACATAGTTTCAAAACTATGGGTATATGGTAAATGAAATGGTGGAATACACCTATTCCCACAGTTCATAACCATGGTTGTTTCATTTTTCAAACCATTTTTACAACTCAGATCTATATTGATTTCATAACAGGCCCTTGATTTTTGAACTGTGGGTATTCCAATACTCATGGTTTTAGGGGCCACACACATGGTTTTGAACCATGAGTTGAGGTGGATTTTCTAGAAGTGTTTCACCTATTTTGATTATTTTTTCTCTTTACAGAATATATTATTTATTTATATTTATTAATATATAATAAAATTTTATAAAACATATAGTATAAAAAATATCAATCAAAATAAATATTCCCAGATCGGTAAAAGTTCTATGTCATTACATTATATATCTATCAATATAACATGTTTTTTGAGGATATATTATATGATGTTCTCTATCTTAAAATATAATTTTCCCCTTTATTCATTGACATATTGTGTATTATGTGTAGTTATATTGAAATTTCTTGAGCATATCAGTTTATAAATAATTAATTTTAAGGTAAAATAAACATAAAAATAAATATTATTTTAAGAAAATGCACTAGGAGAATATAAAAAATGGTCTAAAATTTGGATCATGAGGGTATCCCCAATACTAATGAGATTATAATCATATGGAAGGGATCCCATAATAGAGTATACAATGAGGTTCGTGTACTAACATAATTTAAAAGTTAGGTTGTCAATAGATTTCTTCCACAATGGAATGAGTGAATAATATCAAATTAGTGATTTAGAATATGTTTTCCACAACTGGTTTGGTAGGAAATATATCAAGGGGGTTTGGTGATAGCCAAGAAGAGACAAAAAAACTATAGTTAATTAAATTTTAGAAACTATTAATAATTTTTTTATAACATTCACACGTGAATCCCACTGACTATAACTCTTACTTCAGTTGTAAGAAAATTACATTGACCATTGACATCATTAAACCCCTTGTCCACAAATACCCTCATATGATTAATAATTACACCTCATATCATGATACCTAGATCACATGAGAAATAAATTTTGAGATTCATTCATATGATGAGAGGATTCCATCATACTAACTGACCCAATATATCATTACAATCATCATCCAAGAGTGCAATAAATCATGTAATAAGCATCCTAATTGAATTAGACATGTCCATTCATCTTCTCAAACCATGAAGCTCTGTTACAGGTCAACTTCCATTCAAAGTAACATAAATATGAAAAAATATTCTTCAATAATTATTACCATTGTTTTTTTCTTCCCAAATAGTCAAACAACTAGCAACAAATACCATGTTGTGTGCCATTACATCTATAAATGTATGATCACAACCCTGAAACCACATATTGAGAATTCTCTTGAAAGAATCTCCCTGGATCATGATGTATATAAAATATATTAGTATTTTCCATATTATTCTTACCCACTGAACTTCATTGAAGATATGAAAAGCAATTTCCAATTTCAATCACTCATACAAAAATAATTTATATGCTATGTGTATTCCTTTTTAATGAATGCCATTTTCTTTGGGAATGACATCATTCTGAATGCACAAAGCTATAAAGTTACACTGAGAATGGATATAATTGGACAAGAGAAGACAATACAATTCAATATTTAATATTAATCAGCTAAATTATTCCAAAAATATAGAACACCAAAGATAACTATTATCGTTTTGATGAACATGCACTAGCCTATCTCTTCCTTAAGTAGAATACTATTAAAGTGAGATTTCATTTTAAATTTATAGACTGTTTTGATGAAGTTGTTATTACTACTAGAAATATTTAAATAGATGTCAAGGAACAAGAATTCCAATAACTATATGGGAACCAAATACCTGTAATCCTGATAGATAATTACATCCCTATATCCCACTATCAATTGAGCATGATTTTGGAGGGTGAACAGGTGCCCTTGATTGTCCCGCTATAAAGGTGAGATGAAAAATTTCAGTTAAAACCTAGAATATTAGAATTTATTATAAATTACATGAATGAATAATTCCCTAATTAGTTTTGAATATATGAATACTAATGCCAGTTTATCATACATTCAGTGCATGGTCTCAGCAATGCTTCTCATGTAGACGAAACCCTTTTCTATTGGTTTGTCCATTCATGACCAACAAAAAGATTTACACTTCTCTTACTAATCAGTTTCCTTGGTGAAGTAATTTATATCACTAACTATATCCTATATTATTTATGTGGGAATGAGATATAGAAAATGATCATGGTTATAGAACCAAGAACACTATTGAATAATGTTACCCTACACCAAAAAAAGGAAACCTCATTTTTATTGATTGATATTAATTTTAATGCAGTTAAAAACAATTTAAAAAAGATTTATGTGGATTATACCCAATAAAAATGATACCAATATAATATTTCTGAAATTTATTTCTCACTATATATTGTCATTATTCATTGAGGTTAGTGCTCATTGACATGCCTACATTATTGATCTAATGTTTTATTTGTGCACTAAATTATATTTTCTACCACTAAAAATATACAAAATTTATGTATTTTTAATAGTGTTTATGTTTTCCATATTCATAATACGTATCTAAATAATTTATGATCTCATAAATTTATATATAAATGTTTTATAAACATTTTAACATATATATTCATATGTTAACATAACTGAATACATATAATACTTGTGTGGATTTTTCAAAATATATATATATATTCTATTAATTACCAAGAAACCCTAATACAAAATAATGTTATGAGGGATACAAAGGGAATACCATAATCTTTATAAAAGACGCAACTAACAATTTAATGTGTCAATTCATTGGTATGGTAATGCCTTGGGCCTAAATTCATATAGAACATGAGGTCTTCCTCTACAGGAATATCCTATATTTATTCATTCAGAAATCATTGAAAGAATTATCCCATCCATTGATTGGTAAAAAAAATTAGACACATAACATCAATTATCATTATTATCATCATTTATTAAATAAAAAATTTCCTATATGTTTTTTTTTGTATTCCATGACTACAAAACAAGTTGTATCACGGATGTATTCTTCATTCAGACTGTATTTTAAAACACCATCTATAGTTATTCTCCATAGTTAGAGGAAATATCATAACACTACACCATTAGATAAGTTCTTACATGAACTAAACTTGAGATAAATTACCTTATGAAATGAAATATATACACTCATGATTGTTTCCATTTGATTCTTCTACTCATCTTCATCATTATCATTATTTTCGTCTTTAATATCAATAAGATACATTATTACACATGTTGATAATCGGGTCAGTATTGTTAAAAATATAGTTATTAATATAATGACCATGGAATATAAACTATAATTTTTTTATTCTTGTTATCCTTATATAAATCATCATTTTTGGAACATGCATTGAAAAATTATATCCCAAAGTCACCACTAATACCATCAGTTGAATGTTTACACACTCTAAAAACAAAAAGATAAAAATATTGGTGTATATGATAATTGGCCATTATTTCATGGAAATGAAATGGAAATATTTTACACATTCCTATGTAAAATGAAATTCATCCATCGAGGTAATAAAAAAAATAATAGACGACCACCTAATAGTAAAAAAATAAAACCAAAAATACAATGGAAGGAAATGAATTTCATGTAGTAACATTCATTGATGGAATCCATAGAAATATATTTATGCATACATTTTTGTGTGTGTGTGTATGTGAGGTCATGATATAAGGTTTAAAAAATGGGTTCCAAAAAAATTAAGAAGAGAAAATAATATATTTGTTTTATGATTTTTTGAACCAGAATCACGCCGATCATCGTCACAACACAAAAAAACAATAACCAAAAGTTTGTAAACCCACCATGGATATCATAACAAGATTAAATGAAACTATCAATATTAATTAGTAGAAAGTAATAAACTCTAGGAAAACCCTAGGATAAATAAATATCTAATAAAAAATCATCATACATGCATATATACATATATAAATCCATCATAATAAACCAGTAGGGAATGTATGTAAACTCTTAATGATAGAACATTTGATTGATTGTGTCTTATTTCAGGATACATGAAAGTGAAATAGAACATCTACATTCTAGGACTGATCAACAACATTAAAATAAAGAACAACATGAAGTAGAAATCATTTTTCATCAATTAAATTGACTTTGAAAAAAAATTTGCAATGGAAGGGAAGCAAAGGCCCTACAATGATTATGAGTAACCCAATGATATTAGGGGATGGGGATGAAGAGAAGTTTCAAAGGGTTCCCAGTAATATGAGTACAATAAATAACAAATTTATATCAACAATTGATGACAATTGATTTTTTAAAATAATGAGAATTATTATTCGTCATTGTAGTACTATTTATTATATCATTATATCACTTTTACCATTATTAATTTTAATGTAATATCATATGATATGATTTAATTGTTTTTTATAAAACTATATTATAATATATATGAAGAATTTTTTTTAATTCTATTATATTGAAATCCAATCATAATTATAATAAAAAAATATATATAACAATGAAATCTAATATTTTAATTTCTAATGAATGAAAAATGTTTTAAATAATAAAAAATATAGTTTTATAGGAGTTTCAGATAACATTGAAACTTACTCAACTATTTTTAGACCCATACCCAACCCAATGATCTTCACAATATGTGTACAGATTGAAATAAATTTGACATGTAATTCGGTCTTTTATAAAAAATATTCACATCCAATGAACATGCAAAGCCCGTGTATAATGTGTGAGAGTTATTTCCTCTAATGTATATAAAATTTACAAAATTGATCTTTTTTATAATAAAATGTCTTTATTCAACCTGAAAATAATATTCTAAAACTGTTTTAGAACAATAAAGAGAATTTTTCAAAAAATTGAAATTCTATTTGGAATAGAAGTATCCATATATTTCTCATTTTTTACATTCTTTTTTTCTTCACCATGATTATAATTAATGATATTGGATTCTTCTTCTCAATGTGTTTCATTATTTATGGTGATTCATATAATTTTCATGAGATGTATCTTCAACATCATTGCTAATTAATTTTTATATCCTTGGAACTTATGGTTCTCTACCAGTCATTTGAGATAAAATATCCTTGATTCCCATGTTAGGAATGGTGAAGTGTTTTTTCTAGTTCTTAATCAATGAAATGAAAATGAAAAATACAGAAATTTTTGATGACCTTGATATTTAGACTGATGATGAAACAAGACATTAATGGTGGCAGGATGATCGTGTAAGGGTATATACCATATTGATTTTTTTATTTAAAGGTATAAGGGATTTTTTGTGTGGATATTGGTGGTATAACAGAGGATTAAAGTTGAGTCTTGGCCATGTAAGGTCACATCACACCCTGGTAGTTGGTGTTTTTTATGGCTATTTGGATGTTAGGTCAAATTTTAGGGTGTGCTTGGATATTTTGAGTTAGTTGTGTGGTGATTAGTGAACCATGAACTTTGAAAAGATGTGTCCATCCCTTTTTAGTGGGAATATCATTATATAGGTTTCCTTGTGGGAAATTTTCTCTCTAAAAATGAAATAAGTACAACATCAATGTACCTGGTGTAGTAAGGATAAAGGAATTGGGTATGTACACAACACCATGATGAAAGGTGTGGTTATATAGAAATATTTTTAAAGGTGTTTTTAATATTCATGAAATTTGTGAATCTCACATGGAGAGACATGTCCATGTTTGTCCTAAGGCCAACACAGTGTGGTTAGATGTCGCCAAGATGGGGTGAAGGGCACATGATGATTTTATAAAAAATTGGACTCCACTTACTTTGGTTAAATTAATATCCCTAAATATACCATTTTACTGAACTCAATCTCTTCCTCCATCGTCTGTAAAATCATTTTGGTGAGTCTAACCCCTTCATTCATTGGAATAAACGACCATTGGATCAATTTATCAATTAAATCACTTTTATATCCCTATTTCCATTTCTTATTTATTTTGAATGTCTGTTTTGTGTGAAACTGCTATTTGGTAGGGAGTATTGATGGTGTTTCATTGTGCATTGAATAATGTGGTGTTTACTTCAAACCAAGTGTTAATTAATCCTTGTTTATTGTAAGGAAATTTTTCAGGGAATCATAATGGTGGTAGGGTATTTTATTTCTCTATTTACACATATGAAATTCTAAAACTATCATACACTTTAATTTCATTTTTTGAATGGTATGAATTTTCATAATCAAATATAATAACCTGAATAACGAAATTGGTTGTGAATTTTTTTAAGCACTTGATGTTACTATTTTTATTGATGTTGTTTTTGTTGTTGATATCCCATGTTATACCTTTTTTGTGAGGTATTTTTTTAAAATACAATTAAATTTGTAAAATAATTAATGTATTTAATTGTAGATGACTAAGATTTATGTGATTCATCTATGTTTGTTATGTTTTTTATATCCTTGTGTCTTGGATGATAATTGTTTATTGGTACCATCGTTGGTTGTTAGGTGCTTGGTGGTCTTGGGTTTTTTGGGTTTTTGACCTTGGTTGTTGGAACTTGGTGGCTATGTAATGTGGTGGTTAGCCGGGATGATACATGGTAGCAGTTTGATAGTAGTGAAATCTTAATTGTCATAAATTATTTGAATTTTTATTCGATTAAATTATACTAATGTAAATGTAAAATAGATCTTGGATGTGGCTCATATGTAGCTATTTCTTTATATCTATTATTTTTCATTAGAGGTGTCGACTGGTGGAGCAATATTTGAAACACCTTTTAGTGATCAAAGAATTATAATGATGTCAGTATCAACCCATAAGTGTGGGGTTATTAGTGATATTATTATATGGTGTGTTATTTTTTTTATGCACACAACCCAATTCGAGTACAACACACTGACAACCAAATGTTTAGGTCACTGTTTTTTACCAAACATCTACAATGGGAAGGATATGGATGAATTAATAAACCAGCTCCCCCACTCTCTCTTCAGTAGAGGTTCATGATGATGTCAGTGATACACAATTGGGGTTGGTACATGGTGGTGGATGTGGATATATTTAGTGGTGTTCATGTTGGGTATGAGGATGAAAGATGGTTTATGTCCTACACATTCATATTACAATACTACCCCAATTTTATTTTATGATGTTGTGATAAGTGGGAATTGTGGAGATAGGGATTTTCAGTGGCGAGGGTGTGGTTTATGGGACAGGTTGAGAGATGTCCCTAACTATAAAGAACCAATAATTTCATATATATATTTTAATTATAAATAGATGAATATGGATTAAATAAAAAAACAATCTAGAATCATATGAGTGTAGTGTATTTGAAAACTTATAACCATAAAAAATTGGTGCATACATAATTTATATCATCCCAATATTATTACATCACAATTAGGAACCTAATTTAAATATCAAAATTAATAACAATCTTTTTATCATGTGGAAAAGAAACATAAAAGATAGTGAGCTAAAATGCTCAATAAGAGAAAACATGGTAGATACATAAGAAAAACATGGGAAGAAGGCTTTGAGAACTTGAGAATATCATTTGAAATGAATACCCTACATATTAGAGAATGTAAACATGAATCATGGAATTTATGATTGGATGTTAATAATATATTAATTAAAATATAATCAATGAACATGATCCATCAATGTATAACAATTTCATAAGGCATAGAATTTTTGGAATAAATATAAACATAGAAAATATCACGACTATGCTACATACCAAGACACACAAAACATGTTAGTCTTGGGATATTTATAGGTTTACCTACTTTTATCTTAGAATGAACTCCCTTGTACATTGTAGTTATGTTCTTAGGATTTCCTCCCATGTACCCTCTTATTGCAGTCTTATGATATCCTCTCATGTACCCTCTTATGGTAGGCTTGGGATAACCACATGTGTGCCCTTTTGGTTGTAGTCTTGGGATGATGACCTATGTACCCTTTGTACAGATTGAAAATTTACAATTAACAAACTCATTGGTGGGATATATAGGTACCATAATTAAAAAAATTAATTCATATATACGCTTTCGAAAGGACCATAAATCATTCATCACAATAAAACTTGTGAAAATAAATTAGTTTCATAAATATTTTATCACAACATAACTCATAGAAAATATATATGATTCCTAAATAACATTCCATCACAAACATGAAACAACTATAAAAACAATAATGATGGTATTAAAGGATAATATCCCTATTTAATCAAATGAAACATAAAATAATTTTATCTCATATGGAAAATTAGTATCAATGATCACTTGAAATAATTCTTAAGGAAAATATTATTTCCATTTTGAAAAACTTTATTTCATTTTTTAAATTTTGTGAAACCATAAAAAAATTATTTTCATTGAAAATAACCATGAAATATTTTAAATTACGATTCAAGGTATTAATGCATCATGTTGGCGGGAAAATTGGCTAATGCTTTATAAGTTTAGAAAACATTCCTTCTGTATTTTTTGAAGGGAAATTAATAAAGAATATCTCATTGAAGACAACAAAAAAAATTACATTCAAACCATTTAATAAAAATTAAAATATTAGTAAAAATTATATTAAACAATCATAAGATAAAATTATAAATATTGTTGGAAATAATTTTTCGAAAAAATTGAAATTCACGAAAATCAGAGTTTTAATGGAAATTTTAAATAAAAAATCATATTGTTGTTATGTTCTTTAATAAAATTAATTGATTGTGTGTATTTGATGTAAATCCACATAAAATAAGAAATAGAATATAATATTAACAAACTTCATACCACCTATAATCATATCATGACATAATCAATGATGTATATGGTTAACCTGAAGAATGTAAATTGGGTAAATAATTCCTTGACCACTTTAAAATAACTCGAGTAATATTCACTGTAAAATATTAATTATCAATTAAAAAAAGAAATAAAAATAATATAATTAGATTAATTATATTATATATCAAATATAATTATATACACCACACATGTGAATTAATTAGTGAGTACCACATATATATTAAATAAGAAAAGGTGAGACCATAAACCCTTACACAGATATTCTCTTTAGTTTAGCATGTTTTAACCACCTATAAAAGATTTATAAAGAATTTTATTTATTAATTCATGAACCATATAAATATTTATAATTATTTATATTATATTTTTAAAACATTTTACCACCAATAAAATCATAATTTTTCATTATATTAATTGTTTAGAGTGCGTTCTTTTTTTTTTTGTTTTCTTGGTCATTTCATTTGTGTATAATTATGGATTTTTTTTTCAATTGAAATAAACAACTATCATTTAAATTAAATAATTTCAATTTACATATATAATTATAATGTTCCTATAAATAATTTTTAATTCTTAGACGAGGTTGATTTATTTGATAAAATTTTAATGGTACCTTTTTAGATTATATTGGTGGTTTTTCCAAACACAACGAACTAGTTTCATGTTATTTAATATTATGAGTATATATTTCTTCATAATAATAAAATATCTCATAATATACATATAAAAATATTATTTGACCATAATTATAAATTTTTTATTTGGATTAAATGAGGTAATTGAAAAAAACAAAATCATTATTCACAGAGATGATTAACCGCCATAATTCATACAATGGTTTTGCTTCTTTGAATAATATGAGATAATAAATGGGATATATATGAGATATTAAATTATAATAATATTATTATATTATTTAAATTTTTTAATTATTATAAAATTATAGATTAAGTGGGTTATGATAAGGTAGAAGAAGAAAATAAAATAAGAGAGGTTGTTTGAGAAAATTACCTATTGAATATCACCTCCATGGAGGACCCTCTAGGGTCCCTGGATTAACTGTTTTTGAGAGGATAGATGCAACTATACATGGGGATAGTAAATATTAGTGGGGTTTTTAGCTATTTTAGGAGCAGCATTTCATGTTAAGAGAATCGGGTGGTGAGGGGTGGTATTTATACTTGAGGAGGGGAAACTTTAAGAGATTAAATAATGATTATTTTATATTTACGACCCACCACATTGAGGTGGAATTAGTTTACCAAAATATTTATGATAATTAATTTTTTAAAGAATATTTATGTTTGATAAATACCTGAAAAAAACAATTATTGTTTCAATTTTTATGTAAATTATGCCTTTACCTTTTAAATTAATCTTGTTTCATTATTTTAACAATACTGCGGTAATTTTTTTTAGTCAATAAAATTTTTCCCTAAAAATTAAAATTAACATAAATCCTAGTTTGGAAATTATGATTCCAAATATGGAATCTATTTTACTAAATTTATTTCAAACTATTTGGAAAAATATACTTAAAACTAATCTCATAGAAACAGTAATAAGGATGTTTTTTAAATTGAAAATGTTCAAAAGCATGAAATTTATTTTTTTAAAAAAATTTATTTAAAATTGATTAAAATGAAATTAAAATTAAAAAATTATATTATCTTTTAATTATTTTACTTAAAATAAATTTAAAATAGAAATTATGTATACAAATAAATTAGAAGAATAACCAGTTTTCAACTAAAATTCAATATTTTTTCACTATTCCTCAAAAAATGAAACTTCTCTAAAAAAATTCACCCTAATATATTTTGAATATTTATATTAAAAATATTTTTTTATTCATATAATATTTATAATATTATCAATTTTTTTAAAAAAATAGGTGGATCATTAAAAGGTTTGAAAATATTTAATTATAAAAATATAAATTTTCATAATAAAATTAGATTTTATTCATATCATATTACTATAAAACTTATTTGATGAATTTAAAAACATTTTACTGATATATAAAATAGAAATTTCATTAATTATTTTTATTAATAGATATGAATTTAATTTACTAAGATAAATTTTTTGTTGACATTAAAATTGTTTTAATAAAAACACTTTTTGTTCCATTAGCTTTTTAATTTATAAATATTTGTTAACCAATGAATTAATTTTGTAAACATGTTTAAATTATATTTTCATAATTTAGTTAATGTAATTCATTCCATTCATTCCAACTATTAGGGGATAATTGTTTTGTTAGAATAATAACTCCAGAACGGTTGCCCAGATTGGAAATATGAGGGCGTCGCTGCGTCCAGAGCATCGAGTTTACTCTAGAAGACACCTAACATCCGCTGACGCATGTCAGTGGCGAAATCTGGTTTTTGGACGTAACTGTAATAAAATATTTAATTTAAAACATTTTATTAAATCTTTATTACAGCGAAATATCTTTTTTTCTTTTTAAATAGTGATTTTGTAGGGGATAATGGTTACTTTTCTCATGACCTTGAATCTCTCTAGAGAGCTCTGGAGAAAACCTCCCAATGCGGCGACGATGTTCTTAACGAGCTTCACTGGGGACGACGATGCGGCGACCATATCGTCACCTGAAAACGCTGCGAATCCAGGTAGGATGTTTATTTGATGATTTCTTTTCCCGTTATTGATTCCTATGACGAACGCAGAATAATCCACGAATAGATTAGCCCATGGATCGGTCATTTTTCGGAAGGGTTATTTGCGGGAATCGTGGGGATTTGTTTCTTGAAAGTAATCTGGTTTTCGTTCAACTTTCTAACGGTGACGAATCATGATCGATAGGAACATCGATCGAGGTTCGTCCCTCTCGATTTTTGTGTTTTTTTCTCTCGGTTCCTACACGTTCTTCGTGTACGTTCTACGTGTTCTTAGAGGAAATCGATCATTGCTCATTCATTTGTTGGCTCAACGATCTGAAATCAAAGATCCAACATCGAGATGAACAAGAGGAGGTGTGATAGCGACGACGGTGGACAAATCGATGTGTTTCTGGAATTCCCATTCATCTAGTGTTTTCATGCGAGCAGATCGGGATGCGCTATCAAGGATGATCGGAAGCCTAAAACCGACGGAATCGGTTTCGTAGGGGTGTGATGATCCGAAATATGGAGTTTCATGATGATCTGATGGTTGGATCAAGAATCGGAGATTTGGCCGAGGCACGCAGAGGAAGGCAGTGATTCTGGAAAAATCCCGACGACACGGCGTGTAGTATGGGCTACGCGGCTTGGGTTCGTCGGTGGATTTACTTGGCGTGTACTCTGGGAGTACACGGACATGGGTTGGGTACACGGCCAAGGACACACCATGTATACCCTTCCCCGGACAGACCCGGCCAGATACACAGGATACCCCATGTACTAGTACATGGGCAGGTTACATGGACACATACACCGTTTACGGACATCCATCCAGAGTACACAGGTGTTTCCTAGTTATCAGGACACGACATGTGCTTTGACTTACATGCCGTGTATAGGCATTCTTTTACGACTTCAATGTCTGACATGAGCCATTTACACAGGCAGTACCAGGAGTGAAGGAACATGATGTCTAAGCATACTACACGCCATGTAGTCTAGTTTTACATAGCATGGATGGATGATATGGGTCGTTACATGGTAAGTAACTGAGGTCAAGGGGTACGATGTGTAGTCATACTACACGTCGTGTAACCAATCTCACATGGCTTGAGCTAGTTTCCTTCTGTGACTTGGGCTGGTTTTCTTTAGGGTTCGTCACCTTGGTCTTTTTCTTGATGGTTCCTGGTATCATTTCCTACATGCGATAGTATGATCCCTTCAACAGGACTTCTTGAATAGAGTTGTTGGAATCCCCATTTTGAGACTTGGAGCCGGATTCTCTATTCATTCTTAGAACCCTAGGTAGATTTCATAGTATCGAAATGACCAACATTACCCGGGTTCCTATCCTCTGCTTAGCGGATTAGTTCAGACTGAGTTGTTGGTATCACCCCATGACTGTTGGTTGTGATCCTCATCTGAGCATCATGTTCAAAAGTATTTGTGGAGTGTGTTCTACTGAAACGAATACTACATCTCTCTCTCTTCAGACCTAGGAGTGGGTTCTCCTTGTTGTGTTCTTAGTGGAAATTTTCGATTTGGATCTTAGTAGTGGTTTTGCAGTAGTCGATCATGTATGATTATATCTGTAAATTCTTGTTATATGTTCTGTAGACATATACTGTGTAGAGATGAATGCATCTTTCCTTTGTGTTGTTTTCCCGTGTTTTATTCCTTTGTGGTTTTGGGGTGTCCTACTGGGTATTGTTATACTCACCCATGCACGGGCTTGGTCCGCACCTGTCGTGTCTTGTGCAGACGAGAAAGCTTTTGAAAGGATTCTAGGTGGACCAGCACCAGCCGATGCTCAATAAGACCAGGTTGGCTGAGGTGTGTTCCGACAGCTACAGATCGCAGTCCCAGTACTTTTCCTAACAGGTTGGACTTTTATACAGTCTCTCTTTTGGCGGGCTTGTACTTTTGGACCAGGTTTTTACTTTCTTGTACTTTACATTCCTGTCGTACTCTGTTGGTTGGGTTTTAGTGTATTCATGCATTTCCATTCTTGTAGTTTTTTTATCCATTTCATCTTTTTGGGTTTGGAGATGTGTGTGCATGTGTACAAGTGTATATGAAATGCATCCCATGTTAGTGATATGCCGACTCGGTGCTAGTCACCTGCCCCTAGCCTATTGGAGGCGGGCTTGGGGAGTTGTGGCTTGGGCCCCACTAGGATGGGTCATGACAGAGTGGTATCAGAGGTGGTCAGTTCCACCGTAGGACCGAGAGTTTTAGAGTATGTTTGGGGAAATAGTGATAATTGTTTCGAGTTCAGATTTCAGGCCAGGGACCCCAGTGTTGGTGTGGGCGGCCGACGAATCCATACATCAGGGCATTGATAACCCTCTTTTCGACTCGGAACATGAAAACACTGGTTTCAAGTGAAAATAATGATACATGCATCATGTAGGAATGGGTTGTGGTTTCCTTGTCCTTATTGAGTCTGCTTTCCAGATATACTCACTGACTGAGATACATCTTCTTTCTTTATAGGATGCATCCGCGATGTGCCCCCGCTAGGATCCAGTAGCTCGATCATGAGGATGACCCCTTTAGTGATGAGGTTTCGATACAGGGGCTTGATCCCCCAGTTTTACCTTCAGGTGGTGTGCCAGTTATCCCACCACCTATGGAGTAGTGTTTAGTGCCTGTCGTACCAGTGGAGGAGGAGCACATGATGAGCGCACTCCATGAGTTTCAGAGACATAGACCCCTTAGGTTTTGAGACGATCCTGACCCTCAGGAAGCAGAGGAATGGAATGAGGAAGTGGCTAGAGTCTTCCGTTTGGTCAGGAAACTAGTAGATCAGATGGTGATACTAGCAGCGAGCCTTCTGTAGGACTCGGCTGGGCGATGGTGGAGTTTTATTATCCAGACGCACGACGAGATGACTTTTGCATGTTCAGAGTTTGAGAATCTCGTCAAAGAGGAGTTTTTTCCGGTTACCCTGAGAGCAGTACGTATACAGGAGCCTCTTCAGCTCTAGCCAGGAACCATGATGGTGTCTGACTATTCATCGAGGTTTACCGACCTATCACAGTATTCGATTGATGTGGTTAGGGATCATTATTTTAGATATCAGACATTTGAGAAGGGCTTACGCATAGATGTACGAGCTAGCATCATCCCTTTGAGGAAACCTACTTATGATGGGGTGCTCGAGCAGGATTTTGTGGTCAAGAGATTCTTGGTAGAGCACAGACAGCCAGTAGTTGTTGGTAGTGAGCGAGCTGGAGAAGAGACCTCAGCAGTAGGGAGCCGACATCAGGGAACCAGGCATGGGATATTTTTCAATGGAGATCCTAGGACAAAGGATCTATCGTGCAGGGTTCACAGGGCACATCCTTCCAGACTCGAGAGAGGCGATGCTACTCAAGTGATTGAAGGGGACACCTCGCTCGAGAAAGTCTGACCCACCATACTCTTGACACGGGAGTAGTGGATGGGCCACCGAGGGAGAGGCAAGGTGTGGAGCAGACAGATCTGCGGGGTGGTGGACGTGGTAGGGGAGCTGGGAGGGCAGATATAGGTGGTCGGTGTTTTGAACATTTACGACCACCACCCCCTGGTTATCCACCCAAGGTTCCTGGAGCTGGTGGACAGAGGCATGTACAAATACAGGCGGCAGAGGCTTATGACCCAGGTACTCCCAGAATGATTAGAGGTACAATCTATGTCTTTTCTGCTTTTTCTTCTATACTGATAGACATAAGAGCTAGTCATTCCTTTCAGGCTGCTTATCTTGTTGGAGACCTTGACATTTTAGTTGAGTTGTTTACTCGACCCTTATGCATAAAAACATCGACTAGAGAATATTCAGAGATCACAAACCTCTATAGACAGTGTAACCTGACCCTTGGAGGCGATAGTTTCAGTTGGAACCACTTGGTGGTAGCGTCGAGGCCTTACGATTTCATTCTTGGTAAGGATTGTCTATCCACAATTCATGCCCAGATTGACTGTTTTAGGCGAAGGGTGCGGTGTGTCCGCAGTGATTGGATGAGGTTCTCCTTCGTTGGTGAAAAGGAGACCTAGGCAGTTCAGGATGGACTCATACATAGGAAGGCACGTCTAATTTTAACATCAGTTGGCTAGCCTAGCCCTTGGCGCATCAGATGTTACGAGTTTTCAGTTTCCACCTGTAGTGGCTGAGTATGAGTAAGTCTTTACCGAGGATGTCCCCGTACTTCCTCCCTGTCAGGAAATATATTTCTACTTTGAGTTTCAACCCGGGATGACACAGATATCTTTATAAGCATATCAGATGGCTCCTGCAGAGCTTCGTAAGCTGAGGGTGTAGCTGGAAGACTTGTAGAAGAAGGGCTTTGTGAGACCCATTGTTTCACCCTGGGTGGCCCCAGTGATGTTTTCCAAGAAGGCAGACGGGAGCATGAGGCTATGTTTGATTTACCGGTGCTTGAACCAAGTCAACGTTAAGAATCGGTATCCACTACCGAGGATCGATTTCCTCTTCGACCAGTTAAGAGGGGCATGATGGTTCTCGAAGGTTGATCTACGATCATGCTATCATCAGCTGCAAGTACGGGATGTGGATGTACTGAAGTCAGAATTCAGATGTCTCTATAGTCACTATGAGTACTTGGTGATGCCCTTCAGCGTGATGAACATCCGAAAGTGTTTTTGGGACTCATGAACCGGATCTTTCATCCCTATCTGGATCAGTTCGTAGTGGTCTTCATCAATGATATCCTTGTGTACTCTACGTCCGAGGAGGAGTACCCGAGACACCTGAGGATGGTTCTGGACACACTCCGAGACACAAGTTGTACGTGAAACTCTTGAAGTGTTAGTTCTGGATACATGAGGTCCACTTTTAGGGACACTATATCTCAGAAGATGGTGTGGTAGTGGACCCATCCAAGGTGGAGGCAGTGCTAGCATCGAAGCCACCCAAGAGTGTGACGGAGGTGCGGAGTTTCCTTGGGATGGTATGCTAAAATCGGAGATTCATTATTGATTTCTCTTGGATTTCAGCACCCATGACAACTTTGACCCAAATGGGGCATCCTTTCGTGTGGAGAGAGGGATGCCAGCAGGCTTTCCAGCAGTTGAAACAGAGTCTGACGAGCTCCCTGATCTTGAGATTACAAGAGGAGGGTGTCTAGTACGTAGTGTTATGCAATGCATCAAGAACTGGGCTTGGTTTTGTCTTGATGCAGAGGAAAGTGGTGATTTTTTATGGCTCACGTTAGTTGAGTCCACACGAGAAAAACAACGTGACCCATTATCTTGAGTTGGATGCAGTGGTCTTTGCATTGAAGATGTGTGGGCACTACCTGATGGGTGAGCAGTTTACCATCTACTCGGATCACAAAAGTCTCAGATATATCATTTCTCAGAAGGATCTGAATTTGAGACAAATAATATGGATTGAGTTCCTCCAGGATTATGACTTTGAGATCGTTTACACACCTGGGAAGGGGAACATTGTGGTAAATGCTCTCAGTAGGAAATCCAGTGCGCATTTGCTGGATGAGGTGATGAGGTAGTTGGACTCCTTACAGTTATCCTTCATGGATAGAGATGAGGGAGCTTATCTTCAGTCGATGGATGTTACCCCTCCACTCTTGTAGTGAGTCAGGGAAGCACAGCTCAAGAATGCTAGCTGTGAGACTCTACATGTTCAGATATCCAAAGGTGATGCTTCCGATGGATATTCAACAGGTGGGAGCACATTGTTCTTTTCGGAGGGAGCCATGTAGTACTAGTGATGTTGCGAGAGGAGGTTCTGAGGGAGTTCCATGCATTCCCTTTGGTGGTGCATCCCGGCATGGAGAAGATGTATCAGGACCTCCGACGTCAGTTCTGGTGGTCAAGAATGAAGAAGAGTGTCGCAATGTTTGTTTCTTGATGCCTTACTTGTCAGCAAGTAAAGGCTGAGCACCAGGTATCAGCAGGTTTGACTCATCCCCTTGAGGTGCCAGAGTGAAAGTGGGATGGGATCTCCATGGACTTCGTGACAAGTCTACCATGTACGTCCAAGGGACACGATGGCATCTGGGTGATCGTTGATCAACTCACCAAGTCGGACCACTTCCTAGCCATACGGGAGCATAGTTCAGTAGAGATATTGGGATGCCTCTACGTGCAGGAGATAGTTCGACTTCATGGAAATATCTTTTTTTCTTTTTAAATAGAGATTTCATTGGGGATCAGGGTTACTTTTCTCATAACCCTGAATCTCCCTGGAGAGCTCTGGAGAAAACATCCCAAAGCGGTGACGGTGTTTATGATGAGATTCGCCGGCGAAGACGACTCGGTGACCGGATCTTCACCAAACAATTCCATGAATATAGGTAGGATGTTTGTTTGATGATTTCTTTTCCGCGTTATTGATTTCTATGACGAATGAGGGCTAATCCCTAAACACATTAGCCCATGGATCGGTCAATTTGCGGGATGGGTTATTTGTGGGAATCGTGGGGATTTGATTCTTGAAATTAATTTGGTTTTTGTTCAACCTTCTAACTGTGACGAACCAAGATCGACATGAACATCGATCGAAGTTCATCCCTCTCGATTGTTGTGTTTTTCTGTCCCGGTTCATACGCGTTCTTCATGTGTGTTCTACGCGTTCTTGGAAGAAATATATCGTTGCACATTCATTTGTTGGCTCACCGATCTGAAATCAAATATCCAACATCGTGATGACCTAGTGGAGGTGCGATGACGATGGTGGCAGACAAATCGATGTGGTTCGAGAATTCCCGTTCTTCGAGCATTTTCATGCGGGTGGATCGGGACGCACTATCAAGGCCGATCAGAAGCCCGAAACCGATGGAATCAATTTCATACGGGTGGGATGACCCCAAATCATGAGTTTCAAGATGATCTGATGATTGGATCAAGAACATGATATTTGGCCGAGGCGCCTGGAGTAAGACATCGATTTTGGAAAAATCATGACTACACGGCGTGTAGTATGGGCTACACGGTGTGTGTTCGTTGGCAGATTTACCAGGAATTTACTCCGGGAGTACACATACACAGGTTCGGTATATGACCAAGGTCACGCCGTGTATACCCATACCCGGCCAGACCCGGCCAGATACACGGGATACCCCGTGTACTGGTACACGAGCAGGCGTCGCAAACACAGACACCGTGTACGGGCATCTGGCCAAAGTACATGGGTGTTTCCCATTTAGCAGGACACGACATGTGCTTTCACTTACACTCCATGTATAGGATTTCCTTTATGACTTAGACATCTGACATGGGCTATTTACACGTGCAGTACCAAGAGTCATGGAACACGGCGTGTAAGCCTACTACACGCCATGTAGTCTAGTTTTACACACCCTAGACGAATGACACAGGCCATTACACGGGCAGTAACCAGGGTCAAGGGACATGGTGTTTAATCATACTACACGTTGTGCAACCAATCTCACATGGCTTGAGCCAATTACATTCTGTGACTTGGGCTGGTTTCCTTAGGGTTCGTCCCCTCGGGATTTCTCATGAAGGTTCCTGGTATCATTTCTTACATACAGGAGTATGATCCCTTCAGCAAGACTTCCTTAATAGAGTTGTTGGAAACCCCTCTTTGAGACTTGGAGGCGGATCCTCTATTCTTTCATGGAACCCTAGGTAGAGTTCTTGGTATCGACGTGACCAAATTTACTTGGGTGCTGATCCTCTGCTTAGCAGATTAGTTCAGACTGAGTTTTTGGTATCAACCCATGACTATTGGTTGTGATCCTCATCTGAGCATCGTGTTCCCAAGTACTTGTGGAGTGTGTTCTCCTAGAACGAGTACTTCATGTCTCTATCTCTTCAGACATAGGAGTGTGTTCTCCTTGTTGAGTTCTTAGTGTAAATATTTGGGCTGGATCTTAGTAGTGGCTTCGTGGTAGTCGATCATGTATGAGTATACCTTGAAATTCTTATTATATGTTCTGTAGAGATATACTGTGTAGAGGTGACTGCATCTTTCCATTGTGGGTTTTCCCTTATTGTATTCCTTTGTTGTCTTGGAGTGTCCTACTGGATATTTTTATAATCACCCTTGCACGGGCTTTGCCCGCACGTGTCGTGTCTTGTGCAGACGAGCGAGCTTTTGCCAAGATTTTAGGTGGACCAGGACCAGAGGGTGCTCAATGAGACCAGGCGGGCTCAGGTGTGTTCCTACGGCTACGGAACGGAGTCCCAGTACATTTCATTAAAGGTTGAACTTCGTTATAGACTCTCTTTTGGTGGGCTTGTACTTTTGTCCTAGGGTTTTACATTCTTGTACTATAATTTCTTTTCATACTCTGTTGGTTGGGTTTTAGTGTATGCATGCATTTCCTTTATGGTAGTTTTTATTTTATCCCTTTCAGGTTTGTGGGTTTGGAGATGTGTGTGCATGTGTACATGTGTATAGTAAATTCCTCCCATGTTAGTGATATGCCTACTCAGTGCTAGTCACCGGCCCCTGGCCTATTGGAGGCGGGCTTGGGGAGTTCTGGAACGGGCCCCACTGGGACGGTTCGTGACAGATAATAGTAAAATATTTTCAACATTTCATGAGAGGAATTATGTGTGATCTTTATATGTATAAAAATTATTCTCTTTGAATATATATATTGAAATATGGTTTAAATGTTCCTTAAATGTAATTGGCGATCGAGATGGACATTACTAGCTAAGAAATCGGAGTGTTTTACTCATTTCCCATAAATTCTTCAGACATTATTTTATTTTGGACATTCTTGTTTTTGATTTTTTTGGTATTATATTTTATGATAGATTGTTTGGTAGTTTATTATATGATACAGGGAAATATTTTTGGGTAATTCCTCCCATTATGTATGATTTACCCTCAGTACTAGCCATCAACCTAGGGCCTATTTAAGGATTTCTTCAAGGGTTCCTCTCATTTTATTCTTCATCCCATCAGTAGTTCTTGGTGAGGGAATGTTAGGATAGAGTGGTATCTGAGTTGGTGTTTAAGATATAAAAAGGTTATTGGAGTTGGTAACCAGAGAGAAAAATATTGGTTGTTAGAGAATTAGTTTCAAATGATCTTAATACAAGATGCAATGAATGTAAATTGGCATGGAAATTAGATTTTAGGGACCCTATGACTCGATGAGTGGAACTTTATTTTTATAAGTGTTCTATGTGAAAGGACTATAATTGTGGGGGTAGATACATAGGAGAGGAACATGTGTGAAGCTTTATTGAGTTATATCTGTATTAAGTATGGTTCAAGAGATGAATAAGAGAAATAATAAAATGACTATAAATTAATATATTTATAAAAATCATAATAATATCTCCATTACATTCAAATATGATTGTTGAACATCATCCTCATGATATCTAGGTGGGAGAGGTTTAGTAGTTAGGCCCTATTATTCGATGGAGGGGTTATCCTGATCATGTTGATGAGATGTGGTACTAGGCATTTCATTCTTTTCATTATTATATATTGATGAATTATTATGGAGACCTCTCTGATTTAGAGATAAATCACTTTTTGGAGTATTTTGGGATTTCCTTTAGCCTAATTTGAGGCTGATGTAGGTATTGGGTATTCCTACCAGTCACTGATTTGTGGTGAGAGTTGTGTTAATGATTGATATTAGATCTGAACGAATTAAAAGATGCTAAATTGATATGTTATAATTTATTGAAAAATTTTATGGATTATTTCATATAGTGTATGGAGAAGATAGAGATTTGGGAGGATTTTTTCTAAAACCATTATGGGAGCATGAGTGTTCGGGATTAGAAACTGAATTTTAATGATCTTCGATTATTATCTCCTTCCATTTTTTATGATAAGGAGTCCCAAGAATGTCATTTAGAGGAGGGATATGCTCCTCCATTTATTTTTTAGCTTCTCAATTTTAATTACCTAAATATTTTGATGTGTGGAAAAAGGATGATGTGATAGAGAGGCTTCATTAATGGTATGGGAGAATCCTATTATAGGGTCACCAATTCCCTCAGATGAGTAAGGAATCTGATAGAGGGTAAATGTTTTCAAGGTAGTAAACATTCCGACTGAAGGGGAAGTGATCTCAAAAATAAGCACCACATTTCTCTAGTGAAGGAAGTTATATTCGATATAATATGTGTAATTTGGTTCATTTATATGGATGGAGGGTCATGGAAATTATCATCAATAGTACCCATATACCCTGACGAGTCAGGACGTTTTGGAAAGATAAGCACCATTTTAGCAACAACAACAATAATTTCCCTCAAGGAAGTATCAGTTGCCTAGAACAAAATTATATATTTCATCCTCCATTCTATTAGGATTATTCTCATCCATGAGGAGGTATAGTTAGTATAGGTAATCCCCAGGATGTCCCTCATCATCAAGGGCCCATGATAGAGAATATATGATGAGGTCATCAACTGCGAGGAATAGGGGCTTGACAAAGAGAAGATCATGCGATCAAGTGGTCAATGTAGGGGAGTCAAAGGTTGTTTAAGGTATGTTCAGCTTATCACATACAATTTTATATTATTTTCTTTGATTCTAGAAAATTACACTCCTTTTATGAATCCATATTTTTCATAATATTGGGATCGATTGTGAAGAGTATCCCCATAACCCTGGAGTTATCGATGCTAGTTGGTGGTTATGACATACTATTTGATGTGTTTCAAGGATATAGGCATATGATGGGGAACGATAGGTTTTTTTGTATTATTGTCTCTATAGATACAACAATATAATTTCATTCATTTAATTTATTTATTATCTTATTTAGGTGATGTTATATATATTTTTCGATGGAAATTTGAGTTTTCTAATGTAGTTGGGAAACATGTGGTGTTTTTTAGAGAGTGAGGTTTTCATATGGGTAACATGTGTTTGGATCCCCATTTTTCTTTAATGGATAAATCATCATCATGTTTAATGGGGTCATTGGTAGTGTAATCTCCTTGAGATTTTATGGAGTATTTTTTTGTTTTCACAGAGGAGGTTTTTAATCTACACCCCAGTGAAACGTTTTTTCAGATATATTTATAGGTGGGTAGTTTTAGGATTTTTATTGATTCTTATCAGATTTTTATTCAGAGTTTTTAGCATTAACAAACTAGATTTATGATATATTGTAAACAAGATTATTTAGACTTGTGTATCTTTGTGTCGAGCCCTTATTAATTTTCTTAATTAGGTAAATGGATTTCATAGTTTATACATAGACTATCATAAGATAAATTAGGTGATTATCATGAATCATTACCCTCTTATAAGGATAGATAATATCTTTGACCAGTTGAGATGGGATAACATGATTTTTAAAATCGATCTATAGTATGGATGTTGAATGTTTTGCGTAAAGGTGGACAATATCCTAAAGTATACATTAAATTATATGTATACACATTTTGAGTTATTATTTATTCCATTAGGTGTCACAGACACAAAAAATGTATCATCTCATTACATTCCTTCGGGTAATTATTTATGCTTGTTTTCATTACATTCATCTTTGGGTGTGTTTCAAACCACTATATAATGGAGTGTATTTAATGGGGAAACTTATTTATTGTTTGAAGATGTAAGTTTGTTTGAATTAGTGGTGTGTAGGATTAAATGTTTTTAAGGATTTCGAGGGTGTCAGGATGTTTCTATGAGTTTTTGTAGTTTTTTTGGAACTACCTGTAGAAGATATTTATTCTATAAATATTTGGATTACAATGAATTTTAAGTAATGGGTAGAATACATGGAAGTTCTTCGTTCTATAAAATGGTTTTATTCCATAATAACCATTACTAGAATTTAAACTCATAACCCATAATTATTTAACCCAACATGATGTGATTTTTAGCATACATGAGTTATGGGAAATTTAATTAATAAGACAAAGATATAAATCATCAAACCCTTATTCCTAATATGTTTTATAAAACACTCACATAACTCACCTTTTTTGGGAATATCCATCTTCCTCGATCTCTAGTATTATTCAAAGTTCATTTTTGGTGACACTTCCTCTTCAAGTATTTTTTCTAGGTGTGGTTGATAAGCTTTGTGGTTGGGTTTTTAACTTCATGTACATGAAATCCTCACTATATTTAGACCTTTTTATCTTCCTTTGTAGCATAATGTGATAAATATTTTAAGGACTAGTAACTAGGATGTGGCCATTATTTATCATCTACCTTTTTCATTTGTGCCTTTTCATTCGATGGTTGATCTAAGTGTTTCATATCTCTTCTGTTGAAGGATTCTATGTTTCCACCATTCCTGAGGTAGGTGTATCAATAGAAATGGTTATAATTAATTAATTTCGTAATATTCATATAAATTTATTTGGTTTGATTCTAAAAAATACAAGATTTTATTTCCAGAATGATTTGTTAGAAAAGAAAAATGATTCTAAAAGGATTTATAATAAAACGAATTTGGACACACTATGCACGCATGTTTTCACTTGATGACGAATTTGGTATTAAATGGGGTTTACATCATGGATGTGGACATCATTAACTATAGAAATTGTTTTCTTAAATTTTAGGATGGTATTGGAAATGACTTTTAAAAACATATAACATTTGGTAACATTGGGTGTATTGGGAATAGACCTGTCACTCTTTATGTGTGTAATACCGCAAGACGTTTTATAAAAATTAAGAATGTGTTGTTAAAATATAGGTTATATTGTCTGGATCCAAAAAAAATTTATATTAGGGATTTTATTTCATGTCTAGTGATTATCCAAATAGGTTAGTGCCAAAAATTGTGTTATTTTCTTTTATGATTTGTTTATCACATGATACATTAGTTCATGGTTATTTTCTCATATACATATCTTATGGTGTATCCATGGTAAGATTTTCTAGGATTACCTATATTATTTTATTATTGGAATATTCATTTATTTTTTGAATATTCTATGCATTTATTAAAAACAGCGGTTGATTTAAAAAATATTCTTATTTTATGAAAATTCATTTTAAACTAATTTTTTTAAAGCAAGTGCTCATACATATTTTTATATTTGAACTTATATAGATTATTTAGGGAAATACTACTAGGATTTGTTCCCCCAAAATAATTTTTCCCATTTTGCGGATTTAGTTATTTTTATATGACACATATAAAGGTAATTGTATCATGTATCATTTATGTTTCACCTTTTGGTCGTTATCATCACAACATGGTGGTATGGTGGTGAGAGATGATCATAAGGAGACTTGTTTAGTTTGGTATGATTTTTAATTTTCGTTTAGCCTTTTTGGATTGAAATGTTGTGTCTCATGGTTTTTTATTCCTCGTTTCCACATTTTATTCTATTTATCATTAGTTTTATGATGAGATTTGTTTTCCACCACCATGTGGTGGGATATCTTAGGCGACTTGTCTAGTCAACCTAGTCGGTTTCATTACAACTTTTATCGGATCCAACATCCATCATGAATTTTTATGAAACTAACTTGTCTTGTTTAGAGGCATTGATATATAGGATTTAGGATGATAACGTTTAGATATTATGTGGGGGAGAAAGACTTGGTCTACTCTCTTCTTTTACTGAACCTGAGTTACCATGGGTGGTATGATATTTTTTCCAAGATCATGACCTCGTGGTTGTGGTTTTTTTTTGAATAAAATAGATATGGGGTTTATTTAATTGAACCCATCCTGCTTAAATTAATTTCATTTTGATTATAAATTCTATAATTTCTTTTAATTATTAAAATTTGAAGGAATTGCTATAGATTCTGGATGATGGACATTTGATATTGGAATTTTATATTAAATGATCAATTATTTTAATATGTTTATTTGAAAATTTCATCAAAAATTGATCTTCCATATATAATATTGGAAGATGAGTGATATATTTTATAAGATAATACTCCAGTGGAATATTCTTTTATAGAAGTTTTAATATTCATTATTTTGACTTTGGGACAAGAATGTGTCGGTATCCCAGGGTGAGTGGTTGATCATGGCTTAGAATCCACTAAGAAGAATCCAACTATCGACCATGGTAATAAAAGACCATAGGAATATAAGGATTTTCTTGAGAGGATTTATAGGATATTAAAATTTCTTAAGACTCCCTAGGATTCTACGGTGTGTTTTTTCATGTATATTCTTGGGGGATTGGGAAGGAGATAGGGAGACTCAATAGTGTTATCTAAGATTCATGATCATCTTAACAAAACTTCCTTTAATAACTCCTATAACTAGAATTTTTATTCAAATAATTTAATTTTATAAAATACTCAAATTTTTCTAACCTTATATAAAACAGAAGGGTACCATTTTATATTATTCCACCCACATTTTTGATATGATAAAATTGGCATAAGATATTATCATGAATGATTGATATAATTTTAAGAGGTTTGTGATGGGTCTGGGGGATGATATGTGATTGATTTGGGTTGTCATGTACCTTCCAAAATTCATATATGTGGTTGATAATCTATTTATGGTAGATACATAAAATGATTGTAGAAGAATTTTGTACAAATGTTCTATTATTGTTGTTTTTATCCATGATGTATCTTTTGGATAAAATAGGAATCCCAAAGGTTTCTAGATTTATTTAGGTATTGATTTAAGGGAATTTTCATCATAATAGTTTGTTTTTTTCAACAAGTTTTAAGACCATGTCATTTATAGATGAACTGTACTGAAGATAGTATGAATTATCATCTTTGTAGAAAAATTTATACCTAAATCAATGTAAAATATCTAAACACATATGGAATATATGTATAAGGATTATTAAGGGAATTAAATCCAGATACAATATCAATAGGGGTCCAACAATTTATTCTGATTATTTTAATGGCGATGGGTTTCATCCTTAGGAGAATGTGATGTTTATTTGTTTTGGAAATCTCATGGTGGATATGAGATAGTTTGTCTTTTTATGGAAATCATTAACCATGGGAATCTGAAGTAACGATGGATACTGTTAGAGGTAGTGTGTTTACTTCATATTCTATTATATCATTATTTTATGATGTGGATGAAACTTATTATTTTATACCATAAATGTTATTTTATGTTTTTCTTTTATTTTGGGATCATGTGTCTTTCTGGTTGTATATTTTCATGACTTTGGGAAAGAGATCTGAAAAGGTTTTGAAATGTCTTGTATATTGGGTGATGATCTCTAAATTTGAAGTGGAATAGGATTTTCCTATTCTGGATCCTGATATATTTTTTCTGATTATTGGTATGGGTTGGATGATAAGAGTTAAGGCCCAAATTTATTTTTATCGTCATTGAGTTCAGTATCTATTTCCTGGTGTAGCAACTAATGTATTTTAGGGTGATTAGGATACTAGATTGATGATATCAGGGCATGTTGTTTCATATGATTGGGGGGTTAATAAGTCAATTTTGTGATATATTTCTATATTCTATTGATCATTGTTTAAGAATTTCACTAAATATAGTGGTGTGTGCATTCTATATGGTCATTTGTGATGATTGTTTTGTATTACCGCCACCGATAGAGGTCGCGTTTTCCATTGACCTACTTCCTAGTACAATGATAATTTATATGTTGTATTATGTTTTGGAACTTTATATGCTTTTGGAATTAAAGGCCTATTTTTTGGACCATCATGATAAGTTATTTATTCATTATAGGATGTCACCATGGGTAACAACTGTCCACTTTACAAAAATTGTAGACATGAGCGTCATGAATTGTCTAGATTACTCAAAAAAAATTGGGTGATCATTAATAACATATTTACTTTGAAAAGTATTGATTATATTTTTTATTATTTCTAAGAGTATAATTTTATTTTGAAGATTTAATATTGGTTAGAGTACCTCTAGTTGAGATTCCATGGTGAGGATATAAATAACATAGTGTTTACGATCTGGTGTGGTCATTTTGAGTTTCTCTTTATGTCATTCAGTCTCACAAACACTCCTACAAAATTATTGGAATATATGAACCAGTTCATTCAACATTTCATGAACTATTTAATATTCATGATCATGGATGATATTTTGGTGCACTCTTTGTTAGAGGAGGAGCACATGGATAATCTACATTACATCCATAGAACATTGAAATAACATCATCTATTTCTTAATCATTCCAAATGTGAGTTTTGGGTCAATGAATTGAAATTTTTGGGTCATGTTATATTATAATTGTGAAGAAAAGTGGACCATGAATAGGTACAAGTTGTTTTTTTCATATATCATTCTATATTTGTGTTTGAGATCTGGAGAATATTAGTATTTGATAGTTATTACAAGCGGGTTGGTCAGGACTTCTCCAAGCTCACCTCACCAAGGAATTCATTAACCCCTAAGTGGGTAAAGTTTTAGTTGAATGAAACATTTCATATATATTTTGAGGTTTCATTTTTCTCCATTTTTTATAATTCATGAACTGGTTTACGTAGTTATGTTCTCTATGATTCCTCTAGTATGGATTTGAGGTGTGTCTTGATTCATGGGAAATAGGTCGTGGCCTATGGATCATACTAGTTATTCCATCATTAGAATAACTACCCAACCCATGATCTTGAGATTGAAGTGATTATGTATGAAATAAAAGAAAAGAATAATTATCTCCTTAGGTAGAGATTTGCAATATATTCAAATCATAAAATCCCAATGTATATGTCCACTTTATTAAATCTAAAGAAATGACAGAGGGGCTAGATTTAGTATCTCCAGACATTTTATATTGATATTCAATATAATTTGGGAATGTGAATATTTTAAAAGATGTGTTGATCTATAAAATTTTAACAAATTCCTTGAGAGAATTAGTATGGGAGTGGCATTTGATGAGTTTTATTGCTTAGATGAGCTTAGAAGTGGGTGGAACTAGTGGATAGGTATACTTAGATTTGGTGAAGATCAATTTATATTTTGATGAGTGATCTCGGTTCTACTAGCTGACTAAAACTGAATTTCCACACTCTAGTGAAATCCATAATGAGGTGGAGACCATAGGTGAGTTGTACCAATCTCCTGGTAGATATCTAGGCTTTCATAATAGGTTGATTGTCCCGATTTCATTAAGGTGGTAACTGATGAACTATGGGAAGTATTCCTATTGGTATATACTCAAAGTGACTACCCATATATGTCATGATGCGAGAAATAAATTTTGGCGGTAGGGATGTGGTGGTCGATTGAAGATTTTGTATCGATATGTATTACTTGTTATAGGATTAAGACATAATGCGAAAGACCTATGGTTTTTTTCATCACATACCCATTCCAGTATGCAAGTGGGACGATATTTTCATAGAATTTTTCATCATTTTTCCATGGATTCCTATAGGTAATTAGGTTATTGGGATGATTATTGATTGTCTTATGAAATCATTGTATTCATTCCCTATATAGAAGACAATTAAGGTGAGATATCATAGAGACTTTTATGTATGATATATGATGAGAACTCATGGGGGGCCCCTCTATCATTGTTTTTTATTAGAAACCAAGGTTCAAATCTATATTTTATAATGGTTTAGAAGTTGAATTGGTTTCCTATTTTTAATTGATCAAGGCATCTCACCTGAATGTGGATGAGAATATTGAGAGATCTAATCAGGTTCCTAAGGACATGATTCAGTGAAAACATTTTTTTCTGGTTTATGGGAAAATTATTATCATCTAGTTGAGTTTTCCTATAGAAATATTTATCAGGACATGATTAAAATGGATCCCATTGAGGCATTGTATTTTTGACCATTTAGATATACCATATAATATGATGATTTGGGAGAGTGGTCATTAGATAGACTGATATATATTTAGGTGATGAAAAAATGTCCAGTTAATCAATAACAAGTCAGTTATGGTGTAGATTCATATGAGATCCTATGCGGACCATCCTCATCCACCACTGGAGTTTGAGGTTGGTGATCATGTTTTTTCTCAATGTTTCACCTCACACAGGACACCATTAATTAACTAATTATGGTATGATGGTACCAAGGTTTTTGGTCCCCTTTGATATCATAGAATAACATGGTATTGTGGAATATTAGTTGGAGATACCATATCATTTAACTATGATACATTATTTGTTTCATGTTTCCCATCTAATTATGTACTCACTGGACCCTTCCGATTCATTTAGTTGAAAGGATGATGATCTTGATCCTGAAAAATCTATCATAGATAAACCATTTCAGATTAAAAATCATCGAGAAATTGTATTGTGCTGTAAAATAATTTTCTTTTTCATGTACATGGGTAGTTCGAGTCGAATAACCATGAGACATGGGAGCATGAATTGTTGATGATGAAATAGAGAAATTATCATTTATAGAATATTTTATCATGATGAATATATTGTGACAAAGAGTGTTTATGGTGGGGATATTGTAACATCTCATTAACTTTGTGTTGGTACTTCTGGAAAATTTCTTTGGTTCCCTACTTATTTTTCTGTGTTTTGAAAAATTTGGGGATAAAGAGAGTTTTTTTGGGGAAATAACCTAATTTCTAGGTATTTATGTTTGTTTGAAGTAGTTTAGTCTTGGTATAAATATTTCTATGGATTTGGAGGGTGTTGGAATGTTTATCAGAGTTTTCTATACGGGTATGTTTTTTGTGCTTCCTACAAAAGATATTTGCATCCTAAATCATTGTATTATGGTGTGTGATTATTTTTTCGAACAAAATTCTGAAATGGTATATTCTATAATACTTTTTAGGTCACAAAACCTTTTACGGGAAAAAATTCTTATACACTATATTACCCATTATTATGAGATAAAATTGTCACTTGGATTTATTTAAACAAAGATGATATGTTTTTTATTATACTTGAGTTAAAGGAATTTTACTGTGCAACATTATGATCTATGTCGTAAACCCCTAAAACCCTATATGTTTTACTCCATGATATCATAACCCATTTATTTCATGTGTATCTATCCCCCTTAACCCATATTCTTCTCTAAGGTATGTTTTGAGTGACTATTACTCCACTGGATTTTATTGATTATCATTAATGATCACCAATGTGGATGAGTGTTTTGTTCTGGTACTTGAAATCCTCCTCTAAATGTTTAGTTATTTTTTTCTCAACTTTCAGGTTGTGTGTGCATAATTTTCGTAGGTCTCACAATGAGGACACAATTGTGACTGAGCCTTTGACATTTTACTTCACGCCTTGTCTTTTAGAGTCTAAAATTATTGTTTCTGAACTCCACTGTCTAATGTGTCTAAGATTCACTCATTCATGTGGTATTTATATATATATTTATATATAAGTGTTTATAATTCTAAAATTTCTTAATAATATGGTAAAGACTATTGTTTGGTTTATTATAGATTCATTATTTGATGTTAGAATGTTTTTTTTAAAATGAAACATTTTAAAAAGGGATTACATTAAAATTTATTTAGACACATTATGTGTTGATGTTTTGTATTAATGGAAGATTTGGATTCAAATTGTATTTTGAGCTTGAAAGTAGATTTTATTTCCTTTGGAAAATATTTTATAATATCTAATCATGGGTATCATATGGATTTTAAAAAACATATAACATTAGGTAACCTCAGGTAAATTTGGATTAGAGTTATCACTATTTCTGAGTGTATTTACATAATAGGTTTTATTTCACTCTAGTATGATTTATGCCACTAGTGGTTATATTTGTCAGATCCACCATAGGCATCGATTTGGGATTTTCTTTCTAGTTAAATGTGTATGCCTATAAGTGGTGTACAGAATTTGGTTCTTTTTATTTTATCATTTTCTTATCACATGATTTATTATTTCATGTATATTTTTTTCCCATACTTTTGATATGGTTTATCCATGGATGGATTTTCCTATTATAACCAACCTTATTTTATTCATGAAAAATTCACGTATTTGGTGATTATGGTATGAATTTATAAAAAATAATTGTTAATTTATGAAAATTATTCGGAAATTAGATGTGTTTTAAAGATAGATCACATGTTTTCTTGATATTATAACTTGTATAGATTTTATTTTGAAATCCGATTGTGAATTGGTTTCACACCTTACATATTTATTTGTAAATTTGGTGATTATTATTTTTGGAATCATGAAATTAGAAGGGAAATATGTAGCATTTTGGGTTAAACTTTTTTTCATCTTCGTAGTTGGATGATTTGGTAGTGACAGATGGTCACACTGAGGAATTTTTAGTCTGATATATTTTATTTTTATTATTGATCAAATTTGGATTGATGTTGTATGTATCATGGATGATTGTTATTTTCTTCCATGTTTTACTCTGTTGATATTTTGTTTGAGCATGAGACTTATTTCTTATCACCATGTGGTGGGCCATAATGAGTTAATTTTCATGTTGACCAGGAATGGTTTTACACAAAATATGTTTGTGGGATTAACTTACTCATTTTTCATGAGTTATTGGACTAGTTAATAGTTCTATGAATCAAATACATTCTCGTGCACTTGAAGTTGGAGGAGGATCATATTGAGCACATGAGGATTATTCTGTACACTCTTTAACACCACCATAATTAAGTGAAATTGACTTAGTATAATTTATTGATATGAGAGGTGAATATTCTTGGACATGTAGATATTGAACATAGAGTTTAATTGGATTCATGAAGCTTGAAGATACAATTTATATGGTATCACCCAAAAAAATTGTAGGGTATTACAGCTTTCATAGTCTATAAGGTTACTACCAATGGTTTGGGTCTGTCTTCTCTCAGATTGTGATCTATTAACAAACTTGATCAAGAATGTATTTGACATTTTTGGTAATGATCTATTCCAAGAAGAACTTAGGTACATAAAATAACATTTTATTGTTGTCCTAGTAAATTATATTCCATTGGAAGTTGTGGTTTCAGATCTGTCATGTGATGCTTCACATTTGGTATCATGATGTGTATTGATGTAGAAGTAGATAGTGATCTCTTAAGGGTCCTGGATGTTATTTACTAATTTAAATAACATGAAAACCATTTATATTGAGATGGTATCAAAGGAATTTTCCTCGAATATTTCATGAAATTAACTAATTATTGTATATTTTTATACTATTCATAGATTACATGATATTGAGGGATATTTTAACTCATGATGACTTGAATATACAAAATTGATGGTGGTTGTATTTTCTACATGACTATGGATTTGAGATCGCATTTACACCAGGGAAAAGATATGTTGTTGAATATTCTTTATGGAAAAAGTCACATTCAAAATTTTGGATTTTCAGGATTTTTGGTGAGAAATGGAGGAATTGGAAGCTAAGAATCTCATAGAACAAGAGGTTAATGACATGTGATTATTATTTTTATAGAAAATAGTGCACAAATTTTTGTATCAAATGGAGAATTCTTAGTGGGGATACCTAGTGGATGATGTTATTTGGGATTAGATCATTAATATATATGACTCAGAGGGATGATCATAGGATTTCCAACATCGTGTTATGTCACAAGAAAGGAAGTTCTTTCCATTGGTGGTTCATGATGGAATAATCTTTGTGTTTTATAAATCACATATTTAAATATATCCTACCCTAAAAAATATTTATCATGGATTGAGGAGAAATATTTATTGGTCAAGAATAAAGTGGAAAATAGCATAGTTTGTGTCAGGAATTCTAGTCTGTCAGTATTTTATGGTGTAGCAACATGTTTTTGGTGGGTTTTTGGAACCCTTAGATAGCCCTGAGTGGAATTGGGAATGAATATGGAGGGATTTTGTAACATTTATACTCTAGGATCCTAAATGATATAATATTATCTGGTGGACTAAGGATCAAATGATATATTTAGATAACTTTCTATAGATCAATAAGATAAGTACATTGAATGTTTTAGCAGGATAGTAGATGGATGATGTGTTGTGACATCATAGAATTATAAGGGCCATAGTTTCCAAAAAATGCCACCATTAAATTTATGATTTTAGAGAGTATTATGATAGATTTAATATTTTAAATATTTTTCATTATAATTTAAATGAATTAATCACCATAAATTTATTAAATTGAGCTGAATTATACAATTTTTATATTTTAGGGATATTTTATACTTAAATATAAAAAACACTTTATTCTATAGTATACATTTATTTTTACCAATTCAATATTTTTGTCATAGATTTTTTAATATTGATCCGAATTGAGGAATTAATTTTTTATGATTTTTGTTTTCATTGATTCAAGTTATTCAATAGGTCATTGTGCTAATTAAAATTACGTGGGGCCTAAATAAATCACTCCATAAGGAAAATATTTTAATATGATATAATTGTAACCTCCTCATTATATGAGGCATATCATGGGGTATATCCAACCAAATGAGTCGATTAGAGTTTGATATGAAATAGGAATCAAGGTAACTTGATCCCATTAAATTCTATGGAGAAACTATCTCCTTAAATTAGCCATTGTAGACATTAAAGACAAAGGAATATGAAGAGTATCTCTGAATAGAAAATAATATATTCAGTAATTCATGAATATATTTTTATTCACATTTATAATGGATTTAAAACATTTTCTTTCTATATAAAAAACAATTCTGAATATCACATAAGTATTTCTCTATGGGTGTTTTAGCCGACTCATTGGCATAAATGATCAAAATATATGAGTATACATTTATGGGAGGAATTGTTTTTTCATTTCTATTACATTATTTGTTAATGGATTCCTCTTCCCCATTATTTTTGACTACCCTTAACATATATGGGTAACCATATGGGTGATTTTATAAGTGGAGGTTTTCTTTTTTTAATTCATTTGTACCTATACTTCATTGAATAAAATCTGTTACTTTCTTTTGTTATGTTGGTTATAATATTATAACAACATTTTATTTTATCAACTCTGATTATATTTGGGTTCAAATTCTATTATTGTAATTACTTTGTTTGATTATCTCTTTACCCATCCACTATGTTCACATTTATATATAATGGAAATGACAATGGATTTGATGTTAAGTACTCATAGATATTTATTATGTGTCATAAGGGTAGCGGGCAATCATAATTGTTTGTGATAAAAAAACCTGGATGGTTATTTCATGTTTACATTGAGGTTATTAGCTGCTATTATCTCACACATTTAAAGGTGGGTTGCTAAATATGATGTATTTCTAATGTTTATTTCCACCATCACCATTTGATGAAGGGAGTGATAGGATGATAGTATGGAATCCCAATTTAATTGATTTTGCATAAGATGATTGTATAAAATTGAACTATGATATATTTTTGAAAATGGAAAACCAATCATAAATTAACCTCTCTTATAATATCCCTATTTTTATTAAATTTCTTCATCGATAATTTTGAATCTCTTTTTTTATTTAATTAATTTTTTTTTTCAAAATCAAAAAAATTCACAAACATCACTTGTTTTCCATTAATTTAATTTAAAAACATGATTGTTTTCTACTCCCCTTCGGAAAAAACACAAGTTGACCCCTATGATTCGATTTAACATAGGAAATAATTTTTTTACCACACACCATGATAGAAACTGGTCAAAACATTTTGTCATTTCTAGGAAGCCAGTTCTGGTAATTTAATTGCAAATATCAATATATTTTCAAAAAAAATGTTTCATCACCCCAGTCTATAAAAAATCGTGTTCATTTTCTAGATAGATCATGGGAGCTCAAAGGAGAATATTTATAGATGATAAATTCATGGATCTCATCTAATACCTTAAATATATCCTAGAACACCATGTTTTGAAGTGATTTGATAGATAAGTAATTGAACTGCATGAGACCTTCTCGAAATATGATTAAAAAATTATTAAGGAAAATAGTATTCATTGAATCTCTTCATTTTTTATAAAGAACTTCAACATTTTTGAAATAATGAAAAATTGGATGAAAAAGCTATAAATGATTAGTTTCAGTGGATTAAAGAGAAGATATAGGACATAAATATACAAATGGAATAAATAGATCATGAGTATCGGGAGATACTCAAACATGAACCCAATACAGAACTAGAGCCAGTGAAGGAAGACATTTCCCTACATATTTTAGTAGTAGAAGCACAATAGTATTTTAATATGGAAATGTTTTAAGATCTATTAATCATAACTAAATAAGTTTTATATAATATTTATGAATAATATTTTTTTTAATATATATATGGGAGATAAAAAATATAGGAATGAATCATGGAATTGGTATAAAATTAAATATGTTCTCCCTATATATAAAAAATTAAAAAATAAGTAACATTTTAACTTTCTATAGTCTTTTAAGAAGAATAAGAAACCACCCAAGTGTTGTATTTTTATGAAATAGTGGAGGATCTAGACTACCAGGCTCTAAAAACTACAACAGAGATTTATGAAACAATTTCTTCTAAAGAGGAAAATGATGCTGATCTAACTTAGGTAGATATTATTATTTTTAAATATTTTTCATCAAATTGTATTGAAACATAATTTAGTAACACCTCTCATTATTTTTTGATTTTAAAATTCCAGTATATCATGTTCTTACATGGAGGAATATAATGAAAATAATGATGTCCTTGATATGGAAGATCTGGAGCCCTCAAAAAATATTGAAAATTTATTAGAGGTAGTTCATGAGGATATCTATGATACTTTTCCTATGTAAACCGATTCACATGCTGCAGAAATTAAAGTGTAATATTTAAATTTTGATTCATCATGGTTTTTTCAAATAGATTCAAACTTTTACTTTCTATTTGATAATTTAATTGATGATGTATACCTAAAGAAATCACTGAAGAATGAGGAATAGGTTGTGCAAGTGACAACCAAGATGCAGGTTGACTCATACTTCATCCTATACACAACATTATAGTTTTACCTTATATCCTTGGGGGTGGATTTAGAATAATTTTCCCCTATATTCTTCAATATTAAATATGAAATAATGTGTGAGGGTAGAAATAAGGTTTGGTAGTTCAAATAAAGGAAAAACCACCCACCATCATATTTTGGATAACAGGTGGCCCTACCATTCTGGAGGCAGTCTAAATCTATTGCCAACATGGAGTGTTAAACCATGATATGTCCATATTTTTTTTTTCAAATTATCATTATATTGATAATTTTTTTCCTTCAATAAATTTCGTTTTCTTTCCTTTATAATATTTATTCTAGGTTTTCCGTGTCTATTATATAAGAGATTAACTCAACATTGAATTTCCAATAATTCACTTTGTATCTCTACTTAACACTTTATTTTACTGGTTCGATTAAAAATATAATTAAATGTTTTATATATTTGAATTAATTAGGGAAACATCATAATTTAATTGTTGGTGAGGTAAACATTATTTTTTATGATTTTAAAAGTTCAAATTTTCAATTTAATTCTGTATTTTTTAAATTTTACTATATTTTTTGAAAATTGTATTTATTATTTATTTTTTTGTGTTTTTAAAACATGTGAGATCAAATGTTTTCATTTACCATTTTTTTAATACTATGTACATTAGTGAATTAATTAATGAAATTATAGTCAATATAAATTAATGCTGAAAATGGATTTGTTTAATGTTCAAATCAATTAGAATTTCGTGAAAATACATCCAATTCTTGAAGTTCATGCCACATTTCAATACATTTATCAAGAAAATAATATATTTGTGAGGATTCTCGTCCATTTTTTCATAGTCATTAAATTTGACTCATTTCCTTAGAGAACCAATCAATTATTTATTGGACTAGATTTTTTTATGTAAACTGAAGTGTTTTAGGTACTTTTGTTTTAAATTAATGAGTAAATTATTTGGTTTTGAAATACCCCTTTAATAATAATACATTTTTACTAAAGACCTTAAATTTATTCCCTTGATTCCTCAGAATACCTGAACAACATGTTAGGATCTCCACATTACATTCTAATTTTCCCTATCCAACCTACATATGAATTGAAAACGAATGATCTAATTGATCATTAGTGTGGGGGCAGAGATGTATTGTACTATGTTACATCATACGGTGAAACTGTGGGTTGAAAAATAAAATTGGAAAGGTTTTTTTCCACTGGAATAGTTATTATGCTAAAATATTTTCAATTCTAGATATTTTGAAATTCAAATTACCATAAACAATATCAAAAATTATAATGTAAGTGTTACAATATAACAATAAAAATTCAATTTTTATGAATGAAATTAAGTGAATGTCATATTTCCTGTTTAAATATAGATTTTTGAGTTGCTCAATAAATGTTTTCATAATAATTATAGATTATTTTTTTCTAAGGGGAGTTAGTAAAATCCCATATTTGAGTAAAAATTAGAATAATGTTGTTTTGTTTCAAAAAGTGTCAACCCATAATTATTTCGCGTCAAAATATTTTTCTTCTCTAACCTACCATGAAAAATAAACGAAACAACCCTAATTTTTTTTAAGAAAAAAAATTTCATTGACCCACATTTGTTTGAGAGGTATTGACTTATAAAGACCATTGAGACTCTTTCATTGGTTTGGAGGTGAAAAGGCTTTTTGAAAATTAAAATTTTTTGATGAGGGAAAATTCATGTGATGTAAGTATTGTGTTTGAATGGGAGGATAAATTATGTATAAATATATTGAATGAATTTAATATAGAACATTATGTATAGGTTTATGGGGAGGTATAATATCTTTTAATTCATGGTTTAAAATTGGTAAATCTCATGGGATAGTGGTTTTAGTTGTATTTGATTGGATTTTGATTCATACTTGTACAATATTCCATGTGCAATGTATTGGGGAATTGATATAGATAATAGTTGAATTATTTTTCATGTTTTAACTAATTATTTAATCACCACTAATTTAGAAATTTATGTTGAATGTCATCATTTTTTGATTTTTGGTATATTTTGTTCTTAAATGTGAAAATTCTATAACTATGAAATTTTAATAGTTTTTATCACTTTTATATCTCACACAAAAATTTTTCAACATTATTCAAAACCAAATAATAATTTAATTTTATGAGTCCTATTTTCTTAGGCTTCAACTTCTACAACTGAACTCATTTCTAATTATAATATCATGGGGCCCAAATAAATTTGTTAATATGAAACATCTCTTGGTAGATATAATTTATAACTCCTCGTTAAATGAGTCATATATAAAGTTTAAAGAAACAAAAATATTGTATTTCTAGTCTTATATGACATAAGGATTAATGTATTTTGTTGATATTAAATTTTCTGGTCAAATTCACTCATTAAAGTATTTGTTTAAAGTGTCAATGTGGTGGAAGATGAAGAGTCTCTTCAATTAGAGAAATAAAACTTCAGTAATTGAAGTGTAAAATTTTATAAACATGTGGAAATCCTACAACATTTACATTTTCAATAGAAAAAACAATTCTGATCAACTATTAAGAATACTTATTGGTGATTTTTAGTTTGATTGTCCGAATAATGTTTGAAGATATTTAGTGAAAATATTATAGGGAAGAAATTTTATATTTTTCCTTTCATATGGTCTTAGTTTTTAAGAGATTACCTCACCCATTCACCTCATCTTCCCTTTACATAGAGGGGTAAAATTATGAGTTATTTGGTAAGGGGATGTTTTCTTTTTTTTAATTCTTGATTTTCTGCCCTTCATGGAATAAATTCACATTCAATATTATATTATATTGGTTTCAATATTCTAATTGCATTATTTTCTTAAGAAACATGATCATATTTGGTTTTAAATTCTATTATTGTTATTTCCCTATTCGATGAACACTATCTCCCTCTACTATGTTCTTGTTTATAAATGATATAATAGATCATGTCTTATTGGTGAAGTACTCGGCTATCATCAATATGTGTGGCAGGGGTAGTATACAATATTGATTATTTAAAAAAATCAGCACATGCTCGATTACTACATATTTAAATTGATCTTATTCAATAAAAACCTCTGACACATAGGATATATGGTAAAACATTATGAGATCTTGAAAAAAATTATTCTCCCTATTATAATTTGAATAAGGTAGTGATAGGAAGAGATTGGAGAAACTCAAATTAATTGATTTAGTAGAATACGGTTGGATTACATAGATCTTGGATAAAATTGAAATTAGAAAACCAATCTTGAACCAATATCCCTTCACGTATCACTATTTTTAATAACATTATTCATCAATATTTTTTTAATCTATTGTTTCATTAATGTCATTTGTATTCCAAATCAAACGATTTGAAAAATACCCCATATTCCCAATAATTTAATGTGATAAACTTGATTTATGTCCAATATTCTTTGGACACATCATAGGTTAACAAATATACTGGATTTTAACTCAGTAAATAATTTTTTTCCACACCCTATGACCTGAACCAGTCATATTGAATCATTCCTTTGGCTATCAGTTGTAAAATAACACTACATTCCACCCCTGGAGGAACGAATTAACTAAGTGGAATGTCTAGATGTCGGATGTTAAGCTACAGTCATGTGTCTTGGACATAAGTAGGTAATGATAATGATAAAAACCAATGGTTATTTTTATCAGAATAATATATATAATTTATCCTTTCATGCGCCACCATTTGTTTCCTTGTAATGAAGGCTGTGTTGAAACTTGTTACAGATGGATGAGATTGGGGAGGTGTCAATTATAATTTTTGATGTGGTGTATAGCATGATAGATATTATCCAGATTGTTCACGAGAGGATAAATTTAGTGCAATATCATTAGAAGGATTATGTTTATTTAATTGGGAGTCCATTGGAGTTTGATGTTAGGGAGTATTTTTTCTGGAATGTTTCCCTTGAGGTAGGTAACATAGGTTTGGTTATGGATGAAATCTCCATATATTGTTTATTAGACCATTTGACGTGTTGGGGTGCATTGGTGAGGTAGATTATTAGTTGATTCATCCAAAATAGATTGATCATATTCATTAATTATTTCATGTGTTCTAGTTTCATCGGTATCTTCATGATCAATCCCATGACATATAATGAGGGTAATAATATATAGTGTATGTTGTGATGTTCATGAAATAGTTGATTGAGACTGAAGACCACCAGAAGAATAAATAATAACATATAATATAACTTATTTATATTCATCCCCATTTTAAATTAACATCGATTCCAGTATTCAAATGAACCGATAATGAAAACCCTGAAAATAGATGCTCTAGAACAATGATATTAAAATTTATATCTTATCCAAAGGCCCATAAAATATCATAATAAAACCATAATGAATCATACTCATGTATAATGGGTTTTGTAATTTTTAATTAATGAATCTAATTTGATTGTACATGATATTATGATGAAGTAATCTTTCATAAAAAAGAAATAGGAATTCTCAAACCCAACTCTCTTTATTTTGCAGTTTTCCCTCTTTCAACCCATTTTCAGTATGGATATTCCATAATAATAATTTCTTCATTATTATAATAACTTTTTAAGTATATAAATGTTATCTAGTTGAGTTTATGTCAACAAAAAATTTCCAAAAGAACTGTTATTCCCCAAAAAATACACATTTTAATTCCTAATTTTTATTCCTTCACAAAAGTTTTATTATTCTTATAAAAAGTATGTAATTACATTTTTCATCTGGGAAAAAAATGTTTATAAATATATTCTTTTGAAATGAAATGCATTTGTTTTCATGGGTTGGTATAGGTTCTAGATTAATATATTCTCTATGTGGAATTCATGATAATGTAAATGTTGTGATGTGAAGGGTGCACCCAAAATTATATATCCCAATGTAAATGTTATGATGTGATGGGTGTTCTATGAATTATATTTCCCTAATTATTTCAGTAATGTGAAGAACTTCATTAGTAATGTGAAATATTCATGAACATGATGCTCTCTTTTTTCACAAATATTTGTGTTAATTGACCACTAAGACATGATGTTTCATTTTTTTGCGGGGCCACATTTCAAGTAATTTCTTAATGCTTTAACTCACGATTATGATCATATTACTATGTTACAATTATGATGATCATGCTCACATCATGTTATATAGTTTCATGTTCTTATCTATCATCTTACTAGGCCTTAGATCACCCCTTTTGATGTATATCCTCACAAGAGTACTTTAACTAAGAAGAATTCAAGGGCCAATAAGAATCTAGATAAGAAGGAATGAAACAAATGTTTATGTTTTATTTTTCAAATTTTATGTATGAATATAATTTTCCCATTAAACTAAACATTTGGATACTCACTGTGTAATGATTTTATATTCATTTTGTTTAAAATAATTTAAAAGTAAGGTAATCAAAAATAGGATAGATATAATTTTTATCAAAGGACGGTTTAGTTAATTTGGGAATTAGGATTATAAATCCTATTTTTAAACCCTTAGTATGAGACTATGCATATGTGATCACCAAAGAATCTATGTTTCAAAAAATTATAAACATTGGGATCCCACATGATATTCCTTTTCACTAAAATACACAATAGATTAATTTAAATATTCATGACATGCTTAATTTTACATTGTTCTAACCTTTTCTATTTCAAAAAATCGTGGGAACCATGAGAAACCGGGAAAACAAATCATGTGAGGGACAATGCAGTGATTTCCTGAATGAAATACTAAATGATTTGGGAGGTGGACATCCAAATTTCATGGATATTATTACCTAGCTGTCTCAGTTTATAAAAAATAACCTAAATAATGTGGAACGTCCTCCTTCGCCAATAAGGGAGCAACTGGATATCAAGTGTTTTTCTGGAAATGGACAACGATATTCAATGGATCTTTCAATCCAACAGTCATGGAGTAGTGGGTCCACTCAATGAAGAATATATTTTCTATTCTTCACTATTCTAATATGGTTAATTTGACTCTGTTCATTTAATTTCTGGATGGAGAGGCCGATAGATGGCTGGATTTGATTAAGAAAACCAAACCAAGAGAAAATATTTAAGAGATGAAGTGGGATGAAATTAAGATAATTTTTCTTAATAAGTATTCCCCTTGATCTCTTCAAAAAAATATGGAATTATAATTCATCCAGCATATACAAATGGAAGGGGAAAATTTCTTAGCTAATGAAGATTGTTTCACAGATCTTTCATGGTATTCTTTGGGTTTTGTTATCAATATTGAACGAAAATTTGATATATTATTTTGTTGATTAAAACAACAACTTTGAAAGGATCTATCAATTCGAGACATTGGGATTTATAAATATATTTTTTGATGTTATCTCAAAGTGGAGATGAAGTTTAGAGAATGTTACCATGGCTATGTGATACAAATTAAAGATATAGTTTCATTTCAAAGGATCTAATGATAATGGTGGAAGGAAAAATCAACCACCCGCACATAAAAAAATGTGGGAAGAAACATCAGTGAAACTGCATTAAAGAGATGGTGAAATTCATTGTGTCTGGGGTAAAAGGCCAAAATTCTCATGAATATTGAAAATACATGAAAAGGCTGGACAATGTGGTGGAGGAAACCAGAGAACCACCTATAGTCCAATGATATAATTGTTGGGAAAAAGTTCACTATGCAAGCTAGTACACTAAATCTCATGACGTCGAGGGTAATCACCATAATTAGCCACCCAATGAAAAGTGTAAAGGGAAGTCATATGACATCACTAATATGTAATTAGAGAATAAAAATTTAGTCCTACAAGGTTCACATCGTATTAACATAGGCATGGAAAATGTTTTCTTTGATTCTGGTTGAATTCATTCCTTTATATCCTTCATGTTTTCTAGATTTATTGATTCGATTCCTCGAAACCATGGAGTAAAGACATCTATAAAATCACCTAGTGGTTCAATCATTAAAACCCAAGTGTTGGAATATTATACTCTTGGTGTATGTTGGACGATTCTATGAAAAAATCTCATAATACATCCCTTGGTAGAATTAGATGATATATTAAGAATGGATGGACATTTGTTACATAGACACACATCAAATTTCAGGGAAAGGAAAAATCATTTCATATTCAAGATGAACCCATGATCCTATAAAAATTCATAGATGATCACGAATCTCCTTTAATAAATCTATGAACGGTATGGTCGTTGATTCACTATGAAGTATACCTCGCTCAAATGGTTGATTCAAAGAAAGGTATCAATATAGGGGAAATTTCTATCATGAGGGAATATAGTTATGTATTTCCTGAAGAAATACCTAGAATTGCCTTGGATCATGAGGTAATTTTCCCAATAGAACTCATACTCGGAGATAGCCCTATATAAAAGTTCCCTATATAATGGATCCTATATAACTGGAGGACTTAAATAAGCAGCTAAAAGAGCATTTGGATGAAGGTTTAATATTCCTTAGTTATTCATCATGGGGTGCACTAGTCATCTTTGTCAAGAAGAGAGATGGAGAAATGTGACTGTGTATTTCTTATTGGAAAATAAACAATTTCACTATAAATAACAAGTATAATATTTTGAGGATTGAAAATATGTTCGGTCAGTTTAGAGGATATTGATACTTTTCAAAGGAGGAACCGCTTTTAGGATATCATCAGCTAAACATGAAGGAAGAAGATATTCATAAGGTTTTATTCCATATAATGTATGGTAACAATGAGATTTTGGTCATTCCCATTAGAATAACAAATAAATCTTGCAAAATTAATGGATTTTATGAATATATTCTATAGAAATTACCTCAAAATTTTTTTGGTGGTGTTTATCAGTGATATTATCCTATAATATAAGAGAAAGATGTAACATGATGAACGTATATGTATTGTGTTTGTGACATTAATTATGGAGAAGTTATATGACAAGTTAAGAAAATTTGACACTTGGATGAAGAAAGATAAATTATTTTGACATGCGATCACAAGTGGGGGAATTTTTGTTGAAAATTCGAAAAAAACAATTTAGGAATGACTTAAGGTTTATAGTGTCACAAAAATCCATTTTTTATGTATTAGTAGGATATGATCAATGTATTGTAAAAAATTCTCATTATTTCCATGTCTGCTAACTACATTAACAAGGAAAGAGGAAAAGTATATCCGGATAGAAGAATATGGGGAGACCATCAAGGAGATAAAGAGAAGGATGATCACTGCACCAGTACCCACATTAACAAAATGTGGAGAAGGTTTTTTTGATATATAATTATTCTTAATAGAAAGTATCATGTAGTGTACTCATGATAAATGATAATGTGATAGCCTACACATAACAATGCTGAAATTTTTTGATAAAAACAATCGACACAAGCTATTTAGATAGAATTTATGTTTTATTCCTTGAAAATATTACAACACTACCTATATGGTGAGAAGTGTGACATTTATACTGATCAAAAGATATTAAAGTATATATTTACACAAAATTATGGAAACATGCGTCGATGGTGATGGTTGTAGATAATCAAGGACTATGATTTCTCTAATCATTATCACCCCGAAAAGGAGAACAGGGTAGATGATGCTCTAAGAAGAAAACAGCATGATACTCTATCCATGTTGTGGATTGATAGAGACCCAATATTCTTGGAAATGAAAAGGATGGATTCAAAAATGATAATTTAATTGAATAAATCCTACATTTTCCAGATGATTTCCAAACTATATATCCACGAGAATAATAAGTAGGAATAAAGGGATGATCTAGAGTTAAAAAAGAAGGTGAATATAGTAATGTAATTTAAATTACAATAGTTCCATATCAATGATAATGATGTTATTTGGTTTGGAACATGGCTCTCTATGCCTTCATCACCTAGGATAAATAAGGAGATATTGGACAATGCACATATCTCAACATTCTCTCTTTATCCCGGGAGTACCAAGATGTATCGTGATTTAGGACAACTTTTCTACTGGGAAAACATGAGGAAGGAGATTTCAGAATATATCTCATGGTTCTTTATATGTTTGTATGTAAAATAAGATAGAAATGATTCCAATGGGATGATGAAATAATTGCCTATACCAATGTGGAAATAGGATATTGTCACTATGGACATCATCACTATTCTCTTGAAGACATCAAAAAGAAATAATGTGATATGGGTTGTGGTGGAACAACTCCCCAAGGATGCCTACTTTATCGCTATTCGGGAAGATCCCTCACTTGAGAAATATGTAATGATATATATTGTGGATATGGTGACACTGCGTGGGGTTCAACTCTCTATTGTTTTTGATTATGATCATAGGTTCACATCTAAATTTTGGAGGAGTCATCAACATACCTTATGTACTGAATTGAATTTCATCATAGACTATGACCCCCAATTGATAGATAATCTGAAATGACTATTCAGGTTCTCGAATATATTCTAAGATCTTTCCCTTTATAATTCCATTGTGGATGTGATTTGCATCTCCCATTTGTATATTTCTCATAAAACAATAGCTTCCACTTGAGTTTTGAGATGGATTCATATGTTGATATACATGGAAAGCGATGTAGAACTCCAACTTGTTGGGATAAAGTTGGTGAAATAATACTACTTGGACCCGATCTTTTACAGGAGATGACTGAGAATGTTCAAGCCATCCAATAACATATCAAATCATCTTAGAGTCTGCAAAATTGTTATGTTGAAAATAATTTAAGGGATTTGGATTTCGACATTGAAGATATTGTTTTCCTAAAAATATCATTATGGAGGAGTGTCAAGTAGATTTGAATGAAAGGGAAGCTAAGACCAAGGTAAAGTGTTCCATTTGATATCATTTTTCACATAGAGGTTGTGTCCTACCCTCTTTCACATCAGCCAAATATAGATCAATTCAATGTTTTGTTCCATGTATCTCTCTTGAGGATATACATACCAACTCAGTCACATGTATAGAAATTAGGGGTGGCACAACAAGAAGATGATATCTCTTATGAGGAGAAACCAGTAAATATTCCAGACTTGAGAGATATGTTTCTTTTAAACCATAAAAACCAACATGTCAATCATTTTAGGAGGAACCTTAAGTATAAAAAACAATTTTGGGAACCCTAGGAGTTAATAAAGGAGAAGTACCCCTACATGATTATGTAAAATGGAATTTCGAGAGTGAAATTTTAAAAGGGGGAAGAATATATTGACCCAAACATTCATCAATGGAATTTATCCATTCTTATTGTAATTTCATATATAGTATAAATCACATATAATCACTTAGATACCATAATAGAAACTATATGTATGAATAATTAATGAAATGGGATGTATTTATAGAAGTTAAAAAACCAATACTGAGGAAATAATAACTTGACCAAAGGATTAGTAATATAACACTTTTAAATAGTAAATTGAAAAAATGAAATGTAATAAAATCCATTAATGTATGAATAAAACAAATTAAAATTATATGTAAAATTATGGTATAATTATATCATAGTTTAAATAAATATATGGTGTAAAAATTATTAATTTAGTGTTGGTATTTTCATAAATCATAGATATTTAATTAAATTTTATTAATAATTTAATAATATAAAAGAATATTTACTTTATTAAAATGTATTCATAAAAAAATATTTTTATGAATTAAGATTTTAATATACTTTTACAAGACATTAATTATTTTTTCAAAGTGTTATAAAATCAGTTATAGTTTTAAAATATGCATTTTCCATGTAAATGACGATTTTAATTAAAAATTAAATTAATCATATTTATAAAATTATTTTCATAAAATGGAGTTAATTTTATAATTCTTAAATTCAAAAAAATGGTTTGGATGAATTTTTTGGATTTAAATAATTACATGAAATTTTGGCAAATAGTGTAATATATTAATTTAAGGTATATATAAATTATAAGCTAAATAAACTATTGAGTGAGTCATTATTGATGGAAGGACAATTGGTTCAATATCACACTATCAAACTAATTTTTTTTGTCTCAATATTCCTCACTATTTCATGTATTGAGAAAAGTAATAATCAAATTATTTAAATAATAAGAAAACACCAATCTCCTCTACTATAAATACCACCACTTACACCTCTCTAGCTTTGAGTCTTACTAATATTCTACCTAATAGACTTCCCTATCCCATCCTCCATGTACATGATCTCTTGGTATGATCAATATACCGGGAATATGTGCCTTGAGGAGGATCTTAATAGGATAATTCAAGAGGTAAATCATATCTCCTTTTCTTTTTATTTCATTTCAATTTAAATTTCTTTTCTTATTCATTCCTCACCTCACTTAAATAAAATGGGATGATAACTCTAGAACATTACATATACTATTATTATATCATGTTAAATGATGATACACCATTACAATTATATCTACCCTGACTTAACATACATGAATATTACATTATTTTAGATGAATATTTAGTACGTTGAAAATGTATATTCCCAAGTACCATAATAGCATAGTGTCATTGATAATAGTGAAACAAAATCTTATATCCTAGTGAAAGATCTTCAACATATCCCATAAATATCTAAATAATTAAAATTTATACGTAAATTCTTTCTTTATAACCTGTAGAAAGGAAAAATAAGAAAGGGGCAAGCTCAGATGCTATGTATGGGTAAACAAGGGAGACATGAAAGCATAAACATGAACATAGTTATATGACAACGCGATTTTAACATTAGGAGATCATATCCTGCATATCAATGGTCATAAAAATGGGATATGGAAAAAATATTATTAGTTTATAAGACATGATTCATAATCAATTAAACATTATGATCCATGAAATGGAATACACCGTTCATAAAAATGGTATGCCATACATATGCATGAACACTATTTCCGTTTTTATTATCATATTGAAATAATGTATGTAAATGACATATGTAAATATATTTATGTATATATATATATAATTATTAAATTATAATCAATAAATTATATATCATATAATTTCGTTAAACCCATCCCTAATACATTCTCTGTGGTGTGTGAAGGAAACCACATCGCTTAGAGGGGGCAGTAGTACACACTTCCTCAACAATGATTATCGTATCAACACCAAATGGAAGGTAAAATGATGTGTGTTGTAAAAGGAATACCGAAGCATAATGAAATATAATATATAATACATTACATTTATAATTAGAGTTTCCATCATAATGGCCATCATTATCAGTGGTAAAGGATAAATGTGAAATCCTCATTTCGTGAGGCAGTAGTTCTCTATAAATAGAAACAAAATGTTCAACATCCATTAGAACGAGGTGTGTGTAAGTGTAGGTAAAAAACAATTCATAAAAACTTCCTAGTATATGGAATATACTGGTGTTTTTATGCAAGATGGTAATATAGAGAGTTCATGGGGTGGAGAAGGAAATTAAAGTGAAGGAACTCGAAAGAAGACAATACCTCTAAATCAGGTATCTCTTTTTGGTTTGTGCCAAAAGGTTTCCTTGTGATGGATTATATCTAATGAGAGGATTCAAATTATAAGGGTTTATATTTGGTAGGATAAATTGAATGATCATGGACGATCTTAAAAGGTTTGAGTGGTGTGAGGAATGGGTAGATGTTGTTATCTTTTATAGTGTTGGAAAAGGATTAACATAGAATTTTTAAAAACACATTAGGTGTGAACATGTTATTACCTTAAAAAGTGATAAAAACAAAAAAACCAATTAATGGAAGATTTATGGAATATATATGGTTAGAAAATTCGTTTTGGAAAGTTTTTTGGTCATTTGGGACCTTAATTTTATTGTTTAGTGACTTTTTAGTCTTAATTTTGCCATAACCAGAGTGGTTAATTTTAATAACTTTTACTAATCAGTTTGGTTATAAATTAATATATTCTTATTTGACACTAAAAATTCTACTGAATACAATAGTTTTATGTCATATTTTTTAAATTCAATTCAATGAAGAGGAAAAATTAAGATTATTTCTAATCCTGTAGATGGGACGAGATAAGGGGGTTTTGAAGTAGAAAAAATTTCCCAAGATTGTTAATATTTTTTGTTCAGCTTCAAAGTGAAATATATTATAAATAATTAAACCATGTTACTATATTTAATATTCTTATAATGTGACATTATAAAATATTTATAATATCATTTAACACTACTAATTAATTAGACAACACCACTGTTTTAAACTAAAAATATGTATTTTTAACTATTTATCAAAAAATGAAGTTTCTCAAAAAAATAATAAAAAATAACCCTAGGTTAATTTCGGAATTATAATTTCAAAAATTATTTTTATTTTATCCAATTAAATTTCTATATTTTTCTATAATTATTTTTATTTTTAAAAGTGATTCATTCAAGAAAATAATATTTTTAACATAAAAGGACTTTACCAAAAATAGTGTCTTTCATTGTCATTTTTTTATTTATATAAAACAAAAATATTTGAAAAGTAGATATAACTATGTTTAATGGATAATTTATAACTATTTTATTTAAATAATGAAAATAATAATAATATTTTTATCATAGAAACTCAGTGTTTCATGCATCATACGCCATGTCATTGTTTCTTATAGTGCAAGTCAAGCTGGTATTGCGCGCAGCGGAAGCCATGTTGGCATTGAGTGTGAACAAAAGGATGGAATTATTGTCTTAATATATATATATATAGTACTATTTTCAGGGTCATGTGAAATTATAAATATTTAACAGATAAATTGTGCTCATCTTTCTGAAAATAAACATTTAATAGTTAAATTAATTTGAAAAAATTAATTCTCAAAATATCAGGGTGTTATATTCTACCCGCCAAAAAATGAATTTCTATCTCAAAATTCTTCTTGGTTATCAGTGGTTTTATATTTTATGGTTTCATTCATTGAAAACCACATCCAAAAAATGGATACTAAAACAAACCTTAAATAGGGAAATTTTGAACCATAATGGTCACCCAAAGTAAAATATTAATATTTTCCCACCTATGAGAACATATGTTTAGAGTGAATACTAGACATGGATGAAAATCATAAATATATATTTGGAGTGATTCAGGTCATCAATCCTAAAAAATTGAATGATTCATGGAATGTTGACGACCTAATAGTAAAAAATTATTGATGATTTAAAATTCCATTATCTTAATTAAAATTAACTTATTTGACAATAATTTTTTTCGATCAACTTCAGAATGCTGAGTAATTCTTGTTAAAGTTCTATAATTTTTTTCATTATTAGGTTCTTCTTTCATAAATTTATATTAAATCCATTACCTCGTTGAATCAATGTCTAGAAATTAACTTTGATTAATATATCAGAAGAATACATTTTTAATGGATCATAAGTCCCATAATCAATAACAATTATAACTTTTTTTCTCGAAACAATTTACATGAATTAATCAATAAAAATAAATAATATCTGTAATAGTAATTCATAAATATTTATTCCTTAATAATAAATAAACATTAACCAGGACATCATGTATGCCAGTGGTAGGTGTGAAACCCTTATCATCCTTTAGTCAGGGGTTTAAGAGGCACGAACTTTCCAGATTTGATATGTTGTCACCCAACATACATGATGTATTTTTTTAACTGAAATAAAATAATATATAAGATAGGAATCCTTCAAAAAATGTAAGTCACTTATTAGCCTTTCAACCATTGTTTTCAACACAAACTCAGTGCACACGTAGTTCCACTCATGCTTAACTTAATCTTTTCATTAATGGTTGACATTATAACCCTTCTCAAAGGTGAAAATACCAAAAAAATTTAAAGGGAGTAAAAAATCATATTAAAATTGATTCTCCTATATAACACAAAGTATATATTGGTTTCCATGTTCAGATCATGTGAATAACCTCATCATATATTCTCTTGAAATGCGGTAACAACTTGAATTATAATAAATCCTTTTGGAAAACATGCATTCATCCTCATTCCATTATATATGGGATTTTATCCTTAAATAAAATAATGTTGTAAACATCATTAGTAGTAGAAAAACCACCTATCAATAGGTCCTTACTTAGTAACAATATAAATAGTAATGTATGATTTACTTATTCAAGTCTCATGTATCTTTATCCATACAACAATATCTTAACATAACGAACATGTTAAGGATTTCATTCCCTTAGTCAAAATTTTGACTTTAATGAGATAACATTTCATGTCCATCATGACCAACAAACATATGCTTCTAAATCCATAACAAAACATAATATGAACAATCTATAAATAAATCAACATTCATAATTATGGAATACAAATACATAAATACATTAATCCTTCAACATTAATGTTTGGAAAGGAAGAGGTACTCACTTGGTTTAGAATTAAACCATATTTTAGTGAAAATGTGTAGTGTAGTTTCCATGTTATACATATATAAGATGTTGAACTCTATGAAAAAACATCACTCTTTGACCCCTTTTCCAATAAAAATAACATCTTCCCCTCCATTTGAGGTATTCTTCTTGGTTCTTTATACCTTTTTCTTGACATGTAGGAAGCTAAATATTCATTCCTCTATGTTCCTTACAAATGAAGTACATATTTCTCTTATTCAAAATATTATAAATATCCCCATAGCTAACATTTTTAATCATATTCTACGATAGATGATTTGGTATAATCACAATATATTTTTCTCAACTGAACATCCAATTTGACAGCTCATCAAGAAAAAATTCAATCACTTTCAGTATTAATGCAGTTCCTTCTGGTTCCATCCATTGACTAAAACTAGAAGCATAGTGTGATAATTAATTATAATAGTGGAAAACCACATAGTCATGAAAAGAATAACTTATAAAATGTATAAATCCTGAAACCTTCCACAATCTATGAAACCTTTGGTTTATCCTCGGTTATTCATACCTAACTTATAACTAGACCATTAATCATAGTTCATGATAAGCTTGTGAATTCCTAAATCATATCCTATGGGAGTGTCAAACTAGGTGTATAGCATGACCCATTTTCATGTACCAGATTACCCAGTGTTAGGCCCAAAATAACTTTTCAAGGTTATTACCCCTTGGTACATCTATACTAGGGCCACATCAATATGTATTATCAAGACAATTATGTTTTTCTTGGAAACCACTAACTCTATCCTTTACCAAAATTCCAAGACATTTATCTAAACATTTACTCATCCTTTTACTTATGCTTAGAGACATCCTTTAACATATCCTTAGAAATATACCTAGGGATCTCACTAATATTTTATTATCCAAGATTCCAAAGGTCGACTAAACATTTCATTTGATACCAACTATATCTACTCAGGCTTAACATACATGTATATTACATAATTTTAGATTAATATTTTGCACATTGTAAAAATACATGTCTAATGACCATATAGTTTAGTTTCATTGGAAACATGTAAATAAAATCATATATCCTAGTGAATGATCTTGAAAATGTCCCATAAAGATATACAACATTATAACTTATACATAAAACCATTCTTCATAACCTAGAGAAAGGAAACATAATAAAGTGGTGAGACCAGATGCTCAGTAAGGGTAAACAAGGGAGAAAAGTCAGTAAAATAATTAATATAGTTTTATTATAACACAATCGTAACATTAGGAGATCATACCCTGCATATAAATGGTAGTAAACATGATATACAGGATAAAATATGGATGTTCATAAGGAATTAATCTTAAATAAATAAACATCATGAGCCATGAAATTGTAACCAAGGAATGTGACATAGGATTTGTGGCCTATATATAAGAATAAAAGCTTTTATTTCAAGGCTACCTAACAAGACCTTTATAACATGTTAGGATTGGGATACGGCCCATGTACCTACTATAGGTTTGGAATAGCAAGCTGTGTACCCACATTATTTTATGCATGGGATACAACCCATGTACCTTAATGTTTTTGGGGTTGGGATACAGCCTGTGTAACCTCTTTTATTTAGGATTGGTCTACAACCAATACACCCTCTATCTTTTTAGACATGGGAAACAACCCAAGAACCCTCTTTGTTTTCAGTCTTGGGATACAACACATGTTTCATTATATATCATATAAAACATATAATTACCCAATGAATTCGAAGGATATATATGTCCCACCCATCTCATAGTAAAATCATTCACACATTTTCCACAAGATAATAAAACATATATCATATATGGACCCATAAAAAGATATAGGACTTATAAACATCAAGTAATTTCCCATAAAATGAAATTGGTATAATTAAAATTTCATCATATCACAAAATATGTAAAAGAGATAGTTTTCATAAAAATTTCATCAAAGCATCACCCATTAAAGTGAAATTCATTTCATAAACATATATATTATGAATGAGAAATAGGCTTCATACATACCACGATACTAAGAGAGACCCATTTATAGAAATATTATGAATTTATCTTTTATATAATTTCCAAAAGAGGCTTGGGTAACACCAATTGATGTCATCATATATTGGAAATAATTTTTTAATATCTTTTAAAAATGTTTCTTGCGGAAAATATCCTTTCCTCTTTGAAAAAATCTTGTTAAAACATAAAACAATTTAGAAATCATTTTGTAAACAATCACCATGATAATATATAAATAATACTTGAAAACATTTTGATAATATCGTTCCATGATAACTACTTTAATGATAATATTTTAAAGATAAACCTTTTAAAAATGAAAAGTAATATTCTATGGAATGATGGTGGGTAAATTCATACAAGTTGTACATAGAAAAAAAGAAACATCCCTATGCACGGTAAAATGATTGATGGAATGACTTGTTCAAAAAGTGACAAGAATATTCCACATAATATATCAATAAAAGATAAAAAGGGTAAAAAAAATATTTTAGATATTATACGGGAATGCTACAATATTCCTGAAAACTGTTTTTAGAAAACCTAGATTTTTGACCGAAGAGTGGGTAATGTCGGGCTTTCCTAAAAACAATTTCATAGCTATAATAGGTAAAAGATTGTAGAAAATGGTACCACTACAAGATTATATCATTAAATATAATAGGATAAGTAATATCATGAAAAATCTATAGGTTTGGATGATAATATTTCATCATGGGAACAATAACATAAACAATCTTGGAAATCAATGAGAATGTCTCCATAAAATCATATAACTCGATAACTTGGGATCATTATATCCATGTAAAAAATATATATTAAATGAATATGATATATGTAAATATAATAATTATATTCAATTTATAAAATTTTAGTTGCATGTATATGAACATTTAAGATGATTTTAGGTTCAGAACAAGTCATGAATCTCAAAGAAGGAAAATTGAGAAAAAATAGTTTTATTGATTTGGTAACTTTTAAATGACAAACCCTATGGAAGAAGGATGATGAAATGGGAATTTTAATACCCAAAATTTTATGTAAATGATATATATAACACCAGAAGATTCAGTACATATACCATAAAATATTAAAGAGGGGAGAACATAGATTGTATCTCACATAAATTAAAAGTGAGGTGAAATCCCCTTACATTATATCTTGACTCTCTCTGTACACATAAAATATTACTGTATAATAAATATAATTTCATTATACATATTTTACAAAATAATAATCTTATATCTATTACCATATATTGTTATATTATATCCATAAATTACCCACTTTTTAATGATCCTATATTAACGTTTCACATCGGGTAATATTTTCTTTTTTTCTTCACATGTGTATTAATTTTTTATATTGTTAGTCCTAATTCTTATATCATGATTATTGAATTTAGATAATGAAATAAATATATGTTATATCCATTATATTCATATTAAAACAATTAATTTCATATAGAAGTATGAAAATTAATACACCGTTCATTGAGGGGGTAAGTCGTACGTACGCATGAACGTTATTCCCGTTTGTACTGTCGTATTGGAAGAACGTATGTAAATGAAATATTTATATGTATGTATGTATATATATATATATATATAAATATATATCAATATTAATGTATACATAATATATCATATAAATCATATATTTTCATTAAACCCATACTTAATACAATCTATGTGTTGGGTGAACGAATCACATCACATCGAGGGGCGGTAGTCCATACTTCCTCAAACGAGATTATTGTTTTAACACCAAATAGAAGGTAAACCATTGTGTTTTTTATGAGAAATAAATAAGATTAAAGAAATAATAAATTTAATATATTAAATATATAAATATAGTGCCCATTATAATGGCCACCATGATTAGTGGTAAAGGAGAAATGAACAATCATTGTTTTTTGAGACAATAGTTTGTTGTACACAGAAACTGTTTGTTAAACATTCATTAGATGGAGGTGTGTGTAAGTGTAGTTCAGAACCATTGCATAAAAAATCCAGTATATGTAATATAATGGTGTGTCATGCAATCATGTAATAAATAGAGTTGAGGGGTGGAAAAGGAAAATAAATGAAAGGTGGACGATACAAGAAATTTACTCTAAATCAGGTTACTCCTATTGGTTTGTGCCAAAAGGATTCCTTGAGAGGGTTTCATACCAAAGAGAGGCCTCAATGTCAAAGAGTGGTTTTTTGGGAGGCTACATGGGCAGATCATGGAGGATCTTAAAAGGTTTGATAGGGGTCAGCAAAGTGTATAGACGGTGGATTTTTATAGGGAAGGAAAAACACTCACATAGAATTTTTAGAAAGAAATTAGACGTGCACATGTACTTACCCAAAAAGTATTATAAAACCATGAAATCATGAATGGATTTTTATGTCCAAAATATGTACATACATTGGGTGTTTTTCATGTTTATAGGTCTTTTGGGCCCTTAATTTTATGGTTTAGTCCCTAATTAAGCTTAATTTCACCTTAACAACAGTGATTAATTTTAATCACATTTAACAATAATTTTGGCCAAAAATAAACATTGAATTATTAGAATCTAAAAATTATACTGAATTCAATGTTGTATTTCAGATTTTTAAAATTCAAATCTTAAAATTGGAAAAATTAACATTAGTATAAATCTCGTAGACTAGACAAAATAATGATGTTTAAAAGTAATAAAATGTTAAAAAGGTTGTTAAGATTTTATATTCAGTTTCAATGTGCAATTAATTATAATGAATTAAATTATATTTTAATATGTAATATTAATATAATTTTACCTTAAATAATATTTTTTATATCATTTATCATTAATAATTAACTAGACAAAAATGAAGTTTCTAACTAAAAAGTATTATTTTTACTAATCATAAAAAAATGATGTTTCTCAGAAAAACTTCAATAAAATACCCTAGGATAATTTAAACATTTTTAATTCAAAAATAAATTATATTTTACCAAATTAAAATTTTAAATTTTTCTAAAATAGCTTTTATTATTAAAAGCGATTCATTCATGAAAACAATATTTTTAACATACAAGGACCTTACAAAAAATACTATATTTACTTATCAACATGTTTTATTTATATAAATAAAAAATATTTGAAAATTAATTATTACTATTTTTAATGGCATGGTTATAATTAAGTTATTTAAATAATTAAATCAATAAAAAGAGTTGATTCATAGAAACCCAGTGTTGTGTGCATCATACACCAAGTCGGTGTTTCTTGTAGTGATAGCCGAGTTGGTATTGCATGTAGCACAATCCAAGATGGTAGTGCATGTGAAAGTAATGTTTTACTTAGTTTCATAATATTTATATCTATATAACTATATCCACTATCATGTTAAATTAAAAATAATGAAACATTAAATTAATTCAAAAAATAACAATTCTCAAAATATTGGGGTGTTGTAAATATCCTCTCTTTCTTTATCTTTATCTCTTTTATATTAAAAACAAAATCTTCACTTATAATGTGTCAATTTACTAACATCGTGGGCGATGCACAATCATTTTCATTAAACATGTTCAAGGATATTAATAAGACTATTAAATGGTTTAACAAAATATTATAATGTGTATGTTATAACTATTTTTATGTACTGTAAATAACATATTCACATAATATTGAATGATAAAACAAAATGAGTTCATTCTGAACAAAAAACTACTGCAATTAGCACAAAAAAACATTATTAACATTTATCTAATGAATAATCCTCATGGTATCTAACAAAATCCTTTGTAATGTCATTTCATCTTCTGTAGGATCATTAATAACATATAGTAACAATTCTATATATTAATCCTCATATTAAATAAAAATCCATTAATGTATAAAAAATAATTGATCATGAAGAAAATGAAAATTATTGCTCCTTAATTATAATATTAAACTTTATAAGAAAACCAGAGGCCCATAAAAGATAATAATAAAACCACAATAAATCATTGTCATTTCTAAATGGTTTTTTAAATTTTTAATTAATTAATCTAATGTTCTTATATGAGATATTAATGTGAAGGACTCTTTTAGACAAAAGGTAAGGGGAATTCTCAATCCCAACTATATTTATATGGGTTTTCCCTCTTTCACCCCATTTTCATTATTAGTATTCCTTAAAAATCATTTCTTAATCATTATATTTCTTTTTAATGGATATTCATGTTTTCTACTTGAGTTTCTAACAAACACAATGTTTTACAAAACAACTATTCTTCCCAAAAAAACATACCTTTTACTTCTCAAGATTGTTTCCTTCACTCAAGGTTGAATATTCTTATATCAAGTACGAAATTCCATTTTTCATTTAGGAACACAATGTTTATGAATGTATTCTTATGAAATTAACCCTATTCCATTCCATGGGTTAGAGTATTTTCGGGATTGATATATGTTCAATATGGCATGCATGATAATGTAAATGTTGTTATGTGACAGGTGTGCCTGAAAATATATAACACAATGTAAATGTTATGATGTGATAGGTGCACCTAGAATTATATTTTTCCCCAAATAATTGGTTAATTTGAATAACCTCATGGGTAAATGAAATATTAATGAACAAGATTCTAGATTTTCTACAACTATGTGTGGTAGTTGACCAGTAAGACATGATGTTTCATTTTTACGCATTTCTACATTCCATATAATTTCATAATTCTTCCTCTCTTCGTTATGATCTTATAGTTATGTTATAATGGTAATGATTATCCTCACCTCATGTTATATTGTTTCATGTTCTTATCTATCCTCTTAATATTATTTTTATAACCCCTTTTTGATGATTATCCTTAGGTGACTACATACACAAGGATTATTCAAGGACCAATAAGAATATAGATGAGAAGGAATTAAATAAATGTTTATGTTTTATTTTGTAAATGGAATGTATGGACAAAATATTCCCAAAATATTAAACCTTTGGATCATTATTGTGTAATTATTTTATGTTTTTTGACTTTAATATGATATAGTAGTAATGTATGAAAAATCAGGGTCACTATATTATCTCCTTATATATATATTTGTGTTTCATAGATATTTATAAGGTCATTGGTGATCAACATGGACATTAGTAAATTAGTGTTTATAGTTATTGTTTCACTGCCATATTAATTTTTTCATAGTAATTGAATTTTTTGAGGTGATTTAATTTGTTAATACACATTAATTGTGGGTTTTTTTGTATTTGATTTTGGTTAATTTTATGTATCGTTGAGGATTGTTTGGTGGTTTATGCTATGATCTTGGGAAATATTTCAGGGTAATGCCTATTATTGTGTGTGATATACCCACAGTTCAAGTTGCTAACACTGATCCGATAGGAAGAAGTATTCATGGGTAGCTCTCATCTCACATCTTAACCTATTAGGGGTTCCAAACGGGGGAAGGTCATGAATGATAAAAAGTTATCGTCATCCTGTGGAAGAGTTGGTGGGGTCGAAAGATATCATCTTTTAATTGATTGGTACACAATATCAGTTAATCAATAAATTAAGGGATGAAAGATGGTTCACAAGTTGATGGTGGTCTTATATTGTATTTCCCTAAGAGAATTGTAGTCACTGACTTGAATAATGGGAGCTTTGTGAAATTCAGATATCAAGATAAAATTTTCCCAAGAAAGTCCCTACTAAAAAAGTTGGGTGGGAACACTTTTAAAAAGGTTAAATTATATTAAAAAACTATTGATATAATTGGATGAATTATCAAACAATATTTCAATTTCCTTTATCCTCAAATTATAATAGAATGTTCAATTGTTTTTTCCTATGAAATTTGGATATAAAGTCCGAACAACTTAACTATAACATATTGTATGTCATTATTATTACTTTTCTAAAATGGGTGTGAGTCCTGATCTTCCATGGATTGTGTATAAGGAATACTTGGTGTGATGACTCATTCTTCTACCACCTCATGCCACTATACTATTTTAGGACATGTGGTCTCTACCCAGCCTTAAACATGCTTTCCTGTATTCTAGAGGATATCAACCAATAATGAAACACTAGGGAAATCCCATGGTGTAAAACTTCACCATATCATAGTTCTCATTAATAAATAAATGGAAAAATCATTATCCATAATATAAAAATAATGAAATCAAATATTCAACACAAAATAATATTTGAATTGTGACATAAAAACCTATAAGACCAGTCTCATTGTCAGATACTCACATATTCATAGATAAAAATACAAAAAAAATGAATAAGGAAATAATTCATAAAAAACCCCAACCATAGCACAATATTTGATATATTGTGAGATATAAAACTAAATAAAACTATATTTTTTTTACTATCCTAGAAATAAAACATGGGTAATGTTTCATTGGTACTAATGTCCCATTTCCACTCGAGCAGGTTGTGTATACATAACTCAATATGAAACCACAAACATGATTATTTTTGTAACAAATAAATGATGTTTACATGTATGTGATATGACTAGGTGAAAAAAATAAATATATAAAACATGAAAAAATTAAATAAGTATACATCATTGACCCTCAGAAAAAGGAAACTCATGAGACCATCCATACTCGGAAGATCTTGTGATATTATTTGTTGAAAATTATCAACGAAATTTGATTTTTTTTAATTTGGGTGGGAGGCCATTTTTGAAATTGAACATTGAAACTATAATTTTATGGGTTTATCCTTTCAAATATGATATTTTAGACTTCAAATGAACACTTTTTGTTATTATGGATTCTCATAATGCAGGCTGAGCACATTGGGGTGGTCATGGCTGTAGTAGAATGCTGTTGCTGCCACTAGGATCCCATTAGTTGTCTGATGGGTGTGAAAGGTTTAATATTATAATTTTAACCCTATATTTGAAGAGGTAGTCCCCCACATTTTTTTTAAAAATGTGTGAAAAATATGAGTTTCAAATACCCTCCCCTTCTCTTCCACCCATTTTTGTGTGTGGTGTTTTGAGTAATACCATTATTAGATTCATTTTTAGTTCTCTTATCCTTATTACATATCATCTTATCCCCTATCCATTGGATTATAGAATTATTTTTATCACTTATTGTATCTAAATTTATGTAGATAATGTTTTAGTCACCTGTTTCCAATGGCGATTTTTATTTATGCACAATAATGATATCATGTAACAGTGTCCACTTTCAATAGTTCATTGATTAAGTGAAAATAATACACTATAAAAATTAAGTTCGGGATTTATCAATTATTTCAGTATAAATCATTTGTATAATTATCATTGGATTTTAGTTTTTGACCTAGGGTGTGGTTGGGGGACTATTGGAGACCTCTTTGGGGTGTTAAACTTCAATTCTAGTGTGATGAGGTATATAATTGAGAATTTAGGAATTATTCCTAAACTGAATTAAAAAATATATTTAGTTAATAAATGATGGTTTTTTTTTCAGTGTTTTGGAATTAATTAATACCTTACATGTGATGGAGATGACATGTTGGAAATGGATGATTTCGATCAGGTCTAAGTTAAGCAATCTATTGATAAATTCAATATTGTTGTAGCCTCTAATTAATTGGGTGGTCATATATATGTTCCCCAAAGTAATTATTCCTAATGTTATCTATAATGTAGTCTTTACATTGATGCAATTAACCAGGTTAAATTAGTTCGATTTATTTTTTAAATATTTTGTTATCCTTTTTAATAAAATAATTAATCTATGTAATTAATAAAGACCTTTGGACTTATATGACTTGTCTTGACCAAGGGTGGTTAATTATTTAGATCCAAATTCCAGTCATATGGGGCTTAGATCCTCTTTTAAGGAATTACTATAAAATGTGACACCTTATTGAAATAGGTGGAATGGACTTAATGAGATGACACACTATCCTCCATTATGTTGACCAATGACCTTGGGAAGATCATCCTATTGGTGTGATATGTTTAACCTTGTGACACCCTGGAACCCTAAGACCCAACAATATATCCAAGGAGTAAGGGACCCTTAATTAGAAGAATTTTCCATGGTAGAAATTATGTACGAATGTTGATAATGTTTTGGTTGTGAAAACTGATATTGATTCTTCCTTGAAATTGATGAGGGGTCAAATAAAACTCCATAGATTGTTTCCTATAAAGCCCAATTCTTTGAGTATAATGAGGCTAAGTGTGATTTTATTTAATCTAGGTTTAATAATGACCATCTTGTAGTGAGTGATGTTTGTGAGTCTGGTAAGTGATAGGGGACCCCTGAAGGGTTATGTAGTATGAACTTACATTAGAGGACCTTATTAGGTGCTTGATAATGGAGTAATCTGGATCTGATTCATGTGATTTGGGTAATATTGATAGTGGATTTCCCATATAACCTAGATAAACCTAATAGGGATTTTGGGGATATGATTTTGATAATGGTTGTGGGTATTCAACCAACCAATATATTGTTTTTTTCAGTCTATATTAATTTTTATATAGATCTATATGGATTTATTTGAATGTCATTGATTCATTGTTTGTCACACTAGGGACAAATTCCTAGTAGAGCTATGATCCATCTAGGAAGTTTAATAATGGTTGGGATTCAGTAGACTCCAATGATATAATATGGGTATAGGAATATCTAAGATACTAGTGTTCCTTTGAAACAAGAAGTTCATTGGAATTCATGTGATTCCAAGAATCTCTAGAGATGTTCTAAGTACAAATATTCTTTGAATTCCATGATTCAACTATTGATACATAACTATTGGAATGCCAAATATGCAAGGTATTCCATTAAGGTAGAGATTATATTGTGAATCCCAATAGTGTATGGAATTTTAATAGTCAATTGAGGTGTTGGATGGGTTTATTTCCCCAAGAACAGATGTTGAAACATCCCAATGAATACATGAAGGATCCCCTCAATTTATTCCTAGTATACCCACTGGGATCTAGTGGATGCACCAGGTTGTGATGTCATCTAAGGATCAATGAGTTATTTGATAATTATGTGAGAGGACATAGATATGAGAGGACATTACTGTTGGATTTATAGGGGTATCCCTAGTAATCAATCACTCCTGTAAATTTTTATTTCAAAGAGACCAATCCCCCCTTATGAATTTGAAGCAATCATAAAATTGCAGACACCCATGTTACAAAATGGGGTTCAACCTCTCATATTGAGATGATTTGGATTCCTGGTTTCACCCCAGGGTATAATGCGCATATAATAAAGAAGCATGTTCATGGTATTCCACATTGTAGACTACAGAGTCCCCTTGTGGTGATGTATCATAGAGGACATCCCATGTGATATTGTCCTACTACGTTGTGATTTTTACAATTAATTATGAGTTTACAGCTATTCAAAGTTTCAAAAACATCTCAAATGGTGGTTTCCAGCATAAATACTTGGTTGAATTTTTCACAGCTAGACCGACATTGTTTTATCATTTATCTACTATAATTTTTTGGATCTATATAGTGGTGCTTTTTAGTGATGATTATGAGGGAAACAATATTCACAAGAGGTGCAGTGACACTAGTAGTTTGATGTAAGAATAAAATAACCTCATGAAAAACCTTTTATGGGTTATTGGGTTGTCAATTTAGTTATTAAAAATGGGAGTAAAAACGTGTATGGTTCTCCTTGTATAGTTGGAAGTAAGATTCCACATAATAGTGCCAGGTTTTTAGGATATGTTCAGAATGTGTTACTCATTGGGGCACTAGGTGTTGGGCTTTGTGGGGTACCTATTAAGAGTCAAAGTATTGGGTTGAAAACATCAACATATATATATATATATATTAATTGATCCTAAATCTATTTAATATGTACTGAGAGAGGATATTTCATTAGAGTGGTTGATAATATTAGCATATGATGCTTATTGTGATTATATAAGAGATCTGGAATAGGGATTTTGGTATGGGAGAGGAAGGTGATTTTTAATACAGGATCATAGAGGCCATCCCATGTAATATGAACCATATTAATCATTATTTATGGGTTAGGTAAGAGACCCTTGAAACCCTATTGACCCTTGAGATGTGACTCCAGACTTAGGGAGAGTCTGTACATATAGCTTTGCAATAGGGTCACCCGCAAGAGGGGTTATCCAGGGTTATGAAAGACATATAGGTGAAAATCATGGTAATATGTTAGTTTCTATGTTCACATTATGGTAGGTATTATTGAGATATGGTTTTTTTGTGGTAATATATTATTCAACCATGAGAAGAGCACCATGGGTGTTATAACCTTTATATCACGAGAGGTTGTGAAGGGTATGTTTGGTTGGATTCCTTACCCAATTGTGATATATTCATTTGGTATGTGGTGATAATGAGGTATTATTTCATATTAACTATTTTAGAAAACATTATTTAAATAATAACTAATAGATTTATGGTAATAGACATTGTATATATTGATGGTGGTATCCTACGAGGATTTAGTTCTCACAACATTTATATGCCTTTCGGGTGTATGTAGTAATGGTTTTCAATTAAAAGTATAAGGGAAGGTCGTTTATTTTGATGATGCCAAATAATTTTGTTGATTCTCAAAATATCCACTTTATTAGGAAGTGGTAACCTTACAAATTTCCTCATTTATAATTCATCCTGAAATCCACATTCAATAATCAAAACATCCCAAAAACGAAATCCTAAATAAAAAATTCGAATAACAGTAGAACTCCTTGAGCCCTACACCTTTTAAGAAAAAAGTTTTCACAATGATTGCCATCATCATCACCACTGCTATTGATGTCGACACCATCAACTCTGAAACTATCACACCACAATAGTAACACCAAAACAACACCGAAGATAGAAACACTATGATTCACCATCATTGGAATTCCATCGTGAGTACCTAAAAATACTTAAGTAGAACAACTTGATTCTCCACAAATCCATGACATATCAATGAATATAAAACACTATCATCTACATGATATCTCCAAAGAAACAAGATCCTCATCATTTAATAAACTATATCCAGAATCTGTCATTATGGAGCAAAAAAATAAAACGTAGAACATACATCAGAATCAAACAAATTAAGAACCATAACCAAAATAACCCCATTAGTGGGATGGATCCAATGTATATTTCACCTCCTGGAACACCCCATCACTCCTTCAAGCACCTCACAAAACCTCCATGTGAATCATATCACCTGACCGACATGGGGGGAGCGAAGGACCTATAAGCTAGAGTAGAGAGAGATCAAATGAGTCCTCCACAACAATCTATGACTGATCGAGCACCAACATTTGATCTAGATAGCATCAACATCATGAATTTACCATAAAAATTAATACCACCACTCCAATTCCAAAATAAAATGGAATACCCACAAAAAGAATCCCCCATAACTATTCCACCCAAAGATTTGGGGCATAATCATGCTAAAAATAAATAAAAAAGAGTACCCAAGAATGTCAAGAGAGCTTTAATCAGAGAGGAGGACCAAGTGAAATGAATAATATAAGAGTCTCAATTTGGGATCAAGTTTTTGAGAAACCTAGAAGTGACTGTAGAGGCAAATAATGAAAGAGCCATCATCAATGGTAGATTAGAAAGAGATAACTGAAGAGGGATTTCCATCGATAGGGAAAGAAACCCTAGAGGGAGGAGAGACATGCTCGAGGGATTGAGCAGCAGGAGAAGGGAACCATCATAAATATATTTTATTTTAATGAAGAAAACTCATGTTTTATATTGATTTTAATAATGTTTGTGATGGTAATTGATTTAGGTCACATTGATTTAAGATCATCGATTTGTGGATTTTCAGGTTTCCAATCATTGGAATATTACATGTTATGTCCATTTAGAGTTATTCATCTTCATTATATGTTGTAGATCGCTGATGATTTTATGGTATATTTGGCACTGTAATGGATTTATATGTCATTTTTATCACATATTTTATTTTTTTGGAATCATTTCGATGTTTTTTGGTGTCTATTGAAAGCCCATGGCAATTAATAATTCCCATTGAGAATTATGGAAATCAGATTTGGGTGATGTGTAATGTTGATCCATTTTGGTTCATAAAAAATGGTATAAAAAATAGGCTCCTTATAAGTACCTAATTTTGTGAAATTACCCTCTTATTAATTGGGGTTGTATGGTATTTTGGAGATTATGATATGTCAGAACTTAGGGGTAGGTTACAAGTAAGTGCCTTATCACCACATCTCATAATAAAAAATTATTTACGAGGGGAATTCATGATATAAAATTAATTTGAAATTCCATTTGATTAATACTTTACCATAATGGTATCTGATCCTCGTTTTCATGAATTAGTAGACAAAGAGATTGTTTTTAATTATTGGAAGTAAATAGTAAGAGAATCATGTTTTGGGAGTGACTAGGATGGACTTAAAAATCAAAGAGTGACCAAAAAATTGATTATAAATGTGAAATTATGGTGGTTCTAGGATTGTTTATTGTTTATCAATCATACACCGAGGTCATGAATGAATCCACATCCCTTGGTATTTTCATTTAGTACCTATTCTTATTGGAATCACAGAGTGATTTCAATTGATGAGAAAACAGACATTGTTCTTCCTATTATATGTTGATGTCAAAGGAAAAGTTAATTTTGAAATTTATGACATCATTTAATTTATATTTGAGTGGTGTATTAATGGTGGATTATGGGAAAAAGGATTAGGTTTTGAAAAATAAATCCTCAGTGTATTTTCTAAAATTATACTTGGTTTCTGTCCAATGTATTTAGAAAAGGTTATTTTTATTATGAACCCCTATAGAATTCCCTTAATTTAAATTCAGTTATTTTCCGATATGTAATAATTCTTCACCCAATGAGCATATCATTAAAATTTATTATTAAAAAAAATTATATTTTTGTTTACCATAAATTTATAAATACAGCTTTTTGGATTTATAAAATACCAATGGTTTTTACATCATGTTATCTGAAAGAGAAAATGGTATTTCAAGGAATTATGATGAGTCAAAAAGAAATTTTTTTTATGAGGAAAACTCTGTTTTATAATTTGAATGGTTCATGAATTATAATGGGTGTCTAAATGATGGTTTATTTTGAAATATTTCAAATATTGTTAACTTAATAAAAGATGAAAATGAATAATTTTTAAAGAATTAGCTTGGATATTAAAGGATTTCATCTTGTAATTGAATAATTGAGAATCTCTCTTATTTTAAATCTTCTAATGTCTCACTATATTCTAAACCCTACAATGGTTTGTCAATATATGAATTTCTTTTGAATGGTGTTTTGAGTAACTAAATAATTTTTTAAATAGTATTTTTCTTTTAAAGTTATTTTTATTTTGAATCCTTTTAAAATGGATTTTCATGCACTAATGGTTTATATGATTGGATTATCCTAGTCTTAGAATGGAGTGGGAAGTGTTATAATTCCTCTAGATTTTATGGAAATGTATTCGGTTGAAAAAACTCAAGAATTTGATTCTATTATAAACCTCTTAGTGAACCATGCAGTTTCAATGGGGTTGTCAAATCGATAAAAAATAGTTTTCTCAAATGTTCATTGTTCATCAAGGGGATTAGAATCATGGGTACATCATATCATTTTTTTGATAATTTTATATGAACTATAAATTGTTTTGGTGTATTTATGGTTTTGTGTTTCATATTATTAGGTGTGATCTTGGATATCTCCTTTTTGTTTCCCCGTTGAATTTGGTGGTTATCAGGAGTTTATTCATCCATTATTTCCTTATTTAGCTCTATGCAACATGTTTTTACGGATATCCCTGTAGTAAAATTTATATAATTAGTATTGTCCTGGTATTTGGAATATAGTGATCCTCAAACAACTGAATGGGTAACTATATTTGATTTTATAACCTAGCAAACTGAGGAATACATTAGAGATACCCATATTGTTAGTTGGAATGTGAGAGCCACTAAGATGAATATTTATTATCTTGAGCTATCATAAATTCTATTTCATAAATGAAGACTAGATACATCAAATTTCTTTTAGAGGAATTTATCGTTTCAATCATTTAGTAGTAATGAGAGATGAATTGGATATATTTCTTTTGATTATTCCCACTTATATGATCATTGAGGTTTCTTCACTCAATAATCCATAGAATATTTTAGAGTTGAAACTTCACAGTTAGGACGGATCAAATCCCCTCTTGTTTGGTTTTACCAATTGAGAGAATAATAATTTCCATGGTTATAAATTAAAAGAATAGAAGATTCATTGGATGAAATGTGTAACCTTAGTTACCATTTTGATGATCTCTTTTATAAAAGTGGGTTCTCATTGTTACACTATTTTATCTTATGTATAACTAAGAAAAATAACTCTACCAAGTCTACATTATCATGGATCCTCATTTTAAATTACATAAGATATAATATTCCTCAATGATTTGAAATTGTGGTTAACTTCATCCCCAATAATAAATAATTCTAAATCATTTTGAGTTATGATAATATTTTTTTCTAAGCCTCAAGCATGGGGTTGGGATGTAACTTGATGAAGGAAAAATGAATGATGGATCAAGGATTTTCCCAATTACACCCTCAGGAAATAAATTTATCACTCCATGAATATGAGTTGATAAAAGTTATACAAGACCTTAAAACATTGTACCATTATCTCTTTAGATTATGATTTATGACTTATTCCCTTCATCGAAACCTAATGTATATTCTCACCCAAATAAATATAAACCAACTATATATATGTTTTATTGAATATCCTAAAATATATGATATATTTATTTTATAGGTTCATTTAATAAATATATATGGTCATCGAATTTATGAGTTGTAAAATTACAAATACTGATAGTGAAGGAAACGGTGGGGAAATTTTCCTTAGTCAATGTGTTTGTAATTATTCCCTTGGATGGTAATGAGATTGATGATCAGGCATTCATATCACGTGATTGGGTTGGTTCTAATTTTGATGATTCAACTTATTAGTGTTTTATTTGATCATTTTATAATGTGTATAACTTAGTTTTATGGTCTTGGTCTCCCAACGGTTCTTCGTACTTCTAGAAGTCATTTGTTATATTTATTGATCTAATATTGGGGATAATTTATGGTAAAAATTATTAGTGTCCGTCTATGATCTATAGGGTTTTGAAAATGTTTCATGATTTGAGACATCAATATTGGTGTCTTGAGATGAGATATTCAATTAAAGACTTCATGTAATGATGACTTATATGATAGATAATTCATGTAGAATACAAGATACATGCCAATTTTTTTATATCCCTGATAGATTTCATAGTGAATACAGGATGAAATATATATGGAATTTGTGTTGGGACAACCATGGATCCTAATAAAAAATCTTTTATTTGGTGATCATTCATCACCTTATGAGATATTTTATTTCCTTAATTTTTAGGAGATGATATGGGTAGAGGAAATTGAAAATTTATATATTAAAAAAGGATACACAACTCCTTTGTGTACCTTATTATTTATTTTTTGGTAGAGACCAGTACACTGTATCTCAATTATAGTGAAGATTATAAAATTTAGTGGGTTATCTGTTTAAGGTAGGCTTGATTTAATAACATAAAATTGATTGATAGTTTTTTTTGGGTTTTACAATCCCTTATGAATATGATTCTAACATGCATTCCTGACTTCTATGTCACTTAGTATAAAATATTCCCATGGAGTGTCTTTACTATAATAATATATATTATCCATTGAACAGAATGGTTCTATAGATGAGTTGTATAGGCATACTTATTTATCTCTTTTGTGATATTCAGAGTTGGGTCGATAGTTTCCATTAGGAAATATTACTTTTCATGGGTGAAAAAGATAATTTGATTACATTGGAAGTGGTTGGAAATAGATCTAAGACACCAGAAACAATTTTCACAACACTATCATTATATGTTGGAGTTGATATATTTGATCAATTCATTCATAGATTCTCACCTAATTTAGACCATCATTACTGGAGAAGTTATGTACGTTGTCACTGGGATATGCTGGCCTAGTTTATAATGATGAAAAATCTCAGAGTTAACAAACCAACTTAACCAACAATCTTGTTTGACACATATTATGACATGTTTCATGTTTCTAAAAGAAGTCATATAAGCATGACATTTTCATCATTTTAAGGTTGGAGGATGTAGAACTAGGGTCGATACCTCAGTTGTAATAAAATTATTTAATTTTGAGGATCAAGGAGATATTGATGGATATATGATAAAATGATATCTTTGAACTATTTTCAATGAGACTATGGATAGGGATACAAATGAGGTCTCGGGGTGTGAGATGTTGGTTATGTTTTGATGGCCTTATACTTATGTGAATCTCAAATCGTGAGCACTTTATTAGGATACAATGATTAATGGCTGGAAGAATTGTGGAACAATTTTTTATAGGTGTGTATTATTTTAGATCAATCTAGTCTCATGATTCGATTTTTATGTTTATAGAAGACAGGGGTTGAAAATTTGGAAAAAAATAAGTTTTTCTTAGTGTACGGTTCGGGAAGAGGGTTAGTATCAACCATACATTAACCTTTAGATGGAGGGTGATGTGTTTATAAAGACATTCAAATCAACTAATCATGGGATTTCTCTCTATGTATCTATTCATTGGTAACCATGTTTTTAATTTTTAATGGGACAAAAAGAGTGCATTACTGGTGTACAGTTAGAAAAACAGCACAGCTTAACCATGTGAACGTTGTAATCTTTTATAAAAAAATGAAATTTACCCCAATTCCATGAATATATTTTTACCCAATACTCATCATCATTCCACTATAGATCAACCCACCATCCAAATATTTCTCAAGAATTCTTCTAAAATTCCCCCATAGTGATTTATTCTTGATCTTAGTCGATCTATTTGGAGTATGTATAGATTATCACCTATTATATCAACCTTTTTCTAGATCTACCAATTATATCAATTCTTATACATGCAATGGAAACCTCTAAAGGGATTTATGATATGATATTGGGTTTAAAAGTATAACTGTCAATGTTTCATATGTATCTATGGTTGTTTGGACAATATCACATCCATTTCAATCATTGTTTTCAAATGTGACTTGATTTTTATTATTTTAATTGTAGTTATCTCTATCAAAGGGACTTTAACATTGCACTCGATATGTTATTATTATTTTAATTGGTTTTAGTTTATGAAAATGATTGGGTTTTTATACCTGAGGGATAATATTTAATATATTATTGCAATGGAATGCACATGAGCCTCATCCCGGTTGGTGAGGACATTAAAGTGCATCTAAGAGACCCGAGATCAAATCCAGGTGAAGACACAATTTTCATTAATGTAGCAGTACTGTAGTAGTACTATAGCAGCTACTATAGCCGGAACTGTGCAGTATTATAGCAGGTACTATTGAAAGAACTATAGCTGAAACTATTTGGTACTGTAGAAGCTGGGAATTATCCCCTGTTTGGGCCTTCAGGCCACTGATTTGGTCATTGAGTTCTTTAAGGCCTTCAGGCCACCTCAAGGACATCAGGCCACCATTAGTGCTGATGCAAACCAGAAAACCTACAAGAAAAATCTCTATATAATGATGAGAAAGGAGCATTCACCACAGAAAAAGCTACACGGATTTCAATAATGAGAGGTTATGGAACTTTCCATTAGGACAAGCCTATTCATGCATGGGATAGCCTAGCCGAACAGACATGTGAAGGTGGAGAGCTGATTTCACAATGAAGATGCTTGGAGTAGCAGTTCCAAGTAGTTTTTCTAGGTTGTAGGTAATGTTTGAATCCTACTGGAAATGATTTCTTCTAAGGCCTATAGGACCATGTAATACATATGCCTATTGAAATTTTAAGTGTTGTACCTCACCAATTCGAAGGTGGATTATCGAAAATCAATAAAAAATCAAGGCCTTTGGGCCATTGGAAGGATATTGCATTGAAATGTGTTATCAAAATGTTATTATCCTTGATACCATGTGTTTACAAATAATTTTTTTAATGAAATTTCTCCAAAGTGATTTCAAAAGAGAAATTTTATTTCATGCAAGGAAGTGTCATGACATTTCTTATGGAAATTATTTTATAAATTTTGGAAATAGTTTTTTGAACCTAATGGTTTATCATATCACCTTGTTAAGAAAATGGGGTACAATGTTATAATTTTAAATATATATGCTTTATTTAGGGTATATAGATATATATGGTATGTTCTCAATTGGATTTATAAGTAGCCAGTTTCCTTGACTTGGTAGCCCCTCTTGGACATAGGTAGACTACACCAGATAGTGATCCTTATGTGTCTTCATTATATGGAGCCTAGTATTTCACACATATTGGGTGTGTTATTGTAAACATTATGTTGATGGTTATTAAATTCTTTCATACTTATCATTACAATGCATGATTACATTTATATTTCAATCTACACACATATCTTGGATTTAATGTCATATTCTCTCTCTATGTTGAATATTTTATGTTTTAAAGTAAACCATAAGTTGATTTATGAAAATAATTTCCTATGAAATTGTTTATAAAACTTTTGTTGAATAAGGAATAATGGATGCACAATGAAATTCATTGTAAAAATTCATGGTGGTATCCAACTGAGATTTAGTGCTCACACCCTTTATATGAATTAATGTGTATGTTGGCATGTTTTTGTTTGAAACATGTAAAGGAATGTTATTTTCTTATAATGATGTATTATCATGTCATGTGGTACTTATAGTTATTTTATGATGGTGGTGATGATGTGTAATGTAGAGTTTGACTCATGGAGCTATGTAGATCCTTGTTGTTGGTCTTTGGACTATTTTGGGTTTTACATGTTCCTCCTTGTTCAACTTCATCATATATTTTTAGCTCTCCCTTGAGTTGTTATTCTATATTTCGAACTTATATGATATGATATATTATATTTATCACTTGTTTTATTTTGAGGGAGAAGTTGTTCCTAGGTAGGTATATTGAAACCCATGGGAATTGTTTCTAGCTTGTGGAGATCGAGAATGTGCATCACACATTGTGGAGAGCCAATTCAAGTGATGTGTCAGGTTGACATGGTATAATTTTTTAAACATCTAAAACTTTTCAAATCATTTTAAAACATCATCCAAATTTTTTACTTTACTTTATACATCAATATATATTATCAGTGTATAAGAGATGGATTTTCTTACATCAATCTGGATATTTCATTCAAAATAATAAATTCATCAAACTGTCTCCCATATCCACCCACTTCACATGATATAGAAATTTTAGTAAACTATAATTTTTAATAATTATGGTTTGAACTCTTAAATATAAGGAAAAAACACACATATCCTCACCTTTTATAAAACAGTAAGATAAATTTATCTTGGGAAAAACTCCAAGGAAAATATCTCTACAAGTAGTAGAAAATAATCAATATCCATCTTCCATTTATATTATTAGAAGCTTCATTATCTATTTACACACTCCACAACACATATTTATAGGTTGATATCATCATGGTATACTTAATAATTGTATATCAGGTTTTGTTTAAATATGATTTTTAAATTCCCAAACCTGTTTATTTGTAAAATTGAATTCATTTCATTGGATAATCTAAATTTGGCAACTATTATGGAATCTTTGGTGGGATCTAACATGGCATAGGGTCACACCCTTCTTTTTTCCTTTTTCTGTTTTAAGACTTTTTCTTCCATGTTTCTGCAAGGGTAAATGATCTCTTGGAGGAGGATATAACTGTTGAAATATGGTCATGGTGAGTTGTGTTATTAGGGTCATTGGGAATTTTTCCCCATTTGGTACTTTCATTATAGTAATTTGAGATTTTTATTCCTTGTTTTATTCTAGTACCCTACTCCTAGTAGGGTTTATTTTATATTAATATTTAATTACTTGTCTTTTCATCCACTATTTTGTTTTGAAAATTCATTCCCACTATCATGTTGTACGATTCCATATGCTACTTGCCAACCCTTGGGGACCGGGAACTCCCTTCGTTCTATGTTTGAGATAGCTTAGTTATCAGGTTTACAGGGTAAGTGGTCTGATTCGGGACATTGTTTTTTTGTGTTACTGTGAACTAATGTTTTTTTAATTCAAGTTTTATGAACATAGAACACAGACACACATATATAATTTATGTAAATTAATTATACATATAAATAAATAACACATGTCTTAAACGTACCCATGAATTTTTTTATGTTATGTGTCGTTAAATAAATAAATAAAATTAATTTTATAATATATAAATATAATGTGAGTTGGTGTGTTTCTGTATTCGATGAACATTTATTAAAAATGTTCAATGTTCATTAATTGTGATTTTTGGAGAATGTGTGTTATGAAAATAATAAAATAACCTAAATTCTTAATGGAATATATAAATTCTATATGGAATATAAAATGTCTAATGTACTGTAAATTTACATTTTATGGGGATTATATATCTATGTGTGTGTTTTTGAGTGTTTGTGCGTGTCTAATATATAAATATATATTATTTCTATAGAAGAATATAGTTTGAAAATACGAAAATTATGTATTGTGTGTATGTTCTATATGCATATATATTTTGTTCAATGTGTATATTATGTATGATATTTGTATATTGTTATAGTATATGTGTGTGTTCTATGAATAATTATTATCCTAAAAACATATCTTATCCCTCAAACAAAATTTTGTGTTTCTTCCAATTTCCAAACAACTTGTATTTAAAATTAACGAGTTATATATTTTTCATGTTCAAAAAATGACCTACTGATTTATTATTCTGAATATGATTATAAATCTTTACAATGAAATGGATGTGATTATAAGGATAATTTTTTATAATCAATATTATTTTTTCCAAATAAACATTAATGAAATATTTGATAAAATGTTATTTTGAAAATAAAAGTGAAATTTATGACTATAAAAATAGGAGTGAGATATAATTTAATTAATTTCTAATGGGAATACAATTAAAAATCTTCAACTTAATCATTTAATGAAGAAAATAACAAAAAAACTAGATGTAATTTATAATAATAAATATTTTATTATTATTCATTGTTTTTGAAATAGACATAAAAATAGAAACAAAATTATATAAATTATATTATTTGTGAGGTATTAAATTAAGTATTTTTAGATTTAAATATATTTAAGTTATATTGGTGTTTAGATATAAATATATTTCAGTGTTTGTCTATAGATACATCTCATTATTTTCATGAATGAAAAATGAATAATTATTTTGTTACAAAAACGAAATGAGGCATATTATTTTATTCATCTATTGCATGAAAATTTATAAATTATGAATGATCAATTTTGTATTCAAAAAGGAAAAATAACAACAATAAAAATAATGTAAATGTGAATAATTTTTTTAGAGTAAATATAAATTATGAAATTAAAATATATTATTTAAACAAATATTATATTGTTTTCAAATTTAAAACAAATAATTTATGTAATGAAGAAGAAATATTATCATAAAAAAATTCTATTATGATGAAATTTCATATTTTAATGTTTAATGAAATAAATGACAGTGAAATAATTATAAAAATATAGTCTTGTAGTTGTTTAGGAACATTTTCTTCCCTACTCAATTATTTTTTAACACATCACTAAGAACAAGAACTTCACGATAAGTTTATGGAATGAATGATTATCATCAATTCAATAGGTATATAATTATCAGTATTTACAACCAATGAAAAGTCAATGGGTGTGCATAACAGTTGAGAGTTATTTCATCATATACCCTTATCATTAAGTCATATATAAAAAATTTTATAAAATAAATTTCGTCATTCTCCCCAAATATATGATTTGAAAAAAAATTATAAAAATTAAGCACAGTGTCTTAAAAAATTGAAATTGTATGAGAAATAGTAGTCCTTTCATCATTTACATTTTTTTCATTTGCTTTTTTACTTCACTAAGAATAGAAATACTGATTTTAGATTATGTTTATCATTTTATTTCCTACATGATTGTGTTTAATTTATCTTTTTAGAGTTATGGATATTATAATATTTCAAATTTATTTTTATAATAGATGTGTCCGAAGGTATTTACAAGTCTATAGAGGGAAAATATCCTTAATTTCCATGTTAGGAATGGTGAAGTTTATTTTTTTGGTGCCGAATGAAAAAAAACAGGAGTAGAAATATTGATTTTTTTGACAGCCTCGATATTCTGGTCGGTGATAACATCACACTTCAATGTTTATAGGATGAAAGTGTAATGAACCTATCCTTTTTGGACCTAGAATTGTATTATTCTAAGGATTAGTGTTTCATGAGGGAGATTCATTGAATAATTAAACCTCAACGTTGTGAATTTTCCATTTAAGGTTACACTATGTTTTGGTACTGTGTGTTCTGGTGACTGTTTTAAGGTTTGGATGGAGTACAAGGTATTTTTTGAAATATTTGAGTTAGTTGCGTTGGTAATTTTCCACCATATCTAGTGAAATGATTTGTCTTTCCATTTTAGTGGGTGTATCAGTATTGTGGTTTCTCGTTGTAAACCAGGATCTATAAAAAACCATAACTGGGTGGTTTCAATATATGTTTCCTCAAAGGCTATCCTATGAGAAACAGTTAATCATGGAGATCACCACACATTGTTATTTAGAATCAAGAGGTGAAATGGGTTGGGTAATTACACCATTCCATGGTTTAATGTGTGGTTCCAGTGAAATGTGGTCTTACGATGTTTTTATGATGTCTGATATTCGAGGATCTCACATGTGTAGACATGTATGCATTTGAACAATGGAAACATTCCATGGTATGAGTTCACCACATCTCTGTGAAGGCAATATAATATTTCTCTATAAATAGGGTACATGAACTCTATTAATTTGAATTATTTTCATTTAAATAAACACATGGTTTACCAAAAACTCTACCTCTATCCTCTTTTCAAATACTTTGGAGAGTCTAACCCCATGGTTTTTTAATATTAAAGTACCATTGATCATGGTGTCACATTCTTCCCCTTTAAATCTTGTGTCCTAATTCTTCTATATTATATAGGATGTTTTGAGGGGAAACCTCTATTTTGGAATTAGATTTTCTAGTTATTCATTATTCAAAGGTTCGAGTGGTGTTTCCTTTAAATATGGTTTTTGTCAATCGTTGTTTATTTTGATGTAATTCCAAGGGGAATAAGAGTATAAGTAGGTGATTAGAGTTCTCTACTTATTTAAATTCCCTTTTGAAAATATTATAATTTTTCTTCCTAGTGTGTGAATAATTTGAATTCTACTAATAAATGAAAATGACTGAACTATAGAAATTATAAGGTAATTTAGTGAATCATATGATGTAACACATTATATTGATAGTGATGTGGTTCTTTTAGATGATAATGTTTAATTTGATTTCATATTTTGATGCCTAGATGGTAAACACCATTAAATTAACTAATATTTAATGTCATTTTCTATAAAATACTAATTTTTATGTGCTTTCCATATGTTAGTTTTTTTATGTTGCTTGATGACATGGTTGGTTTTTGTGGATTCATGTTCTTTTTTATGGATTAATGGACCTAGTAGATTCGGCTTAGTAGATTTGTGATAAGGTTTATTCATGGTAGCTTTTCTGATGAAATGGATTGATAACTCGGTTGAATAGAATAAATTTTTATTAGATCAAATTATACTAATATAAATGCAAGTATATGAATTTAAATGGAACGTGAAACATGAAATTTGTCTCATATGATATTGTTGTTCGATATTTATTGTTTTAAATAAGTGGAGGAAAATGAATGAGTGGTATTTGCGATACTCTATTGAAAATCGTAGTCTATTGGTGATGTTAGTTTAAACCGTTATGTTCATCCTTGTGTTCTACATTATTATTTGATTTTTTCATGTGTTTCTTTTTTACCCCACCAAATTCAATTACTACGTACTGAAACAGAAATGTTCTAAGAAAAGTATTTTTTCCATCATCCTACATTAATATGATACTAATGGCTAGTTGTACCCTCTCCCCAATCTCTATTAAGTAGTGGCTGATGATTATATCAGTGATACATAGTTATGGATTAACCTAGTGGTGGATGAGGATAAATGCAGTGGGGTACAAGAATGGTAGGACGGGGGAATGATGGAGACTTCCAATATGTCATTGATTATATACAATTATATTTTTATTGTATTATGGTGTTTTATGTAGAACATGTTGAGTGTTCATATTGTATATTGTGAGTAGAGGTTTATGGGATGGTTTGAGAGTTTGAGATTCCCATTAATATGGTGATAGTTGTTGACAATGTAGAAGAGAAGTATGCATTCTTAAATGGTAAGAGTGGAAAACTAGTGAGGAAAGTTGTAGTGGGTCATCTTTATATATTTATTGGTAATACATTATCTTTTTATGTATAATTTGGTGGGTTTCCCTTTAGTGATATTTCCTTAATATGTTTACCTTCTAGGTTCTTATTAGGCCTAATTTTTTAACTAAGGAATTAATATACTATTTTCACATTTTGACAAGAGAACATGGTTATGATTGTAACGACCCAAACATTTGTTAATGAAAATTCTTATTGATCATATTAACTATCATATTATGTAAAATGGTTATATAATATATATTAACTTCCATGGTTTTATGTTTTTGGATTTTAAAATACTGTTATGAATTTTTACCATTGCTAATATATCTATTGAACTATGATCACATTATTAGTATAAATAAAGTGATTTAAAAAATTTAATTTCATCAGACAAAGAATGTGATGGCCTCAAAAAGTATAATTTCTCCATACTATGGCCATTTTTTGGAGATCATAATGGAGGTAGCATCACTGGTATTCTCTCTTAACCAACCACAAGCAGAGTTTCAACACGTTTATCATGAACGGAATGGCCTACGGGGGAAGTGGAAGTTAATATAGATTACCACCCATGTGATGTTATCTGAACCATCCTAGGAGTCTATCACCATCGCAAACCTTACCCTTATGTCTTATGAGGGTGTTATTTGGGTTAATGAAATAGGACAACAACACTATTATTATGTTCATTATTTTCGTATAGAATAAATAATATACATTCATTATATTAATGTTACTTTTTAAATGGGTTTTAAAGAACCTATTGTATTTTTAGTTAAAATTCAAATTCAATTAAGAAATATATTTTGATGAATTAATGGTTTTTTTCATTACATAATATGTTTAATAAAATATTATAACTAAATTAATTTTTCTTAAATATAAATGATTGTATAATGTTTATGAACACAATTCTAATTCTATTTACGGATGGAAATTTGTTTTTGTCAAAACACATGAATTTTCAAAAAAAAATTGATTTTTATTTTAAAATTTAAAATTTAAATATTTATAAAATTATTTAGATAAAATGAATATTAGTTTTGGATTCATGATGTTGAAATTATCTAATGGTGAATTTTTCATAATTTTCTGAGACATTCAATTTTTTGTGTAAAAATTAAATACTTTTTAAATATATAATGTGTTTTATGATATCATAAGGACCCAATAGTGATGTAATATAATATTATAAAATTTATTATCCAATATAAGTTTTAACATTAAAATAATGTGATTTCATATTTTTTGATTAATTTTTTTATTCTTAATTGCACCCTGTAAGGATTATAAAATATTGTAACCTTTTAAAATGTTTTCCTCAAGAGTGTGACTCATCTCCACATAATCCAGCTTAATATATTAATAATTTTGGCCATTGGATATATAATTTTTTCCACTCTCCTTTTGAAAAATCCATGGGAAAAAACCATGGGATGGTTTGTTGTTTTGATTAGTTTAATATATAGTTCCCAAAACCTAAATAATAAAGAATTCCCTATCCTTTCCAATAAAAACCCACTCAATCTATCATTCCTCTTCACTCAATACCTTTGGAGCTCGACCAAACTATACCCTCCTCTATATGTAATCCTTCATAGGCGCCCTAATCTCTTAAGAATCCTTTCTCAAGCCTCTCCCATTACTTTGGGATCACATTTCCATGTAAGGGATTTCTTCCCTTCTCATTTTTTTCCAAGGTTATTTGTATTGTTATAACCTTTTATATTCAATTAAAAAATTTTGTGTATGATTTCAAAACTCCCCCATACTAGCCTACAGATGTTTTAATAATTATTTTCCTCTTTATCTCTCATTAATGCCTCCCATATACACTCATTACCATGTCGAAACTCCATAATGAATTTCTCTCTTCTCATTTACATTCAAGAAATTATTTTATATAATGAATCTAAATTCCATTACATATGTTGGGATATTTTGTTCCATGACCCCCTTACTTAAAATTACATTTTTAAATGAATAGATACCCATTTCCCTCTCATCAACCCATGTTACAATTTCTATTTGACATCGTTATTTTGCCGAAGTTACGCCAAAATTTCCATGCCAAAATCATCTTGTAGGTGAATACCATACCCATTTCAATATCAAAGGTATTCACCATTATAAACCTGGACATATTGATTGAGGACTTACATTTACATATTCCAAATCTCTTGTTCGTGGAATAAATTATGATTTTCAATGAAATAATGTTGTATGATCTATGTGGCACAGTTATGCATGAAATGAAATGATTAAAAAGGGTGTTCCCTAATAGCATCCCAATGCATTAAGTAAAGATTATTATCATGAAACATAATGTTAAATGTCGTTTAATAATTCTTATTCTAGTTAAATGAGTGTTTAATACTTCTAATTCAAGTTCAATTAGGGTTTACTCATGCTCCATGTAAAATGATCCTTGGATCATGAAAATATCATGTTAAATGTTGTTTCCACATTTCCATACTATGATAATCATGATATATCTTGCATTTATGTTCATTTTTATCTTATACTCCATTGATTTTGTTATTTCCTAACATTTACTATATTCATAATTTTATTCCTTGTTTAATCCCTTACTAGGCTTTATAGCTCACCCTTTTCTTATTCACATCCTCAGGTTATCCCATGCAATGCTAAGTATGAAGTAATTTTATGGTCATGTAGAAGAAGATTTAAATAATGATATTTTGTTTTATATTCTAAGTTATTATGTAAGGATCTTAATTTTATAATACACTCTAACTCTCAATCCTTGGAGTTGTCTCAAGTGTAATTTTATGTACTAAATCATGTTTAAGTGTATAATAAAGACAATGGTTTTTATAGTTGGTATTAGAGAGAGGTTTAATTATTTTTGGTATTAGGATTATAAAACCAGAGTGAAAGCCTTAGGGATAAAACAATGTATAAGAAAAACATCCATAAATTTTTTTGAGTATATATAATGTGGTTTATCAAGAAAATACATCCTTTTCTGGATACGAACAAGTAGTGGCGGCTCTATTACAGATGTATCTAGGGGTAAAACCAGAAAACACCTCTTTGAGCTAGACTCAAACAGGAACTACTTCCTAACAACAAGCCTTTCATCACTCTTGGTTATTACACTCTTGGGTGATATGCTTTGGTAAATTAATAATATTAACATGAACTATTATTAAGTGAATTAAACAATTCCCCTAAGAATATATGTTGGAATGTAGATCATGGATAACATAGATTGAATCCTATAAATTAATAATGTATGGAAAAAAATGTAATTTATATGCTATCCCTTTTTTCATTGGATTACCCTTTATATGTAAGCCCTAACATTACTTTTATTCCAACCAATGGTGGGTAATAGTATTTCTCAGCATAACAACTACTGTGAAGATCAATGTGAAGAATTTTCTAATGAGATGCCCAATTTTATGAGAGTGGAAATAAAAAACATTATCATGATACTATCTATGTTAAATCGTGTTTTGAATAGAAACATGGGTCAAGAGTATCATCCACCCCCCCCCCCAAAGAACAATCCACAATCGATAGATTCATGAGACAAAGGTCGTCTACTTTCAATGGATCATCTGATACCACAATCACCGAATAATGGATCAACTCCATTGAGAAGATATTCTCCATCAATAAATGTTTTAAAGAATAGAAGGTTTTTATATATGCGTATCGTATGGAGGGTGACATTGATCTATTGTAAAAATTGATCAAAAATAAGAAGCCTGAGGAAGAGATTGAGTCATTGGAATGAAATGATTTCTATAAAATGTTCTTGGATAAATATTTTCCCTGCACCCTCCGACTTAATATAGAAATGTACTTCATTTCCCTTGAGAAAAAAGATGGTGAATCCATTAGAGTATATAAAGAGAACATCATAAGGTTTTCATGATACACCTTCAGCTTTTTCTTTTCCCAAGAATACAAGGTTGACCTATTCTTTAGTGGGCTAACACCTACCATACGGAAAGCCCTAAAGATCTGTGACTTCGATAGATTTGATAAAACTGTATGATTTTCCCTTAAAGTTTAAATGAAGATTGGAAAATCACAAGGGTATCATAAGGATAAGAATGGGAAAGTGTACTTTAATTCTAGTTACCCAATGGATAAATCCAATGGTGTAAGGAAATTCCAACACCCCACTAGTCAAAGGTAGGAAAAGAATCACCCCAGAAATTTTCAAAAGGGGATGAAAAATGATTTAGGATTGTAAGATAAGGGAACCAAGCCATTAATTGTCGACAAGAAAAATCTGCTACTGCGACAGAGTAGAGGAACAATATATTCGAAACTCAATGCATTGTTAATTTCTTCTAATAAAAAAACAGGGAACTTTTAAAATTAGTGCCTTAAGACAAGGGTTTTTTGAGGTAACAATCAACCTCCAATGTAGGAAGGGATATCTTTTTTCATCACTACTTTCTAAGTGAACCAGAAAATAAAGTGGTGATCAGTATGCTAGTTATTCATCCAATAATAGAAAAAATACCTTTTGATTTTGACTCTGTGAATTCTTTTATATCCCAAATGTTTAATAGTACAATCCCAACACCACAGAAAATTATAGATGTAGAGATGTCAGTGATAATAGAAAATGTGTCACTTATTGCATCCTATGAATATAAATCCTCCACTATCAAAATTTGGGGATTGAAATTCCTAGATAACCTCTTCATACTGCCTTTGGTAAAATTTTATTCAATTCTTGGCATTTATTGGCTTTCCCTATATAGATCCAGAATTAATTATTGTGAGAGGTAAATCACTCTCTATATGGTGAATCGATCCCCGATTTTGTATAAGTGCAAGGAGTAGGATGAATCTTCCTTATCACCATCAACAAAGGCATGGATATTACTGCCCTATGAGCAGGCGTATCTTGCACAGATGATTGAGTCTAAGGAAGCAACCATCCTTGAAGACATCCCAATTGTGAGGGAATTCATTGAAGTGTTTACCAAGGAATTTATTGGTCTTCCTCATAGAATGGATGTTGAATTCTCGATTGATCTTATACCTTTGGAATTTATAATATCTAGGAATCTATATAGAATTTCTACTAGGGAGCTTTAGGAGTTAAAGAAACAACTAAATGAGAATCTGAATAATGGGTTTATATGCCCAAGTTCTTCCCCATGGGGTGCACATGTCCTCTTAGTCAAGAAGAAGGATGGGTCAATGCTCCTTTACATTGATTATCATGAGCTCAAAAAAATCACGATAAAGAACAAGTATCCTCTACCCTGAATTGATGACTTGTTCTATTAGCTATGTGGTGCAAAATACTTCTTCAGATTGGATCTGCAGTAAGTATATTACCATGTAATGGTGATGAAAGAGGATATTCCCAAGACTTCTTTTCGTACAACATACGATCACTATGAATTCGTAGTATTGTCTTTAGGACTCACTAATGATCTAAAAAAAATCATGGACTTGATGAATTGTATCTTTAGAGATTACCTAGAAAAATTTCTGGTAGTATTTATAGATCATATTCTAATATACCCTAAAACCAAGGAGGAGCATGAGGAGAATCTAAACACTGTACTTGAGACCTTGGGAAAGTCTAAGCTCTATGAAAATATAGAAAGTGTTAGTTTGGGTTAAAGGAAGTCTCATTCTTGGGTCATATCATCATAATTAATGAGATATATATGGATCTCTCCAAGAAAAATGAAACTGAGTCATGGAAAATGCCTATATCTATGATGGATTTTCATAGATTCCTTGGGTAAGCTAGATATTATCTCCAATTTGTTTGAAATTTCTCATGATTTTCAGACCCTCTTATTGTGGTTACCCATAATGGAGTCAGGTTTTATTGTAGTGATGAATGCGAAGAGATCTTTAAGGAGTTTAAAAAGAGTCTTATCCTTGTGCTCGTGCTCACACTACACACAAGTGGAGAACAATTTTTGGTATTTAATGATGCTTCAGAGAAGGACATGGGTTGTGTGTTGATGAAAAATGACAAATTCATTGCCTATGATTCAAGGAAATTGAAAGTTCATGAGAAAAAATATCCAACACATGATCTGGAGTTGGCTGTAGTAATCCTCACTTTAAAAATTTGGTGACATTACCTATTTGGGGAGTAGTTTCAAATATATACGTATCACAAAATACTCAAGTATATATTCACAACGAAATGGATAAATTTTCCCCAAAGTAGATGGTTAGATCTGATCAATGACTATGAATTATCAATCCTTTACCACCCAAGGAAAGAGAACAAGCTAGAAGATTCTCTAAGTAGAAAGGACACGTCAATTCAATCACTGATGATAATTAAAAAGGATCCAATCTTCTTAGATTTGATGAAGATGGACATAGTAATCATAAATAAGGTAACATCATCAATCCTTTCACTAATAATGGATTAACCGTCTCCTTTGGAAAGGTGAAAGGATTATTAAAAGGATGATTTAGTAATTAAATAAAAGTGGAAACTATCAGAAAAGGTAAATCCTTGGAGTTCAATGTTAATGAAGAAGGAATTGTGATATTTGGGTCACGACTATTCATTCCATCATTTCCGGAGGTAAATAAAGATATTTTGAATGGCGCACATAGTTAGAAGTTCTTCATTCAGCAAGGAAACAGAAAGATATATCGATATATTTGAGTGAATTATTGGTGGGATAACATGATGAAAGAGATCTCTTAGTATACATCAAAGTGCCTGGTATATTAGCAAGTGAAGGTTGTTAGGAAGAAGTCTATGGGGATGATGAAACCATTACCCATACCACTAAGGAAATCAGAGAATATCACCATGGACATTGTCACCTGACTTCTAAAGACATCCAAAGGAAATAATTCAATATGGGTTGTTGAGGATATTCTTACAAAGACTATCCACTTCATTGAAATTTGATAGGATTTCACATTGGATCAACTGGCATGGATATACATTAGGGATGTGGTGAGGCTACATTTAGAACCATTATTAATTTACCTGATCAAGATCCATGATTCACCTCTATTTTATGGAAGACTCTCTAACATGGTCTGAATACTGAGCTGAACTTTAGTACATATTATCATCCTCAATCTGATGGCCAATCTGAGCAGACTATCCGAACACTCGAGGATATGATGAAAGCATGTTCAATAGACTTCACAGGATGATGGGATCAAAATCTTCTTCTTGTTGAGTTCTCTACCAACAATAGTTTCCACCAATGAATCTAAATGGATCCTTTTGATTACCTTTATGGGAAGAGGTGTAGAACACTAACATGTTAGGATGATGTTGGGGAGTGAAAACTCCTACATTAAGAAATGGATGAAGAAATGGCGGAGAAGGTTACGACTATCTAGTAGCACATTAAATCTACTTAGAGTTAACAAAAGTGATATGTTGTTAATCATAGACAAGGCCTAGAATTTGATGTTGGAGCAATGGTATTCTTCCACATATCACCGTGGAAGAGAGTTATGGGATTTGGGATGAATGGAAACCTTAGTCCAAGGTACATTGGAACTTTTGAGATACATGATTACATTAGAGTAGTGGCCTATAAACTAACACTCCCACTGAACCTATCTCAGTTACATGATGTATTACATGTAGCACTCTTGAAAAAGTTAATACCTTACCCATCAAATGTACTCAATCAAGATGTGGTACTACTGGTGAATGACCTCTCCTATGAAGATAAGATGAAGAAGATCATTGATCATATGGAATATTTCTACAATATAAGACAATTCCACTCAACAAGGGTTGTGGTGAAACCAAAATTATGAAGAACAATTGTGGGAATCAAAGGAAGTGATGAAGAAGAGTTACTTTCATCTATTTTATTGTTGGAAAAATAAAATTTCTCGAGTGAAATTTATTCCTGGGGGATTATTGTAATGGCCCAAACTATTATTAATGAAAATTCATCTTGATCTGATTAAATGTCTTATTATGTAAAATATTTATATAAGACATATGAACTTCCTTAGTTTTATGTTTTTGGATTTTAAAATACCCTTATAAATTTTTATCCTTGCTAATACAACTGTTAAATAGTGATCACATGATTAGTATAAATATAGGGCTTTAACAAAACCAATTTACTCATACAAAGGATGTGATGACCACATCAGGTTGAATTTCTACATATGAAGACCATTTATTGGAGCACGTAAAGGAGGTTGCATCACTGGGCTTCGCTTGTGACCATGACCAATTCGAGATTTAATATGTTAATCATGAATGGAATCACCTATGTGAGAAGTGGAAGTTAATAGAGATTACCACATCAGCGATGTTATCTGAGCCACCACAAGTGTCTTTCCCCATCGCACATCTTACCCTTAGGTCTTATGCAGGTGTTATAAGGGGTTATGTAAAAATACCAAATCACTATGATTATGTGCATTACTTTTTATATAGAATTAATAATATACATTCATTTTATTATTATTATGTTGTAAATGGTTTTTAAAGAACAAATAGTATTTTTTTTAGTTAATATTCAAATTCAATTAATAAATCAATTTGGATGTAATAATATATTTTTGAATTAAATAAATTTTTTTATAAAATATTATTACTAAATTGATTTATATTAAATATAAATTATAATATAATTTTAATGAATATAATTTTAATTCTTATCATGGTTTGAAAGCTGTTTTTTTTCAAAACCCGTGAATTTTTAATAAATGTGGTTTTTATTTAAAAATTGAAAATTAAAATATTTAGAAATTGTTTTATACAAAATGAATATTCTTTTTGTATTCAGGATGTTGAAATTTTCTAGCAGTGATTTTTTCATAATTTTCTAAGATAGTCAAATGTTAGGGTAAAAATTATATACCGTTTAAATATATAATGTGTTTTATGGAATCATAACGAACCAATAGAAATGTATGAAAATACTATAAAAGGGATGTTCAGCCAATAGATTTTTCTCCTTTAAAATAATGTGATTTTATATTTTTTTAACATTATGATACCTTAGTGGACCCTCCCAGACTTATAAAATTTTTGAACCATAAAAAATGTTTTACATGAGAGTGTGACTCATCTCCACATAAGCAAGTCTAATATTTTTAATACTTTCATCCATATGAATTATAAATTAATGTTTTACACTCCCATTTTTTCAAAACAAAATAGGAAAAACCATGGGATTGTTTATGGTTTTGATTTGATAAATATGTAGTGTCCAAAACCTAAATAATAAATAATTCCCTCTCATTTTCTATATAAACCCACTAAATCTCCCATTACACTTCACTCAAACCCTTTTGAGCTCGACCAACCTTTTCCCTCTTCTATATTGAATAATAAAAATGCACCCCAATCTCCCAAGAAGCCTCTCTCAAGCCTCTCTCATTCCTTTGGAAACACAGTTCCAAGTATGGGTTTTATTCCTTTCTCATTTTTTCCGCGCTTCTTTATGTTCTTATACCCATTTATTTTGAATTAAAAATATTGGGTAATAATTTCAAACCTACCCCATGCTTCCCTCCTTTCGTTTGAATGATTAAATACCTCTTTCAATTTCATTAATCCCTCCCATGTACAGTCATTACCATGCCCAAATTCTGTGAGAAATTTCCATCTTCTCATTTAAATTCAAGCAATTACTTTATATTTTTCATATAAATTCCATTATATATGTTGGTATATTATGTTCCATGACCCCATTAAAATATATTTCATGTCTAAATTATGATATATCCATTTATATCTCATCAACCCATTATTTGATTTCTATTTGGCGTCATTATGTTGCTGAAGTTACACCAAAATTTCCATTCCAAAGTCATTGTGTAAGTGAATACCATACCCATTTATCTATCAAGGGTATTAAAAATTATGAACATGTACTTGTTTATTGAGGAATTAAATTTATTTATTCCACATCTATTATTTGTGGAATATATTATGATGTTTCATTAATCCATGTTGTATGATCTATGTTGCTTACTTATGCATGTAATGAAATAATTAAGGATGCATCGTGATAGCCCTCCAACGCATTATGTAAAGATTAGTATCATGATGCTTCAAGTGAGATGAAGGTATAATAAAGTCAATTCAACTGAAATGAGGGGTTACTCATGATAATTCATGTTCAATGAGGGTTTACTCATGCTCCATGTGCAATGATCCTTGGTTAATGCTAATATCATATTAACTATTGTTGCCACATTTCCATACTATGATAATCATTTTATATCATGCCTTTATGTTCATGTCTCTCTTATGCCTCATTGATATTATTATTTCCTAAAATATACTATATTCTTCATTTATTCCTTTTTTACTCCCTTACTGGGCTTTTTCTCTCACCCATTTCTTATTCATGTCCTCAGGTTATCCCATCCAATGTTAAGTACTAAGGAATGTTGTGGTCATAGGAAAGAAGATTTCAATAAAGATGTTGTGTTTAATATTCTAAGTTGTTGGGAAATTTTACGAATTTTTAAAGTCACCATTCCTCTCTATCCATGGATTTTTCTTAAGTGATTTTTATGTAAAAAATAATGTTTAAGAATATAATAAATTGCAGGGTTCTTATAATGATCTTGCCTAGTATATAGGTTATACTCACCCAAAATATATGTAAATATATTTTACATGTTTCCAAGAAATTTTTGGTGATCAGGATGGATATTATTATCTCATAGTTTGGAGTATATGGATAACAGCCATGAAATTGTTTTGTTTTCATTGTTTTATTTTTTTGATTCTTTTATTTATTTGTACTTGTGAATTGTGAGCCTAATTTTATGAGATTTTTTTTAATATCAGGGTGGTTTTTTGGTTGATTATTTTATGATACAGTGAAATATTTGATGGTAATGACTCCCATTTTATTTAATTTACCATCACTTTCAGTCTCCAACTCTAAGCTTATTGGAAGATTCTATCAAGGGTAACTCTCATCTCAGCATCCACCCCATTAGGGGTTCTTAGATGGGGAATTTAATGATATAGTGGTGTCATAGTCATTGGATGAGGGATAAAATTTTCATTAGAGTTTGGCACTAGTTAATAAAAATATTGTACAATAGGTAAATAGTTTCAAAAAAGACTATTACATGAAGTAATAAAGGTTAACTTCTACAAACACATTATTTCATACCCCTAGAGATTTTATGCATTTACCTAACTAATTTTTAAAATTAAAATCCCAAAAACTACGCTTTTGTGGAAGAGACCAATGATAGGTAGTAGTAACATTGTTTCTTGAGTTATGATTATGTTCTAGGTTGTTAAAGGGATGATAAAGTGAAATGATAAAAAGAAATCTAAAAAATATTTATTTAAAGAACATATGAATTTTACATTTATATTCAGATATGTTGGTTATTCATCAAGAGTGTGTTGTTCATATTAGAGAGATATAGATAGATAACCCTATTATTCGAAGGAGGGTTGATCCCAATATGGAGGATGAGGAGTGGAATTCGATTTTTCAGGCATTTTTTATTTAGATCTAGGTGTTGTATGGGGGAAAAGACTTTTATTTGAAAAATTGATCTAGATTGAAATGTATGAGATTACTTTTTGCAGGTTTTTTTCTGATGTGAGTATTGGGTTCCTCTAGAAGGTATCCAATTAATGGGAGAGATTTTTAATGGTGGATTCTATTTCATTGGTATTTAATTGAGGCCAATTTGATATTGATTTATTTCTATCATGAGTATAGGGATGAGATATTATCTAATATGGTGAAAATATAATATTTCCAAGTGTTTTATTCTATTTCTAGAAGGATACCCTGAGTGTCTCGGAGCTGGAAATAAATTTTTTGGATCTTTTGGGATTTTCAATTATCTTTATTCCAGAAGAGGATTTCTAAGCGTGTCATTTGGAGGAGGTTCGATGTCCCTCTATTTATTTTGTAGCTTCTGTAATTATTTTACCCACATATATTGTGGTGTAGAATAAGGTTGAGTTTTTTGAGAGGATATATGTTTGGACTAGATCAAACCTATTGGAGGGTCATAAGGGTCCTATGAAGTGTGTGTTGTTATATGGAGGGAAATAAATGATTGGGATGTCAAGATTCTTGAAAAAAGGAAAGCTGCCTTACTAACCAACCTCATGTTTCTCCAGGGAAGTTGTATCTCATATGTCTATGGGGAGTTATTTGGATTAGTTGTATATATATGGGTATCATGGACATTATAAGTAGAAATTTACATCAACTTAGGGAGTGGATATGGTTTGGGGGACTATGCTCCTTTTTAGCTGAAATAATAGAAATTTCCCTTGAGGAAGTATCTATATCATGGACTACCAATGTTTTTCAATAGCTTATCCAATAGGATTATTATATTATAGGAGGTTGTGGGGTTAGAAGAGGGAATCCCCATGATTTACCTCATCATCAAGGTCAAAGTCCAGACAGAATTTGTGGAGGTCATCAATAATGAGATAGTGGTGCAGTCTTAGGGAAGATGCAAGTGATCAAGTGGGCAACTCTAGATAATGTAGAGTTATTTGAGGTATTATCAGTTTATCATCAATAATTGTTTATGATTTTTTTTATTTTCTCATCATTATTGTGCCCAAATATTATAAAAATTTAGTTTTAAATGTGGAGATATGTCTCCTAACCTGTGTGTCATTGATGCCAAATATAGGTATGACTAGATTAATTGATGTGGGTTTGGGATGTAGATATATTATGGGGAAATAGCAGTATTTGGTGGATTTATTATTTAAATAATTATAAACATACAATACCATTCATATCATGTATTGGTTATATTCTATATGTGAATTTATAGATTGTTCTTGGGGAGATTTGTGTTTTTGTATTTGATTGCGTAGCTTATAGAATTTTATATAGAGTATTGTTTATTGTATGGGAAGTCAGTGTATAGATCCCCTTATTTCTTTTATGTTTGAATAATCAAAATATTAAATTGGAGCTCTGGTATTGGATGATCCAAGAGTTTCATAGACTATTTAGATGTTTTCATATAGGAGGTTTTGATCCTAATTCATTGTGTGACATCGATTTTGGTATAGAGATATAGTTGGGTGCTTATCTAATTTAAATTCATCCTTATAGAACATCATATTCTTAGTAGTCAGTGAAAATAATCTATATTTATTATCTTTTATAAATTTGTTTCTAGACTATTGTACAAATATGGGGAGATATATTTATTTTTTACAATAATGAAAATGGTACTATGAGGTTGTTCATAGAATAAAAAAGGATTAATTAGTTGTCGATCAATAATCTTTACTCCCATATAAATATTTATGATCTCCATGACTAGTTAAGAGGGGATAGTTGAATTTTAAGATCAATATATGCATTGGATATTGTCATATATAGGTAAATAAGGAGAATATCTCAAATTATTCCTTTTTTTATGTAGATATCAACATTTTGATTTTATTTTTTTCATTTGGTGTGATGAAAATTTCATCTATATTCAGGGGACTCATGACTTATATTTTATTTGATTCCTAAATTATTTCATAGTTTCTTAATCAATGAAATTCTCATGTACTCAAATTCGTGGGAGGTTCATGCTGTTCAAATTAGAATATTTTGGAATAATATTAAACACCACAAAATTTATGGGAATTAATCAATGTATAAGTTATGTACATGATATGATCATTTTTATTGGACATGTGGTGTCTCAACATGGAAGGTTATTTGATTCATAAAAGGTTAAAATGGTTACTTCATGGGCATCACCCAAAATTGTCATAGAGTTTTGTACCATTCTTGGTTTCTTAGATTTTTACCAAAGGTTATTTTATATATTTTCTTATACCATTGTTTCCCTCGGAATTTGGGGATGACCTCCTAGATGGGAGATTCAAACGTTCCGATCGGTTTCTAACGGGTTTGTTCATAGAACAGGAAACATCCAATGATTCCACATCCATTTGGACCTACATTCCAAAGGTAGGCGCTCATTAGCTTGTGGACTGATGAGGCTTAAGAATTTGTATTGGTCGAGAGGATGGGAGGTCGGACTCATCACACCTTTTTGAGGGGAATTATTGTCTATTCTGGGACTCTCTTTATAGATTTAAGTTATGTTCGTGAATCCTTATTACATTAACAAGTAAAAAATAAGCTTTTCCTTTAGTTTTGACAATCAATGATTAAATATGTAAGAAATTTAGAGGATATTTTATATGTATTCGAGGTTCTTCATCAATAGAGAATCATCTATATATATTTTGAGATTCTTGGTCAATGGTAACCTTCAAAACATTCATATAAAATTCTCTTGGTCATTATGATGACCAGGCTGGTTTTAAAGCCACTCAGTGGGGCACTTGAAGTTTATTGTCATTCAGAAGGACATGAATAATTTCAAAGTTGGGATCGAACCCATAGATGGGCTACCTATGTATCCTTTGTTTTGGAAAAGGAATCAGAACCCACGTAGTTCGAATGGAAGAGTATGATGTTTATGATTGATGGCTCAAAGCAGGATGTCATAATTACTTTTACCCTCTAAGCTCACGTGAGTCTTGCTCAGTGTGAGAAACAAGAGGTATTGGTAATAAAATAGACAACTGAGCCATGAAAGATGTAATCATAAGAAATGGATTGGGGATTATGTATGTATGACTTTCCAGAGGATTTGCTTTAGGGAGAAAATCCAGGAACAAGGTCCATAAAGGTATATGTGCTTCATAGAGATTTGAATACTCTAACTTGGGACTTATTCCTTAAAAGGAACCCAAATTAGGAGAGGATTGATAACTAGGTTTTACTCCTGAGAAGGAATCCCAGATCAAACGTAAATTAGGACTGGTTAAAGAGAATTTAAGGGACTTGGGGCTTATTCCTGAAAAAGGAAGCCCATGATTTAGGACTGGGACTTATTCCTCAAAATGAGACCTAGGTTAGGGGACTTGGGGCTTACTCCTTAGAAGGAAGCACAAAATTATGACTGGGACTTATTCCTGAAAAAGAGACCCAGTTTAAGGATTAAGGTTTGGGGCTTACTCCTGAAAAGGATGCCCAAACTATGACTTATGACTGGGGATTATTCCTGAAAAGGAGACCCAGTTTAAGGATTCTCTCATCATAAAGGATGAGGTTGAATGAATGAACTCTCCATATTTAGTGAAATATAGATATTTAAATCACTAGGTTTTGAGAGATATTCCACTGAATTCCTTTCAGACAAGGAAGTCAAATCAAGAAATCATTCCATAAATGGATTTGGAGAGTGTCTTAAAGACTGAATCTTGAAAAGAAAAGGTGTAATGGCTTAAGAGGGGTGAAATGGGCAAGAAAGGCACCCCAAAATGAAGGGGCGCACAAGTCTTGGAAGGGGCGCAAGTATTGCGTGGGCGCGCAAGTATTGGAAGGCGCGCAAGTATTACGTGGGGGCGCAAGTATTGGTCGCGCAGGTATACCTGCGCGACACGTGGTGTACTTGCGCGATGGTCAACCAGCATTGAAATACTTGAGCGACACTTTATTAAAGTCTTTAGAATCCTCTTGAGGTTCTTCTAGAAAATGGATGTGCAAGTTCTATCGAAGGAGCAAGGCGGCGCGCAAGTGTGACCACTTCCCTTAAGGGCTGTCCACTCAGGGGCACAAGTGTTGATGAGTTTCAACACTTAGGCCTTCCTCCCTCTCTTTAGATCTTCCGTTCTAGGTAAGAAATTACCTTAGAAGTGTTTCAGAAGCTTTGAGAAGAGACTTGGGCGTCGGGAGCTTCAATCCGAGTTTCTGGAAAAAAATATTCTCGAATGGGGGGCCCATAGGGTCTATTTATAGGCAGGAGAAGACCCCGGGTGGTTACCAGGCGGTTATCAATTAGGTCGCGCAAGTCACTTGCGCGCCAAGGCACGTCGCGTAAGTCCACTTGCGTGACCATTAGGAAACTTGCGCAGCCTATGGGAAAAGTTTTCCTTGTTCATCCCTTTGCCGATTTTTTATTTTTTCTTCAAAGGTTGAATCACTTTGTGCTCATATATTCCCCTTTTCCGATCTTTAGATTCTGTGATGAAAGGAGCGTCAACAAAAGTCCCCCCTCAGAGTTGGATCCGAAAGAAATGAGGATTTGACTCTGAGGAAATCGAATACATCTAAAGGAAAAGGGGGCGTGCAAGTCTTGATGGCGCAGAGGGAGGCGCGCAAGTGCGCATCGCGCAGGGATACGGCCCTCGGTCGTGCAGGGTCCGGCGCGCAGGGTCCCAGCAGCGTCTATAAATAGAGGGCCTTACTTCCGTACAAGAATCCAGATTTATGGACTTCATACCTTCGAGCTCTCGCCGCGCAGGTCACCTTAGCCACGCAGGTTGCTCTATTTTCTAGTGTTTTTCCTTGATGTCGTGCTACTGTAAAGGCATTTGTACTTGCGTGGTTTATACTTGCGCGTCAAAAACTAGCGCAACACATGAATACTTGCGCGCCATTTTTTAGACTTGCGTGCCTTAACGCCTTAGCCATTTTTTCGAAATCTTATAAAAATTTTATGAAAAATAAACCCATTTAAGAGTTTAATTTATTCAACTTTTGGGCAGATTCAATGGCTACTAATGGAATTAAAATGTCTGATGAACTGGCTAGCAAGCGGATTGATGAAATTATGAACATCATTGGCCATGATTATTATGATATCTGCAACAACACTCTCTCAGATTTGGCTAAGCACTTGAAGAAATATCATCCTAATTTCCCACAGAGCATCTACCTGCCTCTATATGGTCATGGTCACCTGCAAGGAGTCAATGTTCCAGATGCAAAGAACTATACAGCTGAAATGCAGCTGCACTGCTACTCCTTCATTTCGGTTAGGTTTTGCATTAAGAGCAACAACAATGGTGTGAACATTCAAATTATTCCTCCATGTCATTTCCTTGCAGATATGAAAATGGTAAACCCATGGGCTGAAATGTTTTCCACTACCGTTTGGTGGAGAGAAGACCAACATGGTATTAGAGCAATATCTAAAAAGAGTACTCTCTCCAAATGGCTCTTTACTTCCAATGCTCCATTCTCAAAACCATGTATCCATCTTCCAAGTCTCTTGGACAGAAACAGAGTCACTGTTTGATCCGCAGAAAATTTTCTTAAACCGCACTCAAGAACATCCTTTTACAATTGTTCCAAGAAGAGCTGGTATCACTCCATCTCTTATTGTATCCAGTTGAATGAATGAATTCAAGGTGGTTGTTGATGAATCTCGGGATGCCGTAAGTCAAATGAAGTGTTATGTTGAAAGCCTCTTGTAATTCTTGAAAAAGAGAAGAGACTCCAGTCTATGGATGTCTTTCTAACTCTTGTGCATCAATGAAAAACACTTTCATCTTCAATCATTTATGCATGAATTCTTTCACTACCTACTTCAAATTTACTTACGCCAATGGGCTTAGTAAGCATAGTTTGATTTTTACTAGGATTATTACAAATAACCCTACAAAATTTGAACCTTTTAATTGCTCAATATTACCTAAATCATACAAAAATGTATATTTAGTGAGCTGGAACTTGACTTTTATTCAGAGTTCCTTTGTCTTTTGTGGGCAGTTTAAAATCATGCATGCCGGACCTAAAGGGGATAATGTTTAAGTTCGAAATAGCTTTGACCAAAATGGATTAAAATTGATTCAATTCCTTGACAATTTATCTGAAAACATATTACCATACTCAAGTATGAGGGAAAATATGTAAACTATGGCTTAAGAATATTTGAATCTGAGGAATGATTTGAAAAAGAGCTAAAAGGCATTAGAAGAATTAGTTTCCAAGAATGAAGTTACTATTATTTGACAAAAACCCATTAGGGGGTTGAATTATGCAGGGCCACCTAAGGGCATTGGCTGCATGATCAAATAAATAGCATCTTTCTGCTGACAAGTCTATTATGCGGACTGTTTATGCAAGGCCACCTATGGGCGCATGCTGCATAGTCAGGCAAAAGAACTCTCAGAAATTTACATTACTAGTGCTAAAAGCCAGTGAATGTTTATGGAGATTAAAATTTTCTAAATTATAGAGTTTTCTGTATGTGAAGAGGTACTTGAATATGGATAAGATATTTCCAGACAAGATTATCGAAGAACTAGATGAATGTCACTCCTACGGAGGTCTGACCCAAATGTAGGGAAGAAAAATAAACCATAGACTTGAATACTTTCAGATCATGAAATAGGATATGTGAAAAATATGTTAAGGATGGCTATTTTTTTTGCGGATCCCTACATACTGTTGTTTAAGACAAATAAGTACAAAAGAGGGATTCTTACCAAGAATGAAGTTACCACTATCTGGAAAACCCGTTAGGTGGTTGAATTATGCAGGGCCACCTAAGGGCATTGGCTGCATATTCAAATAAATAGTATCTTTTGGCTAACAAGTCTGTTATGTGGACTATTTATGCAAGGCCACCTATGGGCACGTACTGCATAGTCAGGCAAAAGAATTCTCAGAAGTTTGACATTTTTGTGACTAAAGGTCATGAAAAGGGTTATGAAGATCTGAAAATATTTAAGGTTAGGATTATAACACATAAATATGGGTATTGTCCAATGTATATAGAGATACATAGGTCAATGATAACCATAATCATGTTGTGGCTGGTTTCTGAATTGAAATTTTGGACTTCACTACGTATCTCATAAGAATGGGAATCAAGCCATACGTAGTTCTTGAAATGCATTTTAACGTCGTGCAGGACGAAAGTATGAGAGATCTTAGTTTAGGTTCATAGAGTTCGGACCATAACAATGAATACACAGTGTGTGTTTTCATTAGGACTTTTCTTCCAAGGGACTGAAAGTGAAATTTGGGGTTAGGCCCAAAAGACTTGGGACTGGATTCGAGGGATACTCGAACGTTCCTACGTATCCCATAAGGATGGGAATCAAGCCCACGTAGTTCTAGAACTACCCTTTGTACAAATATGGTTCGTACATGTGAAGGGTGAAAGGGGACTTTAGTGCAATGATGGTTTAACCTGAGATAAAAAGTTTAGGTATTACCATGTATGCACGTAGTCTTTTGAAATGAAACATGATTGAAAAAAATCAATGTCAATAATAGTTCTCTCTCAAATGAGGAAATCAAAGTGTATTGTAGTTTATTGTCGTACCGGACAGAAGTGTTGCATAGTTTAACGTCATATAGCAAGGACGAATGTGAATCAATGTAAAGATATTGATTCTAGGGGCAGTTTCACGAATCAACATCATATGAGATGGTGGTGAACCGATGTGAAGAGATTGTTTTTGGGCTTGAACCCTGGTAGGTTGCCTACATACCCAGCCTGGAGGGCAAGGATCAAAGTCCGTGTAGTTCAATTAAAGAATGAATTAATGGTCATGTTGTTCTTTAGGACAATGATCTAAATAATAATAATAAAAATTGTTGGGACTTATACATGGTTAGCGGCCCAAAGAGAGTGTTACAGTTGAGGTTTTCTCTAAGCTCACGTGAGTCATACTCGGTGTGAGAAACAAGAGGTAACAACAACCTTAACAATGCATAGTTTAATGTCATGTAGGACATATAAAGGGATTATGCAGTTTAAAGTCTTGCAGTTAGGACTATTGGTGCTGCACAGTTTAGTGTCATGTAGCAGGTACAAAATACAATTTAATGTCATGTAGGACGTATCATGAATTTTCTATGCAGTTTAGCGTCATGTAGTTAGGACGATGGGGACAATAGAGTTTAACGTCATGTTGGACGAAAGGGGGACTGCACAGTTTAATGTCATGCAGTCAGGACAAAATAACACACCATTTACATCATGTTGGACACATTGGGGATTTTTTTCACAGTTTAACATCATGTTGGGTGAAAGGGAGAATAGTTTAAGGTCATATAAATCGACCGTGGATGGTGTAGTTTAATGTCTTGCTGGACGGTGGTGTTGTTTTAAGGACATACAAGACCATTGATGATTTTTTAGTTTTAAAATCTTTCCGGACGTAAGGGACTTTTATACAGTTTAGCGTCATGTAGTTAAGACGTCACAGTTTAACGTCATGTTGGACGTAAGGGACTTGCAAATAGTTTAGGGTCATATTCATGTTCCGTTGATGATGTAGTTTAAGGTCATACTGGACCTAGTTGCAGTCTAAGGTAATACTGGACCATTTAGGGAACTTTTTCATAGTTTAACGTCGTGTGGGATGAAGTTGTAGTTTAAGGTCATATAGGACCATTGTTGTATAGTTTAACGTCATATAGCAAGGACGAACTGGTGCTGCACAGTTTAGTGTCGTGTTTCGGGGACATCTTGTGAATACTTTGTATTTTATACAAAATATATCTTCAAAAATCTGGCATTAGTTGGAGTAGTAATGAGTTCTCCATCCATCAAGATTAATGAATAAGCTCCATTGGAGTAGACCCTATGTATTGAATAAGGTCCCTCCCATTTTTGTTCATGCTTGGGAGGTTTCTTTCCTGGTATCATTGGTGTTCTGAGTACTAATACCAATTCTCCCTAAATGAATGAACGAAGACGAACTTTTTTGTTAAAACCTCGTGCTATTCGATTCTGATAGATTTCCAAGTGGTGCAATGTGCACAATCTTTTCTCATCTAACCGTTCCATTTCATTCAATCACTTTTTAGATTTCTCATCTGTAGATAACTTATCTCAAATGGATACTTTGAGTGAGGGAAATTGAACTTCAATTGGAAAGACTTCTTCTGTTCCATATACCAATGAATATGGAGTTTACCGCGTTGCATTGTGGGTGGTAGTCCGATAATCCTATAAAGCATGAAAGAGTTTATCAGGCCATGACCTCTTATCTTTATCCACCATCTTTTGCAGTATATTTTAAAGAGTCTTGTTAAAGGCTTCTATTTGGCCATTGGTTGCCGCATGATACCGAGATGAATGGTTGGATTTAATGTTGTATTCTTGATACAATTTCTTCACCCAGAAGAATAGAAGTTGGTGCCGTTGTCCGTCAATATGGTATGAGGGACACGAAATCTAGTAATGATGTTAGACTTGATGAAGCTAACAATGCATTTAGAACTGACTTTTTGAGAGGTACTACCTCTGCCCATTTGGAAAAGAAATCAGTAGCAGTAAGAATGTACTTAAACTGCTTGGCCACAACTGAAGGTTAAGGTCCCACCACATCCATTCCCCATGTGGCAAATGGCCATGAGTATTTAGCTGTGTGAAGAAACTCTGGAGGTTGATGAATGAAGTTGGCATGTACTTGACATTAATGACACTTCTTTGTGAAATCAACACAATCTTGTATCATTGAAGTCCAAAAGTATCCAAGCCTTCGAATTTGATCAGAAAATCTATGTCCAGACTAGTGGGCACCATAGACTCCTGCATGCACTTCTTTCATGATAGCCATTGTCTCTTCACCATCAATGCATCTGAAGAGAACTCCATCAAAACCACGTTTGTAGAGAATTTTTTCTAGGTGGTTTGGGCCATCATAAAGAGTAAAATTGACCACACGTCACCAGATTTGTTCTTTCTCGGCTCTATCAGGTGGAAGTTTTCCATTTTGAAGGTATTCCCTGATAGGTGACATCCATCCTGTAGTATGACCATACGGTTCAGGAATGGGACTAATTTCGTTAATTTCCTCTGTTCTGGCTTGAACATAAGGTGAAATTGCACGACGGTGGGCAATACTGATGGTTGTCTTGTCCCGATTTGGATCTGCTAGAGCTGTGGCTATATCAGCCAGTGCATCAGCTTAAGCATTTAGTGATCTTGGGACATAAGAAAATGTCGGTTCTGAAAGGAATTCCACCATTTACTTTCTGACGTAATCATACAAAGGGATTAACTCTTCTTTTCTGATGGCATAATCCCCATTTACTTATTTGATTATCAAGTCTGAATCACCTTTCACCTTTAAGTGATTCACTTGTGCTTGAAGCGCTAACTCCATGCCTATGATAAGAGCTTGGTATTAGGCTTCATTATTGGTTCCACCTTCCCACAATAAAAATGAATAAGGTAACAATGCCATATCTGGAGAAATGAGTACAATTCCTAAACCAACTTTGTTGAATTTAGGATTTTCCATTTTCTTCCCTGTTGGACTTCTGGAAGCACCATCAAAATACATTTCCCATGTTTGAGGACACTCTTGAATAGAAAAAACCTCCTCATCAGGGAGTTCAATATCTGAAGACGTGTCTTCTACTGAAAGATGTTCAGCCAGGAAATCAGCTAGACCTTGGCCCTTTATTGCCTTTTGAAATACATACTGAATGTCGAACTACTGCAAAATAACTGCCCACCTTTCTAGATGTCCTGTAAGAATTGGAGACTAAGCATGAATTTGAGCGGATGATTGCGAGATAACAATTAGACCTCGTGATGTTGCAGGTAGTGTCCCAGTTTTTGAACTGCAAAGATTAATGCCAGGCAGCACTTCTCAATACTTGAATATCGGGTTTCTGCTTCAAGCATAGTTCTACTAAGATAGTAGAGGCTATTTTCATTCCCTGCATCATTTTTCTTAGCGAGAAAGGCACCCAATGATCGCTCTAGAGCTGTCACATAGAGGATAAGTGGTCTACCTTCAACAGGTGTCATGAGTACTGGTGGACTCAAGAGGTGTTTCTTGAGAACATCAAACACTTCTTGACATTCTTCAGTCCACTGATAAGTGACTCCTTTTTTCAATAATTTGTTAAAGTGTAAACTTTTGCCTGCCAAATTGGCGAGGAAACGCCAAATATAGGCTAAGTGTCCTTGAAGTCCTCGTAATTATTTCAAATTCTTGAGGAGGTGACATACCAAGGATTGATTTTTTTTTCTCAGGATCAACTTCAATACCATGATGGCATACAACAAAGCCGAGGAATTTTCCTGAGGTTACCCTAAAAGCACACTTTAATGGTTTCATCTTCAAATTATGTTGTCGAAGCTTGTGGAATATGACTTCAAAATCAGCAAAGTGATTAGAACATTGTTTGTATTTAACCACCAAATCGTCTACATAGCATTCAAAAAACATCTCTAAGAAAGGTTTGAAGATACGATGCATGGCGCGTTGATATGTTGCACCTGGATTCTTTAAACCAAAGGGCATCGCCCGGTAAAAAAACACACCTTGAGGGGCTCTGAAGGCTGTATATTCCTCATCTTCTGGGGCCATTCGGATCTGATTATATCCATAATATCCATCCATGAAGGAATGCACTTCATAGCCAGCCGTCACATCAATTAAGAGTTCTGTAATCGGAACTGGGAAATCATCTTTAGGACAATACCGATTAAGATCTCTGAAATCGATGCAAACCCTAATTTGTCTGTTCTTCTTCTTTACAGGGACAATATTAGACAACCACTTGGGATACTGAACTTCTCTGACGATGTTAGCTTTGATCAGCTTATCCACTTCAGCTTCAATTTTGGAAGCATAGGCTGGGTGTGTTCTTCTCGCAGCTTGCTTAAATCCTCGATGTTCTTTTGGTAAACCCAAATGATGAGTAGCAATATCAGGATCAAGCCCAGGCATTTCTGTATAGTTCCAAGCGAAAATATCTTTATTTTTATTTAGAAAATAAGTATACATTTCATTATATTCAAGGGTCATTGACACACTAATTAAAGTGGGGCGTGGATCTTTCTCTGTACCCAGATTTATTTCTCTGAGTTCATCCACAGTGGTAGAGATACCATCTTTAAATGCTGGAGGACCATATCTAAGATCTTCTTCTTCCTCTTCATCATGTGCTATTTCTTTCGTTTCTACTTGCATAGTAGATGATAAAACTAAATTTTCATGATCAGAAGAGATGTCAAAATTTTCATATTTTGAAGAAGAAGCTTCTATTTCCGACCCTATTGATGATAAAGGGCCTTCTTTGGGAAATAAAGAGGAGATGATGGATTGAGAATTGACATCATTATTCACCTCTGATGTTGCTATAACTTCTTCTTGCCTGATTGGAGAAGTATAGACCTATTTGATTTCAGTAGATGAAAAGAAGACGTCACCACTTGTGCTTTCATCACTGTTTGGTAGGTTACCAATTTCTACCATGTTGTCTAGCTCAATTGCCGTAATTGACATTATGGATCTTTCCATAAGAGTATTTTGATTTGGGCCTATTTTTTCAATTGGACTGATAGGTAACACATAATTTTTACTCACATGTGTAAATGGATTTATTGGAATTTTCTCCAAACCATATGGAGCATTAACTTTGGTAATTTCCTTCATTGTAGATTTTTCTCTTCCCTTCATGTGATAAAATTCTGCCTCGCTGTATTGAGACTCACATGTCTTGAACGGGGTCTTATCACCATAAAATTTTCCAACTTGACCATTGAAATAGTATTTGAGACATTGATGGTATGATGAAGGAATAGCTACATGCTTATGTAGCCAGGGTCTTCCAAGCAAGATGTTGAAAGCTGAGTCTTGATCAACAATCATGAAATCCAAATTGGATACAAGATCTCCAAACTGAGTTCTGAGTGTAACCTCACCCAGTGGTTCTTGTTCATTTTTATCATATCCTTGTAACATCATGGTAGAATGAGATAAATCAGATTCTGTGAGGCCCAATCGACGAAGTGTACAGATGGGCATGAGGTTGACTCCTGAACCATTTTCAATGAAAGCTCTTCGGATATCCACACCATTGACTTTTCCAGATAAGTACAAAGGATTTATGTGCCCATGCACAACATCATCTTCATCTTTATCAGTAAAAGATATCACTGCATGGCTTTCTGCAGGATTATTCTCTATGTGATAGACTTCAGCTGTTGCAATTTTAGCTTCAAATTCCTGAGGACTTGACAAAGCTTCGATGAGTGCTTCCCGGAGATCTTTTGACAGATTCAAAGCATCCAAAATTGATAACTTGGCTGGTACTTGGGCCAAGTGTTTCAATATATCATACTTTTGATCTAGAGGTCTGCGTTTCCCAACATGAATATGCGGTTTAGCAGGTACTTTGGAAGTAGATGCTTTGGAAGATGTTGCATCTTGTATTGGGATAGAAGTTTGCAACATCCTTGGTTTTGGAAGATTAGACCGATTAGATCCATTTACTTGTTGAGATAAAAAAGATGGAATTTTCAATCGGTCTTCCAAAATAACTGTGCCAAGACTGAGTTGACTATTGGCAGAAGAACTTTCTTGTTCTTTTTGAGCTTGCTGAAGGGATCTACCACGAGTTTCTACTTCATACACAGTGCTAGAAGGGGTAGAATTGGAGTAGTGGCTTCGGAAAGATCCACGTCTTCCCCTGTATCCTGAACCTCTGGAACTTCCTCGGATTCCCTTATTTGATACAGGGAATTCAGACTTATCAAAATTGAAATTAAGACTGGAATACAGATCTGTTAATTGAATCATATTAACAGAACCGATGATTAACTCTTTGTCTAATAAAGACTCTGCCTGACTAGCCTGTTTAGGCTGTGCTGTTTGATGGGGCGGTGCCCGTTGTTTTGAAGTAGATGGCATAAAGTCTGCCAGAGTCAAAGACAATTAAGGCTTTGACACATACTCATCTTCTTCTGATTCTTTTTCCTTCATTGAATCAAACCGTTTCATTGAGGATTTTCCCTCTTACAAAGAAGGTTTTACTTCAATATTCATGGCAGAAGACACAATTGGTTTCTTTAATTGTGTTCGCAAAATGGCATGAGTCCGATTGATTGTCTTTCTAACCATCCAATCATCATATTTCTGTGCATTTCTGCTTTTGACTTCTTTCCATTCACCTTCCTCCTCTGGAAGTGTAGCAGTAACACATGCTACCTGAGTCGATGAACCTTTCAACTTGACTTGTCCCAAGTCGACCATCTTTTTCAGGAGGTCTTTAAAGACAAAACACTCCATGATGGGATGCCCTAACATTTGATTAAAGGGACAATAATTGGGACGGTATTCATCTCCTTCCTTGTTTGGCCTCTTGGGCACTGGTAATTGAAGTAAATTATTTTCCAGAGCTAAAATGAAGTAACCAGGAACTTTCTCACTTCGGAAAGAGTATGTTTCACTCTTTAAATCCTCAAATTGTTTTCGTCGTTGATATATTTGAGCATTTGGATGAAACGGCCTTTATTGTTGGCATTCAGGAGGTGGAGCCCTTCGATAAGATGATGGTTTAGATGTAGAAATAGGTATAGGTGCTTGTTTAAGCATAACTGTAGCAGTTTCTGCTTTACACATTCTCCTTCCTGGAGCTGATGGAACTACACGAGATTTAACCTTAGCCTGTATAAGGGAATCTTCAATCTGCTGAGCGATTTAAGTAAGGTCTCGAAACCCTCCTGTGTATTTCACAGGGATCAATGGTGTGCGTAATTTGTCACGCAAATTTGCCACACAGATTGGCAACAACTCTTCCTGAGGGAGTGCTAAACTCAGGGAATACGTTAATCCCTTCCAGCGAGCAATGAAATCATAGACTCTTTCATTCTCCCTTTGCATGCAGTTTGTAAGATCGAAAACTGTCGTTTTTGGCAAAGTTGAGCTGAACTGAAGAAGGAATTTTTGACGAATATCCTCCCATCCGATGATTGACCGAGATTGCAAGCTTGTATACCAGACAAAAGCTGGTCTGTGCAAGGTTCGCACGAAGCATCTGAGTTTCACTGCTTCTTGCTACTCTAGAGTTCTCATCATTGGATCACAACAAGACACGTAATGCATCAAATGTTGTTCAGGGTCGCCTGATCCATTGAAAGTAGTGAAAACAGGGTTTCCAAAACTAGATGGAGGAGAAATTGAATCTACCCATTCAGGGTAAACTTTCTTTTCTGGTTGAACTTGCGCCCATTTCCCTTCCATAGTTTCTAACTGATCTTTTAATGACTCAATAGTAGTTATTAACTTTTGGGAAACATCAGGTTGAATTTGGTCTTGGGTAAGTGCAATTAATGGAGCTTGGACAGACGTGGTGGTTGGTGCTGCAACTGATGGTAGCACTGCCAACCATTGTTGCGCTTGACCCACGGGATTAGACCTCTGAGGGTGTACTGATAAAGGGGGATATTCTTGATCCATCTCAGTAACTGCAACAAATTCCTTCGGCTGTCGGACTTCCGCATTCTTAAGAAGAAGACTACTCTGAAGTAGTTCTGCATTCAACCTTCTTAATTATTTCATTTCGTACTCTTTTTGTGAAATCCTTTGCTCTACTGAGAGTGATTGACCTTCTCCAGAGGAAGGATATGTAACCTAATTCTTTCCCCTCCATTTGTTGGATACTTTTTGGAGAGAAGGAAGTGGATTACCTAGGTTCTGAGTAATCCATTGACTTCGTGTACGCACACCTTCTTCATTTGTATCAGTGCATACATTTTCTTGAGCATGGCGCTCTTCATCTGAGTCCCCTGAGTGAGTCTCCTCTGTTGGATTAGCAACAACGGCATTAATGACATTGATTGATGTATAATGCATCTCATCCCTTCTATCAGCATTTCTATGATATTGTCTTCTTTCATGTCATTGACGAGACATTTCGTTTTGTTGATTTAATCTTTTAGGAACTTCTGGATGAGCTATAACTTGGAGGAAATCTCCTGATAATTTGGCTCTTCGTTCCACTTGGGGCTTCCTCCCCAATTGAAAAAAGACCGATATTCTCTGAGAAGGGGATTGATGATTTGAAAGAGTCCCTAGTCCCGAGAAATGGGGATGTTTCGGCTGCTTCCGCTCAACTCCTCGAATCCCATTTGTTGACTCTGAGGGTTGGGTTAAAGGAGTCCCCAGTCTGACAAGGTGGGGTGGCTCTTGACATGCTATGTCTGAGACCTTCTTAAAAGCTCTCTTGATCTTGCAAATCTTAGTTCGGAAATTAGTTGGATTCATTAGCCTGTATCCACTTTTATCACCTAGTTTAATAGACCGTTGGATGATTTCGGAAACTTCTGTCATTTGATGATGTGTTTTCTCCATACGGGAGGCTTGTGAAATATTCTCGCCTACTTGATGTAGGAGAAATTCAACAACTTGTTCTCTATATGCTTGATTTTGAGAGGAACTAGTTGAAGCATGTTCTTGAGCAAGCTTTTTATTATGAACAAAGCCCATTGACAGTGGCCGGCCATGGGAAATAACATTGCATGAGACCATTTTCGGCGGGCTTTGCTGACTGGAAAGCACTGTGAAATGTAGTGCTCCGTGAACACCCCATCCTCTGATATGAACACCAGATGGAGCATTGGAAATTAACTGACACAATTTTCTTAGTGCGCCAAGGCATGAACGTTGAAGGGTTCTCTTTTTCTTTTCAGCCTTCGGATATCGAGAGACTGGTAGAGATGCCAAATCAATCTGACGTTGTAGCCCTTCTTTTATCTTAAGATGATTTTCATATTCATCATAAGATAATACCTTCTTCTTCAATTGACAAAGAGTTTTCCATATATTGAGACGGATATCATGGACTACATCTTCCGTCAACATCTTTGGAATATCATACTGGGAGTTAGCCAAAGGCGAAAACATGATTGGTACCTCACTTTTCGCCAGTTTTTCCTCATGTTCAGCATTTCCACTTTATCATTAAATGATGATTCTTCTACCTGTTTTGACCAGAGTTGGTGTTTCCTTGTTGCTTCATCGGATTTAACAAGATTGGTAGAGAGATTATTGATCAAACTAGAAGATGCATGAATTAGGGGTAGTTCGGAGAATTACCTACACCCTGGGCTATCTTCTGATTGAGAAAGTATTTCACTTGCTAGCGATAAAGAATCAGACATGACTGGTTTCGCATTTGCAAGTGCCTCAAGATAAGAGGGCTTTCTCGGCACTACATTGTCCACTGGAGTATTTTCCATGCAATGTAAATCACTACTACGGAGAGGACTTTCGCAGCGAAATTCATCATCATGGGGAGGACCACCATAATGGGTTACAGCAAAAGATGAGATCTCTTGCTCCTTGGTCTTCTGACCACACAGTGGGTTCCTGTGGCTCTCATCTGAAGAAGAAACTTCAAGATTGACCGAATTTTCATGAAGCAAGCCTTCATGAGGATGTGTCTGTTGAAGACTTTTGGAATTAATGTTCCCGTTATTGGGAACTGAGGGAGTAGAATCTTAAATTCCAACAGATAAATGTCTGAGGGTTTCAAGAACTCCAGCATCGAGAAAGGCCTTGTTACAGATTGGCCTTTGATCTCTTGACTGTGCTGGGCAGATCTTTTTCATAGATGCCTTATTAGTCACTTTGGAAACCACTTGTTGACGAAAGTGGTTACTCTGAGCAGGTGTATGTGCCTGATCAGGAAAGATGGTTAGGTTAGGCTGACGATCTCCACTCAAATCAAGTGTATGTTCCTGACTTGGTTGTCCGTATGATATGGGGGAGTATGCCCCAAAACCCTCTTGTACTGGAACATATGTGTGTGTCTGTTCCGGAGTGAATCGTTGATGTATCACTCCACTGCTAGGGACATATTTAAGTGTCTTTCCCTGAGATGATGCTGAAGATGTTATGATATCCTGGCAAGCATCCAGAATATAAGCATGAATTTTCTTCTGCTCTTTCACCATTGAAAAGATATGTTTGGTGACTTCAGCCGTTGGAACGGGGATATACGTCCATTCCGGGCTTGGAGTAGGTGTATGTGCCTGCTCCTGTCCTCCTTTTCCTGTCAGTGAATCCTGACAGTACTCAAGTGTGGAGGCAGAGAGTTGAGTCTGCCTCATGTTTGTCGTCGGAGCTTTCCGACTGACTTCTCCGTGCGCTACCAAGCGAGACTGTTAGTTGGCTTGATTAGTACTAGCAGGTGTATGTGCCTGCTGATTACACTTCGCCAAACGCGGTTGACGAGATCCATCATATGTAGTCATGCGAGCCTGCTGACTAATTGATGATGTATAAGAAGGTGTATGTTCCTGCCTATAGTACTCTGCCGGAATTGCCTGGCGGGATTGGCGTGATGCTGCCAGACGAGTCTGCTGGACAGCGGAATTAAAACAGGCAGGTGTGTGTGCCTGCTTGTTGTTCGCAACCAAGTTAGGTTGGTGGAATTCTCCGGAGATGGCAGGGAAGAAAACCTACCCATTGTTAACCGGATTCCATCTCTGGCGGTTCTTCTTGCCTGCTTGGGTTCGAGGAACCTGACCTGAATGCCTGGAGTCGGTACCCTCATCATGTTGAGGGTGCACTACCGCACGAGTCTAGCGGCGATTGTTGATGGGAGCCCTTGGGAAGGACTCCTATCTTTTTGAATTAAGGCCCGGAGGGACCTGCTCATTCACTTCCTCATAGTAAGGGAGAAAACGGAAATTGCGTTCCGGGGATAACGACCCGAAACGGTTGGAGATGGTAGTCAGCACCGCCTGCCTCTTGATCACTGGTCGTCGTTGTCCGGACGACCTGTGTGAGTTGTTCACTTGGAGGGCATGTCGGGCAGCCTCCAAAGATGGGATGGTACCGTGTTGACGGTACTCCTTAACCAGCGCATTTGATACCCAGCGTTGAAGACGCTGAGTAGGTGATGTCATCCTCAGAGCGGATGATGATATAGTAGGAATAGCAGCAGTGGTATTTGCAGCAGTAGTATTCACAGATGTGAATTTGAGAGCAGCCATTATGGAAATACAGAAGATCTTGGAAAAGAGTGCATGTTTGATATAACAGACGTAATCAAGATAAAATTCATCCACTTCATCATTTGGATGAGCACACATGTCAATGATTGTTTTTGTTAGCCCTCTTATTGAGTTTTAAATAGGGGCTTAACAAATAGGTAAAACATCATTTTAACTTGGTTAAGGATTCACGTCAGGTTCACCATTTTTTTCCCTCGAAATTCGGGGATGACCTCCTGGATGGGAGATTCAAACGTTCCTATCGGTTTCTAATGGGTTTGTTCGTAGAACTGGAAACATCCAATTATTCCACATCCATTTGGACCTACATTCCAAAGGTAGGCGCTCATTAGCTTGTGGACTGATGAGGCTTAGGACTTTGCATTGGTCGAGAGGATGGGAGTTCGGACTCATCACACCTTTTTGAGGGGAATTATTGTCTATTTCGGGACTCTCTTTATAGATTTATGTTATGTTCGTGAATCCTTATTACATTACCAAGTAAAAATTGTTCTTTTCCTTTAGTTTTGACAATCAATGATTAAATATGTAAGAAATTTATAAAATCTTTTATATGTATTCGAGGTTCTTCATCAATAGAGAATCATCTATATCTATTTAGAGATTCTTGGTCAATGGTAACCTTCAAAACATTCATATAAAAGTCTCTTGGTCATTATGATGACCAGGCTGGTTTTAAAGCCACTCAGTGGGGCACTTGAAGTTTATTGTCATTCAGAAGGACATGAATTATTTCAAAGTTGGGATCGAACCCATAGATGGGCTACCTACGTATCCTTTGTTTTGGAAAAGGAATCAGAACCCACGTAGTTCGAATGGAAGAGTATGATGTTTATGATTGATGGCTCGAAGCAGGATGTCATAATTACTTTTACCCTCTAATCTCACATGAGTCATGCTCGGTGTGAGAAACAAGAGGTATTGGTAATAAAATATACAACTGAGCCATGAAAGATGTAATCATAAGAAATGTATTGGGGATTATGTATGTATGACTTTCCAGAGGATTTTCTTTAGGGAGAAAATCCAGGAACAAGGTCCATAAAGGTATATGTGCTTCATGGAGATTTGAATACTCTAACTTGGGACATTTTCCTGAAAAGGAAACCCAAATTAGGATAGGATTGATAACTGGGTTTTACTCATGAGAAGGAATCCCAGATCAAACGTAAATTAGGACTGGTTAAAGAGAATTTAAGGGACTTTGGTCTTATTCCTGAAAAAGGAAGCCCAAGATTTAGGACTGGGACTTATTCCTGAAAATGAGACCCAGGTTAGGGGACTTGGGGCTTACTCCTGAGAAGGAAGCCCAAAATTATGACTAGGACTTATTCCTGAAAAGGAGACCCAGGTTAAGGATTAAGGTTTAGGGATTACTCCTGAAAAGGATGCCCAAACTCTGACTTATGACTTCGGATTATTCCTGAAAAGGAGACCCAGGTTAAGGATTCTCTCATCTTAAAGGATGAGGTTGAATGAATGAACTCTCCATATTTAGTGACATAATTATATTTAAATCACTAGGTTTTGAGAGTTATTCCACCGAATTCCTTTTATATAAGGAAGTCAAATCAAGAAATCATTCCATAAATGGATTTGGAGAGTGTCTTAAAGACTAATTCTTGAAAAGAAAAGGTGTATTGGCTTAAGAGGGGTGAAATGGGAAAGAAATGCACCCAAAAAGGAAGGGGCGTGCAAGTCTTGGAAGTCGCGCAAGTATTGGAAGGCGTGCAAGTATTGCCTGGGCGCGCAAGTATTGGTCGCGCAGGTATACCTGCGCGACATGTGGTGTACTTGCGCGATGGTCAACCAGCATTGAAATACTTGAGCGACTCTTTATTGAAGTCTTTAGAATCCTCTTGAGGTTCTTCTAGAAAAGGGATGTGCAAGTTCTATCGAAGGAGTAAGGCAGCGTGCAAGTGTGACCACTTCCCTTAAGGGATGGCCACTCATGCACACAAGTGTTGGTGAGTTTCAACACTTAGGCCTTCCTCCCTCTCTTTAGATCTTCCGTTCTAGGTAATAAATTACCTTAGAAGTGTTCCAGAAGCTTTGAGAAGAGACTTGGGCGTCGGGAGCTTCAATCCATGTTTCTGGGAAAAAATATTCTCGAATGGGGGCCCCACCGGGTCTATTTATAGGCAGGAGAAGACCCCGGGCGGTTACCGGGCGGTTATCAATTAGGTCGTGCAAGTCACTTTCATGCCAAGGTGCATCGCACAAGTCCACTTGCGTGGCCATTAAGAAACTTGCGCAGCCTATGGGCAAAGTTTTCCTTGTTCACCCCTTTGTAGATTTTTGATGTTTTCTTCAAAGGTTGAATCACTTTGTGCTCATATATTCCCCTTTTCCGATATTTAGATTCTATGACGAAAGGAGCGTCAACATCCATTCATTATTAACATCCTTGATCTAGAATATTTAGTCATTTTTTTATTCTTATTAGTGCCAATAAACATTACACTACCTAAAAGTGCATATGATCATTACCCTCATTCATCGACTTCCTAAGGACAATTTTTTGTTGGAGGTATTCTATAACAATTCCAACTTTGTACTGTGATTTTTCTTGACGTAATAGTGGGAAATGAACTCATATGGGTCTAAGAAGCTATATCCTCAAGAATGTGACTATGCCACCCATGCTCCTGAAATTAAAACTAAGGTGTTTTCCATGAAGAATTAATGAAATTTCCAAACTAGAATATGATTTGTAATCATAATAGATTATAAGATATGGAGGTATATTTTCTCTCAGTGTTACCTAAATCAAAAAATAATTATAAGGGATTGAGTTTCACCATTGATATTGATTCGATATCTCTTATACAACAAGTTTGGTATATTTCTTCACAGATGCTCAGAGTAGAAATTCAAACGTAGAATTTTGGGAGTTAGTGTAGGATTGGAGTGTAGTTGAGGATTTGGATTCAATGAATATAGATCCTAGGTGGTTGATGATAAAGGATTATTATTTTAGAATACATTTCCTCCCACATTATTGTAGCAAGTGGATGAGTCTTAGTTTGGAGACTCAGACCAATAGGTGAATAATGACGAAATCATTAATGGAATGACCTAGATGGATGTTTAAGGGATAGTAATTATCAGTTTTTCTTCCAAGGATGTATATTTTCTACAATATTTGTGCATTAGGGAGCCCTCAATGTGTTCTATAGCTCAGTTTTATAGGTACACCCTAGCATTACCATGAAGTATCATGGTTTGAAGTGGCCAATTTTATGGCCATGCATGAAGAAATCAATAATATAGTTTATGGCATGATTTATAGTGTTCCATCAATTCACGGAAAAGAACCAGGTTACTATTTGTTTGTTACCACCCTTAAATATCCATGAGTGGAAGTGTTAAGACACCATGACAAATTTTATCATTGGGTTACCTAGATCTAAGGGAGGATATGATGTTATATGGGTGACCGTGGATCAAAAGAAAAATTAGGTTCATGTTATAGTGGTCTAGAACACAAGTACCCTAGATGTTCTGGTGAGAAGATACATGTATGTTGTGGTGTTGATTTATGTAGTTTTTAGGACCCTTATTTATAAAAAATGTAGTCATTTTACATAACAATATATGTGAAAATTATGATAGAGGTGAAATTTACATTATTTTTAATTTTTATTTCAATGATCAAATCTTCTCAAATTTATCAATATGAGTTAAATTTCATCATTTTTGGATTTTAAGGATATTATTTTCTTAAATGTGAAGATTATGTAATTATGTAATTATAGATATTCTCTATCATTACTGTATTTGGAACATATATTTTCCAATATTTTTCAAAATTGAGGAATTAATTTTTTGGGATTAATTTTTTATAGTATTCATCTTCTTAAACTCGACTCACTTCTAATTAGAAATTCATGGTTACCAAATAAATTAGGAAATATAGAAAAAAAAATTCACCAACTAAATTAAGTACTCAGAATTAAATGAATTGTGTCTTGGACTGCAGACATTAATTTTCACAGAGAAAGTTATTTATTAAATTAGATATTTCACACATCAATTTTTTGGAATATGAAGTGCCTCTTCAATAAGAAAAATATATATTGAGTAACTTGGTGATGAATTTTTCTATAAAATTTAAAGAAGGATTTAATATTTTGAAGGTCGATATCCAAAAAAATTCCTAAAACACATAATATGTCTTCTTAGTGTGTTTAAAATGGATGGTTTGTGGAAATATGGAAAATATCTGCCAGAATGATTTTGGAGAATAAATAATATATTTTATTCCTTTCCTCTTGTGTTTGTATTTTTATGGATTCATTATCCAAATTTATTATCAGCTTCCATTCATAAGGAAAGGTAAAATTATGAGTGATTTGGGTAGGGGGTTCTTTTTTTGTAATTCTTGAGATCCTACACTTCATGAAATAAAATTGAATTCATTCATAGGTTAAGAGGGTTTCAATATTCTAATTAAAAATTTTATTTTCATGTAAGATCATGTTTTCTATTCTATTATTGTTATTATATTTTTCAATGATCATTATATCCCTCTAACAAATTATAGTTTATATACGATGGAATAGATGAAGTCATAGTGGTGATTTTTTTGATGATTTTGAATACATATGGGATGGGTTGTGGACACTCTTGATTATTTTGGATAAAAAAGACATGATCAGGTATTTCCTATATCAATTGAGGTTATTCTCTATAAATCACTCAAACAATGAATTGAGGTTAAACTATTCTCATATTATGGAAATTGTTTTTCTAATAAACACTATAAGACATAGGGAGTGAGAATAATGATTGTGTAATTTCACATTATATAATTTATTTATAGAGGATTTAATAGAATGGAATTTGGATGACATTGAAATTAAAAAACCACCCCTATAATAATTTCCCTTACCATGCCAAAAAATTTAATCTATACCATTTTAAATGTGTTTTTAATATATTGTTTCATTAAATTGTATTTTTATAAATGAACCAAAATAAAGAACACCAACATATTCATCTAATTTAATGTTCGAAAACAACATTGTTGTGTACTAATCTGTATAAAATTCAAGGGTGACCACTATAATATATTTTAAAATAGAAAATATTTTTTTACCAAAACACATGCTCAGAACATGTTCAAAATTAGTATAATATATGAATAGGTACATCTAAAAATTTAACTCAAAATATCATTAATTTTTTTTAATGGAAATAGAAAATAATGAAAAATTATATGTCAACATTATCTTTGGATGACGGAGTTTAATTAATTTTTAAATATATTTGGTGATATCAATGTTGAATCCTCATAGAGGAGGGATTCATAGAGCTCATCCAGGACCATATAAAGACCCTTTACTACCTAGTTATGGATCGATTGGATAAATAATTAATCATAATAAAAGATTATTTCTAATAAATGTTTCATGAAATGGTTAGGGAAAAACAATATTCCTTATCCCCCATAATATTTCTGAAGAAATTATATGAGTTGAACATTAAGAAAATGTTATTGAAAATAATATAAAAGACCAGTTATAATGGATTAATGGGAATAAATAAGAGATTAATATATAAATAGAACAAACATCTCCTATGTATATGGAGGAACCCGAACATAGATATAGAGAGAAACTAAATCCAATAGATAAAGAGATTTATGAACACATCATTAATGTATATAACTATAGGATGCCAAGACATAAATTTATGAAAATAAATTCCAACAAGAACAACCATTTCTATAGGATTTTGATGAAGAATATTTTCTAGATAATGGTTGAATGATAGATAAACAATATTTAGATGAATTTTGAAAAGAATAAAAATTCATCGTGATGTATCAACCCTTATGAGTGGAAAATAATAAGCACCATGTATATTTATCTATCCTTAAATAAAGAACAAAACTAGACCACGGTTGGAGTTTTAGGAATGAATAATAAATATGGACAACCTCGACTGGAAAATACATCTAAACTCAAATAATCACATTCTTCTAAAGAAGGATATTAAAGAAGATCTAACATAAATAAATGAACATTTCTAGAACTCGTTTTTATTAAATTATATTAATGCTGAATAGAGTATCACCCCACATTAATTTTAATTTTTCGATTCACCCGTCTCATGTTTTTTCATGGAGGAAGACAAAAAATTTATGATGCACATATGAGGAACCTCGGAATATTCTTGTAGACATTATACATTTAAAAGAGTGAGTCCATGGGGGATATCCAAGATTATTTTATTAAATAAATGAAGACACATGATTCCTACATTAAAGGGGAGGAACTGAATATTGAATCATCATGTTTTGTTTAAATTAAACTAAACTCTGGAATTTCCATTTATTATTTAATTGATGTAGTATACATAAGAAATAAGTAAACAATGAAGTAGAGGTTTTGAAAGTGACAACCAAAAAGGCGAAGGACTCATACTTCATCTTACCCTAGCTATGAAATATGTACCTTACAACTAAAGGGGGTAGATATTGTGTACTCTATCAATGAATTAAAAAGAAAATAAAATGAATGAATTCATTCTAGATTAAATAAGTGTTAGTGGTCCAATTCCATGAAACTCCACCAACCATCTGACTTTAGATAATGTCTAGTAGTTCCCATATAGAGGTAGTCAAAAAATAGAAACCACTTAAAGGTTAAACTATGATATATCCTTATTTTATTTCCCATATGATTATTTATTTTATTTCATATTAATAATTTTCTATTGTTTTCATTTCTATTTCTTATTTTAGGTTTTCAGTAAGCATTATTAAGATGATCGACTCAATATTGCACTACCAATAAGTCGGGTCATACATCTCTTTAATGATTTCATTCTAGGATTCAATTAAAAAATAGTTACATGATAAATATAGATGACTTATATGATAAAACAAAATCTTTTATGTTTGGGTGAGGGAATAATTATTTATTTTTTTATTTTATTTTTTAAATGTTTTGGAATTTTTTGAAAAAAAAATATGTTTATTTTTCAAATTTTATTGTGTTCTAAAAAAATGAGATCAAATTATTTTTATTTCCAATTCATAAACAAATTCCATTTAGTAAATTAAAAATTTCCTATACCACCAAATATAAATGGATACAATAAATAGATTTTTTTCAAGTCGAAAAAATTATGAATTACATGAAAACACCTATGAATTTTTAATCTCATCCCAAATATCACCCTATTTATCCTTCAAGTTATCTTTCCATGAATCATTAAACCCCTTTGTTCCATATTTATTAAATTAACAAAATTTCATTATATAATCAATTAATTATTTATTTATTTAGAATTTAATTTACTTAGATCAATACATAAGGTTTTGAGATACTTATTTCCTAAATTATTGATATATTTATTTAGTTTAAAAAAAACCCCTCTTTAAGAGAGTCCTATTAATTATGGCCTTCTTTTACATTTATTCCTTGTATCGCATAGAATTAGTTATCATCATATTATATTTGGCACATTATAAGAAAAATTTCTATATCAAACCCTCTCTTGTTGTGAAAATATATGATATAATGGAACATAACTGTGTGTTAAGAAATATTTTGGTTTTCTACAACCAATGGTCTTACCTTGGGTTGATAATGAAATAATATAATAGTTTTTTACTATTGAAAATTTTATTCTTCTAATTTTTTTCCTTTCTTTAGCTTTTGAAATTCAAATCAGCTTTACTACCTTCCAAAATTTATCTATATAAATTTACAAAGTATTAATGAAAATTTCAATTTTGTTCACGGATGTGGCAATGATAGCATTTTTTATATTGAACTGCTGAATGGTGCACATTATTATTAAATATTTCTTGATTATTGGAGTTTATTTACATCTAAGGGAGTGATGAGGAGACAATACTTATTTAAAATTCGGAATCATGGTATTTTCTTATAAAATAGTTTACCCTTATTATTCTACCTCATAATATTTGAAAACTAAAACCAACCAACAAAAATATACAAAATAATCAAAAAAATTCTCATGATAAAAATATGTCCTTTACTTAGCATCAGGTGGATATTTAGGAATTTTTCATGCCAATGGTGAGTCATTCATGGGTTTGAAGGATATTATCCTTGTTGAAAATAATAATTTGTGTGATGAGGGAAAATTAATGTGAGGAATTTTTTTGTTTGCATGGGAGGATAAATTAAGTTGAAATGGATTTTATTATATTAATGTATAACTTTAAATAATGGGTTTTGATGATGCATGAAAACTATTGATTCTTGGCATTAAATTATTGGATCTCATAGAAATGTGTTTCTAAATATTCATTGATTAGATTTTCGTTTGTAGTTATACAGGACTACGAGAGCTAAACATGTGATAATATAGAGAGATAAACTATAAATTATTTTTCATGTGTATTTTAATGATTTATTCACCACCTATTTACCCATGTCTGTTTAATTTCATCATTTTTGGATTTTAGGGATATATTTTGCTGAAATATAAAAATTATATAACTATTTAATTTTAACAGCTTTCCACCACTTCTATATTTCGATCTTAACCTTCCAATATTTCTCAAAATTGAGTTATTTTTATAATAATCCATTTTTTATTTAAATTTTAAACCAAACTCATCGGTAATGAAATTTTAATAAGGCCAACATAAATAATTTAATAGTGACATTTTTTTCTATATACAAATGAAAACACCTCATTAAATGAGGTATATATTAAGATAAAGGAAAAAAATGAGGTTAGTCTAGTTGGATATAAAATTGTACCCTGTAGTTTATGTGAACAATAGATTTGATGGAGAAATTCACTCATTAATGTAGTTATTTAACACACCAATATAGAGGAAGATGAAGAATCACATTGGCATAAAAAACATAGATTCAATAATTTGGAATATATTTGTGTGCATATGTAAAAATATATTCAACATTTGGAGAAATATGTCACGACCCATCCCCCTAGGCCCATGTCAAGACTACCCCAAGCCCTCCTTCCATAGGCCAGGGTTTGGCGTCTAGCACAGAAGCCGTATTCCCTAAAACTGGGAAGGCATTGTCTTTAAAACCTGTAAGCACATGTAACCAAGCACACAACAAGATAGGAACACAGGTAAAATGAAATGTAAATAGAGTCTGTGCAGTAAGTTAAAGGGGATAGAATACAAGACCAAATGGAATGTACAAGTATAACTGTGATACAATACAACTGAAGAAAAGGGAAAGACAGCTGCTAGATCATCCTCTGAGGTCATTACCTGACAGGTAGTTACAAATTGCCTCCTCATCACTCCACGTCAACCCATCTCCTCTGCGAACCAGCACGTCATGTGGTCCACCTCCGTGCACCATATAGTCCTGGTACTCTCAGCCTCTGTCAGTGATTTCTGTCGTCTGCAACAAACACAACAAGGTGCGGGAATAACCCATGCAGGGGTGAGTATAATGATACATAGTAGGGACCCTGAGACCCTCAAGGTCTCACAAAATTTACAAAGGATAAACCAAAAAGTATGAAATCAACAGATAACCCTATTTAGGTATATACCCATACATATACCTAAGTTATCAAATAATCCATCTCAATCATGAGAAAACACAGAGGTACAGACTCACCTATCACCTGGATTTATTCTCGGGGTAGTAACAAGTAATATTACAAACACCTTGGTTGCTGGAGAACTCTTCCTCTATCAACTATAGTGGGCATTCTGCATCACATAAGGAGCTTCCCACTAACCATGTACTGTTGAGGTACTCCCCTTATCGATTACCTTGGGTCTGCCGCGTCGCACGGAGGCGCTCCCCACCCTGGGTCTGCCACATAACAAAAAGGCGGTCCCCTTCATGGCTTGCTGAGGTACATCTCCTATCGAGTAAGGTGGGTCTGCCGCATCACCAAGGAACACCCCACCATGGGTCTTCCGCATCACCAAGGTGCTCTCCACTAGGCCAGTCTAGTCAATCCGAGTCAAATGATCAACAATCGTCTAGTCTCAGCCAGCCTCTGGGTTCTCTCACCTGGCTAGCTTTTCTCCAGGAGGATCCTCTCCACAAGCAACTGTTTGATACCCCAACTAAAAAGAATTACCATGAAGAATCATCTAAAGGTCCTCCACGTTGTAGGGGTCTCAACGTAAGAGACGACACGTTAATCAGACCCATAGTCTGTGAATTATTTCCTTTAAGTCCCTGGGGCCCGGTTGGATTCTTGAACAATCCAACCTGACCATTCTCCATATAAATCCAAATATCATTGGGGTATCACTCAAAGGGACTGTCTCACTCCAAGAATTTCAGCGCCGCATATGGTTCGTCAAACGACGTCCGGTGCCAAAGTTATGGCCAAAAGAATGTAATTGGGTCGTAGTGGGCCCAGGTCCCATCCAACCCTGTTGGACCAACCCAGCCCAACCCAACCCTCATTGTGGAATGACCTGTTTAGTTCACCCGGGCCCGCTGAGTGGCCTTGCATGCTGGGTATATCCTAGCAGCCCACGAGGGCCACGAGGGTACCACGGTGGCGGCTCGGCCGAGAGGTGCCGCGATGGCACGAGGTGGCTCAGCTCGGCCTGGTATGGCTCGGCCGAAGACGGAGCGAGACTATGGGGAGGTGGCCCGACTGTGGGTAAGTAGTCCAGCCGCAGGGCGGCTATCTAGACACGGGGAGGTGGTCTAGCTGCGGTGTGGTGGTCTGGTCGTGGGGCAGCGCTCTGGATGGAAGGCGGCGGTCATGCCGCAAGGCAGCTTCCCAGTCGCAGGGCGGTACAGAGCCGTGGATGGCGGCGATGGGCACAGTCACTACGGAGGCTGCGGGGCGGCAGCATGGGCCGCGGGGCAGCGCCATAGTGTCGTTGACTCCGTCGTGGCTGGCGGTGGTGCCGACTGCTATTCCCATTCCCCAACCATGGATGATTGTCATCTTCCTCTTTCGTGATGAACACCATAAGATGCGCAGAAGGTCCAGGACATTTTTTTCCTATACCCTACGTGTTAGGGTGGTAGCATATGTATCATCAAGAACATGAACATCAAATCCTATCACTTGTAATGATTGTTCCCAACCCGTAAAAGAAATATAATGGGCGTACATGGGAGGTAATAAACCAAAAGAAATAAACCCCTACCCCGGGTTGTTTGTTGAAGTTAGTGCAAGAAGGAAGTGTGGATGTCGATTCATTATATATGAAGACGTCCCAAGTCAGATGGAGTCTTAGATATCATCGTTTGTCATGCCAGCCACATGTTTCTGATCCCAGGCTTGTTCGTTGGTTCTTCGTAGTCAAAGGCATTCTTTGTCGATGAGAGCGTTCTTCATTGAAGAACGCGTTCTTTGTTGAAGAGATTTCCCCCAATATTTCTCCTCTCCCAATTCCACCAAATTGTCAAAGTAGCCCAAATGTGATACGTTTCCCCCAATTTAATTGTTGGAACAATTCAAATTGGGTTAATTAATCTCATAGTTTGGAATAATTCAGTGGGGGAGGGTTGGCACAATTAATGTAGATGATTCTCAAGAGGATCTGCCACATTAATGAGGGAGTCGAAGAGGTTTAGGCATTGTGTGGTCCCCACCACCATAACCTCTCATGGGAGGTTAAGGTCTGGTGGTCACCACTTATCAAATACACATGTAGTTTTTAACAAATAAAATAAGAAGTGCGATTATTTTATTTTATTATTTCCATAGAAGACTCAAAAATTAACATTCACCCTTGACCAACTAACATCAAGGTGAAAATATTATTAAGTGAAAAATGGCACTACGAGTTCAACGGTGCCTTTAGATTTCAATTCCGAATACCGGTTCAAATGTTAGAAAAAAATCACTCACACATTTACTGAACGTACCCAAACAAAAGTTCAAAAATTCATTTCGGGCACTCCAGGCCTCGGAATCACAAGCCGAAAATTTTCACGAACTCGTAAAATTCCCGTATATTTAAAAAAGTGGAAATTCCAAGTCTTTACATTCTCCCATCATCCGGGATTTACATTTACTTAAGCTACAACTCAATCTACGGTAAAAAGTGGGGGTACTAAGCATGTATCTGAGCCTCCCGCTCTCATGTGCTCTCTTAGAGGTTCTCGTGCTGCCAATGAATGCACACTAGAGGTAATGACCGTCCACAAAGGACCCGCTTTTGTAGATCCTCAATCTCTACTCAAACCTCCATAAAATTAACCCCTTCGTCGATGTACAACACACCATGATTGATGATGTGAGAAGGGTCCTACATGTATCTCCTCAGCTGAGATACGTGGAAGATGTCGTGCACCTGGTGCAACTGAGGTAGAAGATCTGAGTGTTACCCCACCTCCCCAACTCTGCAAAGGACCTAAAATAGTTCGATAAATTTCGGAGATAACATGCCACCGTGTCCAAATCTACACAAACCTCTTTGAGGTGAGACCCATAGAAAGGCGTGGTTTCCATCCTCGAACACCAGAGGTCTCTGTATCCTATCGGCATACAACTTATGTCTGCTCTGTACAGTCTTCATATTCTCATGGAGGATATGTACCTTCTCTGTGGTATCTCTTACCTTCTCTAATCCCATGAGTGCTGACTCCCCTGGGTCTGTCCAGCACAAAGGTGATCTGTAAGGTTACCCGTATAATGCCTACAATGGATCCATCCCAATGGTGGAGTGATAGCTGTTGTTGTATGAAAACTCCACCAAAGTTAAGTGATCCTCCTAGCTATGACCGAAGTCGATGATGCAAGCACGTAGAATTTCATCGAGGGTCTAAATGGTATGCTCAGTCTGGCCATCCGTCTGAGGATGTAAGGAAATGCTCAAACAAAGAAGCATTCTGAAGGCCTCCTACTAACCCTTCCATAGCCAGGAAGTAAAATGTATGTCACGGTTGGAGAAAATTGTAGAGGGTATTACATGTAACCACACAAAATCCTACACATAGAGGCATCCTATGATCTCTACTGAACCCTGCTCTTTGATCGGTAGGAAGTGGTCCGACATGGTGATTCTGTCAATGATCACCTATATATAGTCATGGCTTTTGGATGTACGTGGAATTCTTGCCATGCAGTCAATGGATATCCCAACCCACTTCCACGCTGGGTCCTCTAAGGGATGAACCAATCCTATTGGTCCATGATGTGCCGCCTTTACTTACTGACAAGTGAGGTACCGAGAGAAAAACTCTGCAACTTGTTTCTTCATTCTCGACCACCAGTGCTGACGTCGGAGGTCCTGGTACAACTTTTCCACTCTGAGATATACCGCTATAGGGGGTGTGTGGACCCCCCTCAACACTTCCTCCTGAAGTGACACTCGTACCATGGCACATCCTCTGAAGAGGATGATGTGATCCCCACCTTCAGAAAATCCATCAGTTGGTTGTCTTGTAGATATCTGAGCATGTCATGCCTCGCAGTCAGTATCCCCCCACTATGCCTCTATGAATCGCTAACGAAGTGTGGGAGTGACTATAAGAGACTGATGAAAAAAATTTCCCTCCTTTTCCACAAAGGATATCTGTAAATAAGCTACTTTCTCTGTTGCCTCACCTAGGAGTTGTATACCAGACCTCCTGCTGAGTGCATCTACTACAACATTCCCCTTTCCAGGAGTATAGACTATCATGAATTCATAGTTATAGTGCAACTCAAGCCAACATTGTTATCTCATGTTCAGGTTTTTCTAAGAGAAGATATACTTGAGACTCTTGTGATCATAGTACACGCCAAAATGCTCGCCCATCATATATTTCCACCACATCATCAAGGTGAAGTCCACTACTGCTAACTCTAGGTCATGGGTAGCGTTGTTCTGCTCTTTCCATCTCAGCTATCGAGAACCATATGCAATCACTGCTCGCTCCTGCATCTGGACACATCTGAGCCCGGTCCCTGATGCGTCTTAGTAGACTACGTACCCAAATCCCTCCTCTGGTAGTCTCAAGACGGGGGCACTAGTCAGCCTTGGTCTTAGCTTTTGAAAGCTCCCCTTGCATTTATTCTACCACAAGAAGGGTTGCCCCTTCTTTGAAAATGATGATAGTGGTATTGCAACTATGGAGAAGTCTAGAACAAACCTCCGGTAATATCCTTACAAACCTAGGAAACTCCGTACCTCCGTCACACTCCTTGCTACCTCCCAAGAAAGTACAGCCTCAATCTACGATGGATCTACTACAACTCCATCCAATGATATGACATGTCCTAGGAAGTGAACCTCTTGGATCCAGAACTGCCACATAGAGAGCTTACCATAATGCTAATGCTCTCGGAGTGTGTCTAGTACTACTTGCAAATTATTGGCATGCTCCTCCTCAGAAGAAGTGTAGATCAGAATTTCTTTGAGGAAGAATACTAAAATGATATCTAGATATGGATGAATGATCATGTTCATGAGTCATGGGTACACTTCTAGAGCATTGGTCAGGCCGAATGGAATAACGAAGAACTCGTAATGGCCATACCGACATCTGAATGTTGTTTCATGCACCTCCTCACCTCGAAATCCGAGCTGGTGATAGCATGATCTGAGGTCTATCTTCAAGAACAATCATGATCCCTTTAGCTGATCAAAGAGGTCGTCAATCCTCGAGAGTGGGTACTTGTTCTTCATGGTCACCTGGTTCAGGTTCCAATAGTCAACACAAATTCTCATGCTCCCATCCACCTTCTTGGTGAACAGAATCATAGCTGCCCATGGAGAAACACTAGGCCAAATGAATCCCTTCCATTACAAGTCCTATAGTTGTACCCACAGCTCACGAAGCATCGCGAGAACCATCTCATATGCTGGTGTAGATATCAGTGTCGTCCCAGAGTACAAGTCAAGGTAAAATTCATTCTCTCTATGAGGAGGTAGACCTGTGACATCATCAGTGAAAACATTCACGTACTGGTCGACCACTACAGGATAACTCAGACTCTCCACTTCCACCACTATGTGGGTAAGGCTAACCAACTGATGAGTGTTTGGCTACATCCTCCTCTGGGCAAGTCCATCCTACGCGGCAAAGGATCCATTCTTACTGGTGAAGTTAAACCTGGTCCCATCCATGCAGACACACCACACTTTGCGATTAATATAGTCAATCTGAGCATGGACTATAGATAACCATTTCATACCCAAGATGATGTCATAAGGCCTCGACACCGCTACTAGAAGATCTCAGCTAAATCTCTCACCTCCTAGAGTAAGCTTGCACTACCGACATCAGTGCATAATCATGGAATATGCTCCCGTAGGAGTCTCTAGACATAAGGATTGAGCTAACTGCTCCAGCAGAATATCTGAGCTCTGAACGAGGGCGTTGGAAATAAAAGAATGGCTGGAACCTGTGTTTATAAGTACTATAACTAAGGTGTAGTAGACACAATTCGTACCTTGTTTCATCTCCATAGTTCCATGATCGTAAGTCTTAGATTCCTGGAGTTGAGCTCTCCCATGTCCACCTTCTCCCTGAAGTCGTGGTGGACCTCCTTGTGGTGGTGGTGGTAACATCTCGAATCATCTCCTACCACAAGCTGCACGGCCAGCTCCTCTTCCATGTCCTCTTACTCACTGGGGACCTCCTCAGTCAAACCTCTGTCTCTACCTGGGCGGTCCTTCGACCGTCTGCTGATCATCCGCATGGCAGGTCAGACAGTCATGAGCCATGTGACCCTGCATGCTGCATACATAACATTTCCCACACTTGGAATGACTGGCTCTATCTCATGTGCCTCGCACAACCGATCCTGAGACATGGGGTCGTTCACCTATAGGTATGGTCTTCTTAGACCTCTGCGACATCTGTCTATTGCCAACTGAAAAAGTCTCCGCTACGTGATGACTGGTGGTGGGTCTCATTGCTGGTGACTACTTGGCAAGGAAACTCTCTACCATGAGGGCTCTCTTTAACACCCCATCCTACATCGGGATGCTGAGTGAGATCATCGAAGCCCTAATCTCCCACCTGATCCCATACTCAAAGGATCGGGCCCTAAAGAAAGGGTCCTGCACCATATCAGTGGAGTAACATGAAGGGTCTGTGAACCTCGTTGAGTACTGAGCTACGGTCATGCTGCCTAGCTACAAATGAAGAAGCTCTTGTATGCACACTATGTGTATAGTCGCTGTAAAAAACTCTGCCTGAAACATTCTCTTGAATTATTCCCAGAGAAGCGTCACCTCATCGTGAACTTGGAGCATCAAGCTCCACCATCAACCTGCTACTTCCTGTAGAAGGCTTGCAGCAAGGATCACCATGAGATCAACTGGTGTCTCTACCAATCAGAAAACTCTCACCATGGCCTCCAGCCAATCCTCATCCAATTTTGGGCCCATCTTTCCCCTGAACATGGGTGGCCTCTGGAGCTGGAACTCATGCAAGGAACTCAAGCGGTGTGCGCCATCTGCTAATGGGGCTAGTTCCATTGAAGTCCCAACTGGTAATAGTACCGTTGGTGCCTCTGTTGGTGCCTCTACTAGAAGAGGGCCCTGCACTGAGGCCTCATCGCTCAGTGGGATATCAGTGCGTACAACTCTTGGAACCCTAGATGGTTGTCTACATAGAGGCATCCTGAAAAAACAAAAACAGATGCACCACAGTCATATGTTATACCTTGTGATTTGACATTGTCAATACATTATACCTGGTGAGCTGACATAAGAGGTCCCAAAGAAAACTTTTGAAAACACACACGCAATCAGTGTTTCCGTGCACTATGTTGGAAATCAAAAGTCAGGGTCCTAGTATATGGATACGTCGGACGCTGCACCAACACTGGACTCCCAGAACCGAAAACCACACTCATTAACCTTAAAACTATTGAATCATATAAAAGATCAGAGTCTTAGTTATTCAGAAGAACTGACTCCTCCGATACCGATTTTTCATGACCCATCCACTAGGGCTCGTGCCGTGACTACCCCAATCCCACCTACCATAGTCCATGGGATGTTGTCTATCATCGATGGAATATTCCCCAAAACTAGAAAGAAATTTCATTTAAAACATGTAAGCACTGGTAACCATGCACACAATATTATATGAACACAAGTAAAATGAACTGTAAAGAGAGTGAGTACAGAAAGTAAAAGGGGCCAAAATAAAATCCCAACTAGAAAGTACAAGTACAACTATGATACAATACAACTGAGGAAAAGGGAAATACAACTACTAGATCGTCCTCCAAGGTTCCTACATAAAGGGTAGGTATAAATCACCTCCACAGCACTCCACGTCAACTCGTCTCCTCTGCGTACCATCACGCCATATGGTCCACCTCCGAGCACTGTCCAGTCCTGGTACTCTTAGCCTCAGTCAGCGTTGTCCATTGTCTGTAACCAAAAATACAATGTGAGGGCAAAGCCCATGTAGAGTTGAGTATAACGATACAAAGTAGGGACCCCGAGACACTGAAGGTCTGACAAAATTTACCAAGGATAAACCACAAAGTATGAAATCAATAGATAACCATACATATGTATATGCCCATACATATACCTAAGTTATCATTTAATCTATCTCAATACCGAGGAAACACATAGGTACTGACTCATCTCACACGAGGATTTTTTCTTCGGGTAGTAACATGTAACATTCAAAACACCTTAGTTACTAGAGAACTCCTCCTCTATCAATTACATTGGGCCTGCTACATCACACAGAGGTGATTCCCACTAACCTTGGACTACTGAGGTACTCCTCCTGTCGAGTACCATGGGTCTGCCGCATTACACAGAGGCGTTCCCCACCATGGGACTTCCTCATCACATAGAGGCGATCCCCCTCAAGGCCTACTAAGGTAATCCTCCTTTCGATTATCGTGGGTATTCCGCGTCACTAAGGCTCTCCCCACCGTTGGTCTTTTGCATCACCAAGGCACTCCCCAATGGGCCAGTCGAGTCACTCCTAGTCGAAACTGTCAGCAGTCTTCAAGTCTCAGCCAACCACTAGGTTCCTACACTAACCTCACTCATCTCCAGGAGGATCTGCTCCATAAGCTACTGGTTGATACTCCAACTAACATGAAGTCCCACAAAAATCATCTCAAAGGTTTACCAAGTCATAGGGGTCTCAATGTAACAAACTATGCATAAATTGGAAGCCCGACCATAGAGTTTTTAGCCATTTAGTCCCAGGGCCCCGGTTAGATTCGTGCTCAATACAATTTGACTATCCCCATATTAATCAAAATCTTAGTGGGGAATCACTCAATGGTACTGTCTTGCTCCATGTTTTCAAGTGCTTCTGATGGTTCGTCAAACGAACGTTCAGTGCCAATGTTATGGCCACAAGAATGTAATTGGGTCGTAGCGGGACAAGGTCCGGTCCGACCCGACCCAACCCGGCCTGGGCCGACCCGGTTCGGGTCGCCCAGGCCCGACCAGTTGGGTCTCACCCGGCAGACCTCAAGGGCCACGAGGGTGCCGTAGGGACGGCTCAGCCGAGGGGTTCCATGAGGGCACGGGTTGACTCGGCTCGGCCCGAGACAGCTCAGCCGAGGATGACGCAAGACCGTGGGGTAGCAGTCCTGCCATGAGGTGGCGGACCGCCCACGGGCTGGCCGTCCGGCCACGACGCGACAGCCCGACCATAGGGTGGTTGTTCGGCCACTAGGCGGCGGTCCGGCCGCGTGGGGATGCAGAGCCTCGGACGACGGCAGTGGCCGCAGTCGGCACGGAGGACGGGGGCGATAGCGGTGGCCGCAGGGCGGTGTTGTTGCATCGTCGCCTTCGTCATGGCTGGCCATGTTTGTTTGGCTCGTACCCTCTGCGTTATGGTGGTATCATTTGGATCATCAAGAACATGGAACTGAAATCCTATCCACCTGCAATGATGGTTCCAAACCAACAAAATAAATAGAAGGGGTGTACATGGGAAGTAATAAAAAAAATAAACCCCTACCTCGGGTAATTCATTGACGTTGGCACGAGAAGGATGTATGGACATTGATTATTCGTAGATGATGAAATCCCAAGTTGGAGGGAGTTGAACATATCAGTGTTTGTCACACCCACCACACGCTTCAGATCCCAGTCTCGTTCGTCTTTTCTTCATAGTTGAAGGCGTTCTTCATCGGTGAGAGTGTTCTTTTTGTAAGAACGCGTTCTTCATTGAAGATCCTTCTCCCAATATTTCTCCTCTCCTAATTCTACCAAATTTGAAAAGTACCCAAAATGTGATATGTTTCCACTAATTTAATTTTTAGAAAAATTCAAATTGGGTTAATTAATCACATAGGATGGCATAATTAAGTGGGGGAGTGTTGGCACAATTAATGTGGAGGTTGCTCAAGAGGCTCATCCACATTAATGAGGGAGTTGAAGAGGTTTAGGCCTCGGGTAGTCCCCACCACCATAACCTCTCATGGGAGGTTATGCACGGGTGGTCCCTAGCAACATAACCTCTTATGGGAGTTTATGGTATGGTGGTCCCCACTTATCAACTTCCTCATGAAGGTTTTAACAAATAAAAAAGTGCGATTATTTTATTTTATTATTTCTATGAAAAACCAAAAAATTAACTTTCACCCTCGACCTTCTTTCGTCGAATTGATATTATTCTTAAGAGAAAACCAGCGTTGTGAGTTTAACGGTCCCCTCAGATTTCAGTTCAGAGAACCGGTTCAAAAGTTAGAAAAATCTCACTTTCACGTTTACTGAACGTACCCAAACAAAAGTTCAAAAATTCATTCTGGGCACTCCGGGCCTCAGAATCACGTGCCGTCAATTTTCTCATAGTCGTAAAATTACCATATATTTAAAAAAACAACACGAAAATTACGAGTCTTTACAAAATATTTCCAATAAAATTTTGAATAAAACTTATGAAGATGAATTTGTTAGATTCATCCATGCTCTCAGGGGATATAAATAAAATATCAAGGTATATATTCAAGAGAAGAAATATTATTTTTTCCTTTTTCTATTTTATTTGTTTTATAATAGATAAAACCTTTTCAATCTTGTCTAATAATCATCACATAGAGGGGAAAACTAATGATTTATTGGTAAAGGGGTTATTTTTTGGAAAATATTTAGTTTCTTCACTTCATGGAATAAAATCCCTTTACTTCTTCTGTAATTATTGGTTCAATATTATTCTAAAATATTTTACAATCCATTATAATAAAAATTGGTTTTATATTATGTTATTTTCTTTTCTCATGGTTAATGTTTTTTACCTAACTCCATTAGGATTAGTTTTATATATGATGAAATAGACTAGGGATATGTGGTAAAGAACTTTGTGATTAATAGTACGTGTGACATGGGTAGTGGAAAATCTGGATTTTTTAGGATAATAGAGACCCGATTAGGTGTTTCCTAAGTCAATTGAGGGTATTACTTATAACTCAATAACACATTGGAAGGTGTAAAGACCAAGATGAGATGTTGAAATTTTTTATTTTCACTAATACCAATTGATAAATGGAGTGATAGGATACAATTATATAATATTTCATTAATTCATTTAGAAGAATAGGATTGGATAACATTGAAATCATAAAGCCAACTATTACATGATATCCATTATCATATCACTATTTTAATATGTTTCTTAATCAATATATTTTTGTCTATTTTTTTATTTCAATAATTTACTTTCAAAGTCAACCCTCTTAAAAGAACACCCCTATTTTCCCATCTATTTTAATGATTGAATGTTTATTTTTCTGAACTCTTATCTTAATATAATCATGGTAAACCACTATATCACATTTTAGCTCAGAAAATGATTATTTTTTCACAAAACAAAATATGAATATCTCAGATTTAATCATGTTTTTGGCTATCAGAAGCACGATAATAGTGAATTCCGCCCCTTAACAAATTCACTGAGTGAGAGGACCATCGAAATTTCAAATGATATGTTTTGGTTGTGTGTCTTGTATTTCATAAGATAATGGGAATGACACTAACCATTAGTTTAATTTTCTTATAGTAGTATTTGTAATTTATCCTTCTGTGTGGCTCTATTTGATTTGTTTTATGAGAGTCCATGCCTATTACCGTTGTTCTAGAGAAAGATTTGAGGGATGGTAATTATTGTTCCCAATGTGGTCCATTGAATGATAAAGAAGATCAAAATAATCTATGAAAGGGCAATGCTTGTGCCATATTATCAAAAAGATTATGTAGATTGAAGGAGGAGGCCCTTGTAGTTCTCAGTCGAGGACCATGTTTTCCTAATGGATTCCACTCATTGCAAGATATAGTGGTATGGTTATGGGAGAAGCTCTCACACTATTTTGTTTGACCATATGAGGCATTGGGTTGAATCAGTGAGGTGTCTTATTTGCATGTTATTCCATAATAGTTGGACCAGATGCCTGGAATCATTCATGTCTCCTAATTTCATTAGTATCCTCCAAATTATTACCATGTAATTGATCGAGGAAAGCTACATATTAAGGGTGTTATTATTCCCAAGGATGATTTGATCAATAAAAAAATTTCTAGGATAGGTGTTTTGATCGTGTTTCTAACCCTTAGTTTTAGATCTCTTATTGAACAGAGGTTTGGTGAGATTACATGGGAGAAAGCGTGGAAGATGAGCATCTTATATATGTATTTGTTTATATCATGATGTTTTGAGTGATTATTTGCTGATAATTTAAAAAATTCTTTTATGTTTGGTTTTTATGATGATTGTGTTCAGTTAGTGATAGTGTGATGGATCTTGTTCCACTCTTGTTTGAGTGGTATCTCGTAGGGTCATTTTTGGTAGTTTCTAGTAGTTGATAACACCTTATCTGGTTGGTTTTGATTGTAAAGGATGTGAATAAATTTAGAGGAATATAATGTGACAAAACAAATCATTATGACCTTTCCATTGGTTTTTTATGGGTATTTGGGTTTTCATGAGGGATTTTGGTGGTATTCTAGAAGATTGAAGTTTATTATTAACTATTTGAGTGTACATAATGCAATGGTAGTTGGTCTGGTAGTGGATGTTTTGATGTTATGTTGGATTTGAGGGTGTTCATTGACATTTGGTGTTGGTTGTGTCATGATCAGTAAACTAGGGAAAGGGATTCAAAACTTTTGGTTGTTTGCGTGGGTTTGTTGGTATAGTTGTGATCTATGTAACACATGATGAAAGGAAAAATACATAATTGTGTATGGTTTAAAGAGTGGAAACTAGGAGGGGAGAGGGGGGTTATACTGAGATAAATAGAGATTCAAGGAGATAACCTTTCCATGGTACATGGTATGGTGGGGTGAAATGGATTGGGTCTTTGTACCACTACATGATGTAAGTCATGGTGCTAGTGAAAATATGTTTTAATGAATTTTTATTGAAATATATTTTTGAGTTTCTCACACAATGAAGATGATTCTATATTTGAACATAGTCCACCACAAATTTGTCAAAGGTCACGATGATATGGTGAAGGAAACATATGAATACTTCTTAAATTGGGGAACTGACCTCCTTTTTATTTGAAATCCATTCCCTTCATTTGACCCCTATAAAATCATTATCCCTCCTCTATTATCTCATTGTTTCGTTTATATAGTAAACCCATTGGTTAATCTAAATAAAATTAATTTGGATCAAGGTAAAATATTCTTCTCTTTTATATCCCCTATTATCATTATTCATTTTCACGATGGTTCATTATGTGACCAAGCCCAGTTTAGTAGAAATTATTTATAGATGTTCAAGGTTAATAGGCTCAGGTGGTGATTCCTTTAAATCCATTTCATGTTGATTCATGTTTCTTCTGAAGATATTTATTGGAGCATTGGAATTTCTGTTGGGGATTCATGTTTTCTCCTTAATAATATAAAATATTGAAAATATAATAAATTTTATATTTATTGGTTTAATGGTATAAATTTTCCTAATAAAATATAATTAATAGAATAATGAAATTTTATGAGAATTATGTAAATCCCATAATGTTACTATTTTTTTGATTAATATGTCATTTCTCATTTCCTAGTTTATTCGTTATTTTGATGGATTGATTGAAAATATTCAAAAATTGATTAATTATTTAAATGTATAATTTTTAAAATATTAAGCTTGATGTACTTTCCTTTTTTTGTGTGGCTCAGTGGATTAGTTTTTTATTGTTTCATCATGGCCTTGGTTGGTTGATGTGGATTAGGGGCCTTGGTTGGTTGTGGTAGCTTAGTGGCCCTAGTTTTTTGGGCCTGGTGGCCTTGGTTATTATGGATGAGAGGCTTTGTGATGTAGTGGTTGATGTGTTTGATGTACAGTAGCATCTCAGTATCAATGATACAATAATTGGATTAAATAATATGAATTATTATTGAATAATATTATAAAAGTAAAAATAGATTTATAGGAATTTAAATAGACTATGGAACCTGAGATTTTCCCTTATGTTTTTCTTTCATGATATGTGTTCTTTTATATTAATGATATAAATCATTGGTGTTGTATTGGGAACCCCCTATTGGAGGTCACAATATTATGATGATTTTTGATGAACCCATATGTGTTTCATTAAGTGTGACAATATTATATGCTATATTCTTGTATTTTTTTTCACACCCCCTATGAGTCATGTAAAATATACTGACAAAAAGATATTATGAGAAAGTTGTTTTTCCAACATCTAGTATGTGGATTGATAGGTCTACTAGTTCAAATACATTGTGGTGGGAGAGAATCAGGGTATGAATTATTAAAACTACTACGCCATTTGATTTTATTTCATCATTAAACAAACCAAACTTCTCTATTTCTCATATACTTATATTTGAAATGAAATGAAATGAGGCATGACACATCAATTTTACTTGGTTCACCCTCATTGGGATATGCCCAAGGAATATACAACATCAATTTTACAATGTACCATATCCAATAAATCTAACTTCCAATTAGAAGTATCATGCTAGGTTACTTTTATAACCATGCTCACTACATATACCTAATTTAGTATCTTCTCACAACATTCCCAATGGTCACTCTCTATGCCTCTTCCTCTGGCTCACATCTGATGGAATGGATCACTATTTTACTCTTTATTTTTTCACTATTCTTATAAGGGATCCACCCATAGTTTATGGAATTATAGGTCCCAACATTTTCAGGAAGACACACATCTTGAACTATAGTTATATTCCCTTTTGAAGTCCCCTTTTCATCCATATATGAAACCCATTTTTGGCATATTATTAGTTAGTGGAAATTGCTTTCGAAAACTATTTTCATGCTCTTGGAATCTTCCATGACACCTCTGTGAACCACCATAAATTATCTATAAATGATGTAGTAGTTATGATTTGTGGAGCATCTCTTACATGAATTGCCTCCACATTTTCTACCACAAACCACCTTTATGTACCGTCTCCCACATCTGCTTCTATATACTGACTTTGCGAACAACACCCCCTTATTCTGAGAACTTCCACTTTCACGGACTGCATCTCCTCCATGAAACAGTTCTCATCCATATTACATTTCATTTATGAGAGATAGTTCCCTACAAAACCACTTTGTAAATGATTTCCATGAACTCCTCCTTTCACAGAATCCTCCCTCACGAACCACTTTCAGACTTAGCTGAATTCTCGAAGAGAAGATGTTTTCTTATCAAAATCATAATCCTTTAATGAGGTTATTAAAACTACTTATATAGGAAAATAGATCCCTAAAAAATAATAATATGATATTTGCTAAATCTCCTCAACTAACTGCTCCTTCGACAAACTGTTTCTCTACACGGTGGCCCAAATCACCGTCTAATTTTTTCAATGATGCCCATTTCAGATTCTGAAATCAATACCTCATTTTCAAGAATGAAAATACATCTTTCATACTGCAAGCCTCTTGTAAAACGCATTCCACACTGTGGACCACTTCATGAATAGTTTTCCTTTAGAGAACCACAAGCCTCCTTGAAAACCATTTTTCCTCCCACGAACCATTATGTGTACCTCCTTTGGAATCCCCAAAATGTACTTTGTGGTATGCATACTATTCCCTCCTATGCGGAAATTATCTTTTACAAAAAAACAAACTCCTAATTTTGAGGCCCAAAAATTTGGCAACCAATGGGAAACAGTGACACATTGATAACCTGCTTTGGAAAACACCAAACATACTCATTAGTGGTCATATGGTTTTGTTAACAAACACAATAACACCCAAATCATACTGAGAAGATTAATTGATGTATTTTTACACAAAACCTCCCCCTTTAGGTTTAGTTATTACTCATTAAAATTTTATACCTCAATAAATATCCTTCCATTTTATCCCTTCTTTAGACTAAGATAACAACCAAATTGTTACGTAATACGTACTCTTAGACCACATGATCCATGATCATTATGAGATACACGTGTATATTGTAAATCTCATAAATTTATAACTTCATTTAATTCCAAAACAACTCTTCTTGTTTCACCACAAACTTAAAATATCATGATATATATTATTTCATCAATCACATTAATAATCGTTATATTTAATACTCCCCCTACATCAATGATCCCTCTAATAGCTTCCACACCCCCTATCTCTATGCTTAACTGAACAACTTGTCCCCATGTCTTGACCAAGACATTTTTCCCCTCATATAGCCACAATTTCTCCCCTATTGTCAATGAACATGAAGGCCATTCCATTAAGGTCTGTAATAGTGTAAAAAACACATATTAGAACATTAGGGACAAACAAACCATACCTTAGGGAGGGGGTCCAACAGCCCCACATTTTCAAGTGTGGGGTGTCAATTAAAATAACATAGCCATTAGATACCTATCAAATTCTTCTAACGGTATGAAATTTTATAAAATGTACGAAAATTGTAGTTATGTAAGCACATACGCCAACTTCACAACCCCTTGATCCTCCATCTCCTTGATAAAATGATATATTATTTCAATGTTATTTTTACATACGTGAAGGACATTATTTTTTCTAATATTTTTTGCTCTTGAATATGTGAAATGGATTCCAAAAAGAGACATCCCTTCAACCCCATATTCTCATGATAATGATTCATCCGGAATAATTGTGTGCATACCTGAGTTTATTCAATATACTTAGGATCATTGGTGATCAATGAAATTCCATCTTGTTTCTCGTGTAGCCAAGAAATAAATATTCCACCAAGATAGGAAGAACCACCTATCATTAATTTCCTGTCATCTGATGAATTGACTTATTTTCTTCTGTATATCCCAATATCTATGGATAAAACTATTCATTATACATCAAACCGGAATGCATGATTCCCTTGAAAAACTAAAGTATTATTTTCATTACAAGAAATTGGATTTCTTTGGGATTACATTGATACCATGGTACTTAAAAGTGGTAAAAACAATATCTGATCACGTCATTATCAATTAAAAACCTGATTCCAATGATCATCCTATAGTCTGCGACATTAACTACATTTCGTTATTCATCCCATGACAGTTTCATCCAGTTAGCAATCAGATTCATTATATCATTGTAATTATATATTCCAAACCCTCAAAAAATTTCCATAGCATATATATATTGGTAAATGAATGTTCCATTCATCCCTTGTGTTACTTATATAACAGGGATAAATTTCAATTCACTAATCATTGACAATTTGAACTCCTTTTTAATGAATTTGGAAATTTGTCTATATTGCGCATTATTTGATTTTCCAAATATTATTAAATCGACATATACCATCACCATCATCGTTTATTTACAATAATTGTTGAAATTAAAATTATAATAATATCCACCATGATGAAAACTAATATTTTTTCAGAAACAGATCTTTCCTTGAATACCACGCACTTGGTGCTTTCGTCAAACCATAAAAACCCTTCTTTAACCAACAAAATCTATTCTCATATTTATGAATGAGAAAAAAAATTTGTGGGATAAATATACACATCTTATTATTGAACCCCATTCATAAATTATGACTTGACATCTATTTGGAAAAACATTGAACTTTATTTTCCCTCTTATGGCCAAGAATAATCAAATTGCATCTAACATTTCAACTGGTTCAAACGATTTATCAACATTGATACCCTCTATCTACGAGTGCACTTTTCACACTAGTCGTGATTTTTTCAAATTACTATGTGTAGAGACCCGAAGCTTGACGTACATTGACATTACATTACATTTGCGGAATACTTAGTACATAACAAAAACACACACACAAGGATTGTAATAGTTTAGTGTCTTCGGAAACTCGGAATATAATCTTCTAATCCTGGTGAAAGATCATCAACATCTCCCATAAAGATCTTCCTCTATTTCTTTATACCTAAAACCTTTCTTTATATCCTGGCGAAAAGTAAACAAAAAAGGGTGAGCTCAAATGCTCAGTAAGGGTAAACAAAAGAAATATCAATCACATAGTATACACAAGCACATAACTTTTGGAAATCTTAACCTGCAAAAGAGATCATAATTTCATAACATGGGATAAATCATGGCAGTGAAATGTAATCACAATAATCATAAATTAAAACATGAAACTTTGTGGAATACACACATAATCATAGAGAATCATTTCTTGTTAGTCAAGACTCATTGCCAAGACTATCTTAGTGGACAAAGTCCCTTTCTGAACCGAGTCACCCTCATTTCAGTCCTGTTTCACTGAACCGGTATAACCTACCGTTCCAGCCATGTCTATCTCATGAGATATAGAATCTTTACCCAATGAATTGGAGGGAGATATAGGTCCCACCCATCTCATAATGATACCATTCTTATGTGTGCCACGAAATCATAAATCATACATCATTGCATAACCCATGTAATAAAAATGGGAATTTTAAACATCATGACATAATAAAACAATTCATATACGATAAAGGAATTCATAAAAATAATTCCATCACAACATAATCAAATCAATGTAATAATAGGGATAAAAACAGAACCTTTTATCATCTTATATGGAAAATAATTTTGATAAAACACTTGAACTTCATTCTTGAAGAAAATATCCTTTCTACTTCAAAAACACTTTTCCTTTCTTAATATGTCATACAATTATAAACTAAAATAAGTTGATAAAAATAAACTTGAAAACATGTAAAGGAAGATTAATGGAAATAATGTTTTAAAAATCCATTCATGCCGTATAAGTTAAAAGAAAACATTCTTCTTGTACTTTTGTCAGAAAAGTCAAAAAGTACCTCGTACGAAAAACGACAAAAGATTCCTTTCATATCTTTTACTAAAAACTCACTGAAAGGTAAAAGTTGATATAAAATATTGTAGAATTATGTAAATATTACATATTTAGGAAACATGGATGTGGATGATAAAATAAACCCCAGTAAATACCAAAGTATAAACAATCTCGGATAAAAATGAGATTGTGATATTTTCTCTTACCTTAGGTCCGACTTGCTTTGTAAGTGTCTGAACCTCCTCTTCTTTGAAGCGCCTCTTTGAGACCTCCTCTTAGGGTACCAACATTGGTCTTTGAGGAAGACCAGAACCTCTAGGATGTTTCTAGGGAAGTGGAGAGGTGAATTTGACAGGGGTTGTCCAAGCTTGAAGGCTCAAAGTTGTGTGAGGAAGAGAGGGAGGAGGTGCCCTTTTATAAGGGAGGAGAGGGGCACCTTTGGAATAACAAAAAATATTATTTTATTATAAAGACATGTTCGGTTTTAAATAGCTCCAAATTGATTTATTTCGATGCTAAGGTAGGGATGAATCGAAATCCTCTCATCCAATAGAATTTAGACAAGTTTAGGTTCATATTTTAACCTTATCATTTAGATTTAACATTATGTTAAATAATTTTACGTTTACCCTGTCTTCTTGTGTTCTTATACTATAAGGTTAATAAACTTACTATAAGAAGAAAAAATAACCCCAAATTGTTTATTATTAATATATATAACCTTATATAAGTCTTTTGGCCGAACCATAGATTTTTAGTAATAAAATAACAATTCATAATATAATATTTGTTTTAAAAACTATTTTATGTCAATTTTGACACTATTTAGTAATTGATTTTTGTGAAAATCATAACAGAATTATAAGTTCGAAAAAAGTTAATTAAATCAATACTAACATGTCATATTAACCTATAAAATTAGTTTAATTCATAAAAAGTCTTAAATTACATTTATTTTGGTATTTATAACATCAATTATGTCAATATTTCATTAATAATATAATTACTGCATAATCTTTGTGTCATAAATAAATTAAATTATTTGATGTCTAAAAATTACAAATAAAATACCATTATGTATGAAATCTTTTTATCTTTATAATGAATATTTACAATCGAATTTATATTATGTATAACAATATATTAAAAATGTTTTAGTAAATAATCTTTGATTTTAACTCTTTTAACCCTTCTTTAAATAAATTAATAATAAATGTCCCAATCTAATCCAAGTGGGCCTAAATGGTCATATTTTATTCCTAAGTTTGTTTTTTTTCGAATTACACTTGTCCAATAGAATTAGGACATGTGTTAGGGTAATAATAATATCATTTCTACCCTTAATTACCCTATTTACTTTTAACCGTGGTAAATAAAAGTAAAAAGTTACTATTCACCAAAAAATATTTTCTTCTCATTGAACCACATTTTACTTACTGACATCAACCGTGTCTCTCTGATTTTGAAATTCCACTCACAGAAGCGGTAAAATTAAGTTTTATGAAAAATTCCGTTTTTTTAACTACCACTTAGTGATTTCACTATTCATCAAAAAATGAAAGTTTTCAGAAAAATACCAAAAATTAGGCCTAAGATATATTTGATATTATGAACTCAAAAATGATTTCTATTTTACCAAATTCAAAGCATATCAGTTGAATTAATTAATTTAACAATTAATTCCCGTCATCAAAACAAATAGCGTGTTCTTAAGAGATAATAACTATCCAAAGATTGACTTTGTTAATGTCTGGTTTAAATGTGAAATTACATCCAATGACCAAAATTGTATTAAATTGTAAAAATATATTCTAAATATACTTTAAAACCACTCAAATTAATAATTTATCACTATTAATTATTTCGATTGAAAAAGTTGTTTTTAATTAAAATTTAGTAATTTTCACTATTCATCAAAATATGAAAGTTATCCGAAAATCACCAAAATTTCACCCTAAGCTAATTTTGATATTAAGAATCCAAAAAGGAATTCCATTTTGAAAAATAAAATTTCAAAATTTCAAAAGGTGGTTATTACAATTCATAACGGCTAGTTTTAATAATATTTTAATAGCATATTGTTGTTTAGTGAAACTCGTTATTGCGTACTACACACGCTATCGAGGAAGGTCGTGATTGTGTGTAATGCAAGGCAAATCAAGGATGTGTGTTGTGCAAGCTTCTTTTGGTGTAGCGTACAACACAAGACATTAGTGAAATTAAAAAGAATATTTTTCATAAAATCTCTGGGTGTAACATTCTACCCCCCTTAAAATGAATTTCGCCCTCCAAATTCGTCGGGGTTATAAATGGTTTACTATTCGAAAGTTTCTTTAATAGAAACCCACATCGTAAAAAGGAATACCAAAACCAATTGAAATTATGAAACGTAACGGTTACCCAAATAAACTAATCATTGGGTTTCCACATAGGTGAAAATATGGATATGGAAGAAAAATATAACCATCATGTTCTGATGGAGAGTGGTAGAGAACATGGCTATGGAAAAGCCAACAATCACAAATCCATAAATTTGTGACGATCTAAGGTACCATCCAATTAATCAGATATAAGAGTACTAGGACAACATTTTTGGTTTTCAAGATCGTTTCCCTAATGTTGAAGAATTTGAATTAGAATAAATACTTACTTTATTTTGGTACAATATCACTGTTGTTCGTGCCTTGAACAATTTCCACTTCATCTCTTAAATAAATGAAGTTGAATTTGTTATTCGTGAAGTGTTAGCAGATCATGTGATAGAATGACGGGTCATTCCATCTGTCTCAAAAAAAGGTTACCAAAAGTTATTAAATATACCTAAGTCATTCTATAGTGATATTAATCATATATGGTTCCTAAAATGGACTTATACTTCATATATCATACTGCTTAATATAATAAAACTAGTTTATACTAAACATGGACTTCCTGTAGGCCAGTGGTAGGTGATAAAGGCCAGTCGCACTTCGGTTGTGGGTTCGATTCCCACAGCCGTGTCCGACGCGATGGGTTGTCGCATGTCCTGCAAGTTGTCCTTTTTATAAATCTATATTACTATAACATCTCATCAATAATACCGAAAAACCTTTTATCCAAACTTATGTCCAACACAATCCATTTTAAGCTTATCTAAAATACTCCGGTCCAAGCTCATAGTATAAAAAAAATGGTTACTTGAAATGTCACAGAACAATCACATGAATTCCATCATTTATCCCCCATATATCATAAGATATATCTTGCTGGTCAAATTACAAACATGTGAATACCTTAATCATGTGTTCTCTTGAAGAATGAATACCCATTGAACCTTAGGGAAAACATGAATGCAGTTAAAAGTTAACACTTTCCACATACCAAAATCCTCAAAATTCTATATACTCAAACCATGATATCACTTAGTCCTTATATCAATCATGAGCTCATGAATACTGTTAAACATTTCATTTTCTCGTTTTCCCTTCATTATGCGCATATCATCTTATTTCTAAAAATATCTCAATCACTTTGAATACCACATTAGACCAATAAAAAAATATTCCAATACTCCATGATACAACATTATTTTGGAATCCCATTACATAAACACTTAATCATTCCACCACATCGTTGTCATATTCAACATCACCCATAGTGATCGCATGTGACTTCCCTTTGTCCTTTGCCTTAAGCGGTTGCTCATGTCGATCATCACTAACCCTTGGATTAGGGAATTTATTAGCATAATGCCCCATTTCCTTGCACTTGAAGCATTGAAGTGTTGGTGGTGCGTTCTCTGCAGTGTTTGCTTTTTTCACGTGATTAGAAACCCTTCTTCCATTACATCGACACTCAACTGCTCGATGACCTTCTTTTCCACACTTAAAACATTTTCTAGTCCCTTTAAGACAATCTCCACCATGCTTCTTTCCACACTTTGTGCATAAGGAAACATTCATCTTCCTTTCACCATTATTCTGATATTTCTCCTTGAACTCCTCCATCTTTCGTTTCTTGTCCAAACCATGAGATGGATATGTAACACCAACTTCCATTTCTACCTTGATAGCACAACACACAATTTCTTCATAGCTACTGAAGTCTCTTATAGCTAATGCCCTTCGAAGACTTGGTTTTAAGCCACTGAAAAATTGATCAACTTTACTTTCAGGTTGGATGATAATGCCAGATGCATACCTTGCAAGTCTTGTAAAACTCGCTTCGTATATACCAACAGATTCACCATCCTTCTGCTTCAGCTCAAGAAACTCATTTTCCATCTTTGTTTGAAGAATATGAGGGAAGTACTTACTGAAAAACAAGTTCTTGAACTCGTCCCATTCCATGGACTCAATTTCATCTCTTGGCCTCGTATTCTTGATAAGATTCCACCATTGATCAGCTTCACCTTCCAAACGATATACTGCTAAGATGACTTTATCATTCTCAGAACATTGAAGAACTGAAAATATCTTTTCAGTGGTACTGATCCATTGTTCAGCAATAAGTGGATCAGAAGACCCACTAAAAGATGGTGGACGTTGCGTCATGAAGGACTCAATAGAATATTGTTCCCTTCTCTGCTCATTTGGAAGTCCAGAATGATTCATAGCTTGTGTAAGTATAGCAATAAGATTTTGCACTCCATCTCCCATAACATTTGTTTGTTCAGGAGGGCAATCATTGCATTGTCCATTTCATTGATCAACACGGTTCCTTCGGGTTCCAGCCACCGTCTAAAACCCAAAAAGAATAGTGTGAGAGGCAAAAAACATGCTAGGGAAAACAACATAATAAAGGGGGAGTACCTTCAATATCTAACATCTTAGGTTTAATTCTATGATCGTTAGCGTAATTCTAGTACTATAACCTATACGTATACTTAACCTTAGGGACATCCCTAGACATACCTTAGAAATATCTCTAGGGATCTCACTAACGTTTTCGCATCCTAGTTTCCAAAGTTTGACTAAACCTTTCCTCTGATACCAACTGTAGAGACCCGAAGCTTGACGTACATTGACATTACATTACATTTGCGGAATACTTAGTACATAACAAAAACACACACACAAGGATCGTAATAGTTTAGTGTCTTTGGAAACTCAGAATATAATCTTCTAATCCTAGTGAAAGATCTTCAACATCTCCCATAAAGATCTTCCTCTTTTTTTATACCTAAAACCTTTCTTTGTATCCTGGGGAAAAGTAAACATAAAAGGGTGATCTCAAATGCTCAGTAAGGGTAAAGAAAAGAAATATCAATCACATCGTATACACAAGAACATAACTTTTGGAAATCTTAACCTGCAAAAGAGATCATAATTTCATAACATGGGATAAATCATGGCAGTGAAATGTAATCACAATAATCATAACTTAAAACATGAAACATTGTGGCATACACACATAATCATAGAGAATCATTTCTTGTTAGTCAAGACTCATTTCCAAGACTATCTTAGTGACAAAGTCCCTTTCTGAACTGAGTCACCCTCGTTTCAGTCCTGTTTCACTAAACCGGTATAACCTACCGTTCCAGCCATGTCTATCTCATGAGATATAAAATCTTTACCCAATGCGTTGGAGGGAGATTAGGTCCCACACATCTCATAATGATACCATTCTTATGTGTGCCACTAAATCATAAATCATACATCATTTCATAACCCATGTAATAAAAATGGGAATTTTAAACATCATGACATCATAAAACAATTCATATACGATAAATGAATTCATAAAAATAATTCCATCACAACATAATCAAATCAATGTAATAATAGGGATAAAAACAGAACCCTTTATCATCTTAGATGGAGAATAATTTTTATAAAACACTTGAACTTAATTTTTGAGGAAAATATCCTTTCTACTTCAAAAACACTTTTCCTTTCTTAATATGTCATACAATTATAAACTAAAAGAAGTTGATTAAAAATAAACTTGAAAACCTGTAAAGGAAGATTCTTGGAAATAATGTTTTAAAAATCCATTCCTTCCGTATAAGTTAAAAGAAAACATTTTTCCCGTACTTTTGTCAGAAAAGTCAAAAAGTACCTCGTATGAAAAACGACGAAAGATTCCTTTCATATCTTTTACTAAAAACTCACCGAAAGGTAAAAGTTGATATAAAATGTGGTAGAATTATGTAAATATTACATATTGAGGAAACATGGATGTGGATGATAAAATACACCCCAGTAAATACCAAAGTATAAACAATCTCAGATAAAAATGAGATTGTGAAATTTTCTCTTACCTTAGGTCCGATTGGCTTTGTAAGTGTCCGAACCTCCTCTTCTTTGAAGCGCCTCTTTGAGACCTCCTCTTAGGGTACCAAAATTGGTCTTTGAGGAAGACCAGAACCTCTAGGATGTTGCTAGGGAAGTGGAGATGAGAATTTGATAGGGGTTGGCCGAGCTTGAAGGCTCAATGTTGTGTGAGGAAGAGAGGGAGGAGGTGCCCTTTTATAAGGGAGGAGAGGGGCACCTTTGGAATAAGTAAAAATATTATTTTATTATAAAGTAATGTTTGGTTTTAAATAGCTCCAAATTGATTTATTTCGATGCTAAGGTGGGGATGGGTCGAAATCCTCTCATCCAATATTATTTAGACAAGTTTAGGTTTCTATTTTAACCTTATCATTTAGATTTAACATTAAGTTAAATAATTTTACTTTTACCGTGTCTTCTTGTGTTCTTATACTATAAGGTTAATAAACATACTATAAGAAGCCAAACAAACCCCAAATTTTTTATTTTTAATATATATAACTTTATCTAAGTCATTTGGCCGAACCTTAGATTTTTAGGAATAAAATAACAATTAATAATATAATATTTGTTTTAAAAACTATTTTATGTCAATTTTGACACTATTTAGTAATTGATTTTTGTGAAAATCATAAAAGAATGATAAGTTCGAAAACAGTTAATTAAATCAATACTAAAATGTCATATTAACCTAGAAAATTAGTTTAATTCATAAAAAGTCTTAAATTACATTTATTTTGGTATTTATAACATCAATTATGTCAATATTTCATTAATAAGATAATTACTGCATCATCTTTGTGTCATAAATAAATTAAATTATTTGATGTCTAAAAATTACAAATAAAATAACATTATGTAGGAAATCCTTTTATCTTTCTAATGAATATTTACAATGGAATTTATATTATGTATAACCATATATTAAAAATGTTTTAGTAAAAAAACATTGATTTAAACTCTTTTAACCCTTCTTTAAATAAATTAATAATAAATGTCCTAATCTAATCCATGTGGGCCTAAATGGTCATATTTTATTACTAAGTTTGTTTTTGGTCGAATTGCACTTGTCCAATAGAATTAGGACATGTGTTAGAGTAATAATAATATCATTTCTACCCTTAATTACCCTAATTACTTTTAACCGTGGTAAATAAAAGTAAAAAGTTACTATTCACCAAAAATTATTTTCATCTCATTGAACCACATTTTACTTACTGACATCAACTGTGTTTCTCGGATTTTTGAAATTCCACTCATAGAAGCGGCAAAATTACGTTTTATGAAAAAATAAGTTTTTTTAACTACCACTTAGTGGTTTCACTATTCATCAAAAATTGAAAGTTTTCAGAAAAATACCAAAAATTAGGCCTAAGCTATATTTGATATTATGAACTCAAAAATGATTTCTATTTTACCAAATTCAAAACATATCAGTTGCTTTAATTAATTTAAAAATTAATTCTCGTCGTCAAAACAAATTGCGTGTTCTTAAAAGATAATAACTATCAAAAGATTGACATTTGTTTATGTCTGGTTTAAATGTCAAATTACATCCAATGACCAACATTGTATTAAATTGTAAAAATATATTCTAAATATACTTTAAAACCACTCAAATTAATAATTTATCACTATTAATTATTTCGATTGAAAAAGTTGTTTTTAATTAAAATTTAGTAATTTTGACTATTCATCAAAATATGAAAGTTATCCGAAAATCACCAAAATTTCACCCTAATCTAATTTCGATATTACGAATCCAAAAATGAATTCCATTTTGAAAAATAAAATTACAAAATTTCAAAAGGTGGTTATTACTATTCATAACGACTAGTTTTAATAATATTTTAATAGCATATTGTTGTTTAGTGAAACTCGTTATTGCTTACTACACACACTATCGAGGAAGGTCGTGATTGCATGTAATGCAAGGCAAATCAAGGATGCATGTTGTGCAAGCTCCTTTTGGTGTAGTGTACAACACAAGACATTAGTGAAATTAAAAAGAATATTTTTCATAAAATCTCGGGGTGTTACACTACGACAACATCTTCATTCCTTTTTTTTGTGAAAGAGGCATTTTTTCCTGATGGAATTATTATGTTTTGGCCTAGATGAAATATCCCATGTCTTATTCATCTCAATTGAGCCAAGCTCATCCTTCATAGCCTAAAACCAATTCTCATCACCAATTGATTTTTCAAAATATTTAGGATATACCTATGATTCTTGTGATTCTTGTTATTGATTATTCATCTTACTTGTCTTCATTCGTGCCATATGATCACCTATTATGTTTTGTCATCCAATTTCATCTATTCTCTTATGTCATTGTGAAGATACTAGTTTTTTCAAAACTTTTTCATTATATGAATATTATTAAAAATCATCATCTTGAACTGAAGCATCCCACAATCTTCTTATCTCTTCTTCCCAATCCTCCTGAGAATAATCATGTATTTCCTAGTGATTCTTCTCACTATACACTATAGTTACTTCATGAAATTAAAATACCTTTCCTATCATTGTGTTGATTCATTTATATGCTAATATTTTCATTGAATACATAAAAATGACACTTCATCTCTATGAGATTCAAAATTCATGTTCTTATCCTTGTTGTGAATGAAGTAATTACTTCTAAAGACTCTAATGTACTTCAATGATGTCTTCATTCCATACCATCCCTCATACAAAGTCTTATCACCTTTAAAAAATATGATTCTCTATTTGAAGTGTAGACTTATATAATAACTAATTCTTTCCAAAAATAATTATAGAATATCATTCTCAATGATAATTGTTCTAGCCATATTACTGAGAATCTAAATTTTTTCTCTCAAATACTACATTTTTCTATGGGGTTTTAACCAGTGATACATTATTCCTTATACCTTGATTCTTGAGAAAATCATTCACTTGGATATTTGTGAAATATATATCATTATTTGTTTAGATCATCTGGATTTTCTAACCTATCATCTTTTCAACATCATACCTATATCTTGTAATGAAATTGAACACCTAATACTTGTGGATAATGATTGATACCCATTCTATTCTGTAATAATCATCAATTAAGAGAACATAATATCTACTCAGATCAAGATCTCATGGTGAAATTGGTCTTCACATATCAATATGAACCAAATCAAGAAATAATGTTGACCTTTTTTATTTTTTCCTTATATATCCTTTGAATGATCTTATCATGTTTTAAGGAATCAAACGTATGTGTATGATAACATAATAATGTAGGGAGATATCGATCATAATCATATATCATGAGGACTTCCATGGACATTTGTCTCATCTGTCCAAGATGATTATTCCAAAACGTATTTTTTTCTTCCGTGGAATGAAAGTGCATATCTACTTCTCCACTTAAGAGTTAGAGATCCATTTTTGTACACCATCCCTGCAGTACAACAACACCATCTTTTTCCATGATGACAAACAATTTCATGGAAAATAATATAGAATTACATGAGTCACATTATTTACTTACACTTAATATTTTGTGACTAAGTCCATCAACAACCAAGAAATCTGCACATCTCTTGTCTTTTACCCAAAACATTTCTTTCCGAGAACCAATAATTTTCAACCCTTCATCATTACCATTTATTATGATACTGTCTTGATCATACCTAATATCCTTCACCATATCCTTAACTCATATCATATGGGAGTGGTATCCACTGTCAATTATCCATATCCTTGTGTAGTTTTATGCCTTCAACACAATTTCTACAACCTCTGCCAGCTCAGAACATTTATTTTTTATCTATTTTTTGACATCAGAACAGTTATGTAATAAGACTCTACAAATTACTCATAATATAATGGATTAGCTTCGTCCTGTAGAAATGAATATTTACATTTCATTTTTAGATCATTTGATGACAAATTTTTATGCTACTTATAACTAGCCCCAGTTTTATTCGGCACATTCCTCTATATTTTTGATGAGGACTATCTTTCCATGTTTTTAAATCCTCCACACAAAAAATAGTGACCATAAAATGATGATCTGTAAAATTGGGATCTGAATGACTGCCTATGTTGGTACTATTACCATCAGCATCTATTTTTTATGGAATAAACATTTTTTTAGGGTTCCATATTTCCAAAACAACAGCATATTATGCATGGTACATTCCTGTGTGGATGTACTGCACCACTAATTACCCCTTGGGTACTCAGAATCTTATGATTCTCCTTGATACCAAATAAATCTTCAACCTATGAGTGGGTTATTTTTTTTACATCAACCATTAATTATTTTTATTTTTTATCAATCCCCATACCAACCATATAATATGAATTTGACTATTTCATCTATTCTTCTTGAGAACCATGCTCCACATTCATCTTTTTTGTTTCCAATTTTATCTTCTTTACAAATACTATTCTATAAATCAAAAAAATTTCATGATTCGTTACACTATATCATAGAACAACGACTTCCAATTCAAGTTCATTGATACAAAGGATTTTACCTTTTCCTATTTCTGTCAAACTGCCAGTATAACTTTTTTGTTCTTCAATTTTGTGTTTGTACTCAATCACATTTTCTGGGCTTTGTAGTGTTGAAACCTTTTGTTTTTTAATTTCATCATTCAAAATAGAATTCTCTTCCTTTTTCTGCATCATATAGAGTTTGAAATCATGAACCACATTTTTATATTTCTGTTTTTTGGACCTCTAAACATCTATATTTTCTAGAGAAGCATTTCAATTCAGATAGAAGGTCCACTCTTATATCTACTTCTCATTATTCATTGTCACTTTTTTCCTTTGTTATGTAATTCTTGGAATCCTTCACTAAGTCATCTAATTCATGATCCTTGTAGTCATCCAACTCCTCTATCTCAGATTCTTCTTAATTATCATCTTCCTTTGACAGAAGATACTTCTATTTGAAGAAATTTTTCTTCTTTCTTTTCCTACATTTCACATTCACTGAATACTTATTCTAGGGAATTTTATCATTAACTTCATCATCATCTTAAAACTTCTTAGGATTATTTACTGTGAAATGAATAATCATTCCATATCAAAAGCATGCAAGAGAATGTTTACCTTTGAAAAATCCTCTTCCTCTTTGTAGTTTTGAAGATATAAATGGAATGAAATCATCCAAATTATGTTCCTCCCGGCTATATTTAATAGATCTATTATTCATGGCCTTGAATTAAACTTCTTTAGAATTACCCATTTCCACAGAATAGTCATCATCATTTCTCATTTCATATGCAACAATAGAACTATGCAAGTTATCTATTGTCATCTCCTTTGGATCTTTATCTTCCAATATTGAAAATTTCATATTAAACTCAGGTGGAGGTTTCCTTAAGATACTCTTCAATATATTTATATCTTCAATGACTTCTCCAAGAACAAACATTTCTTCTACTACAACATTCACCCTGTCAAATAATGCATCAAAAAATTCATTTGTGGTTATTCTCTGATATTCATACTTGTTCCACAAAACCTATATCTTTTACAATATAACCATTGAATCTCCATCATATATATTAAAAATATTTTCAAAAATATCATGTGATGTTTTATATTACATCAAATTTGTATAAATTAAATTTTATTGGGATCCCTTTAAAGCATTGATCAATTTAGGATCGACATCCAGTTTGCTATTTTCAGCTTCCGATAATGCGCCATAATTGAAATCAGATGATATCCCTTTAATAGATATTATGAGGAAATTAATTCATAATGATTATAAGTAGTTCTTCCTCTGATTATTACATTGTTTAATTTTTTATTTAAAAAACTGGAACTCTTTTCTGATTGACCACCTCTATTTCTTCTTCTGAGGGATAACCACTAACAGTTAACATTTCTTTGATACGATTTGTTTGGTTTACTGGGTCAAATTCCCTAAGATAGGGTGGTGTTTAATTAGTGTATGATAGATTAAAACTAATTCACCTTTGGATCTTGTTTCATTGTTAAAGACAGCCGAATTCTCTCTTTCTCACGTAGAAATATATGAATTGAAAATGAAATCATGCACATGAAACAATGATTTCAGTTTGTTGAACCTTAGTAGGATACATGCAAGGAGTATAAAATTAAAATGTGTTTATTATTATATCCATTGAACCACACTACCAATTACAAGGTTCAGGCTAAGTCACTTCAATGGATAGGCTCACTCCCTTTACAAGATTTTGGGTCTGCTCACTACATTCCCATTTGTCACTCTTTATGTCTCTTCCTCTAGATCACTATTGGTTGAATGGATTCCGATCATCCACTTCTATTGTTAACTTCTCTTGGAAGAGATACACTCACAGTTTATGGACTTGTAGGTCCCTAAATTTTCATGAAATCATGCATCATCAAATATAGGTAGATGCACTTTTGATGTCATTTTTCACTCGTAAGTGAATCCAACTTTTTTGAATACTATTAGTTTGTGTAAATTACATTTGAGAATAGGTATAGTGATTTTAAAATCATCCTTGAGTCATTAACAAACCAAATTTCTTTTACATTAGCTATGAAGTGGTTATGCTTCACGGATCACCTCTTCTAAGAACCGCCTTTGCTTTTGCTGCCACATACTACTTCCACGAACCATCTCCTACGTCTGGCTTCCACATACCTCCTTCTTGAATTGTAATCTCTTATTCCATGTAATTACTATTTCTTGGTCCTCATCTCATCCATATACCATTTTCCTTTGTGGGAAAAAGTTCCCCATAAAACCTCTTTTCAACCCGTTGCTGCGAACTCCTTCTCCTTTCACAGAATCCTCCTTCACGAGAAACTTTAAAACATAGATGAATTTTGAGAGAAAAGATGTTTTCTTATGAAAATATCTCTACTTTAATGAAGTTATTATTATTAATTATATAGGAAAATAGACCATAAATATTATCTAATCTGAGATTTCCCAAATCTAAACCACATACTACACCTTCTATGAACCACTTCCCTACACGGTACACATACTGCCTTTCTTCCTTCACAGAATCCCAAATCACTATATTTTTTCCCCCAACAATTTTATTTTATGGATTATAAAATCAATTAATCTTTTTTTTCGAATGAAAATACATTTCATGTACTACAATCCTTCCATGAACCGCCTGACATCCCGCAAACCACTTCATCAAATAATTCTTCTTCCGCAAACCACGAGCCTCCCCGCAAACCATTTTTCCTTATATTAACGGTTCTATGTACCTATTTTTCAATCCACAAACTGTAATTTGTGGTCCACATACTATTAAATCCTATGTGAATATCATTTTTTTTCCAAAAACAAAAATCCTGGTTTTGAGGCCCAAAATTTTTGGAAAGCGCTAGAAACCAATGCCACCTTAAAACCCTTCTTTAAAAAACACCAACCACAATCATTCACGATGATCTTCCATTTTCAACAAACACAATAACACTAAAAACATACTAAGAATATGTCTTGAGGGATTTTTATCCTAAAAGGATGATACATATATATGATTACTCCCTCTCCCCTGCTCTCTCTCTAGTAGTGGTTCATGATGATGCATGTGAAACATATTTAGGGGAGGTACCTAATATATTATGAGGATATAAGTGTTGGTAGTCATGCGTGGTATGAGGTGGTTAGGATATTGATATCCTATATATTAATGATAACCTACTACACTAATTTTTTTATATGATGATGTGGTATGTGAAACAGTTTTAGAGATTGGATTTCCGATGTCGATGATGTGGTTTATTAAATGGGGTTTGATCTAGTATTTTATATTAAAAAGATTATAGTTTTTGAATAGATGATATTGAAGGTTGAATTCTCATTAGGAGATATAATAAAACTAGTGGGGAATTTCGTTTCAGGTAACCTTTCTATGTTCTTCATAAAATAATTTACTATTCTTAGAAAAATGATTTACTGAGAAATACATTGTGCGTTTTAAAGAATTATTTGACTTGGTAGAAGCTGGTTAGTTAATTTATTTATTCATCGTAACATTATAATTCTCTTTTAAAATTTCTATAATAGACATTAGATAAGAAAATACTATGTGTACATGTTATCCTATCCCCATTTATATATAGTTTTGTTTTTTAGGTTTAGAGGATTGTGCTGGTGATTGAGATGGACATTACAAGATTGGAGAATATAGATTTTGATTCACTACTAAATTATTGTTTTCTAGGAATATGTTTTTGTTTTGGAGATTATTTAATGTGTTTTTACTCATGAATTGTGGGGTTGGTTGTTTTGGGTTTTTCTTTATTTTATATATCATAGTGTAATTTTCTGTGGTTTATTCTATTAACGAGTGTAATATTTAATGTTATTTCCTCTCATTTTGAGTGTTATAACCTCAGTATCAGTTTCTAACCATGGGAATACTAGAGGAAGTTTTCAAGGTTCACCATTATCTTAATATCCATCCTTGGGGTGGTTCCTAATGGGGTAAAATTATAACAGATTAAAGGTTCTCATCATTCATGGGATGAGATGTTGTGGTCAAAATATCGCAATTTTCAATGTGTTTGTGCGCCTAGTCAGTTCATCATTGAATAATGGGTTGAAATTTTGTTCACTATGAGTTAGTCGACAAAAATGGCGTCCCCATAAGATATTGGATGTTATCGAAATCAATGGTGGTGCCTCATTAAATGTTGGATGTAAGTGTACCCAGTTGACTAGCTAGGCCCCGTTATAAAGGTGTGGCATCAAAACATGTACAGGCGTTGAATCATACATAGAAATCAATGATGTAATTATATGAATTGTATATGTTGGTTTTAATTCCTTGTATCATATTAATGTATTTGAATGTAAGGTAGTGTACTCACAAAGATATTGGATGTAAATCCCTAGCCCCGTAATCCTTAGATATCTTCATTCTATTTTGTCTCTATTTTTTAAATTTGTGTGATTCATGAGTTATCTTGGAGGGTGTGTAAGGATGACTAGGTACGATTTTTTAATGTTCTATTTCCTCATCAAACTATATAATTATTAGATTAGTGGTCACTACATGACCATATAAATTCTTATCCATACACTAGAGGTTGTCGATTAACAGTAGGATTCTAGGGTAAAACTGTGGGGGTATAATACCCCCATATCAGAGTGCTCACTATTAAATAAATAACATATATTAATCAAGAAGATAAAAACAATAAAATTAATAGATATAACATAATATTTTATGAATGGTGATATAAAAACATTAATGACTGATTTCCTGCTAGGCCGATCACATCTCCATATATTGAAATAAACAAACAAAACTAAAACACTAATATGGTAATGTTCCATCACCATGCCCATTCATCTCCCAGAATAACTTATCCCATTTGAGATATCATGGTATGTCATATAATAAGAGTTATTTTCCAAGAATAGACCAGTAACAAGTGTAAGGCTACTTGGGTATCAATGTTCTATGGCCACTCAAGCATGGTTTGAGTACATTACTCAAAAGGGAACCACCAACCCAATACACTACATAACTAGTAAATGTAGTGTATTACTATGTGATATGATCAACATATAAAAAAATAAAAATTAAAAAGTGTAAATAAATAAAAAACATCAACCCCTAGAAAAAGGATACTCCCAGGATCATCAATACCTGAAATATCTGATTTCCATATGAGTTGAAAATTCTTGAGGAAAATTGAATTTCGAATTTGTATGAATGATCAGTATGGAAATTGAATAAATAACTATAATTTTAAGGTTTTATCCTCTAAAATATGAGTTCTGGTCATGGAATGATTTTTTTGGTGTTAATGATAATTATAAAATAAGAAGAAATAATTTATGAGGGTCGACCGTGTAGCATAACACTTCTACAGCCACCAAGATCACGCAGTCTAACTGTTGGGTTGGTTTAAATGGTAATAGACCCCTTTTAACCCTACAAATAAATGGGTAATCCACCTATTTGATTTTCTCATGTGTGAATGGGGGGTTGAACACCCTCCCTCTCCTATTCTTAACCATGATTAAGAGTGTTGTTATGAGGGAATATTGAGGTGGATTTATGTATAATAATGTAGTCTTTATTATGTATCTTCTTCCCCCCCATAGAAACTAGACTATTTTTATTATTTAGGTATTCTAAGGTAATTTCACTAGATAATGGGGAATTCTGCCATTTTCAATGTTTTTTCTTCATAATGAACCATAAGGGAATCTCGTAACTATATCCGCATGTTGGAATTCATTGATGTAGTGAATAAATGAAGTGTTGATATATAATATAAGGTTTTTTCAATTTTGATTACATACATTTCTTAGAGAATTATTAATGGACATTATGATATTTAACCAAGGTGTTGTAAGGGGTCTGTTTTAGAGATATTGTAGGTGTTTGACTTTGGTTCTTCAATGAAAAGGACACCAAGTGATAATTTAGGTGTTATGTATAAATTGAATGAATTTTTTAGTTAGTTAATAATAGATTACTATGGTTTTTTGGGTGTCTTGTAATGAGTAAGGATCTCACATGTGATGGAGATGAGTGTTTTGACATGTATGAAATTGATTAGGCCTAAGTGGATTTACCATTTCAGTAATTCATAAGTGATGAATCTTCTAATGAGGTAATATGTCTCATATATGTTCCATAAATTAATTTTTCCTATATGATGTGGAATGTTTTATGTGGTCCAAAAAATAATTCAATTGAACTGATCATACTAGTTTGATTTATTATTTAAATTATTAGTTATATTTCAAATTAAATTAATAGTTCTATGTAACTAATATTGGCCCTTGGATTCAAATTACATTTTTTGACCATGGGTTGATGATACCTAGGAACTAAGTTCTATCATTTTGATAATTACACCCAATTTAAGGGAATGAATAAGAAATGAGACAACTACAAAATATAACTGGGATTCCCCTAATGAGTTACAACAATATCCTTCTTATAGGTTATCAATGACCATGGGATGATCGGCCTATAGGTGGTCCATGATTAACCAAGTGATGCCCCAGAACCATCAAACTCAATGAGATGGTAAAAGAGTAGGTATGAAAACCTGGTATTAACATATATAGACATAACATAATTTTTTTTAATAACTAAAATATTACACAAATAGACTTACAAATACCCTATTAATTTAGTTCCATTTGGAAATGGAAACATTAACGCTAGTACATATGTGGGATAAATTATCTAAAAATAGGTTCTCCATGACTAGAACCCTTTTTAAAAACATTATACATAATACATTTAATCATAACCTATGTAAGAAAATATAAAAAGGAGTGATATCATATGCTCAGTAAGGGTAAACATGGATGATATATAAGCATAAATATGTGTATTATGTTAGGATAATGTGATAGTAACATTAAAATATCATACCCTGAATATGAATGATCATAAACATGAATCAGGGAATAAATATTAGAAGTTCATAAGAAATGAATCATAATGGAAACAATAGATTAATCCAGAAATATTTATATAAGAATTATAATTGGAAGTGTGTCATATACAAAAACAAGTAATATCAATTCATATAATTCAATACTCTCTAATATAACTTATATTGTATCTTTTTGGGGACTAAAAAAACTAGGCAGGGCACACCACCATCGAAAGTCATTGTCTATTCCAGTTAAGCGATCATGTTTTCCCATCATCCAATGGTGGATTAGGTTTCCCCATATTCACATCTTCATGGGGACTATTCCCAATAGGTGGGACACACCACCATCTCCAGTCGTTGTCCTATCTTTATAATGGATTTAGATTCCCCATCATCTATTAGGGTATCAATCCTGTTGACTAGATTCTCATCATTATATCATGACATATTAATATTTACCAAATCCATTGGAGGGATATATAGGTCCAACCATAATAATATAAAATAATTCATATATGTGCCACAACATAATAAAACATTAATCATATCATGACCCATAAAAGGATATGTGCTTCATAAACATTATTTAATAACCCATGAAATGAAATGGGTATCATAATAATTTCATCACATCATAACTTATAGATAATTGATTCATTTAATGATCGATTCATTAGTGTAACACATGATTAGAATTTAGTTTCGAATTCTTATAACCCATGAATGATAAATTAATGTCATAAAAATTATAGTATTAAGACATAAACATTTCAATAATGAATGTGAATGGTATTATTATATCATTACCTCATTAAATCTAAAACAATAACAAATAAAGTCTTATTATATGGATAAATATTTTGGACGGTCACTCGAAACAGTTCTCCATGAATGTATCCTTTTTGGAAATTCCTTTTCAAAAACCATTAAAAAAATCATTCTCTCTTAATAAAGATTAACTAATTCGTCTAAAATATTTAATGAGGAAAAACAATTTCCACTTTGAAGCATACTTTTTAACATATGTTCAATTTTAATTAAATCATTCATTTAAAGTATATTTGAAATCATATAAATGAAGGTTTAAATTATTTCGAAAACCTTTTTCTTTGAAAACACTAATAAAACACATAATTTAATATTGAAAACATTTTGAATATATTCTTATCTAAAAATAATTGAAAATAACAAAAATGAGGTTTTAAATAATTTCAGGAACAATTTTCTTTCAAAAATTATAAAATATTATTGCAAATGTTTTTAGAAAACTTGGTTTTAAAAGAAAACATATTTCTAATGGAAAGGAGAAACAATGTCAAAAATTTATAAAAACATTTTATTAGTGGTAATAAATTCCAATGAGTGGAAAAATTGTACCATTACATGTATATAACATGAATAACCAGAGGGTAATAAATTCCAATAGTTTTTTTGAGAGATGGGCTATAATATTTCATCAATAGAATCATATTCATAAACAATCTTGATAAACATTGTGATTGAATCGATAATATTTTACCACTTTGGCAATATTGATTGATAATTAAATGGAAAGAGTGAAATTAAATGAATAATAAAAGATATTGAAAAGAATTAGATTCTTTATATAACATGATAAAGGAATTATATAATCCACTAATAAAAATATAGGTCTAGAACACAGAACATGTCTCAAATACAGAAAACTGATAGAAATTTATTTTACTAATTTGATAAGATTTAAAAAATATCTCCCATGAAATATATATCATCAAATAGATATATAAATACCCATAAATATAATTATATTAAGAACACAACACATCCTTGGGTAGTATACAAACAAAAAAATGAAATTAATGGTAATTAGGGCGTGTATCTCACATAAATAAAATTTTAGATGAAATTACCTTACCTTAAATCAAGAATTTTTTCATAGACATTAAAATATCATGTATTATAAAAATAATTTTTTTTATACATATAACATAGGACCATATTGTTACATCTCATATCATATTATATTTATTATGACTTTATATTACCCATTTGTTAACAACATTATGAAAATGTATGTTTCAGTTATTATCTGATTTTTTGTTATATGTTTTGGGTTATTATTCTTGATCATGTTACAAAGATCACGATTCACTTATTTCTAGAATTTAAATATTAATATTAATATATTATATTTATTAATTATATATAAATTTATAATAATATATAATATATAGAAATATGATATGGAATACACCATTCATAGAGACCGTTGGTCATACATCGTCATTAATGTTGTTTCAGTATTTTTTTCGTAATGAAAAATAAAATTAAATGACTTATATGTAAATATATTTGATATATTTTCAATAGAATTACTATTTAATATATATAATATAATTTCACTAAAACTATCCTTAATACATTCCATATAGAGTGTGAATGAATGACATCACTTGGAGAAGGAAGTAGTCCACACTTCCCCAACCTAAATTATTGTATTTAAAATATTAAAAAAAACTAAGGAATGAGTTATATAATAATACTTAAAGAATAAATGCATCATCAATACAATATAAATAATATAAAAATTTATTTTAAATCATAATTTTGAAACATGATACATGGTTAAGAAAAAATGATGGTAATCGTTTTGTGAGATAGTAGTTCACCGTACAAAAAAATGGTATGTTCGTTATGCATTAGATAGAAATGTGTGTAAGTGTATGTAAAACCCATTTAAAAATAATAATAAATGTATGTTGTGGATACTGATATTTGTGTATAGTGAATTAATTATTATATTTTCTGGGGTGGATAACAAAAATAAAATAAGGGAACTTGAGGAAGAATGCTTCCTCTTTATTCTTTATCTCTATTTGGTTTAAAACAATGTACTTATATGTATAGATTTAGGGAAAAATAAAGGATTCATGGAAAATGGTAGGTATTTTATGAATTTAATTTGGTCATCCTTGCCTTATTAAATTTTTTCTAATAGGTATGAAGAAGGAGGAGAGTGAATACCATTTTGTAGTGGAGGAGGATGTATATTCAAATAAATACAAAAATGTAAGCACTAATGGGAGGTGTCCATTAAATAACTATATAAATAATATAAATTTATTAGAGTAATGTAAATTTAAGGTATAAAAAAAATATTCAGCACACATAATTTATTTTATTTTTATAATGTTTTCCCTTAGTATTTACATTTTATTATATTTTTTCAATTTGGTTTTTCATTTATGTAACTTGTTTTCCAACCAATATAATTTAAAAATTAAAACTAATTTGATGTGTTAATTATTAAAAAATATAAGCCGAATTATTGATAAAATTTATATATAGTTTTAAAAATAAAACCCTCATGTGTGTTGGAAATTTATTTCCAAACAATTGCATGTAACACGAAAAAGCAATACATTAACCAGAATCGCGCTAACGATGTATTTAATATTTAAGGGTCTATAAGTTTATTATAAAATATCATTTGGTAAATTAAAAGACAAAATTCTAAATTTATTAACACGTAAAATAGATTTTAGGAACGTATCATTTTTTTAATTCAAATCATTTTAGAAAATATAATTTATTGTAAAATATCATTAATTTCAATTTTTAAATTAGTTATTAAATTTTAATTAAAAAAATAACAATTTAATTATAATTAAAATATATTGTGTTTAAATATTAGAAACATGATATAATATTCTAAAAATAATGAAAGAAAATAATTCATTAAATATTCATTACTATTTATGTTTTTAGAAACATTTATTTTATTTGTCTATTAACTTAATAATCCATGTGATATAATTTGCAATGAATTTAATTTAAATAAATCATCTATTGATATTAATGATCAATATTCATGATTAAAATAACACATTTTTATTTAGAAAACATATGTATAAGCAAAAATATGTTGTTTTTTCTATATCTCAAAGTTTTATTAATGTTACAGATAAGGAATGTTCCTTTATTTACATTTTCCTCACTTAACTTAGTAAATAAGGAATTTTACTAATAATATATAAATAAATCATAAAATTCGAAACATGAAATTAGTTCGTCAAAATATGGGCATCCATTGGATTTTTTATAAGTTTCTAGGTCATGTTTTTCTGTTTGTTTATGGTTTGGTCATATGATAAGAATTTTTTTACCTTAATATCTCAAACTAATTTTAATAACATTCACAATTATTTTCTGTCAAAAAATGATGTTATTATAATATAAATATTACAATGTTGAAAACTGTTTAAGTCCAATTTTTTAAATTCAATTCATTAAATCATAAAAATTACTTTTAATTCTAATCATACAAAGTGGAAAAACATTAGTTTTTAAAAGTAAAAATGTTCAAAATTTTAATAAGTTTTCATCTCAAATATTAATTTAAAAATTATTCCATAGAACTCAATTTTATTCATAGATTTATAATTGATCTATTGTGACATTAAGAAAACTATAAATATTATTTAACAATAAAAATAAATTATATGAAAAAACAGTTTTGAATTTAAAATAAGTATTTTTCACTATTCATCAAAAAATGAAATTTCTCAGAATTATCTCAAAAATAACCCTAAGATAATTTTGAAATAATGAATTCAAAAATGTAATTTTATTTTATCAAATTAAATTTCTAAATTTTTCTGAAATAAAATTTATTATTATTCAAAAATTATATAAAAATCAATTATTTTAAAAAAATATTAATTTCAAACGTATATTGTATTTACAAAAAATTGTTCATAATATTATCAATATGATTTATATATTAAATTATATTAAATTATAAATAAAAATTAGTTGTTTCTATTTTTATTACTATATTTAATGGAAATTTCAAATCTATATATTTTAAATAATTATAATAATAAAATGTTGTTTCATAAAAATTCATTGTTGCGTGTAACACAGGCCATATCGGTATGCTTATATGTAAATATCAACCTATTATAAGATATAATTAATGAAATACATAGTTATTAAATATAAGAGAATTTATATTCATTGTGGGGTTAAATAAAAAATATTTCAAAAGTATAAATTAATTTGAAAAAATTAAGTCAGAAAATCACAGGGTATTACATTCTACCCCATTAAAATTAATCTCACCCTAAAAATTTATTTATGTTGTTAAATGTTTAATACTTGAATGTTACATTCATATAAAACCATATCCTAAAAATTAACACAAAAACTTCCTTCAAAAATTGAATGAGATAACCATTATAATAACCAAAATTAACCCATAAATAGTTTACCACATTTGAAAATGTAGGTGGGAAATGAAAACATGTTCATGGAAGCGAAATATAATTATAATGTTATGATTGAGAGTGACAGAGAAAATGGATAGAAGAAATTTAACAATCCCTAATCCATAAATCTATGATTATATATGGGGCCATTTTATTCATCTTAGAATAAGTTACCAGGATAACCATTATGGTTTCTTGATCCTTTCCCTATAGTTGAATAATTTTCATAATAAGAAATTAATACTTGATTCAATACAATATCAACCTTTTTTCCCATGATCAATTTCCACATCACCTCTTTATCCAAAAATAAATGTGAATTTTTCATTCACAAAGCAGTAGAGTATCATGTGATCAATGATATACCATCCCATCTATAATAAGTTACCCCAAAACAATGTTGTCTTAATAGGTTATCCAATATGAATAAATCCTCACGTGGTGAGAAAATATTATAATCTCAATAAATTCATCCAAAGATTAACATAAACATTCCATAAATGGTAAACCTTATACCCCTTCATAAAGACAAAAATCCAAAACATGAGAAATAAGGTCATTTAATAACGTTAAAATTGATCCCCCCATATTTAATAAAGCATGTCTTTGTTGTAAAATTCTCAATGTGTGAGTAACCTCATCATCGATTCTCTGGAATTATGGAGAAATCCTAAATTTTGATGATTTATTTTAGAAAAAATTAATGTTTCCTTATTCTAAAGAACATTGGAAATAATACATAAATCCAAAAATGTTGTAAAATCAATCCATGATAGAATAATTTACCTTTCAAAAAATCCTTAATTAAATCCATGAACATCAGTACCCTAAAATTTTATGATTCATATCAAACATATCATTATCGAAACATTTTTATCATAACATAAAGAACATTTTAATTGTTACTTTTTCCAATGAACATCACCTTTACCTTAAATCACATTTCTATTACATTATAACCCTTCAACAATTTCTTGTTAATCCTTAAAATAAAAAATAAAAGGAATAATCCTTATATATTTAACTATTCTTATAAAAAAAATTGAATCCAAACACATAAACATGGTAATGCTTTTGTTAAAATGTTTGTAAATGGATAAGTCATTTTATGGATTGTAATTTAATTCGTAGGTCAAATAATTGAGTTGATTAATGCCTATGTTCTCCATAGATGAATCAGTAAACTCGATGTCAATTCTTCACTATATGACCCTTTTTTCCTCACAGGTAACTTCTTCCCCTCCATTTTATGGTTTCCATAACATTATTATTCTTATGTTGATGACATAAAGTAATAACAATATTATTTAATATATGTCCCATTTCATGTGATAATTTATAAAATTATATATTCCTCTAATTCTATGTGTTTGGAATATCACCAAATATAACACTTTTAATCATATATTATGATAGGTGACTCGACATAATCACTATATATTTGTCTCCACTAATGATCCCATTTCAATACTCATCAACATATTATCTATCATAATTACCGTTAACCCTTTTCCTTATGGTTCACTCAACTGACTAAAACTAGAAATCATTGAGTAAGAAGAAGTTATAATATTGAGGAATAATATAATCATTGAAGAAAATATGATGTATAAATTATGTCACATTACTTAAACTGTGACACTATAGGTTAATTGTAGGTTATTAATTTCCAACTCATTTTTATTTCCCTCATGATGGTTGGTGAAGTGTTTTTGAAATCCCAGAGCATATCGCCTAAGTGTGTCAAACCAGGTGCACAGTAAGGCCTATTGTGATGTACCAATTTATGCTTGAGTTAGGCCCGACACACCTTGTTAGAGTTGTTACTCCAAGGTATAATAATTCTTAAGTCATGTCAACTTACAGTATCTTGACAAAATAATAGGTCAAGGAAACCACTTACTCTATCATTTACCAAAATTTTAATACAGTTTCCAATACTTTTCGATATCCATAATCATTTTTATAGAGTTCTCATTATGGATTAATCGTCCTACAATCCAAAGGTTGACTAATCCATTTCTCTATAACCAATTATAATTACCCATTCTTAACGTACATAGATATGGAATCATTTTCTAGAATAAAAAAAATACACAAATAGGTTTCCAAAGAACATTGACAGGATCCTTGTCATGAAGATGGTCAATTTTACATTTATAAAGACCCAAAATATAGCACAGTGGCTAACCTCGGGGTCACTCTCAAGGAAGCAGTGTCGAATGGTTAAGTGGTCATTCCGAAAATAATTTTTTATTTTTAAAATACATTGAAAACATAAAAAGACAACTCCTATGAAATTACTAATCAGTGTTGAAGAGTACAGTGGATTTAGAACAGAAAACTAACAGAGGAGAAACAGAGATGGAAAAGTGAAAAAACATAGAGACATGGGACAAAACCATGAAAGAAACAGGTGCAGACAGAACACAAGACACGGAAAAAACAAAAGACACCAAGACACAGAAGAAGAAATACAGTGAGAACAAGGCTAGACCTAGGTCAATCCACCCTCTAATACCTTTCCATGATCAACTTAAGTAATTGATCAACAATTATCGAATTCGATCAGTGCATTTTCGGTGTCTCGGATCACATACCAATATCGCCTTTAAATTGAACACTCAAGCAACGAAGTTCTTCAATACTCAAGCGTTCCTCCGAACTGCAAGGTGACTCACCCAGCAAAGACATTCTGGAAAGAATTTCTCACAATCCATAATTATTCCACTAATATCATCACATCTCTCAACCAATCTTGACTCTCATTTTGAGTAATCAAGATAGTAAGGGGAGGAGAAATTAAACAAGAAAGTGAGAAATCGTCCTACGTAAGATCTTTCTCTTGTTTAATCTAACTCCCAGACGCAATTTACCAAGGAGAATAGAAAGAATGTGATCGTATTAATGTGCGGATCTCCAGATCGTGTCGGGTTTCATAAACTGGATCCAACCCCACAAGGTAGATCACTATTTAAGGAGATTTGAGATCGCAACAATAGATAAGAAAGAATGAACGAAATAAACAATTAAACATATCTAACATCACAATTAAATTAACTAAACATGAAACACTACGAGTGTAATTACAGACTCAACAAAACACCAAAAACAGAGCAAGCAGGATGGATGAAATGGTGGAGTGGGAACCCCTCTCTAGGTCGAAGACGAGTTCCAGTCCGATGAAGTGGTATTGAATGGTGCGTGAATGGTGGGGGAGTGTCCTCCACCACTGCTGAATGATACCCCTCGGGTACTCTACTCTGGCCCTCAGCCTTTTACGTGTAGAGGAATTGTGTGTCCTCTTATTTAAAGACAAAAAAGGAAAACTAAATTAAACATGCAGTCTCTATCCGCGTGGCGCACTTTAAGTGCGCTCGTCACAAGCTGTTAGTAAACGTCAAGTGAGTCCACCTAATTCCCATGAAACGAACTCACTAATCTTCTCGCACCTTTTTCTACTAACTGCTTATTCTCATTTTTTCAATATCCCCGCTTCTATGAGTACCCCTCCACAAAACAGAAAAAACACACATAAGTCAAATTTTAAAAAAAACTATTATATTTCATATATTATATCTCAAAATAAAATTAATGAAAACACTCATATATATAATTTATACTATATTATATTATTATTAGTAATATATGTTATCATAAGTATTTTATTTAATTAGTACATATATTATAGTGATATATATAAAGCTTATATTCTATTATCATTAAACCTATTATTGATAGTATATAATCTTTGAAATATATATATTTTATAAAATATTATTTTTTAACATATTTTATTATAAAATAAAATAATAAACTGAAAAAGAGAAAATAAAAATGAAAATAGGGGGGTCTTTGTGAAGGGGGAGAAGAGGAGGGCTTCGATTGGCAGCACAGCAGCAGGGTCACCGGCGGCATGGCGAGGTTAGGTCATGGTTTGTTCGGCTTAGATTAGGGTATGATCGCGAGTAGCGGGGTGAGGCCAAGGATTAGTGGATATGTGGAATGATGGAATGAGGAGGGTGAGGCTAGAGAGCAGGGAGAATCAGGGGGCATGGTGACTCTGCGGCGTGCGTTGGGTTGAGCTGGCGGTGCGAGGCTGGGTTCATGCGGCTTCGGAGTAGGGATGAAGGCAATGACATGGGTTTGCGAGGAGTGTTTTTTCTTAGAGAGGTAGGGGATGGGGTCGGGTTTTGGTGGATGGTGCACAAGGAAGAGGGGTTCGATTTGGGTTTGGTCGTGGTGAGGTGTTGATGGTGCGAATGTAGAAGACTTGTGTGGCTTGCGCGAAGAGGTGTGGGTCTGATCCAGTGAGAGTTCTATTCATGTAGCAAGGTGGAAGCTTGGGTCTGGTGGTGTGAGTAGAAATCATGATGTAGCATCTTCAGGTATGATTAGTGGTTCTGGTTCGGTATTTGGATTCAAGAAGATTCCTTTTTTTGGGTTTCTTTTCTGTTTGTAAATGTGATATTCAATTTGTTGTGGAGATTTTTGTGAAAATTTCGCTGCTATTGCTGTTGGTTTGTTTGCTGATGTCGTGAGCTGCTGGAACGAAGGTGTGGAGATGATGAAGTAGAGTAGAATGAGAATCAGTGTGACGAGTAGGTGACAGACACTGGTTGAGAAGGCTAACAGTGATGAAGGGATGGTAGAGTAGTAATGGTGACTGTGAGAATATTGGAAAACGATAGCTGTGAGAAAAATAAAAGGGAGATGTATCTGTGAGGGGAAGAGGAGGTATAACAGTGGACTGCAGAAGTGTATCTGTGAGGTTAAGTGGAGATGTATTGGTGAGGTAATAAAATAAAATAGTGGGAAAGTAATAGTGAGGTGAAATGTATCAGTGAGGTTTGGGAGGGGGAGATACTGTGAGGAGAGTATCAGTGAGGAAAAGGGGGGAAAATGTATCGGTGAGGAAATAAAAGGGTAACGATGAGTAAAATCAGCGAGGTAATGGTGAGGAAATGTGTATCGGTGTGGGAGTGTGTATCGGTGGCATGGTCACTGATAGAAAGGGTTAATGGTGAGGTAGGCTGTATCGGTGAGGATTTGTGGGGCGAACAATGAGGAGTAGTGGTGATGATGTGCAAGTTGGGTAACGGTGAGGTCACCGCTACCGGTGAGGAAGTCACCGATAATGAACAGGACTGTGCAGCCACCACACCTGCAAACAAAAATAACCAAGAAAATTAAATAAACAAAATAATTTAACAAAACTAAAAAATAAATAAATAAAATAAAAAATTAAATTAAAAAGAATGGAATTAAAAACAACAAAGTGAAATAATAAAATTAATGATTCTAAATTTAAAAAAATGAATTAATTTGGGTTAAAAAAATAAACAAATTTAATTAAAGAACAAATTAAAATATTAACAGCAACATGCTTAAATTATTTATCCAATTAATTAAAGTACTAATTAAATTGAAAAATGAATAAATTAATTGAATAAAACTAAATTGTTAAAACTAATTAAATTATTAAAAGACTAAAAACCAAAAAGAGTTATTTATTTACAATTTAACGAATAAATAAATAATTAATTTAATAAATGAATTAGTAAACTAACTAGAATTAAAAATTATAAAAATAAAAGAATAAATAAATAAAAGTCTAATTCGAAAGACTATGTTAATTTAAGACTTATTTAAAATGACACTAATGTACATTAAAACACATGTTTTAAACTAAAAACGGATTATTTTACATAGTAAGAAGAAAAACACAACAATTATCAAATATTGAATAAAAAATCATTTTGGTATAAAAAAGTCAATAAAAATGTAAAAAGGATGTGGCAAAGAGTGTGAAAACACTGTCACATCGATCATATTAGTTTAGTGCCTCTTGAAATATGGTAACATAAATACAACTACGTATTTGGGCTATCTTTTTTCAAAATATATTCTTAATGATTGTTAACCCTCTTAGACAGATCATAATTGATTAATTTCTTCATAACCAACTCAAGGAAACATAGAAAGAGGTGTTATTAGATGCACATTATGGGTAATTAATGGATATATTTAAGAATAAATGTCATCATAAGGGTTTGAGAACATGATCATAACATTAGAAGATAATGACCATCATATCAAATATCATAAATATGAATCCTAGACTAAATATTTTAAGTACCTAAGAAATTTATCAAAAGGGAGAAAATAAAATAAATCATGAAATCATAACATAGGAATAAGACATGGAATTATGGAATATGCATAAACAAGTAATATCATTCCCTCTATGTCAACACACGATTCATGAACTGATGAACACATATTATAAGGACTACACCTACTAGGTTGGACACACCACCATCCCCAGTTGAAATCATGTCATTTTTTGGGATTATGTTTCCATATCTACCAATAGTGCATTATGTTTCCCCATATTCCCATTGATGACTGGGTTTCCATATCTTTTCATATTCATGGTTACAACACCTACTGGGCGAGACACAACACCATCCCTAGCCATAATCCTCTACTTATAACGGATCGAGTTTCTCCATATTCTCCATAATGGATGACACCCATCATCTTGATTCCCATCATTATATCATAAGATATAAAACTTCAAAAGTTTAATTGAATGAAGATATAGGTCCCACACATCTCATATAAAACCATTCAATCATATGTCGTAAGATAATAAATATTTCACCACAGCATTACTCGTACAAAATATTGGTTTTAAAACATGATATCATACCACATTAAACTAAATATGTGTCATAAACCTTTCATAAATTCCTAACCTATATAAAAGAAATTGGTTTCAAAATCATTTCACCAAATATTAACTCGTGATAAGATGAAGGATTTAATAGCATATATTCTATTGAAGAGAAATGGGTGTCTAAAATGTTATTCTATTATGATATAAACAATTCAATAAATATTATGAATGGTATTATCTGATACTTTCTCCAATAAATCTTAAAATATAAAAAATTATGAAATATTATATAGAGGGGGTTTTTGAATGATTACATGAAACATTTCTTCAGTGAAATATCTTTTCCTTAATAATCATTTTCATAAATCCATTTCAGAAATCCATTTCTTATAATAAAAGACTAAATTTTTTATTTAGAACATTTATTTAGGAAATTACCTATTATTTTTGAATATTATTTCTTAAAACATAAATCAATTTTCAAAACATTTTATTTTAAAATTTCATTGAAAACATATAAAGGAAGCATAAAAATAGTTTTATAAACATTTTCTTTGAAAACACCCTGAAAACTCATAATAAATTATTGAAATAAGTATTTAACCCTTATTCTTTGAAAATATTTTTAAAACTAAAAAACAGGGATTTAAATAATTGGGAAAATAATTTTCATCGAAAAAATATAAAATAATCTTGAAAACGTTTTTATAAAACATGGTTTTGACAGAACACAAATTTGTGATCAAAATGAGATATAATATTGGATTTCATAAAAACATTTTCTTAATTATCTTAATTATAAATGAGTGGAAAAAATAAAAATTACATTTATATATCATTAATAAACATAGGTTATTAAAAATAATTTTATTTATTGAGAGATATATTCTAATATTTTATCAATGGAAGCATAATAAAAAACAATCTTGATTAATGATTATAATGAAGCTATAAATCATCAAATCTTTGGTCAATATGAATTAGAAAAAATTGAACGAATAATATTACATGAATCATAAAATATAATGAAAATTATAAGATTCATGATTTTTCATTTCAAAGTTATAGTATTAATTTCATTGAAAAATTTAGGTTCAAAACGTGGAATGTGTCACAAAGAATGAATATATAGATAAAATTTCATTACCGATTTGGTCACATTTGAAATATAATCCTTATGAATAAAAGATAATAAAATGTTCATATAAATTACTATGAATGTATTTATAATAATAATATAATAAATCCATGGTATGTATACACCCCACATAAATTAAATTACTGGTGATTAAGGAATTTATCTTCCGAAAATAAAGAATGTGATGAAATTCCCTGACCTTAAATCATAAATTTATTTATTCAAATTGAAACCTTCTATAAAATAAATATAATTTTATTATGAATATTAAAATAATAATATTAATTTTTATCATAACATATATTTTTTTAATGCATTTATATTATCCTTTTTTTTCAAAATCAATGATAATATTTTTTTGGGGTAAAATATTCTCTGTTTTTCATATATGTTTTGGATTGTTTTTTTATACTCTTACTTATATAATGATTAAATTATTTCCATAATGTAATAAATTATATAAATATCATATATACTAATTATATATTTATTTATTATAATATATAAAATATTTAATTTTAAATAGACTAAATCTTTCATGAAGATGGTAGGTCGTGCATACACCTGACCACTCTTTCTGTTTTATTGTCATATTGAAAGAATGAGAGTAATTTAAAAATATGTATGTATATATATATATAAACATTAAATTACAATTTTTATTTCATATATATCATATATCTTCACTAAACCTGTCCTTAATACATTCCATGTATAGCATGAACAAATGATGTCTCATTAAGGAGGAAGTAGTCAACACTTCCCCAAATGGGGTTATCGTATTTACAAAAAAATGTAAATAATTATGGGATGTGTTATATAATAAATTATGTGATGTGTTATATAATATGTATATAATCCTAAAAACATCATAATTATCATATATAACATATACAAAGTAAGTTTATATCAAAATTCTTATCCATGATAGGTGATAATGGAAAAATAAAAAATATTGTGTAGTGAGTCGGTACATATCAGTACATAAAAAATGGTACGTTCATTTTCCATTTCTTGGAAGTGTGTGTAAGTGTGTGTTGAAAACATATAACATAGAAATATGATTATATTTATTTTAAAAATTTTATTATATAATAATGTCATTAGAAGATTATAGGGATTGAGATTTGAAATTAATATTTGGGGCTTGAGGAATGATGTTACCTCTTCATTGGGTAATTTTTTTTGTTTGAACAAAAGGGACTACATGTATGTATTTATACCAAAATTGAGTCTCAAAGGAGTTATTAAATGAATTTGGGAAGTGTATTTGGTGGGTCTTGGATGATCCTATATGGTGTGAGATGTGTGATGAATGGGGAGAGTGTTTGAAATTTTTTAGTGGATGAGGTGTGGAATTAATTTAAATAACAAAATATAATAACTAATGGGAGGTCTCCCATTCTCATTATTATACAATGAAACAATAACTATGTTAATGGAATTAATTTTTTAACCAAATCTCCACCATAAAAAATAATATCATTTTTATAATTATGAACCATAATTATTATGTTTCCTTATATTTTTCCTTTTCGTTTTTCATTTAGGTAACTAGTTTTTGATCATTTTAAATTTAAAAATTAGGCCTAATTAATGAGGTATTTATTAGAAATCATATTCCCACTTAATTATAAGTATTATATCAAATTTTAAAATTAAAAATCTCTTGTGTTTTGGAGAATATTTTCAAAACAAGCATATATAACGCACAAAAAGACTGTGTGAAACATAGACGTACCGACAATGTTTGTACTATTTAAGGGTTTATATGTTCAATATAAATGATCATTTGGTACTTTAATATAAATTATTTTTTATTTATTAAACTATAAAAATAACTTGTAATAAGTATTTATTTTAATAAATTTTAAATTTTTTTAAAAATATCATTGTTTATAAAATAAAAATAATATCAATTTGACATTATTTAATTTATTTAAATTTTGAAAATAGAAATAATTTTTCTAATTTAATAATATTAAGTTATCATATTTTTAGAATAATTCATTCATCTACAAAAAATGGACAAAATTAATTCATTAAAATCACTCTAATTTAAATGTTTTTAACATCATTAATTTTATTAATTTATTAAGTAAATAATCCACGAGTTATATTTTGTTAAGTGTTTAAAGTAAATAATTATTCTCTAAAAAATAATGAAAAATAATTATGATAAAAATCACTCCTTCATATTTAAAAATGATATTTATAACTGAAAATATTTTCTTACTTTTCTCAATGTTTTCTAAATAATAAATGTAACGAATACTCCTCTATAGTCATTTTCACTACATAACTTATGAAACATGGTAAATTTTGTTAATTGTATCTAAATAAATAATTTAATAATAAATATGAATGGATATAACCAAAAAATGGTCATTAAATTTATTTTGGACCAGTGTCTAGGTCACTTTTTATCTTGTGATCAAGGTCTTATCCCTTGTTAAGCTTAATTTTACATTAATCACTATAATTAATTTTATTCAAATTCATAAATTATTTTTCTGAGAAAATAATTTCATATTATTAAATTATTTATATTATACATATTTTAACTAATTACATTTTTGAAAATAAAATTCATAGATGGGGAAAATCATATGTAATTATAATCCCACAAACATAGAGAGAAATTGTGTTTTGGAAGTAAAAATGATAATAAGATCAATAAGATTATATATATAAATTTAATATAAAATGATTAAAATGACAAAAAATGAATTATTAGATGTTTAATTATTATATTTTAAGTTTAAAACCAGTGTAATATTCAATTTATCTACAAAAATAAACTAGATAAAAAATTAATTTTGATTTAAAATTCTGTATTTTTCACGATTCATCCAAAAATGATGTTTCTTAAAAAAGAATAAAAATTAACCGTAATTTATATTTTAAATGAGAATTAAAAAATTGTTTTCATTTTATCAAATTAAATTTCCTAATGTGTTTAGTTTTATTTATTTTTATTCACAGAAGTAAATTTAGGGAAGTTCTTTCAAAAAATAGTATTTTCAAATGTATAAGGACTTTAATAACAATTGTATGTCTTATTATCAATATGATTTATCTAAAAAACTATAATGAGTTATATTTTATTCTTAGTTATTAATATTCATATTAACAAATTCAGTGGCTAGGTTAAAAATTTCCAATTAAAATAATTATAATAATAAAATATTATTTCGTAGAAATTTTTTGTTTCATGTAACACAAGCCAAATTTGTGTTGGATGATGTGAATGATTATCCCACTGTAAAATATTACACTATAAGTACACATTTTTTATAAAAAAATATATATCTAGTGTTTTATGAAAAATAAAAATAAAAAAATATTAAACAAATTTGAAAATATAATAATTCACAAAATCTCAGGGTGTCATAGTAAGCGACCCTTCATTAGAAGAATTTCTCTTGGTTGACAATCGTTATGTTAGTCTATAAGTATTTGGTTGTGTTAGAAGTCCTTTTGTGATCATGGATATGGAGGACATAACTAATTTAACTCCACAGACTATTTCATGTACAGATTACATCCTTGTGGGAAATGAAGCCCACTACGATCCTATTTATGTCATGGGGAATAACATCCATCGTTGGCTGAGAGATTTGAAAGATAATGGTTTTTGATAAGGGTAAATTGAATAGTGGTGTAGTATACAATGACATTAGGGGCCCATAATAGGATTTTTCTAATGGGAAAATCTTTATCATATTCATGTGTTTTGGGTAATAGAAATCGTGAATGTCCCTTATAACCTAAATCAATGGAATAGTACTATTATGGAAATGATCTTTTAGGATTTCTATAGGAATTCATCCATCTGTTTTGTTTTTTCTTTTTTTAATCCATCAATGATAATTTTTAAATATATTTTTTGGATATCCTATGATATCTAGGAATCATTGGTTATGACATCAGGGGAGGATTCCTAGTCGGACTATGTTCAATATTAGCACTATAGGATTGTTTTGGATGCCTAAGGCTCGTATGATATATGATGGGTATATGATGGATTCTTGTAAATTATTCATGCATAGGAAATAAAATAATACCAAAACAATTGTGAGATAAACTGAAAATAAAAATTCATAGAATGCTATAATTCCACTATTGATAAATCATTTTAGGAATGCTTGAGATGCATGGGATTTCACCGAGGAAGTGAGGCTATTGCAAAACACAGGGTTTTATGACATTAAAATAGAGATATGAGTTGTTGGGTGGGTGAATTTTCTAGTTTATATATGTTGACACATCCCAAGGGAGTCATGAAAACCCACTCAATTGATGCCTAGGATACACCCTATGATCAGGTGGATGCACTGGGTTTTTATGGTCCCTGATGGGCCATAAGTTATTATATGTATATTTGGGAGGCCTTAGATATGATTGAGTATTTGAATTGGATTTCATTTGGTATCCCTAGTTATCTTTCATTCTTGATAATGTACACTACGTAGTTCCTTTCCCCCCACTCATTGAATTTGATGTTTTCTTAAAAGTGTGGAATGCTCGAGTTACAATAGTGGGGTACCACAATTTGACATGAGGTGAATAGGATGCTTGGTTACTCCATAGGTATTGATTTTGATATATCATAATGGAATGTGCATGAGATCACATATTTGATACAAAAGTATACACTTTGGTTGATGAATCACACTCTGAGACATTCTGAAATGGGAAAAAGAATGTACGGTCAATTAAGGTCATAAGTCTATAAATTGATGATGGTTTTATTTAATTCCTGTAGTTTATGTATTTTCATATTTTATTTTTTTTATATATAAGAATATAATATGAACATATTAATGTAACAAATTATTATTTTTTGGTATGTATCCCTTTAAATATAATTAATCTCTTCGATAACTTATTTTTCACCCCACACCCAGCTTAAAAGAGCACGGAAATATTACTATGTGATCATCATAACCTACCTATTAAATTAGAAGAGATGAATAGTGTTGAAAAAACTATAAATAATATAATTATCGATCTCAATGTTAATGTATTAATTAATTCTTTGTGAATAAGAAATTAATTTTTGTAAGTCATTTTATTCTTCAAATATATGTTTTCTCAAAAAGATATTTTAAGTATAATCTATGGGTATATATATATATATATTTGATACTTATAGAATTTTTATTTATACAATTAACATCATATTTTAAATATGAATATCATAATTATCTATGTTTTTATATTTTATGTTTATTTTCAAATATTTAATTTCTTATGAATTGTAAAAAATATATATTTTTATAGAAAACTGTATATTTGATTCAAACATAGAATGTTAAATATTATTTTAAAATGGGAAAAAAGTAATTTGAGTTATATTATTGTATAAATAAAAATATTATGTTCATTGGGATAAATTTTGTAGTGGAATTATTATAGGAAAATATTTATACTTAAAAGGGGAATTTATATAAAAAATGATTTTTATTGAATTTTTCATGATAAATTCTAAAATTAAATTAAAATAATTATATTTTTTTAATTTTAATAAATGTATCCCATATTTGGAATAATGGGACCCAAATTCACGAAATAGATCCCTTTTATATTAGGACAATATGAATAGAAACCTTGCAAATTGTTTTACCATAGAAAACGGTAAATCAATTATTAAATGTAGAAATTATATGATAATGATTAGAAAATAATTCTAACACCTAAGAAAACATAATTTGATTAGTTCTTTTCATCTATATTCATCAATGGTTTATTTATATGACCATTTATAGCTAGCCTAATTATATTTTTACCTTTATGATTTTTTTTCAATGAAAAGTCAAAAATGTCACATGCTTCTTTTTAGAAAGTGAAATATTTTTAATATAATGTTATCTAGAATATATAATATACTATAATTTTTTTTAATATAAAATATTATATTCATCAAATAAATTTATTTTTAAATTTTAGTGATGAAAATTTTACATTAAATGCTTTCACAACATCGATGTCGTAATAATTTAATTAATAAAAAAATAAAATAAATGATACTAAAACTGTTAAAATTAATAAAATTTGAGATAAATTATTTTAAACAAAAAATATGTAGTTGAACATAAAATTTTAGTAATATAATAAAATATTTTTTTGTATAATCATTTTAATATTTATAACATTAATGTCAAATTAACAAATAGTTCTAAAAATAACAATATAGAAATTTTATTGTAAATAATAATTTATCAAATGCAATAAACTTCATAAAAACACAATTTTAGACAATTTCCCAATATAAAGTTAAAATATAAATCGTATAAAATATTTGATTTGTTTTATATTTTATTATTAAATATTAACCCTTAACAAGTAAACATTAATGTTTTTAAGGTAGTAGTTTAAAGGTGTAATTAGTTGTAAAAACCAGAAGATAATGGTATAAATATAGTGAGAAATTATCTTTATTTTATTTTATTAATTAATTTAAATCCATTATATTAAAAAAAATTACTAAAAAACTTTTTATATTTTTGAAATTGAATATTAATTTAAATTAAATTATTTTATTGATAAATTCCTTGAGTTCCCCTTCTCCCTCTTATAATATGTAACCAATTATTTTAAATAAATTACACATAAATACCATTTTTCCAAAAAATAACTTTATAAATACCTTATTGTAATCCTTTAACTAATTATTATGGCTTTAGTTTTGGACTACATCCATCCTTAGTGGTATAATGGTGTTAATCAAAAGTAATTTTCCAAAAAAGAGGTATAGTTTTTATCTGCTTGTTTTAGTTTTTTTTATTCTTCCACTTATGTAAAAACATCCTAAAAAATTGTAATGTAATAAATAAAATATTTTAAATATACGAATATGTTATAATGTTAGTATCACAATCCTTTTCCATCTCAAATTCCATAATATGAAAATGAATTCATCATTCGCATAGACGGTGGGCTACGACCATACAAGATGATGTAATTCATTTTCCATCACCATATTTAATGGATGGATAATGATGATGGAAATAATTTTTATATATAATATTCATGAAATATTTAACATTTTTAAAATATAATATATTATTTACCTTATTACCTTGTCTTGCACTAAAAATTTTTATTGTCGGTCGTATGTATTTACGACTTACCGTCTCCATGAAGGAATGCAATTCCTTTTATATGTACACATATCACGTATAATTATAAAAACATATGTATTGAATAAAGGCTATATATATATTTAATTAATATAATTATAGAGCTGATGTAATTATATCGCGCTCAAATAAACTGGAATTTACATGACAAAACATGCACTGGAAAACAAAGTATTTAACACCGAATACAAGGGTAATAATAAAATCATGTTATAAAAATATGAAATGATGATATAAAATGATCATATATGATGTTATAAATATTATTTTGTTTGTTTAATATGTATATATTAAATTTATATTTATTATATAGGAGCATTGAGCGTACAAAGGAGTTACACCTAAAGTGAGGGTTTATTTCACAATCATCAAAGTTATCCTAATAATATTTAAATAATTTATTAACAACTATAGACTCCTTAAAAAATGGTTTTAATGGAATAATGTTTTCATTTTCCAAATGATGTACTTATTGACATTTCTGGAAAAAAAACTATGAAAAGGAATGCTTTTAACTTGTATGGAATGAGAGGATTTTCCTAAAATCATGAATCTACAATTATTTTAAGATTGATTTAAAATTTTGAAAGGTAATTTTTAAAGAAAATAATTCATTAATATGCATGCAGTTATTAAAAATTAAAAAGTGATTTTTAATGTATAAAATGAATTTTTATTTAAGAATAACATGAGTAATCTATTTACAATTTTTTCATCCAAGCCAAAATAATTTGTTTAATGTTATGTGGAGTATAAAATATAATAATAAAATTCATAATATTTAATTTTATTTTTTATTATTAGTTTGATGGGGTAAAAATATTGATATTTCGTATGACATGTTCATAAAATACAGGTATTTAATGAAACATTTTTATTTTTTATCCATGTGTGGAATGCAAGTGACTTAATATGTGATGATAGAGGCCTGATGTAGCCCTTAAATTAATCTATTAGTCCAATTATACAAAAAATATTATGATTTTTTAAGAGGTTTCCCATTACTTGATATCTTGGACATGTCCAAGATGGTATTTTCATGTGTCTCGACCAAGGCATCGATTGTATGTTTCAGATGTCTGACATTATGCATTACATCAATATGAAAAAAAATATTGTTTTCTATGTGGTTATTAAATTATATATAATATATAAGGAAATATTTCTATCTAATTTGATCATTTTATATATAATTATTTGACCATAATTAATTCTTTCGATATTATACATTCCTTGATATATTATGTTGTATGGACACCCTTAATAAACATCTCATCTCACCATTTTTAATATGATAATTTGTTATCATGATGATAAAAGTATATTATGATTGATATATAGGGATATACTATAGTAATAATGGTTATTTCAAAGAAAGTATTATGTTTTTTAATTTTTTTTCAAATAGAAGATTAAAGCCACTACCTACTTTTATAAAACTGCTTAAATATGGGATCTTTAGAGATTTGAATCTTTTTATATTATTACAATTTAATAATCTAAACAATTACTCTATGATACTATTTTTTGTATTTTTATTGTTTTTATAAGAGAAAGTTTAGTAGTATCCTGAGGAACATGGTTTTTATAAACATATATTTGGGAATAAAACCCTATAGATGATTTTGAGGATAAGTCTAATTATAGGATATCATCCAATAGATTATGTAAGGACAAGGGATAACCGTGTTTTTTGAGATTAAGGTTTCAAGATTTTTTTTACAAGTATAATATTTATTGATTATTTTTTATCTCACTCTAATTATTGTTTTTTGATTTTTACACTATACTTTTGAGTTGTTATGCTTGGTAGTAACTGCAAATAATTATGATAATATAGAATACGATAGAAAATGTGTTGATGATAAAAAAATGGAATTATTTTTATTGAAAAGGATATTTTGATTATTAATAATTAGTTATCACAATATATAATTAAAAAAATTAATCTTAACCAACTCTCGAACTCCCCAGCGAAGAGAATGACAGAGTTCACTAGAAGATCATGTGATGGAGACCATGGGGAAAAATTATGTTTCATTTATGTCAACAATATAACAAGAAAAACCCATGTGAATGTCTTAGAGGAATGAGAAGTTGTTTTGGGTGTGTATAGGTCATAGAAAAATTAATTACCATAGAACAATAAAATTTTTGGCTAATGAAATGTTTTAGAATAATGGAAATCATAAGATATTATTGATTGTTAAATGATTTAAATTCATAATTTATGGGACTTATGATAATAGATTTCATATGGGGAATACTCAGGAAGAGAATATACAATGTTGTATGAGTAATGGTCATATTTTTTATGATGTATAGACAATAAATTTAATACTAAAGGAAGGGTGTATTAATGAATAATATGATGAATCCTAGTGAATGAGTTAAGAAGGATGTGGAATGACTAATGTTATTATTTATTTGTAAGGAAGAGTTATGCTTTAAAATTATTTTACCAATGATATTCTAGATAAAAAATTAATGAGATATATAATTATTTTTCTGCAATACTTCTTCTTTCAATAATTGGAATCATTTAATTCTATGAGAAGTTTAACTTTTAGAAAACATAAGATTTGGTGAATATAACCATAAAGAGGTAACCTATATAGACATGAAAATGATAGATATGTTAATGAGATCATGTTTTTTATTCAAAAATGGCTAGTTATATGGTGACAAAGTAAATCATGAAATATTTTACTGAATTTTTGAGATTCAAAAAATACATTCATGATTTTTTCTATTGAATAAGTAGGGAGTTAATTCTTGATAGAATTCATGTTCTCATTAAGTTTTTTTAGTTATTGATGTTATTGAAATGTATTATGAGAATATGTGACTAACTTTTTCCCATGTTTGGGTCATTATCTTCATATTTATCTTGTATAGGGATAAATGTTTGGTAAAATTTATTTAAAATATTATATGTGGTGGAAGATATATTTATTGTATTGGATAAACTTTTATAATTTCTTTTATTTATTTATATATTTATAGGCTGGAGAAATGGGATATAGGTCATATGATTTCTTAAAATTTCTTTAAAAATAATGAAATTCATCTTGAATATCCATATATTGGTTTATAAATTAATGTAGAGATAGATCAAAGCACATCCAAAGGATGATATGTTTCTTATGACATGAAATAAAATCATGTAATTTTATTTTTCTTATTTATTTATCTCGAAGAAAAATAGTTCCTTAATTATAAGAAATGGATTTTGGGATAAAATTGTAATTTGTTTACTCTTGTAATCAAAAAATTAATGGCCTTTATAACTCCTCACATATTTAAAAAAATTGATGGTTAATTTTATCATGATTGTGTTCCCTATGACTCTCTATATATCCTTGGTTGTTATCTTTCTCTTTCATTTCCATACATTCACTTCCAAATCATTTTCTCATATTTGGAATTGTATCTTCGTAGTGACCATAACATTTTCCTTTCCCACTATTTAAGAGGATGTTTTATTTACCCTTTTTATGATTTAGAATTCCTATTAATTAATTTTCAAATTTCAACCATTTATTTTAGATGGGAGAATTCAAATTTTTAGGATTCATTTTATTCAAGGTGTGGATAATTTAATAACCCAATATTTTATGGTATATCACTTTTTAAATAAATTTTTTCTCGTTGATAGCTTACATTGCATGAAACACCCATCTTAAACAAACAGTGAAATATTATTATGTAAAAATTATAAAATAGCCATTAAATTAGGATATATTTATAGTATTGACGATATTATGAAATATATAATTTTCTATCTCATTTATAATGTAATAATTAATAAATTTTTCTCAAGGTCTTAATTTTTACGAAGTCATTTTATTCTCCAAATCTATGTTTTCTTCAAAAAGATATTTTTATTACTTTCTATGAAAAAATAAATATAATTAATTTTTGACAATTTTAGATAACTTATTTGTTATAATGAATTTTTTTTTGAATTAAAACAATCATAATAATCATAGTATGAATATTTTGGAGTTATTTGGAACTATTTATTTAACGGTGAATAGTGAAAATAATGATTTTTATAGTGAACTATATTTTTATTTTAACCATTGTAAGCTACTTTTTTTATTTTTATAAAACTAATATTAGCTAAATTATATTATGAATAATAAAATTATGTTCATTTGAATCAATTTAATAGGAGATTTGGTATTAAAACACGTTAGTACATAAAAGGTATTTTTTCAGAAAAAATGTCTTCCATTACCTTTTACATGAATAATTTTAAATTAAATTGTAAAAAATCATAATTTTTAATTTTGAAAAATGGATTACATTTTTAAAATACTGAGGAATAAATTTTGTAAATTTTCCCTTTTATTTTACTCCAATAAGAATATTACCTTTTCTAATCTTTCTTACCATCGTAAAGGGTAAATAAGTTAATTAAGGGTAGAAATAAAATGATAAGGACAATAAGAATAGCCAAGCACATGAGAAATTTTTATTGGATGAGTAATTTGAATCCATTTACATCCATGTTTTTTCTATATGATGACTTATGGACACCCAGATGAGATTTTCAACATTACAATATTTTATTCACTGAAAATTCAAATATGCCACACTCTTGTTTCCAAAAACTATAATATTTTTAATATGGTATTATGCAAAATATATATTTGATTTTAAATAGTATTTATAAAGATAAAATATATATCTTCTTCGTTATAATTTAATTTTAATTTCTAAAAATGTAATGATTTCCCAAAATTTTTTCTAAACAGAAATTGTGAAATTATTTAATTAATGGGAAAATGAAATAATTGATATTAAATATATTAAAAATATTAAAATAAATAAAATATGAGATAAATAATGTAATAAAATAATTTTCAGGATGACCTTGACTTTTTATTGATATAATAAAATATTTGGTCATAATACTATATACACTCTTGAAATTTTCAGATTCAAAGTAATGAATAGTTCTAAAAAGTAACATTATGGAAATTTTAAATTAAATAATAATTTTTTGGATTTTATAAAAATATTAAAAATATAAATTTATTCAAATTGAATCTTATAAATTTTAAAATATATAATATTTTCTAATAATGGTTATTTTTTTATTTTTATGTTGACTATATTGAACCTCAAATAATAAAAATCAATGTTGTCAATGTTAGAGTTTAAATTGATAAATAATGGCCAAAATGAAAGGATTATGGTATAAATGTAGAAAAAAATTACCAAAATGTTTTTTATGATTTGATTTAGACCCTTATTAATATTATAATTTAACTAAATAAATATGGGGTTATTAGGGATTGAATGTTAACTTAAATGATATTATTATTTTGATAAATTCCAAGAGTACCCGACCCTGCTCACATAAATGGGAGCCCCTTTTTCAAAAATTTTTACACTTAAAATGCCATTTTATTCATGACCCCACCCATATACATTACTATAACCCTCAAATAATTATTTTGGATTTATATTTTTCACAAAATCTTTCTTAGTGTTCTTATGGTGTTTATTATTAGAGTTTTTAAAAAAAATATGTTATCATTTTTATATTCATGCATTTGTTTTGATTCTTATTCAACATACTTCAAAACATCTTGTACCATAGTAAAATAATAAAGCTATTATCTTAAATATATATATTTGTTATTATGATTTTATCATGATTCATATCCTTCTCTAATTCCAAAAAATTGAAAAATAATCTGTCATTCGTGTGGTCGGCAGACTACCCCCTCCCAAGATGATGTAAGTATATTTCCATGACTTTATTTCATGGATGGATTAGGAAGATGGAATTAATATTTATATATTATAATTATAAAATATTTGTCATTATTAAAAAAAATAATATAACATCTACCTTCTTACATTTCCTTAAACTAAAAAATAAGATCCTCTCTCATGAATAAGTATGACATACCATCTATACAAAGAGATTCAATTATCTAACTAGGTCAACATTTATTGAATGACTCAAAAAAATATATAATGAGTAAATATGATATATATGATCTTAATATAATTATGGAGATTATGTAACTATATTCTATGCACAATAAATTATCTTACACGACAATACATACATGAAAAAATAATGCACATAACACCCAAAACACGCGTAATAACGAAATATTATTAACAAATCGGCGATAAGATGATATAAGATGTTAATATTAGAAATTATAAATATAATTATGGTATTTTAATAGGTTTATAATAATTTTATATTTTTTATACCATAGGTTTGAACACATACGAAGGAAGTAAGACATCTTGTATCGATTTACTTCACATTATCTTTATTATTCAGGATTATTTATGATTAAGTATCCACTTGGGAATATTTCACTTCTATATACATATTTTATAAAAATATTCTAAAAAATGTTTTTACTTTTATCAAAATGAAATTAAATGTTTTTTTCCCATGTTTGACTCTTAAAAATTGTGTTGAAAATAAATCCTTTTGACATTTTCTATATTATCTACTTTGTGATTTTTCAAAAAAAATATGAAAGGTTTGATTATTTAAATTATACGGAATTAAGGAATTTTCCCACTATAATAACTACTAAATTATTTGATGATTTATTTACTTGTTTATAATTTTTTATTAAATACATTTTTTCTTATAATATTAATGAAGTTCTTATAATTTTCAAAAGTGATTTTCACAGTAAAAATACAATTTGTTTCAAGAAATATTTTAATAATATCTTTAAATTATTTTCATCTATATCAACGTTATTTGTTTAATATTATGTTTTCTATAGTACTATAATAATTCCATTCATCATTTTTTTGGGGTTTTTAGGATCCTTTGTACAGGGGAATGTATTGATATTCCATATAACTATTTAATAAAAAGTATAGTATATTTGATTTAGTTGTATTATTTACTAATATTTCCAATGAATTAGACATATTAAGTGATGGGTGGGGCTTGTAATATCGTCTATATGAATAACTTTTCCTTTTAAGAAAATATATATTAGGTTTGTTCTTAGTAATTACCCATTTTAACATGTCATGGAATTTGGTATTGACTGTATTTTTGGTTTTCTTGGTGGAGTCCTTGATGGTATGTTTATGATACTGGAATTACACATTCTAAAATTATGAAATTGATTATTAATTATATGTGATTTTTAATTTTGTTATATTATCCATGGAAACTATTCCATAACATGTGATTATTTCATATTGAATTTTTTTACCATCATTTAATATTTCCCTATTACTCTATCCTTGCTAGTTTCTACTATATGCATTCCCTTTCTGATCATCTGAACTCATAATTTTTCTTATTTTTATTTTCCCCCATGATTTCAAAAAGTATATTATGATTTACTAGCATGGATAATCTAGGATAATATTTAATGTTTGAATGTAATTACAATATTTTATTGATATTTTTTCAAATGATATATATGATTCAAGCATGTATATGTTTTTACAAATATGCTAAACTATTTAGTCCTTCATGATGATATTCATTTTATATTATCCTATATAATAAATTAACCGTTGAATCTACGATACAAAAGTAGGGGTATTTATAATAATGTATATTACTATATATGTTTGAGACCACATTGTTTTCTCCATATTATGAAGTACACTCACACACATCTCTTTTCCACACTACACTTAGGTACTCAAGTAGTCTCCACTTTGTTATGGAAGAGGATGGACCATTTATTAATAAAACATGATTGAGAATAATAGATTAGATTGTTTCAGTTTTTGGGAAAATATATGAGCATGTAATGGAATTGAAATTGGTGTTCATTCATTATTTTAATTTTATATTCTTGATCTTCCTAGTGGGAGATCAGTCCTTGTATGATATCATTATTAATAGGGTCCTCTGTTTGATTCATTTAAATTTTTTATAAATGGTTTTATTTATCACATAAACATATTTTATTTAAATTATTTACGATGTTTGGTGATTTTTTTCTTTTGTTACACAATTTTATAGGAGGGTATAGTCTTCGCATGGATCCATATAGACCCTATACACTAGTCCAAAACATCTAGCATATGAAGAGGCTCAAATGTGTCATAGTTAGTCACATGTCGAGATATAAATCCCTGATATTTGAAAAGAATAACATTATTAATGATAATATATATGACAAGAAACATTGAGATTAGATGACATAGTTACACCCAGATACTTTATGATCTATTTCATTTTTAAATAAACTAAATTTCATATAAAGATTGTGTGACACATAATACCGTATTTTAACGAACATTGATATAATACTAATATTATTTTTTAAACAAAACCATTATAACCTTGAAATTAATCGTTTTTTATGAATAGTAACAAAAAATATTTATATATAAATAAATGGTTTTAGATAAGTAAATTATAATGAAAAATACATACGTAATTTTATTGTAAAGTCGTTATATGCTTCGAAAGTATATTTTATAAAAAAAATAAATTTCATTTCATTTCATGTAAAAAAATAAAAAAAAATTAGTCACACATTTATAAAACTTATTTGAAAAAATTAATATCCTTTTTAACCAAGATTTCAATATTATTTTACGGTAAATGTCTTTAATTTTTCTCAAAATAGTTTTTTGATTAATAGTGCAAATACGTTTTTTATTGAAAATATTCATTTAATTTAAAAAATTTAAAAGATTAAATTTATTTATCCAAATGGAGTGAGAATTAGAATGAGTAAAATTATATATTTATTAATCAAATATTGGTAATTTGATTAATATTTATATAGAATTTTGATTTTAAAACATTCTTTACATTTGAGAAGATTCACTTTGGAAACATGTTTTATCATTGTATTATTTGTATTAATAATAAAGTGAAATTTTCATAATTTAATTATGGAATTTTGTAAAATTGATTAAATATTTTTAATTATAAAAATATATAATATATAATAAGATAAGATAAATTATTAACTATAATGATTAGTTAAAATATTAAAATTTCAATATCATAGTTTAAGTTAAAAGGAGTTTAGAATGGTTAAACTAAAAAGAAAATTGTAACAAATGATGAAAAAAACTATTACTACTATTTTGATTTCATATTTTGACATTTTCAATTATATGTTTTTAAATTGATCTATTTTTATAACATTATAATGAGATAAATGGTTATAAATTTTTATGTACAAATATTCAAATTGTGTCCTCTCACACACTTTGGAATGTTCACCCCCTCTCATTTTATATTCATAGTTACCTAACCCATTGGTTTGGAAAATAACTAAAAAATAACATACATAATTCTCTCCACTCACCTAGTAATCCTTTTTTTATCATAACTCCAATCTATGAAGTATTAAGTTAAAAACCTAAAGGGGTTCTCTGATGTAGAGGTAAAATCCTAAAAAAGAATTTATATTTTATTTATTATTCCTCCTACATAATATATTGTTGAAATATTATAATATAAATATACCATTATCTCATATATACATATATTTTATAATTTTTATTAGTTATCCTATATCCATATCCAATTCCATCAAATGGGAAAAAATAGTAGATTGTTTGTAATATAAACATACACCTCGTAAATCGATGTAATTTGTTATCCACCACCATGATACGAAAATGGATATAATTTTTGATTTAATATATTTTTAATATATTAATTAAATTAATATACTCCTTTAAATTTAATATTACATATAAATTCTTCCATTCCATTTCATAGGGACATGATAATGTCATTCATATCTTTGGTGGACTACCGCCTCGTAGGGAAATTTGGTTGGTGTGTAACTAAATTTTTACATAGAATGTATTAAGGATAATTTTAATGAATATTTTTGGATATTTATAACATAATAATACTTATTAAATATAATATCACATTTAACATTTTACCTACCAATCCATTGGGAATAAAAAAACGTCGCTAGTGCATATGTGTGGACTAACCACCTCTACACAACGATGTGAAATGTTTAGCATTATTACATAGATTGTAAAAAGGATATTTTTATTCTAATGTAAATAATATACATTATATATTAAATAATATATAAATGTTAATAAATATTTTCTTTTCTTTCATTCCATCAGACAATAAAATGGAAACATTGTCCATTCGTACGTATGATGTACCATCTCAATGAATGACATAATTCATTTTATATCTCACAATTATTTGTATTGATATAAGTAAATATATAATAAAAATATAATATATTTATGTCATGTTTTACATTCTTTATATGTTGTAAAAATAATCCAATTAAAATACAAAAAATAATAAGTCAAAATATCTAGGAAATACAAAGCAGTTATTACTCGAAATGTGTTTTTAGAAAATAATTATTAATAAATGGAAAATAATGGGTCATAAGTAAATAATATGAGGTATAATTCATATATTTATGGTTATATTATATATTTATAACAAGCCTATATTTTTATACTAGATGTTATAACACATATAATGGATGTTGAGACTTAAGGTAATGGATTTCAAGTCTCTCTTTTATTTCTGGGGGACATATTCTATATTCACCACATATTGATTTTATGCGGTGTATATAATTTTAATTTGATGTGTAATATATTTAATATCTATATATTATCAATATTTAAGGTTTCAAATTATTATATTTTTTATGGGTATTATGATTCACAAGTTAATAAAGGTTAAAGGGTTTTGTCTCAAAATACGTTCTTTTATGAACCTAATTTCATTTAAAAAGTGTTTGTACCTCCCCCTTGAGAAATAAATCACCACTACATAAAAATTATGATAGTTTATGTTATAATTCAATTACTTCATTCAAGGTGGTATTGAATTAATAGTTACTAAAGAGATAAGGTTTTACGAATCAATCTCATTTCGATCAGGATTGTTTCTCAATGAATATCCATTGTATAAAATAGTTTGATTATTGGATAATAAAAATAATTTAATATTGTTATCCTATAATTATTCATTAATTATTCATACAATAGGTACTTTTTCCCTATAATTTTCACATAAAATGATTATGAAATTGATTTTGAGGAAAATCGGCTTAATTTTTCTCTATAGTAGAAAACCAATTCATTCAATGTCTGTGTTTTATTTTTAGTGTATCCAAAAATTTATTTTATGACCATTTAAATTAATTTTTCCCCTGATAAAAGTTTTAAAAAATGGTTTAAAATTAATCTTCTTGTCATTTTATAAACAGTGTACTTTTTTACATTTACTCAAGTGTGAATCAAATGTTTTTGTAACTTATACAACTTGAAAAAAATTACCCACCACAATTTCATTTAAATATTCAATTATATTTTTCTAGGATAATTCCTGGAGAAATGTATCTCCAAAACATTTTTTAAATTTTCTGTTATTCTAAAATGAATTTCAATGTGGAAAATTTATTTTCTTGAAAAATGTTTTATTATTATTTTTAAATGAAGTTATATTTATAAAAAATAGAACCATTAATGTTATGGAATGCATATAAATTATATATATATATATATATATATATCCCACATATATAACTATATTATCCTCCATTCAATCTAAGGATTAATACACACATTAAGATCATTTCTCAAACACCTTCATTATGAAATCTACATTGATTAAGATATACAGTAAGACTATGCAGCCTATCTTATTTCTATGGTAAATTATAATGTTTATGAATTATGATAGATTCCTTATATGGAAATAATATTCATCTAAATTAAATGAATTTTATGGGTGGGTGACTAACTATCTATCCCTCCAATGTGTTGGGTCATTTTTTAGTCTCTTAATATGTCTTGTACAGGATTAGGGATTGAACCGAATTCTTTATGGGTCTCTTTCCACCATGTGACGTTGCCTTCGATGTTAACATTGACTTATTTATATTTCATGTTTTATATAATTTACACATTATAAGATGATATGATCTTATGATAATATAATATTTTATTTATTCTTTAGTTTGATTACGCATGCAATTTCTATTTTATGAAATCATTAAATACCTCTGACTAGTATCTTATGCTTCATGTATAATTTTTACCCCCTTACTGGACTTTTTAGATCAACAATTTTAATTATGCATTCCCTAGTTCATTCTATGTAATTTTCATATTTTTAATATACTTAGTAGATAAACATGTAAAGGAAAAAATATTATTTCATTTTGTTGGTTTCATTCAATGTATTATTCGATTAGTTTTCCAAAGATACTAGGACTTATGATCTTTATGTTGTAAATAATGGATGTTTAAGTTAAAAATAATTTAATAATATTATTTAATTGTTTGGGTTGAAATATTTGAAATCATATTGAGGGTTTAGTTACCCATTGAAACTAGGATGATAAAAAATTATTAAGAAGCCTTGGGATACATCTATGGATAAGACAGAGTGTAGAAAAGTATCCAGGAATATTTTCAAGTATAGAACAAGTAGTTTTTAAGAAATTCCATCCCTATCTGGAATCAAAAAAGTTTATTTGGTTATAGTATAGATGTAACTATGCATAATAAAAAGGAAAAAAGTAATGTCATTATTGAAATGAGTATTACCTATTATATGAAAATTGGACATACTATGCACTTGGTCTGACACTCCTAGGGGATATGGTCTGGAGATTAAAAAAACTATTTATAAGCCCTTATAATGTATTTGATTTAATGATAATCATTAATAAACAAGGATAATACAAAGGATCTATAAATTTAATTTAAATTATCCCCATTTCTTCACCATATTTTTTTTCACTATAACATCATTTTCCCACTAAGATTATTTTTTCTCACACTATATTGTTTTTTGTTTTAGTCAATGGTTAGAACCAGGAGAAACCATGTTATCCTTGAATGTGGTGGAAATTTCAGTGATAATGAGAATGGAATTTTATGATATATATAGTTAAATATATCTTTATTATTCCAAATTAGATATCATGTTATATGATAAAAAATATTTTACTTCGGTTAGATTCTTAATTCATCAAATAAGAAGAAGATGGAATTTTTAAAAGATTATGTCATAAAAATCATATAGAAAAAGAAAATTTATCTTTATAAATGTCATGAATTTGATAATAAACATCTATAAGAATATATATAATGGTGGTTAATATGTTTTATACATTGATATAATGGCTATAGAGGAAGGAATTTCAAATTAATTAGTTGTATTTCATGTGGGGAATACATGAATTATCTAAGTCAATGCCCTAAAATAAGTGTTAATCCTTAACCCAATGAACTATTTTATACCTATCATTGAGGTTAAATTATTTATTTATGTGGAACATAGTGTCATGTTGTAACAATATTTTTCTCCATGGTATTATGGTTATAAGAACTATGTAACTTCTAAGGTTCATTTTTCAGTACTTTTTGTTAAGGATTCAGTTGATTTTTTACGATAATAATGAATTAAAAAAGATTTTTAATGTAAAAGTGATTTATTATGTTAAAGTTAAGGATCATGGAAAATTTAATATTTTATACAAGATTGAGGTAGAGGTAATTATTGTAAATTAATATTATTTTACATTATGGAAAAATAGGTTTTACTGAAGATAAGAGCAGTGAAAATGATTTTATGTTAAATATTATTTTGAAACATTTCATCATATTTTTGATATTTAATTGGAATTATACTCATAATAGTTTTAGAAGAATGATATCCCATACAATGTGAGAGAATATATCATATCCAGAAAATTCATGGGGCTCAAACCCACAACCAAAGTGCGATAAGGGAACAACACCTATCACTAGCCTGTGAAATGACGAGGAATGTTTGAAATTATTTTCACCACGATAGTTTGAAGGATAAATTTTAATATTAATGTTGGTATCATATTATAGTATCATTATTTTTATTTTAAGGTGACTAATAATATTTTAGGTGAATATTTTGGTTGAGTTATATATATAACTGTTAAGAACAATGTAATATATTTTTGGTAAGAATGCTATTACATTTTTGTAAATGTACGCTAAATGGGTTTATATATACACATATTAAATGAATTAAATTGATATTTTGGTGATAAAATTGAGCTATTGAAGAATTTTTAATAATATTGGATATATTATTCTACCTATTTTGGTTTTTAGTAATTCCATTTGTAATAACATGTTTATATTTTTTTGTAATATATTGATCCATTAGATGTTTTTTAGTGATTTAGGAATGAAAAATGTTTCGTAAATACTACTAATTTTTGAAAAAGATAATATTTTTCTAGAAATTGACTATATGATGAAATTAAATATGTCAATTATGTATATCTTTTTTTTCTTGTTCAAGATGGTAGTGTAATTCCTCAACTCTAGTAAAATTTTCATGGAATTTGATCTATAATATTACATTCATATATAAGGAATCAATGGCTATCTAACTAAACAATGATTTTTTATAGGTCCTTCATATTTATGTGAACAATAAATTTATATTCATCAATGACCTCTATCACTCCCTAGAGTTATTTTATTATTCCTTTAATTCCTATATCTTCATATTCCATAAATTGTCCTATATTTGGAAATATAATATATGGTATTCTAGATGCCCTTAGAACTTACATTTCACTCTTATCAAGATTATGTTTTATTAAACATTTTAACAATTTGTTTTTCTAATAATGAATTTTTAAATTTCAAGTCCTTGATTATTGAGATCATGATTAATATGTGAGGAAAAAAATTAATAAAGGGGGTAGAATGTAATGCCCAGAGATTTTAGAAGAATTAAATTATGTTTGATTGAATATATGAAACAAAACACCTAGAATAACTTATAATGTAACACACTTAGACATTGGGGTATATTTATTTTCAAAATAAATTCAATTTCGTTTAAATCTTTAGTAACAAACAATATAATGTTTTAATAAACCATGACATAGTAATAAAATTATAATTTACATAACACCTTTATAACATAGCCATTAAACTTGGACATATGAATATGAATAATTTTTTAAAAATAATTTAATTTTATTTATATAAATAAATAATATTGATAAATAAGTACTAGAATTTTGGTCATGTATCTATATTCCTAGAAAAAACATTTTCATAAAAAACATTTCCTCACAAAACAATTTTTTATTAATCTTTTTGAACAAATGAAAAAATAATTTTTTTGGACATTTGATAATTTTTATTTAGAAAATTATAAATAATTTTTTTGTTCACAATTTTTAAATTAACTTATGGAATTTTTTATTTTTATGATATGATCAATTTTGTGATGAATAGTAAAAAAGGGTTTTATTGAAAATAGAATTTTTGAATAAAAAATTTATATGGTTAAATTTAGTTTTATAATGTTTTGAAAAGTAATAATAGTAAAATTTTATGTCTATAAGTCTATGTTAGGTTATTTTAGTCAATTTAAAATTAAATTTTTATATTAAAACCTTCTCTATATATTTAAATTTTATCATTAAAAACCTATATTTTTTATCACATATGTGGGTTTAATTTTTAATTATATTTTCCAACATATGTAAATGTAATTTGGAAAAAATTATTGTAAATATGGAATCATAATAATTTATATTATCTAGAATGTTCAAATTAATTTTTAATCCTAATTAATAGTAAAATAAGTCAAAAGTATATATCATGGTAATGAGAAAAACAAGTTTACGAGGGGTGGGGGAAAATTAGAATGAAAAGTGTTATAAATGAACAACAAATTTTGAAATTAATATTTAATTTTTTTGGACCTTATTTATTTTAGGGTTTTAAAATTAATTATTTTGGGGTGGTTTTTCAAGAGAAAAATATGTATTACTTTTTCTATCAAATATTCCTCGTTTTTCATTTACCCAGTTATAAAAGCACAACCCCTCTCGTTTCCCCTTAAGAAAATAATAATAACCTTTTTAGACAAAACAAAACCAAATAAATTAATTAATTTTCCCCATAATAATATAATCCATGAATATACTACGAATAAAATCTAATAAGGCTTTACGTATAAACCATAAAGCATTAACTAAAAATCTATAAGATCATTTCCCATCATTTTTGAAGTATTTATAATTCCACCTCCTTGAAATAAATTTCAATTTTGATAATATAATCATACCAGTAACTGTTATATTGTTGTGTTCTATTATGTTATTTTCATAAAAAATATCTATATAAACATTTACAAAATTGGAAATGAAATTGTCAATTGTGTGTATGGAAGAATACAACATCACAACCTATTGTATTCATTTTCCATAAACCTCTGTAATTTCAAGATATAATTAATGATTTAAAATATTTATATGATTTTTTTTAAATTAATATACTACTGAAATTGTAATATCAAATATACATTAATTATTTCCATTTTTCATGGATAATATAACATTGGTTATATGTACAATAGACTATTGTGTCGCGAAGTGATGTCATTAATTTTTCATTTATATTTTACATGGTAGGTAGTAATGATAATTTTAAATAATATATGATATATTTATTAACTAATAAAATTTAATTAAATATAATTTCACTTATAATTTCTTACCTTCAAATTTGTCAGAAAACAATAATGTCACTCATGTTTATGTGGGTACTACAAAATCTATATGGGTTTGGGAAATGCATTCAAATTAATTGTTACAAGGATGATAATAATGATGGATTTCATTAATATTAATTATATATAAGATATAATAGTTATTCTACAAAAGTGAGTTAATATTTACATATCTTTTATTCCATCCATCGAGAAAAAGGAAACTGCATTGATGTGTATGTATGACTTAACCTCTCTATGAAAGATATAATTCATTTTCATTATCTAAATTATATTGTATTACAATTAATATATATATATAATTAATATAAATTCTATTTATATCTTATTTATATTCTATTGATTATATAAACAATGTAAAATTAAAAGGACCAAAAATACTAATTGAATATATGTATGGAAGAGAAATTAGTTATTACCCAAAATGCGTTTTTATCAAGGAATTGTTAATAAATAGGAAATAAATGGTATTATGTAAATAATATATGGTTTTATGAATATAAATATATCTTTGAATGTTTTTATAATAATCCTATATTAATTATACTTGAGGTTTGAACATGTTGGGAGGAATTTGAGACTTATAGTAAAGGATTTTTAGTCTCTCTTTTATTATTGTGATACATATGCTGAATTCGACACTTATTTTCTTTTTTGTGGTGTATATACATAATATTTTACAAGTTATATCATCTGTATACTGATATTAATTATATTTAATGTTTCATTTTATTATATTATTTAATGTGGCTCAAAATTCCAATGATGGAAATATTTTAAGGGTTTTGTCTCAAAACATATTTCTTTGAGACACTTGTTCTTTTATGAGCATAAATTTTTTGAGAATTTTATGTAAATACACACAAAATATTATATAATGAATAATTCAGAATTCATTATTTATGTGTTACAATTTAATTACTTACTTCATGGTAGTTTTGACTCAATAGTTTCCAAAGCGGTAGGGGTGTATGTTCCAATCTCATTTCAATTGGGATTTTTTATGTTTGTATTTAAACTAGAAGAAATTATTGTAAAAGTTTATAATAAAACCCATTTTAATTTTATTTTCCAATGGTTATTGACCAAATTTTAATATAATATTACAATTTTACAAGTCTCTGGTCTGAAAATAATTAAGAAAATTTATTTATGGAAAATTGAGTTTGTTTCCCTCTTTAGTCAAAAACTCATTGTTTCTCATTTATTTTTTTATAATTATTATAAAAAAAATATAATTTTATTATATCAATGTTAAATTTAATATTTACACATTAATACCTTTTTAAAAATATATTTTAAACGTAATCTTATATTTATTTTCTAAATTATATACTTTTTGAATTTTACAAAGGCATGAATGGAATATTTTATAACATATAAAACAAGATAGGAATTACCAACAATAATATTATTTAATCATTACATTATTTGTTTCATGATTTATTATAAAATAAAATTATAACTACATTATTTATTGAATTTTTAGTTTTTCATAAATTATTTTCAAAATTCAAGGGTACATTTCCTCGTGACGGGTTTTTAATCTTATTAAGAGTATGTATTTCCATCATTAATATACATTTAATGTTATGTGAAACTTGTCAATTATATATATATATGACTATAAAATATATACATATTTAATTATCCCGTCAATTTTCTAGGTAATTCATTACTTATAAGCATTTATCAAATGATTGCGTTATGAAATCTCCTATGATTATAACATTTACAGATATTATGTATCCCATTTTCTTTCCATGGATAATTATTATTTTTTGAGTTATGATTGATTCCATATATGAAACACATATGCATGTAGATTAAATGAATGATACATGGGGGCTTATAATTATAAAACCCTCATATGCTTTGGGTAATTCTTTAGCCTCATGGGACTTCATTTATGTGAGTATAGAGTGAATCTAATCCATTATGCTACTTTTTCCACCATTTGGGGTTGTCTCGATAGTTCATCTTGACTTCTATTTTTTTCATGTATTATGAAGTTAACACATTCTTATGAATATATGATTTTATAATACAATGATATTGATGTTATTTAACCATTTAATTACTAATTTACCTTATCTTTCATTATATCCTTTCATACCTTTGACTCTAGTGTTATGACTCATTACCATGTGTATCTCCGTAATGTGATTTTTTTCACCATTTTTTTAATGTATTCTATACAATATCCGCTTTATATTAATATGATAAAATTGATTTATGAGTGAAATTTGGAAATTGAAATAAATAAGGATACCATGTTTTAGTTTCATTTGATATATTATGATCCTAGTTCTCTAAATACACCAGGCCTCATGATATTTGTCTTTTAATTAATTTATGATTCTATTAATTCCAATGTAATAATTTTTGTGAAAGGATTGGTTCACTATACTAGAACACCATTATGTTCTTATCGAGCCTGGGAATTGAAAAATTGGTATTAGTGTTGTTTCTTTTATTTGGTTTATATATCAAGATATAGTATCCATGTGTTTTAGGAATATGTTGGAACTTGATATAGAGGCGGGATTGGTATGTCATGAAATAAGTTTCTAGGGATAAGCCTAAACTCTATGGGATGGGATTACTACTATTAATGTTGGGTGTTATGATTTTACTATTCACCTCGATTGATGCACGTGATGTTCAATAATTAATTAGTTTTTATTTGGACTATTAAATGTAATGGAATAATGTGTATCATGAATCATGATATGTAATGTAGAATTCAGGGGACATGTAGTCCAGATAGTTTTTGATATTACTACTTTTTATTTTTTTTTCATGTTTAATGTGTCAGAAACATCTCATATGGTGTTTTCCCACATAATAAATTGGTGGAATTTGAAAAAACAAGACCAATGTTTTTTACTTTTCTTCTACTAGATGGTTGTGTGGATAAATAGAGTGATGCTCATTAATGATTATGGTGATGTAATAAACATGCATAGGAGGTGCAATGAACCATGTAGGTTGATTTAGGGATAAAATTACCTTATGTTAAACCCCTTATGGGTGGTTCTGGTATTGGTTTATATATTTAAATTATTATTATAATCCATTATATTGTTTAATGTATAACATAATATGACATTAAACATAATAGATCATGAGGTTGAAAATCTATTCAGCATGTGTTACATATCAGGTCTCTCAGTGGGGGACCTGCTGGGGTACCTTTCAGCTATATATGTATTACATAGGAATGATTTCTATATACTTATATATCATTGTCGATGAACTAACCCCCCAAGGATTATATTGTTGAACAGATAGTCATAGAGGATAGTTCCCTATAATAGGTGATGATATTGGCATGTGATGAATGTTCTGATCCTATGAGATATATAGGGTATGGATGTCGGGTAAAGAGAGCCTGGTAATCTTTAAAAAAGGGGCATAAATTAAATCGTGTGCGATATGAACCATATTATACCTAGATAATGTTGAAGATGGTGGTATAGAACCAACTACATTTTACTTTATTCATTAAATAAAAACCTTGTCACATCTTGATTGTTCTTCTACGTGACATGTCATGTGATAATGTCCTAAGGACAGCTGTTGCATTAAAGGGTCATAGCGGATCCCTACTATGATGAGAACCCGAAAGTGCCATAACACTGTTCTTGAACGTATGTTCTATGGATGGATGATATTATATGAGGGACACAAATAATACAGGTTATTAGGGGTGAGGACTCATAAAACATTGAGGTACCTTCTCATGGTGTGCGCCCTTGGTAATATCCAGGAGGATATTATTAGAACAAGACCCTCTAGTAGGAAATCCACATTTTATAGTGTCATTGGATGTTCCTATTTGCGGACGTGTGTATTGGTCCTTAGACTTTACGATTATTATTAATGGGTATTACAACTCGTGCACTTAGAGGTATTGACAAAAACTGTAAGGACACACTGTTCGAAGCGAGGTAGGATACGTTGGGTGCGTCACAAGTAATACCGCATTAATAGATAATTCGAGAAAGGATTTGTCCCTTCTGTTTCATAACGAAAGTAGATATCTCAGGCCCATTGATGGAATTGATATAGCTTAAATAAATCCATGTCCATGGTAAGGTATGGGCATGTTCAATTCCGGGAATTCAATGAAATAATAATCAAGCACATGGGTTGATGGCACTAGCATGTAACCTGCTTGATTGGAGATATCGAGACAAAGGGATTATATTACATGATAAGCGTTTGTAGGAGGTGACACGTCATTGTGGCATTAACTTCATTCTCTATGGGTGCCTTGGCGTGTTGCTAGACGCTACCAATGGACTTTAGGCAGGCTCAGCCTAATGCCAGTGATAAAGTGGCCTAGACGGTCACACACTATGTGTGTCCCTATATCTCAGTTAAATATTAATTTAACAAGTTGAATAAAGATTATTCCCGATTGTGGTTTAATAATTATTCAAGGATGTATGATCGCATTTATTTCGACACTAGTTATTCGAGAGAATATATTGTGGGAGAAATAATATATATTTATTAGCGAGTAATGCAGTTACATTTATTTATGAAATAAATAGCCATTACTCAAGGTCTCATAAATATGGTGGAGGAAAATAAATAAAAATGAAAAAATAAAAGTACACGCTGTGTTTATATATATATACATGCCTTATATTTTATTTTTCGGGATTCGTGAGAAAATATTGTTTATTTAATTAAATGATATTAAATGTGATACATTGGATGCATGTCAAGTAATAATGATGGTCAACTGTCATTATTAAGACATGGGGTATTACTAAGAATTAAATTAAATAATTAAATGTTTTGGGGCAATTAATTAATTTTATTATTCTAAGTATTATTAATCCCAATTACTTTATTCTCAATAGGGGTTATCCATTTTGGTTGTGCACAACGGATTGGAAATACTCTCAAGGCAAGAGAGAATTCCCTTTCCACCAAGAATGCCCTCATGTTATGAAAGAAAAATCATCCACCGGATCAAGGCGGTCGAAGGCAGACATCGCAAGAGATGGTTCTTCCGCGCTAACACTCGGAGATCCCTTCGGCGATGTCTGGAGATACGTGACACACATGTGGATCACCTCTAGAGGAATCCCACACTTGGATTCTACAACGCAACAATGTATCAACGAATCGTGACCGGACATATCAACGAAGAAATAATTCCAACGAGGTAATTCTTATGCATTAATTAAATTAATTATAATCCACATATGATGATCCTCCTCAAGGGTTCCAGGACTCTTATTTTCTTTTCGTTCTTCTTTCTACTCCGAAGATTCAGCGTTTTATATCGTGACAGATCTTGGATTGAACGTTGTTTAACATTAAAATTAAAGTTGGGAAAACCCACCAATGTGCTTCCGCTGCGCCTGGAACCTACAAGTGGTATCAGAGGGGTCATATAGTTGATTATAATTATTTATTTTTTCGTTGGTGATTTACGCATTTAATAATTTAGTTATTTCAATTCATGTTTAATCATTCTGGAAATCTGAATATCGAGATCCGTTCCTCATCCCTCGTTTCTCGTTTACCTCACAGAAACGAATTTTTCTTTTAATTTTGATTAAAATAAAATAGAGGAACTCATCCGGAGGAGCCGAACGTTTCTGGCCGTACAACACCAGAATACACGGCGTGTATTTGGAAGTACACGCCGTGTAGTTGGAACTACATGCCGTGTACTCACCCAAATTACGCAGATTTATTAAAATTTAATTATTATATTATACAAACCCTTGAGACGTGTACCATAGTGCAACCATAAAACTGAGGCACAACACGTGATAGGTGTTTTATATATGTGTGTTTAATTTAACATCTGCATAATGAAAGGGAACTCACCGGGTTGCCTCCAATGTACAAGTTGCGTACAAGGATAATTTTAAATGAATTTAATTGTTTAAAATTATGATGGATGATAATATCAAGGAAATTCAGAAAAGGGATTTAAGATAAAAGGATTGATTAATTAAAGATAATCAATTGATTCGAGCGTGATTTATCTTAAACAAGAATGATTCAAGAATTGAATGATAGTTTTATTTATGCGTAAATATCATTGCATGTATGGATGATCATGAGATAGACCGAGACCTTTGTATGTGAATGGTTTCTTTTAATTTATTTATTTAAATTAAATTTGTTGGCCTGCGAGCCATCTCCTCATTAATATATAGGACATGTGCGCCCAATGATTCTTTTATGTAAAAACCCCTTTTACCCCTCACATACGTGTGAGATAAATCTATATGAAATGGATGAAGATCCCAAGCTAGTGGAGGTGGCTCAAGTCAGGAGCCAAGGTGAAACCAATACAAGTAGATACAAATATGGACAGGTGGAAAGCTGTAAACACGAACCCGCAAGTTTCAAGGTGTTTCTACCCTAGGTCTTGGGTTAGTTTATCAACCGCTAGATAAACTAACCAATAGAACAAGCTCATGATCATACAATTTATTTTATTTCTGTCAGTTGCATGGTTTATTTATTGTGAGTGTGTTGTCACGATCACACAATTAATGAATATAACAAGCATTTAAGATGGAACTAAAATAAAAACTGGTTTATAGTTAAATATTATCTTAGACATGGTTAATCACTTAAGTATAACCCACTTAATATTAACAAGAATGTAATCAAATATAATAAAATCGAAATTTACATATAGGGATAAAATCCCTCAAAAGAAATATTATGTCGGTACAGCCTTCCATAATCTTGGTTAGAATCGAACCATAGTTCAAAGTGCTTGACCATCCCTTGTTGGGGTGATTTCAATTATCGGGGAATTCTAATTCAAGGTTTTGGGTTGACTTGACATGGTTCGCATCAAGGGTTGACTTCCACAGTAGGACTTGGTGTGACCAAGAGGCAAAGGTCGAGGAAATCCAAAATAAAAGGATTTCAGGATTAGGGAGTCCACTCATCAGATCAAGGAGCTGCGAGTTAATGCAGTTGGCATTTGGAATACCTACCTAAAACCCTTCAAGTTTTTTGATCGGTAAAGACCCGTAAAATTCAAGGGAAATTTTTTTCTTAATTTTCTTTGGAATTTTACAAGAGCGCGGTTTCTGACAGCACCTGATTCCGAGGCCCGGTGTGCCCGGAATCAATTTCCGAAGTTTGGCTCAGGTACGTTCAGTGAACGAACGAGCGGGTATTCCTAACTTTTGATCCGGTGCTCGGAATTGAAATCCGAGGGCACCGATGAACTCGCAGCGCCGATATTCGCTTAAGGAGACCTTTTCCGAAGTTGCGTTTATTTCGGGATGAAAGTTAGTTTTTGGGAGAATTATAAAAAGTTGAATAAAAATGTGGAACACTTTTTATTTTATTCTTATGTTAGTTAACTTCTCCCAAAGGGAGTTAATGGTGGGACCCACATCCACTTAACCTCCCTTGGGAGGATTAAGTGTGGTGGGGCCCACACGAAACCCAACTTTTCAACTTCTCTCTAAACTCCCTTTAACCCCACTTTTAATGTTTTGACAACTTAGCTTATTAATTAGGTTGAGTTGTTTAAACTTTTTCAAACCTTTGAAATTCAAAAAGGTTTGGTTGAGTTAATAAAATAAGCTCTTAGCTTATTTTATTTGGTTAGATTTGTTTAGTCATCTTGAGAGGATTTGAGAGCTTTTCCTTCTTCTTCAAACATTGACGAAGAACGCTCAAGCTCTGACTTAGAACACTGCTCCCCTCTTCTTCGTAGCCGATTGTATCCGAAGATCGACGACGCCTTCCGTGTCAACGAAAGGGAATGTCTCTTCCTCCTCGGACTTTCTTCATCGGCTTACGAAGATTCGCCAACGACGTAGCTCTTCGGACGTACCTCTTCGTCATCAGATTTGACAAACGATTACCGCGACCCCCGACCTTTGCGACGTTGTCTTCTGCGGGACGTTGACAATATTCGAACTTGAACCCAAGGTAGGGGTTGTTGTTATTTGTTTATTTATTTATTCTTGTTCGTGGTTCTAGCATGACTAACGTAAGGATATTTAAATATGTGTTATCGTTTAACGTGAGGGGGCCGGACCGCATGAACACGGCCAAACACCCTCCTTTGTTCTTGTTGATTTATATTGCAGATGAAACAAGATGGCGTGGTGCCGTCGTACCACGCGGTTATTCGCACGCTTATATTGCGCGGCGCTGTCGCCCCGCGCCGTGGAAGGATCATCAAGAACGCTACGCCGTCGCGCCGCGTCGAAGGGAATAAAAGGCGCGGTGGAGGGGCGCGGTGCCGTCACACCGCGCCGGACGACGAACACCGCGTCCGGTTCCGGGCCGCGGCGGGACGAGAAGACCGGCGGCCGGGCCGCCGGCGTCGGAAGCCGGAAAGGGGACCGGTTTGCCGGTCCCGTTGGAGAAAAACCGGCCGGCCAGGTGGCCGGCTGGAAGGTCAAAGACCGGGGGAATTTAATTCCCCGGTAAACCTAAACCCCCCCCCCATTTATGAAGGGGGGCGGTTTCTTTGAGGGGGCAGGCGGCCCCCCGATTTTCCTCAATCAGGCCCCCACGAAGGGGGGCCGGTTCACAAAAAGGCGCGGTTAAAAGCCGCGCCATTATTTGAAGAAGCGGGGGGCCTTGCCCCACCCCCCCCCCCCCCCCCCCCCGCGCGCTGCATCCGTGCGGCGCCAGGCCGCCGCGCCGCCGACCGGCCGGTCGGGCCGGGTCGGATTCGGGTCGGGTCGGCCCGGACCCGGACCCCCCGTTTCGAATCAGTTTCGGTCTTTTGGTCATAACTTGAGCCACGGACCTCCGATTGACGAACCGTCTGCGGCAACACGATCCTTGGATCGAGACGGTCGTGTCGGTATATTTCACTCAAAGTTTAGGAATACTTTGAGTTCGGACGGGTTGATTCGTTCACGAAACCAACCGGGCCTTCGGAGCAGAAACGCTCGTATCTTGAGCTACGAACGTCCGATTGACGTGTCGTTAGCTTTGTTGTGTTCCTATTAGTGAGAGGGATGTTTTGGCATACTCCGCCCGAGGTTTGGATGCAGGTGGAGTACGGTCGAGTTTGTTTTGCCTTAAAAACCAACCGGGCCCCGGGGACGAAAATGCCAATAACTCTCAGACCGGGCGTCCGATCGACGCGCCGTCTGTTGCGTTGAGTTCCTGTTGATGATACGGAACTTTTGGATACATCAACTCTGGACTTTGTGACAGTTGATGTATCAGCCTCTCGGCTCGTGGAGCGGACCCTCCCGTACGAGCTTGCTGTGTGCGGGAACCCTAGTGCTGGCTGCGACTGTGACTACTACTGCTACTGCTACTGCTACTGTGACTACGACGACGACAGTACAAAGATCCTGTGTGGATTCGACGACGATGACTATAGCACTCAGCGATCCTACATGGATCAGTGCTACAGGTCCTGTGTGGGCCCGATCCTGTGTGGGTCTGATCCTATGTGGGTCCTTGCGCTCAGCGGTCCTGTGTGAACCAGCGCCTACAGGTCCTATGTGGGCCCGATCCTGTGTGGGTCTTTTGCGGGGGTTAGTTACCTATCGATCCTTCGTGGGTCCGACGACTTAGATGGATCAGGGATCATCTTTATCGTCTTTCGAAGAAGTATACCTATGTGAGCTGAATCATGTTGCTTTCCTGTGTGGATTGTGTTGTGCTGTCCTGTGTGGATTACGTTTTGCTTTCCTGTGTGGAATACGTTTACTTTCCTGTGTGGAATGAGTTGTACTTGGGCTCGGAGGTTGGAGCGTATTTGAAATTGATGACTTAGGTATATGTATGGGCATATACCAAAGCAGTGTCGGTTGTTACTTAGTGATTGTACCTTTCTTCGTGATTTATCCTTTTTGGATTTTGAGAGACCTTCAGGTGTCTCGGGGTCCCTACTGAGTAGCTTATACTCACCCCTGCACGGGCTATGCCCGCACTACGTTGTGTTGGTTGCAGACGACGGACAACGTTGATCATGGCTGAGGCTTGCAGAGCAGGACGGTACCTGGAGGTGGACCACTAGTCGGGACGTGTTCGGAGCGGACGACGGGACCCGTGGAGTAGTGGAGCTATCTGTACCCATCCTTCAGGTGGGATCTCCAGTGGACAGTTCGGTGTATCGGCTTTTACCTACAGTTTTTGTTTTCCCTTTCGAGTTGTACTTTACTTTTAGTTTGGGATTGTATACTGGCCCATTTACTTTTCCGCACTTTCAGTTGTACTCTGTTTTTACTTAGTGATTACTTTCCGCTTTCTTACTCTGTGGTGTTTGTTTACTTTACAAAGGCAATGCCTTCCCTTTTTACCGGGATTTACGCCTTGGTGCTAGTCTCCAGCCCCTGGCCTATGGAAGGCTGGCTTGGGGTAGTCACGGCACGGACCCCGAGGGCGGGTCGTGACAAATTGGTATCAGAGGAATTCCGTTCTACCGTGAACTCTGATCTTTTCTATGTGAAGCAATAATGTTTAGCGTATTGAGTGTGGCTATCAGTCCAGGGAGTCCAGTGTTGGTGCGACGGCCGACGTATCCGTACACCAAGACCCTGACTTCTGATTTCCGACTTAATGCACGAAAACATTGATTGCGTGTGTGTTTCAAAGTTTTCTTTGTGATTACTTATATCATCTCATCAGGTATATTGTTCTGACCGTGGCGCACCTGTTTCCTTTTTAGGATGGCCCCACGATGGCAGCTAGCTAGGGTTCCGAGAGTCGAGTGTGACGACAACCCACTGAGCGATGAGGCCTCGGTGCAGGGCCCTTTGTCAGCAGTGGCACCGGCGGTAGCTCTACCCGTCAAGCCACTGATACTTCCAGCACCAACCATTGACGATGCACGTCGCCTCAGCGCACTGCATGAGTTTCAGCGCCAACGACCACCCATGTTTCGCGGGGAGACGGATCCCCAGGTAGCAGAGGACTGGCTGGAGGCAGTGGTATGTGTGTTTAGGCTAGTGAGGACACCAGCAGACCTCATGGTGATCCTCGCTGCGAGCCTACTAAACGCAGCAGCAGGACGATGGTGGAGCTTGATGCTCCAGGTGCACGATGAGGCATCTCTACTTTGGACGGACTTTGAGAACCTCTTCCGCTCAGAGTTCATCCCAGCCACCCTTCGTGCGGTGCGTATCCAGGAGCTTCTTTAGATGCGGCAGGGCAGCATTACGGTCGCTCAGTACTCGGCGAGATTTACTGATCTCTCGCGCTACTCGACCGACATGGTACGAGACCCATTCTTCCGGGCCCGGACCTTCGAGAAGGGTTTGAGACACAAGATCAGTGCATCGCTGATCTCCCTCAGCATACCGACTCAGACAGAAGTACTGGAGCGGGCCCTTCTGATCGAGAGCTTCCTTGCTGAGTCTACACCAGCACCGAGACCCACCGCAGAGCGGCACGTGGCAGAGTCATTTGCAGCAGGCAGTCGACGGATGACTCAGGGGTCTAGGCAGACCAGACCTTCGGGAAGACAACCTCAGGAAACTGGCTCAACAGTGCGGAGCACACAGCGAGGAGCCAGTCTTCCGAGAGGGAGACAGTGCTACTCATGCGGCGGGCAGGGCCACATGGCTCGTGACTGCCCGACCCGCCGTGCCGAGGAGCAGCAGTCGGTTGGGGGACCACCGAGGCAGAGGCAGAGGGTCGACCGTGGCGGTCCGCAGGGAGGAGGCGGACAAGGTAGAGGAGCTGGACGAGCAGCCGGTGGTGGGCGACGCTTTGAGGCTCTGCCACCACCACCACCAGGAGGTCCACCCCAACCACAGGGAGTTGGCGGGCAGAGACAGGCACAGCTCCAGGCAGCAGAGGCCTACGACCACGGCGCACCCGAGATGATTCGAGGTACTATCTGTGTCTATTCCACCCTTGCTGTAGTTCTTATAGACACAGGAGAGAGTCACTCTTTCATAGCCGCTGCCCTTGTTCGGAGCTCGGATATTCCGACAGAGCCGTTGGCTCGATCATTACGGCTAGAGACTCCTACGGGAGAAGACTCGACGATTACGCACTGGTGCCGGTAGTGCGAGCTTAATCTAGGAGGCGAGAGCTTTGGCTGGGATCTTCTTGTAGCAGTGTCGAGGCCTTACGACGTCATCTTGGGCATGGATTGGCTATCTACGGTCCATGCGCAGATTGACTTTTTTAGGCGCAAGGTGCGATGTGTACGCACCGACGGGAGCAGGTTCACCTTCACCGGCGAGAAGGGAGCCTTTGCAGCACATGATGGACTTCCGCGGAGGAGAGGACAGCCCATTACTCATCGGTTAGCTAGCCTCATCCTTGGAGCAGTTGACGTGCGGAGCCCTGGTTTTCCTGCAATGGTGGATCAGTTTGCGGACATTTTTCCCGACGACGTTCCAGGGCTACCTCCTCATAGAGAGGTAGACTTTTATATTGACATGTACCCCGGGATAGCCCCGATATCCACTCCAGCATATCGGATGGCCCCCGCTGAGCTTCGAGAGCTACGGGTACAGTTGGAGGACTTGCAGGGCAAGGGGTTCATCCGACCCAGTGTTTCACCCTGGGCATCCCCGATATTGTTCACTAAAAAGGCGGACGGAAGCCTGCAGCTTTGTGTTGACTATCGTCGCCTGAACCAGGTGACAGTGAGGAACATGTATCCGCTACCGAGGATTGATGACCTCTTTGATCAGCTCAAAGGAGCACGGTGGTTCTCGAAAATAGACCTCAGGTCAGGTTATCATCAGCTCAGAGTCAGAGATGAGGATGTGAAGAAGACGGCCTTCAGATGTCGGTATGGCCACTATGAGTTCTTGGTTATGCCATTCGGTGTAACCAATGCTCCAGAAGCGTTCATGGCTCTCATGAACAGTATCTTTCAGCCATACCTCGATCGGTTTGTCGTGGTCTTCATCGATGACATTCTGATTTACTCTACGACTGAGGAGGAGCATGCCTATCACTTGCGACTTGTACTAGACACACTCCGAGAGCACCAGCTTTACGGTAAGCTCTCAAAGTGCCAGTTCTGGATACGTGAGGTCCACTTCTTGGGACACGTTATCTCTGAGGCGGGAGTTGAAGTGGATCCGGCGAAGATCGAGGCTGTGTTAGCATGGGAGCCACCCAGGAGCGTGACTAAGGTTCGGAGTTTCTTGGGACTAGCTGGATACTATCGGAGATTCGTGCCAGATTTCTCTAGAGTTGCGGCACCACTCACAGCTTTGACGAAGAAGGGGAAACCCTTCGTATGGTCAGACAGATGTCAACAGAGCTTCTAGGAGCTGAGACAGAGATTGACTAGCGCACCTATCTTGAGGTTGCCTGAGGAGGGAGTAGGGTACGTAGTCTACTGCGATGCATCAGGGACCAGACTCGGATGTGTTCTGATGCAGGAGCAGGCAGTGATCGCCTATGGATCACGTCAGTTGAGGCCGCATGAGCAGAACTATGCTACCCATGACCTGGAGTTAGCAGCAGTGGTCTTCGCTATGAAGACATGGTGACACCATCTGATGGGCGAGCGCTTTACAGTCTTTTCCGATCATCAGAGTCTCAGGTATATCTTCTCGCAGAAGGACCTGAACCTGAGACAGCGGCGATGGCTCGAGTTCCTCCAAGACTATGACTTTGAGATAGTCTATACTTCTGGGAAGGGGAACGTAGTAGCCGATGCCCTCAGCAGGAGGACGGGCATTCAGCTACTTGAGGAGGCGACAGAGTAGCTAGCCTCTTTAAATATATCCTTCGTGGATAGAGATGGAGCAGCCTTCCTCCAGTCTCTCATAGTCACCCCTCCACTACTACAGCGGGTCAGAGAGGCACAGCGTGAGGATGATGACTGTGAGACACGGCATGAACAGATATCCTCGGGACAGGCACCTGATGGTTTCTCCCTTGGAGCAGAGCACGACATCCTTTTCAGAGGACGTACCATGGTACCAGTCTCTTTGCAAGAGGAAGTTCTGAGAGAGTTTCACACTTCTCCTTTGGCGGTACATCCTGGAGTGGCGAAGATGTACCAGGACCTCAGACGACAGCACTAGTGGCTGGGCATGAAGAAGGCAGTAGCAGAGTTCGTTTCTCGATGCCACACCTGCCAACAGGTGAAGGCAGAGCATCAGGTACCAGCAGGCTTGGTACAGCCCTTGGAGGTCCCGGAGTGGAAGTGGGACGGCATATCTATGGACTTCGTGACTGGACTTCCACGCACTTCCAGAGGTCACGACTCCATCTGGGTGATTGTTGACCGACTAACCAAGTCAGCACACTTCTTACACATCAGAGAGCAGGGCTCAGTGGAGATCTTGGGACGTCTCTACGTTCAGGAGATTGTGCGGCTCCACGGTGTGCCATCATCTATCGGCTCCGATCGAGATGCCCGCTTTACTTCCCGACTTTGGAAGGGGTTACAGGAGGCGTTCGGGACGCAGCTACGTCTGAGCACAGCCTTTCACCCTCAGACGGATGGTCAGACGGAGAGGACCATTCAGACTCTCGAGGACATGCTCCGCGCATGTGTCCTAGACTTTGGTTGTAGCTGGGAGGACCACCTACCCTTGGTGGAGTTTGCGTACAACAACAGCTACCACTCCACCATTGGGATGGCACCGTACGAGGCGTTGTACGGCCGACCTTGTAGATATCCTTTGTGCTGGACAGACCCTGGGGAGTCAGCACTGGTGGGACCGGAGATGGTCCAGGCCACGACAAAGAAGGTCCAGGTCATCCAGGAGCGGATGAGGACAGGTCAGAGCCGGCAGAAGTCATATGCTGACAGGAGGCGGAGGCCACTGGAGTTCGAGGATGGCGACCACGTCTTCTTGCGGGTCTCACCTCGACGTGGTATTCGGAGATTTGGCCGAGGCAGCACGTTATCTCCGCGCTTCATCGGACCCTTCCAGGTCCTCAGTAGGGTTGGCGAGGTGGCTTATCGCCTGGCTCTTCCACCTCAGTTGCACCGAGTGCACGACGTCTTCCACGTATCTCAGCTGAGGAGATACGTGCACGACCCGACGCACATCATTGACCATGGGGAGCTTGACGTTGATGATGGGGTGACTTTTACGGAGGTCCCGGTGGAGATAGAGGATCGACAGGAGTAGGTCCTACATGGGCGATCGATTCCTCTTGTGCGCATCAGATGGCAGCACGAGAATCTCCAGGAGAGCACATGGGAGCGGGAGGCTCAGATGCGTGCTCAGTACCCTCATTTGTTTCCCTAGTTTTTGATGTATCTTTACGGGGACGTAAAGCCCTGAGGTGGGAGTAATGTAAAGACCCGTAAAATTCAAGGGAAATTTTTTTCTTAATTTTCCTTGGAATTTTACAAGAGCGCGGTTTCTGACGGCACCTGATTCCGAGGCCCGGTGTGCCCGGAATCAATTTCCAATGTTTGGCTCGGGTACGTTCAGTGAACGAACGAGCGGGTATTCCTAAATTTTGATCCGGTGCTCGGAATTGAAATTCGAGGGCACCGATGAACTCGCAGCGCCGATATTCGCTTAAGGAGACCTTTTCCGAAGTTGCGTTTATTGCGGGACGAAAGTCAGTTTTTGGGAGAATTATAAACAGTTGAATAAAAATGTGGAACACTTTTTATTTTATTTTTATGTTAGTTAACTTCTCCCAAAGGGAGTTAAAGGTGGGACCCACATCCAATAAACCTCCCTTGGGAGGATTAAGTGTGGTGGGGCCCACACGAAACCCATCTTTTCAACTTCTCTCAAAACTCCCTTTAACCCCACTTTTAATGTTTTGACAACTTAGCTTATTAATTAGGTTGAGTTGTTTAAACTTTTTCAAACCTTTGAAATTCAAAAAGGTTTGGTTGAGTTAATAAAATAAGCTCTTAGCTTATTTTATTTGGTTAGATTTGTTTAGTCATCTTGAGAGGATTTGAGAGCTTTTCCTTCTTCTTCAAACTTTGAAGAAGAACGCTCAAGCTCCGACTTAGAACACCGCTCCCCTCTTCTTCGTAGCCGATTGTATCCGAAGATCGACGACGCCTTCCGTGTCAATGAAAGGGAACGCCGCTTCCTCCTCGGACTTTCTTCGTAGGCTTAGGAAGATTCTCCAACGACGTAGCTCTTCGGATGTACCTCTTCGTCATCGGATTTGACGAACGATTACCGCGACGCCCGACCTCCGCGACGTTGTCTTCCGCGGGACGTTGACAATCTTCGAACTTGAACCCAAGGTAGGGGTTGTTGTTATTTGTTTATTTATTTATTCTTGTTCGTGGTTCTAGCATGACTAACATAAGGATATTTAATTATGTGTTATCGTTTAACGTGAGGGGGCCAGACCGCATGAACACGGCCGAACACCCTCCTTTGTTCTTGTTGATTTATATTGCGGATGAAAAAAGATGGCGTGGTGCCGTCGCACCACGCGGTTATTCGCACGCTTATATTGCGCGGCGCCGTCGCGTCGCGCCGTGGAAGGATAATCAAGAATGCGACGCCCTCGCGCCGCGTCGAAGGGAATCAAAGGCGCGGTGGAGGGGCGCGGTGCCGTCGCACCGCGCTGGACGACGAACACCGCGGCCGGTTCCGGGACGCAGCAGGACAAGAAGACCGGCAGTCGGGCCGCCGGCGTCCGAAGCCAGAAAGGGGACCGGTTTTCCGGTCCCGTTGGAGAAAAACCGGCCGGCCAGGTGGCCGGCCGGAAGGTCAAAGACCGGGGGAATTTAATTCCCCGGTCAACCTAACCCCCCCCATTTATGAAGGGGGGCGGTTTCTTTGAGGGGGGCAGGCGGCCCCGCGGTTTTCCTCAATCAGGCCCCCACGAAGGGGGGCCGGTTCACAAAAAGGCGTGGCTAAAAGCCGCGCCGTCATTTGAAGAAGCGGGGGGCCTTCCCCCCCCCCCCCCCCGGCGCGCTGGATCCGTGCGGCGCCAGGCCGCCGCGCCTCTGAGCCGGCCGGTCGGGCCGGGTCGGACCCGGGTCGGGTCGACCAGGTTCGGGCCGACCCAGGGGGGTCGGGCCGGGTCGGCTCGGACCCGGACCCCCCGTTTCGAATCAGTTTCGGTCTTTTGGTCATAACATGAGCCACAGACCTCTGATTGATGAACCGTCCGCGGAAACACGATCCTTGGATCGAGACGGTCGTTTCGGTATATCACACTCAAAGTTTCGGAATAATTTGAGTTCGGTCGGGTTGGTTCGTTCACGAAACCAACCGGGCCTTCGGAGCGGAAACGCTCGTATCTTGAGCTACGTACGTCCGATTGATGTGCCGTCAGCTTTTTTGTGTTCCTCTTAGTGAGACGGATCTTTTGGCATACTCCGCCCGAGGTTTGGACACAGGTGGAGTACGGTCGGGTTGGTTTTGCCTTAAAAACCAACCGGGCCCCGGGGACGAAAATGCCAATAACTCTCAGACCGGGCGTCCGATCGACGCGCTGTCTGTTGCGTTGAGTTCCTGTTGACGATACGGAACTTTTGAATACATCAACTCTGGACTTTGTGACAGTTGATGTATCAGCCTCTCGGCTCGTGGAGCGGACCCTCCTGTACGAGCTTGCTGTGTGTGGGAACCCTAGTGCTGGCTGCGACTGTGACTACTACTGCTACTGCTACTGCTACTGTGACTACGACGACGACAGTACAGAGATCCTGTGTGGATTCGACGACGACGACTACAGCACTCAGCGATCCTACGTGGATCAGTGCTACAGGTCCTGTGTGGGCCCGATCCTGTGTGGGTCCGATCCTGTGTGGGTCCTTGCGCTCAGCGGTCCTGTGTGAACCAGCGCCTACAGGTCCTATGTGGGCCCGATCCTGTGTGGGTCTTTTGCGGGGGTTAGTTACCTATCGATCCTTCATGGGTCCGACGACTTAGATGGATCAGAGATCATCTTTATCGTCTTTCGAAGAAGTATACCTGTGTGAGCTGAATCCTGTTGCTTTCCTGTGTGGATTGTGTTGTGCTATCCTGTGTGGATTACGTTTTGCTTTCCTGTGTGGAATACGTTTACTTTCCTGTGTGGACTGAGTTGTACTTGGGCTCGGAGGTTGGAGCGTATTTGAAATTGATGACTTAGGTATATGTATGGGCATATACCTAAGCAGTGTCAGTTTTACTTCGTGATTGTACCTTTCTTCGTGATTTATCCTTTGTGGATTTTGAGATACCTTCAGGGGTCTCGGGGTCCCTACTGAGTAGCATATAGTCACCCCTGCACGGGCTATGCCCGCACTACGTTGTGTTGGTTGCAGACGACAGACAACGTTGATCTTGGCTGAGGCTTGCAGAGCAGGACGATACCTGGAGGTGGACCACTAGGCGGGACGTGTTCGGAGCGGACGACGGGACCCGTGGAGCAGTGGAGCTATCTGTACCCATCTTTCAGGTGGGATCTCCAGTGGACAGTTCGGTGTAGCGGCTTTTACTTACAGTTGTTGTTTTCCCATTCGAGTTGTACTTTACTTTCAGTTTGGGTTTGTATACTGGCCCATTTACTTTTCCGCACTTTCAGTTGTACTCTGTTTTTACTTAGTGATTACTTTCTGCTTGCTTACATTGTGGTGTTTGTTTATTTTACAAAGGCAATGCCTTCCCTTTTTACCGGGATTTACACCTTGGTGCTAGTCGCCAGCCCCTGGCCTATGAAAGGCAGGCTTGGGGTAGTCACGGGACGGACCCCGTGGGCGGGTCGTGACATGATCAACCCATGTTGGGGTAATGCGAAGGGAAATATGGATCCTTGCCACTAGAATATTCATGCAACAGAATATTCCGAAGTCAATTGTGAGGGTTATTGGATTTCGATAAAATAGTGGGAGACTAATAAGTATTAATTTATTTATTTGTCTCAATTTTTGTAATAATGTAATAAACCTATTCTCATATTAATTTGTAGAAACGGCAAGAAAATGACTTCAAACATATCATTACGCACCATACTCGAGAAGGAAAACCTTCTCACCGACACCAATTTCCAAGAGTGGTAGAGGCGTTTACGCGTCGTCCTTCTCCACGAAAGGAAATTGTATGTGCTAGAAGAACCTATTCCAGTTGTGCCTGGGAAATAGGCTAGTGATGAGGAATTATCTCTCTACATGAAACACATGGATGATGCCACAGATGTCCAGTGTTTCATGCTATTGTCCATGTCTAATAATCTCTTGAATCAACATGAAAACATGGAGGCGTATAGCATGATGTCTCACCTTAAGGATCTATACCAAGAGAAGGGGAGACATGAGAGGTATGAGATCTCCAATGCTTTTTTCACCACGAAGCTTGGAGAGTCTGCGCCAGCTGGGCCTCATGTAGTCATGATTATTGGCTACATTGAACACCTGGACATCTTAGGGATTAAATTCCTGGATGAGTTGCGTACAGATATCATCCTATCATCACTTCCCAAGACCTTCTCTAGCTTCATTGTCAACTATAATATGAGCGACAATGAGAAGAGTCTATCGGAGCTTCAGACCTTGATTCTCCAAGTAGATAAGGACATGGGGCATGACCAACCCGCGGTCCTTATGGTGAACAAGAAAAGGAAGGACAAGGCAAAAGGGCCAAAGACTTATAAACGGTATGTAGCCCCCGAGCACCATCCCTCCAAGAAGGGGAAGATCCAGAGGAAGGGAAAGGAATGGGAGGCAGTGTGTTTTACATGTGGCAAGCAGGGAAAATGCAAGAGGAACTGCACCCAGAAGCGTGGGGACGCTAAAGGTGCGTTCGTTATCGAGTGTAATCTTTCTATTTCTACGCATTTGGTATTAGATACATATTGTGGGGCTCACATCTGTATTCAAATACAGGAACCAATTAAATTTAGAAGGCTCGCCAGAGGAGAGGTGGATCTTCGCGCTGCCAATGGCGCAAGGCTGGCTGCGTTGGCTATTGGCGACTACCACCTCTCATTGCCGACTGGGATGATTTTTGTTTTACATAACTATTATTTTGTGCCTAGTGTTACCAAGAAAATAATTTCTGTATCTTGTTTGGATATGGATGGATTTGTTTTCATGTTCGGAAATAAGGGTTGTCTCTTTTATAAGAACAACATATGTTATGGTATCGCACATTGGAATAATGGTTTGTATGTATTAAATTACAAAAGCCATGTGTTGGCAATCGATAACGAAACAAACTCACATGACTCATACGTCACCCAGTTATGGCATCACCGCCTTGGTCATGTGAACGAGAAGCATTGGACAAAGCTCTACCAAGATGGCTATTTAGACTCTACTGAGCTAAAACCACTTGATAGATGTCACACTTGTTTACAAGGAAAAATGACCAAGCCACCTTTTGGTGGACAAGGTGAAAGGGCCACAGAGCTTCTAGGATTGGTACCCACGGATGTGTGTGGACCATTTCCAGTAGAAGCTAGAGGTGGATATTCTTACTTTATTACTTTTACTGATGACTTGAGTAGATATGGCTATGTCTACTTGATGAGGTATAAGTCAGAAGCCTTAGAGAAATTTAAGGAATTCAAGAATGACGTAGAGAATCATCTTGGTAAGTAGATAAAGAAGCTTTGATCAGATCGAGGTGGAGAATATCTGAACCAAGAGTTCATCGATCTTCTACGGGAGTCTGGGATTCTATCTCAGCTCCCTCCTCCTTATACAACACAGTGGAATGGTGTTAGTGAAAGGAGAAACCACATCTTGTTGGACATGGTGAGGTCGATGATGAGCCATGCAGATCTTCCATTATCCTTCTGGGGATATGCATTACAAACTGCAGCATACACATTAAACCAAGTACAAACTAAGGCGAAAAATGGAATTCCATCCGAGTTGTGGAATGGAAGGAAACCCACATTGTCTCACACACGTGTATGGGGATGTGAGGCGTTTGTTAAGGCCTTCTCTGGCAACAAACTAGCACCCCGGGGCACGAAGTGTATCTTTATAGGATATCCCAAGGAAACTAAAGGATATTACCTATATAACCCTCAAGACAAGAATGTGACTGTTGCCAGACAAGCCATCTTTCTTGAGAGGGATCACATCATCAAGAAGGATAGTGGGAGCAAGATTGACTTCGATAAAGTTTATGCTCCAGTTATATAGGTGTTGTTACAGGAACAAGTTCCACAGGTCCCTGTGGAAGAGGTTCCAGAAACACAAGTACTGCGTAGGAGCTCAAGAGAAGTAAGGGAACCAGAGAGATTTGGTTTCCTAGTCACCGAGGATGGTGAATCCTTATTGTTGGATAATGATGAACCTCTCTCCTACATGGAAGCATTAGAAAGCTCAGAAGCTACAAGATGGCTAGAAGCTATGAATTTTGAGATAGATTCCATGTATCAGAACCAAGTTTGGGTTCTAGTCGATGAGCCAGTTGATGTAAAGCATGTTGGAGGCAAATGGGTATTCAAAAGAAATCTAGACATGGAAGGTCAAGTTAGAACCTATAAAGCAAGGCTAGCGGCTAAGGGATTTAGACAGCGTCAAGGAATTGAATATGATGAAACCTTCTTGCCAGTTGCCATGTTTAAATCCATTAGAATCATGATTTCCATAGAATCTTACCATGACTACGAGATTTGGCAGATGGATGTGAAAACAATATTACTTAACAGGAACCTTCAGGAAGATGTCTATATGACACAAACAGAAGGTTTTGTGACACCAGGTGAAGCCAAACGGGTTTGCAAGTTGCAGAAATCCATTTATGGATTGAAGCAAGCATCTAGGTCATGGAACATTCGATTTGATGAAGCCATAAAGGAATTTTGTTTCATTAAGAACGAATGTGTGCCATGTGTTTATAAGCGGTTTAATGGGAATGCAGTCGTCATCCTAGTGGTATATGTTGATGAAATATTGCTTATTGGAAACTACGTACCAACCTTATAGTCAGTTAAGGACTGGTTGAACAAGTGGTTCTCCATGAAGTACATAAGAGAAGAAGCCTACATTCTAGGGATCAAGATCATTCGTGAAAGATCCAAGAGGCTGCTTGGATTAAGTCAGGGTACATACATTGACCAGATACTAAAAAGATTTAGTATGGAAAAATCCAAGAGGGGATTGGTTCCAGTGTCACATGGCTTACATATTTTTAAGAAAATGTGTCCCCAGACACAATAGTAGAAATATAGGATGAGTAATATCCCATACGCTTCGGCTATAGGATCCATCATGTATACCATGTTATCTACCAGGCTTGATGTTTCCTATTCACTGAGCATGGTAGGCAGATATCAAGAAGATCTAGTAGAACAACAGTGTACTACTTTTAAGACTATCCTTATGTATCTGAGAAGAACTATGGATATGTTCCTGGTGTATGGAGGAGACGAGGAGCTTATCATCTGAGGGTATACTAATGCTAGCTTTCAGACAGATCTGAATGATCTGAAGTCGCAATATGGATATGTTTTCTGATTCAATGGAGGAGCTGTGAGCTGGAAGAGTTCAAAGCATCCAGTTGTCACCGATTCTACAGCGGAGTCCGAGTATATAGCGACTTCTGATGCAGCTAAGGAAGCTGTTTGGATTTGGAACTTTGTCCAGGAGCTTGATGTGGTGCCTAGAAGTAAGGATCCCATTACATTGTATTGTGATAATACTGTAGTGGTGGCTCTTGCAAAAGAACCAAGGTCACATCAACGGACAAATCACATACTCCGGAAGTATCACCTCTTGAGAGATTTCTATCAGAGGGGTGAATTTGCAGTGAGAAGAGTATCCACGGAAGAGAACGTGGTAGACTCCATGACTAAAGTCCTATCTCAGCATAAGCATGAATATCATGTGAGAGCTAGCGGGTTAAAGGTTGTTAGTAGTTGTCTCTAGTCCAAGTGGGAGTCTGCTGGAGTTGGTGGTCTAGAACCAACTACTTTGTAATTTATTCATTAAATAAAAACCTTATCACATCTTGATTATTCTTCTACGTGACATGTCATGTGATAATGTCCTAAGGACAGCTGTTGCATTAAAGGGTCATAGCGGATCCCTGCTATGATGAGAATCGGGAAGTGTCATAACACTGTTCTTGAATGTATATTCTATGGCCGGATGATATTATTTGAGGGACACAAATAATACAGGTCATTAGGGGTGAGGACTCATAAAACATTGAGGAACCTTCTCATGGTGTGCTCCCTTGGTAATATCCAGGATGATATTATGAGAACAAGACCCGCCAGTAGGAAATCCACATTTCATAGTGTCATTGGATGTTCCTATCTGCGGACGTGTGTATTGGTCCTTAGACTTTAAGATTATTATTAATGGGTATTACAACTCGCGCACTTAGATGTATTGACGAAAACTGTGACGAAACACTGTTCGCAGCGAGGTAGGATACCTTGGGTGAGACACGAGTAATAGAGCATTAATAGATAATGCGAGAAAGGATTTTTCCCTTCCGTTCCATAACAGAAGTAGATATCTCAGGCCCTTTGGTGAAATTAATATAGCCTAAATAAATCCATGGCCATGGTAAGGTATGGGCAAGTTCAATTCCGGGAAGTCAAGGAATGGATAATCAAGCACATGGGTTGATGGCACTAGCATGCAACCCGCTTGGTTGGAGATATCGAGACAAATGGATTATAATACACAGTAAGTGTTCGTAGGAGGTGACACGTCATTGCGGCGTTAACTTCTTTCTCTATGGGTTCCTTGGCGTGTTGTTAGACGCTAACCTTGGACTTTTGGCTGGCTCAGCCTAACTATACTGAGAAAGAGGCCTAGAGGGTCACACACTAAGTGTGTCCATGTATCTCAGTTAAATATTAAATTAACAAGTTGAATAAGCATTATTCCCGATTGTGGTTTAATAATTATTAAAGAATGTATGATCGCATTTATTTCGACACTAGTTATTCGAGAGAATATATTGTGGGAGAAATAATATATATTTATTAGCGAGTAATGCAGTTACATTTATTTATGAAATAAATATCCATTACTCAGGGTCTAATAAATATGGTGGAGGAAAATAAATAAAACTGAAAAAATAAAAGTACACGCCGAATATATTTATATATACACGCCGTGTAGTTTATTTTTCGGGATTCGTGAGAAAATATTGTTTATTTAATTAAATGATATTAAATGTGATAAATTGGATTCATGTCAAGTAATAATGATGGTCAGATTTCATTATTAAGATATGGGGTATTACTACGAATTAAATGAAATAATTAAATGCTTTTGGGCAATTAATTCATTTTATTATTCTAAGTATTATAAATCCCAATTACATTATTCTCAATAGGGGATAGCCATTTTGGTTGTGCACAATGGATTGGAAATACTCTCAAGCCAAGAGAGAATTCCCTTTCCACCAAGAACGACCTCATGTTACGAGAGCAAGATCCTCCACCAGATCAAGGCGGTCGAAGGCGGACATCGCAAGAAAATGTTCTTCCGCGCTAGCACCCGGAGATCCCTTCGGCGACATCCGGAGATACGTGGCACATGTGTGGATCACCGCTAGAGGAATCCTATACTTGGATTCTACAATGCAATGACAGATCACAGAATCATGACCGGAAAGATCAACGAAGAAAGAATTCCAACGAGGTAATTATTATGCATTAAATAAATTAATTATAATCAACATATGATGATCCTCCTCAAGGGTTCCGGGACACTTCTTTTCTTTTCGTTCTTTGTTCTATTCCGAAGATTTGGCGTTTTATATCATGACGGATCTCGGATTGAATGTTGTTTAACGTTAAAAATAAAGTTGGGGAAACCCACCAACACGCTTCCGCTACGCCCGGAACCTACAGATTATGGGTAAGTTAAAAGACCCTATAAACCATAATTTTAATTGATTTTTTACTATTCACTTAAGAAAAGTTAGTCCTTATAATTTTTTTTGATGGTGACCCATGAGAGGGGTTATCCCGAGTAGTGAAAACCTTCTAGGTGTGAAAAATATTTATATTCTAGTATCCATAACAGATGCATGGGAGGCGTTATCGAGTTATTTTATAAGAATAATAAAACATTAGTCATTATTGAGAGGTGCACAAAGGGTGTTAACCAATTTCTATAGAGACTAGTTTGGATGGGTAGGATTGTTCGGGTTCTTTACTTAGCTATGATGTATTCAAATGGTATACAATGAGAAAGTGAGTTTCTTTCTTATACAATTATTAATAACAGATTATTTGAATATGAACAAATTTATTTATTAGGAAAACCATTTTATATATTCATGGTGGTAACCTACAGGGATTTACTCTTCACTCCATGTATGTGCCTTCGGCAGTATGTAGGCATGGTTTTCCTAGACAATTGTAAAGGTATTGGTATATCTTATGATGTTGAAAATTCCCTCATAGTGTTGATTTATGGTGATTTTGGGATTGATTGGTGATAGTTCACATGAAGAATGGATTAATTAGTATTTGATATCCTACTTGTTGGTATTTTGACCATTATCTTTTCTATCAATTTTCACTAATTCATCTTCATCATTTGTTATAGCTCTCCCATTTGTTTTTTTTATCTTTGGCATAGCTATACATAAATATACTATGTTTATCACATGTTTTATTTTGGGTATTATTTCATTCCCACGTATGAAGGTTCGTATGGTAAACCCATGATGATTAGGTATGCATTGTTGGTCTACTGGTAAGCCGATTAGAGTGAAATGTCAAGATGACATGCTTTGGTTCGTTACAAAATCGTAGTAGAGAGTAGAATCCTTATAATTAACTATCCTTTTAAAAGTACCCAATAATTATTTGGGGTTGTATGGTATATAGAGACATAAAAATTCTATAATAGAAAAATGGCCTTTTTGCAATGGCCCCCTAATCCCATCGCAAATAATTTGTTTTTTTTTTGCGATGATATTAGGGGTCACGTCGCAAAAGTTTTGGCCCTATGTGATGCAGATTGCACGTCATGTTGAGTCAATAAGGTTTTCCTTATGACTTTTCCATTCCTTCTTGTTTTGAAAATCACAAACACCTTATCTTTAAGGAAAATCGCTTTTGTAAGGAAAATTGCTTTTATAAGGAAAAATGTTTTCTTAAGGAAAAACGCTTTTATAAGAAAAATTTATCCTTATCATATTTTCATTAATATTTTTTTCTTAAGTATGAAATTCGGATTCACTTTCTCGGAATCATTAAAACTGATAAAAAGCATTCTGTTTTAGGGTTCGGATTCTGGACAAGAACTATAAGGAAGTTTCACTCCGAATTCCGGTTATGAATTCTGACTAAGTTCTATTCCAGATTCAGGATACGAATTCTAATGAAGAATTCTCATTACGAATTCTAATGAAGAAATCTCATTACGAATTCTCATTACGAATTCCAATGAAGAATTCCCATTACGAATTCTAATGAAGAAATCTCATTACGAATTCTCATTACGAATTCCAATGAAAAATTCCCATTACGAATTCTAATGAAGAAATCTCATTCCGAATTCCCATTACGAATTCTGATGACGAATTCCCATTACGATTTCTGATGACGAATTCCCATTACGATTTCTGATGACGAATTCCCATTACGATTTCTGATGACGAATTCCTATTCCGAATTCCTATTCCGAATTCTCATTCCGAATTCACTCATTAAACAGAATCTGGATATCATTGTTTTATACACTCTGAATTTGTTCACTCCGAACTTTCACTCCGAAATTTCTATTCCGAAACTTTATGTTAGAGTTTAAAACGATGTCGTACTTTCTGTTACACTTACTTTGTTATAAAACGATGTCGTCCATTTTGTTATAAACTAACCATTGTCTAAGTGACACGTGTACAGGTCCCTCCGAACTTTAAGGGAAATATGACCGTTGGAGAAGGAGCCGACCTCACCTATAAATAGGAGCTCATTTGAAAAAGCTCACAATGGATGGATGAACATTTGAACTTTGTGCATACATGCTGTTGAAGTGATTTCTAGAGAGAGAGTCTCTTATTAACTCTCAAAGCTTCGTGCGACTCCGAATGTTGGTGATTACATTCGAGGGCTTCCGGGGATAGGAAGACAGAGGTGCCGACTACCTTAAAGATCGAGGGCTTTCTTGCTGAGAAAGACAGAGGTGCCGACTACCTTAAAGATCGAGGGCTTTCTTGCCGAGAAAGACAGAGGTTGCCAACTACCTTGAAGTTGAGGGCTTGCGGGGATAGCAAGACAGAGACACCGATCTTCGTATCGAGGGCTTACCCTGGTGTGGGTAAGACAGACTTGCTTGAAAGTATAAATCAAGGGACCTTTATCCAAGGTTGTTGGATACCCTTCTCTTTGGGTTAAAAGACTATCATCTTGTTACTAGTAGTTCTTCTACTTGTACTTGTTTTATTCCGCTGCATTTTGTATCTTAAGGAAAGTATAATTTTCTTATACTTCCTTACTTACTCTGATTAGTTTAGATTCTATACGCTTTAAGGTAGAATCTCATATTGTAACTTTTGTTAAGTTTCAAATTCCGGAACCATATTTCCGGAACCTTCTTTTGGAATCTCTTTCCAAGTTTAGTTCGGTGTTAGAGGTGTTGTGAATCAACTTAGTTTAACTTTGTTAAACTTAGTTCTTTCCTTTTCTTAAGGAAACTCTAGTTATTCATAACTAACTTTAAAGGTTCCAAAGGAATTTTTAAAGTATACAATTCACCCCCCCCCTCTTGTATATTGAGCATCTCATATTATATTTCGATCCTACAATTGGTATCAGAGGTTGGAAACCTCTTACTCTATACCATTCTTACATTTGGTATCAGAGCCTAGGTTACTGAAATACTTGTACTCACATACAAGTTTTTCTTGCTTACTTTTCAATTCCGAACTTTTTCATTCCGGATTATCCATTCCGAACTTTTCCTATTCCGAACTTTTTAATTCCGAATTTTTGTTATTAACAAGTTTGTTTCCAAGTTATTTTCAAGTATGGCAGGAATGAATGTTGGTTCGATAGACAATTTGAATCCTACAAGGCCACCAATCTTCGATGGTAATGATTATGAATACTGGAGAGATCGTATGAAGACGTTTGTTATCAATACTGGAGTAGATAACTTTGTCATGCTTACTGGTGATTACAAAATTCCTGACAAGGAAGTCAGAACCTTTACTAACCAGGAGAAGCAAGAATATCAACTCAACTACAAGGTACGCAACACTTTATTATGTTCAATGACTAGAAATATATATAGCCAAATTTCTTCTTGTGAAGCAGCTAATTGTATATGGAAGAAGTTAGAGGTTACTCATTTTGGGACTTCTAAAGTGATTGAGACTAGGAGGGCTATGCTTAGAGCTGAATATCATGGCATTAATTTTCCTTATGGAGAACCTATCTGTAAAGTACAACAAAGATTTATGACAATCGTCAATAGTCTACAGTCTATGGGAGAGAAAGGTTTAGATGATGAAGCTCTTGTGGACAAGATAATTGACATTATGCCCAATGAGTGGGAATCCAAGAGAACAGCTATAGATGAGAACAGGAAGGTTACTCAAATAACTCTTGATGAATTATTTGGAACTCTTCTACAACATGAGACCAGAATGAAGAGAGATGCTGACAACATTAAGAAGAAGAATGGAAATGGTACTGTTGCTTTTACTACAACTTCGAATCAGATGAAAGCTAAGACTCCTGAGAGAGTAACCAGATCCAAATCGAAGAAAGTCATTTTCCAATCCGAATCTAGTGAAAGTGAAGTTTCAGAAAATGAATTAGCCAATCTTGCTCGAAGGATGAACAAGATAGCTGGACAAAGAAACTTTCAATCCAAGTATAAGAAGAAGGATAGGAAAGATAAGAAAGATGGAGAAGTTACTTGTTATGAATGTAAGAGAGCAGGACATATTAGACCAGATTGCCCTATGCTCAGAAAGAAAGAAAGAAAGGAAAGGCATTCAGACAGGAACAGGAAGAAATATTACAAAGCTAAAGCTAAGAAAGTTTTGAAAGCTAATGACACCTGGAGTGCCAGTGGTGGTGACTCTTCAGATGAATCTTCTGAATATGATTCTTCAGGACAGAAGAATCTTGGTCTTATAGCCAGATTACCTATTGATAATCATTGTCTTATGGCTAAGGTACGAAATGCTGAATCATTGACCAATGTTTCTTTAAATCCTAATTATAGTAAGTATTATAACTCTTCTGATGAAGAATCATCTTCTGATGAGGAAACTACTTTACCTACTTTTGAAGAAGTCTCTAGATTTGCTGAACTTCTTGAGATTGAGAATTCCAAACTCAACAAGAAACTTGATAAGGCAAATTCTAGGAATTCTATTCTTACTAAAGAGATATCAGATCTTTCTAAAGATCTTGATAAGAAAAATGCTGATTTTGAAAGTATTTCAAAAAATCTTGAGGAAGTAAGTTCTGAGAAGAATAAACTTTCTAAAGAGTTAGAAAAAGTAATTTCTAATAAAAATGTTTTCGAGCCTAACTCTAGTTCCAAAACTAATGATTTTGAAGATAAAAACTTGGTTGTAAAACTCAAGTCCGAAATTTTTTCCTTAAAGAAGTGCTTATCAAACTTTACCCATGGTAAGGAAAATTTTGATAAGATGTATTCTCAAATACGACCTTTAAGAAATAAATCCGGATTTGGTTATACCCATGCAAAACCTGTTTTCAGCAACAATTATTTTGTTCCTCAAAGTGCCCCATTTTGTACTAAGTGTCAATGTGGTGGTCACTGGGCAAGAAATTGTTCCTTAAACAAAACCCAATCCTTAGGTTTTCATAAAGCTTATTTTTCAAAGAAAATGTGGGTACCTAAGATTTTATTGTCTAGAAATCTCGGATCCAAGCAAGTTTGGATTCCGAAAGTCTAACTTTGTTCTTAATTTCAGGAAAATAAAGAAAGTTCCAGCAACAATGTTTGGTACATGGATAGTGGATGTTCCCGGCACATGACTGGTAACAAAAGCTTCTTTGAAAAAATTATCAAGACGAAAGGAGGAAAGGTAACTTTCGGAGACAATGCTAAGGGAGAGATTGTTGGTATTGGTAATATTGTTCTTTTAGGTAAAACTTTGATTTCAAATGTTCTTTTTGTTAAAGGTCTTAAGCACAACCTCATTAGCATAAGTCAGTTATGTGATGAAGGTTACCTTGTGAATTTTAGGAATGATAAATGCTTAGTTCACAATTCCAAGGAAGAATTTATTCTCTCAGCCAACAGGCAAGAGAATGTTTACACCTTAAACTTAGAAGACCTAAGAAGCCAAGATTTACCTTGCCTAAGTGCAATGGAAGATCATTCTTGGTTATGGCATAGAAGACTAGGACACTGTAATCTTAGAAACCTATGTAAACTCTCTAAGAAGAAACTAGTTAAGGATCTACCGGAGCTTAGATTTGATTCTTCTAAAGTTTGTGATCCTTGTCAATATGGCAAGCAACATAAATCTAGTTTTAAGTCAATCGGTGAAGTTTCAACAACCGATGCATTACAGTTGGTGCACATGGATCTTTTTGGTCCTACACAAACTGGAAGCATTGGAGGCAAATACTATGTGTTTGTTCTAGTTGATGATTACACTAGATTTACTTGGGTCTATTTTCTAGCAAGGAAATCTGAAGCTTTTTCTTATTTCAAAAGTTTTAGAGCTCAAGTTAAAAATGAGAAAAACCTTCCATTGAAAACTATTCATAGTGATCATGGAGGAGAATTTCAAAATTCTGATTTTGAAACTTTTTGTAGTAAGAAAGGTATTACTCACAACTTTTCAGCACCTAGAACTCCTCAACAGAATGGTGTAGTTGAAAGAAGAAATCGAATTCTTCAAGAAATAACTAGAACCATGTTGAGTGAATATTCTATTGCTAGACATTTCTGGGCTGAAGCTGTAAGTACTGCTTGTTATACTATAAATCGAGTTTTGATTAGACCTTTTCTTAATAAAACTCCTTATGAGTTATGGAATGGTTGAAAACCAAGGCTTTCCTACTTCAAGGTTTTTGGTTGCAAAGTATTCATTTTGAATACTAAAGATAACTTACATAAATTCGCACCAAAATCAGATGAAGGGATTTTCTTAGGATATTCCACAACCTCTAAGGCTTATAGAGTTTTTAATAAAAATACTTGTACTGTTGAGGAAACAGTACATGTGAAATTTGATGAGTCAGATCCTTTTGTTTTTAAAACTTCCCAACTTACATCTTCGGATGTGTTTTCAAAAACTGATTGTCAACCTTTGTTAGAAGAACCTTCTGATAAGGAAATTTTTCTAGAAGATACTTCTGAAACATTTACCCCAGAAGACTTTCTACCTTATGTTGATGAACAGGTTTTACAAAACCCAAATCAGATGTTTCTTAAGAATCATCCCAGTGATAGTATCATTGGTGATGTAAATCAACCTGTAAGGACTAGAAGTTCCTTAAGAAATGAAGTAGAACATCTAGCATTTCTTTCCCAACTAGAACCTAAAAGCACTGATGAAGCTTTAGGTGATGATGATTGGATCAAAGCAATGCAAGATGAGCTAAATGAATTCGAAAGGAATAAAGTCTGGACCTTGGTTGAAAGACCTAAGGAAACTTCTGTTATTGGAGTAAAATGGGTCTTCAGAAACAAATGTGATGAAAATGGAGTCATTGTTAGAAATAAAGCTAGACTTGTTGCTAAAGGCTATAATCAGAAAGAAGGAATAGACTATGAAGAAACCTATGCTCCAGTAGCTAGACTTGAATCTATCCGTATTCTACTTGCCTTTGCAGCATTCTTTAATTTCAAACTATTTCAAATGGATGTGAAATGTGCTTTTCTTAACGGTTATGTTCAAGAGGAAGTTTTTGTTGAACAACCTCCTGGTTTTGAAGATACAAAACATCCTGATCATGTTTTTAGACTTACCAAAGCTTTGTATGGCCTTAAACAAGCCCCAAGAGCATGGTATGATAGACTCACTGGATTTTTGCTTCAAAATAACTATGTTAAGGGAAATGCAGATCCAACCCTTTTTATAAAGAAAGATAAGAAAAATGTTTTGATTGTTCAAATTTATGTTGATGACATTATATTTGGTTCAACTCAGCAATCTTTGACTGATTCTTTTGCTAGTCTAATGAAATCTGAGTTTGAAATGAGTATGATGGGTGAGTTAACATTTTTCCTTGGTTTTCAAATTTCTCAAAAACCAGAAGGAACCTTCATATCCCAACATAAGTATATTAAAGATCTTCTTAAAAAGTATGGTTATGACAACACTAAGAGTATAAGTACTCCTATTGGTACCTCAAACTCTTTAGATCTTGATGAAGCTGGGAAACCAGTAGATCAAACATCTTTTAGAGGTATGATTGGAAGTCTACTTTACTTAACAGCTAGTCGACCAGACTTAATGTTTTCTGTATGCTTATGTGCAAGATATCAATCCAATCCTAAGGAATCTCACTTAAAGGCGGTAAAAAGAATTTTTCGCTACCTTAAGGGAACCATGGATCTAGGATTATTTTATACTTCTGGAAATGATTTTGTTCTAAAAAGCTTTTCTGATGCTGACTTTGGTGGTTGTAGAATGGATAGAAAAAGTACATCCGGAACTTGTCATTTCTTAGGAGATTCATTAGTTTCTTGGTCATGCAAGAAGCAACATTCTGTTGCACTCTCCACTGCTGAAGCTGAATATGTAGCAGCTGGAAGTTGTTGTGCACAAGTGTTGTGGATGCAACACACACTCACAGACTATGGCTTGAGTTTTACTAAAACTCAAATTTTGTGTGATAACACAAGTGCCATTGCTCTAAGTAAAAACCCTGCACATCACTCCCGTGCAAAACACATAGATATTAGGCATCACTTTCTTAGGGATCACACACTTAAAGGAGATATTATTCTTCAGTTTATCGGAACGCAAGATCAACTTGCTGATATTTTCACAAAATCTTTACCTTCTGATAGATTTGAATATATTAAACAGAAGTTAGGAATGATAACCGTAAGGTAATATTCCTTAATTAACTTTCTGTTGGAAAAATCTCCTCACAGTAATAAACTCCTTTTCATAGGGGGAGTACATTTGTTTGTTTATTTAACAAAGTTTTTCAAAATTTGTTTTCAAAATTTTCGGAACGAAACTTTCTGGAATGGAAATTCCGGAACTACAATTTTCCAGAATGGATATTTCCATACAAAATACTTCTGGAATAAAAGTATTCGTATTGAAAATTTCCGGAATGGAAAATTTTCGTACTGGTATTTTCATAATGGAAAAACTTTCGTATTGAATCTTCCATATCAAGTTTTTCGTATTGAGTTTTTCCATTGCGTTTTTTTTCTATTTTTTTTTCGTATTGAGTTTTTCCATTGAGTTTTTTCTATTTTTTTTTCGTATTGAGTTTTTCGTATTGAGTTTTTCGTATTGAGTTTTTCGTATTCGTCTTTACATTACCCATTACGAATAACTTTCCTAAGCTAACCCGAAAGGTATGATTTCCTTACTGAAGTTTTTCGTAATCATATTTTACTTGCTGGCATTTTCTTATAGTTTGTTTTCGGTTTTTTTTTTTATTATTTTTTGAATTTTGTTTTAATAAAACCTCAAAAAGATCGGATTCAACCTCTCAACCGTCAGATCTGATCTCAGATCTTTCTAAACCGTTAGATCAACCGAGGAAGTTGAACCGTCATCCCAAAGCCTATATAAAGGGGACCCTATTTTCTCGTCCCACATCGATCTCAAGCTCTTGCGTGCTGAAGCTCTGTATCTCTGTTTTAAGGCTGTTCCGAACTACAGTTTTCCAGTTCCGAACTTCAGTCTTCTCAGTTCCGAACTTCTCAGAGACTTCTAATCCGAATGTCTGCAGAGTTAGCTTCTCAAGAGATGTCTTCAACAAAGCCCATTTCACAGTGGTTAGTCTACAGAGAGCGGTTAGTGCATCCGAATTTCTTCAGCAACTATGATTCTATTATATCAAAGAATATCAAGCTCAATGGCTGGGAAGATGTTGCGATATCAAAAACCGGCAACCAAGATGAAGTTTACCCAGACTTGCTTGTTGAGTTTTATGAGTCGGTTGCTTTCTTTGTGGAAGACAATAGAGAAAAATTTTCCTTCAAATCGTATGGCAAGACTTATAAGCTATCTTACACCAAGGCTGCAAGCTTGGTAGGGTTGAATTATGAAGGGGAATCTGAGTTTATCTCGCATGTTCTGCCAGACTCCTTGGGTAGTTTCAACAAGGAGAAAGCCTTAGAAATTCTCGGACTGGATGATGATAAGGCTTCGAAAATTGCAACCCTATCTACAAACTTCCGGATTCTGGAGTTATGGGTGCAAGGGCTTATTGTACCGAGAAAAGGAGACAAGGACAGCTTGAAGAAGAGTGAGATATACATCTTAGATTTCTTGATAAATCAAAGGAAGTTCAACCTGATGAAGCATATCCTTCTTAATCTTGAGAATTTAAAGAAAGGGAATCTGAGAGCTCAGATAGTAATGTACCCGGCAATATTGTCGAAGCTGATAGTTCGGTGCCTTGAGTCCTTCAAGGTTGCTTGCAGTTCTAAACCGAAAGTTTGCAAGATCATGTTGCTCAGTGATGCAACTCTTAAAAGGATGAATATAGCTTTTGACAAGAAGTCTGGCATGTTTTTTGATCTTCCTCCTCAAGAAGAAGTGACTCCGAAAGTGGCTGATCCGGAATCGCCTAAGCCAGTAAGGAAGAGGAAGCTGAAAGAAGTGGTAGGTGAAGCTCAGGAACCTAAGTCTAAGGAAGTCCATTCCGCACCTCCTAAGCCTAAGAAGAAGAAGACATATACTGATGAGGTTGCAGCGAAGTGGAGAGCTGACAAGGAAAAGAGGAAGGAAGGAGATCCGCAGTTCGGATTGGATCCCGCAGAGGCTAAGGCTCTGAAAGAAAAGGCTGCTGATGAGCTCGAGAAGCAAGCTAAGGAAAAGAAGCTGAAGAAGAAGTTGTCAGAAGCTGAGGCTGTGCAAGCCTTGTTGAAGTTTAATGAAATGGTTTCAGCAACCATTCCCGTTCCGAGAACTTTTTCTTTGGACTCTCTACCTGAGACTCCAGGAAGAAATCTCGATGATCCGAAAGAGGCTGCTGCTAAGAATGCTGAGGAAGTAGAGCTAGTGGAAGAAGTGGAAGAAGCTGCTGAAGGAAGTGGTGAGACAGGAGATGTGCTCAAACAAGTAGATGAATACAAGGGAACTCCTTCGGAACACCTGTCGCTCCGAACATCTGAAGCCGAATCTTCAAAACTAGTTACTCCAGTAATAGAAGGAAAGGAAGGAGAGGAAGAAGTTTCTTATCATGGAGAAGAAGAACATCTTTCACTTGATGCTGCTCAGAAAGAAAATATAGAAGTTGTTGATGAGGAAGATTTGGTTGTTCAAGTTTCTGACAGTGAGAAGAAATCTCCGGAACAAGTTTCTATTCCGAAAAAAAATAAGGGGAAACAAGTTATTGCTGATACCCCGAGTTCAGAAAAGAGTATGAGGAAGGAAGCTGGTAGTTCTTCAAAGAGGAAGTTGGAGCTTATTGAAGAAGAAAATTCTCCTAGCAAGATGTCAGATTCGGAATCATCTTCGTTGGGGCACGATTTTGTTGTTCAATCCTTGAAGAAGTTGGTGGGAACCATTCCGACTTTCTCCAGTATTGATTCTCGGTGCCAGATGCTCCAACATACGCTGAATCAGAAAACCGATTCCGTATCCATGGTAATGGATAAGTGTGTTGAGATAGAAGCCCAGTTCAAAAATTTCTTCATTGGTTACGAAGCCCATAAAAGATCTTGCAAAAGGATGACTAGCTGGTCGAAGAAGAATGTGGAAGAGATGAGGTTGCTGGATGAGTTTCAGGAGAATGTTAAGGATGCTTTTCAAACCGAGGACAAGAAGTTTCATGAGATGACTGCATCATTCGATGAGAAATTGGCAGAGGAAAAGAACATTCGGAGTCAGGAAGTAAGAGATCTGAATGGAAAGCTCAACTCTGTTAATCAAAGTTGGAAATTTGAAAGGGATCATCGGATCAATTTTCTAGAAAGGATAAAGTCACAGGAAGAGAAAATGGAAGCTCAGGAAGAAAAGTTGAAGGCTCAGGAAGAAATCATTCAAGCTCAGTCAGCAAGGATAGTTGCCTTAGAAAAGCAAGCAGAGGAAGATCATGAGGACCTCAAAAATATCAAGACTATTCTCAAGGGGCTGATGTCGAAAGAGAAAGATCCCAAATGAACAATCCGATCTTTTTGTTGTAATCTGTTTTTGTTGCTGACATTTCAAATTTAATGAGAATCGTGCTTGTTGTTCTGTTTTGTTGTTGTTACTAATCTTTCAGGTACTTTGTTATTTTTTTTCTTCCATTCCCTTGAAATTCTTTTTGAAAATCACAAAGGGGGAGAAGGAAAAGATCCTTAAGAAAAAGAGGAAATCTATTAAGAGTTTTTCAAAGGGGGAGAAAGGAAAATACCCAAGGAGAAAGAACTCTAATAAGAGTTTGTTTAAGGGGGAGTTTTTATTAAAGAAACATCACTCCGGAAATATGAATACGATCCTTAGAGATTCAAAGCCTAAGGGGGAGTTAGTCGTATTCATCTATATTCTTAAACCAAGGGAGATAAGCTTTAATTTGTTTCTTTCTTCATAGAATAGTTTTTTTTTCGTAAGGATGTTTGTGCTTTCCAAAAAGGGGGAGATTGTTGAGTCAATAAGGTTTTCCTTATGACTTTTCCATTCCTTCTTGTTTTGAAAATCACAAACACCTTATCTTTAAGGAAAATCGCTTTTGTAAGGAAAATTGCTTTTATAAGGAAAAATGTTTTCTTAAGGAAAAACGCTTTTATAAGAAAAATTTATCCTTATCATATTTTCATTAATATTTTTTTCTTAAGTATGAAATTCGGATTCACTTTCTCGGAATCATTAAAACTGATAAAAAGCATTCTGTTTTAGGGTTCGGATTCTGGACAAGAACTATAAGGAAGTTTCACTCCGAATTCCGGTTATGAATTCTGACTAAGTTCTATTCCAGATTCAGGATACGAATTCTAATGAAGAATTCTCATTACGAATTCTAATGAAGAAATCTCATTACGAATTCTCATTACGAATTCCAATGAAGAATTCCCATTACGAATTCTAATGAAGAAATCTCATTACGAATTCTCATTACAAATTCCAATGAAAAATTCCCATTACGAATTCTAATGAAGAAATCTCATTCCGAATTCCCATTACGAATTCTGATGACGAATTCCCATTACGATTTCTGATGACGAATTCCCATTACGATTTCTGATGACGAATTCCCATTACGATTTCTGATGACGAATTCCTATTCCGAATTCCTATTCCGAATTCTCATTCCGAATTCACTCATTAAACAGAATCTGGATATCATTGTTTTATACACTCTGAATTTGTTCACTCCGAACTTTCACTCCGAAATTTCTATTCCGAAACTTTATGTTAGAGTTTAAAACGATGTCGTACTTTCTGTTACACTTACTTTGTTATAAAACGATGTCGTCCATTTTGTTATAAACTAACCATTGTCTAAGTGACACGTGTACAGGTCCCTCCGAACTTTAAGGGAAATATGACCGTTGGAGAAGGAGCCGACCTCACCTATAAATAGGAGCTCATTTGAAAAAGCTCACAATGGATGGATGAACATTTGAACTTTGTGCATACATGCTGTTGAAGTGATTTCTAGAGAGAGAGTCTCTTATTAACTCTCAAAGCTTCGTGCGACTCCGAATGTTGGTGATTACATTCGAGGGCTTCCGGGGATAGGAAGACAGAGGTGCCGACTACCTTAAAGATCGAGGGCTTTCTTGCTGAGAAAGACAGAGGTGCCGACTACCTTAAAGATCGAGGGCTTTCTTGCCGAGAAAGACAGAGGTTGCCAACTACCTTGAAGTTGAGGGCTTGCGGGGATAGCAAGACAGAGACACCGATCTTCGTATCGAGGGCTTACCCTGGTGTGGGTAAGACAGACTTGCTTGAAAGTATAAATCAAGGGACCTTTATCCAAGGTTGTTGGATACCCTTCTCTTTGGGTTAAAAGACTATCATCTTGTTACTAGTAGTTCTTCTACTTGTACTTGTTTTATTCCGCTGCATTTTGTATCTTAAGGAAAGTATAATTTTCTTATACTTCTTTACTTACTCTGATTAGTTTAGATTCTATACGCTTTAAGGTAGAATCTCATATTGTAACTTTTGTTAAGTTTCAAATTCCGGAACCATATTTCCGGAACCTTCTTTTGGAATCTCTTTCCAAGTTTAGTTCGGTGTTAGAGGTGTTGTGAATCAACTTAGTTTAACTTTGTTAAACTTAGTTCTTTCCTTTTCTTAAGGAAACTCTAGTTATTCATAACTAACTTTAAAGGTTCCAAAGGAATTTTTAAAGTATACAATTCACCCCCCCTCTTGTATATTGAGCATCTCATATTATATTTCGATCCTACACGTCAAACTGTAGGAAGGGTATTTGTGACAGGGGGGATCCCCATTGAAAATGCCTTGCGATGGTAAACACTATTTGTGATGGGGAAGCACCCCCCTCTCATCAGAAATACCTGACATCGGTAAAAAAATATTTGCGAAGGGATATTCCCCTGTAGCAAATAGTGTGTTAGCAGGTCATTATTTGTGACCGGACCTATTGAAAATAAAATTTTAACCACCAACAGTAATTAATAAGAAGTAAGGTATTTTCGATGGGAGTCCCGTTGAAAATAATATAATCTATAAATACCACCATCAGTTTTTTTCATTATTTTTCTCAATTCCTACTTTCTCTTTCTCTCTAAACACCAATTTTATAGTTAAAATTTCTATGAGTTGAATTTTTTGATGGACATGTTTTGAAGTCATCTACACCTATAAAGACCATGTCTAAAGGTATTAATGTTTTATTTAGTTTAATATTTATTTTATTTTTATATTAATTTTCATTGTTGATATTTAGTTGCAATTAAATTAGATTTAGACGGTTTTTTTCATCAGTATATATTTGTAATATTGAATTGAAATTATTAATAAAAATTATTAATAATTAATAGTAATTAAGAACTATTAATGATAATTAGTAATGAATATAAATAACTATCGGTAATTAGTAACTGAAATTTGCAGCATTTTGAATTAATTAATATTAATTTACGCTAATTAATAATTATTAGTTGTAATTCGTAATAATAAGGAATAAATAGGAACAATTAGTAAAGAATACTAATAATTATTAATAAATACTAAAAAAATCTAATAATTAGTAATAATCACTAATAAATACTAATAAATAGTAATAAATACTCAGAAATACTAATAATTACTAATCATTACTAATGATTACTAATAATTACTAATAATTATTAATAATTAGTAATAAATAGTAATTATTAGTTAAAATTAATAATAATTAGTATTAATTAGTATTAACTAGTATGTAATTAGCAATAAATAGCAATATTTAGGAATAAATACTAATAAGTACAAATAAAAACTAATAATTAGTAATAATTAGAAATAATTATAAATAGTTAGTAATAATTAGTAATAGTTAGTATTAATTAGTATTAATTAGAATTAGTCAGTATTATTTAGTATTAATTAGTATTAATTAACATTAATTAGAATTATTTAGTAATAATTAGAAATAATTAGCAAAAATTAGCAAAAATTAGCAAGCAATAATAGCAAAGAATAATTGGCATCAATAATTATCAGCAATAATTATCAGAAACAATTACCAATAATTAGCAGTAATTAGCAATAATTAAAAATATTTAGAAATAACTATCAATAAAAAGTAATAAACAGTAATAAATAGTAATAATTAGTAACAATAAGTAATAAATAGTAAAAAATAGAAATAATTAGTAATGATTAGAAATAATTAGTAATAATTAGTATTAATTAGAAATATTTAGTATGAATTAGTAATAATTAGGATTAGTTTGAATTAAATAGCAATAACTAGAAATAAATACTAATTAATAATAATAATTAGTAATAACTAATAATAATTAGTATTAATTTGTAATAATTAGTTCTAATTCATATTAATTTGTATTAATTATAAAAAAAAATTAGCAATATTTAGAAATAATTATTAATAATTAGAAATAATTAGCAATAATTAAAAATAATTTGCAATAATTAACAACAAATACTATTAAATAACAATAATTAGTATTAATTAGGATTAATTTATAATGATTCGTAATAATTATTAATAATTAGTAATAATTAGTAATAATCAGTAATAACTTGTATTTATTGGTATTAATTATTATTAATTATTATTAATTTGTAATAATATGGATTAATTAGGAATAATTATCAATAATTAGAAATAATTATCAATAATAAGGAAAAATTAAAAATAATTGGAAAAAAATAATTAGAAATAAATAACTAGAAAAAAATAATTAGCCAGAAACAATTACCATAAATTAGTAGTAATAATTAGCCATAATTAGCAATAATTAGAAATAATTTGCAATAATTAACAATAATTTGTAATAATTTGTAATAATTTGCAACAATTAGCAATAATTAGAAATAATTTTAAATAATTACTAGTAATTAGTAATAATTAGATATAATTAGAAATAATTAGTAAAAAAATTTATAATTTGTAATAATTTATAAAAAATTCGTAATAAATGTGGATAATTGTAGTAAATTATAAAACATGGAAAAATTTATAGTGGATTGGTGACACTAATTTTTCTCAATGACCCTTCTGTTTTTAACTCTCACCAACTCAAAACATTATAAAAAATGTGTTCCAACATATGAATATCCAGTCTTATTTGTACAATATTGGAAATGCATTCATAGGACCACATTTTTCATAATGTTTTCACGGGGTGATTGTTGCAAGAAGATGATTCATCGAAAAAAGGGTCCTCTTTTGTATGAAGACTCATTTAATTGCATCTTTCTGAAATTGAAATCAAAATATAGAATCTGGTCAGAGGTATGCTTATGCATTCTCATATGTATGGGAATGGATATGTGTTCCTCCAAGAAGATACTTCATTGTAATTTTAGTATGAGAAAGTAGCAAGTAAATGAGCCATCGGAAAAAAGTGTAGCTTCAATTCCACTAGAAATTGGTCACCCATAATTAGTTGTAATTAGTAAGAAGTATATGTAATTATTTATCTTTTCTTTTTTGGATAGGGTTTCTCTTAAATCAAATTATTTTAAAATAGTAATGATTTTATATTTTTTATAAATATATGGAACAAGGAAGTCGACAATGATCATTATTAGATTACCATGCTTGGAAATATCGTTGCAAAAATCCAAAAGGTTTTTATTTAAACACTGTATATATTGAGAGTGTTGAAGCTTTCTTATCATTTTCATCATCAAAACCAGAATTTGTTTTTGAAGGCACAATTTAGTGCCCATGTAGAAAATGTGAACTCATAACGGTTGACATATTTATCAATGTTGGGGGGACATCTATTGCATTCTGGTTTTCAACCAGATTATGTTTTTTGGTATCAACACTGTGAATGAATTTCCAGAGAAGATACTAATAATTTAATTCTAGATCCATCACGGTTTCAAAATTTAGTACATGATGTAGCAGGTGCATCTGTTCAAACAACTGAATGATATTGACTTAACTCCTGAGTTGGAATAATCTGAATTTTATGAGTTATTGAGGTCTTCTGAAGATACAATATATCCTGGTTGCAATATACTAAAATTTTAAGCAACTGCAAAATTTATGGCTAATAAATCAGATAATGGAATGGCAAACAACTATATTGATCAGTTATATCTTTTGTTAAAATATTTTTTCCTGAATGAAATTTATTTACTGCAAATTACTAAGTGATCAAGAGGTTGGTTCGTAATCTGGGCCTCAGTTATCAAAATATTCATGCATGTGAAAATTATTTCATCATATTTTCAAAATAGAATTTATTTTTTCTGCTATCATTATTCTGAATCTGAATATACCTCAAAACACAACCGCATGGGACTGAATGGGGGAAATTTTGATGATGAAATGGCCAATCGATTATCAATTTTTAATTTTCCAGATCTTGGAATCAGGGGTGTTCATGAACGAAGGCGTTCAGATGATGAATATCATAGATCTCATGCATATGTTCTACACTACTGTGATGAAATGACATCATTTGTACTATGATTAAATCGGTTATATATTATATAATTTATGTTATAGTAAGTAATCTTTTTTTATTTGTATGTTATATGATAATCATATCAAAAAACAACTTCCACAAATTACAGTAGCTTCTCTTGAAGAACTCCAACAAAAAAAATATCTCAATGGTTTCAAAAAATGGGATCATAAATTATTGATGTTTTAACATATCAATTCTATATATTATTTATTATATTGAGAATTGTTTTACAATTTTGTAGGTGTCTCAACATACTGATAAATATGATAAGAGACTATGTATATTGAGTAACCCCCCATACAAAATTGTTAAATATTATAATGCATATGTGGAAAATGGTTTTCAATTTCATACACGTGTATATGGGGACTAAAAAAACAACAAACAGTAGAGTTTTCTTGAGAGGATCTCATCATTGAGAAACAATGTTCACTTTTATAGCATGTGGGATGAAATTCATGAACTGTGTTATCTAGGAAAAAATTAAATAATAATGTTTAAATGTCGTTGGTTGGATACTGAGAGAAGCTAACATGTTCATCTGACTCATGGAATCATTGAAATTAAATATAAATGTCTTATTATACTAAATGAACCATTTTTACTAGCTCAACAATAACATAAAATTTATTATACAATTTACATTGCTATTTCAATAGACAGAAGTGATTGGAATAACATAATAAAAATTAAATATTCAGAAAATTAATTTGCTTAAAGTGAATGCGGTTCCTCTAAAGTGCAAAGAATTGAAATTTTTCAAGAGACTACAAAAAATCAATCTCTTTCACAAGGAGACAAGAATATCGATGATGACTACCCCACAATTAAGGGTCGATGTTGATGATGATGTTAATGATGTTAAAAATTATTTTGAAATGGAAAGAGATGATCTAACTGAAGCTCATATGGATATTTATGATGGCGAGGAGGAATATGAATACATTGAAATCGTCAAATATGAAAGTGATGATGATGTTGAACATTCAAATAGATTAATACTGGTTATAATCATAACTAATATATATCTATATATAATAGTTATTTTAAAGTATTTTCTAACAATAATTACTTTGTGTTTTAGATGGATGATATTCTATTTTGTCAGTTGTAGATGGGTGAGGTTCCTTTGGATGAGGAGGATTTGGGATCATATGACCCTCAGCCTACTGGGAGTTCAGGAGGGTATGTGGAGGGGGCACAGTCTTGCATGACTAATTATTCATGACCCTATCCCCGAGTGACCTCCACATCTTGGCATTGATCCTTGCACGGAGATGTATTGTTACCTGTTTATTTTTGTCAGATTACTTTAATTTATTTATATAATAATTTTTTGATTTTTTTTCACAGTTTTTTCCATATAAATGTTGGATAGCGGAGAGCTATCTTGCACAATTATCTTAATCATCCATAGATCACATTATTGAAGATTTCTACTAATGTGTAGCTCGTCTTGTTAGATCATTGGCTGGTATGTAAACAAATAATAATTATTTTGAAATTTATTTCATTAATAACTTGATATTATAAATTATTTCTAGGGTTTCTGGTATCCCATCGATGATGTCATGCGTGACGCTATCCATGCTGCATGTGAGATGTCTATGCGTGTCTGTTTCCATCAGTGTTTTTACAATTTGGGAAGGATGGAAATAAATAAAGCAGGAGTGGTAGTATTTGATGAGTCATGTAGAGCCCACCAACCAGAGTACATTTCATCTGACGTTTGGGATGGATTTTTTTCACACTGATTGGGTGAAAGTTTTAATAAGATATTTTCATTGGGATTACAGAGCTGGGGGAGATAGGAGCTGATGCAACACGCCGATAATCATGCATTTATTACAATAAAGAGCATCTGGTAAGTAATTTTTTTAAATTTTATTTAACTTTAAATGTAAACAGTTTATTTTATATTAATATAGGCAGTCGAGCAACCTGATGTTATGGAGTAAAATTTTTATTAGAGGATATACAATGATCCAACCACTAGAGAGATTATAGGTTATCACCAGAGTCAGATTGTGGTTAGTATTATTTTTTTCAGTTTGAAAATTATCTGCATATAATATTTTCACTATTTTAATTTCAAATTAGAACTAAAGGATTCATACGAGGTCATGACCTCTCAAAAACAAGGTGAGGGTCAGGCCGATACAGCTGATCAGACTACTGTCCACTATTTAGATGACGCGACATGGATGTAGGTGACATAGTATGGCTTCGAGAAGGGCCAAGTAGTGAGTATCGGCTCTCGTTTGACTCATGGGACTTGTTATGGTACTATTGCAATGTCAGTGTCCATCTCGAGAGGAGCTCATGGAGAGGCAGCAACATTTGGATCACAATATTAGGAGCATCAGCAAGCTCAGAGTGAGTTTATAGAGAGTTAGCATAATTAGCTAGAAGTGATGCGTCAGTAGTAGAAACATCAGTGTGAGGAGGATACACGTCTATGATAGCAACAACATCATGAGAAGATGGAGTACATGTGCCATCTGACTCGTAGTTTAGGGATGAAGTTTCCTCTACCATCTCCTCCAACTCTTCGACCTCCTATAGAAAACAATCCTCCCAATGACTTTTTAATGTTAAAAACATTTTAATACAATGTTTGTTATAATATTAACTACTTATAATTTCTGTCTTTTATATTGGTGCAAATATTGCAAAATTTTAATTATTTAATTTTTTTTAATTTCAATATTTTAATATTTATTATTAGTATTATATTTTTAATGTCTTTTTATTTTTCAAATGAAAATAATAAAATATTATTATTGTTTTATATTTTTTCCAAATATTCATAATTTTAATATTTTATAATTTTTTTTATTATTTTAATAACAATTGAATTATTTTTTCATAAATATTAATTCCAATAATATCATTATTATATTATTATTATTATTTATTATATATTTTATAATAATATAATTTTTTATATTATAAATATTAGTATTATTATTATATAATATAATATTATTTATGTTAATATTATTAATATTATTATTTTCAAATATTAATATATCAATATTTTATTGAATATACATATTTTTATTTTATTAATTATTTGCGACAGGATATTTTGAGATGGATTCCTGTCACAAATAGTTGATATATTTTTTAAATACATATTTATGATTGGAAAACCGGGCTTATTGCAAATATGTTTTTGCGATAGGGCCCGTCACAACAGTTATATATATATATATATAATATATATATATAATCGGAAACCTATTTGCGATGGGAAAACAGGACTGTCACAAATACCTTTTCATGATGCGGCCATTGCAAAAGGTTGTTATATATATAATATATATAATCATAGGAATATTTATGAGAAGAAATAATCTCATCTCAAATCGAATTTTTTTGCAATGATCTCATTGGAAAAAAAAACTATTTGCGTCGTAGTTTTCTGCAACAGGCTATTTGTGACGGGACCCTGTCACAAAATAGAATTTTCGATGGAACACAACATAAATACTCTATCACAAATAACTTAAATTCTAGTAATTAATTAATACATAAATATGATATATTTTTGGATGAATATTCAGTTCATTTCATATATACATGCCTGATAACCATGAAATTTTAGTGTTTCAGAGTCTATATCAAAAATATTATTATTTGATGAAATATCATTAGAATATCCCACCAAAATATCTCAATTTAGAACTCTTCATATACATACATTACCTAAAACTATTTTTCATAACTTTAGGGTAATGAAAGATAAGAAAGGGTGAGCTCGGATGCTCAATAATGGTAAACATGTGAGATATCAATCTATGATCAAATTATATCATAGGAGAGAAATATGTGTATGAGATCATGAACATGACTCACTGTGCTTATAACCAATATATCATAGATCATATACATGAGTCATACTATAAAACATTATCATTTCAAAATACATAGATTATAAAAGCGATAAATCATCATAAATCTATCGTGATCCATATGCTCGGGTTATACTGGTGTTGTCCCATCATTAGTATAGAAAATATTAAATATATCATGGTTAACTACGAAGACCATAATATTATAAAGGACCAGTTACCACTTTTATCTGATAGTGGATCAATAACATCAACATAAATCCCATAGAAATTTTATGAGATATAAAACATTACCCAATGCCTTAGAGTGGTAAAAATGGAACACTCATTCTTAGCTTTTAATGAAACCACCTGTCCACTATTTATAAAGTAAAAATACATCCCTGGATTATAATGGAACAACCCATTCATGGTTTATAATGGAACATCCCATTCCATAATAAAAACCATACATATGTGTGTTACAATTTCATAAAACAATCGCCAATCATAACATCATAACCTCTATAATGAAATTTTGTTTCATAAAATTTTATCAAATCACCATATCATAACCCATTAAAATAAATGTGTTTTTAAAAAATCATTATCATCATCATAAATTGTCAATATAATCTACAAGGTTCTGGAAGCCGTTGGTTTCATTGATACTTTCATCAGTTTGATTAATTCATTGTTCAATTCGCCCACTATTTCTATTATAGAAAATGTATCTCCTAAGGGCTATTTTAAATGCACCAAGGGTGTTAGGAAAGGGGTCCCTTTATCTTCAATACTATTTTCCATAGTAGAAGATTACCTTATAAGACTTCTCACTTGCTTGGTTGCTCAAAAAAAACATAAACCCATTCGAGTTGATAGAAACTTAAGTGTGCCTACACATCTTTTTTATGCCGATGATATCATCCTTTTTTACAAGGTGATAAAATAAATATTCAAATTCATAAAAAATCCTTGGCTCATTTTGAATAGATATCCGGTTAATTTATAAGCTTGATTAAATCTTTTTTTTCTTTGGCAATCATTTTTCCCCTAACAGAAAAAATGACATTATCAATAGTCTTGATATCAAAGAAGGATCCTTCTCCTTAACCTACCATGGGGTTCTAATATTTCTGGGAAGGCCTAAATCCATATTATTTTCCTCCATTGTTGACCAAGTAATCAACTAGTGATCCTCGTTAATGGGTAGATAACTCTCCATGGCTGGCAGGATTTGTTTGGTGAAATCTACTATAGTGTCTAAATTGGTCTACTCGTTGATGATCTATAAATGGAATGTTGATCTTCTTGAGAAAATTAATTCTTACATAAAGAATTTTATTTGTAGTGGAAACATTCTTGAATGAATTCTTATGACCATTACCTGGTCTACTTGTTGCAAACCTTTAGATAAAAGTTGTATTGGTATAAAAAACCTTCATCTCTTTAACAAAAATATTCAAGATAGACTTACTTGGAGTTTGATTAATAAAAACTTTGACTCCACTGATTTTCTTAGAAAAAGATTCCACGACAAAATTATGGAAGGAAATTTGAACAATATCCACTCTTTCATATGGCCCTCTATCAGAAATCCTTTGAAACAATTATGGTTAACCCTAGATAGATGGTTAGTGCTTATTCTTACATGAATTTTTGGCTGGATAATTGGACTGGTGTCCCTTTAATTTCTATGTTACCTCTTAAATCCATCCTGGTTTACAAAAACTGTACTATAAAGGATATCAAACAATTTTGTACCTTCAATCATCTTGAAAACATCATGCATATTATTGAAAATTAATCTTATTCTAATACATACACTTTTCTTATATGGGAGTCGGCTCAAAATTGGGTTCATCACTCAAAAAGTTTTTACAATCACAATCATGAAACTCTACAAAATAGTTTTATTTGTTTTAATTATTTTGATAATTCCTGGATCAAACCATCAAGAATCAATCTTTTATGGCGTATTTTCCACAACCGTGTTCCCACTGAAGTTTGTATTAAATTTTTTGGATTCAATGTTTTCTCTAAGTGCCACTTTTTCCACTTGAATGGAGAAGATTTCAAACATATTTTTTATCTTGTGCTATAGATTTAGTGATTTGGAATTATATTACTAACTTTTTTGGTTGTTTATGGCCACACATTTACTCTTTTAGTGCTCAATTAAAACATTGTGTGTAGCGTGACTCTTCACAGCAAATCAAGACCCTCTTCCATGCGGTGGTTGCAGTGCTCCTCCATGTGATATGGTAGGATTGAAATGCCATTATTCATAACAATCACTCATTCAGTTTTAATACAGGTCGTACATGAATTATAATTTCCATTACGGATGAAAATTCGAGCCAGAAGGATTATTGTGACAACTCCGTTGGTGATTTCGAGATCATTAATCGTATTAGAGTTGATGGTATCTACAGGAAACTGAGGCCCACCTTCAAAGTATTTGGGAAAACACTACTTCCAGGATGGATTAAAGTGACTGTTTATGGATCTCCCAAAGGCAATCTAGGGCCAGCTGGTTATGGGGATATCTTTAGAGATTTTATTGGGTAGTTCCATGGTTGCTTCTTTGGCAGTTGTGGTACAACCTCGTCCTTGCAAGAGAAAATGATGGTTGTGATTCATGCTGTGGATTTCATTAAGAAAAAGGGATTGAACAACATCTGGATTAATGATGAATCAACTACCATTGTCCATGCAATTTGGAATGGCGTAGTCCATCTCACTTGGCCACTTACTACCGTATGGATGAGATTCCTGAATTCGATTTTGGTGATAAACTACATTGTCACTCATACCTTTTGTGTACCATACAAGGTTGATGATGGACTTTCCAACATGGGTATCAACTGGGTCGTTACATGGAAGGAGGATATTCTTTTTTATCTTATCCCTTTTATGAAAGGTACTGTAATTAGATTCCATATTTCATTCAAATGTAACTCCTATATATTTCAATAAATTATGTCTCGGTATTTGACCGAGACACCACCATATAAAAAAATATTCAATATAAATAATATTGATGGTGTAATTTGATCATATCCTCAGTAATGTATAACTAACATCAAATAATGTTATCATAGAGTAAGTTTCCTTTAGAGGGTCACTAAAATGTTTTTTTTGGAAAACACCATTTATAGATTTAAAGTCACCTATAAAAATAAAAATACCTCCAATATAATATTGAAATAAATTTAATTTAAAATATCCTTAGAATATTATAAATAATTATTCAATTCATCATGCTTCCATGGAAGCAGGAAATTATATTCACAACTTGTACATTACAATAAAACATTCCATTCATATTTTTGGTAACAATTTAAAAATTAACATGTTTGAAAAATGACTAGAAGATTACATTTAATTTATTTATATATAGTAAATAAAGGGTAATAATGAATTAAAAAATCATAGTAGAATATATCAAAAAATAATTGAACCATTTTTAGGAAACAAGGATTTTGATGAAATTGGATTTTTGATCGAAGGAGAAATAAAGTCGGAATTAGCATAAAAATATTATTATATCTTGAGTATGTGAAATAAGGAAGATAGAAAAAATGTATTCTGAAAAAATAATAAAAGGCTAAAAAATTGGAAATGACTTATTAGATAAGGATCTTATAATTTATTCAATTGAAATAATCTATAAACATTACCGATTAAAATTGAATTGAAACATAAATCTCTTATGACAATGGTCACATTAAAAATAAAACCTCATGAAATATAGAACCATAAATGGATATGTATATCCCCATAATTTAAACGGTAATAATCATAAAATAAACTCATGGGAATTAGATATACCATATAAAATAAACAATCAGAGAATATGACATGTGTATTAAATAAGTAAAAGTGAGAAAAAAATATATTACATTAGGTATGGGATTTCATTAAAAGCACTCTAGCCTCATTTATAAAAAATTGAAATTTATAATAATTACATAAAATACTCTTGTAAATAATTATAATTTCATATATGACCACATTATAGTACTTCCACTCCCTATTTTGATAATCCTATAATAAAATCATCATTTTGAGGTACTTTCTACTTTTTCATGAAAAGTTTGGTTTAGTAGTTTTAATCATTATACATTGATCATGAAACCATCATATTTAAAATGTTAACAATGGCATTAATATCATATATATAGTAATTATATATATATATATTCATATATTAAATTAGATATAGAAAAAATTTAAATAATTCACGAAAACGGTAGGCCATTTGTACACATGAATGATGATTCATTTTTAAAGAATGTAAAGAAAGGAAAGTAAATAATAATTCACCATTACAGAAAGATTTTTATTTAATTAATATATTAGATATAATATATATTAATTAAATCCTCCCTTATTACTATACAACTCAAAATAAAATGAAAAACACACCACATCACTTCATGGAGGTGGTAGTCCACACATACGCATGAGTGTTATTATCGTTTTCCAAATGGATTGTTATATAAGAAGGTATATGTAATAAAATAATTTCACAAGTAGATTAATTTAATTAATATAATATATATATAAATTAAATAATCCAATATATCAATCTATGAGATGGAGTGAAGGGAAACAACTATCATCTATCCATAAGACGGTAGTCAGCCATACACACAATCAACCGTTTTTATTCCCATTTGCTGGAAATGGATAAGGATGTAATTCAAAAAATTAGTATAATAAAATATGATTATATTTTAGGTACATATTTAATTATACCATCATGGTTGTATAATATTTTATGGATGTGAATGAATAAATAAAATAATGAATCTCAGTTACGAATTATTCCCCTTCATTAGAAAACCTTTTTTTGCATTTTACCCAAAGCCTTCCTACGTTGTCATTCTAATCAAACCAAGTCCAATATGATGTTTTAAGGGATGTTTGAATGTTATATTATTTGGTTTTTTATGGATAAATGTAAATTTTATGTCTGAATAATTCAGGGGAATATGTTCCCTTTTATGATGGATGTGAGTGGGACACTAGTATTTATTTCAAGGGTTTACAAAAACTCCAGGCCATGTTCATAGAAAAATGGCTCCAAAATATACCCTTTACAAAACATGGATATGATATGGTTGATATATGGTCAAAAATAGAAATTATAATAGTCGTTGGGTCATTTTAATCCTTACATTTTGGATATAATATATTAGTAAACCTGTTTTAACCATAACCACAGTAACAATTTTTTATTCTTTTTTCTATTCATTATGACAGATAAATTATTGAAATAATTAAATAATAATATTTATGATGACTCTAAATATTCATTCAATATCATAAAATTTTATAAATTAATTTAATAATAAGGTCGCAATCCCATAAAAATGGTATTCAAAATAAAAAGGTTTCTTAAGTATAAAAGGTTTTTATATAAAAATTAAACATAAAATAGAAACCAATTACCTAAATTAGATTAATAATTATATAATTGGACTAATTTCACTTTTTAAGCATATTTTTAATAATATAATAGTGTAAATTCTTAAATGTAAATAATATTGTTTAATAAAATCAGTATTTTCACTATTGGAAAAACTACTATTCACAAAAAATCAAAAAACTTTAATCTAAGAAAATTTTAAAATTTTCATTTAAAAGAAGAATTTCATTTTTAATATTAATTTCATCAATGTAGGAAAAATAATTTTGAAATAATTACGTAAAATGCAATGAATTCGTTTTATAGAAAAAATACAGTTTTGAGTGTAAAACTGGATTTAATGTAATACCATGCATTGAAAAAAATAGTAGACTATTAATGAAATAATTTTTTAATATATTATATCTAATATTAATTAAAAAAATTCAACAACAATTATTTATTTAATTTATTAATATAAAAACAAATTGATCTCTAAAAAATAATTTTTTCTGGGAAAAAAATTACTTTATTTTCAATCATTTTTTATTTCTAATTAACATATAAAAAAGAATTCATTATATGAATGTGTACAAAAAAATTTATAATTTATATTACAATATTAAAACCCACCAGTGCCTCTACTAGCCGATAACTCTCACAATAAATAATTATATTTTAATAATATGTTGATATTTTGTTAAACATATTGTTGCATGTACTAAATGATATCGAATAAATTATATTAATTTGAAAAATACATATTTCACAAAACTATATAGGGATTACATTATTACAACCTTAAAAAATAATTTCTCCCTCATAATTACATTACTCTTAAAACAATAATTGTGGATACTTCTACAACTTCATATTCTCTGATTCCTACATGGCTTCCTCAAATTGGTTGTACCGCCATAAAAGTTTGACAATGTGAGTTGTACTATTTCATCTTTATTTATAACTACAATCTTGAATATATTCTCATTTTTCCTCATATGATATTTATTTTTTCAATGGTATGATCATTGTGATCATTACTTGTGATGGGTCTTGTATTAACATCATCATGAGAGAATCATGGAATAAGTTGTAAACATGAGAAACATTTAGTGGAATTGAAAAACATTATGTATACTTCCTGATACGATCAAGAATATCGATGAGACCAAAATATCTAGGGAACAACTCCACTTTATTTCCAAACCTCATAACCTATTTTCAAGGTGATATCCATAGTAACACATTATCACCAACTTCAAACACTATATCTTCTCAAACACTATCATCATAAAATTTTTGTCGACTCTATAATGAATTTATTTATTGTTGAATCGATATATATTTATTTTCCATTTACTTTTCTAGTTAAAGTCCTAATATTTTTAACTCTCTAATTTCATACCATCATGTAGGATTTTTTCATTTCCTACCATAGAGGTGTTCATTAGGATCAATCTGAATGCATGAATTGATGTTATAATAAAACGGAAATTCCACAAAAGGAAGTTGTAGCTCCAAAATACCATTGAAATCCATAGATAATGGTATCAACTTTTCTTTCAGTTCTTGAACGGTTCTCTCTGTCTGACCATCTTTCTGAGGGTTATATGTTGCAGAAAAATATAGTTTTTTATATAGATTCTACTGAAGGATTCTCAATAATATTGAGATTATCCCGAGATCCCAATCAAATATTATTAATAGTGGTACTCCATGAAATCTTAAAACATATATAATATATAATATATTATTATAGAGAAATGGAAAATATTATCTAATGGATTTTTTTTGTGATGACATCATAAGGTGATTGACTACAAACCATATCATATTATTCCCTTTAGATGTTTTGGGGACTATGATGATGAAATCAATGGTGATATTTTTCCATTTCCATTTTTTTATGGGTAATTGTTGTAACATCACATTATAATATTGTCTCTAAACATTAAAATTTGTACATACTACGCACCCATATAATTTTTTTTCAGTATCTCTATTCTTGGTTTCCACCATAAATACTCTTTCAGGTCTCTATACATATGCATACGTCCATTATGAATATTGAAAGATGAAGTATGAGATATTTCACATATATCATTCTCCAATTATGGTATTTATGGGAAAAATTCTTTGTTCCTTAACGTTATTATCCCATCATAATCATGGATGAAATTAGGAACATTTCAGACCTTATTTTTAGCTATGCATCTTCCATTAATTCCTCTTTAATCATTACATTGATAGATAGTCAAACACTTACTTGATAAGGAAAATATATTTTTTTCCTTTCACAATTATTTCTAGATCCATAATATGTCTATAAAAAATATAATATATTATGATCCTAAACATAGATAAGGTATTATTATCCTTTTAGCTGAAACCATCATCCACCATGTTTAATTTCTCATGGTGTTACTGTACTGAGTTATAATAATATTTAATCGGATTCAAAAATCATCTCTAAGACATATTAAATTATTTATTCAGGAATATATAATTAAAAAAATTATTGTCCATATATATATATCACACCTTTCTATATAAATGTATTGTCTCTATATCATTAACAAAAAATTACCTTTACTATCATTAAATCAAGGCTCCTATAATTTTTCACATTATCCTCCAATTAGCACAATTAATAAGCTATATATATATCATTATACTTGAGAATTCATCTCGATACCTTGTTTAATGAATCACTATATTCTAAAAACCTTTATCCTCTATTTTATCATGTGAGCACATTTGTAGTGAAAACCCATCTCTTCAGTTCCTTGAAATTTTTCTCACATTCGTCTATCCAATGGAACATGTCTCCATTATAAGATAACATGTAATAAAGTTTATAAATTCATGATAAATTGTCCAAAAAGTATAATTAATATCTAGTAAATCAAAGAAAACAATGAATCTCAGTCACATTGGATGATCTACATGAATGTCTAATAACTTATATCATTATTGGATCCACTAATATATCTCATCATGAGATTATATGACCCAAATAGTGAAATTTTTTATTTCCCAAAATCACACATGGTAAATTTTTCATAAAAATTTACCTTTCTTAGGGACTTCAGAACAATTCTAAAAGAGATATTAATTCCATTATTTTCTCATTTAAAATATAATAATATCATTTAAAATTACCACAAAAAATATTCCATGTTATTTAGAAAATAATCTATTTATTAAACCCATGATGATAGTAAGGGAATATGTAAGACCGAATAGCGTCACTATATACACATAGTGTCCATACATTATGTAGAAGGCTATATTGTGTATGTATTCATTTTTTATCCTTAACTGACTGTACCCATATCAAAGATCAATTTTAGAAAAAGTATTGTTATTCTTTTAATTGATAAATCAAATAGACGATATGGGGTAGTGGTTTCTTGTTCTCGATTATAATATTGTTAAGATCCTGATAATCAACCCAAAGATGAATTTACACATAATTATTCTTAATAAAGATTATTGGTTCGCCCCATAGTGACACAGTAGGGTGTATAAATCCCTTATCATGATTCCCCTCTAGTTTATTTTTAAATTCTTAAAACTCAATCAGGGCTATTCAATATGTAGTCATCGAAATAGGTGTACCAAAATGTATGAGTTACCTTGATAACATAACATCATTATTCAATGGAAGACATTAATATTATTATTGAAATACATGATCAAACATCTAAACAATATGAATGACTTCTATGTTGAGATTTTCCACAACAATCTATGACAAATAGCTTTCATGGATTGAAATTAAGACCCATAACATAGAAGTAATTTCTATTTGAAGATTTAATTCACCCTCAAACTGATAAATGATTGTGGGTTTATTTAGAATAAAAAATTTTAATACCATTCTTTGATAATCATTATTGGATATATATATTGAAAAAATTTCTAATTCAAAAATAACACTGAATCCAACCATAATTTGATTATAATAAGGAACATAATTATACAATACTATATGATGTATTCCCTTACATAGTTTTGGAGTTCCCTAATAGAAGTGGTAACTGATATGGATAATAACCACATTCTACATTTTAAAGACAACATACTATAAATGAATCCAAATTATTAAATTCATTACATTCCATCTCACTCCTCAATTTTCCTCAGTAATTCATTTAATTATGTTTTTATATTCTACACATGAGTTATTTCCCTATTCCCATGAGAAATTATCTTACGTATATCATTATTCATTTTTACATGAAGAAATTGATTCTTCTTTCCCATATGGTCTCTACCACCAAATATCTCATTGAACTTCATTATTCTCTTGTTCAATGTGGACAAGAGATGGTATGTGCATTTTATGAGTCATATATTGTGTTTGCAGATTATGAATAATTAAAATATCATTCAATCTATTATTCATCCTATTAAATTACTCATATTCTTCACAATATCAACCAAATTTAATGATAATATCATTCCTTTAGGTTCTAACCACTGAATACCACAAAGAGGATACTCTGAAAAATAATAATCATAGTTAGAAACAACATAATTAATAAAAATAATTTATTGGACGTCTAAATCATGAAAAAAATTCTTTCTATGAAACCATATATTTATCCTGGACCATCCTTGATTTTTATATATTCAAATATTTCATAATTATTTATAATGAAAATGTAGATTAACCAAAGAATATACCCATAAAATCTCAGACTTGGTTTGTAGAAAGGTCTCCCTATCTTGTAGTAGGGGATGATTGAGAAAATTCCCCATGCACAGTATTTGATGTTACTACCCCTAGGTACAATAATTCTAAATCCAAAACCACCTATTTTATCTGTACATAGATTTAATTTCTTGAAAAATAATATAATCTCAATCTTATAAAAACTAATGGATGTTATCATATAGATAAAATTATCCTTAGTGTTTTCACCAATGTTTTATAATCATAATCTCAAATGATTTAATAAAATTTTTATCTGAGATAACCTATAATGTTACAGTATTTTGACAAATAATCATTTTATCCTTGTATATGAATAGTAAATACAGTTCCAAAATACAAGCCTAATGACCGTTAAGGATTTCTGTCATTGTAGTGTAAATACAAAATCATGTTAACTGACGATAAATCATAAACATATCCTATAATGGTTTACCCATTTAGAAAAATTGATAGAAACAAAATACATCAAAACATTCTTCATAACTTAGGACAATATAAATATTCAAAAGGGTGAGCTCAAATGTTCAGTATGGGTAAACACGAGAGATATCAATCTATGATCACAAGAAAGAATTCAACAAGCATAAGGATTTTAGATTCATGGAATAAATCTTTATAATTTTTTAAAAAATTGATCATAAGTTTCATAAATAATTATCAATAAATCTTGAACCATAAGAACATTTCATAAAAGTTTGGCACCATCATATGTATAGAAACCATTTCATATGTCATGGATAACTATAAAGATCATCAAATCATAATGGATCAAGAAGGACTGCCTGTATCCTATAGTGTACAAACATTATTTAAATTCATACCATTGTTGTCACATGATATATAATACCTTCCCTAATTTATTATAAAACTATAACATGATCACCTTTCATCAGATTATTATTGAACCATCCATCCATGGTTTATAATAAAACCACCAGCCCTGATTTATATTGAAATGAAACATCTTTATTTTACAATAGAACCATCGAAAACAAAATTTGAATAAAAATATTGGGTTATACAATATCATAAATAATAAATTTACAATTAAATGATAATATTTTTATGGAAACCATGTTACATAAACATTTCATCATTTTATCACTACCAAACCCATGAAAATAAATAAGAATCATAAAAATATCATTATCATAATAATATAGATAAATAATAATGATAGAATCATTGGATCATATACCCAGTAAATCATATTTAATATCTATAGAAATAATCATAGGTTAGAATTCATTTATAATATCAATGGATCCTTTCTTGGGGAAAATACATATTCCACTTTGAAAATCAGTTTTAAAAATATCAAATTTCAAAAATAAAATGGGAAAAATATTTATTTTAAGGTAAAACTGTAATCATGTGAAGGAATATTTGAGAAATTTAATAGGTATATTGTTAGGAAATTTCATTTATGATGAAAATGTTAAAATAAAAATTCATTTCACATTTTTTTAAAATGTAAAAATGTACCTAATTCAGAAAATGAAAAAACAATTCCTTAATGAATTATAAAAATTAAATCATGGTTAAATGTTAATTTAAGATATAATAATAATTATTTAAAACAATATTAAAACAACATTTAGATAAACTTGATATGGAAGAAAAATAAGTTTCGATTCATAAGAAAAATGAATTCAGTTTTCCTTTAAAACCATTCATTCAATATATTTAGTAAAGAAAAATTAGAAAAGGGAAAAATATATTATCATGAAATAAAAAGGGGAAAATTAAATTAAATATACTTATCAGATCTGGATCATATAATTTTAACAATTTAAATTTAATCATAAATAATTATTTCTAATAAATATTGAAACATAAATCATATACCACATTGGAAACATTTAACTAATAAACACAAGATAGAGAGAAAATTAGGTTGATATATATCCCAATAATTTTTTTGACAATAATTATAATAATAAATTCATATTAATTATATATACCAAATTAAAATTAAAATATATGAATATGGAATTTGTCTTAGATAGTTAAAAATGAGATGAAAAAATATCTTACCTCAAGTCTAGTCTTTAATTAAAAGAAATCTAGCCTCCTGTGTAATAAATCTAAATTTATTATACTATTGTACCTTATTAATTTCAAAACCTATAATATCATATATGATCCCATTATAATATTTTAGCACCATTTTATTAATAATCCTATATTTATGTCATTATTTTTTAGGTGTTAAATGTATCTTTTTTCTTTCAGATTTCTGTATGGTAGGTATGGACCTTGTACTTTGATCATGGTTCCATCATCTCTAGAATTTTAAACATTATATTAATATCATATATATTCATTATATATATGTATATTAATATTCATATACAAACATATATATTGTAAAATTAATTACATCATTCTTGGAAATGGTCGGTAGTACGTACACATGAATGTTGTTTCATTTTTTCTATATATGGAACAAAATATTGTTAAATAAAAATTAAACATTATAAAAGAATTTATATATCATACATATCATATATGGTTATTCAATATTTCTTTATTACCATCTATATATGAATAAAATTAAAATAGTATTGCATCGCTTCGTAGAGGCGGTGGTCCACATGTAAGCATGAGTACAATCATCATTTTCCAATGAATTTGAACATATGAAGATATAATTGGTATAATATTTAAAAATTTTCATTATTTAATAAATAATATATATACTTTAAATCCTAAATTATATAAATATTTTATTTTTGGTGATGGAAAACGAATTATATTAGCTCGTGGGGTGGTAGTTCGCTATACACATGATCATCATTTACATTTACAATTTTCTGGAAGAGGAGATGGGTGCCATTCATTAAATTAATTTAATAATATATGTTTATATTTTTTATAATAATAATATTATAGATTATTTGTTGAATAATATATTGAGGAGGTAGAGAAATTAATAAAACAAAATTGCTCAGTTAATAACGATTCATATTCTTTTGGAAAACCTCTTTATTATTAAACAAAATGCCTTCATATATTGAATTTATGATAAAAAACGTAATCTAGGATCATGGATGAAAATTATAAATTTTATTTTGACATTAATTGGTCAAACCAAATGGATATTTATTTCCATTTAAGTGAGCGGAGGAGGTACCATTTTATAATTGAGGTGATGTTTGCAGTTGTATTTTTTTGATGTTTTACAAAAATATTTTGTCACATTCATAGAAAAATGGATGTGTAATACAATATTTAAAAAAACATATATGTTTGAATATATATTTACATAAAATATATATTATAATTCCTTTTTAACAATTATCTTTTAGTTTAACCCCTCAATAAACATGTTTTAACCATAACCATGTTAAGAAAATTTTACAATTTTTACAACTAATTATGAAAAAAATTAAGATTAAATTATTATATATTATATATTTTCTAATTTTAAATATTTAATCTACATTATCAAATTCTATTTGAATATGTATCTAAATATAATCTAAAATTAAACCTGTAATTGGGATGAAAATGCATTTTTCCATAAAAAGGATTCTGTTTAAAATGTTTTCGTATAATAATGAAACATAAAATTGATTATAATGAAGTAAATTAGATTAGTAACAATATAATTGACCTAATTTTACTTTTAAATAATTTTTAAAAAATATTGAAAATTGATAATTCTTTAAACAAAAATAATAATTTTTTAATAAAATCAGTATTTTTCTCCATTAATTGAAACATTAACATTTTCCAAAAATTATAAGCAATTCAAAATAACATATATATTCTTTTATAAATTAAAATTTTTATTTTTAAAAAAATCTCCTAACATTGAACAATTATGTTTAAAAACAAGTTTATAATACACATTGAACCTGTTTTTTAGAAAAATATAGATTTAAACCATAAACATGATTTTTTGTTATATAATTCCTAGAAAAAACAATATGAATGAAAAAAAGTTACTGAGAATATAATATATAAGTTTCATAAAATGAATTCACCAATGATGATTAATTTAATATATTAAGTGAAAAACACATTTCCGACATATCAAAATTATTCCATACAATCATTTCCATTAGTTTCAATCATTTTTTATTTTAATTTAAAAACACATAATTTATTTTATATATTTTTAAAACATAAATTTTCATAATATAGTTAATCATATCCATACCCTCCAATCTAAATTATGGATGTTAACATTAAGAATAAATAAAAGTATTTTAATATTACATAGTAGTAAATTTAAACACAATAAATCATGTACTAAAAGTTATCAAATAAATTAATTTATTTGAAAAAAAATTAAAAAATCTCTTGGTGTTACTTGGAAATTTTCAGATTATAAAATGTCAAAACATAGGTGGTAGACGTGTGTAAGTTCACGATAACCACCTTCCCTAATTAAACTTGTATTACCATTGGGTGTAAATATATACCCATCATTTAATGTTCTCTATGAATTATGATTTAATACAATGGTTTATGCTACTCATTTGGATGATTTAGGTTCCTTAGAGGTTGTTCTAAATTTTGGGTTATAAACAGAAAGAGAATAATGATGTGGGGTTTATATGGATGGCCCCAAAATCCATGTAGAAACTAGACAGAAGATTTGGAATATGTTATAATAATTTTTTAATGTCCACAAGACTAGTGTATACATTGATCATTACTCCACATCCTATTGTTTTCATATTTATAACCCATTATTCATAGATTCAATAAATGATTCTCACAGATGAGAAAAGAATCAAGGTGGTTCCCATCATATTTCGATATTATGGAATTATTCTTTTTATGGTTATAACATGATTTCGATTATGTATGTTTTGTAAAACAAGATTTAGGTTTGAAAATTAAATTGCATAAAAAAATTAGTTTGTTTTTAAACATGAAGCATTAAAGCATATTGTAAAATTAATCATGGTTTCTAGAAAATTTATTGATAAATGAATTCATTATAATTAACTTTTTGAAAATGTTTTCGTCTAAAAATTGGATAATTATTTACCTGTTCTAATAGATCACAAAAATATTTTTTATTTAAAAATTGATAATTTTTTTAAATTAAATAATTTGTTTAATATAATTATTTATGGGTGAGTTTTTTTGAGGAAAGACATGTGGTTGTTTAAAAAATGTGATAAAAAGAGAAAATCGTATTTTAATATTTGTTGATAACTAAAAAAGAAAATTTTTTTCATGAGGAAAATTAATTTAATAATTTGAATGGTTCATGAATCATAATGTGTATTTTCATAAAGGATACATTTTATTGATTTCAAAAATGGGTATTATAAATCTAGATGAAAATGAATATTGTTTAATTATTTTTCATGGAATGTAATGTATTTCATATTTTAGTTAAATATTTGAGAATATACCTTCATTTAAATCCCATATTTTCACTAAATATACATAAATTTTAAACATTATTTTCATATATGAATTATTTATAAACAGTTCATAAGGGATTTGAAAAATAATTTTTTTGCATACGTTTCAACTATTTTAGTGATTTAGATATTGAATTACTTTTGAATGTTATCTAAGACACTTACAGTTTATATGGATGGATTATAGATTATATAAAATTATAACATATTTGATTTTCATAATAAGACATGACCAGATTGATTTCATGTGTCATGTGCTCTATATAATCCTTTACGAATTTTCTCTAGTTTAAGGTAATATGATTTCCCTGATCTTAATCTTTTTCTATTATATCAATTTATTCCATGTCAATAAATAGAGTGGCAGGAATTATATTTCCTCTCAATGGTCTAGCAACAGAACTCCTTGAAATAAGTTATGATTATGATTCTCTTATATACCTATAAGTGGAATGTGTTTGTTAGGTTGTGTAGTCGGGTTGATAAAGGTTGTGTTTCTCATATTTTCAAAGTTCCCCTAGAGGATTAGAATATTTTTTACATTATATTATTAATGGATGATATTTTTAAATTCATTCGTAGTAGTATTTATGTGGTGATGGTTTTGGGTACATTTTTTTATATGTAATATTGGATATCTTTTTGTGTTTCCCCATTTAAAGGGGTGGTAATATTTAAATTCTTCTTTCCATGATGCTTCGTTTAGATCAATGAAGCTTATTATTGGTTCTATCCAAATGGTGCTCTATATTTAATGAGTTTTGGAATATTTTTTTCAATATCATGATCCTTAGTTGTGTTAATGGGAATATATGATTGATTTTATATCCGGATGAACTGATGGATGCATTGAATATATTCTTGTCATCAGTTGGACCATGAGAGCCACTAGGTTTAATATTTATTAACCTAAGTTACCAGTGTTGAAGATTCAAGGCCCAAGACTCAATCCATGTCATTTAATAATTATTAATGTTATAATTTATCAATCTATTATTTATGAGATAAGAATTATATCTAGTGTTTTGGATTGTTCCTTTGTTTACGATCATTGAGGTGGTTTCACTTGATAATCGATTGAAAATACAATGGAATTGGAACATTTTTTTTATCCATGATCTTTTCCATTATTGGTTGGTTTTATATTGTGATAGAATAATAATTTCCATGGTTATGTATTTAAATCATGGAGGATTCCCTTGATGAAATGTGTATCCTCTTTTTCCATATTAATGCTAACTTTTACTAAAGTGGGTGCTCTTTATTGCACTATATCATATTAAGTATCACTATTGGTATAACTAGTAAGATTATCTATTTTTTGGGACTTATGTTACATAATATCAAACCAAAAATTCATTGATTATAAGAAAATGAGGTCCAATTCAACACTAGTATTGATTCATTCTAAATCAGGTTGATTTTGGATAATGCTTATCATGAAGTATCATGCATGGGGTTAGAATGTGACTTGAGGAAGGAAATAAGGGTGTTGGAATAAGATTTTCTCCAATCATAAAAAAATAAATTAATTTATCTCACCAAGAAATTGTGTTTGTAGAAGTTATACATGAACTCAATATATTGTTCCATTACCTCTTTAGAGTGATGTTTTTGACATATTCTTGTAATACTAACATGAAGAATATTATAAAATAGATAAATATGAACCTATGATAGTGTATATGGGATAAATATACTAAAAAATATGATATTTATGTATTAAGAGTTTTAAAAAAAATGGAATGTGATCATAGAATCATTGAGGCAGAGAATTACCAACTTTGGTAGTAAAGGAATCAGTGGGGTCAGTGGTCCTTCGTGAAAATGCTTTCAATGATTCTCTTGGATGTGAGAAATAATAATTAGAAGGTATACATAGCCTAAATAATATTTTTTTTATTTATTATATTCCATTTATTGTTTTTAGAGTCGATTGTTTTATAGTGTGGATAACATAGTTTTATAGTCTCCCTCTTCCAATGGTGCTTTTTGATTACATAGGTAATTGGGTGTTTTTATAGATTTGAGATTGGGTTTGATGGATAGTGAGTATTGGTATAGTTGTTCATTGAAAATTTGGGGTACGGATTTAATTCATGATATGAGACCTCAATATTAGTGGCTTGATATGAGATGGTCAATTGTAGACTTCACGTCCTGATTCCTTACATGTTTGTTAATTGAAGTGGAACAATAGGTACCTACCCATTTTTTGTACCCCTTAACCATTTTTTGAAGTATATTGGATGAAATAACTATAGAATTCATGTTTGTACTACCATGCACATATAGTATAAACTATATGATTTGTCTGATCATTCATCATCTTATAAACTATATTATTTCCTTTTATATTGAGGATACGATAAGGGTAGAGTAAAATGAACATTTATATGATCAAAATGATATAAAACTTCGTATTGTTCAATTCTCTTCCATTTCATGTAGATACCTACACTTTTTATCTCAATTCTCGTAAGGACTATAGGATATATCAGGTTCTCATTCCATGTTTATCATGTTTTTCTAACTTCAATTAAATGGATAGGTTGTGAGGGTTATTGAGTCTCATATGAATAGTCTCTAGGCAATCATTTATGACATCATTGGATACTAGTAAATGAATCATACAATGTTTGGGATTAATTATATAAATATTTATAAGGAATCTATTCTAATACATTCCTTGTGGAGTTTTATCAATTTTCTTGTTAACATATTTTATTTTTAGAAGTGTTGGCGGAATGATATCTCTTAGAACCGAGTCTCGTCTAATGGTGAAAAAGACAGTGTGGTCAATTTTAAAGTGATTTTAAATATATATGAGCCATCGTATTCCACTTTCAAGTTTTTTTCATCCCTTTTTATATATGAGATAGGTTATTAGTATATTCTGAGAGTATCACCCTGGTTGGAACAATCTTGATTTAGAAGAGAGGTATGTTAGTTCCACAATATGTTGGCCTAGTTTAGAATGTTGAATATCTCATAGAGTTAACATATCAGTTGAACCTACCATCTTGTTTGAAAAATTTTATGATGTGTTTTATGTTTCCCAACTATTGATAATTTATATTATAAATTTTAAAAGTAAATACCATTGATTTTAGCTCATACTCTCATTGTATTATAATTTTCTGGACAATTTAAGGTGCTAAACATAGTCACCACCAGTCTCCACATATCGTGGACCAAGACACATCCTACAATAATAACATAATCACATTAGAGATTAACTTTGAGCTTCATTATTCTATTGATAGGTCTCTATAAAACCCAATGACCCTATAGAAATTCACTATCATCATTCAATAGTTGACGAAATTGGGGAATAAGCTTACTGGTTGATGTAAACATATACATTAATTTAATCAATCATCATTGCATTGTAGCGAGTGAACAAATATTTAATTTCATTTAAAAACTAAAAACTAATCTCCCATTATACTCACTTTGTTATTGGATTCAAAAATATTCAAATAACCCATAAATAAATACCATGATGTGTGCCTTTGTTTATATGAAGGTATGACAAAACCACGAAACCTATTAGTGTGAATTTTTTTGGATAAAATCACCTTGGAAAATGATGCCCATATAGTTTCTCAATAGTTTCTATATTATGATCAAAAACTCAAATTAAAAGAATATATGAAATTCAAATTTATTTTTTGGGTGCTTACAATAAAATATTAAAAGCTATGTAAATAACTTTTCATTGAACATCACTGTCTATGTGAATGGAGTCATTCTAAAAGAACCAAACCATAATGTTAGACATAAATAAAATATTATTTCACTACATATGACATTACCGTTACTGTTTTTTATACAAATAATAAAAATTATTCGGAAAATATAAAATAATGAACACAACTAATGTAATTCGGATTAATAGGAAATATCATGGTTCTCCCATCGACTAAATATTATTAAAGGGATATTTAATCATGGTTTTATGGATTTTACTAATAATGTTTGGATACCTACTAGAAATATTTAATTATATGTCAAGACATATGTATATTAGACTATATAGGGGATCCCCATACATGTTAGAATACAGGATGTTGTCCTCTCCATATCCCCCTATCCACTGAGAATGATTTTGATGCGTGAATAGGTACCTCGGTTGGTTTTTCCAAAAAGGTGAGACAAAATAATTATTTTTCAACATGAATATCAGTCCATATTATATTATACATTAATTAACCTAGACTTGAGGTATTTTACTTCGATATATACCCATGAAAGTTTCACACACATGTTCTGAATGGTCCTAATGGAGATTCTCAAGCTAATGGAACCCTATGTAACTATTTTGGGAATTCTAAACCAACATGCATTTTGAAACTTATCCTCTTGATGTGATTAATTTATGATGAAACTCATAGTGATCTCCATATCCTAGATTATAGAGACTCTGGTTTTGACCTGTATGACATTGGGATATTTTTTATAATAATCCCGATGTAATGCGCTAATTCATTATGAGATTGAAGGGAGAAGAGATCCTCGGTTCAGTGATTTAAAAAAAATATATTTATTTCATGCATGCACAGTTTCACATTAAAATATGAATAAGTATTGAATAGTGGCTTGAATCAGATTTTAGAGAACACGATTGAGCCCAAAACGTCATGTTTAGCCTTGGTATGACATAAATTTGTCTGCACTAAGGGTTTTAGTTGGAAGCATAATGAAATGGACTTAAATGGTGGATCATTTAATTAAATGATTATTTAATCAATTAATTAAATGTAAAACTAATACCTCCCCTCCCCCAACATATTTAGTGATACCATTCAAATGAAGGGAAAAATACTCCTCTAATATTATCCATTTTTCAGTGATGAACCAACTCTAAATTAAAGATATGAGGTTCTATTGATCTCAGTTTCGGTTGATCACCAACATCTGATCATGAAGAAGTATAATATGGGTGTTTTTATTCACATAATGCTTCACCATTTCACTGTTGAGGTAGGATATATTAGTTTGGGTCCTAATCCCTATTCGTTATACTTATTTATAATATGATATTTCCCAATTACCACTGTTAATGTTCCCTACTAGGTTTAACTATGTATTTTTGGTTAATTCGGAGTGAATCAATCATTTTTGTAGTTCATTCCGGACTGGAATTACTATCCACATGGAGTGTAGTCTACTGAAACAAGCCATATATCCCTTACTAATTTCGGAAAAAGTTCTTTGGGGACTTTACACTGTGTACCAAGGTTACATGATCTCTAGTACCCCAAACCGAGTGACCACATGGAATGTCTTGGGTTAACCATGTGAAACCACAAGGCCATGTGAAAACTACATGTCCAAAGTACATAGACATGGGGTTTTGGTACATGAAAGTAGGTAGAACAACATAACTATGGTTGGGTAAAGTGGTACATGGTGTGAACCTATTCACATGTAGTGTAACCCTTCATGGGTTCAGAAACAATGTAGAGAGGATACACGACCAGGTCATCCTGAGGGTACACATGCTATGTGGACCCCAGTTCATTCCATGTACTCAATAACATCTTGTTGAGATCACACTCCTTTTATATATGATTCTATTGGGAATGGATTTAGGATTTGGATAATCGAATCCTGAGCTATTTTCTATGTTGAACATGATGGTGAACCCTGTTTTCAGCTTTGATATATGAGGTGGTGTGTTTAGAGAAATATTATTTTGAATATTTTTTTAACTGATGTTGCAGATTGGTGTAATTCGTAAAGAGAGATTGTAAGACCTGTATGCCCATGTGTAAAATGGGTACTAGTTTCCTTTATGTTTCTTCTTTGGTTGATATGGGACTCCCCACATTGTGGGTGCATGGTATTTTTTCTTTCGGTCATTCCTCTGGGGTTGGTACTCCCATATTTTATTTGGGTGTAGGTTACCTATGATTTTCGTACAGTTGGATTTTTCTCCCCTATCATGCTGGGGAATGTGCCTTTCATACCCATTGGATAGATAGAGTTGGTACTCCCTTATTAGAACAGTGTGCGAGTCCTCTATCGATGGAATCTATACTCCCATACCATGTTAGGGAGCGGGTCCCCCATATGTGACAAATCTATTGAGTGGGTACTCACCTTCTAGGGTTGTGAATGGGTCCTCTATTCAGGTAGTTAGTTATCCTTGGGTTGCGGTCCTCAATACGTGTTCATCCAGGAGAATTAGTACACCCCTGTGTTACCATGGTGTGGGTCTTCTAGTCTAGGTTCAATACTCTCTTGTCAAGTTAGGGTGAGGGTCCCCTATTGTAATCGAGCTGGTAGAGTAGTAGTCCCCTGTCATTCCAAGGTGTGGGTCCTATAGACATAGAGTGGTATTTCACACATCATGCAGAAAGTTACACTTTCTTTTGAGTAGTACTCCCATGTTGTACTATGGTGAGGGTCCTCACCTAAAGAGTAGTACCCTTTGACTCTCTGTATTGGCGACGAGCTTTTCCTACATTGTAGATGGTGAACCCTTAGATGATGAGTATATTTATGAGCAGAAGTCACCTCCTCTACATATGAGTGATTCCTGGATAAGATTTACTTCTCCCTTGAGAGACTAAGGTGTGGGACACTCCCTAGAGAAGTGAAAAAGCTTTTTTCAAGTTGGTTATGAGCTGGTACTTCCTCGATTATAGGGATGTAGTAAGGGGTGGGTCTATAACTTCCCGAACACACACTTCCATGTTTAGTGCTTAAGAATTTTTGGTATTTATTTCCACATAAAAGTAAAAATGAAAAAATAAACAACATCTATTACATATCATGATTTTTTACCAGTGTAGATTTTCAAGGATTAGGAAAATCATTCATTTTTATCAGAGCTATACAAAAAGAAAATAAAATAAACAAAATTAAATTGTGTTTAATAACTCTATAATAGAATTTAACACCTTTAGGTAAATATACTAAACTTTTGAAAAATAAATTTAAAACATTAGGTGAACATTTAATATTCATAGTAAGGGGTTTTGAAAATGATAATAAAAACATTCAAAATATTTTCTTGGAATAAATTTATAAATGTATATATATATTTACAATTATTTTTCTAAATCATTTAAATCATTATATATTGAAAAACATACATTTCATAAAATAATTACATTTGAAATATTATTGTGATTTTCCCACTGAAAATAACAACTTTTGGGGGATCATTTATGATAATTGGAAGACCGTAATAAATATTGTACTTCCACTAGTCATAACTCATATGGAAGAAAGTTTTGTTTTCACTTATGGGTTCAATCCCCATAACATAACGTTCATTATACCATTGCCAATTTGTTTAAACACTTTTAATAGACCATATTTTCTGCATCATAACCAAAATCATTTCAAATATACATACATAAAATTATATTATATAAAATAATAACTTTTCTTTTGACATTTCATCAACACATTCTCTAGTGTTTCTAAAACCAATATTAGGATAATCTAAAAATACATAATAAAATATGTGCACACATGATTAAATGTATCAGAATGCCACTTATAATTTATATAATGGGAATAAACAATTATTAATGAAATACAAAGGGTTCCAGATACAATATTTAAAATGAAATAATAGATTTCTAAGGTTTTTCACAAAAAAGGATAACTATTGTCACCTTAAAACTAAGGTTTAACAAGAAAATAACCATCAATAGATAGATTATGAATAAATTCAAAAAAATTATATGGATTTGGAAATAAAATATTAATACATTCTGATAAACAAATTGATATTATTATATGTATATATATAAATATAAATCATTATACCCAGTGTATAGAATGATTTTTTGAAAGCACAAGTAATACCTTTGATAAATGATCCTCATTCAAAAATTTAATACAATACATTTTTTGAATCATGAAAACTGAAAAAGAAATTTGTGTTTATGTATATATATATATATGAATATATATATAATCACTAAAATTAGAACAATAATTAAAATAAACTCATACCGACCATAGTCATAGAAATAATTTTAAAAAACCTCTTATATTATATTTTTATGATAATAGATTCATATATGTTTATATAAAAATTTATACATATATATACATATATGTGTGTGTGTGTGTGTGTGTGCCAAAATCATTATAAAATTTAAATGATTTGATTAAAAATAAATAAACCCTTACATAAATCTATATGAATGAGGGATGTATAAGGAATATAAATTTCAAACAATGTTTTATCATAATTAATGCATAAATAAAATATATTTATTTGTATACATTTGTGTATATGATTATATATAAATTTATAAAAAAATGAAACAAATTGAATCCATTACCTGTTTTTAGATGAAATGAATAGTTGGGGTTTTAGAAATTCAAGAAGAACAAAATGGGGGACTTAGCCCATTGAGGTTCTGGTATTATTGGTTCTGAATAATTTGGGTTTTATAAAATATAATTTCTTATAATAATACCCCTATTTTTAAAATTGACCATTGGTTTTACAAATGTTTGGAATATTTTTACGATTCAAATTGATTTGAATATTTAATCATCCCAGTTGTATAAAAAATGGAAATAGGGTTTTAAAAATGAACAAATTTGAATAAAAAATAAAGGTGTGAAATTAAATGTATATATATACATATTTACTATAATCAAGGTTTGTAGAGAAATATGAGACATGGGGATGACATTTTAGTTTAAATTAAACAAATTTTGTGTCGTCTTTGGAAGAAGAGAAACCAATATTGGTTGTTGATTGAGTCTTCAACGAAGGAGAAGAGTTGAGTGGCGTCAACCTACTATTACCAGGAATGATGGGGTTTATTATGAATAAGAGAAAAATTATATAAAGGGATAGTTGAGATTTTGTCAAGGATGATTGGATGAACATAACGTAAGCGCAACACATAAAAGGAAGGGTTCGATTTGGGCTTTAAGGCATACGACTCAAATGAAGTCAATATGATCGTAGGGTTGGGATTTATTCCTAATGTAATAAAAGGTATGTCAATCAGATAATGAGAGGGATGCTCAATATAGAAGCATCCCGATCCGGTGGTCCTTGCTCATCTAAATCCAACTCAAAACCTCACATAAAAAAATACTTTCTTTTCCACATATCATATTTTTCTCTCTTTTCACCATTCATCATTATTTTAATAAAATTAATAATTCATAAAATATTTTATTATTTGTATAATTAAAATAACATCCATAATCTAGATTTTTATTAAAAAAATATTATAAGGTTAGTATTTTATAAATTTAATATATAATTATAAATTATTCCAATTCATTAAAAATTTATTAATCTCATTAATTTCATATTACAGATTTTATTTCATAATTTCATTAAATATAAATTTTGGTTAGTTAAAAAATATAATATTTTAAATTAAAGTATTAATTAATTATTCGTTTTTAAAAATTCATTTTTATAAAATTATTTCTAATATAAAATTATATTATTTTATTCTTTTAATGAAAACATATTTCTATTCTTTTCAAAATAAATATTTTTATTTTATTATAATCCTTTTAAATAAATTATCTATTTTTTTGAAAATTATTTATATAAATATTTTTATTATACAATATTATTTAGAAAACTCAGGTTAATAAAATCCATATTAATTTAATACAAAATCATATTTTTGAGACAATTTATTACGTTATTTTTAAAAAATATGATATGAAAAATTTGAATATCATAAAATCATAATTTCATAAAAAAAATAATAATATTCATTTAAAATTAAGACAAAAAAATTTCCTTATAAGTCATTTATTAATTACCTAGAAATTATATAAAGTCACATTATCCCCTCTTAATAATAATTGTGCTCTAGAAATTTATTCGTTAGATTGTAGAAAATTATGAATTTTCATCATAAAAATTAAGAAAACTAGGACAGATAAAATCTTAATATCTACCACATGGACAACATTTAATGGTCAAAGTTTTCTAGACCACTACTCTGATACTATGTATAAAATCCTGAACCCACACTTTTGGGTTCAGTTCTTAAGAATATTGTATATTTTTTCTTTATAAAAAATACAGTTGAATAACTACATAATATTATTTAAATACTATAAAAGTTTACTTGTCTAGGTTTTGGAGGATTGTATAACCCTTACTTTTTTATCAGATATATACAATAATTAAAAAAAATATAAAGGACACTATGTGCTTTAACATCATATGCAAATAAAATACCATCTAATAAATCTACTAGACATGTGATAAATGAATTTAAAATATAGAGTGATCATTTAATACTCCCAATAAGGGGTTTTGAAACCATTAATAAAAACATTTTAATTTTTTTTATTCGAATAAACTTATAAATGTGTATATATATATATATTTATTTATTTATGTATTTAAAAGTATATTTATAAATTATTAAAATCCATATATTTTAGAAAATAATAATTTTAAAAAATAATTACATTTAAAGATCATTGAGATTTCACCAGTGAAAATAATAATTTTGGGTGGGTTATTTATGATACTTGGCATACTATAATTAAATCTGTAAGTCAACAAGTCCTAAATCATACTGAACAATTTTCTCCTAAGGCTTATGAGTTCACTCTCCATAAAATAACATTCTTTATACTATAGCCAATTTTTTTGAACGAACACTCAATGTACATGACTGTCTTGATCATAAACCAAAGAATTTCTAATATAAAAATTTAAAATTATATTATTTAAAATAAAATATCCTTTCTAATGAAATGTCATAAACATATTCCCATATTTTTATAAATAAAATTTTAGGTGAATTCCATGTGTAAAAATTGATATTCTTATTTAAATGTTATAACTTAAGTACATAAAAATATTTAAGAACTTGACTAAATTCATGGAATTCAACTTATAAGATTGAAAATTTCTATACCTAATTATTGATGACATAACAGGTGAGGAATATATAATTTCTCAGATGAAATAACATCTTGTTTAGGTTTATCTCTTAAAATGATAAATTTTATCAATTTCAAACTAATAATACATATGAAAATAACCACAAATTTTTCTATTTAGTATACATTCTAAACATTTTATATGGATTTTGAAATAAAATATTAATCCATTTTTATAAAAAATCGTTATACACATCGATAAATACTTATATATAAGTCATAATACATTGTTCATAGAATGATGTCTTGAAAACATAATAAATTACATTGATAAATAATCATCATTCATTAAATTTAATATAAAACCTTTTTTTTTAAATGATGATAGTCATTAAATAATGTTGGTTCATATATTCATATATATATATATATATATATATTTATATCATTATAATCAACAAAATCACATCAATAATAAAATTAAACCCATGTAAACCATTGGATTTCAAATAAAATTTTAAAACAAAAACTCTTATTTTATATTTTTTTTGAAAATAGAGTCATATATTTATATATATATATATATATAATTATACATATATATATATATATATATGTAAATATTTATAAAATGAATATGGGGTTATTAAGGATAAATAAACCCTTACATAAATCCATATGAATTATTGATTAATAAGGAACATAAATTTAAAACCAATATTTATCATTAAAAATTCTTAAAGAGAATATATAGGCATGTATACATTCTTTTATACACACACACACACACAAACACACAAACACACACACAAAAATATATATATTAAGATGAAAAATAACAAGAAACAAATTTATTCCCTTACCTATTTTTGTATCAAACAAGGTTTTGTTATTTATTGTATTCATGGAGGACAAATCAGTGTACGTGAGAGGATGTGGTTCGGGTATTCTTGCGAGTGAAAAGTGGGGTTTTATAAAACATGATTTCTAATAATAATAACCACCTTTAGAAAAATTATCCATGATGTTTGGACCCATTTGGATAATTTTCATGAATCAAATTTACATGAACAATTAATAATCCATGTTTCATAAAAATTGGAATGATGGGTTTAAAAAACGAATTCAAATAAAAAAATAAACATGTAAAATAGAAGGTATATATATATTTAGTATAATAAATGTTTGTAGAGGTATATGACACATTTATATGAGGTTTTAGTTTAAATTAAAACCTATTTTTTCATTTTTTGATGAAGTGGAAACAATATGGATAGTGGATTGGGACTTCAATGGAGAAGAAGAGTTGAGTGGTGTCGACCTATTGGTATAAGGAATGATAGTGTTTCTAAGGAAGAAAAAAATGAGATATTAAGGGATGGTTGAGATTGTGTCTATGAATATTGGACAACTGAAATATACGCGTAGTACATAAAGGCAAGGGGTTTTTAGAGTCTTCAAGATAGAAAAAATTTATGAAGGCAACATGATAGAGGGTTTGGATTTAATACCACAGGAATAAGAGAAAGGGTTATAAAGGAATGGGTGTGACAGTCAGGATGGATGTAGGCTGATTGGGTGGTCCCTTCTTTTCCAGAACCAACTTGAAACTTCTGTTAAAACTGAAACTCAATTTTCCACATACCAACATTTTCATTTTATTCTTCATTATTCATTATTTTGATAATATTCATATGTTTTGAAATATTTTATCATTATTATTATTATTTTAATTACATACATAATCAAAATTTTAGAAAATAAATTTTAATATGGTCTAAAATTTTAGGAAATTTTTTTTAATTTTAAATCAATATAATTCATTAAATTGTTTTAAAAATAAATAATTTCAAATCAATAATTTTAATCCCTAATTTTATAATTTTTAAAAATTTAGTACTTAAAAAAATAATTTATTAAAAATATTAATTCATTATTAATTTATAAAAAATCATCTAAAAAACATATTTAAATTTAAAATAAATTAATTTTTTATTTTAATCAAAACAGACTTTTATTCTTTTCAAAATAATTATTTATATTTTTCATAATATTTTTAAATAAAATATATATTTTTAAAGAAAAATAATCTTATGAATATTTTTATAATAAAATTTTATTTTAAAATAACCCCATGTTTATAAAATCCATACTAATTTAATATAAAGTCAAATTTATTAAAACTATTAATTTATTTATTTTTTCATAAATATAATATGAAATATGTAAATTTTATGAAAGAATAATTTAATTAAAAATAATAATATTCTATTGACGATAAGACATACATATTTTATTATAAATCATTTATTCAATAATTGAAATTTATGGATTTTATAGGGTCCCTCTATTCTCTCTTATAGAGATGAAACACACATTATAAATATAGGAGCATTGATCCCTTAACTATCTATAGTGGTGAGGAGAGAGCATCTCTATTTGGTTTTCCTTATCCTTGCATGAAGAGTCAGTTGGTAATGACAAGACCTCTGATGATTGAAACTAGAGTTGGACATAGTAGGTTTTTTCCAATGGATCATGTTCTCACAGATGGGTGTCATCCTGAATGGTTAAGCATTTGGAGTGTGTTCTTCTGTTTTATGTTACCTTTAGAGCCTTGAGTATAATCACTTTTGAGATATGATATTTGAACGTCATGAGACGTAGAGTCTGAGATGAGTATTTATGGGTGATTATGGGATCCTTATGGTGTTGTAACATTATGGGATGACACCCCCTTATGTAATGAGTATACGTACTTCGTTCATTTCCAAACATTAGTTTTCGTTAAATTATTTCCTTGGGTGGTGAAGACAAGTGTGGTATTCAATGTTCTTTCTTAGCTTATACTCTCATTGTTGGATGATCACACTCTCTTTCTATGGGTGGAAAATATTTGACATGTAGTTCATCTAGTCATCATGTTGAGCCACTATGTTGGGATGAGGTTACCACTTTCTAGGTTGAGCAATGGGATGGTGTTTTCATTACTCTATTGACAGGGAATCCTTAAACATTTATGACTATCTGAGGATTGTTCATGATAGAGATTCTCTCTTGATGGTGTTTTCTCTAGCTAGGTCGAGAAAAAATTCGTATTTCAGTTTCTAAATTTCTTTTTTGGAGGTTTTAGGGAACTTACTATGTATTTTTATTCTCACACATGGATGGGATTTTTCTGCACATATTATTTCTTGTGCAGACCTCATGCATTTCTACAGAGTCCATAGAGGAACCAAGGTACAGGGAGCATAGCAATATTGACTGATTGAGGTGTTTACTAGAGCAAGATCAAGGATACTTCAAATAGTTATATTTTATAGTGATCCCCTCCTTATGAACAGGTTGGATTCATTACAATTTTTTTGGTGGGCGTGTTTTTTATCATAACACTTTTAGTACTTAAATTGTACTTTGGTCTTTTATATATGTATTCATGTAATCTAGTTTCATAATTTTCAGTTTGTTTTTTTCATTGAGGTGTTTGTGTATGCTTGTGTATAGGTATGTTAGAAAAAATCCTCCCCATGATTATTTACGTCATCAGTTGTTATCTCCACCCACTATCCTAAGGAGGCAGGCTTGGGGTAGTTGTGGACCGAGATCTGGGTTGGGTCGGTTCGTGACAAGGATGATTGTTGTGAGAAATTAAATTTGGGAGAGAAAATTCATGGGGATTTAAACAAGAACACATCTTTCCAGAGTGTTCATACACAAAAGGAAAAGGAAATATCTTTGTTAAATTTTGATGGAAATTTTAAGGAATTTAAAAAGAACACCATAGTGATTGATGAATATTCCCCCAATGACAAATGATACCTTGGATATTCTATTGGAAACATCATTCTCTCTATAGATTGATGTTCCTTAATCAGTTTATAACTCAATGAAATTCTTGAATTATAAATGTAATGTTTTCATCTTGAACAAAATTATTTTTTCTATTCATTTTAATATTAAAATGTTTTCTTAATCTTAAAAATTTTGTATGTTCTCTATATTCAAAGAACATATATAAAACATTTGTGCTTAAATTAAAATATATATCAATGTTTTATACACATTTCATCATATATATATATATATTTACATAACTAAACATGTATAATAAGTGTGTGTGTGTGTTTCGAAATATATATATATATAATCTGTAAAATATATATATAATGAAAAAATATATCCCACAAAACATATTGTTTATGATTTATGTTATCCTCAAGAAAAAATTTGGGCTTCTAAATTTTTTTTTTTCATTTAATCTTTATAAAACTAGTTATCCAAAATTATTAATCCATCAGATATATGTTATAAAAAATTTAGGTTATCATTAAATTTCTATCTATCTTTTTAAAAATAATGAAACTCTCACATAATTTTTGTTCCATAGAAATTATTTTATACCCTTCATAAAATTTTTGGATGTATTTCGTGTGTATTTTATGTGTCTGTTATGTTATATATTATATTTCCTATTTTTTTAAGGTTTTGTATTTTTTGTGTAGAGTGTGTGTGTTTATGTTTTTAGTTCCCATCTGAGGGGTTTTTACATGTGTTTTGTGTGCATGAAGGATAATTTTGTGTTAATATAGTGTTTTATGACAATGATACATATATATAAATGTCTAGAATATTTATTATTTACACATACCCTGTAAAACATGGCATAAAATTTCATATGAAAATTTTAAATTTTTTCTTTTTGGTAATAATTAATTATGTTTTATAAATGTAATGTGAGTGTGTTTGTTTGTTTATTCATGGATCATTTATTGTAAATGTTTAGTGTTCACTAAATATGTTTTTTCAGGAATGTGTGTACTATAAATAAGAAAATAACACAATTTATTCAAGGAATATATAAATGTTGTTTTGAATGTAAAATGCCTCATGCAATTTAAATAATCATGTTCAATGAATTATATATGTGTGTGTCTGTGCGGTGGTTTTTGTGTGTGGGTATTAGGAATTTTATGTGATAAAATTTATAAATTTCTATTTCTAATATATAAATATATTCGTGTAATATAAATATATATATATATATATATATATATTTAAAATGAATATAAATATTTTCAAATATTAATGTAATGTTTTGTGGGTGTGATCAATGTGCATATAAATTTTGTAAAATCTGTAGGTTTTGAATAGATTTACTGTGTGTGTGTGTTTGTTATATTCAATCAGGGAAAAAATTGATACCTATCAGAAATGATCATTATGTTTGACATCAATGAAAAAAAAATTCTTATATGTTTTGTGTTATATTCCATGAATGTAAAATGATCTTTTTCAATGACATATTCATCAGTTGGGACAATATTTATAACTCCATGTCATATTTATTCTCAATAAGTGGAGGAAATATCATAGCATTGCACCATGGGATATGTTTCACCATTAACCCTATAAAATATTCTCTGACAAAAAAATTAAATATAGAACATATTGTCTCTTTACTTATAATATTTTTATTCTTATTAACATTTATCTCCATAATCATCTTAAAAAATCTATGAATGGAATTTTCACATTAGTATATGATAATGTAAATATTTTATAGAAAGAATATGTATTAATATATAGATAATGGGTTATCAACCATATTTTCCTTATGCCTTGTATCCTTGAGTGCATTATCACCGCTTGAAGACGCCTTACAAATTTAATTCCATTAGTTACTGTCAAGACCATCAGTTAATGTTTCACACACATTGAGAATATAAACTAAAAAGAAGTGATTTTGATGATCATAGATGATATTTTTAGTGAAATTAAATTAAAACTATCAACATATGCCTAAGGAAAATGAAATGAAACCATTGAGGTATAAAACTGAATGATATACCACTACTAGATAGTTAAAAAATAATCAGAAAATGTAGTTTTGAGGATAATAAAATCATTCATTATCATTCCAGTATAGCATTAGGAGCCATATATCATTAATTACATGTGTTTTTTTATTTTCATGCACGTATATGATACAATGCATAGAAAATGGAAGGTAAATAAATTATTAGGAGAAAAACATATCCAACATGCTTTTATAATTCCTAAATATTCCAATTCCCTACAAAGAAAAGAATCTAATAAATATATATTAATGGACTATTCAAGGATGTCATAAAAATTTTCAAAAAAATAGTAACTATTAATCAACTTAAAGGACGAAACTCCTGGTAAGTCCTTAGAAAAATAAATATCAAATAAGATATCATTATACATGTATACATATGTATATGTATAATTCCTAATGAACCAATAGGTCACATACCTGGACTCATCTTGATATAATATTTAAGTGATTTTTCATTATTTTAGGAAATAGTTTTGATAAATAACTAAGCTACACCTATGACCAATCAAAACATTAACCCGAAACAACAACATGAAGAATTTTTTTTGGAACTAATTACATTTATTTCTAAAAAATGTACTATAATAAAATGTTAATTAATTCCTTATGATGATGATTCCCCTAATGGTAATAGGGGGTGAACAAAGAGTGTATCTTCGTTGGGTTCATGATGATGATATGAGAAAAGATGGAATTTATTAAAATGTTTAATGACTAATTGATAATTACAATAACTAAAAAAATTATTACTCATTGTTTTATTATTTATATATCTATATATATATATTATCATTTTTATTTTTAATGTAATCTGATTTTATTTTATATGAATGAAATAATATCTCAATAATAATAAAATATAGGTTTATATTTTTTGGATCATTTTAATCCTTACTCATCCCTTTTTTAAATTGATCCCCAAATCCTAATCTCTTCAATATATGTGTCTACATCATATGAATATAAATCCTTCATTGGGTATATCACAATAATACATCACTATAAATGATCACCCATTTCATTTTCATAATGAGTGAGAGATATTCCCTAAATCCACATTATAATTTCATAATGATTTAAAAAACATATAAATAAAATTAATTTGTTCTCCTCGGAAAATAATATTAGAAAAGTGTTTTCGAAATATTTAGAGTTCTATTCTATAATATTTTAAATATAAGATCAATTGTAGTATCCTCATCCTTACCATTTTTTTACATTAGTTTATTTATTTTATTAAGAATGAAAACACCAATTTTTAATCCAAGTTTTCAATGTGTTTCTTGCATGATGGATATTTAATTGATTTTGTTGAGTTATGCCTTTTACATTATTTACAATTCCATTTTTTAACCTCTAGATTCATGGTTACATACCAATCATTAGAGAAAAAACATCCCCCATTTGTAATTTGGAATTTTGATGTTTATTTTCCAATTAAAAACAAAAAAAATAAAAAATAAGAAATATCTAATTTTATAATGAACTATAGATTTAGATTGGGGATAACATGGGACTTCAATGGTGGTCGTATGATCATATAAAATCCAAAACAATTCAATCATTACCGTTGTATTTTATTAGGGATTAGAGGTCTCATTAGTTATTTTGGTGGATTTATGGAAGATTTATGTTGAGTTTTGGTATTTAATTTGTACAGAAATAAATTTTAGTGTGTGTGGTGGTGACCTTTTTGAATTTTGGTTGGAATAGAGGGTTTTTATAAACGTTTTGTGTTGGTTTTATAGGTATTAGTTCAAAACAACCAGTGAGACGACTAATCTTGGTTTTTTGGTGGATGTGATGGTATACTAGTCCTCCTCTATAATGTAGTTTCTATAAAAACACAAAATATTGGCATGGTGTAATATTTGGTTCCTCATAGGATCTCTCATGAGAAACAGTGAACAAATTAGCTCACTATACCTTGGTACTTGGTGTCTAGAGGATAAATAACCTGGGAATTTAAACCACATTGTGGTGTATGGTATGGTTCTAGTGAAAATTGTTTTTAATGTGTTTTCAAAATGCCTAATATTTGAGGATTTCACATGGTGATATGGGTCCTTATTTGACCATAGGACCCTAAGGAATAGTTAGAGATCATTATGTCATGATGAAGGATTAATGATATTTCTCTGAAAATAGAGGATCCAAAATACTTTGGTTTGAATTATTTTCACTTCCTTAGATCATTGGTTAACCACAAGCCCTTCATAAATACTATTTTCATTCCCTTCGAATATTCCAACCCATTATCTTGTCTAGATCATGTTTTTTAGTTCAAGGTATCATTTTATTCCCTTTTATCTCCCTCATTCTCCCTCATATTTATTTTGTACATTTTTTGTGGGAAAACACTATTTTGGAGTTTGTATTGATTGTGATACATAGTGAATATTCCGGGGTGGGGTTCCCTTAAAACGAAGTGGTGTTTGGTAATTTTTTAATGTCAATTGATTCCTTCGGGAATGTCATGACCCCTCCCACCAAAGATGCCCCTCCTGAGCTGGCAATGGGGAAAGGGAGATAATGACCCCCGAGACGGGCCTCCAGTAGGCCCCGGGGTGGCGACTAGCACCAAGGTTATGAGTTTTCAAAAATATGGGTGGAATCACCCTTTTTAGTTATTTAGTATCGGGAAATACGAAAGGCCAACCAAAGAAAAGGAAAAGAACAAGTGTATAGAAATAAACCCAAACCAAGCCCACATGTATGTTTAACCAATTTTATAACAAGGTCTATGTACAAGAAAGCTCAATGTACAATACCAAAAAGAATCAGGTGTACAACAACTGCAACAACTCCAACTATCCGACTAGTAGGGTCCTGCATGGCCCTGGTAGTCCTCCTGGAAACCTGAAAGTAAATGTACGGTGAGCATACAAGTATAATTAGTAGGGAAACCAAAAGCTCACGTGAACAAGTGGGGAGACATCCTAATGTCCCATGAGAACAACAGAATAAACCTAGAAAGGAATTCTATCCACACAACCTCACCGGCCACACTCACCAAAAACAAAATCACAATAGGTAGTAGTATATAAGAACAAGAGTATTGGGTACCCCTCACCATATCCCTTTAGTTAGATGCTCTTCCTAATGGAGAACATCTTGACGCTGTCACACTCTCCCTACCCGCACACACCTAGTCCCCACAACCACGTATCTCGCACGCACACACCTGGGCCTCACAACCACGTATCCCGCCCACACACACCTGTGCCTCACAACCACGTATCCCGCCCACACACACCTGTTCCTCCCAACCACGTATACCCCCCCCCCCCCCCCCGCACACACCTGGGCCTCAGAACCAGGTATCCTGCCCACACACACCTGGGCCTCACAACCACGTATCCACCCGCACACACATGGGCCTCATAACCACGTATCCAGCCCGCACACACCTGGGCCTCATCCAGAAGATTCGTGGGAAAAATTAGAACATGCCTAAAGAGTCTTGGGCTAAAACAACCCCAATCGAAACCTACCCGAAGAGTCTTAGGTGTATGGTCACCTCAAGCCATCACAACCTAGGGGAGAAGGAACTGGAGAAAGCTAGTAACTAAGGGGAAAACACCCTCTCCCACGAAATGGAGTGTTCGGCACTAAGTGCTCAACATGGGTGGGGTGCGATAAATTACAAAAGATACAAATATATATATATACCAACCACACATCCCAACCTATGGCTTCTAAACAGAGAAATTGAGAACATGCCTCGGCATTGCTACTACGAACCATGCATACAAAAAACAACCCCAACCCCATTTAGGTTTTCACGTTTCAGTAGAATTAGTTTATTTAGTTCCTTAACTACTGGGAAACTATCCACAAACAACCACATCAATCACTCATAAAGATATCCCTACCATCCAAAAATCATGTTAGAAAAAACACAAGCAGCACAACCAAGCCCTTCTTATCAACCAACCAACCCCATTGATTATTAATATCATTCCCTTATCATGACCCACCATTTATTAACTCTTCCACTTTTTATTTATTATTCACAACCCATCCATGCAGCCCCGCTGCCAACCACCATAACCACAATCACATCAAAACCCATACATCATTATCCCATTAATACCATTTATCACAGCCCTGCCTCCCATCACCAACATAGCATTCACACCAACCCACAACCAAGAAAACCGTAGCCCCACTGCTCACCCGATCCACAAAAACCCACAACAACTCCCCCATCACATTCCATGTATCCAAGCCATCACCCACATGTTCATTATTCCATTTTGTTCAACTAGGGTGATCACCCAAGCGTTTCAGATTTTAAATAGCCAACTTTATGTGATTAACCAATTTCCACATTCCACAAAGATTCCATCCATAAGAAAATCCATAAGGAGAGGGAAACATTTAATTTCATATGAAAATGCCCCCAATGACCATGAGTTATAGTAGGTAGAACCTCATTAAATTCACAATATAATATCACAGGATATAAAGTAACAACAATCACAAACATCCCAACCCTGTTATATAAGCCAGTTATTGTCTTTATTAAACTTGTTCAAAAGTGTTTCACATAAACAACATAACACCCACCCCGCATGATGTACAATTTAGAGAGAGATAAAGGTAAGATCCCTACCTCAATAGGTTTCGATCGCAACGCTCCCCCGAATCAACTTTAGAAGACGTCCGTCACTTCCGTCGAGTCCCGGAAAAACCTCCTTATAAGGCCCCAGCCTTAAACCTTACTTAATCTTGAGTTATTACAAGATTACACATTGAGGATCTTTTCAGGTTTAGAGTTTTAGAGAATTAGATCATGAAACTTGCATTACATTCCACATTTAAACAAAGTGGTTACATAAAAGACAATATTCATTCTTCCCATCAACAGAAACCTATTTAAAATAAAACACGGATTCTTTCTTGACACATACTTGACACTATCATCACATCATGTACCCTTCCCTTGACCTGTGAAAAACATTTCAAAAACATGGGATGAGCATAAAAAGCTCAGTAAGGGTTATAAAAATATGGAAAGGAAACATGATTCAGAAATACATAAGAATGAAATCATACTTTACCCATAAAACATAGGCATATCAAATCATGAATAAATCATAGAAAACATAAGACATAAAGGTAACTTGAGGAATTCATAACATTCTTACGTAGGGAGTAACCCTCTTGGTTACGTTTGGAATACCCATCACAGTATATTCCCTAAATCTCTTCGGAGAAACCTTAACGTTTCACTCCTTCGCGTTACCCAATGCATTGGAGAGCTATAACGGGCTCACCCGCCCTTAGTTTATCACGGAACCACCCGTTTTCATAACAATGCCCAAGAACCATAACATACATGTATCACATAAAATATTCATAAAGGAAACAAAACATTTCCACATTTCAATCACAACATAACATTTTAGTATTTTGAAATGATGAATCCATATAAAAAGAAAACATTTCCAAAACCATTTAAAACATTTAATAAAAAGATTGGTGAATCAAAGTGTCCCATACCACCTTGAAGCTTAAAATTTTAAACCATTAATATCCATATAAATAAATCCTTAAAACCATTTTGAAAACATGGATATTAATAAGAACAAATAATTAAAACATTTAAAACGATATTTTGGTTAAAGGGGTTTTACCAAAATTATAGACACTTGAATACAATAATTGAGGAATAACATTTAGTCAGAACTTTATAATATCATGAGAATAAATGTATTCATGATATAATACTCCAAAGGACAGTATATACACCATATAAGAGTGAATTGGTGCATAACAACAATGAACCCTCAATAGAAATGTCAAATGTGACGAAATCCCTTATAAAGAAGGTATCCTTAAATTAAGGAAAAATCAATCTCAAAAATATGTGTGAAAAATATAAATACACTCAATATAAATGGATATTAAGTGTAAAACAATAAAAGGACATTCACATATATTCAATGGATGACATATTCAATGACTACATGTTGAACCCAAAGAAATCGAAATTGGGTTAAAAAGTTCCCTTGACAGCCTAACGGCATCACATCAAAATGAGTTGATGAGAGATAAAAAGTGTATCTCATCACTTGGACATAAAATTTACATCAATAAGGATATATGATAACATATCCCAACATAACAATATGTAAATTAAAAGACCCAACAAAAGAAGTCTTTTAAAAAAAGAGGAGGGTGAAAGGTTCCCTTACCGACTTGGGTATCTTTCAAAACATACACCCCATGAAAGAAAGACAATAGGTCATTGATGTAAATACTCATAAACGAAAGTATATTACACAAAGAGTAGAATAAAGGGCAGTACATACACCACTCAATGGAATTTGTGGCAAATGTAGCATAAATCTCATGGGAATGAAAGTGAGATGAAAAATCCCTTACAAAAGTTCGGCAGCCTAACGGCGCCACACAAAACTTCCAAAATGGATTGATGAGAGAGAATAGGGTCTCTCATCATATGAACATAAAAATTACAGTATGTTTAATATAAAATATCATCCCAATAACAAGTAATACGAGCTTTAAAAGGAATGACATAAAAGTGTATACTTAAAAAGAAAGAGAGGAGTAGGATCCCTTACCTCGGGTCCAACTTGACTCGATCGTTCTTTAATCTCCTGAATAATAAACTTGAGTTAATTTCTAATTCCTTAAGAACCCTTTTTCAAGTTCATTATTACTTTTATACCACTTGTTACCATGTCACAAACATTATGTAATCATTTAAGTTAATAATATTTGTTTTGCCGATATTTGGTTCTTAAGTCGAATGTGGTCTTCTTACAATTACATGTTGTTCGTGTGGCCAAATGTTTATTATATTCAGAATTGTATTCATTATGTAGATATCATATATTTCATATATATCCAGTACATGCATGCATTTATAACATTACATAATCATTTAGAGGTAAGAAATGAAATGCACCGTTCATGGAGACGGTAAGCCGTACGTACGCATGAACGCTACTTTCATTTCTATTTAATATTTTATAGAATGGAATAATAATGATATAAAGGTATATTATAATTCCAGTATAATATCATATATAATATCATATTTCCATCCTTTATACATCCCACATATGGTATTTAACGAATCAAATCACTTTGAGGGGGCGGTAGTCCGCACTTCCTTAAATGAAGATATCGCGTATACCCATAATGGAAGCCATAAAGGTAAGACAAAAGTGAAAAATACAGAAGCATAAATATAACATAAACATATTATATATCATATATAAAAATAGTGACATCATAATGGCCACCTTTGAAGGTGTTAAATGAGTATTGAACAATCATCGTTTCGGGAGGCAGAATTTCGCCATCCACGGAAACTGTATGTTCTTTAACCATTTGATGCAGTTGTGTGAGAGTGTAGCTCAAATAAATATTATAACAACATCCTAGTATATTGAATATACTGGTGTTGTTACAAAAGAAGTAAATAAAAAGAGTTTAGGGGGTTGGAGAAGCAAAATAAAACAAATGAACATGAGAGAATGAATTACCTTTAAAAGTGTAACTCCTTTTGATTTAAGCCTAAAGGCTTCCTTTGAAAGGATTCTGCCCAAAGGGAGTCCTCTAGGATGAGGAGAGGGATGTGGAGAGAGCAAATGGGCAGGGGTTGGCCGAGCCAAAGGCTTGAGAAGTGTATGGAATGAGGTAGAGGTGGGGGCCTTTTATAAGAGGAGAGGAGGGGCACTTTTGGAAAGTAAAGAAATATTACATTATTTGAAAATGTGTTTCGGTTTCAAAAGGTCCCACATTGATAGAATTCGTGGATAAGGTGATAAGGCTTCGAAATCCACTCATCCAATTGGTTTTGGACATGTGTAGGTTGTAGATTTTCCATTATCTTTCCATTTTAATTAAATCGTCAAATAATGATGTCATCACTGCATCATTATTATGTCATAAATAATTAAATTTCTTTAATGTCTAAAAATTATTAAAAAAATACTATGATATAGGAAATCTTTGTATCTTTCCAATGAATATTTATAATCAAAATTTGGACTTGTATAACCCCACTTAACAATTGTTTTCGTAAAACATATTATGTTTGTGTCATTTTCACTTTAACATTAAATAAAAATATATTAAAGTCATTTTCCAACTAAAGTGGCTCCATGGGGTCCCCAAGTTGGCCCATGGCTTTTCAGGGTCGGCCATGACACAACCAATAAGTTTGGGACATGTGTCTAGGTCATTTCATATTATTAAAGCATTATTTATACCTTAAACTATACTAATTACCACTAATCGCGATTAAAAACTTAATAAGTTACTATTCACCAAAAAATTATTTTTATCCCATTGAACCACATTTTACTTCTTAATGACAACCATGTATGTCGGATTTTTGAAATTAAAAACACAATGATGGAAAAATTTCATTTAAACGGAAAATCAGTCTTTATAAGTACCACTTAGTGGTTTCACTATTCATCAAAAATTGAAGTTTTTCAGAAAATTACCAAAAATTCACCCTAAGCTGTATTTGATATTACGAATTCAAAAATGAAGTCCGTTTTACAAAATTCAAAACATATTATTCACATTAATTAATTTAATAATTAATTCCCGCTGTCAGAGCAAATAGCATGTTTTTATAAAACAATAAGTATCAAAAGATTGACACTAGTTTAAGTCCGATTTCAAAGTGAAATTGATTCCAACGACCACTATTGGTTTTAATGGTAAAAATATTTTCTAATTTCACTTTAAAACCAATTAAAAAGATAATCTAATCATATAAATAAATTATATTAAAAAGAGGTTTTGAATTAAAATACAACATTTTACACTATTCATTAAAAAATGAACTTTATCAGAAAAATACCAAAAATTTACACAAAGTAAAATTTGATGTCCCGATTCTTAATAAGAGTTTTATTTGGTCCAAAAGAATGTATAAGAGTGATCAAAACTATATTTAATGACATTTCGCCATCAAAAGGCGATAAGTGAACCTTTAGTGAAAACTAGGGCATATATGCCTAAAATTGAATTCTTTCCGTATTTTAAGCCTCTATCCTTTATTGGATAATTGTAAAAACATTTAAAAACATATATAATCATATTTCAGTTATTTCTATCCATTATCGCCATTACAACGGCTACATGTTAACTACCATTTAAAATAATATTATTTTATTATTAGAGTGCAGCGTAAGATTCCCAAGAAACTCGTTGTTGCGTGTTGGGTACGCCATCGAGCATAGCGTCCCCTTTAAAGTCATTTAAATATTTTATTCACAAATATGGATAAATATGAAATTTCATATTCTTTATTTACCTGGGATGTTACATCCTTCCCCCCTTTTGGGAATTGCGTCCTCGCAATTTTAAAATTGCGCTTGGAAACATCCTTGAAAGTCCCACATCGGAACAAAAGTCGGTAAAACAAACATTTTAAAATAAAGAAAGATAAGTACAAAGGTCACCCGAGTTAACCCATACTAGGATTCCAAGTATGAAAATATGGACATGGAGGAGAAAACATAGGGTCGTGTTCTTATGGAGAGTGATAGAAAACATGTTTAGGAGAAAGTTAACAATGAGAAAATCACAAACTTGTGATGGGTTAAACGGTATTCGATTCCCCAGTAGGAAAAGTTAATATACAACATTTTTGTTTTAAGTTACTTTTTATTGAGGAATTTATTCATAAGGAAACATAATCACTTATCATATTGACTTTCAACCTTTATTATATTCCTTACACAAACTCATATTTTCTCCAAAAGACGAGTATTTAGGAAACTTGTTCACATTAAGAGTACTATAATCAACTTCTAGAGGATCACCTAATCCACAAAAGAGAACAATGTACATCCTATGTCTTTAGGCTTAAACCAGAACCAAAACCAAAAAAGGTTAGTACAAGATCAGATAATCCAGAAAAGGATAACCCCTTATAAAAAGAAAATCTATTCTTAATCTCCAAAATTTGTCCAACAGAACCCAAAGTTCAACGAGGACCATCCGATAAACAATTTGTCCATAAAATTCTTCAAAGTAAACCAATATAAGATTGAAACCCAAATATTTGAAGGATTTAGTCACATTTTCTTCCAAGTTAAATCGTAACATTTATCTCCAAACAACATTAGTTGCTCCTAAAGTCTCGTATTGAAAAGTAATTAACCTAATCACATATCCTCCATGATAGGTTAATCATTTTTATAAGTAACCCAAAATCAACTTACTCTTAATTCATAAAATCATATAACTAGAATGAATCAGTCAAACTAACCAGGGACTTCACGTAGTCCAGTGGTAGGCGATAAATACCAGTCGCACTTTGGTTGTGGGTTCGATTCTCGCAGCTTTGTCCGACGCGACGGGTTGTCACACGGTCTGCGTGTTGTCCTTTTTTCAAAACTATATAATTCTCAAAACATTCCCCAAAACTAGATAAAATCTTCAGAAATATTCACTACATATTTTAACCTCAATTTTATCTCATGCCTTCCACTTCAATCATAACATTTAGTAACCCATAATTTCCTCAAAAGTAAGGATCATATAAACCCAAATGGTTCTTTATAACTATGTCCACAAATGAAAAGATAACTATTCCTTGGATAAAATTTGCCTATATTAAACATCAGGGTTACACATAATATAAAAAGTCTTCTAATGTAACCCCATCATCAAAAGAGACTTGATAATCTTATGAATTTCACCATAACTCTTGAAGCCCCTATATGTTGACATCTTACTCATTCAACATTCTTCATGATCCATTATCCATTCCTTTCCAACCTATTCCGAAATACCTCTTTCCTACAAACAAAATCATGAATCATATCCCAAGATTCCAAAATAAGAAAACAATAGTCATGAAATAGTACATACCTTTGATTGGTCATTGTCAGTTTCTTCATCCTCAATTGGAATGGCATTAGGTATTGGTAAACGAACATTTGTACGCTCTTGGTGACCCCATTCACGAAACTTCTTCATAGAACATGTGTTTTCATAATGACCATGCACACCACATTTAAAACATTCAATTGATCCCTCAGAAAGAACTTCTTTCCCTTTCCTCGAGTCAACTGGATGCTTCCTTTTTCCATGGCAAGTTCTTGCTTTATGACCTTCATTTCCACATCTATAGCATATTTCTGTCCCTTTGAAACATTTTCCTAGGTGTTTCTTTCCACATCTTTGACACATAGGTTTTTGAGCACACATACCTTTATGATTATTACCTGTACTTCCGTAGGGATTTGTTTCTTGCATATATGATGCCTTAGAGAAAACTCCAAGGTTTAGGTGGTCAATCATGACTCCAGATAGTTGGTTGAGGATAATCAGAAGAGTTCTCATTACAGCTCCCATATCATTCAGTTTTTTGCTCAAAAAACTGTCACAGTTTCCTTCACATCCACTGTTACTTTGGTGCCTGCTAGATCCAGCCATTTACTAAAACCAAAAAAAAGTCAGTGTGAGTATATCAACAAAACCATCATGTACTAATGAGGAAGATAAACACTATGATACACTTACTCATTCACTTTATCTAAAACTAGGACTCTTTCTGAAATCCTAACCATTATGGTAATGTCACTTATGCTTAAAGAGTACCCTAACCTCTAAAGTTATCTAAACCGACCTTTGATACCAACTATAAGGCCCCAGCCTTAAACCTTACATAATCTTGAGTTATTACAAGATTACACATTGAGGATCTTTTCAGGTTTAGAGTTTTAGAGAATTAGATCATGAAACTTGCATTACATTCCACATTTAAACAAAGTGGTTACATAAAAGACAATATTCATTCTTCCCATCAACAGAAACGTATTTAAAATAAAACACGGATTCTTTCTTGACACATCCTTGACACTATCATCACATCATGTACCCTTCCCTTGACCTGTGAAAAACATTTCAAAAACTTGGGATGAGCATAAAAAGCTCAGTAAGGGTTATAAAAATATGGAAAGGGAACATGATTCAGAAATACATAAGAATGAAATCATACTTTACCCATAAAACATAGGCATATCAAATCATGAATAAATCATAGAAAACATAAGACATAAAGGTAACTTGAGGCATTCATAACATTCTTACGTAGGGAGTAACCCTCTTGGTTACGTTTGGAATACACATCACAGTATATTCCCTAAATCTCTTCGGAGAAACCTTAACGTTTCACTCCTTCGCGTTACCCAATGCATTGGAGAGCTATAACGGGCTCACCCGCCCTTAGTTTATCACGGAACCACCCGTTTTCATAACAATGCCCAAGAACCATAACATACACGTATCACATAAAATATTCATAAAGGAAACAAAACATTTCCACATTTCAATCACAACATAACATTTTAGTATTTTGAAATAATGATTCCATATAAAAAGAAAACATTTCCAAAACCATTTAAAACATTTAATAAAAAGATTTCTGAATCAAAGTGTCCCATACCACCTTGAAGCTTAAAATTTTAAACCATTAATATCCATATAAATAAATCCTTAAAACCATTTTGAAAACATGGATATTAATAAGAACAAATAATTAAAACATTTAAAACGATATTTTGGTTAAAGGGGTTTTACCAAAATTATAGACACTTGAATACAATAATTGAGGAATAACATTTATTCAGAACTTTATAATATCATGAGAATAAATGGATTCATGATATAATACTCCAAAGGACAGTATATACACCATATAAGAGTGAATTGGTGCATAACAACAATGAACCCTCAATAGAAATGTCAAATGTGACGAAATCCCTTATAAAGAAGGTATCCTTAAATTAAGGACAAATCAATCTCAAAAATATGTGTGAAAAATATAAATACACTCAATATAAATGGATATTAAGTGTAAAACAATAAAAGGACATTCACATATATTCAATGGATGACATATTCAAGGACTACATGTTGAACCCAAAGAAATCGAAATTGGGTTAAAAAGTTCCCTTGACAGCCTAACGGCATCACATCAAAATGAGTTGATGAGAGATAAAAAGTGTATCTCATCACTTGGACATAAAATTTACATCAATAAGGATATATGATAACATATCCCAACATAACAATATGTAAATTAAAAGACCCAACAAAAGAAGTCTTTTAAAAAAAGAGGAGGGTGAAAGGTTCCCTTACCGACTTGGGTATCTTTCAAAACATACACCCCATGAAAGAAAGACAATAGGTCATTGATGTAAATACTCATAAACGAAAGTATATTACACAAATAGTAGAATAAAGGGAAGTACATACACCACTCAATGGAATTTGTGGCAAATGTAGCATAAATCTCATGGGAATGAAAGTGAGATGAAAAATCCCTTACAAATGTTCGGCAGCCTAACGGCGCCACACAAAACTTCCAAAATGGATTGATGAGAGAGAATAGGGTCTCTCATCATATGAACATAAAAATTACAGTAAGTTTAATATAAAATATCATCCCAATAACAAGTAATATGAGCTTTAAAAGGAATGACATAAAAGTGTATACTTAAAAAGAAAGAGAGGAGTAGGATCCCTTACCTCGGGTCCGACTTGACTCGATCGTTCTTTAATCTCCTGAATAATAAACTTGAGTTAATTTCTAATTCCTTAAGAACCCTTTTTCAAGTTCATTATTACTTTTATACCACTTGTTACCATGTCACAAACATTATGTAATCATTTAAGTTAATAATATTTGTTTTGCCGATATTTGGTTCTTAAGTCGAATGTGGTCTTCTTACAATTACATTTTGTTCATGTGGCCAAATGTTTATTATATTCAGAATTGTATTCATTATGTAGATATCATATATTTCATATATATCCAGTAAATGCATGCATTTATAACATTACATAATCATTTAGAGGTAAGAAATGAAATGCACCGTTCATGGAGACGGTAAGCCGTACGTACGCATGAACGCTACTTTCATTTCTATTTCGTATTTTATAGAATGGAATAATAATGATATAAAGGTATATTATAATTCCAGTATAATATCATATATAATATCATATTTCCATCCTTTATACATCCCACATATGGTATTGAACGAATCAAATCACTTTGAGGGGGCGGTAGTCCGCACTTCCTTAAATGAAGATATCGCGTATACCCATAATGGAAGCCATAAAGGTAAGACAAAAATGAAAAATACAGAAGCATAAATATAACATAAACATATTATATATCATATATAAAAATAGTGACATCATAATGGCCACCTTTGAAGGTGTTAAATGAGTATTGAACAATCATCGTTTCGGGAGGCAGAATTTCGCCATCCACGGAAACTGTATGTTCTTTAACCATTTGATGCAGTTGTGTGAGAGTGTAGCTCAAATAAATATTATAACAACATCCTAGTATATTGAAGATACTGTTGTTGTTACAAAAGAAGTAAATAAAAAGAGTTTAGGGGGTTGGAGAAGCAAAATAAAACAAATGAACATGAGAGAATGAATTACCTTTAAAAGTGTAACTCCTTTTGATTTAAGCCTAAAGGCTTCCTTTGAAAGGATTCTGACCAAAGGAGTCCTCTAGGATGAGGAGAGGGACGTGGAGAGAGCAAATGGGCAGGGGTTGGCCGAGCCAAAGGCTTGAGAAGTGTATGGAATGAGGTAGAGGTGGGGGCCTTTTATAAGAGGAGAGGAGGGGCACTTTTGGAAAGTAAAGAAATATTACATTATTTGAAAATGTGTTTCGGTTTCAAAAGGTCCCAAATTGATATAATTAGTGGATAGGGTGATAAGGCTTCGAAATCCACTCATCCAATTGGTTTTGGACATGTGTAGGTTGTAGATTTTCCATTATCCTTCCATTTTAATTAAATCGTCAAATAATGATATCATCGCTGCATCATTATTATGTCATAAATAATTAAATTTCTTTAATGTCTAAAAATTATTAAAAAAATACTATGATATAGGAAATCTTTTTATCTTTCCAATGAATATTTATAATCAAAATTTGGACTTGTATAACCCCACTTAAAAATTGTTTTTGTAAAACATATTATGTTTGTGTCATTTTCACTTTAACATTAAATAAAAATATATTAAAGTCATTTTCCAACTAAAGTGGCTCCATGGGGTCCCCAAGTTGGCCCATGGCTTGTCATGGTCGGCCATGACACAACCAATAAGGTTGGGACATGTGTCTAGGTCATTTCATATTATTAAAGCATTATTTATACCTTAAACTATACTAATTACCACTAATCGCGATTAAAAACTTAATAAGTTACTATTCACCAAAAAATTATTTTTATCCCATTGAACCACATTTTACTTCTTAATGACAACCATGTATGTCGGATTTTTGAAATTAAAAACACAATGATGGAAAAATTTCATTTAAATGGAAAATCAGTCTTTATAAGTACCACTTAGTGGTTTCACTATTCATCAAAAATTGAAGTTTTTCAGAAAATTACAAAAAATTCACCCTAAGCTATATTTGATATTACGAATTCAAAAATGAAGTCCGTTTTACAAAATTCAAAACATATTATTCACATTAATTAATTTAATAATTAATTCCCGCTGTCAGAGCAAGTAGCATGTTTTTATAAAACAATAAGTATCAAAAGATTGACACTAGTTTAAGTCCGATTTCAAAGTGAAATTGATTCCAACGACCACTATTGGTTTTAATGGTAAAAATATTTTCTAATTTCACTTTAAAACCAATTAAAAAGATAATCTAATCATATAAATAAATTATATTAAAAAGAGGTTTTGAATTAAAATACAACATTTTACACTATTCATTAAAAAATGAACTTTATCAGAAAAATACCAAAAATTTACACAAAGTAAAATTTGATGTCCCGATTCTTAATAAGAGTTTTATTTTGTCCAAAAGAATGTATAAGAGTGATAAAAACTATATTTAATGACAGTTCGCCATCAAAAGGCGATAAGTGAACCTTTAGTGAAAACTAGGGCATATATGCCTAAAATTGAATTCTTTCCGTATTTTAAGCCTCTATCCTTTATTGGATAATTGTAAAAACATTTAAAAACATATATAATCATATTTCAGTTATTTCTATCCATTCTCGCCATTACAACAGCTACATGTTAACTACCATTTAAAATAATAGTATTTTATTATTAGAGTGCAGCGTAAGATTCCCAAGAAACTCGTTGTTGCGTGTTGGGTACGCCATCGAGCATAGCGTCCCCTTTAAAGTCATTTAAATATTTTATTCACAAATATGGATAAATATGAAATGTCATATTCTTTATTTACCTGGGATGTTACATCCTTCCCCCCTTTTGGGAATTGCGTCCTCGCAATTTTAAAATTGCGCTTGGAAACATCCTTGAAAGTCCCACATCGGAACAAAAGTCGGTAAAACAAACATTTTAAAATAAAGAAAGATAAGTACAAAGGTCACCCGAGTTAACCCATACTAGGATTCCAAGTATGAAAATATGGACATGGAGGAGAAAACATAGGGTCATGTTCTTATGGAGAGTGATAGAAAACATGTTTAGGATAAAGTTAACAATGAGAAAATCACAAACTTGTGATGGGTTAAACGGTATTCGATTCCCCAGTAGGAAAAGTTAATATACAACATTTTTGTTTTAAGTTACTTTTTATTGAGGAATTTATTCATAAGGAAACATAATCACTTATCATATTGACTTTCAACCTTTATTATATTCCTTACACAAACTCATATTTTCTCCAAAAGACGAGTATTTAGGAAGACTTGTTCACATTAAGAGTACTATAATCAACTTCTAGAGGATCACCTAATCCACAAAAGAGAACTATGTACATCTTATGTCTTTAGGCTTAAACCAGAACCAAAACCAAAAAGGTTAGTACAAGATCAGATAATCCAGAAAAGGATAACCCCTTATAAAAAGAAAATATATTCTTAATCTCCAAAATTTGTCCAACAAAACCCAAAGTTCAACGAGGACCATCCGATAAACAATTTGTCCATAAAATTCTTCAAAGTAAACCAATATAAGATTGAAACCCAAATATTTGAAGGATTTAGTCACATTGTCTTCCAAGTTAAATCGTAACATTTATCTCCAAACAACATTAGTTGCTCCTAAAGTCTCGTATTGAAAAGTAATTAACCTAATCACATATCCTCCATGATAGGTTAATCATTTTTATAAGTAACCCAAAATCAACTTACTCTTAATTCATAAAATCATATAACTAGAATGAATCAGTCAAACTAACCAGGGACTTCACGTAGTCCAGTGGTAGGCGATAAATACCAGTCGCACTTTGGTTGTGGGTTCGATTCTCGCAGCTTTGTCCGACGCGACGGGTTGTCACACGGTCTGCGTGTTGTCCTTTTTTCAAAACTATATAATTCTCAAAACATTCCCCAAAACTAGATAAAATCTTCAGAAATATTCACTACATATTTTAACCTCAATTTTATCTCATGCCTTCCACTTCAATCATAACATTTAGTAACCCATAATTTCCTCAAAAGTAAGGATCATATAAACCCAAATGGTTCTTTATAACTATGTCCACAAAAGAAAAGATAACTATTCCTTGGATAAAATTTGCCTATATTAAACATCAGGGTTACACATAATATAAAAAGTCTTCTAATGTAACCCCATCATCAAAAGAGACTTGATAATCTTAAGAATTTCACCATAACTCTTGAAGCCCCTATATGTTGACATCTTACTCATTCAACATTCTTCATGATCCATTATCCATTCCTTTCCAACCTATTCCGAAATACCTCTTTCCTACAAACAAAATCATGAATCATATCCCAATATTCCAAAATAAGAAAACAATAGTCATGAAATAGTACATACCTTTGATTGGTCATTGTCAGTTTCTTCATCCTCAATTGGAATGGCATTAGGTATTGGTAAACGAACATTTGTACGCTCTTGTTGACCCCATTCACGAAACTTCTTCATAGAACATGTGTTTGCATAATGACCATGCACACCACATTTAAAACATTCAATTGATCCCTCAGAAAGAACATCTTTCCCTTTCCTCGAGTCAACTGGATGCTTCCTTTTTCCATGGCAAGTTCTTGCTTTATGACCTTCATTTCCACATCTATAGCATATTTCTGTCCCTTTGAAACATTTTCCTAGGTGTTTCTTTCCACATCTTTGACACATAGGTTTTTGAGCACACATACCTTTATGATTATTACCTGTACTTCCGTAGGGATTTGTTTCTTGCATATATGATGCCTTAGAGAAAACTCCAAGGTTTAGGTGGTCAATCATGACTCCAGATAGTTGGTTGAGGATAATCAGAAGAGTTCTCATTACAGCTCCCATATCATTCAGTTTTTTGCTCAAAAAACTGTCACAGTTTCCTTCACATCCACTGTTACTTTGGTGCCTGCTAGATCCAGCCATTTACTAAAACCAAAAAAAGGTCAGTGTGAGTATATCAACAAAACCATCATGTACTAATGAGGAATATAAACACTATGATACACTTACTCATTCACTTTATCTAAAACTAGGACTCTTTCTGAAATCCTAACCATTATGGTAATGTCACTTATGCTTAAAGAGTACCCTAACCTCTAAAGTTATCTAAACCGACCTTTGATACCAACTATAAGGCCCCAGCCTTAAACCTTACTTAATCTTGAGTTATTACAAGATTACACATTGAGGATCTTTTCAGGTTTAGAGTTTTAGAGAATTAGATCATGAAACTTGCATTACATTCCACATTTAAACAAAGTGGTTACATAAAAGACAATATTCATTCTTCCCATCAACAGAAACCTATTTAAAATAAAACACGGATTCTTTCTTGACACATCCTTGACACTATCATCACATCATGTACCCTTCCCTTGACCTGTGAAAAACATTTCAAAAACATGGGATGAGCATAAAAAGCTCAGTAAGGGTTATAAAAATATGGAAAGGAAACATGATTCAGAAATACATAAGAATGAAATCATACTTTACCCATAAAACATAGGCATATCAAATCATGAATAAATCATAGAAAACATAAGACATAAAGGTAACTTGAGGCATTCATAACATTCTTACGTAGGGAGTAACCCTCTTGGTTACGTTTGGAATACCCATCACAGTATATTCCCTAAATCTCTTCGGAGAAACCTTAACGTTTCACTCCTTCGCGTTACCCAATGCATTGGAGAGCTATAACGGGCTCACCCGCCCTTAGTTTATCACGGAACCACCCGTTTTCATAACAATGCCCAAGAACCATAACATACACATATCACATAAAATATTCATAAAGGAAACAAAACATTTCCACATTTCAATCACAACATAACATTTTAGTATTTTGAAATAATGAATCCATATAAAAAGAAAACATTTCCAAAACCATTTAAAACATTTAATAAAAAGATTTGTGAATCAAAGTGTCCCATACCACCTTGAAGCTTAAAATTTTAAACCATTAATATCCATATAAATAAATCCTTAAAACCATTTTGAAAACATGGATATTAATAAGAACAAATAATTAAAACATTTAAAACGATATTTTGGTTAAAGGGGTTTTACCAAAATTATAGACACTTGAATACAATAATTGAGGAATAACATTTAGTCAGAACTTTATAATATCATGAGAATAAATGGATTCATGATATAATACTCCAAAGGACAGTATATACACCATATAAGAGTGAATTGGTGCATAACAACAATGAACCCTCAATAGAAATGTCAAATGTGACGAAATCCCTTATAAAGAAGGTATCCTTAAATTAAGGACAAATCAATCTCAAAAATATGTGTGAAAAATATAAATACACTCAATATAAATGTATATTAAGTGTAAAACAATAAAAGGACATTCACATATATTCAATGGATGACATATTCAATGACTACATGTTGAACCCAAAGAAATCGAAATTGGGTTAAAAAGTTCCCTTGACAGCCTAACGACATCACATCGAAATGAGTTGATGAGAGATAAAAAGTGTATCTCATCTCTTGGACATAAAATTTACATCAATAAGGATATATGATAACATATCCCAACATAACAATATGTAAATTAAAAGACCCAACAAAAGAAGTCTTTTAAAAAAAGAGGAGGGTGAAAGGTTCCCTTACCGACTTGGGTATCTTTCAAAACATACACCCCATGAAAGAAAGACAATAGGTCATTGATGTAAATACTCATAAAAGAAATTATATTACACAAAGATTAGAATAAAGGGCAGTACATACACCACTCAATGGAATTTGTGGCAAATATAGCATAAATCTCATGGGAATGAAAGTGAGATGAAAAATCCCTTACAAAAGTTCGGCAGCCTAACGGCGCCACACAAAACTTCCAAAATGGATTGATGAGAGAGAATAGGGTCTCTCATCATATGAACATAAAAATTACAGTAAGTTTAATATAAAATATCATCCCAATAACAAGTAATATGAGCTTTAAAAGGAATGACATAAAAGTGTATACTTAAAAAGAAAGAGAGGAGTAGGATCCCTTACCTCGTGTCCGACTTGACTCGATCGTTCTTTAATCTCCTGAATAATAAACATGAGTTAATTTCTAATTCCTTAAGAACCCTTTTTCAAGTTCATTATTACTTTTATACCACTTGTTACCATGTCACAAACATTATGTAATCATTTAAGTTAATAATATTTGTTTTGCCGATATTTGGTTCTTAAGTCGAAAGTGGTCTTCTTACAATTACATGTTGTTCGTGTGGCCAAATGTTTATTATATCCATAATTGTATTCATTATGTAGATATCATATATTTCATATATATCCAGTACATGCATGCATTTATAACATTACATAATCATTTAGAGGTAAGAAATGAAATGCACCGTTCATGGAGACGGTAAGCCGTACGTACGCATGAACGCTACTTTCATTTCTATTTCGTATTTTATAGAATGGAATAATAATGATATAAAGGTATATTATAATTCCAGTATAATATCATATATAATATCATATTTCCATCCTTTATACATCCCACATATGGTATTTAACGAATCAAATCACTTTGAGGGGGCGGTAGTCCGCACTTCCTTAAATGAAGATATCGCGTATACCCATAATGGAAGCCATAAAGGTAAGACAAAAATGAAAAATACAGAAGCATAAATATAACATAAACATATTATATATCATATATAAAAATAGTGACATCATAATGGCCACCTTTGAAGGTGTTAAATGAGTATTGAACAATCATCGTTTCGGGAGGCAGAATTTCGCCAACCACGGAAACCGTATGTTCTTTAACCATTTGATGCAGTTGTGTGAGAGTGTAGCTCAAATAAATATTATAAAAACATCCTAGTATATTTAAGATACTGGTGTTGTTACAAAAGAAGTAAATAAAAAGAGTTTAGGGGGTTGGAGAAGCAAAATAAAACAAATGAACATGAGAGAATGAATTACCTTTAAAAGTGTAACTCCTTTTGATTTAAGCCTAAAGTCTTCCTTTGAAAGGATTCTGCCCAAAGGGAGTCCTCTAGGATGAGGATAGGGATGTGGAGAGAGCAAATGGGCAGGGGTTGGCCGAGCCAAAGGCTTGAGAAGTGTATGGAATGAGGTAGAGGTGGGGGCCTTTTATAAGAGGAGAGGAGGGGCACTTTTGGAAAGTAAAGAAATATTACATTATTTGAAAATGTGTTTCGGTTTCAAAAGGTCCCACATTGATAGAATTCGTGGATAAGGTGATAAGGCTTCGAAATCCACTCATCCAATTGGTTTTTGACATGTGTAGGTTGTAGATTTTTCATTATCTTTCCATTTTAATTAAATCGTCAAATAATGAAGTCATCGCTGCATCATTATTATGTCATAAATAATTAAATTTCTTTAATGTCTAAAAATTATTACAAAAATACTATGATATAGGAAATCGTTGTATCTTTCCAATGAATATTTATAATCAAAATTTGGACTTGTATAACCCCACTTAAAAATTGTTTTCGTAAAACATATTATGTTTGTGTCATTTTCACTTTAACATTAAATAAAAATATATTAAAGTCATTTTCCAACTAAAGTGGCTCCATGGGGCCCCCAAGTTGGCCCATGGCTTGTCATGGTCGGCCATGACACAACCAATAAGGTTGGGACATGTGTCTAGGTCATTTCATATTATTAAAGCATTATTTATACCTTAAACTATACTAATTACCACTAATCGCGATTAAAAACTTAATAAGTTACTATTCACCAAAAAATTATTTTTATCCCATTGAACCACATTTTACTTCTTAATGACAACCATGTATGTCGGATTTTTGAAATTAAAAACACAATGATGGAAAAATTTCATTTAAACGGAAAATCAGTCTTTATAAGTACCACTTAGTGGTTTCACTATTCATCAAAAATTGAAGTTTTTCAGAAAATTACCAAAAATTCACCCTAAGCTATATTTGATATTACGAATTCAAAAATGAAGTCTGTTTTACAAAATTCAAAACATATTAGTCACATTAATTAATTTAATAATTAATTCCCGCTGTCAGAGCAAATAGCGTGTTTTTATAAAACAATAAGTATCAAAAGATTGACACTAGTTTAAGTCCGATTTCAAAGTGAAATTGATTCCAACGACCACTATTGGTTTTAATGGTAAAAATATTTTCTAATTTCACTTTAAAACCAATTAAAAAGATAATCTAATCATATAAATAAATTATATTAAAAAGAGGTTTGGAATTAAAATACAACATTTTACACTATTCATTAAAAAATGAACTTTATCAGAAAAATACCAAAAATTTACACAAAGTAAAATTTGATGTCCCGATTCTTAATAAGAGTTTTATTTGGTCCAAAAGAATGTATAAGAGTGATCAAAACTATATTTAATGACAGTTCGCCATCAAAAGGCGATAAGTGAACCTTTAGTGAAAACTAGGGCATATATGCCTAAAATTGAATTCTTTCCGTATTTTAAGCCTCTATCCTTTATTGGATAATTGTAAAAACATTTAAAAACATATATAATCATATTTCAGTTATTTCTATCCATTCTCGCCATTACAACGGCTACATGTTAACTACCATTTAAAATAATATTATTTTATTATTAGAGTGCAACGTAAGATTCCCAAGAAACTCGTTGTTGCGTGTTGGGTATGCCATCGAGCATAGCGTCCCCTTTAAAGTCATTTAAATATTTTATTCACAAATATGGATAAATATGAAATGTCATATTCTTTATTTACCTGGGATGTTACACTCCTCTAGTGGAAGTCGGAAAGGAAAGGCCTAATGAAAGACAACAGATCCAAGCTTGGAAGTTCCACCATGTCGTTACGATCCCGTGGCCGCTGACGGATTATAAATCGGAGCTCAGACGGAGAAGTTTGGGAAGAAAGAGACTTCGAGTCTCTTGGGAGAACTCTTCTCAGAGGAAAGTGGAGGAGAGGAGTGAGTTGAAAGGAGGAGGGGACCCCTCATTTTATAGGTGAGAAAAGAAAAAGTACACATTGTGTACTTTATGGTACACGGCGTGTACTCAGTAATTTCACACGGTCATCATGCGGCTTCCAACATGGCTCCGCGGCCATTGACTGGTCAACACACGGTTTGAGGGTAACGCATACGTGAGGATGGACTACAAGGAGTGTAGTTTGGACACAAAGATTGTACCCATTTATTGCACACGGCAAGGACACGGCTCCAACACTGCACACGAACGTTGACTGGTAACGCGTACGCAGGGAAGGACTACACAGCGTGTAGTGCTGGACACACGGCATGCACCCATTATTTCACACAGCAAGGACGCGGCCTTCAACACGGGGTATACCCAGCAAGGTGGTACATGGGGTGTAGTTACACTACATGGTGTGTAGTCATTTACTTCACACGGCGAGGACACGACCAGCAACATAGGGTATAACCGGAAAGGGGGTACACGGCGTGTACTCAAACTACACGGCGTGTAGTTTCAAAATTCTGGAAAGGGTGGGAAAAGTCCATTTTACCCTAAAGAACACTCATTTCCCTTCTTCTTGACAAAGGAATGGGCCGAAGAGGTCCGGTCCATTACATCAGATACATCTTAAAACATTCTCGTCCCCAAGAATTCAATAACCAACCCAGAGGAAACCCAACAAGATACATCTTAGGGTTCTCATTATAACAGGAACCCAACCAACAACCCTAATCATATGTGTTAGGAATTCCTACTCTTATGTCGAGATATTATCCACTTTAGGCGACACTGACTTGCCTGAATGGGTTTAATCACATCCTCATTAATGCGTCTTGATTAAGAATTGGGTCTTCCCACTTTTATACATTAGGATTTTCCAACTTACACTACCCCTAACACCGCACAACCAACAAACTACCCGAACATGTGGTTTGGGGAAAAATTCCTTCTCCTATGTCGAGATATTATCCGCTTTAGGCGGCACTGTCTCACCCCCACGGGTTCAATCGCATTCACATTAATGCGTCTCGATTAAGGATCATGTTTTTCCATTTCCCCACACATCTGGAAATGCTACACACTTCCAAGGTACAAGGAAACAAAAGGTATCACAACCGACAAGCCAATCATTCCATATATCAAAGGTAAAGAGTACAACATCAACACAAACCTCAGAAGAACAAGGGAAAACACAAGTCAAAACAACTCCAGGTACTGAGAGTGCATCTGGGTCTCTCACACCCAAGTGCTCTCCTCGAGGCCGCCATGCCTCCACAACACACGAACCAACGGAATGGTTCGTCCACAGAGCCCCTTCTCTTTATGATCCTCGATCCTGACTGGTCGTTCCTCAAAGGTCGTGTCGTCTCCCATATCTAGCTCTCCCCAGTCGATAACGTGAGAGTTTTTGTGTAAGTACCGACGAATATGGGAGACGTGGAAGACTTCATGAACCTTCTCCAACTGAGGTGGTAGGGATAGCTGATATGCCACCTCATCGACTCGCCTCAGCACCTCAAAAGGTCCAATGAACCTAAGTGAGAGCTTTCACCCTTTCCAAAACCTATGCTGCCCCCGTCGAGGGGAAACCTTCAAGAACACATGATCTCCCACCTAGAACACCAAGGGACCCCTTTGAAAATCTGAATAAGACTTATGTCGGTCCTGAGCCGCTTTCATCCTCTCATGTACAAGCTGGACTTTCTATGTGGTGCTCTGCACTACCTATGGCCCAAGAGAACCTATCTCACCAACCTCTGCCTAGAAAATGGGTGAACGACATGGACTTCCATACAAATACTCAAATGGTGCCATGCTGATAGTAGAGTGGATGCTTTTGTTGTAGGATAACTGTACTAAAGGCTAGTGCCGTACCCATGATCCTCCGAAATCCAGAATGCATGCTCGCAACATGTCCTCCAACGTCTGGATAGTCCGCTCCATCTACCCATCGGTCTGGGGGTGGAAATCAGTGCAAAGGTGTAGCTGGGTTCCAAAAGCATGTTGTAACCCCCACCATACTCGTGAGGTAAACTGAGTATCCCCATCTGAGATGATAGTCTTCGGGACTCCATGCAATAGCACAACCTCATCTACGTACCTCTGTGCTAAGGTACTCACTAGGCCTGACTCCTTAATTGCTAAGAAGTGAGATGATTTCGTCAGTCGATCCACCACTACCCAGATAGCATCATAACAACCCTGAGCTCTGGGTAGTCCTATGACGAAGTCCATTGAGATGTCATCCCAGTTCCACTCAGGTAAATCTAAATGATGCAACAAACCACTGGGAACACGGTGTTCAGCCTTCACTTGCTGAAACACTAGGTATTTATCCACAAACTCTGCCATTTCCCGTTCACCTCGGGCCACCAAAACTGTTCCCTCATGCCTCGGTACATTTTTGAAAGTCCTAGATGTACCACCAAGGCTGAGCTATGGAACTCACGGAGAACTCCCTCACGCATTGTCTCTGGGACAAACAACCTTCCATGAAAAAACATCTGATGCCGGCTGTCCTCTGACCATCCTTCTAGAGCGTTCCCCTGGTCGACACGATCCTGCATCACTTCATCCTCGTAGTCCCCCCACTGAGACTCTTCCACCTACAGAAACAAAGAGGAATGCACCGTCATCTGAAACAAATAGCCTCTAACACCTTCTTCCCTTGCATCTAAGTGCAAGGCATCCAACTCTCCCATCGCCTTCCAAGCATCTGCGAATTCATGATCCACTTCCTGATGCGACTTCCTGTGCAGGGCATCAGCCACAACGTTGCCCTTACCTTCAGTGTAAGATATCTCAAAGTCATAGTCTTGGAGAAACTCGACCCATCTCCACTGCCGCAGGTTCAAGTCATGCTGGGAGAAGATATAACGCAAGCTTTTGTGATCTGAGAAGACCACAAAGCATTTCCAGAAGAGGTAATGTCGCCAAAACTTCAGTGAAAACACTACTTCTACAAGATCTAGGTCATGGGTGGCATAGTTACGCTCGTGAGGGCGTAACTGCCTAGACCCACAACAGATCAGTCCCTTCTTCTGCATTAGCACACACCCAAGACCGAGGCCAGAAGCATCACGAAATAGCTCATACATCAACCCTTCCTCTGGAAACCCGAGTATTGGAGGACTGGCCAACTTCTCCTACAGGTAGTCGAAAGATTTCTGGCATTTCTCGCTCCATAGGAAGACCTGGTTCTTCATAGTCAAAGCTGTCAATGCCGCAGCAACTCGAGATAAGTCTGAAATAAACCTTTGATAGTAACCTGCTAACCCTAGGAAACTACGAACTTCTACCACGCTCTTGGGTGCTGCCCAAGAAACAATTGCCTCCACCTTCTACAGGTCCACTGACACTCCATGCTGAGACACCACATGTCCAAGGTAGTGTTCTTCTTATGTCAAGAACATACACTTCGACAATTTCCCGTAAAGCTGGTGGTGTCGAAGGACTTCTAAGACCGCCCTGAGATGCTCAACATGCTCCTCCTCTGATCTTGAGTAGATCAGGATGTCATCGATAAACACAATGACGAACCGGTCCAGAAACTCTCAGAAGACAAAGTTCATAAGTCCCATGAACATAGCCGGTGCATTTGTAACTCCAAACAGCATCACTACAAACTCGAAGTGCACATACCTACACCAGAAAGCTGTCTTTGAGATGTCACTGTCCTTTACCCTCAACTGTTGATATCCAGATCGTAGATCAATCTTGGAAAATAAACATGCTCCCCTCAGTTGGTCGAAGAGATCATCTATCCTTAGACGGGGGTAATGGTTCTTGACCATTACCTGGTTCAACCTTGGGTACTCTATGCATAGCCTGAGAACACCATCTGCCTTCTTCACGAACAAAACTGGAGCACCCCATCGTGATACGCTTGTTTGAACAAAACCTTTCTCCATCAGATCATCAATCTGAATCCGCAACTCCCGCAACTCTGAAGCTGCCATCTGATAAGGGGCTATCGAAATCGGACAGGCACCAGGCTGTAAATCTATCCCGAACTCGACGTCAGGTGGGGGGGGGGGGGGGGTAGAGTCACAACCTCATCAGGAAAAACATCGAGGAACTCCCCAACAACCTCGGAGACATCCATCATCTATGTATCATCTGGAACCACTGATAACCCGCCTAACAAGGAAAAGAGAGGCTTCACATGCTGGCTTCCCACCTGATAGCTCCTCTCGCCAACAAAAGATACGTGCTGCCCATCTACGTCGGAGAACATGGATCTTCTCTTGAAGCAGTCGATAACAACACTATAGAAAACAACAAGTCGTTGCCTACAATGACATCGTATGGCTGCATCTATAACAGAAGAAGTTCCCCACTAGATCGATGTGGTCCCAACGTCAGCCCACATCCCCAGCAAACACAATATATGAAGAGACCCGAAGCCTGGCGTACATGGAAATTACATTACTTTTGCGGAATACTTAGTAAATAACAAAAACACACACACAAGGATCATAATAGTTTAGTGTCTTTGGAAACTCGGAATATAATCATCTAATCCTGGTGAAAGATCTTCAACATCTCCCATAAAGATCTTCCTTTTTTTTACCTAAAACCTTTCTTTATATCCTGGGGAAAAGAAAACATAAAAGGGTGAGCTCAAATTCTCAGTAAGGGTAAACAAAAGAAATATCAATCACATCATATACATAAGCACATAACTTTTGGAAATCTTAACCCGCAAAAGAGATCATAATTTCATAACATTGGGTAAATCATGGCAGTGAAATGTAATCACAATAATCATAACTTAAAACATGAAACATTGTGGCATTCACACATAATCATAGAAAATCATTTCTTTTTAGTCAAGACTCATTACCAAGACTATCTTAGTGGACAAAGCCCCTTTCCGAATCGATGAACCCTCGTTTCAGTCCTGTTTCACTGAACCGGTATAACCTACCATTTCAGCCATGTCTATCTCATGAGATATAAAATATTTACCAAATGCATTGGAGGGAGATATAGGTCCCACCCATCTCATAATGATACAATTCTTATGTGTGCCACAAAATCATAAATCATACATCATTGCATAACCCATGTAATAAAAATGGGAATCTTAAACATCGGGACATCATAAAACAATTCATATAAGATAAAGGAATTCATAAAAATATTTCCATCACAAAATAATCAAATCAATGTAATAATAGGGATTGAAACAGAACCCTTTATTATCTTAGATGGAAAATAATTTTGATAAAACACTTGAACTCCATTCTTGAGGAAAATATCCTTTCTTCTTCAAAAAACATTTTTCCTTTCTTAACATGTCATACAACTTTAAACTAAAAGAATTTGATTAAAAATAAACATGAAAACTTGTAAAGGATGCTTTTTGGAAATAATGTTTTAAAAAACCATTCATGTCGTATAAGTTAAAAAACATTCTTCTCGTACTTTTGTCGGAAAAGTCAAAAAGTACCTCGTACGAAAAACGACAAAAGATTCCTTTCATATCTTTTACTAAAAACTCACCGAAGGGTAAAATTGGATTTAAAAAATTGTAGGTGGATGGAAATAATGTTACATATTTAGGAAACATGGATGTGGATGATAAAATACAACCCAGTAAATACTAAAGTATAAACAATCTCGGATAAAAATGAGATTGTGATATTTCCCTTACCATAGGTCCGTTTTGCTTCGTAAGTGTCCGAACCTCCTGTATAATTATTTAAATAATGTTATTGACTTATTACAGAATCATATTCATTGTTATTATATCATATACGATTCACTTATGACTTTATATTACCCGTTCTTTTGTAAATTCATGTTAAAGTAGCGTTTTGGGTAAAATCGTCTCATTTGTCGTTCGTGTTTTAACTTGTAATTATTCATATGATTACTTAGATCATTATTACTTAATTATAGAATATAAAACATTATTTATATAAAATATATATTCAGAATATACATATATATAATGGATCGATAAATGGAAAGAAATACACCGTTCATGGAGACGGTAGGCCGTACGTATGCATGAACGCTGTTTTCGTTTCCTTATTGAGTTGAACGGAATTAAGTAGATGACATACATTTATATACAAATAAATCCAGTATCATTATTATGTCATATATTTCATGATTACTTATTATATATCATTCATGAATGGTTAAAGTGGAGAATGAATCTCATCGCGTCGTGGAGATGGTAGTCCGTACGTACGCACGAGCGATGATATCATTCTCATGATCGTGGGACTGTATTAGAGTGTATGAATACTATTTCAGAATCAATATCACTTTAAAATAATAATATATAGTTATTATTTACACCATTATACCCATCCATGTAAGGTGGTGGTGGAAAATAGATATCACCACGGCATGGAGACGGTATTCCGTACGTACGCACGCGCGATGATTTCGTTTTCCGTAGGATGGATAGATGGTGAAATAGGATTTTTTCATACTTATAATAACATATAAGTATATTAGTGATACTTATGTTATTACTTCATAATGAAACAACCTAAGAAGAAGAAGTGGAAGAAGAAATAAAGGTGAAAGAATCGGTAATGGAAATTACCTCTTCTTTAAAGCGCCTCTTTGAGACCTCCTCTTAGGGCACTAAAATTGGTCTTTGAGGAAGACCCGAACCTCTAGGATGTTTCTAGGGAAGTGGAGAAGGGAATTTGGTAGGGTTTGGCCGAGATTTAAGGCTCAATGTTGTGTGAGGAAGAGAGGGAGGTGGTGCCCTTTTATAATGGAGGAGAGGGGCACCTTTGGAATAACTAAAAATATTATTTTATTATAAAGTCATGTTCGGTTTTAAATAGCTCAAAATTGATTTATTTAGAGGCTAAGGTGGGGATGGGTCTAAATCCTCTCATCCAATAGTATTTAGACAAGTTTAGTTTATTATTTTAACCTTATCAATTAGATTTAACTCTAAGTTAAATAATTTAACTTTTACCCTGTCTTTTTCTTTTCTTACACTATATGGTTAATAATCTTACTATATCTATCCAAAAGAACCCCAAGTTGTTTATTATTAATATATATAATCTTATATATGTCATTTGGACGAACTGTAGATTTTTAGGAATAAAATAACAATTAATAATATAATATTTGTTTTAAACACTATTTTTTGTCAATTTTGACATTATTAGGTACATGATTTTTATGAAATTCATAACAGAATGATAAGTTAGAAAAAAGTTACTTAAATCAACAATAACATGTCATATTAACCTATAAAATTAGTTTAAGTCATAAAAAGTCTCAAATTACATTTATTTGTGCATTTATAACATCAATTATGTCAATATTTCATTAATAAGACAATTACTGCATCATCTTTGTGTCATAATAAATGATAATTATTTAATCTATAAAAATTCTAAATAAATTCCTATGATGTAGATAATTGTATTTTCTTTCTGGAGACTATTCATTTTCGAAGTTTCATGAAGTTTATCACTAGATTAAAATTATTATACTTATAAGATATGAGAAATTGACATGTTCTCACATTCTTTGGTTTTAATAATAATTAAATTATTTTCATGGAACAAAGTGCATAAAATAAATCTAATCCGACCCTTAGGGTATATGGGTCTACATTTATCCATCCAATAGGATTTTTCCAAGTGTTAGGGTAATTTTATAATCATATATTTACCCTTAATTACCCGATTTACTTTTAACTATAGTAAATAAAATTTACCGTAGTTACTATTCACAATGCCCAAAAATAAAAAGTAGCTTATTAACATAATTTGGACCCACTGATTCCAAATATGGAATCCATTTTTCCAAATTCAATACACAAAAGATGCAGAAATTAAATTAAAATTAATCCCGTTGTCGAACGAAAATGTGTTTTTCTTTAAAACATTGCAAAAGATTGAATTGATTTAACCTACGAATTCAAGGTAAAATCAATGCTAATGACATACATTATATTAAATGGTAAAAATATATTCTATTTATACTTTAATACGATTATATATTATAATTTAACCACATAATATATTACAATGAAAAAAGTTGTTTTTAATTAAAATATAGCGTGTTTTTACTACTCATTAAAATATGAAAGTTATCGGAAAAATATCAAAACTTTATCTAATGTAAATTTTTATATCCTGATTCAAAATAAGAATTTTATTTTGTCAAATTGAACTTATAAACATGTCAAAAACTAGATTTAAAGTGGGTGCGCCATCAAAAGGCGGCAAAACTGCATTTTTTGAAAAATACTTATTTTACCCGAAAAATTTATTTTGTTCTTATACCATGTTCTAGAAAATGTGTAAGATGAATAATAATGTTATAAAATTAAAAATTTAGTTAACACTATTCATAACGGCTAGTTAATGAAAATATTATAATAATATATCGTTGTTTATTAAAACCCAGTATTGCGTACAACACACGCTATCGAGGAAGGTCGCGATTGCGTGTAATGCAAGCCAAGTCAGGGTTGCGTGTTGTGAAAGAATCCTTCGTTTTTTCGTATAATAGAATCCAACCATATTTCATTTATACACTGAATATATATATATATATATATACTCAATGTTGCGTAGAATAACTATTATCAAAATTGTGTGTAATACGATCCATGAATAGTGTTGCGTATACTGCAAGCTATTACGGTGTTGCGTATAGCGCAAGGTAATCATGGTGTAGAATACAACACAAGACATTAATGAAATTAAAAGAATATTTTTCATAAACTCTTGGGATGTTACATTCTACACCCCTTAAAATAAATTTTTCCCTCGAAATTTGTTGGGGTTATAAATGGTTTACTATTCGAAAGTTTCTTTAATAGAAACCCACATAGTAAAAAGGAATACCAAAACCAATCTTTAAAAACAAGAGTATGAAACGTAACGGTTACCCAAATAAACTAATCACTGTGTTTCCACATAGGTTAAAATATGGATATGGAAGAGAAATCTAACCATCATGTTCTGATGGAGAGTGGTAGAGAACATGGCTATGGAAAAGCCAGCAATCACAAATCCATAAATTTGTGATGATCTAAGGTACCATCTGATTCATCAGATATAAGAGCACTAGGAAAAAAATTTTGGTTTTCAAGATCATTTCCCTAAAGATGATGAAATTGGAATTAGAAGAAATAATTTCGTGATTTTGGTATAGTCTCACCGTTTGTCGTTATTTGGACAATTTCCACTTCATCTCTTAAAGAAATGAAGTTGAATTTGTCATTCGTGATGTGTTAGAAGATCATGTGATAGAATGAGGGGTCATTCCATCTATCTCAAACAAAAGGTTAGAAAAGTTATCAAAAAATACATAAGTCCATCTATAGTGAGATTCATCATATAGGGTTAAAAAAATGGACTTATACTTCATATATCATACTGCGTAATATAATAAAACTAGTTTCTACTAAACAGGGACTTCCTGTAGGTCAGTGGTAGGCGATAAAGGCCAGTCGCACTTCGGTTGTGGGTTTGATTCCCACAGCCTTGTCCAACGCGATGGGCGGTCGCCCATCCTACAGGTTTTCCTTTTTCTAAAACTATATTACTATAACATCCCATCAATAATATCGAAAAAACTTCTATCCTTAAACAATACTAACTTATGTCCAACATAATCCATTCAAATATTTAGGCTTATCCATAATACTTCAGTCCACTCACATAATATAGTGAAAACGATTACCGGAGATTTAATACCATCGTTGATCCCCATATATCATAAAATATGTCTTGTTGGTCACATTCCAAACATTCAAATGCCTTAATCATGTACTCTCTTGAATACCCATTGAACCTTAGTGAAAACATGAATGCATTTAAAAGTTAACACCTTCCACATACCAAAATCCTCAAAATTCTATATACTCAAACCATGATATCACTTAGTCCTTATATCAATCATGAGCTCATGAATACTGTTAAACATTTCATTTTCTCGTTTTCCCTTCATTATGCGCATATCATCTTATTTCTAAAAACATCTCAATAACTTTGAATACCACATTAGACCAATACATAAATATTCCAATACTCCATGATACAAAATTATTTTGGAATCCCATTACATAAACACTTAATCATTCCACCACATCGTTGTCATATTCAACATCACCAATAGTGATCGCATGTGACTTCCCTTTGTACTTTGCCTTAAGCGGTTTCTCATGTCGATCATCACTAACCCTTGGATTAGGGAATTTATTAGCATAATGCCCCATTTCCTTGCACTTGAAGCATTAAAGTGTTGGTGCTGTGTTCTCTGCAGTGTTTGGTTTATTCACTTCATTAGAAACCCTTTTTCCATTACTTCGACACTCAGCTACTCGATGACCTTCTTTTCCACACTTAAAACATTTTATAGTCCCTTTAAGACAATCTCCACCATGCTTCTTTCCACACTTTGTGCATAAGGAAACATTCATCTTCTTTTCCCCATTATTCTGAGATTTCTCCTTGAACTTCATCTTTCGTTTCTTGTCAAAACCATGAGATGGATATGTTACACCAACTTCCATTTCTACCTTGATAGCACAACGCACAATTTCTTCATAGCTACTGAAGTCTCTTATAGCTAATTCCCGTCGAAGACTTGGTTTTAAGCCACTGAAAAATCGATCAACTTTACTTTCAGGTTGGATGATAATGCGAGATGCATACCTTGTAAGTCTTGTAAAATTCACTTTGTATATACCAACAGATTCATCATCCTTCTGCTTCAGCTCAAGAAACTCTTTTTCCATCTTTGTTCGAAGAATACGAGGGAAGTACTTACTGAAAAACAAGTTCTTGAACTCGTCCCATTACATGGACTCAATTTCATCTATTGGCCTCGAATTCTTGATAAGATTCCACCATTGATAAGCTTCACCTTCCAAACGATATACTGCTAAGATGAATTTATCATGCTCAGAACATTGAAGAACTGAAAATATTTTTTCAGTGGTACTGATCCATTGTTCGGCAACAAGTGGATCAGAAGACCCACTGAAAGAAGGTGGACGTTGCCTCATGAAGGACTCAATAGAATATTGTTCCCTTCTCTGCTCATTTGGAAGTCCATAATGATTCATAGCTTGTGTAAGTATAGCAATAATATTTTGCACTCCATCTCCCATAACATTTTTTTGTTCAGGAGGGAAATCATTGCATTGTCCATTGCATTGATCAACACGGTTCCTTCATGTTCCAGCCATCGTCTAAAACCCAAAAAGAATAGTGTGAGAGGCAAAAATCATTCTAGGGAAAACAACATAATAAAGGGGGAGTACCTTCAATATCTAACATCTTAGGTTAAATTCTAAGATCGTTAGCGCAATTCTAGGACTATAACCTATACGTATACTTAACCTTAGAGACATCCCTAGACATACCTTAGAAATATCTCTAGGGACCTCACTAAAGTTCTCGCATCCTAGTTTCCAAAGGTTGACTAAACCTTTCCTCTGATACCAACTGTAGAGACCCGAAGCCTGACGTACATGGACATTACATTAATTTTGGGGAATACTTAGTACAAAACAAAAACACACACACAAGGATCGCAATAGTTTAGTGTCTTTGGAAACTCGGAATATATTCTTCTAATCCTGGTGAAAGATCTTCAACATCTCCCATAAAGATCTTCCTTTTTTTACCTAAAACATTTATTTATATCCTAGGGAAAATAAAACATAAGAGGGTGAGCTCAAATGCTCAGTAAGGGTAAACAAAAGAAATATCAATCACATCATATACATAAGAACATAACTTTTGGAAATCTTAACCTGCAAAAGAGATCATAATTTCATGACATGGGGTAAATCATGGCAGTGAAATGTAATCACAATAATCATAACTTAAAACATGAAACTTTGTGGAATTCACACATAATCATAGATAATCATTTCTTGTTAGTCAAGACTCATTGCCAAGACTATCTTAGTGGACAAAGTCCCTTTCTGAATCGAGTAACCCTCGTCTCAGTCCTGTTTCACTGAACCGGTATAACCTACTATTTCAGCCATGTCTATCTCGTGAGATATAAAATCTTTACCCAATGCATTGGAGGGAGATATAGGTCCCACCGATATCATAATGATACTATTCTTATGTGTGCCACAAAATCATAAATCATACATCATTTCATAACCCATGTAATAAAAATGGGAATCTTAAACAACGGGACATCATAAAACAATTCATATAAGATAAAGGAATTCATAAAAATATTTCCATCACAAAATAATCAAATCAATTTAATAATAGGGATAGAAACAGAACCCTTTATTATCTTAGATGGAAAATAATTTTTATAAAACACTTGAACTCCATTCTTGAGGAAAATATCCTTTCTTCTTCAAAAAACATTTTTCCTTTCTTAACATGTCATACAACATTAAACTAAAAGAAGTTGATTAAAAATAAACTTGAAAACCTGTAAAGGAATCTTCTTGGAAATAATGTTTTAAAAATCCATTCATGCCGTATAAGATAAAAAAAACATTCTTCTCGTACTTTTGTCGGAAAAGTCAAAAAGTACCTCGTACGAAAAACGACAGAAGATTCTTTTCATATCTTTTACTAAAAACTCACCGAAGGGTAAAATTGGATTTAAACAATTGTAGGTGGATGGAAATAATATTACATATTTGGGAAACATGGATGTGGATGATAAAATACACCCCAGTAAATACTAAAGTATAAACAATCTCGGATAAAAATGAGATTGTGATATTTCCCTTACCTTAGGTACGTTTTTCTTCGTAAGCATCCAAACCTCCTGTATAATGATTTAAATAATGTTATTGACTTATTAAAGAATCATATTCATTGTTATTATATCATATACGGTTCACTTATGACTTTATATTACCCGTTCTTTTGTAAATTCATGTTAAAGTAGCGTTTTGGGTAAAATCGTCTCATTGGTCGTTCGTGTTTTAACTTGTAATTATTCATATGATTACTTAGATCATTATTACTTAATTATATAATTTAAAACATGATTTATATATAATATATATTCAGAATATACATATATATAATGGATCGATAAATGGAAAGAAATACACCGTTCATGGAGACGGTAGACCGTACGTACGCATGAACGCTATTTTCGTTTCCTTATTGAGTTGAACAGAATTAAGTAGATGACATACATATATATACACATAAATAAAGTATCATTATTATGTCATATATTTCATGATTACTTATTGTATATCATTCATGAATAGTTAAAGTGGAGAATGAATCTCATCGCGTCGTGGAGACGGTAGTCCGTACGTACGCACGCGCGATGATATCGTTCTCATGATCGTGGGAATGTATTGGAATGTATTTATACTATTTAAAAATCAATATCACTTTAAAATAATAATATATAGTTATTATTTACACCATTATACCCATCCAAGTAAGGTGGTGGTGGAAAATAGATTTCACCACGGCTTGGAGACGGTATTCCGTATGTACGCAAGCGCGGTGATTTCGTTTTCCATAGGATGGATAGATGGTGAAATAGGATTGTTTCATACTTATAATAACATATCAGTATATGAGTGATACTTATGTTATTAATTCATAATGAAACAACCTAAGAAGAAGAAGTGGAAGAATAAATAAAGGTGAAAGAATTGGTAACAGAAATTATCTCTTTTTTGAAGCGCCTCTTTGAGACCTCCTCTTAGGGCACTAAAATTGGTCTTTGAGGAAGACCAGAACCTCTAGGATGTTTCTAGGGAAGTGGAGAAGGGAATTTTGCAGTGTTAGGCCGAGCTTGAAGGCTCAATGTTGTGTGAGGAAGAGAGGGAGGTGGTGCCTTTTTATAAGGGAGGAGAGGGGCACCATTGGAATAACTGAAACTATTATTTTATTATAAAGTCAAGTTCGGTTTTAAATAGCTAAAAATTGATTTATTTCGAGGATAAGGTGTGGATGGGTCTAAATACTATCATCCGATAGGATTTAGACAAGTTTAGGTTATTATTTTAATATTATCAATTAGATTTAACTTTAAGTTAAATAATTTAACTTTTACCGTGTCTTTCTGTTTTCTTACACTATATGGTTAATAAACATACTATATCAAGACAAAAGAACCCCAAGTTGTTTATTATTAATATATATAATCTTATCTAAGTCATTTGGCCGAACCAAATATTTTTAGGAAGAAAATAACAATTAATAATATAATATTTGTTTTAAAAACTATTTTATGTCAATTTTGACACTATTAGGTACATGATTTTTATGAAATTCATAATAGAATGATAAGTTCTAAAAAAGTTACTTAAATCAACAATAACATGTCATATTAACCTATAAAATTAGTTTAAGTCATAAAAAGTCTCAAATTACATTTCTTTGGGCATTTATAACATCAATTATGTCAATATTTCATTAATAAGAAAATTACTGCATCATCATTGTGTCATAATAAATGATAATTATTTAATCTCTAAAAATTCTAAATAAATTCCTATTATGTAGATAATTGTATTAGCTTTCTGGAGACTATTCATTTTCGATGTTTCATGATGTTTATCACTAGATTAAAATTATTATACTTATAAGATTTAAGAAAGTGACATGTTGTCACATTCTTTGGTTTTAATAATAATTAAATTATTTTCATGGAACAAAGTCCATAAAATGAATCTAATCCGACTATTAGGTTATATGGGTATACTTTTAGCCATCCAATAGTATTTTTTCAAGTTTTAGGGTAATTTTATAATCTTGTATTTACCATTAATTACCCGATTTACCTTTAACTATAGTAAATAAAATTTACCGTAGTTACTATTCACAATGCCCAAAAAAAGTAGCTTATTAACATAATTTGGACCCACTGATTCCAAATATGGAATCCATTTTTCCAAATTCAATACACAAAATATTCAGAAATTAAATTAAAATTAATCCCGTAGTCGAACGAAAACGGGTTTTTCTTTAAAACATTGCAAAAGATTGAATTGATTTAACCTACGAATTCAAGGTAAAATCATTTCTAATGACATACATTATATTAAATGGTAAAAATATATTATATTTATACTTTAATACCATTCTATATTATAATTTAACCATATAAGATATTACGATGAAAAAAGTTGTTTTTAATTAAAATAGAGCATGTTTTTACTACTCATTAAAATATGAAAGTTATCAAAAAAATATCAAAACTTTATCTAATGTAAATTTTTATATCCTGATTCAATGGAAGGATTTTATTTTGTCAAATTGAACTTATAAAAATTTCAAAAACTATATTTAAAGTGGGTGCACCATCAAAAGGCGGTAAAACTACATTTTTTGAAAAATACTTATTTTACCCGAAAAATTTATTTTGTTCTTATACCATGTTCTAGAAAATGTGTAAGATGAATAATAATGTTATAAAATTAAAATTTTAGTTAACAATATTCATAACCTCTAGTTAATGGCAATATTATAATAATATATCATTGTTTATTAAAACCCAGTATTGCGTACAACAAACGCTATCGAGGAAGGTCGCGATTGTGTGTAATGCAAGCCAAGTCAGGGTTGCGTGTTGTGAAATAATCCTTCGTTGTTTTGTATAACAGAATGAAACCATATTTCATTTATACATTGAATATATATATATATACTCAATTTTGGGTGGAATAACTATTATCAAAATTGTGTGTAACACGATCCAAGAATAGTGTTGCGTATACTGCAAGACAATACGGTGTTGCGTATAGCGCAAGGTAATCATGGTGTAGAATACAACACAAGACATTAATGAAATTAAAAGAATATTTTTCATAAACTCTCGGGGTGTTATATGATATGCTGGTCTGGCCTCCAACTGGTGTACTCAGAACCAGTGTTATGGAAGTCTCTCTACGTCTAGTCCCAAAGCACGTGCTAGACGAGGTGAAACAGGGGAGTGCGAGGCTCCCGAATCGAACAAAGCAGAAAAAAGAGTGCTAAACAAAAAAATCATACCTCGCACCACCTCTAGTCCTGCTGGAGCTGTCAACTCTACTATGTGCAACTGTCCACGCCCAGCTCCTCTGCCTCTCTGGTGTCATCCACCTCCACGACCACGCTGTGGTCGAGGTCCCTGAGGAGCACCCTGAGGTCGGCCTCCTCCCGCAAAGTCTGCCCTCGGAGGAGCATGGTCATGCTGTTGCTGGAAGGACCTCGCCGACAATTGGTGATGCTGAGGTTGGCGCTGAACCTGCCCACCTCCACAGTACTGAGGTCAAGTCGGGAACCGACTCTGAACGTGCCCGAAACCTCCACAGGAAAAACAATTCGTTCATGGACTCGTAAAAAAGGGATGAGGACCCGAAGATCTGAAATGGAACTGCAAGGGCCTGCTCCACACTGGCCTGAACCTGGATGGTCCCGTCGTAGGAGACCTTCTGATGAATGCCTTCCCCTTCGACGAGCCCGGCTGGATCCCCTCTCGGGGTGCACCTCCCAGCGAGTGCATCCTCTATACAACCTCTACCTTCTTCTGTACTGCCAAGTACATTGTAAGGGTGATGGGGGTGACAACATACTAGAGCGAAGGACGAAGCGCCTCCTCCAAACATCTTGCCCGAGACTCCTCATCCGGAAAGTGATCCGGAGCAAAGCGCATGAGATTCTTGAACTTGATCCCTAGCTCTCATATTGACACACTCCCCTGCTAAAGGGAGAGTAACTCATGCTGCTTCTCCGACTTGATCATGGAAGAAAGGATTTCCTCTCAGAATTCCTTCTCAAAGTCATCCCATGGAACCTCTGCCTCTATCCTCTCTTCGAGGTATAGTTTCCACTACTGTCGCACTGCACCTCTCAGCTGACTGACTGCAAGGGGAACCCAGTACTCCCTCGGAGCACAGATCAAAGTAAAAGCGATCCCTAGCTCCTCAAGCCACCCCTCCATCTCGGTATCCGAAGTACTAACCTCGTACTTCTTGAGGGTATGCCACTGGAAAAATAGAGAGTCTTCTACCACTGGCTATCTTCCTCCTCTCGGTCATTCCTCAACTGGTCAACCGCCGGAATTCGATGGGCCTCGGTCGTCTAAGCCACCCGGGGACAATTTCGAGGTGCCATAGCTGTACGGTAAACAAAGATCACCTAATCCCAAGTAGTAAGGAAAACTCAAGGTTTTATTTTATCATCTTAATTCAATTTCATTCCCAGAACACTCAAATCAAGTAAAACACAATCATGATGATGCATGTACCTTACAAAGGGTCTCTACCCTGCAATCAATGTAGTCTCACTTGGTCGTTTGGTAGGCTCAGATTCCATGCATCGGATCACGGGTGGCCCTAAAATCCCATGTCCTAGTCGTTCTTCCCTGGCATATGTCATGCACCAAGATTAACTGACATTGTTTCCCTACCATCCAATGAAATCCCCACTGTGCCTAACTCCGGACTCCATCCTATCTCTCAACCTTCCTCTGATACCATTCTATCATGACCCCCTCCCACCAAAGATGCCCCTCATGAGTTGGCAATGGTTAAAGGGAGATAATGACCCCCCGAGTCCCGCCTTCAGTAGGCCCCAGGGTGGTGACTAGCACCCAGGGTATGAGTTTTCACAAATATGGGAGGAATTACCCTTTTTATTTATTTAGGATCGGGAAATAGGAAAATTCAACCACCAAAAAGGAAAAGAAAAAGTGTATAGAAATAAACCCAAACCTAGCCCACATGCATGTTTAAACAATTTTATAACAATGTGTAAGTAAAAGAAATCTCAAAGTACAATTCCAAAAAGAATCAACTGTACAACAACTACAACAACTCCAACTGTCCGACTAGTAGGGTCCGGCACGGCCCTGGAAGACCTCATTGATACCTGAAAGTAAACATAGGGTGAGCATACAAGTATACTTAGTAGGGAAACCTAAAGCTCTTGTGCACAAGTTGGGAGACATCCTAATGTCTCGTGAGAATAACAAAAGAAACATGGCAAGGAATTTTATCCACCCAATCTCACCAGCCACACTCACCAAAAACACAATCACAATAGGTAGTAGTATATTAGAACAAGATTATTGGGTACCATGCACCATTTCTCTTTAGTAAGCTCCTCTTCTTAACGGCAAACGTCCTAACGCTGCCACAGTATCCCTGCCCGCACACACCTGGGCCCCAAAACCACGTATCCCGCCTGCACACACCTGGGCCTCACAACTACGTATCCCACCCACACACACTTGGGACTCACAACCACGTATCCTGCCCACACACACCTGGGCCTCACAACCACGTATCCCACCCGCACACACCTGGGCCTCACAACCGCGTATCCCGCCCGCACACACCTGGGCCTCATCCTGAAGATTCATGGGAAAATGTAGAACATGATCGCAGAGTCTTGGGCTAAAACCACCCAAATCTAAACCTTCCCAAAGAGTCTTAGGTTTAAGGTCGCCTCAAGCCATCCCAACCTAGGGGAGAAGAAGCAGGAAGAAGCTAGTAACGAAGGGGAAAACACCCTCTCCCATGAAATGGGAGTGTTCGGCACTAAGTTCTCCACATGGGTGGGGTGCAATAAAAAACAAAAGATACAGATATATATATATATATATATATACCAAACACACATCCCAACCTATGGCTTGTAAACAGAGAAACTGAGCACGTGCCTCGGCACTGCTACTACGAAGCATGCATACAACAAACAACCCCAACCCCATTTAGGTTTTCACATTTCAGCAGAATTAGTTTAATTAGTTCCTTAACTACTAGGAAACTATCCACAACCACCCACATCAATCGTTCGTAAACATATCCATGCCATCCACAAATCACGTTAGGAAAACACAAGAAGCACAACCAAGCCCTTCTTATCAACCAACCAACCCCATTTATTATTAATCTCGTTCCATTATCATGACCCTCCATTTATTAACACTTCTAATTTTTATTTATTATTTACAACCCATACCTGCAGACCTGCTGCCAACCACCATAACCTCAATCACATCAAAACCCATACATCATTATCCCTTTAATACCATTTATTGCAGCCCCGCTGCCCATCACCATCATAGCATTCACACCAACCCACAACCAAGCCAACCGTAGCCCCACTGCTCACATGATCCACAAAAACCCACAAAAACACCCCCATCACATGCCACGTATCCAAGCCGACACCCACATGTTCATTATTCCATTTTGTTCAACTAGGGTGATCACACAAGGGTTTCAGATGTTAAACAGCCAACTTTACGTGATTAAAATTTTTCCACATTCCACAAAGTTTCCATCCATAATAAAATTCAGAAGGAGAGGGAAACATTTAATTGAGTAAGAAAAGGCCCCCAATGACCATGATTTTTATTAGGGAGAAGCTCATTAAATTTACAACATAATATCACAGGATATAAAGTAATAGAAATCACAAAATTCCCAACCCCGTTATATAAGCCAGTTATTATCTTTATTAAACTAGTTCAAAAGTGTTCCACATATACAAGAGAACACCCACCCCGCATGATGAAAAATTTAGTGAGAGATGAAGGTAAGATCCCTACCCCAACAGGTTCCGATCGCAACGCTCCCTTGGACCAACTTTAGAAGACGTCTGTCGGCATCTGTCACTTCCGTCGAGTCCCAGAAAAACCTCCTCAGGTGGAAGTCGGAAAGGAAAGGCCAAAGAAAAGACAACAGATCCATGCATGAATGTTCCGCATCGTCGTTACAATCCTGTGGCCGCTGACGGATCGTAAATCGGAGCCCGTACGAAGAGGTTATGGAAGAAAGAGCCTTCGAGTCTCTTAGGAGAACTCTGCTCAGAGGAAAGTGGAGGAGAGGAGTGAGTTGGAAGGAGGAGGGGACCCCTCCTTTTATAGGTGAGAAATGAAAAATTACACGGCGTGTACTTTATGGTACACAGCATGTACTCAGTTATTTGACACGGTCTCCACGTGGCTTCTAACACGGCTCCACGGCCATTGACTGGTCAACACATGGTTTGAGGGTAACGCATACGCGGGGAGGGACTCACAGCGTGTATTTTGGACACAAGGAGTTTACCCATTTATTTCAAACGGCAAGTAAACGACTCCAACATGGCACATGGCTGTTGACTGGTAACGCATACGTGGGGAAGGACTACACGACGTGTAGTACTGGACACATGGCGTGCACCAATTATTTCACACAGCAAGGACACGACCTTCAACACGAGATATACCAAGCAAGGTGGTACATGGTGTGTAGTTACACTACATGGCGTATACCCATTTACTTCACACAGTGAGGACACGGCCTGCAACACGGGGTATACCCGGAAAGGGGGTACACAGCGTATACTCAAACTACATGGCGTGTAGTTTTAAAATTCTGGAAAGTGTGGGAAAAGACCATTTTACCCTCCAGAACACTTCTTGACCATCTTTTTGACAAAGGAATGGGCTGGAGAGGTCCGGGCCATTACATGGAATTATAATTAAGGTATTGGATTTATGTCCCCTTCTTTCATTATATATATTTATGAAATTATCATACATTTTCTATCCATTGGGTGAATGGTATGAGTTATCCTAATCAAAGATAATGATAAGAATAACGAAATCATATGAGAATTTTATGGACCACATGATGTTATAAATTATATTGATGTTATTATTATTGTCGATATCCAATATTATGTCTTTTTTATAATGGACAGAATTTTAATTCCTTTAATCTTATTAAATGGTTAATGATATCAATTAAAAAAGATAGATGTTGTAATGATTTCAAAATTTTTCTTGTGTTGTGTGTGGCTTGGTAGCATGTTCGGTTTTTGTGGCATGGTGTCCTTGGTTGGTTATTTTTCCATGTTGGCCCTTGTTATTAGGGTTTGGTGGCTTTATAATGTATTTTTTTGTGGTTTATTTTTGGTAGTGGTTATATATAATTAGAATGATAAATGGAATAAATAATATGAATTTTGATAGGATAAATTTATTAAAACTAAAATAGAAATATAAAAAAATAAATGGAATGTGGATCATGGTATAAGGCCCTTATGTGATTCTTTCTTGATATTTATTATATTTCATTAGTGGTATGGAACACTACATTGGTATTAGAGACACTCTATCAGTGGTTGTATTCATATGATGATTTTTGTATGATTTAATATGTGTGTTCTTTTATACATATTATCATATTTTTTGTTCTTAAGATTCATTATGGAACCCAGTAAATAGGTGTAATATGTACTAACACCCATATGATTAGGGTATCATGTATTTCCCAGAATATAGTATGGGAAGGGTACAGATGGATTCCTTCCCCCTCTCCCCCACTATCTCTTTAGTAGTATGTCAAAATTATGTTAATGATCCACTAATGGTGGTCGCCTAGATATGGATAGGGATATATTCTCTTGGGGTAATTTTTATTGGAGGATGGAATTGGTTTAATGTCCCACACAATCACGATACACTTATATGAAATTTATATGGTATGATGGGTTGGTTTGTGGAACATCTTGAGATATATGATTTCACATTTTCATGGTTTAGTTTATGGAACAATTTTTGATCTAGGATTTCCCATTTAGATGGTGATAGTTGTGTAAGGGATGGGAACAAAGGATTTATTCTCATTGGGTGAGAGTCAAAAAAGAGTGAGGAAAGTGGTTTTGGGGATCCTTTCTATATTAATTTGATACAAATTTAATATTTTGTTATTTTTTGATTTTTTGATCAGGAATTGGTGAGTTTTGGAGAATTTGATGATACCCTAGTCGATTATTACTTGTGTTTCCTGATCACCCAGATATTAGTAAAGTGTTTTCAAACATTAAATTCAGATGATTTTTCATAGTAATACTCATGAATTGTGTGTTTGATTGTATGATATTATTTTTTTAATTTAACTACAATTTCATATTTTTTATTGGTTGGTTCTATGACCTTAGGAAATATTGGATGGATTTTCCTCCAATTACATGTGATTTACGATCAGTTATAGTCATCAATATAGGATTTATTGGAGGCAGGATTTGAAGATTTAACTCATTTAATCCTTCAATCTATCAGTGGTTCCATGTGGAGATGGGACCTTATAAGTGTAATTATAGTTTTTATTTTCAATATAATATGGAGTTATGCATTAGTGGGGATTGTGTGGGTAGATGGTTATTAGATTCGACTAATCATTATATGTGATGTAAGTAAGGGTAACTGTATTTGACATAAGATTTTTTATCCCCCTATAATTTGTTTCATGTAACACAACATTTATAATAATTTCATGTTAAAACACTCTTATTAAATAGACTACAACTAGTAGAGGTCCATGAATAATTCTTTCTTGAGATATGTGTTTTTTATTGGTGGTACAATGGATTAGTATGTGAAATTATAAAATTAATCTAAATAAATAAATTCCTAAAAAACAAAAGATATTAAAAATTACATTTAAATACTTCAGCTATTCATCATCAACATGTTTTTATAGTTCGAAAGGATTTATAGGTTGACCCTATTAATCTAAGGAGGGGTGATCTTGGTCAAGTAGATAAGCCATGGCAGTGGAAATTTGGTTCTATTTAGTATTAGATATTTTTGATGTATGTGGCTGGAATATTTTTTCTGAAGATCCCATTTTGGAGGAGTTGGAGATTGATTTTTCCATAATTTGATCTTAATGTGAGTATTGGGTTGCCTTAATTCTCAATCAGTTGTGTGGTAAGGCACATCAGTGGTCGATGTAGTATCTTATGGATCAGAGGGTGCCAATATGATATGGGTTGATTTCCTAAAAGATATTAGGTTAGATATCATATCCCTGATGGTGAAGGTGGTGAATAGAAATGAATTTCTATCTATCGAGCTGGTTGGAATGAGTTTTTTGGGGATAACCATCATCTACTATGATCTTGTGAGATTTTCTCATGAAATCAATCTTGATGAGGAGTATAGAGATCATTTTTAGAGGACAGAAAACATTCCTATTTTTATTCTACAATTTATCCATTTATGTAAACCACATATTTTTATGTCTAAAAGAAGCATGAGGTGATATATATAGTGAATTATTAGCCCAAAACATCTCTATAAGATGGTCATTGTGGTCCTATGAGGATCAAGGCATCAAATAGTGGGTTAATATTTCCATAATGTAAATTTTATGGTTTTTAAGGAAATAATAATAGCAATAAATCTCAAATTTCTATAGGCATTGTATTTCTCATATATCTATTATGAGTTATTTTGTTCATTTCTATGTATATGGGGGTCATGTACATTGTCATTGGTAGTGCCTTTCAACATCATGGAGTTCCTATAACATGGGAGACTAGGATCATTTCCAGTAGTTGAAACAACAATTTCCCATGAAGTAGTATCGATAGTATGCTCTTCTAATATATATTCATCAGCTAGTCCAGTTCAAATATTCTTTACTAAAATGAGTTATATTTATTAGTGGGAATCCCTAGGATGTTCCTAATCATTATAGACCGTGGAAAGATTGCATATGTGAAGGTATTCAATAAGGACATAGAAGACCTAAGAATAAGCAGATGCATTCGATAAAGGATCCAAATTTCTAGGAGCTAGTGGTCATTCATGATATGAATAGTAGATCATCTACATTGGTATCTAATTTTCTTATTATATAGATTTTCAAAACTTTTTTCCACCCACTTTTTTCTAATTTTTGAGATTAAATTTGGAGGGGTTTCAAATGACCTTGGTGTTGTTAACGCTGGTGAGAGGTCAAGAAAAACTATATGATGTGAATCAGGGATATATATTGATGATGGAGGGACAAAATTCTCTAGAATTTTAAAATTTTCTATACATTAAACCATGAAATTTAATTCTTGTAATTTATTTTTAAATTTATATATTCAAGGTTCATGATTCTCTTCAAAGGTTAATTATGGTTTCTGATGTGGAATGATGGTGTGTTGTGTTTTCCAATGAGTAGGGTTTTCAGATGGGAAGAAAGATTTCTTTAATAATTGAATCATTGGAAAGTGTAATTAGACTTCTATAAGTGTAATATTATATAATTATTTTTATTTGTACGTTTTCCCAGAGGAGTTTATGACCTTAAATCATAGCATGACATTGAGTTTGTGATAATGTTATAACTGGGTGCTTCTTGATTTCAATGGCTCTTTATGTTATGTTATATTGAGAGTATCATGAGTGAGAATCTAGATTGATAATATATTATAGAAATATATTTATCAGGCCCATGGTATCACATTGGGGTGATATGGTTATTTTTAGAATAACGGAAAAAGTTAATTTGTGGGTTTTCATAGACTTCTGGAGGATGAATTTGGTGATAATCAATAATCCTTACCATCTTTTAGGGATAGATGATTACTAAGATTTGTTATGTGGGCATTCATCAATATTCCACCCAATTATATTCCAAACTACAGGATGTCCAATAATTTATTTAGACAAATATGTACCAAGAAGAATAAAACTAACTGAAGGAGTAGCTGATCAGTTCTCTGTTTCTTTAATTTCATATTGTTGTTTTTTTATATGAGGTGTTATACCACACTTTTCAATTTAGGAATGGGATGTTTATTGATGTAGAGATAAGAATTTATATCTTCTGGGATAGGGGTCTTATGTGAACATGAATATAACTAGTCCACCCATGCCTATAGATGGAATTATTTGTGTTTTACCTGCAAAAAGGATGCATTTACCTAATTAGCAGAAAAATTATTGTCCTTATATATAAAAATAAGTTGGGGTATATTTTCTCTCAGAAGAGAGGGAATCTATAAAAATTATTTTTAATGGATTTTCTCTATGACAACAGTTAGAAGATCTCCTATACATGGGGGATTTATATGTCATGGTATATTCACTTATCATGATGTCATAAGGAGTAGTTCAAAAGTTCAATAATTTTTAGTGAGAGATTGTGGAATTTTATTCCATGAATCTTTGAGCCAAAGAGGTTGATGTTAGAGGATGAATATTCCAGAGTAAATTGTATCACACATTACTGTAGATAGTGGAGGAGTATTAATGGGGATTCCTAGAGGTAGAGTTGATATTATAATAAATAATATATATAGTTGAACTATAGTTATTTTTAGAGGATGTTCAACATTAGTTTAATATCCAAACAAGGAAGTTTTTTCCATTAAAGATGCTTCATGGAGTCCACCATTAGTTTTATAATCAATTTTATTAATACACATTGGAATAAACATGATTTATCATGGGATGAGGTGGTAGATTTGGTATCCATGAATTATGATCTAAATGTTTTATTTTGTGCCATAATGTCTATTATGTTAGAATGTTATGAAAGAACATCATGTTCATGGTGTTTATTCGCATACCTCATATATCCCTAACTAGAAATGGGAAGAAATATAGATGTATTTTTTCATTGGTTCACACTACGATCAGGGGGAATATTATAAAATATGGGTAATTATGAACATCATAAAATGTTGGATCACTATATGGTGATCAGGGAGAAGAGTACCATGGATGATCTTGAGAGATGATACATGGACAATGTGGTGCAGTGTCCTGGAGTTCATAGGATCATCATTTGTAATTGAGACCCTCATTTTACATTGTGATTGTAGATAAGATTGTAATAGAGGTAATATTTACATTAATTTTAATGTGTATTTAAACAACATAATACCTGAAAATTTATCAGTGTGATTATAATTATATGATTTTATGGATATTTTGTGGATATTTTGTGGTTGAATAATATAATTTCCTAATTATTTAATTTTTAAAATTTTATACCACTTCTCTATTTTGAGAATAACTTTTTAAAATTTATATAAATTCATGAATTCATTTTTTGGTATTTCATTATATTAAGGATTCAACTTATTCAACTTGACTTAATACTAATTAGAATTTAATTGTGCCAAAATAAATCAGTCTACATAGAAATTATTTTTTGCCAATAGAATTGAATACTCCATATTACACGAGGAATATATTGAGAAATACATAAAAAATGAGGTGAATCTTGTTGGATATAATATAATAATAAAATTTAATTTATATATTAAATTTTATGATGAAATTATTCCATTAATGTAGTCGTTTCATGTATCAAATTGGAGGATGATTAACATAAAATTTGGTTAAAAAAAGATAAATTCATTAGTTATGAAATAATTTTTTGTATGTATGTCCAATGAATTTTAAATTTTTGGGATTTAAAGAAAAAAATAAAATAACTCATAAGGTTACCTTTTAATGAGTCTCAGAAGGGTATTGGGTGGAAAATGAGAAAGCATTTGGGGGACATATTTTGGAGATTTTTTTTCTTTTGATATTTCCTTATTACTTTTATTATTATTGTAATGATATCCTTTACCCCATTATTATTGGATACCATTCACATAGAGTGGTATATATGTGTGTGATTGAAAATTTTGATTTTTTATTTCTATAATGATTCGGTTCATATACTTCATAGAATAAAATCTATTTTGTTCTTCAGCAAATATTGTTCGAATATTATAAAATTAGTTTTAAATTATTCTATTTATGTTGTTTTGGATAATTATCAATAATTACATCCACTAGTTTTTGATTTATATATGATTTAATAAACAATGTCTCAGTGGTGATGTACCTAGTGATCATCATTTCAGGTGGTAGTGGTGTGGGAGACTCGGGATTTTTTGTGATAACTAAGATCTAATACGGTATTTCATTATTCAGCTTCATGTATTCATTATATATCTCTCATACATTAGAATGAGGGTATACCATTCTGAGGTCTTGTAAAATATAATTCTCTACATCACCATTTGACTATGGGTTTAGGAGGAAGTTAATATTGAATCACTCATTAAACTATTAAATAAAATAAATTTAGATATGTTCGAACTAGGATATCATTACAATTGGAAGCCCAAACCCTATTGATATCCGATATTATATCACTATTTTAAATTAATTCCTTCATCAATATTTTTTAATTTCCTATTTTATTTTATTAAATTTTCAAAGACACACAATTTCATATGAACCCCAATTTTCCTTTAGTTTTATGTAAAAAACATGATTGTTGTATAATCCTTTTGAAGACAACCTAGGATGACCACTATTTTAAATTATATCATAAGACATGATTTTTTTCCACATAACATGATAGTGATGTGACAAAACATGTATCCATTTTCGGGGAGGTAGTGCCAAAAATATTATTTTAAAAATCATTGTAATTTTTATATAAAATGGAAATATTTTTTTCACTCAACATGTTCTATAGAAGACGAAGATTATTTCTTTTTGAAAAAAATAATAAATATTTCTTTAAGATGAATAATTATAGGGGAATAATCCTAGGATATTAGGTATAACAAATTATATAACATTAAATACATAGTATTTGAAGGACTATTTATAGAAATAATTGATATCCTTGAATACATACTAGAATTTTAAAAATATATATATGGGGAATAAAAATAACACTACGTTCCCCCTAATTTTTTCTGATGAATCCATAGTTGAAACATAAAAAAATTTGTTGAAAATTGTAAAATATAAAAGTTCAAATGGATTATATAGAAAACATATGAGGTGAATAATTTAATTGAATATATAACATGTTATACTCGGAGTAACACATTTGTGAACTAGAGAAAATACCAGCTCTAGTGGAAGAATACATTTCCCTCCTCATCATTAATTTAGAGGAACCTAATGAGAATATGAAGGGTATGTCTAATAATACATTCCACCTCACTAATCTGTTTCTAGAGGAGGTCAATGAAGAATATTTTATAGATAATTTATGTGCATGAGATCAACAAGATTGTTTTAGATTAAGGAGTGAATATAAAGTCATAAGTGATCTCATCATACCAAAAAATTATGAATAATGATAGCCATTTTACATTTCTTTAGCCTTAGAAGAAGAACAAATACCACCCAAGTGGGGTAGTTTGAAGAAATAATTAAGGACCTTAACTACCAAAATCTAAAAACTACAACTCAACTCTAATTATCACTTTCCAATGAAAAGAAAATTTTTTCCAAAATAACTTATAGAGATAATATTTTATAAATCTCATATTCATCAAATATTGTTGAATCTTAATTTTTTTCACCAATCATTATTATCAATTTATTGATTCAATGACATCTTTTTTTTCCTTGAAGGAGAATGATGAAAACAATTTTCACTATAGTATGAACATATGGAGATATTTAACAAGATTTAAGATTTTGTGGGAGTCTATGAAGATATAAAGTTGTTTTTTCATTAGTAAACTGAGAGGCATGTTACCTATATTAATTATAAGGATTTTTATTTTTATCCATCCTATTTTTTTTAAAATAGAATCACAATCTAACTTTTAGATTTCTTATTATATTAATGCATCATACCTAAAGGAAAAATTGGATAATAAAATTATGTTTTTAAGTGAAAACTACGAGGAAAAGGACTGATACTTCATCCTACCCTAGGCATAAAATTTTTATCATATTGCTAAAAGGGGTTATTTGGTGTACTTTATCCATGGAGTCTTAAACAAAAGTAATGAAGAAATTCAAGTTGTGAAGAAAGATGTATTGGTGGTTAAAATTGAATAAAATTCATAAACCATCATATATCAGATAATATTTCGTACTTCTATTATGGAGATAGTAAAAACATAGTGGCCACATGGTGACTAAACCTGATTAAACAGAGTGATTTTTTATGTGGATTGTTTTTCATTGTGTTGTAATATCTATAAGTCATTTATTTTTAAATATTATGATTGTCGGTCTATTCTTAAATTACATGGAATGTTCTAATACTGTTCATTGTGGGAATATTTATAACAATAATGTTTGGATGAATTTTTATAAGTAATGGTTTCAATAAATTTATTTTTAGATTTTTATAAACACTATATGTAATTGTCCTTACAAAAAAAGCATGGTTAACTACATATGATTAGAATCCATCACAAACCCTTATTTTGGGTGGATATAATCAACCACAATTGGGAGATGATTAAAAAATCCATCAGTTTTTCTTGGAAGTGGGGGGTCATATAGATTCTATAAGATTTTCATCCCATAAGAGAGAGAAACCATTCTGTGAAAGTGTTTCTATGGGATAACCCTATTTATGTGGAATTCATCAGTAGTGCTATTAATTGTATAATTATGAAGAGGATATACTAATAAAAGATTCATTTGGGATGAACTATGATCTGTTATTTTTTATCTATCATTAAAATATATGTAAAGAGATAACATTGTTTGATCTATTTTTTTCATACCATACAATAAACACACATGATGTCATCTTCATCCCCAGTTACCCAATGGTTTTATGAATGCTCATAATGTTCAATGTGTTGTGGTATCATCAAGATGTTTTGATCGAACTATTCCCATAGAAATTCTATTTTCAATTTGAAGAAGAAATCACTTGCTTAGAAATGTGGTATGAGTTGTGAAAAAACCTGAACCAAATGATCAGGAAAAATTATCATGTAATCAAATGATCATTAACAGACCAAGTAAAGTCCTTGTTTATAGAAATAATATAATGCACAAATCTATTGTATTTAGTGTAACGTGATGCTGTGAATGACTATCACAGCTTTAGGTTAGTTGAATTTATCTATAAATATACATTGACCTTACAATTTATCATTATGAGTTAAATTTATATATGAGAGAAAATATTTAGGGAAGAATAGAAGATAGTATGAAATTGTTATTCAAGAATATATTCCATGCATTCAAGCCATATATTTTTAGACCATCATTTTCACATGTTGATGTTTTGATTTTTTCAGATGAAGGTGATGAAAACTCATGTTGTATGTTCACATGAATGATAACCCACACATATTGATACGAATAGAAGATATTATGTTCACAAGATCCAGTTATGTGAATCCTTTACATGAATCCCCTATGTAAAGAATCTGAAGGAATCATGTATACAATTTAGAGTGAAGTATAATGTAAACATGATTGAGATTTCATAAATTATGAAAATATTTGAGGTATTATGGAGCACTGAGTTATTTGAAACATATTAGAAACATTATCAAAAAATTATTATTCATGTTTAAGGATAAATGAGACAGTGTAATTGTGAATAAAGTATCAGATATTTCATAAATATTAAATAAAAATTGCATGATATCATGTTAATATGAAATTTTGAACAATTTACATTTAATAATATTTGAATGACCATACATTCTATTATACATTCATAGGGATTGATAAATGAACATAAAATATACATGTCATGAATAGTGTAAAGTGAATTTGAGATAGAGACCTAATAGAGCTTCAAATAGAATCTATACCTATGTTTTATGTTCTCATTTAGGATGGTACATTATCTGATAGAATGAAGGATTTCTTTAGTATAGTTTCACAATAAAAATTATTCATTTAAAAGTGATCAGAATTATTGATAAAGACTCACTATCATCATTAGAAGATGTTGAAGGTACTTGAATTTTTACACAATTATGTTATATAATGCAATCTTGTAGTGGATAATAAAGATATCATCCTAAAAAGATCAAAAATTGAAGGGGAATATAATGATTTAGGGGTGGGGGTAACCAGTTTCTAAAGAGGCTTGAGAGATAAAGGGTGCTAATTAGTGGAACAGTTGAATAGTCTAACAAACTGAGGAAGAAGAGTTTAATAAATAGTGGGTATTACATGGATAAAATGTAGGATCGACTACTGAGGGGGATAAACTATTTCTTCCTAAACCATTATAATAAATATAAATTTTATAGTGGAAAATATGTTGCATGGGGTGTATAAGCAGTTGTTCCATGAATTAAGCCTATGTACTTCACCATGTAAAAATATAGTGTGTTGAGTTTCATTTACATTCAGCATTACATACAAGATCCACTCATCTCAATAGTTGATAGAGTTTTTAATTAAAAAATTTAAAAATAAAAATAATATAATCCTTTATAATCGGTCACACCTGATTCCCCCTTCATAGTGTTACTAAAAGATCCATTGGTCACATCAATTGGATTGAGAGAAAAGTTTCCACAACAATTTGGATCTACATGACCATATAATTTAATATATCATAAGTAAATTAAATTCATATTTGGGTTTGTATAATATTTATAAGATCTTGGAAAGGTAGAGATACACTATTGAAGCAACAACCCTAGATTTTGCGAAATATGTTTTTCAATAAATTTAATCATTAATATATTTTGAATTTCATGCAATAAATTATTTATCTTCTATTACATAAAAACACTATGTTTGGATTACTATATAAAAACACTTATTTGATATTCTGGTAACACTAAACTATGTTTGGATTGTGTTACATATCACGATGATCCACTTTTATTGGGTTTTTACATGAAATACCTAGTTTTAGGACACATTTAAATACTATTAACATTATTATTATTATTATGTTGTTGTTGTTTTCAAAATGATGTTCGAATGTAGAATATGAAAATTATTAAATATGTTATGTAAATATGGTTTACACATGTATATTTGATGAATTATTTGGTGACCAATTAAAAATAAATAAAATTAAGACCCTTTTAAAAATACTGAAAAATCATTTTTTGGAAAATTATTTCGATCAAACAAGTTGTAAAAAAATAAATTAACTTAACCAAAATTGGTGAATTATTTTAATTAAATTAAAATATTATATATTTAATGAATAATATAAAATATTTATTTTGTGTTTTCAGTTAATGTTATAAGAATAAATTTGATTTTATGCTTTAAATAGAATTTTTCAAAAAAGCAGTTTTAGATCGTATTAATGGAGAACATACATTAAAAAAATTCTCAAATATTCAGAAATTATATTTGGGAAAAAATTATTTTTAAAGAGTAATTTCATTATTTATTTAGATTTAATTATTTTCTAAAAAGTTTCATTTTTCGATGAATAGTTAAAATATAGAATTTTAATTGAAAATGAAATTTCTAATCCAATATTAATGATAAATTAAAACTATTTTTTAAAATATTTTAAAATAATATTTAAATAAATTTTACATATATTAATATAATTTATATCATTTTAACTCATTTCACATTAAAATTAGATTTAAAAACATATAGACCATTTCAACATTTTCACTTTTAAAACTTGTTGTCTCGTCCGGTCTGGGAGATAAATATTAAATTAACTTTTCAATCTTATTTATTTTGAATTTGAAAAAAAATATAATAAATTTTGAATCATAAAAATTTAAAATTTCTATTGAGGTAAACATTTTTTTGTAATAAAATTTATTACTGAAGTCAAATAAAATTAATAACATCAATTAAGGTAAAATGAGTTTACATACTGGTTGACCATTAATATTTTGGTACCATATGTCATATAAACTCATCAAAAAGAAATAACAAATCCATATTGAGACCATATAATACCTTTTATTTAAAAATGTTCCTTATTGGAGGCACATGATGTATGGGAAACCCCTCAATAGTGTTCACATTTTTTATTTATAAGAATTCCACTACTCCATTACTAAAAAAGGGAACTCACCCCCCTTCAATTATTCACATGAAAAAATCCATTAGGATCATCCAAAACAATCGTAATTTATATAAAAAATAAATACCATAACCTTATAACCATAAATTTTTTCATAAATCCTTCCGAGAAAGTCATTTTGTAAAAACCAAAATTAGTTATTCGAAAAGAGGAAACTTTCTTCAATGAAAACTTTTCATTTCATTTCTTTTTACTCCCATTCATGCTTTTTTATATTATTATTATATAATTACCTTGGTATATTAAATATTTTGTTAATTTTTATTATATTTTTTTTAACTAAAATCACACACACTTCAATCAAATTGGATACAAAATAATTGTTCATGTGTTTGGTGGTCTACCACCTCATGAACCCATGCCATTCTTTTTTCCAACAAAACCTCTCACGGTTGGTTATAATGAAGGAAATACTATTTTTATTTTAAATACATTATATTTGTGATTTATTAATTCTTCATTAATAATTAAAAAATTATTACTTTCATTCTTTCCATTTATTGAGAATATGATAACAAACGTTTGTGTACGCATGGACTACCTCCTCAGAAAAGTGATGTGATTCAATCATACTTTACATGGAATGTGTTATAGATATATTCAAAAATAATATTTAATATATATGAAATTATAATTCTAATTGAATGAAAATATATAAATTAATATATTTTATTTGATTTCTTTCTTTTAATATTATATCAAATCCGAAACCAAATTCATAAATAGGTACAACCTAACATCTCCTTGAGCAGTTTTTCTCGTTTTCTATTACTATATTTTATAGGTTATTAAAAATAAATATATAATGAATATATATTATATTAATTTCATAGGTTAGGTTTTTTAAATAATTAAATCATGATTAAATAAATAGAAAAAATATATCATGTCAACCTATATATTAAAAATAAATAAAATATTACTCTAACTGCAACTTACACATGGAATTTTTACAAAGGGATAATATAAAGTTACAATCTAATCATATATGGTATTATATATATGAAATATGTTTATTGGTATATTTATAATATAATTTTACTGTTTTATACATGATTTTTTAATTTTTACAATGAAAATCAAAACATAAGGTTAGAAGTTTCTCACTTCACTTTTATTTCATCGAGACATGTGCTATATTAACGTCTTATTATTTTGTTGTGGTGTATAAAATACTATATGACATGTTATATCATGATTTAGATTTATTTAGTTATATTAAAATTTTCCATTAATTTTATTCTTTCATGGGGATCCTGGTTAAAAAGTTATTCTAGTAGTATATGGATTTATTGTCTCACTATTATTTCTATGAGAATTACTCCATATTCAAAACTCATTTCATTTTTTTGGTGTATATAGAATCTACGAATGTATTCAATTATTAATATAATATTTTTTTGATTATTTACATATCTGTTTTATGATCTCTTTCTTATAGGATTTGTGGATCAAGAGATACCAAATCGGTAATGTGATCTTGTCTTATTTTTCATTATTTTATATGTTCATTACAATATTAACATATATTCATTCATGATGTGTATATACATATACATTTACATGTAATATATTTAATATATTCATTCTAATGATTTTGGAGGTTTAATATTGTTTTATTCATTCATATAGCATAATATTCAATGTAAACAAAGTGGTAAGACTTTATTTCAAAAATCACATCATTTATCAAAATTGTTTGTGATTATGCATTCATTGATGAAAAATTATTACACATGTATAAATAATTATTATGATTTTTATAATCCAATATTTATTAATGATATATTCATGTAGTGTTACAATTTTTTCAACACTTGCTGCATAAGATAAATTAATAAGTGAATTATAAAAATCCATCCATAAATCACTCTTTAGAGAGAAATCTATTTCAATTAGAAAGCATGTTTTTCAAAAAAAATTAAAAAATGTTTATAAATGATATTTTAAGATAATTTTCAAGTTTGAGGATTTAAATAAATTTTTTTATTAAAAATTGATTATAATGGTTTTCAATGAATCCTCTATAATTTTTCAACGCAATTTTTATTGGAAAAGGTATTCAAGATGTCTTGTCATTTAAAAATCATTCTAAAAGAGAAAATAATATTTTACATTGTAATTTTTTAAATTATTTATATATATTACATAAAATTTTTTCAATTTGGAAATCAAAGAAATAGATTTTGAAAATATTTTTGTCTTTAAAATGGTTTTTAAGGAAATAATATTATTGTTATGAAATGATCCAAATGATCATTAAAAATATATATTCATCCAAGATAAGATCCTTTAGTATAATAGTTTTATAATAGGAATATGATCCGCGGAATACATTAAAATTATCTCTTTTTAATGGTTTATTTTTATGATGAAAAGTTGTTTATGAATCTTGTTTTACTTCCATGGGTTATACCCTAGAAAATTATTATGAAACATGATTCACTTCACTGGTTAATATATTATGAAATAATTATGAATCATTTCCTTTTTTCATAGGTTATGATGTGATTAAATTTTTATGATTACCATTACATTATATGGGTTATTATATAATTTTTTATGATCTTTTCATACTTTTACAGGTCATGATATGATTTCAGTTTTATTATCTTGTAGCATAGATATATAGAATTTCATTATTTGATGTGTGGTGTCGATATATACATCAAATTAATTGGGTAATTAAAAATGATAAATTATGCCTTAGTGTAAATGGGTTATATCTCAAGAAACAAAAGATGGTACACATGTTTTATCCGAATCCTGAAAACAAGAGAATACACTAGTTATAGCTCAAGATTGAAATTAAGAGGGTAAAAGTTGAAGCCCAGTCCCAAAAACAAGATGGTACAAGTGTTGTATCCCGATTATAAAAAATTATGGTACACTGGTTGTATACAATGCCTAAAAGTAATAGAGTACTCTGTTTTTATCCCTCTTTTGAAAATAAGAGGGTTCATAGGTTGTATCCCATTCCCAATAAATGATATGGTACATGAATTGTAGCCCAATCCCAAAAAAGATGGTAAACATGTTTTATCCCTTTCCTGAAGAAGTTACAAATATTATTAAAAGAATAATAACGTGTTATTAAGGCCTTGGTAGGTGTAAATTAAATAATATTTTCTATACAATTTTTCATGCCAAATTTTTATGTCATATTCCAATGATATTCTCTCATGACTAATGTTATTTTATTCCATTTTTTATTCATGCCATGTGAAAAATCAATATTCAAGCCATTACATATGATTATGATATTTTATATCTATTTTATGAGTTTAAAATGTTATGTTCATGTTCTCATACACTTATATCTAGGTTATTCTTATGGATTTCATTTATTTTTACCCTTACTGAGCATTTGAGATCATTATTTCATTAGTTTTATTTCCCAAGGTTATGAACAATGGTTTCATGTAAGGGTACTAATAGAGTAGATATTTATGGGAGATCATGGATAACATTCACCCAATTATATTGATTTGTTCCTTGTGTTGATGGAACCCATAAAATTATGCTACTCGAGAATATACTTTTGTAATAGTATAAATATACATCTAAAATGATGTAATATACATAAACCTATTTTATTGGATGATATAGTTGGTATAAAATGAAATTTTTAGTCATACCTTGGTACTTAGGATGAGAATAAATTATTAATATACCTAGATATATTTTTTATGTATATTTTATTATATTTACCTAAGGATAATTTTTTCGAGGAGATAAATTATAGGTCAATATCCATTAATTTTGATAATTCATAGATAGAGTGGTTTAATATAAATACATCCTTTTCTGGATCCTAAAATTTAATTTGGATCTGGAATAGCTATAAAAAATTGTAGCAAACCTGAAAACACTATATTGAGAGAGAATAAATCAGGAAATGGTGCATTATATTGGGCCTCTATGGACACATAGTTTGACACTCCCAAGGGAAATTCATTGGGAAATCACAAACTATTTATTGAACATATTTTTTCATATAAATAGAATAGGAATATGAATAACCAATGAAAATTATATAGTTGCATTGATAATGAATTAGGTTTCATTATTTAGACATCATGTAAGTTTCTTTCATTGTTTTGTGATTTTCCACTATAATAAGTCTCACTCACAATTTACTCTCTTGTTTTATTCAACCATGAAAACTATAAGAACATAGGATAACATTAAATGTTTTAGATATTGAATATATGTTAATAATAAAAATTTACATCCTTACTGTAAATATAATGAAGATGACCTAGATGGTGGTAAGAGTATTGGTTAGATAAAGAGACTTTGAATGACATGTCAAATGTATGCATTGCCCTAATAGTATTTTTCATAATAATGATTAGATTGAGTATATATTATTCGTATTTCATATTTTAGGAAATTTCTATTATGGTGTATGATGATGAATCATAGTTAATGGTATATAAATAATGTTTGACGAAGGAAGTGTATATGTATTAGAATTCAAAAAGTATGTAACATGTACCATGAAGTATATGTTTTACATTAAATATTTCAAAAAACATAATGAATCATATTTATGAAATAGAAAATCTATTTAATTTAAAATTTATATTTTATTTAAAACACATGAATAAGGGATGGATACACATAGTATATTCTCTATATTGAGAAAAATGGTGTTTAGTCTGGATAAATAGATATTGGAGCAGAATAATATATATTTGACTGTAATAATGACCTCAAAATAGATAACTAATTTATAGATGATGTGATCTATTCTATAATATGTTAATTTCACCAGTTTTTGGTATTTAAGGAATATGTCAAATAATATTTAAAATAATAAACAATGTAGGTTTTCAATAATTAAGTATTGTAGTTCAGGTTATTATCATGTTTGAAGAGAATATATGATAAAGTTATTCACATTTTTTATGTGTCAGCAAAGAACTCATTTATGATATATGGGGGATCAATTTATTCTTATTTTGATAATTATAGTGACCTTATTTATAAAGTACATGATTTTCATCTTTTTGAAGGGTTTCAAGTTTATAAATTTGTGGAATTGTTAAAGTTAAACATCAAATGAGTATTTAGAGATTACAATATTATCTCCCCTTAGCAGTATTTATAAATAATGGATAACCTATGATAAATTTTTTTTAATGAAAACTAAAAAAATGGAATGAGTTATCATTATACTTATAAATATCAGGATTCATTAGTGCTTTAGGAATAAAAAATTTACCTTCATTTTTTGAGGATGTGATGGATTGCAAATTCGTCATGACACAACCAAAGGGTGAGGTTGTGTCTATGAAATTGAATAATATCATGTAAGTATATATCCTTATGAAAACTATTCTTGTAACATCCCAGGTAAATAAATAATATTACATTTTCATATTTATTGATATTTGTGAATAAAATATTAATATTACATTAAAGGGGATGCTATGTTCGATGGCGTAACCAATACGCAACAATGAGTTTCTTTGCCATCTTACGATGCACACTAATAATATAATAATATTATTGTAAATAGTTGTATACTCCAATCCGATTTAATGGAGGGAATGAACATAACTAACTAAAATGTGATTATATATGTTTGTTAAATATTTTTACATTTATCCAATAAATATTAGAGGCTTAAAATGCCAATGAAGCAAATTTTAAGAATAAATATTCTAATATTCTTTAAAAGGTCGATTTACATTCTTTTGATGGAGAACCATTTTGAAATATACTTTTTGTCACTTTTATATGTTATATTTGACAAAATAAAATCCTTCTTTATAATCAAGACATAAAAAATTTACTTTGGGTAAATTTTTGTTATTTTCTGATAAAGATCATTTTTAGTGAAAAATGTTGTATTTTAATTCAAAACCTCCTTTTAATCTAGTTTATTTATTTTTTAGATTAAATTTTTAATTTATTTTAAAGTGTAATTAAAATATATTATTACCATTTAATCCAATGGTGGTCATTTGAATTAATTTCACTTGAAATTGGACATAAACAAATGTCAATCTTTTAATAGATATTGTTTCATAAAAACACGCTATTTGTTTTGATAGCAGGAATTGATTATAAAATTAATTAATGCAACTTATATTGTTTGAATTTTGTCAAATGGATATCATTTTTGAGTTTGGAATATCAAATATATCTTAGGGTGATTTTTTGGTATTTTTCTGACAAATGTTCATTTTTAATGAATAGTGAAAAATACTACATTTTAATTCAAAACTGCATTTTAATCCAATTTATTTATATGGTTACATTGTCATTTTAAATGGTTTTAAAGTGTAATTTAATTATTTTTTATCATTTAATAAAATTTTGTTCATTGGATGTATTTTCACTTTTAAATTGGATGTAAAAAAAATCAATCTTTTGATAGATTTTACTTCTAAAAAAACCCGTCTTTGGTTTTGACAATGGGAGTTATTTTTTAAATTAATTACTGCAATTTCTGTGTTTGGAATTTGGTAGAATGGATTCCATATTTTTAATCATATGGTCCAAAATATGTAATTAAGACTCTTTTTTTTGACATTATGAATAGTTACGATGGTAATTATCTTTAATTATTGTGATTAATTAGTAATCGGGTAGTTATGGGTAATAAAATAATATAAAATGACCCAAAAATGTGTCCTAATATGATTGGTTCTGTCATGGTCGACCATGGTATTCCTTGTTCCAACTTTTGGTTCCCATGGAATCACTTTAGTGTTATAGTGACTTTTTATTATATTTTTTTAAAGAAAGGAAATATAACAATTGTTTTTATATCCTAAGTAAAATAAATTTAATTTCGTTTACATAAATGATCTATTTGACTATAAATATTCAATGGAAATATAAAAATATTTAATATGTGATGGTAATTTTTTAATAATTTTTAGACCTTAAATAAATAAATTTATTCATGACACCCTGATGATGCAGTTATTACCTCATTAATGAACGATTTAAATAGAATGAAATGAGAAGGTAAAATATAAGACATAAAGTTGTTAAAAACCAATTGGATGGGTTTATTTTGAACCCTAATCACCATATCCTATAAATATATAATTGTGGGATGTTTAATATCTGAAACTCATTTTATAATAAAGTAACATTCCAAGACTTTCCAAGAGTGCCCCTCCTCCATCTTATAAAAGGCCCCCACCTCTACCCCACTACCCACACCTCTCAAGACCTTGGCTCAACCATCCTATGAAAATTTGGTCTCTACACATCACTATATTACTCCTAGAAGCCTCACTTTGGGAATAAGTATTTCATGGGGAATCCTTTAGTCTCAAATCAAAAAGAGTTACCCTATTTGAAGGTAATGTCTTTTCTTATGTTATTTTGTTTTATTTTGCTTCTCCAACCCCTAATCACTCTTTATTACTTTATTTTGTAACAAAACCACTATATTGAATATTCTATGATATTTTAAAGAGAAGGATTTGAGCTACACTTATACACACCTCCATCTAATGGTTAAAGAACATACTGTTTCTGTGGGTGGTGAATTACTGCCTCACGAAATGATGATTGTTCAATATTCCTTTAACACCTCTCATGGTGTCCATTATTATGGAAATGTATTTATATATGATGTATATTATATTATTCCCCCTCAATGATTCTGTATTTTATATTTAAAACATACCTTTAATCTTTTCATGTTGTGCAAATGCGATAATTTCATACGAGGATGTGTGGACTATCGCCCCCTCAAGTGATATGACTCGTTAATGCAATACATGGAATGTATAAAGATTTAAGTTAATGTACTTATGTGTCCTATATAATATATATATTATACTGGAATTATAATATATAACTATCATTTATTTTTAATTCCATTAATACGACAAAGAAATGAAAGTAGCGTGAATGCGTACGTACGACCTACCGTCTCCATGAACTATGTATTTCATTTCATTTTATATCCAAATGTTATGGAATAGTATAAAATGAAAACATACTGGATATATATGATATTTTAATCATTAATACTACTCTGGAGATAATGTACTTATAATTACATGGACAATTGTTTTCAAAAAAGTTCATTTTTGACTCATGTATCAAACATCGACAAAAAAATCTGATATGAACTCACATAATTAACAAATTATTATAACATTATAATATGTGATATGAATTGAATAAAAAACGTTAAGGGGGGTAATTAAGTAATTATAAATTGAAAAATGTTTATTATTTAGGAATATAAAGAAACCAACAAGACAAGTCGGACATAATGTAAGGGATCCTACCTCTCTCTTTCTTTTTAAGTACTCCCTTTTATGTCACTTATTTTAATCTCATATTTCTTATGTTAGGGGATGCTCTTTTGTTTTCCTCTTACTGTAATTTTTATTTCAATATGATGAGATACCCTATTTATCTCATTAATCCATTTTTGGAAGTTTTAAGTGGTGTCTTTAGGCTACCAAATTTTCGTAAGGGATTTCTTATCTCACATTTAATTCTGTGAGATTTATATTATTGACCACTTATTTATTAAATGTGTTATATTTTTTACAGCCTTTTTATATATATATTATCATGATATTCATGGTATTTTGTGAATCATTTGGTTATTGTTATCTTTTCATGAGGTAAGGAGTTTTTATCTCACTTTTTGTTCCCGTGAGATTCATGCTACATTTGCCACTATTTTCTTTTTGTGGTGTATGTTCTTCCCATGATTATATTCATTGTGTAATATAATTTAATTTATTTGTATTTACATTTTCATTTTATGACCCTTATTTCATGGGGTGTATGTTTCAGAAGTTACCCAATTCGGTAAGGGAACCTTTCACCCTCCTCTTTTTAAAAGGATTCTTTTGTTATGTCTTTTAATTTACATCTTATTATGTTGGTATGTGTTAGTATATATCCTTATTGATGTAAATTTTATTTCCAAGTGATGAGATACCATTTTCTCTCTCATCAAATCATTTTCTAAATTTTAAAGTGATGTCATTAGGCTGTCAAATTTTTTCAAGGGAACTTCTCAACTCACTTTCAATTCTTTGGGTTAATATTGTACTCCATGAGTATGTAATTCTATGAATATGTTTCAGTTCCTCTGATAGTTTTACACTTAATATCCACTTATATTTGGTGTATTTTTATTTTTCACAGATAAGTATGTAATTAATTTATCCTTAATCAAAGGATATCGACTTTGTATGAGACTTTGTCTCAATCTCCTTTCATTGAGGTATATTTTGTTTTATACACAAATTTCATTTATACAGTGTATAAACCACCTCTGACTTTTAATTTCATTCAATGGTAATCTTTTCTCTATGAAGAGTTTTACTAAACGTCAAAAAGGAACGTTTATTTTTTTAACGTAAGTAGTGACAACGACCTTTTCCACCACCGCGAGTATTATTGGATCTATGGCATCCTTAACAAGATCTAACGTTTTCAAAAGAAAAATAAATACTATATACTCTTTTTACGTATTTTGGTATTGAAAATGGTTTTTTTGAATGGATTTATTATTTCAATACCTTAAAATATTATAGTTTTATTACAATGTGGGAATGTTATCTTTCCTTTATGTTTAAGTTATGTGTTAAGATTATGTTATGGTTCTTGGGAATTGTTAATAATACAGGTGGTTTCGTGATAAAACTAGGTTGGGTGAGCCCATGATAGCTCTCCAATGCATTGGGTAACATGAAGGGGTTAAACGCTAAGGTTTCTCCAAAGAGATAAATGGAATATACTGTAATGGGTATTCCAAACATAACTATGAGGGTTGCTCCCTACGTAAGAATGTTATGAATGCCTCAAGTTACCTTTATGTCTTATGATTTCTATGAGTTATTCATAAACCTTATGATTTAATTAGGTATGTTCAAGAGATTATGTTTTATGATTAAAGTATGATTTCATTGATTCTTATGTACACATGGACTAATGTTTTCTTTCTTTGTTTTATAACCCTTACTAAGCTTTTTATGCTCATACCAAGTTTTTGAAATGTTTTTTACAGGACATAAATTTGAATAGGGTCAAGGATGAGATCATGGAAATGTCATTCTATCTAAAACAAGAAACTAGATATGACTCTTTTGTTCAAGATTTTTTATTTTGTGAAAAAATGGAATCTGAGTAAAAGTGTCTACTTTGTAATATTTTTAGATGTAATAGTTATGTCCTATTTTTCTAAAACTCTATACCTAAAAATATCCTCAATGTGAATTATTCATTTAACTGAAGATTAATTAATGTTCTAAGGTTGGGTCATTATAGTTGGTATCAGAGGGAGGTTTATATAACTTTAGAGGTTAGGGTATTCTTTAAGCACAAGTGACATTACCATAATGGTTAGGATTTCAGAAATAGTAATAGATTTTATTGGATAAAGTGAATGAGTTTAAGATAATATGAATAATTGAGTCTTTGTATTTACCCTCCTCATATGATATTATATGATGATTTTAATGATACTCACACACTGACATTTTTGGTTTTAGTAAATGGATGGATCTAGCAGGCACCAAAGTGATAATGTGTTTGAAGGAAACAGTGGTGGTTCTCTGATTAAGAGACTTGATGAAATGGGGTATTCAATGAGAAATCTGTTGGTTATTATAAACTAACTATCAAGAGTCATGATCAACCAATTGATCCTTCGTGAGTTCTCTAATGCATCATGTACGAGAGAACCACCTCGATGTGGATGTTTAGGTAATAATTATAAAGGTAACCATTAGGGTTTATATGATCCTTACTTTTGAGGCAATTATGGGAAACTATAAGTTATGATGGAAAATGAAAGGCAATATATAATCTTGAGTATAAATTATGTTATGGATATTTTTAAATATTTTATATCTTTTTGGGGAATTTTTTTAAGAATTATATATTTTTGGAAAAAGGGACAACAAGAAGACCGTGTGACAACCCGTCGCATCGGACCAAGCTGCGGGAATCGAACCCACAATCAAAGTGTGGCTGGTATTTATCTCATACCACTGGAAAACATTATATCCCTGGTTAGTATTACAAATTATTTTTATTTATATGCTTTTATGAATCAAGAAGAAGTTTATTTTGGGTTATCTATGGAAACTGTTGACCTATCATAGAGGATATGTGATTATGATAATTAATTTTTAGTATGTGACATTAAGATTAACTGATGTTATTTGGAGATAATTGTTAAGATTTACCTTGGACGACTATGTGATTAAATCCTTTAGAGATTTGGTTTTCAATAATAGGTTGGTTTATTTTTGAATAAATTTAAGGGAAATTTTGTATTTAATGGTATTTGTTGAACTTTGGGTTGTTTGAAAAAATTTAGAGATTAAGAGTAGTTTTTATTTTTGTAATAGATTGTCTTTTTTTTGGGATTATCTGATCTTATACAAAAAATTTTGGTTTTGGTTTTGGTATAATGACATGGGAAATATATAGTTTTCTTTTGTGTATTAGGTGATTCTCTAAAAGTTGATTATAGCACTCTTAGTGTGAACAAGTCATCCTAAATACTCTTCTTTTGGAGAAAATATGGGTTTGTGTAAGAAATATAGTAATTGATGAATGTCTACAAGACAAGTAAGTATGTTTCCTTATGTTTTAGTTAAGCTCATAAATGAATTACTCAATTAAATTTAACTTAAAACAAAAAAATTGTTTGTTAACTTTTCCTACTGGGGAATCAAATACCGTTTATCCCATCACAAGTTTGTGATTTTCTGGTGGTTAACTTTTTCCTAACCATTTTTTATCACTCTCCATCAGAACATGAGATTTTGTTTTCTCTTCCATATCCATGTTTTCCTACATGGAATCCTGGTATGGTTTAACTCGGGTGACCTTTGTACTTCTCTTTCTTTCTTTTAATGTGATAGTTTTGCTGACTCTTCTTCTGATGTGGGCTTTCAATGAAGTTTCCAAGACCAATTTTATTATTGCGTGGATGTAATTCCCAAAATGGGGGAAGGATGTAACATTCCAGGTAAATGAATAATATTACATTTTCATATTTATTAATATTTGTGAATAAAATATTATTATTACTTTAAAGTGGATGCTTTGTTCGATGGTGTACCCAATACACAACAACGAGTTTCTTTGAAATCATACGATGCACAATAATAATATAATAATATAATTGTAAATGGTAGTAAACTCATTGCCAATGTAATGGCCAGAATAAACAGAACTAACTAAAAAGTGATTATATATGTCGGTTAAATATTTTTACATTTATCCAAAAAATGTTAGAGGCTTAAAATGGAAATGAATCCAATTTTAATAATAAAAATTCTAATATTCTTTAAAAGGCATATTAACTACCTTTTGATAGGGAACCCTTTTTAAATATAATTTTTGTCACTTTTATATATTATATTTCACAAAATAGAATCCTTCTTTAGAATGAAGACATCAAAATTTACTTTGTGTACTTTTTGTTATTATCTGATAAAGATAATTTTAGTGAAAAATGATGTTTTTTAATTCAAAACCTCCTTTAAATATAATTTATTTATATTGTTAGATTATCATTTTAATTTATTTTAATGTGTAATTAAAATATATTTTCACCATTTAATCCAATGGTGGTCATTTGAATTAAGTTCACTTTGAAATTGGACATAAACAAGTGTCCTAATTATATTGGTTGTGTCATGGCCGACCATGGGATGCCCTGTGCCATCTTTGGGGCCCCATGGAATCAATTTAGTGTGATAGTGACTTTTTATTATATTTTTTAAAGAAAGGAAATATAACAAAGGTTTGTATATCCTAAGTAAAACAATTTTAATTTCGTTTACATAAATGATCTCTTTAACTATAAAAATTCATTAGAAAGATAAAAATATTTCCTACATGATTGTCAACGTTTTTATAATATTTAGACATTAAAAAAATAAATATATTTATGACACTGTCATGATGTAGTTATTACCTCATTAATGAACGATTCAAATAAAATGAAAAGATAAGGTAAAATCTAAGACATAAACTTTTCAAAAACCTATCGGATGGGTGTATTTAGAACCCTTATCACCTTATCCTAGATATATATAATTTTGGGACCTTTATAATCCGAAACTCATTTTATAATAAAGTAACATTCTAAGACATTCCAAGAGTGCCCCTCCTCCCTCTTATAAAAGGCCCCCACCTCTACCACCTTACCCACACCTCTCAAGCTCTTGGATCATCCAAACTCTGCTCATTGTTTCTCTCCAAATCCCACTATTACTCCTATATGCCTCACATTGGGAAGAAGTCCTTCCAAGGAAGCCTTTGGGCTCAAATCAAAAAGAGTTACCTGATTAGAAGGTAATGTCTTCTCTTATGTTATTATATTTTGTTTTTCTTATCCAACCCCCTAAACTCTTTTTATTCCTTTTTTATCAAAACCAGTATCTTAAATATACTAGGATGTTTTTATTAGAAGGATTCTAGCTACACTTATACACACCTCCATCTAATGGTTAAAGAACATACTATTTCTGTGGGTGGCGAATTACTGCCTCATGAAACGATGATTGTTAAATCTTCTTTTAACACCTCTTATTGTGGCTATTATGATAGAACTATATTTATATATGATATATATTATATTATGTACCCTATTCGATTATGTATTTTATATTTAAAACATAAATTTAGGATTTTCATGTTGTGAAAATGTGATAATTTCATATGAGGAAGTGTGGACTTCCGCCCCCTCAAGTGATGTGATTCGTTCATGCAATACATGGAAAGTATAAATAATGAAATTAATGTACTTATGTGACATATATAAAATATATATTATAATGGAATTATAATATAAATATATATATCTCATTTATTTTTAATTCCATTAATACGACAAAGAAATGAAAGTAGCCTCCATGCGTACGTACGACCTATCATCTCCATGAACGGTGCATTTCATTTATTTTTTATCTCCAAATTTTATGTAATAGTATAAAATGAATATATACTGTATATATATGATATTTAAATCATTAATACTATTCTGTAGATGATTTACTTATAATTACATGTACAATTCTTTTAAAACAAGTTCATTTTTGACTCATGTACCAAACCTCAACAAAAACATCTGATATGAACTCAAATAATTATCTAATTGTTATAACATTATAATATGTGATATTATTTGAATAATAAACATTAATGGAGTTCCTTAAGAAATTATAAATTTAATATATTTTATTATTCTTGAATATAATGAAACGAACAAGACAAGTCGGACTTCAGGTAAGGGATCATATCTCTCTCCTTCTTTTTAAGTACTCTCTTTTATGTCACTTATTTTAAGCTCCTATTTCTTATGTTGGGTGATGTTCTTTTATATTACTCTTAATGTCCTTTTTATGTTCATATTATGTGATACCCTATTTGATCTTATCAATCCATTTTTTAAAAGTTTTAAGTGGTGTCGCTATGCTGCTGAATTTTCGTAAGGGATTTCTTATCTAGCTTTTAATTCCACGAGATTTATACTGTTCTCCAATTATTAATTGCATGTGGTGTATTCTGTACTGCCTTTTGATATATATATATATATATATATTATCATGATATTCATTGTATTCTGTGATTAATTTGATTCTTATTATCTTTTCATGAGGTAAGGATTTTTTATCTCACTTTTTGTTACCATGAGATTCATGCTACATTTGCCACTATTTCCTATAATGTTGTGTATGTTCATCCCATGATTATATTATTTGTGTAATATAATTTAATTTATGGGTATTTTTATCTTCATTTTATGATTCTTCTTTCATGGGGTGTACATTTTGGACGTTACCCAATTTGGTAAGGGAACCTTTCACCCTCCTTTTATTTAAAGGCTTATTTTGTTACGTATTTTAATTTACATCTTATTAAGTTGGGATATGTTCATCTATATCCTTATTGATGTAAATTTTATGTCCAAGTTATGAGATACCATTTTCTCTCTCATCAACTCATTTTCTGAATTTTAATGTGACGTCGTTAGGGTGTCGAATTTTTTCAAGGGAACTTCTTAACTCAATTTCAATTTCTTAGGTTAAACTTGTACTCTGTGAATATATCATTATATGAATTTGTGTGAATGCCTCTGATTGTTTTGCACTTAATATCCTATTCTATTGGGTGTATTTTTATTTGTCACACATAAGTATGTAATTGATTTATCCTTAATCTAAGGATTCCAACTTTGTACGAGACTTTGTCTCAATCTCCTTTCATTGAGGTATATTTTGTTTTATACACAATTTTCTTTTATACGGTGTATAAACCCCTTTTGAATTTTCATTTCATTCAAAGGTAATATTTTCTCTACGAAGCATTTTACTATATGACAAGAAGGAACATTTATTTTTTTAATGTAAGCGGTGACAACGACCTTTTCTGCCGTCGCGAGTATTATTGGATCTGTTGCTTCTTTAACAAGCCATAATGTTTTAAAACGAAAAATAAATACCACATAATAATTTTATGTATTTTGGTATTGAAAATGGTTTTTTGAATGAATTTATTATTTCAATACCTTAAAATGTTATATTTTTATTGGAATGTGGGAATATTATCTTTCCTTTTTTGCTTAAGTAATGTGTTATGATTATGTTATGGTTCTTGGGAATTGTTACGAATATGAGTGGTTCTGTGATAAAACTATGGCGGGTGAGCTCGTGATAGCTCTCCAATGCATTGGGTAATGCGAAGGAGTTAAACTCTATGGTTTCCTTGAATAGATTTTGGGAATATACTGTGATGGGTATTCCAAACGTAACCGTGAAGGTTACTCCCTACGTAAGAATGTTATGAATGCCTCAAGTTACCTTTATGTCTTATGATTTCTATGAGTTATTCATAACCCTTATGATTTAAAGAGTTATGTTCATGCACTTATGTTTTATGAGTAAAGTATGATTTCATTGATTCTTATGTATACATGGACTAATTTTTTCCTTCCTTGTTTTATAAACCTTACTGAGCTTTTTATGCTCATCGCAAGTTTTTGAAATGTTTTTCAGGGGACATAAAGTGGAATCGGGTCAAGGATGGGATCAATGAAATGTCATTCTATCTAAATCATGGAACTAGATATGACTCTTTTGTAAAAGGGTTTTTATTTTGTGAAAAAATGGAAGCTGAGTAGAAGTGTCTACTTCGTAATCTTTTGAGATGTAATAGTTATGTCCTAATTCTCTAAAACATTAAACCCGAAAAGATCCTCAATGTGAATTATTCATTTAATTCAAGATTAATTAATGTTTAAAGGCCAGGTCTTTCTAATTCCACATTATGAAAAGCGTCTTGAAATAAAATCCCATCCCATTAGCACAAATTTTGAGGATTTCAATGACTTTTTTCAATACCCTTTTGTTTATAGATTTTTGATCATTAACTGTCTCATGGCCATGTTATATATCACTCCCAACCAGAACTAAATAGTTATATTTCTCTTCAATGTTCATTTTTTTTCTTCCCAGCTATATTATCCAACATGGGATCCTTGGCATGTGCTAATTTTTGTAACCTTTATGTTTCCAACATCCAATTTTGAAAGAATATTCCATTATACATTTTAAAGATGCGATTTCTATGAAAGGAACTTCCATGTATTAAACCATTGATGAACCATAAAAATTCCAATCCCAAAATTCATTTTAATGGGGTTATAATGTAACACCCCATGATTTTTTGAAAAAATTATTTTGTATTAATTTATTCTTTTCATACATTTCATTTCATGCAATAGTGAATGTAGATTGTGCAATATGAGGACAATAAGATTTTATTTATCTACGAAAAATACATATATTAGATTATGGTATGTGTAGTACTATGTATTTTTGTGTTCCACACAATACTGAGCCCCTTCCATAGCTTGAATTACAATAAATACCTAGTTCTAAGGAACTTAAAAAAACTATTAATAACAATATAAAATTATAATTATACTTACCCCAAATAACTTTAAATGGAGAGTATAAAAAGGATTATATATGTTATCAAAAATATAGTTTACATAGGTATATATAATGAAATATTTAGTGAAAATTTAATAATAAAATAAAATAAAATCCTTTTGAAAATATAGGAAATTCATTTTCTGGAAAACTATATTGATCAAACAAGTTTTACCTCAACTAACTAATTGAGCCAATTTTGGTTAATTATTTTAATTAAATTAATATATTATATATTTTATAAACTTTTTAATATTCATTCTAGTTTTTTATATAAAATAGTTTAAAGAAATCGAATTTTATATCTTAAAATAGTAGTTTTTTCAAAAGTGGGTTTACTACCTTTTAATTGAAGACTTACATGAAAATTGTTTTTTATATTTTTATAAATTATATTTTAAAAATTATATTTAATTTTGGAAATATTATATTAAAAACAATATTACGGTTGATTTTTTTTTAATTTTTCAAAAAAAATTAATTACTGGATGTACGGTGAAAAGTACTGAATTTTAATTGAAAATTTCTTTTTCAACCAATTTAGTTATACAGGTAAATTATTATTTATTACAGATTTAAAGAATATTTAGATAAATTTTGAATATTTTAATAAAATTTAGGTTGTTGGAGTCATTTTCACTTTGAAATTAGTAATATAAAACATTTCATTCTTGTAAGCATTCTCACATTAAAACCCCATTTTTTCATCCCATATGTGGCATAAATTTTAAATTAATTTTCAGGCACTTATATGTATGGAATTCTGAAAAATTGATTATATATATGGAATCACAATTTTTCATAATTTATTTAATATTCCTCATGGTTTTTGAAAAAAAAAATTAGTGAAATCAATTATAATTAATTAGAATAATTAGGGTTAAAACAATCATACTTAGTGGTTAAACAACAATATTAAGAGTCCAAATAACCTTAAATATTGTCCAAAAACCGTTTTATGGCCATATTTCAACCACATAATATATTCTAGAAAAAAGGGATCAGTAATGGAAGCACTTGACACATGTGAGGCCTCTCAATATTGTTTAACTTTTTGAATTTACATGAAACCCACACATAGTCCACTATAAAAAGGTAACTCACACCCTCACTTATTCACAACTCTCATTACATCTAGATAATCCTAAAATTCCCATATATAATAATATAATCATAATTATTTTTAAAAAATCATTTCAAGGAATTCATTTGGTACAAACCAGAAAGGGATACCAACTGAAAAAGAGGAAATGTTATTTAACGATCAATTTTGTTTCATTTTTTTATCCACCCATACATTCCCTTTTATAAAAAGATTATATAATGAAAGAAATATCCTAAATATTATGAGACTTTTCTTTGTTATGGTTTCAACTTAAACTCACCCATACTTCAGTCAAATGGGATACACTGTCATCATTCTTGTGTATAGAGTACTAAAACCCCATGAACCCTTGTCATTCGTTCTTCCATAACCACCTCACATGTTTGGGAATAAAGATAGACATAATATTTTTATATAATATATATTATATTTATGATCTATTTATGAATTTATAATTATTATATGATTCATATTTAACTCTTAACAATTTTTTGGAAGACGATAACATAGTTTGTGGATGTCTAGACTACAGCCTCCTCAAAGCGGTGTGATTCATTCACACCTTACATTGAATGTATTATAGATGAATTTAATAAAAATATGTGATATATATGAAATAATAATTATAATTAAATTAACACATATATATATACACATATATATATATATAATTATATATATCATTTAATTTCCTTCTTTCTATATGATAAGAAAACAGAAATGATGTTAATGTGCACGTATAACCTACCCTCTCCTCAGATTGTGTATTTCATTCACGGTTATTATATTTTATAGATTATTATAAATACATCTATAATTAATATATATGATATTTAAATCACGGTTTACATTCTATAGACAAGTAGATAATGATCAAAGAAAAATTACAAAAAATAACAAGACAAAACATATACCTAACAAAAGAGGATTTTACCCAAAACATAACATTAACATGGAATTGTTAATAAACTAGTAATATAATGTAAAACTAAAATAATATATGGTATGATATATATAAATATGTTTATGTGATATATTAATAATAAACTTATATTTTTCATAAACTAGGTTTGAACATGTACTAAGTAATTCGAGATATATGGTAATTGTTTTCTCTTGTCACTTTTAATTCATTGAGACATATTCTTTACTAAAAACTTATTTTTTTATGTATATAATATATTGTGACATGTTATATAATGAATATAATTTATTTATTTATATTAAATGTTTCAATTTATATAATTCTTTCACGTGTCTCAAAGTTTAAATGTTACTCAGCAGTAAGGGGATTTTTAGTCTTAATTATATTTCTACAAGACTTATTCAATATTAAAAACATGTTTCATTGGTGTGGTGAATATAATACCCATGCATGTATTCTATGATTTTTAGCCTTAAATTTATGGGTATTTATGCATCCGTTTGATGCTATCTCTTTCATGGGATTCACAGTTCAAAAGATACAAAATTTGTATAGTAATTTGGTCTCAGTATTCCTTCTATAAGAGATACATTTATTATGCACATATATTATTTTATGAGTTGTATATAAAAAATAATTGAAATTTAATATCTTGAATTAATTCATCATCATGGTATTTTATGCATCGTTTTTTATTATTCATTCATGTGTCTTAAGATTCATGTTTACCAATGTGGAAAGAGTTTCCTTCTATAATGTCATTATTTATCGAGACTATTTATCATTGTTCTTTCATTGATGAAGTATTATGATCTATGTCTCAATAATTATCATTATATTAATTTTATTGTGGTTATTAATGATATATTCGAAAAATTGGTCAATTTTTTCTACTAATAAGAACATTATATAATTATGAATGTTTTCTCATGAAAATATGAATATATTTCTCTCTTTGGTCAGAATTCAGTTTAATTCCTTAAAAAATCTCAAAAAATGTTCTCAAAAATAGTTTTAAATGATAGATCAAGATAATTTTCAATGAAAAGATTTAAAAAATGTCTTAAAGAAGGTATGCACACTGACCAATATTGAAGGTCTAAGCACTGAAGAATATGGAAGGTCTGAACACTGACTAAGAAGACCTGGATTTTACTGATGTAGACTATGTAGAGGATTCCATTGGAGATAGTAATAGTTTTTCTTTAGGGGAATCTAGTCCGATGAGCAATAGGTGCAATAGGATGAGGAATGGTAAGAAGTACTACACCTCCATCCCACCTCCTTTAAATACTCGGTCAGCAAAAAAGAAAGTGGTTGAAAAGATGGAGAGCGAGGCCAGGTGTCAATCGAAATCACCTAGTCATCCTGAACTATCCATGGAATTGATTCTGAGTTGAGATGATGATGTGTAAGAGCAAGTTTTATTTCTCAATTCCTCAAAAGAGGAAGTTTCTAAGATGATGGGTTGAGCTATTGAAGTGAATATAATTGGGGTGACATATTATTGGGTTGAAAAACAAGACATGATCATGGTTGGGGTTTTCAATAAGGGGATGATAAGGCTCGAGAAGTATATTCAGGTCTAGGATAAACTGACGTATACAATTTAAGACCTGATAAGTAATGTGTCGCACACTCAAGTAAACTCTATATCCTGGATGTTATTTAGGGATTTGGATTTTAGAAGAATTAAATTAATTTTAAATGATTCGGATTTATACTTTTATAGATATTTCTTGGTTTCTCACTTTTCCTTAAAGTGTAGGAAAATTATGCAGTTAATTATAGGTTTGTGTTACTCGAGGTGAATTTGGGTGTTCTAATTACATAATTTTTACTAGGTTCTACATCATATGGGGTTTAGAGAATAAGGACGTCACTATTGATGGAACTTAGAGTGGAAGAATGAGAGGGTATGGCTCGGACATCAGTTCTGTGCCCATGCATCTTTGCACGAATCTTTTTGCTGAGTACCCATGCTTTGGTGTAGGGCCTTTAAATAATGAAGTTACTAGGGGGAGTCCTGACAAGTATTTTTCTCAGGGTTCTTCTATACTATTTTTTTTTGTTTTAATGGACTTTGGGTTTATCACCTGTCCTTTAAAAGTTATTTGATAATAACATAAAAAATAGTTTCCAGTCAAATCAAATTTTAGATGTTTTCAACAAAATTATCAATGAAAAAGTATTACCAAATGTTTTAGGATTTAAAAATAATGCTTAAAATATGAAATAATATTTTCATCAAGAATTTTTTTCACTACTTTTGAAATAGTAAATAATATATTTTCAATAGGGTTTTCAATGAAAAGGATTATAAAAATATGTTATTTTATAAAAATTATTTTCAAGGAAATGATATTTCCATTGAGTAATGATTCGAGTAATCATTCAAAACCATTAATCATATAAGATGACATTATTTGATATAGTATATGATTTAATAGGGATATGACCCATGTAATTGATTTAATTTATTTTATTTAATGATTTAGGTTTATTATGAGAGGTTTATTATGAAATTCATGTCTGTTCTTTGGGTTATAGCATTATAAAATTCTTATGAAATCTACTTCCATTAACGGGTTAGTCTATTATAAAATCATTATAAAACCAATACCTTTTTCTCGGGTTATGATTTGAATAAATTTTATTGATACCCCTTTCATATTGAGGATTATGATATACTTTTTATGAAACCTATCGTTTTTTGTGGGTCATGATATGATTAATGGTTTATTATATTTTGGAACATGTATATAAGATTTTCCATTGTGATAGGTGGGAGAAGTATCTAACCCAAATGCATTGGGTATTGATAAATGGTATATGATCATAGAGGTTAAACAGGTTTTATCCCATAACAAAAAACAATTGGGTAAATAAATTGTGTCCCATTCCCAAAGACAAGTGGGTACATAGTTTTTTCCCAAGCATGATAACAAGAGGGTAAATGGGTTATATCCCAATACTGAAAACAATAGTGTACATGGGTTGTATAAAAGGCCTTAAAATAATATTTTACATCTATTATAGCCCACACATTCAAATAAGATTGTACATGGTTTTTATTCTAATCTCAAAATCAATGATGTTTCCCTGTTATAGCCAAATCATAAAAATAAGAGGGTACACGAGCTGTAGCTAAATGATAAAATCAAATGGGTATACGAGTTGTAGCCCAATCAAGATAGAATGAGGGTACCCAGGTAGTATCTCATGCTGGAAGTAGGTACAAAAATGAATATCACAATATTAACTTGTTATAAATTTCATGGTTGGTATCCTTGATATAATATTTCTAGGCTTATGTACATGCAAAAATTATATGTCTTATAAAAATTCTATGCTCCCAAAACACATATTCTATGAGTTCCTTATTATCTATCTCATATGAACTTCTAATATTATTTCCCCCACAAATGATTCTAATATATGACATATAGGGTATGATCTACAGTTTTTTTTCATGATCTTATTCCCTTATAACCATGTTATGATTGGGCATATCATTTGTTTTTACCCTTTTCGAGCATTTGTGCTCACCCATTATTATATATAATTTCAACATGGTATGAAGAATGTTTTTAAGTAGTATTACTTAAGGGTATTTTCTTTACTAGATATGTATAATATCATTCACAAAATTAGAAGAATGTCATCCATGTTTTAAAAAACACAAAACTACAACAGTTATGAGCCATGTACTTTTCTGATGTGATATTCATAAAACATGATTTCATATCCTTTTATGTTTACCCTGGATTACAATGATTTATTTTATAAATGTCATTTTTTAGTCATGTTTGAGAAAATATTAAGAAAATAGTGGAAATGAAGCTAAATAGTAACTCAAATATGAATGAAGATCGAGTAAAGGCCAAATGATATTAGAGTTTTAATTTCATAGTAACGGTGGTTGATTGTAATTTAGATGAATCATTTTTAGTATGTGATTAAGATTTATTCAATTGAGATATCATAGAGAATTATAAGAATCATCCTAACAATTATGTAACTAAATGATTAGGGTTTTCAAAAAACATTGGAATAAAAAATTACTAATGTATATAGAATATAAGGTAGTGGAAGAATCAGTTGATAATATAGTTTATAAGTAAAACATTAATTAAAACATTAAAATATAATGAAATTAAATTTCATGATTTATTAATGATTTTTCTCTATGGATGATGATTAAAAAGTGAAATTATTGTTACATTGAAATTAAAAACACTCTTAGATTGAATAATAATTCCCAATGAATTTTTATTATAAAGATATGGTAGAAATGGTTTTTATAGATGTCTTCCAAGATCTAGAAAAGATATAATATATATATATATATATATATATATATATATTATTTCCATATATTCTCATATATAGGTTAATGAAAAAACTAAGGATCTAGAAATTTTGTTATCTAAGAAATACTAGGTTTAAAATTATGGTAATAAGATGATGCATAATTTTTTTGGAATAAAGACTAAAATATTTTGAAGATGAAAATATGGATCACAACATTAATTATCTCAACAAAAAGTGAAATATATAAATAAGGTAGTGTAATAATCTATGACTTCTCAAGCTACTAAAAAAATAAATTCTACAAATAATTATACAGATAAGACTCTTATATCTAAAAAGACTCGACCTAATGGCAAGAAGAACATGATATTTTCTAAGGATAAATCATTTGTAGGATAATTAAAATGGTACCCCATTATCCAAATAAATATATAAATAATAATACAATTTTAATAACTTCTGTAGAATCAACTATAAAATCTAGAAAAATATGGATGATAAAAAATTATCCGGAATCAACTTCATCATTAAATAATGATTTCAAAAAAGTGTATAAATTATTCTTCCATGATAAATGAAAAATAATAAATCATGATATAATTTTATCATTGGTGATATTTAAAATCTGGGTGTTAGGAAGTAAATTTAGGACACAACATGTCATTGTATGATAATTATAGAATCCATACATTTAGGGGGGAGATGAATAGAATTGGAAACCACTATAACCATATGAGAATAGAAAAGAAAGGAACCAATGATTCAAGAATAGCTATGTATTTTTTAAATATTTAAATAAATAATAATGCAACGCCCCGACACCATTTACCCAAAGTCCGTGCATTACTTTAATACATTGGCATGATTATAAGGAATCAAGTCCCAAAGGACTGATCGGTTTAGAAGTCTTGGAAAATAGATTATATACATGAATGTTACATTACACTTCATAACATACAAAACAACATAAATAATCCTTCACGAACACCATTATTCCCTTTTCTTAACGATGTATATCAATCACTATACACTTCTTGGAATCCTGGGAAAAATAAAACATAGAAAAAGGTGAGCTTAGATGCTTAGTAAGGATAACAATACAGTGGAAACTATCATAAATAAGCATAAAAATTTAAGGAAATGTATAACTAAAACAAAATCCTTTTAAACTGGAAATTAAACATAATATGGTAAAAATAAAATGAAGTAATGCCATTTACTTATTCACATCGATATTCTACTAGTCGAATAATCACATTCAATATCACTAACCACTTTCATAATGATGGAATGCATAATGTCGAACTTTAATTTCTATGTCAAGGCCTCGTTCCATGACCTAAGGTATAACTGTAACTGGAACCCAACCCGGAGAGCCTCTGTAATCAGACTCTAACCCGGAGTGCCTCTAATAACAGGAAACCATCCCATTGTGCCGCTAATAACCGGACACCAACCCGGAGTGCCTCTAATAACCGAACACCAACCCGGAGTGCCTCTAATAACTGGACACCAAACCGGAGTGCCTCTAATAACCGGACACCAACCCGGAGTGCCTCCAATAACTGGACACCGACCCGGAGTTCCTCTAATAAGTGGAAACCAACCCGGAGTGCCTCTTATAACCGGACACCAACCCGGAGTGCCTCTAATAAATGGACAACAACCCGGAGTGCCTCTAATAACCGGAAACCAACCCGGAGGGTCTGCTTTAACCGGAACCCAACATGGATGGCTTACTTTTATCGGTCCCCAAACCCAGAACATACTAGTCCAACACATTCATCTTAAAAAGTGGATGAAATATAACATAAACATTTTTATTAAAACCAGCATAAGAAATGCCAGAAAATTATTCATAAACCATTAATGGAATAAAGATAACTCATCCATAGTCAAACATATCACAAAACCTTAAATACAATATGGAAGATTTGTATCATAATAAATCAACTTCAAACAAGTGTAAAATTTATCAAAGCATGTTGACATAGATGAAATCAAAACTATTTGAGAGAAATATCACTTTTTCATGAAAACATTTAAATGTCACACAATTTGGAAAAAAAATCATTTAAAGACAATTTTTGAATCTAAGTGTCCCATAAAACGTTGAAACTTTTGAAAGGAATTAAATATTTAAAAACATTCATGTCCATATAAAAAAATCCTTAAAAACCACTTTGAATACATGGACATTAATGAGAAGTATTTAGAAGAATAAATATTTAAAACGTTTGAAATTATGTTGTAGTAAAAAGTACCTTAAAAGAATCCCTTTGAAAATTCTTTCATAAAACATGGATATGGATAATAAATATATCCCAGTAGATACTTACGTAAAAAAAACCTCGGATAATAAAGAGGTTGTGAAATTAACCCTTACCAATTTGGTAACTTACGAAACATACAACCCATGAATGAGGTACCATACAATGAATATGTAAATACACATAAATTATAGTGTATTACACAAAGAATACAATTATGGGCAGTACATTCACCACACAAAAGTTAATAGTGGCAATATGGAATAGATCTCACAGAAATAAGGAGTGAGATGAAAACCCCTTACCTTGCACATTCATTTAGTCGAGGGTATGTTTAGCCTCCTCTTCTTCGGGTTCTTCCTTTTGATTTGATAAAAAGGGATCCATAGGTCGGCTTTATGATCAAACTAAGGCCTCTAGGTTGTATTGAGGAAAGTTGAGAGAGTATTGGGGAAGGGTTTGGATGAACCAAAAGGATTTTAAGGTGTGAATTAATGAGAAGGGGGAGTGCCCTTTTATAAAAGGGGTGAGGGGCACCTTTGGAAAAGCTAGAAATATTATTTTATAATAAATTCATATTCAGCTTCTAGTGGCTCCAAAGTAGATTATTTAAATTTTATGGTGGGTATAGGTCAAAAACCACTCAACCAATAGGATTTAGACAGGTTTGGGTTACTATATTAACCTTATCATTAAGTTTTAACTCTTAGTTAATTAGTTTGACACTTACCATGTCACTTTGAATTTTTATATTATATAGTTTATAAACTTACTATATACCTCCACGCTATCCCCCAGTGGTCCATTAATAATACAAATATCATGATATAAGTCTCTCGGACAATCCCTAGATTTTTAGTAATTTAATATCAATTAATAATATAATATTTGTTTTAAAAACTCTTTTATGTCTATTTTGACACTGTTCAATAATTGATTTTTGTAAAACTCATAACATAATTATTACTTCTAACAATGTTAATTAAATCAATCCTAACATTTCATAGTAACATAGAAAATTAGTTTTATTCATAAAAAGTCTCAAATTATATTTATTTGGGTGTTTATGTTATCAATTATTTTAATTTCTCACTATTATGGTAATTACTTCCTCATCATTGTGTCATAAATAAAGTATATTATTTAATGTCTAAATATTATAAATAAAATAACATTATGTATGAAATCTTTTTATCTTTCTAATGAATATTTATAATATAAAATGCAACATATATAATCATAATTAAAATTGTTTTTCTAAAAGATATAAGCTTATGTCATTTTTGTATTCACTTTAACTTAATTAATATAAAGTGTCCCTATCACCTACAAGTGGCTCCATGGGGTCCCAAAATCGACCCAATGATGACCATGGTTGGACATGTATCCAAAAATAAGGTTATTACACGTTTTAGGGTAATTTATTATTATTATAAAAAATGTTTTAACCCTTATTTACCGAATTTACCCTTTAACCATGGTAAATAAAATATTTACCAAAGTAAGTACTCAAAATGTCTAAAAAACATTACCTATCTACACAATTTGGACATCCTGATTCCCAATATGGAATCTATTTTTTCAAATTCAAAACACATAAGTGGAAAAAATTAATTTAAAAATAATTCTCGTTGTTAAAACAAAAGGTGTGTTTTTAACATATAATAACTATCAAAAGATTGACACTTGTTTATGGCTGGTTTAAATGTGAAAATATGTACAATGACCAAAGTTGTATTAAATGGCAAAAATATATTATAAATATACTTTAAAACCACTCAAATTTATAATTTATCACTATTAATTATTTCGATTAAAAAAGTTGTTTTTCATTAAAATTTTGTAATTTTCACTATTCATCAAAATATGAAAGTTATCCAAAAAGTACCAAAATTTCACCCTAGGCTAATTTCAATATTAAGAATCCCAAAATGAAGTCCATTTTGAGAGATATAATTAATAAAATTTCAAAAATTCGGTATGAATATTCATAACAGCTACTTTGATTGGTCATGGGGTGTGTTAGAACTCAAAGTTGCATACAACAGAATGTATTATTCAAAGTGAAGTGTACCGTAGAATCTTGGGGTGTTATATTCTCCCCTCCTTCAATAAATTGCATCCTCGCAATTTATACTCGCTATTGGAAACTTGGGGTTGACATTTCAAAATATCTTAGTTGAAATCCCACATTGAAAAATGGATTAATGAGGACTCGATTGAAAATAAAGAGTGGTAAGTATGAAGGTTATCGAAAATAACACATACTACGGTTCCATGTAAGAAAATATGGATATGGAAGAGAAATCTAACCATTAATATCTGATGGATAGTGGTAGAGAACATGGCTTTGAAAAGGCCAGCAATCCCAAAGCCATAAATTTTTTATTATCTAAGGTACCATCTAGGACAACATTTTTGTTCTAAGTTCCTTTTCATAATGTTGAGGAATTTATTTATGATATTGGATAAGATCATAAGGAGATATACTTAATTTATAATTAGAGTTTTATCCATTAATAAATTTCTACCACAAACTCATCTTTCACTACAAAACATAAAAAAACTCAAAAATACTCTATTTATCCTAATCGTATAGGGTTCCAAATATAATGAATGTATAATTCACATATCAGACCCATTAAAAAAGAAAACTACATTATAGAATCCAGGAAATTCACATAGTCCAGTGGTAGGCGATAAATCCCAAGCGCACTATAGTTGTGGGTTCAACTCCAACAGATTTGCCCGACGTGAAGGGTTGTCACGCGGTCTGCATGTAGTACTTTTATAAAAATCCAAAAATAACCTTTCAAACTTAATCCATTCCAACCTATAGACTTATCCAAAATAATAATTTCCAAACTCAAAGTACAAAATTTATAAAGATGTTAAACACAATGAAGATCCTTATTTCCATGTAATTTCCAAAAATTTTAACTCGCTATAGAGTCACATTTCTTAGTACTATAAAATATCAAATCCTCAATGAAATAGTACTGTAGTAAAATCCTTATTTATTTCCAGAACATAATTGATACAACACTAAAATGAAATAATTACAAAATAAAAACATAAGAACTCTAGTCATTCCTCTTCATTTGTGGTAGAATCATAACTTGATTATTATCCAATAGAATCATTTGCGGCATAGTCTGATGACTGGGACATTGGTTCGCGTAGTGTCCAAACTCCTTGCAGATGAAGCATTTTACATTTGAACCCTTTTTCTTACCCTTGCAGTCACATACTTGGTGTTCTTTTTCTCCACACTTATAACATACTCCCATTCCCTTCAAGCATTTCCCAAGGTGATTCTTTCTATAGTTATCACATATGGGAAAATCCTTTTTTACCTTATTCCCTTTATATGTTCTTCTCTCTTCCATCCTTTCCTTCTCTGGCTTCCCTTTAAGGCCATAGGAATCTGATAATTCTTTACTTATCTTATCAACACATGATATTATTTCTTCATATGATGATAATATGTGGGAGACAATTTCCCTTCTAAATTCCAGCTTAGGACCATGAAAGATACGATCCTTCTTACTATTTGGATCACACGTATTACTGGAGTTCACATTCCTTATATTGGGCGCCATTTCTATACAATAGCATAAACTAGGTCAGTTTATGAATTGCAATGAATAATTCCAAACTTGTAAAATACCTAACGAAAATTGAACAGTTTATGGATATAATCCATAATCATAAAAAATATTTCTTTGAGGAAGTATAAACTCATAAACCCATCATAATGGTTCATAAAGTAAATGATAATTATCCTAACCATAACTCTCAAGAGTGTTATAACCAAGAGTGCAGCAAGACCCGTTTTCATGCACAAGTTCCCATTCGATTCTAGCTCAAAGCGGTGTTTTTGGGTTTTACCATTAGGTACTTCTATGCCAGAGCCGCCTCTACCTGCTCGTATCCAGACAGGGATATAATGCTCGGAAAACTCACAAAATCTCTACAATACCAAAATTCTAGGATGTTCTTCTACACTAATCCTCAACGTTCATCTTAGTTCTATGTTCTCTAATCAGAGTTTATCTAAATCTTGTTTCCATGGTTATTGCTAAACTTTCTCTGATACCAACTGTAACACCCCGACCCCAGTTACCCAGAGTCGGTGCATGTCATTAATACATTGGCATGATTACAAGTAATCAAGTCTCGAAGGACCGATCAGTTTAGCAGTCTTGGAAAAATGATTGCATACATGAATGTTACATTACACTTCATAACATACAAAACAACATAAATAATCCTTCATGAATGCCTTTATTCCCTTGGCTTAACCCTTCATATCAATCACTATACACTTCTTGGAATACTGGGAAAAATAAAACATAGAAAAGGGTGAGCTCAGATGCTCAGTAAGGATAACAATACAGAGGAAACTTTCATAAATAAGCATAATCATTTAAGGAAATGTATAACTAAAACAAAAGCATTTTAAACGAGAACTTAAACATAATATGGCAAAAATAAAATGAAGTAATTCCATTTACTTATTCACATGGATATTCTACTAGTCAAATAATCACATGCAATATCACTAACCACTTTCATAATGATGGAATGCATAATTCCAAACTTTAATTTCTGTGTCAAGGCCTCATGCCAAGACCTAAGGTATAACTGTAACCGGAACCCATCCCGTTGAGCCTCTATAACCAGACTCCAACCCGGAGTGCCTCTAATAAACGGACACCAACTCGGAGTGCCTCTAATAACCGGACACCAACCCGGAGTGCCTCTAATAACGGGACACCAACCTGGAGTGCCTCTAAAAACCGGACACCAACCCGGAGTGCCTCTAATAATCAGACACCAACCCGGAGTGCCTCTAATAATCGGACACCAACCCGGAGTGCCTCTAATAACCGGACACCAACCACGAGTGCCTCAAATAACCGGACACCAACCCGGAGGGTCTGCTGTAACTGAACCCCAACCTGGAGGGATTAATTTTATCGGTACACAACCCAGAACATACTAGTCCAACACATTCATCTTAAAAAGAGGATGAAATATAACATAAACATTCGTATTAAAAACTAGCATAAGAAATGCCAAAAAATTAATCATAAACAATTAATGGAATAAAGATAATGCATCCATAGTCAAACATATCACAAAACCTTAAATACAATATGGAATATTTTTATCATAATAAGTCAACTTCAAACAAGTGTAAAATTTATCAAAGGATGTTGACATAGATGAAATAAAAACTATTTGAGAGAAATATCTATTTTTCATGAAATCATTTAAATGTCACACAATTTGGAAAAGAATTTATTTAAAGAAATTTTTGAATCTAAGTGGCCCATACCACTTTGAAACTTATGAAAGGAATTAACATTTTAAAAACATTCATTTCCATATAAATAAATCCTTAAAAACCACTTTTAAGACATGGACATTAATGAGAAATATTTAGAAGAATAAATATTGAAAACGTTTGAAATTATGTTTTAGTAAAAAGTCCCTTAAAAGAATCCCTTTGAAAACTATTTCATAAAACATGGATATGGATAATAAATATTTCCCAGTAGATACATACATAAAAACAACCTCGGATAATAAATATGTTGTGAAATTAACCCTTACCAATTTGGTAACTTACGAAACATACAACCCATGAATGAGGTACCGTACAATGAATATGTAAATACACATAAATTAATGTGTATTACACAAAGAATACAATTATGGGCAGTACATACACCACAAAAAAGGTAATAGTGGCAATATGGCATGAATCTCATGGAAATAAGGAGTGAGATGAAAACACCTTACCTTGCACATTCCTTTAGTCGAGGGTACATTTAGCCTCCCTTCTTTAGGTTCTTACTTTTGATTTGATAAAAAGGGATCCTCAGGTTGGTTTTATGATCAAACTAAGGCCCTTAAGTTGTATTGAGGTAAGTTGAGAGAGTATTTGGGCAGGGATTGGCCAAACCAAAAGGCTTTTATGTTGTGAATTAATGAGAAGGGGGATTGCCCTTTTATAAGGGGGGTGAGGGGCACCTTTGGAAAAGCTAGAAATATTATTTTATAAAAAATTCATATTCGGTTTATAATGGATAAAAAGTGGATTATTTAATTTTTATGGTGGGGATAGGTCTAGAAACACTCAACCAATAGGTTTTAGACAGGTTTGGGTTACTATATTAACCTTATCTTTAAGTTTTAACTCTTAGTTAATTAGTTTGACACTTACCATGTCACTTTGTATTTTTATATTATATAGTTAAGAAACATACTATATACCTCCAATATACCCCAATTTTTTCCATCAATGATAAACCTATCATGATATAAGTCTCTCAGCGAAACCTTAGATTTTTAGGAATTTAATATCAATTAATAATATAATATTTGTTTAAAATATTCTTTTATGTCTATTTTGACATTGTTCAATAATTTATTTTTTTAAAACTCATAACAGAATTATCACTTCGAAAAAAGTTAATTTAAGCAATCCTAACATGTCATAGGATCCTAGAAAATTAGTTTAATTCATAAAAAGTCTCAAATTATATTTATTTGGTTGTTTATAATATCAATTATTTTAATTTCTCACTATTATGGTAATTACTGCCTCATCATTGTGTCATAAATAAATTGTATTATTTAATGTATAAATATTATAAATAAAATATAATTATTTAGGAAGGCCTTTTATCTTTCTAATGATATTTATAATATAAAATCAAACATTAATAACCCTATGTAAAAATTGTTTTTCTAAAAGATATAAGCTTATGTGATTTTTGTATTCACTTTAACTTAATTAATATAAAGTGTCCCTATCACCTAAAAGTGTCTCTATGGGGTCCCAAAATCGACCCAAAGAAGCCCAAGGTCGTACATGTATCCACCAATACGGTTAGGACACGTTTTAGGGTAATTTATTATTATTATGATATTATTTTTTAACCCTTGTTTACCGAATTTACCCTTTAACAACGGTAAATAAAATATTTACCGAAGTAATTACTCCAAATGTCTAAAAAACGTTACCTATTTACACAATTTGGGTATCCTGATTCCAAATATGGATTCCATTTTTCCAAATTCAATGCATAGTAGTGGCATAAATTAATTTAAAATTAATTCCCGTTGTTAAAATAAAAGGTGTGTTTTTAAGAGATAATAACTATCAAAAGATTGAAACTTGTTTATGTGTGGTTTAAATGTGAAAATATGTCCAATGACCAAAGTTGTATTAAATGGTAACAATTTATTCTAAATATACTTTAAAACCACTAAAATTCATAATTTATCACTATTAATTATTTCGATTAAAAATTTTGTTTTTAATTAAAATTTAGTAATTTTCACTATTCATAAAAATATGAAAGTTATCCGAAAAGTACCAAAATTTCACCCTAGGATAATTTGAATATTCCTAATCTAAAAATGAAGTCCATTTTGAGAGAAAAAATTTATAAAATTTCAAAAAGTTGGTATTACTATTCATAACAGCTACTTTGATTGTTCGTGGTGTGTGTTAGAACTCGAAGTTGTGTACAACACACGCTACTGTATTATTCAAAGTGAAGTGTACGGTAGAAGCTTGGGGTGTTAAAAATAAAACATAAATAGAAACTATTACACTGAGTTCTAGTGTTTACCTATCATTCACAAATCATTTATTGATGTGAATATAAAACTACAAAAAAGTCATCTGTATAAAAAATCAAGATGATAGGTTAACCATGCAAAATAATTTAATGAAGAATATTGTTAAAAAAATATATCTAAATGTTTTATAGTAATGATTTTAGTATTTTCTAACTACATAAAATATAATTCTATTGTTGAGGTAATGCTCACATCATGGACAATTTTGAATTGTTCATGAACATCAATAATAAATAAAGTAAGGTGGAATTGATGAAATAATCAATCAAGAAAAGAAAAAAAAGTATTGATTTGGTGAATGAAATATCTGATGTGGAATATAAAAAGTTTACAAAAAATGGTATCATGATGATTTATAATGATATGTGTAAATGTATAAATAATTCTAGAAAATAATCCAAAATATTCATGACAAGATTTTATAGAGAAGAAAAATTATTGAATAAGAAAGGGAAATCACCTAGGAGTTTTACAATTGAAAGGAATGAGTTTACACAAAAAGTAAATACTGATCATGTTTCTAAAAGATAATTTATCATATTTCTAGAATATTTTTAAGAGGAAATTAAAATTTATAAATGAAAAATGTTAATATTATTTTCTTGAAAATGTTACGAATCATTTTTTATCAAAGAAGATAGATAAGATGAGAATAATCTCTTATCATTATAGATCTAACTGTGAATTATTAAATAAACAGATTATGTTCATATATTAATTTTGAATGTTTTTTCAAAAAGGGTATTATATATGAAGTATGTATTCAATGGGAGGTCAAAATTTGGGGAAATCAATGATTAATTTATATCTATAAATTTATACATTAAATACGAATATTGGAATTATGTTTCCTTCTTGCAACATTTCAAATAATCTCTATTTATTCATGAAGATTATTCTTAATGAAATCCAATAATTATAATGATGTTCAAAAAATATATATTGGGGGGAGAACCAATAAACAAACAATATAATTTTTTATCTCAGTTGATATCATATGAATATCTAATGTTATAGTGAGGAGAAAATTTAATCATTTTATATTTAAATATTCTAATGACTAAATATTTTCTTGATATTGGTATCAAGATTATGTTATCATATTTTCATGCTCAAAATTCAATTCTAAAATACAAATATATATTATTTTATGAAAAAGGTAATGTAAATTTTAAAATGGGGAAGAGGAATCTTCTCCTTTAATTTTTTTAAAATATTCTTTTTAAGAATTTAGAAACATTGTTGAAATATTTCTGAATGATACCTAAAATGTTGATAAAGTGTTGGTTCCAGATGCAGGATATTTGTTGAAAAATTGATGTAAAATATGAGCAATCAGGTTTTCAACACTGATCATTGGTCACGTATACATAGAGTATATTGATTTTATCTTCTTACCAATTTTATGGTGTTCCCATACTTCTCTAGAGTAAATTATAAAAAAGTGTAACAAACCATTCCTTCTTGGGATATAAATGTATTATTTTTGTGGTTAGATGATGTTTAGAAGAGGTATTAGGGGTGTTCAATGGTTTCTAGAGTAGAAATTGTACAAAAATAGGCAATTGAAATCATGAAATTTGAATTTGTGATGTGGGTTGGTGATTAATGGCTTTTGTAGCAAATGATCTCATAGAATGTGTGTAGAGGTTTATGAGTTTGTGAAACGGATTCACATCGTGAATGTGTAATTAAAATTGATTACAAATTCAATACAATGTAACTTAATTTTCAGTGACAAAGTAGGATAGTGGATATCCATTCCCTATAATGGTTTCATGGCTTATATTTCGAAGGTCCCATTGAATTCTTGTCATGAATATAAAATTTACACCCTGAATCAAGTGGATTCCAGGTCATTTATAAGGATAGATTGGAAAATTATCCTATCATATGGTATTTATTTCTCTCAATTATAAAAATAACTCTTGGGGTTTTGGGATTTCATCCATCTCATCGCTCCTTACATCAATCCAATGCTTCTGATGGTTGAGTTTTGGTGATCCATGTCAAGTTTGTCTCTAATCAACCTTTTTTTATTACCTTCATCTTTGAATAAATACTCTCATGGAACTATTTTGATATGAGTATGATTTGGGAATAATATTTTATAATTATTTGGGGTGGTAGAGTTTTATTCATAGATTACAAGTGTGGTTGTGGTTTCTCGATAGTTTTTTCTTCAGCTTGTGGTGAAAATTGAGTCTAAATGATTTTTTGGAGAAGGGGGTCCTCATTCTCACATGATTACATGATATGTTTTAGATTTTCAGGGGTTATATTTCCATTCATTATGGAGTAAGAGAAAATTAAAAAAGGTAAAAAATAGTTATAAATGTAATTGGTGGTTATGGGGGAGATATCACAAGATATAATGTTTTGATATATGTTTTTGTAGATGTTTTGCATGCTTGTCACCAATAAATAAAATAATTGTTGTTAGGATCCTTGTTTCTGTTATAGATTTTCTGTGTTAAGTTCCAAGATATGTTATTGTTTGATTTTACCCTAAATAAAAGGTTAATGAAGATATATTTGGCTAAAAAATTGTTTCATATTGAATACTGGTTTGGTGATAATTCCCATGTCAAATCTAGAGGAATTGTGAAAAATCCCATGAATAACAGATAAAGTTGGAATGTGTTATTCTGTGTAGTTGACTTGTTGTGTGGATTTTGTGTTGTGGGATGTCATGTGGTGGCTATGATGACCAGATAGGTTATTTTATTTATAAGACTATGATGTAGTCATTATTTTTTCACGGATACAACATGGGAAGTTGTTATATAATGTACGTAGTGGTTGTGGTGTCCAGTGGTTATGGAATATGATGTGGTTGTGGTGTGTGATGTGGATATTGTTTTAGTATAATATTTAAATCATTTTTTACATTCTAGATATTAAGAAACCATGAACTTTATAAGAGGAAAAAATAATGAGTCAAAAACATATAGAAAAACAAATGTTTACTACCCAAAACATTCTTTATCATTGAATTGTTAATAAACGATTAATAAAAGGTCATAATAAAATCATATAAGTTATGATATATTATAATATGGTTCTTTAATATATTTATAATAAACATATTTATTATATAATCGGCTCAAACGTGTGAAAAGTGAGTCAAGACAAAATGAAATGGTCTTTCATCGCTCTTTTATTTATATGAGATACATGCATTATTCACTAATAATTTTAATTACTTGGGGTATATGATACCCATGAATTTGTTATATTATTCTTATATATTAGTTTATTGGGATTTACATTTCCATTTAAGGATCTATCCTCCACGAGGTTTATGTTTTCAATGTGACCAAAGTGGTATGTGCTTTTTGTTTCAATTTCCTTTCATTAAGACAAACATTATGTTATGAACCTATATTCATTCATGAGATCTATATATAGTCCCATATATATGTAATTTAAATAATCTATTAATCCATATTTTAATTTAGTTTTTTTTCTATTATTCATTAATGTGAAATATGAATCAGTTTTACTAAAATAGTACAAATTTTATGTTAGAAACACACTGTTTGTAAAGACCCAAAAATATATTAATGAAAATTAAAATTGATCTAGTTAAATATCTTATTATGTAAAATGTTTATATAAAACACATGAACATATTTGTTTTTATGTTTTTAGATTTTAAAATAATATGAATAATTGTTACCGTTGCTAATATAGTCATTGAAAAATGATGACATGATTAGTATAAGTATAGGGCTTTAACAAATACAATTTACTCAGATAAAGGAAGTGATGGCCTCATCCAGTAGAATTGATCCATAAAAATATGATTTTTTTGAGATCTTAAATGATTTAGTTTCACTGGGCTTCTCTCTAGACCAATCGCAATCCAAGCATCAACACATTATGCTTGAACGGAACCAGCTACGAGAGAAGTAGAAGTAAATAGATATTACCACCCAAGTGATGTTATCTGAGCCACATAAGGAGTCTATCAGCATCACACACATTACCCTTAGGTCTTATGAGGTTTTTATAAGGGGATTTGTAACAATATCCTATCACCATGATTGTGCGCTTTATTTTTTTGTGTAAATAATATATATTTATTTTGTGAATGGGTTTTAAGGAACAAATAGTATTTTTAGATAATATTCAATTATGAAATCTATTTTGATGAATTAATTTATGTTTGGAATTAAATAATATTTTAATAAAATATTATTATTACTAAATTACTGTTCATTAAATATAATTGATCGTATAATTCTTATGAACACAATTGCAATTTTTATTAAGGTTTGAAAACTGTTTTTGTCAAAACCAATAAATTTTCATTTATTATCAGTTTTTAATTTAAAATTTAAAATGAACATATTTAGAAAATTATTTAGAACAAATTATTATTATTTTTGTAATTAAGACGTCGAAATTATCCAATGGTTAATTTTTCATAATTTTCTATGATAGACGAAGTTTTGGGTAAAAATTAAATACCGTTTAAATATATAATGTGTTTTATGACATCATAATGACCCAATAGTTATGTACTAAAATACTATAATTTTTTTTCACCCTATATATGTTTTACCTTTAAAATAATGTTATTTTATTTTTGTTTCATTAATTTTACGATGCCTTAGGGAACCCTCCAAGACATATAAACATTTTAACTTTTGAAACGATTTTCATGAGAGTGTGAATCATCTCCACATAAGAAAGTGTAATATTTTATGAACTTCGGCCATTGACCTTATAAAATAATTTTTTCCACTCCCCTATAGAAAAAACCATTGGAAAATACCATTGGATTGTTTGTGATATTGATAAGTTTAATGTGTGGTGTCCAAAATCTAAATAATAAAGAATTCCCTCTCTTTCCCAATATAAACCCACCCAAGAACCCCCTTTTATTCACTAAAAACCCTTTGATCACGTCCATATTCGTCACTCCTCTCTCTATAATCCTCCCAAGTCACCCCAATCTTATAATAATCCTCTCTCAATCTTCACCCAAGCCTTTGGAATCACATTTCCATCTAAGGGATTTCTTCCTACCTCATTTTTGTCCAAATTACATTGTATTGTTATACCCTTTTGTTTTCAATTAAAAATGTTGGGGTATGATTTCAAACCTCCCCTATAATTCCCTCCTTATGTTTGAATTATGATATACCTCCTTCTCTCTCATTAATTCCCCCCATGAACACCTGTTACCATACCAAAATTTTGTAATGAATTTGTCTCCCCTCAATTACATTCCTGCAATTATTTTCTATTATGAATCTAAATTCCATTACCTATGTTGGGAAATGTATATATATGAACCACTTATTTTCCTTTTCATGTATAAATTATGATACTCACTTTCCCTGTCATCATCTATTTTTTATGAATTATTATGTCACGTCGTTATGCTGTCGAAATTGCACCACGATTTCCCAAGCTAAAGTCGTTGTGTAGTGAATACTACACACCTTTATATAGAAATGGTTTTCAACTTTATGCATATTTAATTATTGATTATAGAGTTTCATGTATTAATTACACTATCTTTTATGGTGGAATAAATTATGATGTTTAATAAATCCATGTTATGTGATCCATGTGGCACACTTAGGCCTGGAATGACATGTTTAAGAAGGGTTCTCCCTAATAGTGCTCCAATGCATTGGGTAAAGATTAGTATCATGATACACCAAGTAAAATGGCGTTTTACTCATTCTTATTAAATTTAAATGTGGTTTTACTCATGCTCCATGTGCAACAAGCCTTGTCTCAGGCTAATTTCATGTTAAATGTGGTTTCCACATTTCCATGTTATGATAATCATGCTATTTCATGCCTTTATGTTCCTGTTTCCCTTATGCTTAATTGAAATGCCTATTTCCTATCATATATTGTATTCCTATTATTAATCCTTGTTTACTCCCTTAATGGGATTTATATCTCACCCATTTCTTATGCATGTCCTCAGGTTATCCCATGCAATGCTAAGTACAAATGAATGTGTGTGGCCATGTAAAAGAAGTTTTCAATAAATATGGGTATTTCATGTTTTAAGTTGTTATGTAATGTTCTTAGACCACAAATACACTAGACCAATCGATTTTCTATTTTGTATCATGTGAATATTTTATGTAATAAATCATGTTTAAGTGTGTAATAATTAGAAGAGTTGTTTTATTTTATATCATAGGATAGGTTTAATTATTTTTGGGATTAGGATTAAAAAACCTTATTGAAAGCCTTAGGGATACGACTAAGTAAAATAAAAACATCCCTAAATTTTAGTGAGTATTGAATAAGTGGGTTTTGCAGAAAATACATCCATTTAATGACACAAGTAGGTAGAGGTGGCTCTTGCATAGATGTATCTAGGGCTAAAACCCGAAAACCCTGCTTTGATCTATACACAAACATGAACTGGTGCATGACAATAGTCCTTGCTACACTCTTGGTTACAACACTCCCGAGGGATATGATGTGTTAAATTCATAGTCATAGAATGAACCCTTATTTATGTAATTAAATAAAAACTCCCCCTACTAATATATGTTGTGAAGTATATCATGGATAACATAGATTGAAGCATATAAATTCCTAATTTAAAGAAATAAAATTAATATATAATTCATATTATTTTTGTCTTCAGAATTCCATCTATTGATTATACCTAACATTCCTTTTATTCTAGAAAATGTCTGGTAATAGGGGGACATAGGATAATAACCGATGAAAATATCAATGTGACACCTATTCTAATGAGATGAAAATCTTATGGGAGTGGGAATCATTAACTTTTTCATGATACTCTCCCAGTTAATTCATGTTTTGAAAAGAAAAATGGGTCAAGTGGAACGTTACCCCCCCCCCCCAAGAAATAACAATTCATAATCGACACCTTCATGAGAGAAAGGTCTCCTACTTTTCATGGATCATCTCATCCCTCAATTAATGAACAATGATTCAACTCCATTGAAAAGATCTTCTCCATCCTTAAATGTTCGAAACAAGTAAAGTTTCTTATAGATTCTTATTATATGGAGGGTGAAGCTGATCAGTGATAGACATTGATAAAAAATACAAATCCTAAGGAGTTGAATAAGGCATTAGAATGAAAGGATTTCCAAAAAATGTTTTTTGATAAATATTTTCCTAGCACACTCCGACTTAATATGGAAAAGGGCTTCCTTTACCTCAAAAAAAAGACGAAGAATCCATGGGAACGTTTGAGGAAAACATCACAAGGATTGCACGATATTCATATGGCTTTTTCATTACCCTCGAATGCAAGTTTGACTGATTCTTTGGTTGGAAAAAAACATAGACTACGGAAATCACTAACGATCTGTGACTTTGGGAGCTTTAAGGAAATTGTACGATGTTCCCTTAAAGTAGAAATGGAGATTGGCGAATCTCAGGGGTATCAAAGGGATAATAAGAATAAGGTGGACTTTAATTCTGGTTGTCCAATGGATAAATCTAATGGTTATAAGAAAATATAACATCCCAATTTCCAATGGTGCGTAATGAAGCACCCTATAAATTTTATGAAGGGGAATTGGAAATTCTTTAGGTGTGGAGGAGAAGGGGACATGGCCATTTATATTTTATAAGAATAACCCGCTGTTTTGATAGAGGAGAGGAATGCTCTGTTTGAACATTAATGAATTGTTCATTGCTTCAACTATAAAGAATGAGGGCACTTTTCTAACCAGTATCCTAAGCCAAGGGTTATTAGAGCCAACGAACAACCTCCAACATAGCAAGGGAGATATCTTTCCATCACTACCACTACAGCGATCCCCGAAAATGAAGTGGTGATAGGTATGCTAGTTATTCATTCAAGAATAGAGAACATACTTTTTCATTGTAGTTCTAAATATTTTTTTATATCCCAAAATTTTAGTAGAACTATCCCAACACCACCACAAATCATGGAAGTAGAGAAGTCAGTGAGAATAAAAAATAGTACAATAACTAAAACCCATGAATATAACTCCTCCCCTATTATAATCCATGGATATAAATTCCTGGAGAACCTCATCATACTCCCTCTGGTGTAATTTGATGCAATTCATTTCATGTATTATTTTTCCTTATATTTATCCATCATAAATTGTAGTGAGTGGTAAATCACAATCCATATGGAGAATCGACCCCCAATTTTGTACAAGTGTAAAGAGGAGGATGAATTTTCTTTAGAACCATCATCTCAAGAATGGATGTTACTTTATTATGAGAATGCATATCTTTCTCAGATGATTGAGTCTTAGGAAGCAACCATCCTTGAAGATGTTCCTATTGTGAAGGAATTAGCTGATGTGTTTTGTGAGTAATTTCCTGGTCTTCCTCTTAAAAGAGATGTTGAATTCTTGATTGATCTTATACCTAGGGAATTTCCAATTACTATGACTCTGCATAGAATGGATGTTGTGGAGCTTGAGAAGCTGAAGAAACAACTATAGGAGAATCTGGATAAAGGATTTATACTCCCAAGTTCTTCACCATGGGGTACACTAGTCCTCTTCGTCAAGAAGAAGGATGGGTCAATTAACCTTTTCATTGATTATCATGAGCTTAAAAATCATGATAAAGAACAAGTATCATCTGCTTTGAATTGATTACTTGTTTGATCAGCTATGTGGAGGCCAATAATTCTCCAAGGTTAATCTGCAGTCGGGATATTATTAAATATCGGTGAAGAAGAAGGATATCCCCAAGACTGCTTTTCGTACAATATATAGGCACAATGAATTCATTGTAATGCATTTATGATTCACTAATACTACAACAATATTTATGGACTTGTTGAAGAGAGACTTTAAGGATTACCTCAAAAAATTTGGGGTTGTCTTTATAGAAGATATTATGATATACTCCAAAACCATGGAGGATCATGAGGAGAATCTAAGAATTGTACTAAAGACCTTGCGAATGGAGAATCCCTATGTAATTTACATCATGTGTGAGTTTTGGTTGAAGGAGGTCTCATTGTTGTGTCATATTATCACACGTAATGGGATATCTATGGATCCCTCCAAGACAACTGTAATTGAGGGATGTCCGAGGAAAACATCATTAATGGATATTCGTATCTTCTTGGAGTTAAATGGATATTATCACCGATTTGTGAGAAATTTCTCCTGATTGTCCAACAATCTTACCAAGATAACTCTGAAAAGAGTAATTTTTGATGGGATTGACGGATGTGAAAATATCTTCAAAGAGTGGAAAAGGAGGCTTATCAATACATATGATCTAACACTACACACAAGAGGAGAACTTTTGGTGGTATTCAATGATGCTTCGAAGAAGTTCCTAGGCTGTGTTTTGATGAAAAATGAAAATTCCATTTCTTATGCTTTAAGGAAATTGAAAGTTCATGAGAAAAAATATCCAACAAATGATGTGGAGTTGGTTGTAGTAATCATGGATTTAAAAATTTGGCGACATAACCTATTTGGGGATATGTGTTAAATATATACAGATCACAAAATCCTCAAGTATATATTCCCATAGAAAGATTTGACCATGCGCCAAGAAATATGGTTAGAGAAGATTAAAGACTATGTTTTCCCAATCCATTACCGCCCATGGAAAACGAACAAGTTTGAGGATTCTCTATATAGAAAGGAACCAATGATTATATCATTGATGATAATTGAAAAGGATACAATCTTATTAGATTTGATGAAGATGGACATGAGAATCATAAATAAGTGAATAACATCAATCCATTCCCAAATGATTGCTCAACCGCATCTTTTGTAAAGGTTAAAGGATGCTCAAAAGGATGATGTTATAATTAAGAAGAAAGTGGAAACTATTAGAAAATGGAAATATTTGGAATTAAATGTTAATGAAGAAGGAATTGTGATATTTGGGTCAAGACTATTCATTCCATACAATTCAAAGTTAAAGAATGAAATTTTGGATGATTCACATAGTACAAATTTCTCCATTCACCAATGAAACACAAAGATGTATCGAGTTCCCTGAGAACATTATTGGTGGGATAACATGAAGAAGGAGATCGCTGAGTATACATCAAAGTGTTTGGAATGTTAGTAGGTGATGGCTGAGAGGAAGAAGTATAAAAGGACGATGCAACCATTACACATAAAAATATGGAAATGAGAGAACATCACCATAGACTTTGTCACTAGACATCCAAAGACATCCAAAGGAAACAATGCTATCTGGGTTGTTGTGTATCATCTTACAATGACTACACACTTTATTTTAATTTGAGAGGATTTCTATTTTGGTCAACTAGCACAGATATATATCAGAGAAGTGTTTAGGATGCATAGATTACCAATGCATATTTTATCCGATGGAGATCCAATATTCACCTATATGTTCTGGAAGAGTCTTCAACATGATCTTAAAACTAATATGAACTTCAGTGTGGCTTATTGTCCTCAAACTGATGGAAAATATGAGTGGACTATCCAAACACTTTAAGACATGTTGAGAGGATTCTCAATGGAATTCAAATGAAGATGAGATTAACAACTTTGATTAGTTGGGTTCTCTTACAATAAAATTTTCCACTCAAGCATCCAAATGGATCATAATGAATCCCTTTATAAGAAGAGTTGTGGAACTTCATCATGTTTCGATGATGATAGATAAAAAATACTCCTAGGTCCAGAAATGGTTGATGAAATGGTGGAGAAGGTTAAGACCATCTAGTAGAAAATTAAACCTTCTCAAAGTTGACAAAAGAGCTATGCTGATAATCATCTATGAGAGTTAGAGTTTGATGTTGGGGAGATGTTATTCCTCCACATATCACCAGGGAAGATAGCTATGATATTTTGGAAGAAGGTAAAGTTTAGTCCAAGGTACATTGACCCTTTTGAGATCCTTAACCGTATTAGATCAGTGGCCTATCGACTAGAACTCCCACCAAACCTGTCCCAAGTACATGATGTATTCCATGTATCACTCTTGAGGAATTTCATACCAGACCCATCACATGTACTCAATACAGAGGTAGTACTATTGGAGAATGATCTCTCTTGTGATTAGAAGTCAGTAAAGATCTTAGGTAGTATAGAAAAAGATCAAAAAAATGATACAATTCCCCTCATCAATGTGTTTTGGTGAAACCACATGTTTGAAAAATTTATATGTGATTCAGAGGAAGTGATGAAGTAGAGTTACCATCATTTTTTTTAGTATGGGAAAAGGAAATTTTGAGGGTGAAATTTATTAGGGGGGAGATTTTAATCACTCAAAAATTTATTAATGAAAATTACTTTTGTTCTGCATAAATTTCATATTATGTAAAATGGTTATACAAAACATATGAATATATTTGGTTTTACTTTTTGGATTTTAAAATATAGATATGAATTTTTAACATTTCTAATATAGATTTTGAACAGTGATCACATGATTAGTATAAATAAAGGTCTTTAACAAATCCAATTTACTCATATAAAGGGAGAGATAAACTCATCCAGTAGAATTTCTCCAAACAAAGCCCATTTTTCAGAGTTCGAAATGGAGGCAGTGTCACTGGGCTTCACTCTAGACCAAGCCTAAGCTGAGCGTCAATAAGTTAAGCATGAATCAAACCTCCTACTGGAGAAGTGGAAGATAATAGAGATTACCCCGGGAGTGATGTTATCCAAGACCCCCCAAGAGTTTGTCACCATCAAACACTGTTACCATAGGTATTATGTGGGTGTTATAAGGGGGTATGTAATAATACAATATCACCATGATTGTGTTCTTTATTTTTTTGTATAATGAATACAGATTTATTTTGTAAACAGTATTAAAACAGAAATAGTATTTTTATTTAATATTAAATTTAAAAATATATTTTGATTAATTATTTTATTTCTGGAATTAATTATTATTTTAATAAAATATTATTTTTTCTAAATTAATTTTTTTTAAATGCAAATTATCGTATAATTTTTATAAATAAAATTGTATTTTTTATTATGATTTGAAAATCGTTTTTGTCAAAAACCCATGAATTTTCAATGAATGTTGGTTTTTATTTTAAAAGTGAAAATAAAAATATTTAGAAACTTATTTAGATAAAATTAATATTTTATTGGAATCATGATGTTGAAATTATCCAGCGGTTAATGTTTCATAATTTTCTGCGATAGTCAACTTTTTTGGTAAAAAATAAATACCGTTTAAATATATAATGTCTATTATGACATCATAATGACCCCATAGTTATTTAATAAAATACTATAAAATTTATGTTTGTCCAATATATGTTTTACCTTTAAAATAATGTGATTTTAGATTTTTTGATTAATTTTATGGTGCCTTAGTGTACCCTGTAAGTCTTATAAAACATTTTAAATTTTAAAATAATTTCCTTGAGAGTGTGACTCACCTCTACATAAGAAAACCTAATATTTTAAGGCGTTCATCCATTAGGATTATAAAATAATTTTTTCCACTACCCTTTGGAAAAAAACATTGTCAGAAACCATGGGTTGGCTTGTGATTTTGTTTAGTTTATTGTGTAGTGTCCAAAACCTAAATAATAAAGAATTTCCTCTCTTTTCCAACATAAAATCGCCCAAGCTCCCACTTCTATTCACTAAAAAACCTTTGAGCACGTGCCTACTCTACCCTACTCTCTCTAGGATCCTCCCAAGGCACCCGAATCTCTCAATAATCTTCTCTCAAGCTTTTTCCAAACCTTTAGGATCGCACATCCATGTAAGGGATTTCTTCCTTTCTTATTTTTGTCCAAATTACTTTATATATTTATACCCTTTAAATTTATATTACAAATGTTTGAATATTATTTATAACCTCCACCATAATATGATTCTTATTTTTGAATGATTTTAGTCCTATTTTTCTCTCATTAATTCCCCATATGCGCACCCATTACCATGATGTAATTTAGTATCAAATTTCTCTCACTTCATTTACATTCAAGAAATTATATTTTTTAGGAATGTAAATTACATTACATATGGTGGTAAATTATATTTATGGCCACTTTACAACCAATTTCATGTAAATATAATGAGACAACCCTTTCTGCCCTGACAACCTTTTTTTATGAATTCTTATATCAAACCGTTATGCTGCCGAAATTGCATCGTGAATTTCCAATCCAAAGTCATTATGTAGTGAATAGATTAATCATTTCTCTATGAAGGGTATTCAATTTTATGCACATTTACATATTTATTATAGGTTTTTATTTAAAAATGTTCACAATCCTTTATCATGGAATATATGATTATGTTTAATTAATCCATGATATATGATCCATGTGGCACACTTATGCATGAGAAGAAATGATAAAAAATGGTGTTGGCTGATAGTGCTGCAATGAATTGGGTAAATATTAGTATCAGGGTAAGTCAATTCAAATGAGGGTTTACTCATGATAATTCATTTGAAATGAGGTTTTACTCATTCTCCATGTGTAATGATCCTTGGCTCAGGCAAATATCATTTTAAATGTTGTTTCCACATTTCCATGTTATGAAAATCATGCTATATCATGCATTCATGCTCATGTTTCTATTATGATGCATTGATATGTCTATTAACTAATACATACTATATTATTCATGTTATTCCTTGTTTAATCCCTTATTGGACTTTTTATCTCACCCTTTTCATTATGTGTGTCCTCAGGTAATCCCATGCAATGCTAAGTACGAAGGAATGTGTGTGGTCATATAAAATATGTTTTCAATAAATATGTGTATTTCATGATTTATGTTTTTATGTAATGTACCTAATCCCCAAAGACACTATACCTCTCGATCTTCTATTTTGTATCATGTGATGATTTTATATAATTAATCATGTTTAACTGTGTAATAATGAGTATGGTTGTCACATTTTTTATCATGATTGTTTGTTATTAAGTATTCCAGGTGGAAATATTATTATCCATATCTCACGAAAATCATGAAATTTCTTCTCTTGGGGTTATTTCAGAGGAATAAGTTCTTTAAATTACATTTCCTTCTCTTTAGGTCTAAATATTTTCTTTCCAGAAAAATAAACTTTTTGGATGATGATTTTTTTCAGAAACCGTTGATTCTAAAAATGTTTTAAATGTTCTATTTCAAAGTGAAAGTGATATTTACCATTTGAATTTTTTGGAATAATATATAACTCTTCTTTATAAATTTTCAATGGAATTTTCAAATAAATTTATTTATAAAATAATTTATGTCTTAAAAGTGTTTTTTCCATGTAAAAATTATTTTGAAATTTTTTTGGTTTCAAAGTGTGTTTTAAAACATATTTTCAATAAAAAAGATATCAAGAAATATTTATATTTAAAAATATTTAAAAATATTTTTTAATTTGAAGGTATTTTTAAAAGATTTTATGTCATTGAAAGTTTTATAGAGGGTATTTTCACAGAAAATAATTTTAAAAATGTATTATGTTTTAAAATGTTATTTAAAATAAAAATGATATTTTCCTAAATAAATATTCCACGTGATATTTCAATATAATTTTCCATCAAAGAAAAAATCCCTTTATTTTTCACATTAATTATTACAGATTTGATCCAAGGATATCATTCATATTCCATCATTGAATGATTTATATTGATAATATTCTTAATAAACTTGTATCTCTACCACATGTTATACTATTGAGAAATGATTATGAATCTCATTAATTTTACATGGGTCAATATAAGATTAATTTATTATGAACCCCATTAGATTTATATTGTTAATGTTATGAAAATATTCTTATGATACCAATTTCATTTCCATGGTTTATATTATGATTAATTTCTTACGAAACACAATTGTTTTCATTGAGTTTTTTTATAAATAAATTCTTATAGAAACTGTTCCATTTACATTGTTCAAGTTATAATGAATTTTTCATTAAACCCATTTCTTTTAATGAGTTATTATATGAGTATGTTTTTATTATTATTTGAGGAAATTATGTATTTTTTCCCTCATGTGATGGTGGTTATGTTATAACAATTCATGGTGGTTACATTATAACCAATCCTTGGTGGGACAAATATCTTCTTGAAACGCATTGGGTAAAGAATTATATGTCATGAGATAATTATTAGAAACAAGCTAACCATCATGAACCAAAATAGGAATTAGGTTTGTGCCTATCCAATATAATAAAAAGGTGAATCCTAATAGTCTTTAAGGAAAGGGCTTCCATTAGGAATGGTGGTTGTCCCACCCCAGTGGAATATCCCTCATAAAGTTCACTAATAATGATATGTGTGGACCAACTTACATGTCCACGAAGTTAATATTGAACATGATGACAGGTTCATAATTTTATATATATAAATATATTTTATATCTCTTATGTTATGTATAGGAATGATTTCATTTCAATGTGTTTATGTGTGGAATTTATTTCATGTCCTTAACTTAATGATGTGACTTTTTTCACTTTATATATGTTAAAAATGTTGTACGAAAATTTTTATTATGAAAATTTATGTCTTAAAACAATGTTATTATCTCATGGCTTATACTCATTGATTACATTATGAATAATGTCTTCTCATCTACCAAAATTTCGTCCACGACTTATGTTTATGATCTAAGATAGATTGGGTATAAAATTCATAATTTATGTTCATTATGATGTATATATATTTAACTTATAATTTTTTATTATCATAGATTGATATATATTATGTTTACTCTTACTAATAATTTGAGCCCCAACATTCTTATGCTTTTCTTTATTAGGTTTTGGAAAAATTTATTTGTAGGCTATTTCCATGAATATTACTAAATTGGATGATCTTCATGGGACGAATTTATGTCAATTAAATTGATTTGATGATTCTGTTCCATGTTTCCAAATGAACTATATTATTTCATTTCTCACGTGTCTCTTTTTTGTACTGAAATGAATGTTTGTATAAATATATTTAATATCCATGTATGAGGACCCGTGGTCTCTATAGTTTATATAAGAGGAATGGTTTAGTTATCCCTTTGAAACTATGATGTGAAAAAAAAATAGATCCATATGGATATTTCAAAGGATGTTTATAGGAATATCTATAATTATAAGTCCAATGATGAGTATATTAATATGACATTCCCTTGATTTTTTCTTAGGAATAGTGTCTGTGGTTTCCAATAAATTACATCCATGTATTGATAGTAATAATTGAAGTGGCTCTAGAAAATATGTACCTATGTGTAACAAACCCAAAAAGACAATATTGATCATAAATTGATCATGAACTGTTGAAAAACAATGGAAATTACTTCAAAACTAGTATGAAACACCAGGGGTGTTGATTTAATAAGGTTTGCCTTATGACTTTTCCATTATTTCATGTAAGGTCATGATTTTTGAGTCATTATGGTTTCATTATGACTTTACCATTCCTCTTGTTTTGAAAATCACAAACACCTTATTTTAAGGAAAATCTTATTTTACCCCTATTTTACTTCTATATGGAAAATATCATTCTCCAAGGAAATTTACCCTTACATAGATTTCATTGTTTGTATGATACATTTTCTAAGATTGAAACACGGATTTAAACCAAAACCTCATAATCATATAATAATTAGATATCAGGTATTCTATTTAAAACTCTTAATTCTAGATACAAACTCTCATGATGTTCAACTCTGAATTCTGGATATGAACCCTCATGAAGTTCGACTCAGAATTCTGATTATGAACTTATGTAATGTTTGACGATGAATTCTGATTACAAAATCTAGTTACGAACTTCTCTAAGTTCTGACAACGAATTCAGATTTCGAATTATAGTTACGGTCTTCTCTAAGTTCTGACTATGAATTCTGATTACGAATTCTAGTTACAAATATCTCTATGTTCTAACTCTGAATTATGATTATGATTTCTAGTTAAAAACTTCTCTAAGTTCTGACTCTGAGTTCCCTGAATTCAGACTCTGAAATCTTATGAGTTCTAACTCCGAATTCTCAAGAAATCTGACTCTGAACTTTGTATGATCAGGTTCTGAATTCTAGTGAATTCATGTTCTGAATTCCTACAAAGCAGAATCATAATATCTTAGTACTACAGACTCTAAATTTATTTTTTCCTAGACTCTGAATTTTCATTTACCTTCTTTATGAATATCAATTTTCGTTATGCTTACATCTATTTAGTTATAAAATGATGTCATTTTTTCATTTATCAACTAACCGTTGTTTGAGTGACACATGTACATGTCCCTCTGAAATTCAAGGAAGAATATGACTGTTGGAGGAAGGAGCCGACCATTGGAGGTATGCCTATAAATAGGAGCTCATTTGAAAAGTGCTTAACACTGAACTTTGACAATTGTTCCCACATACTGTTGAAGTGATTTATAGAGAGAGAGGCTCTTATAAACACTCAGGATTCATGAAGAATGTTTGAACAACTTATTCAAACTTTGATTCATGCATATTTTCTTCGTGCAGAGGTTTGATTTCCTTAAAATCAGATACTTCGGGTTGTGAAGTCAGAGGTGCATATTTCCTTACTAATCAAGGGCTTGCGGGGATAACAAGATAGATACCGATCTTCAGATTGAGTGATTACCTGGGTTTGGGTGACACAGACATTCTTGAAAGTATAAATCAAGGGACCTCTTATACAAGGTTGTTGGATACCCTCCTCTTTGGGATAAAAGATTTTATACTTGTTACCTGTAGTTTTACTACTTTGTTTTTCCTCTGCATTTGTATTGTTGATGAAAGTCTAAATTTCTTATACTTCCTCATATTTATACTCTAATTTTGTTTGATTCTATACACTTTAAGGTATATTCTTATCTGGTGTAAACTTCTGTTAAGATTCATTTCCATAACCATTTCTCCAGAATCAAGCAAGTTATTAGAACTTAGAGGTGTTTTGAATTTTGATTACGCAAAATTCCCTCTGGAATTTTTTAATGAATACAATTCACCCCCTCTTGTATTTGAATCTCATTTTACATATTCAATACTAAATTTGGTATAATGGTGTATATCATAATCATACATAACATTCTAGTAATTGGTCTCATAGGATTGGTTCAATATGAATTAATCTCACGATTAGATTCAAAATAGAATGCTCGGAATTGATTTCTCAGAATCATATTTTCCAGAATCATATTTTTCGGAATCTGTTTTTCGGACTCACATAGTTCGGATTTAGTTTTGCTTAGAGATACACTTTCTCTATATTGTCCTTGCATAGAAATATTTTCCTTATATACAAACTCATACTGCTAATAATTTTTTGTGCCAAAGATCTTCTTAAGAATGGCAAGTTTAAACATTGTTTCTATAGATAATCTAAATCCTACCAAACCATCTATTTTTGATGGAAATGATTATGAGTACTGGAGAGATTGAATGAAGACTTTCGTTATCAATAGTGGAGTTGAAAACTATGTAATGCTGACTGTAGATTATATGATTCCGGATAAGGATTTCATAACAGTTAAAAATATGGAGAAATCATAATATCAATCAAATTTCAGAGTCAGAAATAATTTTTTGTGTTCCATGACTAGGAACATCTATAGTCAAATATCATCATGTGAAGCTGCAAACCGTATCTGTAAGAAACTTGAAGTTACACATTTTGGTATATCTAAATTCAGGGAGACAAGAAGAGCTATGCTTAGAGCTGAATACCATGGAATTAATTTTCCTTATGGAGAACCTATAAAAAAGTAAAAAAAATTTTATGACTATTGTAAACATTTTGAAATATATATGAGAAAACGGTTTTCATAATGAGGCTCTTGCGAATAAGATCATAGATATCATGCGAAATGAATGAGAGTCCAGGAGGATAGCTATTGATGAGAACAGGAATGTCACTCAGGTTTCCTTAGATGAGTTTTTTGGAACTATTCTTCAGCATAAAACTAAAATGAAGAGAGATACTGAAAATTTCAAGAAGAAGAATGGAAATGGAGGGGTTTCTTTTACAACCAATTCTAAACATATGAAATCCAAGACCCCAGAATGATTAACTAGATCAAAGACAAAGAAAGATATTATTCAGTCAGAATCTAGTGATACAGAAAAGTCAGAGAACGAATTAGCTAATCTTGCTTAGGGAATGAACAAGATTGTAGCTCAATGGAATTATCAGAATAAGTTCAAGATGAAATACTATATAGATAAGAAATATGGAGAAGTTACTTATTATGAATGTATAATAATAGGTCACATCAGACCTGATTGTCCTTTGTTGAAGAAGAAGGAAATGAAGGAAATAAATTCAGAAAGAAACAAGAAGAAATTCTATCATTCAAAATACAAGATAATCCTCAAAAGTAATGATACATGGAGTGCTAGCTGTGGAAACTCTTTAGAAACTGAATCTTCTGAATATGATTCTTCATCACAAAAGAATATGGGATTCATTGATGCTACTTCTTTTCCTAATACATATCTTATGGACAAGGTACGCTCTACCGAGTCTTTAACAAATTTATCTCTTGATGAGAATTTCTATTCCGAAAAGAGTACTTCTAATGAAGATAATTCATCCTTAGAAAATGAAGAACCTTTATATGAAGATGTATCTAGATTTTACAAGTTACATGACTGAATTTTTTTTCATTTTCTATGAAATTAGACTAGGAAAATACTAAGGAAGAAATTCCTATAAAAGAGATTTCAGATCATTCTACAGATCTTAGAGATAAAGAAGAGCTTTTAGAAAAACATTCTATAGAACATGAGAAAGAAAATTCTTCTAAGGAATAACTTTGTAAAATCTTAAGAATTCTATTTTAGAGATGAACGTTTTTAAGGAAAAATATAACTGTAAGGAAATGATTTCTGAGGATAGGAATTTAGTTATCAGACTAAAATCCGAAACATTTTCTCTTAAGAAGATTCTTGCAAAATTTACCTCTGGGAAGGAAAATTTTGACAAGATGTATTCTCAAAATAAACCTCAAGGAAAGACGACTGGAGTAGGTTATACTTACCAAAAACCGGTTTAAAAAATAACTATTTTGTTCCTTCTAGATCCCCTTTTTACACTAATTGTCCAAATGGTGGGCAATGGATGAATAATTACTCCTTGAATAAAGTTCCATCTCTTGGTTTTCATAAGGCTTATTTTTCAGATCAAATGTGGATACCATAAATTTTTTTGTCTAACAATTCTGGATCCATGAATGTTTGGATTCTGAAATTCTAAATTTTTTGTTTTCATGAAAATAAAGAAGGTACCAACATTAATACGTGGTACATGGATAGTGGATGTTCAAGGCATATGACTGGTAAGAAAAATTATTATGAAAATATTATCACAACGAAAGGAGGAAAAGTAACATTTGGAGATAATTCCCAAGGAGAAATTATAGGTTTATGTAATAGAGTTCTTCTTGGAAAAACATTGATTTCAATTGTTTTATTTGTAAAAAAAAAGAGATATCATTATTCAATTCATCATAACACAAGATGAACTTGCTAATATTTTCATAAAATCATTACATTCCGATAGATTTGAATACATCAAACAGAAGTTAGGAATGATAACAGTGAGGTAATCTTTCTCCATTAAATTTCTGATCAACCAATCTTATTATAGTAATAAACTCCTTTTCAAAGGGGGACTACAATTGTTTTTTTTGTTTTTTCAATGGTTTTTGTAATGAAAATATACGTAGTTGGTTTTTCAAAAATTTCATAATGAAAATTTTTGTAGTTTTTTTTCCAAATATTTTATTATTGGTTTTCTATAAATTGCATAATGAAAATTTTCCTAGTCATTTTTTTTCAATGTTTTTAATTAATATCTTCGGAACTGATGTTTTTGTAATGAAATTATTCAGACCTGATGTTTTCGTAATGAAAATATTCTGAACCTAAGTTTTCGTAATGAATATCTTCAGACCTTGAGTTTTCATATTGAAATTCTTCGGATCTGAAGTTCTCTTAAAGAAATCTTCAGAACTAATGTTTTTGTAATGAAAATATTCGGATTTGAAATTTACTTAATGGAAATTCTCGGATTTGAAATTTTTGTAGAGAAGTTTTTTTTCGTATTGAAGTTTTTTTAAATCCAAATATCTTAAAAACGAATACAACCAAATATGAATAATCTTCCTAGGAATCTGAAAGGTATGATTTCCTTCTTAAATTTTCGTAGTCATTATTTCATTACTGTTAGTTTATTTTGATTTTAAAATTTCTCGGAGTCTAGTTTTCTTAAATACAAATGTTTTTTTTTAAAACCTTCAAAGATCGAAATCAACCAAATTTTTCCCTGCGGCTATCATATCAATCATTATATTAGATCAGATGGTTTCCAAACTGTTAGTTTGGAATTGGAAGTTGAAAGGTCAATTTCATCACCTATATAAAGGACCCCAGGAGTGTTGTCGCACATCAGTTTCCAAGCTCTCACATCTCGAAGCTCTGCTCCTCTACAAAATCCTGTTTCGAATTCTTCATGAAGTGCTAAGTCCAAATGTCTGTGGAATCCCCTTCTCAAGATATGTATACTGTGAGGCTGATTCTGGAATGGAAAATTTACAGGGAGAGGTTAGTTCATCCGAACTTTTTCAATAAGTATGACTCCATTATTTCCAAGAATATCAAGCTAAACTGATGGGAATGTAGAGCTATCTAGAAGATAGCAGCTCAATATGTACTCTATCTAGATCTTCTCATCGAATTCTATGAATCAGTTTGCTTCTTTAAGGAAGAGGGTAGAGAAAAAATCTTGTTCAGAGTTATGTAAAGACATACAAACTTTCCTAAGCCAAGGCTGAAAGCTTGGTGGGAATGGCATATGAATGTGAAGCCGAATTTTTCTCTCACAAACTGTCAGATGTTCAAGGTAGTTTTGTTAAGAAAAAGGCTACGGAATGCCTTGGGCTCAAAGATGTCAAGACAGCCATGATTTCCCATCTATCTACCAACAATCGGATTCTACAATTATGGGTGCATGGTCTCATTGTTCAGAGAAAAGGTGATAAGAACACTTTTAAGAAAAGTAAAATGTATATTTTGGATTTTTTGGTAAATTTATGGAATGTGAACCTCATGAAACACATCCTCATTGTGATTCAAAACATCAAGAATGGAAATTTGAGAGCTCAGATTTTTATGTACCCTTCCCTTGTTTCTAATCTCATAGTTTGGTGCCTAGAATCCTTCAAGATCCCCTACATCTCCAAGCCATGGAATTGCAAGGTGATGTTGATCAGTGTTGACAATATGAAGAGGATGAAAGTTGATTTTTCCAAGGAGTCAAGAGAGTTCTATGATCTGCCTGAGGATAAGGCAGAAGCCAATCTGGAAAATGTTGAAAAATCTGAACCATCAATGAAAGAAGCAAAGAAAATAATGTAGAAGGAAGTGGAGGAAACATAAAAAACCCCCAAAGCCAAGGAATCCCAATTTTCACCTCCTAAACCTAATAAAGAAAAAATCCTACCCTGATGAGGTGGTAGTGATGTGGAGGAAGTATAAGAAGAATAGAAAAGCAGGGGAGCCACAGTTTGGTTTGGATCCTGCTAAGGCTAAGGCCTTGAAAGAAATAGTTGTTGATCAGCTATAAAAGTATGACAAGGAGAATAATCTCAAGAAGAATATGACAGAGGCCTAGATTTGTCAATCCCTTGTGAGGGATGATGAAATTGCTACAGAGAATATTCATGTTCTGAAATCTTTTATGGTTGTACAATTTCCTGAGACTCTAGGAAAAAAGTTTATGTCTCTACAAAAAGTCAAAGATAAGGAAGTCGAGAATGAATCTTTAGAAGAAACCCAAAAATCTCAAGGATCTGAAAAGATTGCAGACTAGTTAAAGAAAGTAGAAGACTTTTAGGATAAGGAAAGTGCTTCCGAATAATTTTCTCTCTGGACTTCTCAAGACAGATATTCAAAACATGTTACACATAGAGATGATGAGAAGGGAGAAGATCAAGTCAACAAGACATATGAGTAAGAGAGTCACAATCATGACATTATTCTACAAGATGATATTGAAGCTAGAGCTGAGAAGGAAGAAGTTGATGAAGACAAGATTGTACAATTATCCGGAAGTCAGCATGATTCTCCAGGAGAGGAAGATGTTCCAAAAATTGATAAGGGAAAACAATTTGTTGTTGAGACTCCAAAAAAATACATTTTGAGGAAGAAAGAAGCTGGAGGAACCTCTAAGAGAAAATTAGTAGAGTTAGAGGAAGAACCATCTCCTAGTAAAATGTATGATTCGAAGTCATCTGCCTTGGGACATGATTTTGTGGTTAAGTACCTGAAGAAGCTGGTGGATACCATTTTGATATCTCCAGCAATTGAGTCTAGATGCTAGATGATTCAGAACAGTATGAATCCGATGTCAGACTTCATATCCAGGGTGATGGATAGATGTGTTAAGATTGAGGCAGAATTCAGATTTTTTCTTATCAATTACGAGGCTCACAGAAAATACTACAGAAAAATGAATCTTTGGTCGAACAAAATAATTGAATATTTGGCAGAGCTTGATCAGTTTCAAGAAGATCTCAAAGAGGCCTTGGCCATCAAAGACTCCAATATCAAGGATCTTACAAACAGTTTTCAGGAAAAGCTAAGTCTAGAACAAAGTTATCGGATTCAGGATATAAAAGATTTGAATGTGAAGCTGATCTATATTGTTCAAATCTTGAAAATAGAGAAGGATATCCGGAGCGAGATACAAGAAAAGATTTTGAAGAAAGAATAATTGTTAAAGGCTCAGGAAGAGACCATGAAGGATCATGCAGAGGTCCTGAAGGCTCCGAAAGACAGGATTGAGGCATTAGAAAAGAAAGCTGAGGAAGATCACATAGAGCTGAAGAAGTTGAATAAAATTGTGAAGATGCTAATGCCCAAAGAAAAAAGAAACAAAATATAACACTCCGATCTTTTGTTGTATTTTTTCCTCGTACAAATTCTTTCCATCGTAATGAAATTTTTGGTTGCTTGTTTTGTTTGGTTGTTTACACTAATATTTCAGGTACTTTATTATTTTCCATTCCCTCAAACACTTTTTGAAAATCACAAAGGGGTAGAAGGAAAAATATTTCTAAAGAGGAGAAGGAAAAATATATATCCCTATGTACGAGGGAGTTTTTCTAATAGGGAGTTCTCATTATGAAGATTTCCACATACAAATGAAAATTATCATTCCGAAAATCTAGAATATAATCCGTAGAGTTCCATAGCCTAAGGGGGAGTTAGTAGTATTCACCATTGTGTATATACAAATGGAGATAAGCTTTAATTTCAATGTCTATAAATTTATTATAAGTCCTTACATTATTTTTCGAAAGTATGGTTGTGATTTCCAAAAAGGGGGATATTGTTGAGTCAATAAGGTTTACCTTATGAATTTTCCATTCCATCATTTAAGGGGAATATTGTTGAGTCCTTAAGATTTCCTTATGACATTACCTATCCTCTTGTTTTGAAAATCACAAACACCTTATTTTAAGGCAAATCTTATTTTACCCATGTTTTAATTCTATAAAGAAATTTTCCTTCCCCAAGGAAATTTACCCTTACCTATATTTCATTATTCATATCATAAATTTTCTATATATGAAACATGGATTGAATCCAAAACCTTGGAATGATATAATACTTTGATATGAGGTATTATGTTTAAAACTCTGAATTTTGGATACAAACTACCATGAAGTTCAACTCCAAATTCGGGTTACGAACTCTCATGAAGTTTGACTCCGAATTCTGATTATGAACATATGTAATTTTCGACTATGAATTCTAATTACAAATTCTAGTTACGAACTTCTCTGAGTTCTGGCTATGAATTCTGATTACGAATTCTAGTTAAGAACTTCTCTACGTTCTGAATACGAATTTTGATTACGGATTCCAGTTAGGAACTTCTCTATGTTCTGACTCCGAATTCTGATTACAAATTCTAGTTACGAACTTCTCTAAGTTCTGACTCCCAGTTCTCTGAATTCACACGCCGAACTCTTATGAGTTATGATTTCGAATTCTCATGAACTCTGACTCAGAACTTTGTAAGTTCAGGTTCCTAATTCTAGTGAATCCAGACTCCGAATTTCCATGAAATTCAGTCTCCAGAATTCTACAAAATTCAGGTACCGAATTCCTACAAAACAGATTCCAAATATCTTAGTACTACACACTCTGAATTCATTTTTCCCTAGAATCTGAATTTTCATTTACCTTCATTCCAAATATCAGTTTGGGTTATTCTTACATTTGTTTAGTTATAAAACGATGTCATGCTTTCCGTTATCAACTAACCGTTGTTTGAGTGAAACGTGTACAGGTCCCTCCGGAATTCAAGGAAGAATATGACCATTGGAGGAGGGTGCCGACCGTTGGAGATATGCCTATAAATAAGAGCTCATTTGAAAGGATCTCAACACTGAACTTTGACAACTATGCCCACATGTTGTTGAAGTGATTTCTAGAGAGATAGGCTCTTATAAACTCGTAGGCTTCATGTAGAATGTTTGAACAACTTGTTCAAACTTTTCATCATGCAGATTTGCTTCGGGCAGAGGTTCGATTTCCTTAAAATCATAGACTTCATGTTGTGAAGTCAGAGGATCCAATTTCCTAACAAATCGAGGGCTTGTGGGGATAGCAAGACATATACCGATCTTCAAATTAAGGACATACCTGGGTTTTGGTAAGACAAACTTTCTTGAATGTATAAATCAATGGACCTCTTATCCAGGGTTTTTGGATACCCTCCTCTTTTGGTTAATAGAGATTATACTTGTTACCTCAAGTTTTACTAAATTTTTTTCTGTTGCAATTGTATTTTTGAGGAATGTATAACTTTCTTATACTTCCTCATCTTTTTACTCTGATTTTATCAGATTCTATACTCTTTAAGGTAGAATCTTATCTGTTGTAAACTTCTGTTATGTTTCATTTTCGGGACCATTTTTATGGAATCAAGAATGTTATTAGAACATAGAGGTGTTGTGAATTTTGATTACACAAAATTTCCTTCAGAATATTTTAAAGAATACAATTAACCCCCTCTTGTATTTGTATCTCATGTTACATATTCGATCCTACATTTGGTATTATAGAGTATATCATACTTAGACATACCATTCTAACAATGGGATTATAATTTCGAAATTAAAAAACACTTTACAAACCATTTTTAAAGAATTTATATAGTTGTTTAATATATATGAACAATGATGAACCGTTATTTTCATAAATTAAATATAATGTCATATCATTTTGACATACATGAAGTGATTTTGATGTTTATGTGGTTCTCCCACTAGGATTAGTGTTTATCAAAATATAAGTTTTGGTTATAGTCAACAAGGGTATCCAAGAATGAAATGGGTTAAAATTTACTGTTAAAAACAATATTTTAATGAGTAGATAGATGAGATGAGGACTATAATAAATTATGTTGCGATGATCACTAATCAGGTTTCATGGAATATTATTTACATTGTGTACCATAACCCACTATTAGAATCACCAAATAAGAGAAGGAAATATTTTTCTACGAGTTTGAGTTATGGTAACCATGGAAGAATGATGATCCAATTTACTATATGTCATGGGAGTAGGAATAAGAAATGATGGGAACTTCTCAAAGGAACAGAAATATTTTTTTGAGAATGGAATGGGAGGATAGAAGGCAAGTAAAAATAATGGTAAAATGAAAATTCCAGTTAATACAATGTATGAAAATATTAGTCTACATAATATATAATTTATTGTTTAATTATTTACATTTGGATAATATGGGAATAAAGAAAATAAATTTCCGTTGGACAAATATCATGAAAAGAATATGTATGTTGGTACGAGTAATGGTCGCAATTCTGAAGATGATGACAATACAAATGATAATTGAAATGAACAAGGTATTAAACAATTAGATGATAGATTCCAGTAGTTTGTATAAAAATTAATTAAGAATATTGATGTGTTTATATATTTCGAGTCATTAATTACTCAATATATAAGGATTTTTTACTATATATTTCCATTAATGAATTTCAAAAATATAATAAATGGTTCTGACATCCAATAAACTGGATTTAATATTAATGAGATATTCATGTAAAATATATAATTATGGAAAATATAACCCTTAACATGTCTTGGATTCTAATATATATAATTTTATTTTGATAAATAAGATAAAAATATTGTTGAGGTAAATATAATAGTATTGATTGTATTTCAACTAATTAATTATTTGTCGAAAAAATCATTTATTATACCATTTACAGAGATTAAATAATTATTATATAAATCTAATATAATCAATAATATGTTGGTTTATTTAAGGAATGAAGAATCATGAATGTTTTATATGGTATTTTATGTTAATTCAGGATAACACCAGGTTTGAAGCGAACAAAAGAAAAAGGTATTCATGTGTATGGTATGTGAAAATTATGTTCTACTTAATGTTACATTGGGGAATAAATATATATATCAATTTTAAAAATTTAGTGACCTTCTATATAAAATTTTGGATTATAATCTTTTATAATGGTTTCAAGGATTACAAGTGGTCAACTTTTTTATGTTTATCATTGAATGAGGTTATTGATATTAATATATTCAATAATAATTTAAATCATTTTCTAACCATTTATTTGTCACATCTTGTGATAGAATGAATTTATTTCTTTACATTATGGATTATATAATCAATTGGTTATTAAATAATTATAAATCTACATTAATTTGGGGTTTCTGAGATGAAGTAGAAATTGATCAAGTCACAAAAAAGGGTTATATTGTTCCTATGAAATGGAACTAAACATGTTATGTATACATTCTCATGAAAATTATTCAACTATAAGAAAATTATCATGAAATTTAATGTTATTCCATTATCATCAATATTTTTGGTATCAATAGTCGTTCCATGCCACAGTAGTTAATGGAATTTTTTTCACTAAAATTTCCTAGGTCACTAAAGTTTTTGTGTTCACTAATCTTTATCGCTCTATATAATTATTTATTCTTTTCTCCCATGTCCAAATCATCAAATCCCACCAATTTTCTCTATATGTGGAACCCTAATTATGTGTTACTTTATGTAAACTCTATGTTTCCATCATTTCATTTTTAGGCGATGTTTTGTTATTTATTAATATGATGTGGGTTCATAAAATTTAATTATAAAATATTAAACAATAGAGGTCTAAGATGAATTTCTAGGGTGAATTTCATTTTAATGGGGGGGGGGGTATAATGTAACACCCTGAGTATTTATGAATTTATTTATTTCAAAAAAATTAATTTCATTAATGGATTTAGTTATAAATAACACCATGTTACTATTTATTTTTATAAAAATACATATTAATAATTTTCACATGAAACACTAGCTTAGCTTGCGTGAAATGTGACTCCACATTATGCTTATGTTATACGCAAGACTGAGTTTTAATGAATCATAATATGATATTATTATTATTATTATTATTGTGAGAAAATTATATCCAAGACATTAGACCTAGTTATATGAATAGTAATAAATAATTATTAAATATTTTTTAATATTGTTTTATATAATGGGAGATTATTTATAAAAATATTCCTCAATTTTTGTTAAATTCTTTATATGTTTCGAAATTACTATTTCGTCAAAAAATCATTATTTTTTCCTATTGTGAAAAATAATAAACATAATTTTTGAAAATTTATCAAAATTAAATTTATACATTAAAATTATTTTTTAATATTTATCAAAAAAAATTTCTTTCAATTTCATTTTTTGTGATCGTTCAGAGAAGTTGTAATATTATGATGAATAGTAAAAGATTCAGAAATATAATTGTAACTTTCCTTTTAATTTAAATAATTTATAATGAAAAATTATATTTATAATTGGTATTAAAATAAAAATATTCTAATTAAACAACTATTAATTTGAATTAAATTATTTTAATAATATTAAAAATGAATTCAAATATAAAAACATTGTAATCTTTGGAACATTTTCTCTTTGAAACACATATTATCACAAAATTAGTGGGATTGATTTTAAATTCCAATTTTCCACATCTGTGGAGTGAATTTTCAAAACAATAATTCCATATTTTTAATCATAATAATTTATATTATCTAATATGGACAACATAATTGTACCCTAATTTATTACTGAAAATATTAAAACATAATTACTGTGATTAAGGAGAAACGTGGTTTTATGCCCTACATGAATTTGAATTATTTTAATTTTACACACAAATATTACTTAGTTAATTTTATTTAATATTCATAATCATGATTTAAAAACAATAAAATAATTTTCTTCATAATATTATTCTTAAATAATAAACTACATTGGTAAATAAAAAAATACACATCACTTTGGTAAAAAATCAATTATATAGACATCATTATGTAAACCTAAAAACTATGAATGAATTTTATAAAAAATTTATTTATTTATTTTGTTGAATGTTTATCTAGAAGAATTAATCCCTACCATCCTTTATTGCCAAATGTTTGTACCACATAAGGTAAGGAAAACCTCCCAATAATGAATACATTTGGGTATTTAAAAGAATTATACGCCTCCTCATTTACAAAATGGAACTCACACCCCTATCGTATACACACCAATAAAATAAATTCTTTTCATACATAAATTTAAAAAATAACCACTAAATAAACATATAATAATTCTATATGACTTATATTTGGATGATAATAATCCAAAGAAAGATTTAGTGAAAACCTAAGGATGAAACCAGAATAAGATGTAATGTTCTTCAACGATATTGTTTATATTATTTATTCCTCTACATACATAATTTATTATTCTGAGTTTATTATATAATAACCTACAAATATGAAATATAATAAAATGTTTTTGTTTATAGGTATTGGCATACCACTCTCTCCATTTCCATGAAATGGGTTATGAAATCATCATTCATGTTTACAACAACATTCCGCCTTTTGAACCAATTTTATTAGTTTCTACAATACCACCACTCATGATTAGAAAATGACAGTGTCGTTGTTTTTTAAATATATATATATATATATTATTTTATTATGATTCATTAATTATTGTATCACCTAAATATTCATGCATTCAATTTTCTGGGAATACGATGATGTCAATCATATGTTTGAGAGACTACTACCTCGAAAAGTGATGTGATTCATTAAAGATTTACATGGAATATATTAAGGATGGGTTTAGTGAAAATATTGATATATGTGAAGACAAAAAAATATTCTGCAATGATAATTTATTATTTACTGTTTTTTTAATCCTGTAAGGGAATGGAAACAACATTCATTTGTACACATTGCCTACCATCTCCATCAACAATGTATTTAATTATACACATATATAAAAATTTTAGGGATCACTATAAATAAATATATAATGATTATATAGGATAATTAAAATATATTTAACATTATGGAGATGATGAATCCATGATCTATGTATGAGGAAAAAATAGTGAGTCAAAAACATATATGAAAAAAAGTGGTTACTACCTAAAACATATCTTAACATGAAATCATAACGAATAGGTAATAAAATTTCATAATAAAATCATATATGGTATGTCATATAATAATTTTTTTTATATAATAGATTTATAATAAACTTATACTTGTTATACACGAGGTTATAATTTTTTTAAGTGAGTCAAGACATAAGGAAAGGATCATCTCATCTACATTTATTTTTATGATATATATGAAAAATTAACCACTTATTTTTTTTTGTGTTTTATATATAATACCCTTGAATTGTTTTTATAATTATCATAAGAAATTTTATTTGTATTAAAATTTCCCTTTAGGTATTTATATTTCATGGAGTTTTTGGTTTCAATGTTACCAAAGAGGAATGGGATTTCTATCTCAATTTCCATTCTTCGGAACAATCATTATGTTATGCACCTATATTATTTCAAGAGGTGTATATACAGACCAGTTTCCAAGTAATTTCATGAATTTATTTAACCTCATGATATTTTATGTCTATTTTTATTTTATTTTTAAATGGTGAATATTATTCAAGTTCAGTGAAATATTAATGGTTTTATGTTACAAAATCACAGTTTATAACAATTATTAATGATTAATAATTACATTTTGAAATAATATGATACACCTCTAAAAATACTAATAATTTTTTTCATATGTTTATTTCATGGAAATACATTACATTACATAATTTTTCCCCTACTTAGTTCCAAATATAGTTTTTCAAGAAAATTTATCTTTTTAGTGCAAGACTCTTTTTGTTGGAAAAACATGTTTTCTAAACACGTTTTAAAATTGTTTTAAAATGGTTTGTTTAAAAATATAAATATATTCTCCTCATGAACCATTTGAAATGATTTTTAATACTTCATTTATATGTTTTATATGTTTTTTTCATTAAAATGAATTTATATAATGTTTTATGTCTAAAAAAGCTTTTTTCAAAGTGGATGGTTTTTTGAAAATGTTATTTGTTTTGCAATGTACTTGAAATATTATATTCAAGGAAATGATATTTGAAAATATTTTATGTTTTACTAATTATATTAAATATTATTTTCATGTAAATGGTTTGGTGAAGTTTCTTCAGTTTTAAAATATTTTTTATATCTTATTTTGATGGAAAATAATTATTTTTTAAAAAAATTTAATTAAAAAATGTTATTTTCATAAATAAATTTCCTATGTCATATTTCGAAATCATTTTCCATCTATGAATAAATCGTTAATAATTTTTCACGATTTACAGGGGATGAGATCCATATATAACACTCTTATTTTTCCATGAATGGTTTGTCAGAATAATGTTTTTATTAAACCTATACCTTTTCCATGAGTTATACAACAGATAAATAATTATGAAACCCTTTCCTTTTCCATGGGTCATATTATGATGATTTTTAGTGAGACCCTTTATTTTTTCTATGATTATTCTTATGATCACTTTTTTAAAGAAACCTATTTCTTTTTCATGGTTAATATGAAACCCATTCCATTTGCACCTGCTAGGCTATGAGGAATTTCTTATGAGACCCATTCCATTTGAATTGGTTAAGAAACAATTATTTGTTTATGAATCCAATTTTCTATTGGTTATGATATGTTGAATGGTTTATTATCATTTGGAAAAATTATATACAATGTTTATTGTGTTTTGGTTGTTATTATATTACATAGGATGTTGGTCATGTTATAACCAATGAAACGTGGGACCAATATCTCCATCCAAATCAGTTGGTAAAGATTAATATATCATGAGATAATGATGGGAAAAATTATGATGGGACCAATAAGAAATGTGAAACATGTGTATCCTAATCCAATATGGGAGATAGGTGTGTCCTGATCCACAATATGTAAAAGGTTTCCATTAGGGATGGTGTTGTTTCCACCCATTATGTATAGTCCCCATGAAATGCCCTAATAAGGTTATGCATTGACCTGCATCCGTGTCCACAATGTTATGCATGAACTTGATTACAATTTTAGGATGTTATGAATGTACTTATAATTCATTTATATTTTTTATGTGTGGACCTAGGTGAATGTCCTTAAGTTTAGGTGACATATTGATTTCACATCCTTAACTTAATGAGTGAACCTCTTTCTATTTATACATGTTCATTTTATTATAAGATTATATGTGTACCACAAATCTATTTTTTATTCCAATGTTATGTCGTCAAGGATTATAATCTTTTATTCCCTTATAAATAATGTCTTAGGAACTTCCTATCATTTTCAATTAATAAATATTATGATATTTGATAGTTTGGGTGTGAGCATCATAAGTTATGATCATTATAAAATACCCTTTTCTTGTCTTCTGATTTCATATGATTATGTATGGATATATGTAAGTTTTTTACATAATAGAAATTTACGTCAAATTTTTTATGTTTATTTTCTTCATGTTGTGTATAACAGTTTTTTGTTGGTAATGTCTAAAAATAAAAAAATGGGAAGAATTTCATGTGAAATATTGTTGATCATTCACCTTATTAGAAGAATTTTATCCATGTTTCGTAATGATCTAAATAGTTATAGTCCTCAACCAGGTTTTTTTGTAATGAAATTGACAATCATATAAAAATATGAAATATCCATTTATGAGAATATTGGGCCACTATAATTGGAGTTCCAGTTATCTATATAGTATGGGAATGATTGAGTTGATTATCTCTGATCTAGAGGTAGAGCACTGGATGGAGGGGATTGAGATAACTTTTATCTTGTACCGATTGGTAGATGAGTTATGGGAGAAATTAATTGTTATTTAGATGTGGTAAGTTACATTCCATTGGTGGAATATATTTATTAGTTACTAAATGGATACAAATTCATTACACAATAATGTTTATATGGAGTTATGAGTGCAGTTTTTATCATTAATGATGATTGCAGTAAAGAGGAAGGTCTTTCCTTCTTATACAATATGGGGATTGATTTTGTGTGAGATTAGTATTAGGATCATGTATTTCATGATCTTTTCCACAGATGTTTTCAAAGATAATGATCCCATGGAGAAGTATTTGGAGGAGTCTTTACGGCCAACGATCAGGTACGCAATCACCCCATTCTCGCGTCCTATCAATCCAGAAGTGAAAAATAAGGTAGATATGATCATGTGGATTTTTATATGGGAGGGGATCTATGATTGAGTTTCTAATATTAATTTTTCTTACCCATTCATAAGGGACATCTGGTTATTGAGCAATTGTGGTGGAATTTCCATTTTTTCTATGTTTTTTGGGAAAATAGATTATAATATCCTGGTATTTTATAATTACCGACTATGTTCAATAGTGTACAAGATTTTCAAAACCGAGCATAAACAAACAATGAAATATTGTTATCTAAATATGAGCAGGATAACCTAGTCATTCACTTGATGAGTATTAATAAGAAAAAAAAATTGAAATATTTTTGGAGGTCCTAAGAAATGTATATTTATTTTCAAATGACTATAAAATAAATTCATAATTTTTAAAAACTTCATTTTATTCAAAAAAAATATGATTTCTTCATAAATGGGTTTTCATTGTTTTTATGAGTGAATATTATAATTAATTTATGAAACATTTAAATATTTTATTGGTAAAAATTGAATTTATTTTTTAAATATTAATTTTATAAATAATATAGGATTAATTTATTATAATTTTTTTAAATGTTTGAATTTTTAATGAGTAGTAGAAAATAATAATTTTCATTTAAAACTATATATGTTATTAAACCATTTAATATGAAAAAATATATTTCAGATTAGTTTAAAACCCAAATTAATCAATTTTTGTATGAATAGTAATTTTTTGTTTTTTAAATAAATTTTATATTACTATTTAATATAAAAACATTTTATTTTTCAAAAAAAAAAATTTAACAATTGATTTTCAGTGTGTTCTTCCAACACAATTTTAAATTATATTCCGCAAGTTTTTTATTTTTAATTTTAAAAAATTAGTTCCATATTTTCAATCATGGGGTCTAAATTTAAAAAATATAAACTTTTTTTGTCAATATAAATAGGGACCATAGTAATGTTTTTACCACAAAAAAGGTAAATTCCAGTATTTATGGTTAAAACATTATATGGATTATAAAATAACTCTAACAACTACCCAAATTTTTTTATGTATAAATTTTTACCATATTCATGCAATTGTAAAATTAATGTCCTTTTCGAGCCACATTGAGGAGAATATGACATTTTTAATATTTTATTTAACAAAAAGTAAAAGTTATCACATTAATGTTTTTAATAAGTAAATTGTTTTAATATGGGATTATCGTGGTTATATATTAAAACATAAGTATTATTTATAATTATAAAATGTATATATAAATAATGGTAAATTATTTATTATTTAGTGATGATTTAATTTTATTAAATACTTACATAGAGGTGATGAATGAATGGATTAATTAATGGAAAATAAATAAAATGATATTAAGGTATTATCATAAAATTATTTTTACGTATATAAAGTTATCAAAAAAATTTATAGATTAAATGGAAATCCAATGTGTATTATTATTTACTTTTTTATAAATTCATATTTTTTCTTTATATTATTAGTTTTAGTGTAATTAATAGTCAAATATTGACACTATGTATATTTTATAAAGAATAATATTTTATTAAATTTTATAAAAATCATAAAAATCATATATTCAGCCATGAATTTTTGATAAGGTTGAAAATAACATATACGGTACATTTAAAGGCCGATATCCCATTTATAATAACTATATTGACTCTTAAAGTGTAAAAACCATTCCTATGATGGTATGATTTGAATCGGTTAACAGGGGAATATTGCTAAAATAAAATGAAAAAAATACAGTGAAAACCTAATTAGATTTGTTGGATCAATTAAATTTGGATATTAACACATATGGCTTGAATTTTAGTGTATTAATGAACGTTTTTCCATAGAAATTTCTTATATATTATTTAGATCAATGAAATTTACAAAATGTCACATTCTTTTTTAATTATCTCTTATGTGTCCATATAGTGAAAAATTTATTTATGAAGAAATATAACATTCCATTTTGAACATAATAAAATTTTTCTTAGGATACATATTTCATTATAGAGATTATATAATAGACATAATTTCATATTCAACACCAATGAAGTATTTATAAATTTACAGAAACAATATCATAAATTTATTCAATTATATGAACATTTATATAAATTTAATGTTTTAATGCATGCGAAAAAAATTGTATTCATAAGGTATGTATGGGAGGTTATAAAGAATTATATTCTAATTTAAACTTTTTCCTAAAGTATTTTATTTAATATGGATTAAATAGTTTCAAAATTGATAATAATGATATTTTATCAAAATAATATTTCATTAAATTATTTAATAATCGTAATAATATTGAAAAAAAATATATAGTGGTTCTGATATCGATTAAAATTTTAGTAAATAATAAATTGTGGTACAATATTCAATTTATAAGTAAAAATTACAAAATCTTATTATTGAAAATGTTTTATAAGAGATAATGTTTGTATAGGATAATAAAGCATAAATGAAAATGATATGGTTTAAAATGAACCCAACACTTAAATAAATTATATTATTTGATGAGTTTAAAAAAATATTTTATCATATAATATAATATATTTCATTTTTCTGGTATATGGATTGAGATTTTATTTATTATAATTTAATATTTTGAGACATCCAGAGAGTTCACCTTTCCACAATTATAAATGGGATCTTCCTCCCACACTTAATTACACCAATTTCAGCCTTCTTGCTCAAAACTGCTCTACCAAATTATCTTTTTCATTTCCCTAGACAAATTCTACATATTATATTCTTCCCAATATACCAACCCTGGACCCCATTAGATGATATATAATATAGTCTATTCATAGAAGAGGAGGTCCATACAGTTATGAAAGAAGTGACACCTGAGGTTGCAGTTTCTCATACCACTTTTACTTCTATGATAAATATTCCATATTCATCACTTATTATTGTTTTTGATGTATATAATTTAGTTTTTAATGTTTTATTTCATGAATATTTTCTCTCCATGGTATTTAATGTATCATTTGAATATATTTCTCTCAATGTATAGGGATTAAAAATATACTAATGTGGTAAGGTTATTATTACACAATCTTATCGATATTCACAATTGTTTGTATTTATGTATTCATTGTAGAATATTTGTCTTCCATATCCATATTTTGCTCAATTTTTTTAAAAAAGTATTTTTAATACCCTCTTTTTATTTTTAATGAATTCTTTTTCTATGCTTTACAATTTCATTAAATCATTTTAACAGAATTCTATGTCCATTTTTTGAACGAGGTATTTTTTTGAGCTTTAAATAAAAGTGTAAAAATAATTTATATTATCATTTTCAGAATGAACATAATTTTCTACTATGATGACACCTTATTTCCATGATTCTTCTTTTATATGTTTAGAAGGTAATTTTTAATGAAAATTATTTCATTGACATGTATGATGTTTTTATGTTATAAAAATTTATTTTAAAAAACAAAAGGATATTTTTTCAGAATAATTTTGTAATGATAATTTTATTAATCATTGAAAAAAGCCTTAATTATTGATTATAATGAAATTGGAATATTATAAAATGTTTTTTTTCTAATTAAATATTTGGATAGATTCTGTTTATGATGATATGATGATTAAGAAACCTGCTCCACTTCAACATGTTATGCTAAGATGTATTATTTATGAATCCAATTTATTTTCTTAACTTATTATATGATGAATGTTGGGTTATTTTTTTACAACAATATATATATATTCAATTATTTTATGGGGGTAACCTATATCTATCTCTAATGTATTGGGTGAAAAGTTATATCACATGATATATAGATAATTGGAACAGGGCGTGTCATTATTTTAGTATGGGACATTGTCCACTATAATGGTCTTGGGAGCTAACCATGACTACTAATATGGTGTGGGGAGAGGACCTAATCCACTATTATAAAATTTAAAACATTCCTTATATATTTTTTAAATTATTTATATATTTATGTGTTTTCCAAAAATCAATTTTTTATTCCCGTGTTTGGTTCTTATGGCTCATGTTCTTTGGTTACTTTGTGTTTTATGTTTTATGAGCTACTATTATTTATTCAATGAATCATGGTTATAATATGTGATATCCAATGTATTATTTTCAAATATTATTATCATGTTTCCACATAAATAAAATCATGTTATGTTTATTTCATCATTTATAACTCACTTATTCACCCCTACCGGGCAATTGACCTCCCCCATTTTTCTTATGTTTCATTTTCGTTGGTTATGAAGAGTGATGATATCTAATTTTTTTTAGAAATTTTTAATATGTGCGAATGTTTATAGGAGATGTTAAAAACATAACATTGAATATGGAATTATGTGTCTATTGGGTGATTTTGTTGATCTTTTTTAAACTATTATTTCTAAACCTAATTTCATAAGAGTTTTCCTAATTCTTTATAAAACTAATTATAAATGGTCTTTGGTTATATAAGGTGTCCAATATTGCATTTTCACATTGGATTATTTTTTATGGAAAATTAAAATTAGTTCCCATTTTTCATTGTCAAATTTTTAAATGTAATGTTTATGTTTTTATCCCCATATTCAGGAGTGCATAATCAGGGTCGTTACAGTTGGTATCAGAGTAGGGTTTAGATAACATTGGATATTAGGTTGTATTCATGCGAGGTTAGATTAATAGTTATTAATACCATCATGGTGATATATGTTTTAGGTTTATCATAAGTTTATAATCTTAGGCACTTCCTTTTTAGGTTTTATGTGATGTTATATGAATGTGGATAATGATATTTTAGATGATGATTTATTTAGTAGAGGTATATATAACCCTTATGTTTTACATGAAGTATTATTTTATGCTGAATTTTTTTACATTTTATGGATAGAATACATATATTTATCTATAAAATTTACGGTTTATAAGACCTTTTATTTGAGTAATGTATAGTTTATTACATTTTTTCGGTGAAAAATAAAAGGTTTGAGAGAAATATTTATGATAAAATATTTCTCTAACATTGAATTTATTTTATTTTTTTAGGATGTTTTTCAAATTAATAGAAATTTTTCATGGATTATATTCATATAGTTTTATAAAAACAACAACTTTTATGGAGGAAAACAACCCATCACATCAGAAAAGGTTGTGAGGTTTGATCCCATAAACATAGGAAGACAAGGGTGTATCTCCAACCATTTTCCTACATGTGGTCCCATGTATTATAAAATTTTATTTAATGGTAAATAACACTATTCAATAATTTTGGGAACATAGGATTATCAATGTTATTTTTAGAAACTTATAAGATTCTATAGTATTTTTTTGATGAAATGGTTGAATAATATTTTCTATGAATATAGGCTTATGATGTAAGAAATAATAACACTATCATAGAGATTGTATGATATGTTCATATATTTTTTTTGATATGATTCATGTATAGTGATTGATATTATTTAGAGATAAATTATAAAATTAATCTTGGAAGACTATATAATCAAATCATTCATATTTTTTATAATTTCAAGGATATTAATTTAATTAATGATCTCAGATGATCTCTAGGTATTACTGTTGAATTTTAGAGATCCAAGAAGTGATCTTCATTTGATAGTTTATTAATTTTAGAAAAAATCTTATCATAAGATAACTTATTTTTTTATTTTTTTTGTATAAATATTTTAGGAATAACTTTTTATCAAGTTTATGTATTATTTGATCAATTATAATTTGATTCTATTGCTTCATGCATAAAAATTTACTCCTGAATACTTGTCATTTAGAGAATATATGGGATTTTTTGTATAAATTGATTGAAGAATGAAATTATAATTATCGTGTGTGTATATTTTCTTATGATTTTAGAAAATTATCAAATCTAAGAGTTTAGTATTGAAATTAAAAATGAAATTTATTTACTTTTCCTATTGAGAAATCAATGTCCATTTAACCCATTAAATATTTACGGTTTTTTAAGGAGAAATGTTTTCATGGCCATGTTCATTATCAGTATTTGTTATTAATTTGGAGTTAATATTTCTTGAATATCTTTGTTTTCACATCCTGTAAGTTATTTTTCAACATGTAAACCCAAAATGTATTATTTTACATGGCCTTTGAAGTAATATTTATCATCACTTAGGAGGAAGTTTTATTGACCCCACTTACAATGTGGGGTTTCAATAACGGTATTTTGAATAGTCAAAAACCTAGATATAGAGACCAAGTTAACATTACAAGGATGGAATTTATTAAAAGGGAATGAATTTTACATACTCATATTTTGAATGTAAATACTATTTTCAATAGCAGCCATTATACACAAAATTGAGAATAAACAAACAACGAAATATTATTATTTACATGTGATTAGAATAACATAGTTTTCCATTCTATGTGTCTGAATAAGAATTAATAATTTATTACATAATTATATAGTTTATAGTGAAAATAAATCTATAGTTAAATTATTATTAAATAATTACATAATATTTAGTAAAGTAATTTTATTCTTCCAAATTGAATTTTCTTCAAAAATGTGTTTCTAGATTTTTATTATTTAATATTATAATTAATTTTTAGAAAATGAATAGAATTTATGTGAAAAATTTATGTTCATTTTTTATTCATAATGGCTAAATTATCTTATGATGAATTTTACAGTAGTATTTTTTGAAAATATTAAAATCTTAATGAGTCACGAAAAATACTGAATTTCATTTAAAACTCTATTGTCTATTAAATTATTTACAATATAAAATTTTATCCTACGTTAGTTTTAAAATTTAAAATTTTATTTTTTATTATTTTGGAAATAATTTTTTTTCTTAAATGAATTTTATACGTGGAATTTATATAATTTTTTTGAAAATGTAATTTTTCTAAAAAATGGATTTTCATTATGTTTTTCAATTTAATTTGAAATTAAATCATAAATATTTTTAATAATTAATTTTGAAATATTTATTCGATATTTTTAATAAATTGTTTCAAATTTACTAAATAGAACAATTTTATTTTAATTCAATATGAATTGTAACCATAGTAATTTTTATACCACATTAAAGTGTAAATATGATATTAAAGGGTATACATAATGTGATAAAGATTATAAATTAACCCTAAAACTTTATAAAAACTTTTTATGTGAATAATATTCAATAATAATACTCTAATAGTATTATTTATTACATTTTAGATCAATTTTAATAAGATTATGAAATTTATAATATTTTTTTTAATGAAATGTCAATGTTGTCACATTCATGTTTTTTTATAATTATATCATTTTTTATATGGCCCTATGTTGGTGATATATTAGATAATAAATTTTATTTTTAAATATATAATATTTATCATCATCATGATAAATTATTTTTAATTTTTATTAATTAAAGAATTACGATAAATACCAACACAATACTGATAGAGTGACTATTTGATTAATGTAAATGTCAAATTAATGATATTATGTCACGACCCGACCTCGGGGCCCGTGCCGTGACTACCCCAAGCCCGCCTTCCATAGGCCAGGGGCTGGCGACTAGCACCAAGGCGTAAAATCCCGGTAAATAGGGAAGGCATTGCCTTTATAAGTAACAACCACCACAGAGTCAGCAAGCGGAAAGTAACTACAAGGTGCAGAAAAGTAAAAGGGGGCCGGAATACAAGCCCAACTGAAAGTACAACTGGAAAAGTAAAGAACAACAACTGAAGAAAAGACGGCGGCCTCGTGTCGTCCACTGGCAATCCCACCTGAAGGGTGGGTATAGATAGCCTCCAGGCTCCTCGGGTCCCACGTCCGCTCCGAGCACGTCCCGCCCAGTGGTCCACCTCCAGGTACCGTCCTGCTCCACGCCCCAACCGTGATCAGCGCTGTCCGTCGTCTGCATCCAACACAACAAGGTGCGGGCATAGCCCGTGCAGGGGTGAGTATAAGTTACTCAGTAAGGACCCCGAGACCCCCGAAGGTCTCCCGAAATCCACAAAGGATATAGCACAAAAGAAAGATGCAATCACGAAGTAACATCTGACTCGACTTAAGTATATGCCCATACATATACCTAAGTCCCCAATTCTAGCTCTGCTCACGAGCTCAAGAACAACTCAATCCACAAAGGAAAGCAAGACTCAAATCCACAAGGAGAGTAAACAGTAAATCCACAAAGGATAGTTCAACACAATCCACAAAGGAGAATAATATAAGATTCAGCTCAACCAGGTATACTTTTTCAGATGACATCAAAGATGATCACTGATCCATCTAAGTCGTCGGACCCACGAAGGATCGATAGGTACTAACCCCCGCAAAAGACCCACACAGGATCGGGCTCACACAGAACCTGTAGGCAGTGGCTCACACAGAACCGGTAGTAAGGACCCACATAGGATCGGGCTCACACAGAACCTGTAGCACTGATCCACGTAGGATCGCTGAGTGCAGTAGTCGACGTAGTTCACTGAGGATCTCTGCACAGTCGTTGCTGCAGTCCACGGAGGATCTCTGCTCTGCCGTCGTCGCAGTCCACGGAGGATCTCTGCTCTACCGTCGTCGCAGTCCACGGAGGATCCCTGCTCTGCCTTCGTCGCAGTCCACGGAGGATCTCTGCTCTGTCGTCGAAGTCACAGCCAGCGCTAGGGTTCCCGCACACAGCGAGCTCGTTTAGGAGGGTCCGCTCCATGAGCCGAGAGGCTGATACATCAACTGACACGTAGTCCGAAGTTGATGTATCCAAAAGTTCCGTATCGACAACAGGATCTCAACGCAACAGACGGCGCGTCAATCGGACGCCCGGTCTGAGAGTTATTGGCATTTTCGTCCCAGGGGCCCGGTTGGTTTTTAGGGAAAAACCAACCCGATCGTACTCCGCCTATGTCCGATCCTCGGGCGGAGTATTCCAAAAGTTCCGTCTCACTTAGAGGAAACTACAACAGCTGACGGTACGTCGATCGGACGTCCGTAGCTCAAGTTATGAGCGTTTCCGCTCCGAGGGCCTGGTTGGTTTCGTGTATGAACCAACCCGGCCAAATCCAAAGTCTTCCAAAACCTTGAGTGTAATATACCGAAATGACCGTCTCGATCCAAGGATCGCGTAGCCGCTGACGGTTCGTCAATCGGAGGTCCCAGGCCCAAGATATGGGCAAAAGACCGAAGAAGGCCCGAAAACGGAGGTTCTGGGCCCGGGGCGACCCGGCCCGAACCCAACCTGGGTCGGCCGAACCGGGTCGGCCCGACCCGGCCCGACCCGGCTAGGCCGGGTCCGGTCCGGCCTGGGCGCGGCCCGGCCGCCCGGACCGGCCGGCTCGGCTTCGGCCGAGCGGCCAAAAGAACTGCCGCGGGTTTGACCCGCGGCTTGGTGGAAAACGTGGCCCCGCGGGGGGGCCGCCTGTCACGCGGACGCGGCCGGGCCGCCGCGTCCCTCCCCGGTTCCGCGCGGCCGCGGAACCGGCCACCGCCGCTGCGGCTTCAGCCACGGCGGGTTCCTCCACGGCGGCGCGCCGGGCGCCGCCGCCGCGCCGGCGACCCGCGCCGCCGCCGCCTTCCGCGGGCCGCCGGAGTTGCTCCGGTGGCCCGTTTTGCCTCCCGTCTGCGCCATTGCTCCTCCCGGGGGCCGATCTTCACTGCGGGATCAACGGATCGCCCTTGCCGCACGGTTCTTATCGTCCGCCAAATCCGCACAACAAAAAGATCGGCGGAGGGTTGTCAGGTCTTGTTTGTTAGATCCGCACCCTCCGCGTTAGTCATAAACAACGGGAGGAAAAGAAATGACCAACCAACAATTTTAAATAAATTAAAATTGTTCCGTGATCGGGTTATTTATTTTAAAAGAATAAACACGGGAAGTAAAATATTCCAACAACCCTTACCTTGTCGTCGTCGTCGGACGAGAGGTCGTCGCGGAATCGCTCGTCGCGGAAGGAGGGGATCGTCGCGTCGTCGCGGAAGAGACGTTCGTCGCACCGCGGAAAAAGCGTCGCGCCGACGATCTCCGGATTTAGAACAAACGGATTTAATTAATTAAATCCGTTGTCATTGAAATTAAAAAGGGAGAAACAAACGATCCGATTCTCACCTTAGTTTCCGAACGAGGATTGGCCGCGGAAGAAGAGGCGTCGCTGAAGAACGTCGCGGGTAGGGCTCGTCGACGTCGCAGATCACGGTGTGCGTCGTCGAATTCCGGTCGCCGGCGTTCTTCGCGTTCTTCGCGTTCTTCGCGTTCTTCGCGTTCTTCGCGGAGAGGGTGGAGGCTCAGAGGAATTGCACAACAAAAGCAATCCTCCAAAATAGACAAGTTTTTCTATTTTATTATTTTTCCAACAAACGCAAAACGCGTAAGTAACGACCCATTAAATTCGTTGAATTAATTCAACGAATGAAACAGCCCATTTAATTCACGAAATAAACCGCCCAATTAAATGGTCTGTTATGAAATTAAAGAAAACGTGTCGGTTGACTTTTCAGTTACTTTGACGGGTTTTCGCGGGTGCGTTACTTAGCGAAAGAAACAGCGGGGCTCGTGCGGGCCCCACCGCACAAATATCCTAACAAGGGGTAGGATATTTCCGGATAGCACCCTATCCACTTTAACTCAGTTCAAGTGGCTTCCAAGCAGCTTAAGTGAAATAAAATAAAGTTGTCGCACAAATTTTATTTTATTTCTGACTTTAAGCCCCAAAATTTAGAAACCACGTCTGAGCAAACGCAACTCCGGAAGAGGCATTTCTAAGCAAATACCGGCGCTGCGATTTCATCGGTGCCCTCAGAATTCGATTCCGGGCACCGGTTCAAAAGATAGAAAAACCCGCTCGTCCGTTCACTGAACGTACCCGAGCCAAACTTCAGAAATTGATTCCGAGCACACCGGGCCTCGGAATCATGTGTCGTTTGAAGTTGCGCTCTTGTAAAATTCCAGAGAAAATTAAAAAAAAATTTCCTTGAAATTTGCGTGTCTTTACATTACTCCCACCTCAGGGCTTTACGTCCCCGTAAAGATACATCAAAAACTAGGGGAATAAATGGGGGTACTGAGCACACATCTGAGCCTCCCGCTCCCAAGTGCTCTCCTGGAGGTTCTCGTGCTGCCATCTGACGCGCACAAGAGGAATCGATCGCCCACGTAGGACCTGCTCCGGTCGATCCTCGATCTCCACTGGGACCTCCACAAAAGTCTCCCCATCGTCCACGTCCAGCTCCCCAAAGTCGATGATGTGCGTCGGGTCGTGCACGTATCTCCTCAGCTGAGACACGTGGAAGATGTCGTGCACCCGGTGCAACTGAGGTGGTAGAGCCAGGCGATAAGCCACCTCTCCTATCCTGTTGAGGACATGGAAAGGCCCGATGAAGCGTGGATATAACTTGCCGCCTCGGCCAAATCTCCGTAAACCACGTCGAGGTGAGATACACAAAAAGACGTGGTCGCCATCCTCGAACTCTAGTGGCCTCCGCCTCCTGTCAGCATATGACTTCTGCCGGCTCTAAGCTGTCCTCATCCTCTCCTGGATGATCTGGACCTTCTCTGTCGTGGCTCGGACCATCTCTGGTCCCACGAGTGCTGACTCCCCAGGGTCTGTCCAGCACAACGGTGATCTGCAGGGTCTGCCGTACAACGCCTCGTATGGTGCCATCCCGATGGTGGAGTGGTAGCTGTTGTTGTACGCAAACTCCACCAAGGGTAGGTGGTCCTCCCAGCTACGACCAAAGTCGAGAACACATGCACGGAGCATGTCCTCGAGTGTCTGTATGGTCCTCTCCGTCTGACCATCCGTCTGAGGGTGAAAGGCTGTGCTCAGATGGAGCCGCGTCCCGAACGCCTCCTGCTACCCCTTCCAAAGCCGGGAAGTGAAACGAGCATCTCGATCGGAGACGATAGACGATGGCACACCGTGAAGCCGTACGATCTCCTGGACGTAAAGACGTCCCAAGCCCTCCACTGAGCCCTGCTCTCTGATGGGTAAGAAGTGTGCCGACTTGGTGAGTCGGTCGACAATCACCCAAATGGAGTCGTGACCTCTGGAATTGCGTGGAAGTCCAGTCACGAAGTCCATAGATATGCCGTCCCACATCCACTCCGGGACCTCCAAGGGTTGTACCAAGCCTACTGGTACCTGATGCTCTGCCTTCACCTGCTGGCAGGTGAGGCATCGTGAAACGAACTCTGCCACAGCTTTCTTCATGCCCGGCCACTAGTGCTGTCGTCTGAGATCCTGGTACATCTTCGCCACTCCGGGATGCACCGCCAAGGGAGAAGTGTGAAACTCTCTCAGCACCTCCTCTCATAAAGAGACTGGTACGAAGGTACGTCCTCTGAAAAGGATGTCGTGCTCTGCTCCAAGGGAGAAGCCATCAGGCGCCTGACCTGAGGATATCAGTGCACACCGGGTCTCACAGTCAGCGTCCCCACGCTGAGCCTCTCTGACCCGTTGTAGAAGTGGAGGAGAGACTGTGAGAGACTGAAGAAAGGCTGCTCCGTCTCTATCCACGAAGGATATCTGTAAGGAGGCTAGCTGCTCCGTCGCCTCCTCAAGTAGCTGATTGCCCGTCCTCCTGCTGAGGGCATCGGCTACCACGTTCCCCTTCCCAGGAGTATAGACTATCTCAAAGTCATTGTCCTGGAGGAACTCAAGCCATCTCCATTGTCTCAGGTTCAGGTCCTCTTGAGAGAAGATATACCTGAGACTCTGGTGGTCAGAAAAGACTATGAAGCGCTCGCCCATCAGATAGTGCCGCCAAGTCTTCAGAGCGAAGACCACTGCTGCTAACTCCAGGTCATGAGTGGCGTAGTTCTGCTCATGCGGCCTCAACTGACGTGATCCGTAGGCGATCACGGCCCGCTCCTGCATCAGGACGCACCCGAGTCCAGTCCTTGATGCATCGCAGTAAACTACGTATCCAACTCCCTCCTCAGGCAACCTCAAGATAGGTGCGCTGGTCAATCTCTGTCTCATCTCCTGGAAGCTCTGCTGACATCTGTCTGACCACACAAAGGGTTTCCCCTTCTTTGTCAAGGCTGAGAGTGGTGTCGCAACTCTGGAGAAGTCTGTCACGAATCTCCGATAGTATCCGGCTAAGCCCAAGAAACTCCGCACCTCTGTCACACTCTTGGGTGGCTCCCAAGCTAGCACTGCCTCGATCTTCGCGGGATCCACTGCAACTCCCACCTCAGAGATGACGTGCCCCAAGAAATGGACCTCACGTAACCAGAACTGGCACTTTGAGAGCTTGCCATAAAGCTGGTTCTCTCGGAGCGTGTCTAGCACAACTCGCAGGTGGTAGGCATGCTCCTCCTCAGTCGTCGAGTATACCAAAATGTCGTCAATGAAGACCACGACAAATCGGTCGAGGTATGGATGGAAGATCCTGTTAATGAAGCTCATGAACACTGCTGGAGCATTGGTTACGCCGAACGGCATAACCAAAAACTCATAATGGCCATACCGACACCTGAAGGTCGTCTTCTGCACGTCCTCGTCTCGAACTCTGAGCTGATGATAGCCTGACTGGAGGTCTATCTTCGAGAACCACCGCGCTCCCTTGAGCTGATCGAAGAGGTCATCAATCCGTGGCAGCGGATACTTGTTCCTCACTGTCACCTGGTTCAGGCGACGATAGTCGACACACAGTCGCAAGCTCCCGTCCGCCTTCTTGGCGAACAAAATCGGGGAAGCCCAGGGTGAAACACTGGGTCAGATAAACCCCTTGCTCTGCAAGTCCTCCAACTGTACCCGCAGCTCTCGAAGCTCGGCGGGGGCCATCCGATATGCTGGAGTAGATATCGGGGCTGTCCCGGGGTACAAGTCGATGTTAAAGTCTACCTCTCTACGAGGAGGTAGCCCTGGAACGTCGTCGGAAAAGACGTCCACGTACTGGTCCACCACTGCAGGAAAAGCTGGACTCCGCACGTCCACTGCTCCTAGGATGAGGCTAGCCAACTGATGAGAGATGGGGTGCACTCTCCTCCGCGGAAGTCCATCCTGTGCTGCAAAGGTTCCCTTCTCGCCGGTGAAGGTAAACCTGCTCCCGTCGGTGCGAACACATCGCACCATGCGCCTAAAACAGTCGATCTGGGCATGAACCGTGGATAGCCAATCCATGCCCAAGATGACGTCGTAAGGCCTCGACGCCGCTACAAGGAGATCCCAGCCGAAGCTCTCACCTCCTAGAGTAAGCTCACACTGCCAGCACCAGTGCGTAATCGTCGAGTCTGCTCCCGTAGGGGTCTCTAGCCGTAAGGATCGAGCCAACGGCTCAGTCGGAATCTCCGAGCTCCGAACAAGGGCAGAGGCTATGAAAGAGTGACTCGCTCCTGTGTCTATAAGTACTGCAGCAAGGGTGGAATAGACACAGATCGTACCTCGAATCATCTCTGGCATGTCGGGGTCGTAGGCCTCCACTGCCTGGAGCTGGGCCTGTCCCTGCCCGCCAGCTCCCTGTGGTCGAGGTGGCCCTCCTGGTGTTGGTGGGGGTACAGCCTGGAAGCGTTGCCCACCACCTGCTGCTCGGCCAGCTCCTCTGCCTCGTCCGCCTCCTCCCTGCGGACCGCCACGGTCGACCCTCTACCTCTGCCTGGGTGGCCCCTCCACCGTCTGCTGCTCCTCTGGTCGGCGAGTCGGGCAGTCACGAGCCATGTGACCCTGCCCGCCGCAGGAGTAGCACAGGCTGCCTCTCGGAAGGCTGGCACTCCGCTGTGTGCCCCGCACTGCTGAGCCGGTGTCCTGAGGCCGTCTGCGTGGGGGTCTGGTCTGCCTGGACCCAAGAGTCATCCGTCGGCTACCTGCTGCCGAAGACTCAGCTACCTGCCGCCTTGCGCTAGGTCTCGCCGCTGAAGAAGGCTCTTCCAGGAAGCTCTCGATCAGGAGGGCTCGCTCCAGCACTCCCGCCTGGGTCGGAATGCTGAGGGAGATCAGGGACGCCCGAATCTCCTGTCGCAAGCCCTGCTCGAAGGTCCGGGCCCGGAAGAAGGGGTCCCATACCATGTCGGTCGAGTAGCGAGATAGGTCAGTGAACCTCGCCGCGTACTGAGCGACCGTCATACTGCCCTGGCGCAGCTGGAGAAGCTCCTGGATGCGCACCGCTCGGAGGGTGGCCGAGACGAACTCAGAGCGGAAGAGGCTCTCGATGTCCGTCCAGAGCAAGGATGCCTCATCGTGAACCTGGAGCATCAAGCTCCACCATCGTCCTACCGCCGCCTGCAGGAGGCTCGCCGCGAGAATCACCATGAGATCCGCTGGTGTCCTCACTAGCCTAAAGATACGTACCACCGCCTCTAGCCAGTCCTCGACGGCCTGGTGGTCCGCCTCACCGCGAAACCTGGGCGGTCACTGGCTCTGAAACTCATGCAGTGCCCTGAGGCGACGTGCATCGTCAGCATCTGGTACTGGTAGCATCGGTGGCTCGGCGGGTAAAGCTACCGCCGGTGCCACTGCTGGCAAAGGGCCCTGCACCGAGGCCTCGTCGCTCGGTTGGCTGCCGTCACGCCCTACACTCGGAACCCTAGCTGGCTGTCGTCGCGGGGCCATCCTGAAAAGGAGAACAAGAGCACCACAGTCAGAACAGTATACCTGGTGAGCTGGCACAAGTAATCACAAGGAAAACTTGAGACTTTCATGAAGCAGATCAGTATACCCGGTGAGCTGACACAAGTAATCACAAAGAAAACTTGAAACACACACGCAATCAATGTTTTCATGCATTAAGATGGAAATCAGGAGTCAGGGTCCTGGTGTACGGATACGTCGGCCGCCGCACCAACACTGGGCTCCCTGAACTGATAACCACACTCAATACACAAAACACTATTGATTCATATAGAAAGAAAGGACGATCAGAGTCTGCGGTAGAACCGACCACCTCTGATACCAATTTGTCACGACCCGACCTCGGGGCCCGTGCCGTGACTACCCCAAGCCTGCCTTCCATAGGCCAGGGGCTGGCGACTAGCACCAAGGCGTAAAATCCCGGTAAATAGGGAAGGCATTGCCTTTAGAAGTAACAACCACCACAGAGTCAGCAAGCGGAAAGTAACTACAAGGTGCAGAAAAGTAAAAGGGGGCCGGAATACAAGCCCAACTGAAAGTACAACTGGAAAAGTAAAGAACAGCAACTGAAGAAAAGACGGCGGCCTCGTGTCGTCCACTGGCAATCCCACCTGAAGGGTGGGTATAGATAGCCTCCAGGCTCCTCGGGTCCCACGTCCGCTCCGAGCACGTCCCACCCAGTGGTCCACCTCCAGGTACCGTCCTGCTCCACGCCCCAACCGTGATCAGCGCTGTCCGTCGTCTGCATCCAACACAACAAGGTGTGGGCATAGCCCGTGCAGGGGTGAGTATAAGTTACTAAGTAAGGACCCCGATACCCCCGAAGGTCTCCCGAAATCCACAAAGGATATAGCACAAAAGAAAGATGCAATCACGAAGTAACATCTCACTCGACTTAAGTATATGCCCATACATATACCTAAGTCCCCAATTCTAGCTCTGCTCACGAGCTCAAGAACAACTCAATCCACAAAGGAAAGCAAGACTCAAATCCACAAGGAGAGTAAACAGTAAATCCAAAAAGGATAGTTCAACACAATCCACAAAGGAGAATAATATAAGATTCAGCTCAACCAGGTATACTTTTTCAGATGACGTCAAAGATGATCACTGATCCATCTAAGTCGTCGGACCCACGAAGGATCGATAGGTACTAACCCCCGCAAAAGACCCACACAGGATCGGGCTCACACAGAACCTGTAGGCAGTGGCTCACACAAAACCGGTAGTAAGGACCCACATAGGATCGGGCTCACACAGAACCTGGAGCACTGATCCACGTAGGATCGCTGAGTGCAGTAGTCGACGCAGTCCACTGAGGATCTCTGCACAGTCGTCGCTGCAGTCCACGGAGGATCTCTGCTCTGCCGTCGTCGCAGTCCACGGAGGATCTCTGCTCTGCCGTCGTCGCAGTCCACGGAGGATCTCTGCTCTGTCGTCGAAGTCACAGCCAGCGCTAGGGTTCCCGCACACAGCGAGCTCGTTTAGGAGGGTCCGCTCCATGAGCCGAGAGGCTGATACATCAACTGACACGTAGTCCGAAGTTGATGTATCCAAAAGTTCCGTATCGACAACAGGATCTCAACGCAACAGACGGCGCGTCAATCGGACGCCCGGTCTGAGAGTTATTGGCATTTTCGTCCCAGGGGCCCGGTTGGTTTTTAGGGAAAAACCAACCCGATCGTACTCCGCCTGTGTCCGATCCTCGGGCGGAGTATGCCAAAAGTTCCGTCTCACTTAGAGGAAACTACAACAGCTGACGGTACGTCGATCGGACGTCCGTAGCTCAAGTTATGAGCGTTTCCGCTCCGAGGGCCTGGTTGGTTTCGTGTATGAACCAACCCGGCCAAACCCAAAGTCTTCCGAAACCTTGAGTGTAATATACCTAAATGACCGTCTCGATCCAAGGATCGCGTAGCCGCTGACGGTTCGTCAATCGGAGGTCCCAGGCCCAAGATATGGGCAAAAGACCGAAGAAGGCCCGAAAACGGAGGTTCTGGGCCCGGGGCGACCCGGCCCGAACCCCCCCTGGGTCGGCCGAACCGGGTCGGCCCAACCCGGCCCGACCCGGCTAGGCCGGGTCCGGTCCGGCCTGGGCGCGGCCCGGCCGCCCGGACCGGCCGGCTCGGCTTCGGCCGAGCGGCCAAAAGAACTGCCGCGGGTTTGACCCGCGGCTTGGTGGAAAACGCGGCCCCGCGGGGGGGCCGCCTGTCACGCGGACGCGGCCGGGCCGCCGCGTCCCTCCCCGGTTCCGCGCGGCCGCGGAACCGGCCGCCGCCGCCGCGGCTTCAGCCACGGCGGGTTCCTCCACGGCGGCGCGCCGGGCGCCGCCGCCGCGCCGGCGACCCGCGCCGCCGCCTCCTTCCGCGGGCCGCCGGAGGTGCTCCGGTGGGCCGTTTTGCCTCCTGTCAGCGCCATTGCTCCTCCCGGGGGCCGATCTTCACTGCGGGATCAACGGATCGCCCTTGCCGCATGGTTCGTCATCGTCCGCCAAATCCGCACAACAAAAAGATCGGCGGAGGGTTGCCGGGTCTTGTTTGTTAGATCCGCACCCTCCGCGTTAGTCATAAACAACGGGAGGAAAAGAAATGACCAACCAAAAATTTTAAATAAATTAAAATTGTTCCGTGATCGGGTTCTTTATTTTAAAAGAATAAACACGGGAAGTAAAATATTCCAACAACCCTTACCTTGTCGTCGTCGTCGGACGAGAGGTTGTCGCGGAATCGCTCGTCGCGGAAGGAGGGGATCGTCGCGTCGTCGCGGAAGAGACGTTCATCGCACCGCGGAAAAAGCGTCGCGCCGACGATCTCCGGATTTAGAACAAACGGATTTAATTAATTAAATCCGTTGTCATTGAAATTAAAAAGGGAGAAACAAACGATCCGATTCTCACCTTAGTTTCCGAACGAGGATGGGCCGCGGAAGAAGAGGCGTCGCCGAAGAACGTCGCGGGTAGGGCTCGTCGACGTCGCAGATCACGGTGTGCGTCGTCGAATTCCGGTCGTCGGCGTTCTTCGCGTTCTTCGCGTTCTTCGCGTTCTTCGCGTTCTTCGCGTTCTTCGCGGAGAGGATGGAGGCTCAGTGGAATTGCACAACAAAAGCAATCCTCCAAAATAGACAAGTTTTTCTATTTTATTATTTTGCCAACAAACGCAAAACGCGTAAGTAACGACCCATTAAATTCGTTGAATTAATTCAACGAATGAAACAGCCCATTTAATTCACGAAATAAACCGCCCAATTAAATGGTCTGTTATGAAATTAAAGAAAACGCGTCGGTTGACTTTTCAGTTACTTTGACGGGTTTTCGCGGGTGCGTTACTTAGCGAAAGAAACGGCGGGGCTCGTGCGGGCCCCACCGCACAAATATCCTAACAAGGGGTAGGATATTTCCGGTCAGCACCCTATCCGCTTTAACTCAGTTCAAGTGGCTTCCAAGCAGCTTAAGTGAAATAAAATAAAGTTGTCGCACAAATTTTATTTTATTTCTGACTTTAAGCCCCAAAATTTAGAAACCACGTCTGAGCAAACGCAACTCCGGAAGAGGCGTTTCTAAGCAAATACCGGCGCTGCGATTTCATCGGTGCCCTCAGAATTCGATTCCGGGCACCGGTTCAAAAGATAGAAAAACCCGCTCGTCCGTTCACTGAACGTACCCGAGCCAAACTTCAGAAATTGATTCCGAGCACACCGGGCCTCGGAATCAGGTGTCGTTTGAAGCTGCGCTCTTGTAAAATTCCAAAGAAAATTAAAAAAAAAAAATCCTTGAAATTTGCGGGTCTTTACATATTAAAAAATTAGAGTAAATATATTATGAGATTAATAATTTTATACACAATATTTTATCGATGGATTTTATAAATTAGGGATATTATAAATTATTTGGTTCGAATTTCATATGTTTACTTGATATTATTAAAGTCAAAGAATTTAATTGTTCTAAAACATGACATTATTATTATTTTATAGTAAATAATGTTTCTAAAAATTCATTAAAATTCATAAAAATTATAAATTTGACCATTTTGTTAGAATAAGGTTTAAAATAACAATAATGACCCATTTATGTGACTCTTTTAAATTTATATTAAATATGTAGAATCTCATTGTGTAAGAATCCTTATTGTCATTATATATTTTAAAAGGGATAATGAGTGATTACAACTAAAATATATAGGTAAAAATATACTAAAAATATGTATAATGTTTATTTCATGAAGTTAAATCATACATTAAAACCTAATTTTCAAATTTGTGTTGTTTAATGGAAAAATTTCCATAAAATATGTTATATGTTATTTAAGTCAATGAAGGTTACCAAATGTCATTTTGTTTTTTTGTTTATCTTATCTATGTCCATATTTGGACAAAATCAATTTATGAGAAAAATCAAATTGTCCATTTTGAACAAAATAAAAATTACTTAATGATATATTTCTATTTTTATTTTTAGTGATTTGACAATGACCATAATTTCCTATGAAACAACAATTCAATATTTCCTCATTTAGAAAAACCATATAATAAATGTATTAAAAATATTAAAATTGACTTAAATTGAATGATTTAATGTAAACCATGAATTTTACTAATCTATATAAAATATTAAGTAGGTGTGAATTCATTATATTCCAATTCCTCCAAATTATTTATATATTTGAAATCAAATTAAATGCATCTTGTAATTTTTTCAATATTGATATTATTTCAAAATAATATTATATTATCTTGTTTTAAAAAATAAAAATATTTAATAAAACAAGTTTGTTATGATATGATAGATAATTTTATAAATTAATCTTTTGTGGTCCAAAATTCAATTTATTTGTAATAATTAAATCATTTTTATATTGAAAATTTTGATACCTTGGTTAAAAATTAAATAGCCTACGAAAAGGTTGATCAAAATGATTATGTTAAAAATGAAACTAACATGTATATAAATTCTTATTGTTTATGATATTAAAACATTATATTTACATATCTTATAATCCATGTACATTTTGTAGTATTTGGATTGATATTGGATTTATTAAAATTTAATCCTTTGAGATACTACAAAATTTATCATCACCTCAAATATAAAAGGGAACTTCCTCCCACACTTCAGTACACCAAATTGAGCCTTATTATATGAACATACTATTGGAAATTATCTTCTCCACTTACATATAAAAATTATTAGCTTATATTATCATCAAGATTCCATTCCTATATCATTTTATTGGATATATAAGGAAATTGTTTCAAAGAAGACGATGTTCAGAAACATATGAAGTAATTCTCTTGAGGCAAGGGTTTCTCATATCACATTTATATATATGATACATGTGATATTCATCAATGTTTCCCCATTGTGGTATATATAATTCAATTTTTGATATGTTATATCATGAATATAATTCTATTAATTGCAATTTAAATTTAATATGTAATTATTTCTCTTATGGATATATGAATAAAATTTCTCTAAAGTGGTAACAGTTTTATTTAAAAATATCATCATAATTAAATAGAGTGTGTATTTAAGTATTATCTAGGTAATAATTTCCTTCCATATCCATATTTTTTCCAGATTTATTGATATATAATTTTATCATAATCCGATCATTTATATAATTCAATATTGTACAAGTTTTACATCTTTATATGATGGTTTTAACTAAAACTTGTTTTTCATTTTCTGAATGAAGAAATTTTTTACATTTAATAAGAGTGTAAAAAAAATGTTTTTAGCATATAATACATAAATATAATTTCTATATGACATTAATAATCAATTACTTTCATCTATATTTTTACGTTTATGATGATATTTTTAATGAATATTATTTCGTTAACACATGAACTGTATTAATATATTAAAAAGTGAATTTCAATGATGAATGGATATTTTCCATAAGAATTATTTAATAACATTTTTATTAATTAATTAAAACAAACCAATTATTGATTATAACATTATAAGAATAAAATAAAAGGTTCCCAATCATATTGTTTAATTTAATGGTTTTGGTTTATGATTGTATGATGTTTACAAAACCTACTTCTTTTCCATGGGTTATTCTATGATTGAATTTTTATAAAACCAATTTCTTTTCATGGATTATTATTTAATGAATGGTTTATGATATTTTGTATCACATATGTATAGTTTCAATTATGTAATGGGTATGAACTATATCTACCTCCAATGCATTTGATAGAGATTTATATCTCATGAGATAGATAGTAATGGAATAGGGATTGATCAGTGTTCAGTACGGGACATTATACACTATAATGTTAATAAGAGTGAACCTTGACTACAATGATGGTGTGGGGAGTTAAATCATTCGACTATGATAATATTATAAATTATCCTTGATTATTATAGAAATTATTTTCTAGGATTGTGTGTACACCACAATTCCATGTTTGATGGCCATGTTATGTTCTCATGGCTCATGTTCTTTGATTACTTTATGATTCATGTTTTAGAAAATACAAATATTTGGTTACATGTTTCTATATTATAATATTTGACATGTATTGTATGATTTTCAAATATAATTCTCATGTTACCATAGCATTATAATAATTTTATGATTATGTGATCATTGATATATTGTTTATTTACCCCCATTGTGAATCAATTCTCAATCTATTTATCTAGGACCCCTTTTCCAAAATTATGAATAATGGTCATAGATTATTTTTTTTATAATTTTTTTATATGTAAGGATTATTATTAGAGTTTTTGAATACTTGACATGGAATATGAAACGGTAAATATAGTGGTATATGATTTTAATCTTTAAGAACTATGGGTTTATAAATAAAAAGTGTTAATATATTTTCCTATTTTTATAAATATTTAAACATAAAATGATAATGGATATAGAAGAGATATATTATTTCCTTTTGACGTTGTAAGTATGTTTTGATGGAAAAAACCGGGTCACATTTATTGGTATTAAAGAAAGAAAATTAAATTATATGTTTTTAGAAATATATTCATGAGTTCTAATTTTAGGATGTTACATGGTAACTAGAAATCTTAGTGTTCTAATTCATAAAGAGTTCAGTTCTAGATGGAAGGTCAGGGGCATTTTCATTAGTATCTCGTCACAGCGAGGTAGATTTTGTGGTAGAGATTGCTGATGCTTGTTCAGTAGCTAAGGTATGGTGGAGTAGGAAGATAGAATCCATGTCTTGGACTCTGTCAATAGGTTCCTAGATCATAGAGTTGTAATGGAGGCTAGAAGTTGAGTGGAAAAATTATGGATGTGTTCAGATGAAAATGAAAGAGGTAACTAGACCTATTGATCAAGAAATTATTCGATCTACGATTAGCTTATCATCTTCCCTTGTATTTGATTTGTTTGATTTAGGAGTATATCACTCATTAGTCACTCCCACAATGGTTTGTTATTTAGGATTGGATATGGAGAGGGTTCTAGTTACAATATTTTTGTCTATGTCGATTTGAAGTTAAGATTCTTTTTTAATGATTACAAGAGATGTATATCAGTGATAGAGATGCATCCGTCAGTGCATGGTACATTCTTACTACAGATAAAACAATATGATGTTATCCACAACTTGAATTCGATGGATTCTTGGTGTGAAACAAATGAATTACACTGGGTCATAGTTTTTTCGGATATGGAGGGCCAATAAGTGGTGTTTGTTTGAGAGAGAGGTTATCAGATATGTGTAAGGTAGATAGATCCAATTTTGTATCATTTGATATAGATGTATATTGAATATCCAAGAGATTTTGTTCCCATGTTTTTTAGGAGTTCTTAGATGTATTTCTAGAAGATTTTATGGACCTACTTACATGATTATATGTAGAGTTTGTGATATAGATACAGTCACATAGGACAATGATTTTGATTGTTCCCAATCAGATGGAAGCCTCTAAGTTACATGAGTTGAGTTTGGAGGGGTTTAATATAGTATACAATGTTTTTATCTAACCTAATGTGTCTATGTTTGTTTTCAATGTACTGGGATTATAATCTAAGGATGTGTACTAGAGTTTGAAACAAATAATATTCAAGACATGATACCCACTTCTGAGGATCAATGATATGTTAAAATAGTTAAGAAGAGCTATTTGGTTCTTAAGTATTGATTTATGATATATATTTCACCATTTTATTTTTAAGGATTAGGATATCTTGAATAATTCATTCATGTTCATGTATAGAAACATCGTTTTTTATTTAGGACATTTGGTGTCAATGATGATCTAACCTTCTTCATGGGGCTTATAATTAATTTGTTCCTTGAGATTCCAAAAACATCAACATTGTATTCATCAAAATTATCATGATATACATGAGGTTATAGGGGAAGCATGTTAATCATTTTAGAGCTATTTTTCATATCCTTTGAAACCACTAAATATAATAGATTTTTTCTATGTTAGTGTTTTGGATAGAGGATATTAACTTCCTTAGATCTGTGATGTCTCATAAGGGTGGGGCAGTGGACCCATCAAAGTTATATAATGTCATTATTTGGGATGAACTAAATATTGCGATAGAGGTTCACAGTTTCTTTTGTCTCAAAATAAATTATCAAAGTTTTATATCCTATTTATTTTGAGTTTTAGTAGTATTGTCTATGTTGAAAAAGATAGGAAAAAAATTTATGTTAACTGATCTGTATCTGGAATAATTCAATTATTTTAAGGGGAAGTTAATTGGTTCAGCCGTGTTTTTTTCAAGGAGGGTGTGTTATTTATGTTTTTTATACGGAATATCATATGGTGTTGTGATAAATTTCGATTCATCCATGGGAAAAGGTCACACATGATTCTAGATAGTTATATCTTGAAGTGAATAACAATATCACTCATTATATGGAGTTAATGGATATGGGGTTTGAACTAATGTTATTGTGGAATTGTTTCATCTGTGAGTGGTTTTTGGTTTTCAAAAAACATTAGATCTTGAAATTTTTTATCTCTAAGTAGGATATAAATCTAATATATTGTGGGTTTATATAATTTTTTATGATTAAAACCTTGAAATCCATTTTACCTATAGAAAGGGGAATGTGGTCCCTGATACATTGAGTCATAATTCTTGAGAGGATATGACTCGAGAGTCTATAGATGTTTGGAATTGAATATATGATATTTCAATGATGAATCTTGATGTTAGAGGTAGAATCCAGCAAGTTTTACTATATCAGATGTCCTAGAGTCTTATTTGATTCAATATATGGAGGATTCTTAGTAGAGGATTTCATTGGTAGAGGGGACATGTGAACATGTTTCAAATGAGGACTCACCTGAGGGATAGTCAAAAGATTGTAGGAATCATGTTCAGATAAAAGCGATGTTGTTTATTATGCAAGGAATTCATGATTTCATTCTATATCAGTTCCAAAATTCACCCTTACTGGTATATAAAAGACTAAAAATGATTTTATTTTTTCTTTAGGATGCATCTTTTGTGTAATGTTATTAAATAGTTAATTGCATAGTTTGTGGAGAGGTGTTTAGCTTGTCAATAAGTGAGTGCAGAGCACTATGTTACATGATGTTTCTTGTAGTAATTTTTTGGATTATGAGTGGAAATGGGATGATATATAAATAGAAATCGTAATAGAGATACCCCGAGACTAGGGATTATGTGATGTATTTTGGGTTCTTGAAGATTTAATATTGTACTCGGCTCATTTTCTTGTGATCCAGGAATCAAATTTTAGTAATATTTTGGCTAGGAATTATATTGATGATATGGTTTGGATTCATGGGTTACCGAGGAACATTACCACTACTCTAGATCCTTATTATTCCTGCTATTTATTTAGTTTATTTCATAATGATTTTGGTTTTGAAATGTCCCTTTACATTACTTTTTACGCTTAAAAATATGGGATGAAATCTAGAAACTAGTGGATATGTTTCGATCTTGTTTCTTGGTTGTTTGAGGATCTTTGGAATGATTGGTACCCTTGAAAAAATTTCATATAATGACATCTACAAATAATTTATTTTAATTTCCCCATTTGAGTCATTGTAAGTGAGGTTGAGTCATTCTCTTTTTAGTTGGATGTATAACAAATATTCAACAATTCTTGGTCTTGAAATGGGGAATAGAATGATCAAGATGATCAATTTGTCCATGTGTACATGGGGGTGGCACATGATCATCAAAATTCCTATTCATATCATTGTAATAGTCCCAAATAGTTTGATCTCAGAAACCATATTTTCTCTAGAGTATCTCCTAGATATAGTAAATATAGTTATTTTAGGGGGTTAGGAATTATAACATGTTTTTTGTGGCCTTTGAGGTGTTGGGGTTTATTGGAAAGGCTATATATTAATTTCTGTTTCCACTACAGATGAAGAAGATTCATGAAGTCTTCAACTACTTTCATATTCTATGGTATCATAACAATGACTCCAATGTCATTAGATCAAAATAATTGGGTTTCCAATACAATGAGAAGTGTGTTTAGCGAAAAAAAGTGATCAAGAGACAATTAGATAAGGTGATGCATTGGTACACTATTCCATTGGATCATGTGTATTGTAAGAATGATGGTCTTAAGGAAAATACTCTTGAGTGATAGGTGAAATGTTTTTTCCTAGTACCCATAGATATTTAATGTTTTTTCTTACATAATTTTGTATTAATTATGTGATTTTTGGATCCCACGTTATTTTAATATGTTTTGTTTCATTGATCTGTGATGAATAATGGGTGATAATGTCCCCAACATTGAATAGGTGAGGACATGAATCCTAATCGAGAAACATTATACACTAACACTATTTAAATCTTGTAGGTGAGTCAGTTCCATCCAAGGCGGACAATATATTGACATAGAGGATGAGTTTTTTGGATTTGTGTACTCAAAGAAGTGCTTTGTGTTGGTTGTGGGCATGGTTGGTTTGGGATGTGTATAAGTTCAGAGGGTTATGCAGGTGTTTATGGTGAGACGAGGTAGTTTGTTGTTGGTGATAGATAATTTTGTGTTGTTCCTATTAAGAGGTGGTTATTTGGTTGTATGATGTGTTTTTGGGGAATTTTTTTATTACGTGTTTGGATACTGGTGTTTTGAAATGTAATGAAGACCCTAATAGGTAATTTGTGGTGTCGTTATGCAGATCCAATTATTTTTATCATGAATGGTTTAATTCATGAGGATGATAGTCATTTTATTGGTATCTAATATAATGAACCATGGCTTCTCTACCTATTAAATTATCACTTTTTTGGGTTTATAGGGTCTTAAGAAGAGATTTCAAGGGGTTTTTGTGGATGTAGGAGTTGAAATAGTATGATAGTATGTGATTCATGACATGTGTGTTTAGGGAACTCACAGCTTGTGTTTAGTGTTAGAGGATTATCTGAAATAGATTCTTATTTAGAAATACTGACACATGAATTGTGTTAATTCAGGTTGAGGTGGAGTAATATTTAGCAGAAACAGATTATATAATAACATCGTACCCTATAACGGTTTCACATGTTTTATTTCATGAGCCCCATGAAATTATTTTCATGAATACGAAATTAAATACGTGAATAAGGAAAAGTATTGGGTTTTTATAATTCTTATACATTCAATTCTCATATCATTCCTTCATTCCTTATATTATTTGTGGGGAAAAATCAAAAGTGCTTTAAGAGGTCTTCCCTAAAATCTCCCTTTACAAAACACATTCGGTTCTAGGGTTGAGTACTAGAGATCCGTGGTTTTATTCTCTCAATAATACATTTTTATCTCCCATTATTCTTTGGAGAGTCACTATTGTGTTTTGGTTTTGATCTAGGCTTGCATTGTGGTTCATTTTTCACAAGAATTTTCTATGATCAATGTTTCTTTAGAGTTTAGTAGTGCAGTATATCTTTTCGAGCAGTTTTTCATCACCCTAAGGTGTGTAATGAGTAAAAAATTATTTCTACAGGCAGGGATCCCCTTTCTCAAATATTTACAATATATGAGTGAGATTACCATGATTCTTCTATCCATTGCGTGGATATTGAGGGTCAACATAATCATCTAATAAAGTTCTATAATAGTTATTGTTGGGTATGGAGGAGATCTCACATGCTTTACTACATTCATGTTTTTTTTTTATGATATTTTACAACCTTATTCCCAATATTTAATGTAATAGTTTAAGGGAGCCTTTTTTCTATATATTATATTTGATGGGACCCTTACTATTGTTATATTTAATCACACCCTAAATAAAATTCTAATGAATTTATAATTGTCTAATAAAATATATATCCATGGAATATTGTTTTGTGTGATAATACACATGATAAATACATAAGTATTGTGATAAATACCATGAATAATTGAAGATGATGAAATGTATTATTGTTGTTGTGTCTGGTTACATTATTGTGCTTATTGTGGGTTGTAGGAAATCATGTGGTGGAAGAGATGAACAGATGGGTTATATGATCTGTGGGGTTGTGATGATTAGGTTTGTTGGAATTGATATGATGTCAGAATCTACAAGATGTGTTTTCATATTCTTGTAGTGAAAAGTGGTTGTGGTGTATGAGGTGGTTTTGGTGTGTATTTTTATATCATTTAGCGATGTTGTTGTTGTTGTGATATGCGGCGATAATGATGTTCCATGTTTGTGTTTTGTGGAAGTTGTGGTATGTGGAAAGTGAGGCGTGGTGTTTTTGTGGTGATATTTCATCCTTTATTAGTTGTGGTGATGTTTCTTGATGTGAGTTGGTAAAGATGTGATGCGCCTCAGTTGTTTTTGTTTCTTGGATAACAATAGAATAAAATAATAATAACTAAATTAATGGGCTATAAGTTGAATATAATGAGGTGAAATGTTTTTGGTAAATGGTTTTTATGATTTCAATAAACGAATAGTGATTTTATGTGTGGATGTAATTGACTTACCAATGAAATATTGTGTAAATAGATTAATTTAGAATGTTGTGAACTTGTAGTTGAATGTGGGAAATGTTGTTTTTTTGTGTGGTGGTGGTGTGGAATTCCACATATAGTGGTGTTTTTTCATTCAATAGTTGGTGTGTGTGAAAATGGTGGTGACATTATTTATGCTAATATAATTAATGTGAACCCATTGGATGGGTTCAATGTGATATATATATATCAGGCTTGTTTATGTTATTTCACTGAACACCCACCTGAGATGAATTAACATATCAATAGTCAATGATTTTGATGTCCGGGTGTTTTCCCAATATCTAGGTTGTTGGTGGCATTAAAGGATGGTTATCCATTTTTCCATAATCTTCCTTCAATAGTGAAGGACTAGGTCTCTTCGAGATAAATTTGTAGTGATGAATTAGGTATTTTATGACATGGTGTGACATGGTGAGATGTGATATGTGGTTGGGGTCACATATTGTAGGGAGAGGGAAATATGTGTATTTCTTAAACATTAATGATACCCTACAATCCTATTTATATGATGAGATATGATTTGATATTGTAGTTGTCTTCAGGAGAGACATGATGCAATGGTCAATGTGTCTTCATGTGAGATGTGATGGGTTGTGGTTGTTATATGGAGATTCCTAACACTAGAACCAAATTCGATAACTTTATAGGGTGGCGTAGATAAAGATACATCCTCACCCACATTATATATGGCTATTATGTTATTTCAGATGTACTGAAGGGATGGGAAACATGAAATTCCATGTTAGAGAATAAGTATAGAACATCTGTGGGGAAGTTGTAGTGGAGATAATTGCATTGTTTTGATTTTATTTATATATTATTATATTGCAATCATGATTTATTGATCAAGACATATCTGGATAATATTGGTATGATAACCATTATAGGTTCATGATTGTTCTAATTTCTAATCACCAGTAAATTATCATGATATTTTCACATGTTCACTTGAGTTCTTAGGGATGTCCTTGCTATGTATATATTTTGTTGTCACCCCATGTATATTAACTAATATTAAGGATTCTGTATGTTTCTCTGGGGGACCAATCTTGACGTTACTATATTTGGTTAGGGATTTTGTCGAGTCACTACCATAGTCTTATATTTGGTGTAATTACAGGCTTTCTCTAAATTGGATTATTTGTTTCACACATTATCTGATGGTTTTTCAATTACCTTAATATTATTTGATGGATTTTTGTGGTGGTAATTTATCCTACCTCTTGATCCTTCTTTATTTATAGAGGTTAATTCCTCCCATTTGGTAATATTTTTATTCCCTCGATACTAGTCTCCATTTTATGGACTACTTTAGGTGATACTCATGGGTAATTATCTCTCTCCTTTAATTAGTATATCATTAGAGGGATGTGGTTGTGATATTATCTACATGAAGACGAGAACATGTTGTTAAATAATTATTTTTGCAGATGAAAATCCTTTCATTACATATATATTTATTTTTGTTATCAATAAGTGGGGGACAGAAACAATGAAATTTTAATTGAAATAGGTATAAAAACCAAATCAAAAGAGGGATATTCATAATCAAAAGTGATTAATTGATGTTGAATGTGATTTCAATAGGATTCTATGATGAAAATTAAATGAGTTTTAAAAATTATAACTACTGAAGTATTATTAATGTCCTTGATATGTTCTAAAAAAGTTTTGTGTGGGAACTTATTTTACAATAATGTTTGTAATATTATGAGGATGGCATGATATAATGAATTATATACTTATATTTCTCTACGTATTATTTCTAACTAGCCTTAGACTAATAATGTAGCCAATAACATATGATCTAGGATCCATCTCAACCAACATTATGGAAGTATTTCATCAACCAGAAAGGGGATCCAACTCACAGAGCCCTCATATATGAAACAAGGAAGAGGTGGGCCATATTGTTCCCAAAAATGTCAAATCTTATATGATATTGAATGGGGTTTTGAAAGGTAGTATATTATGTGCAGGAATGGCCAATGAGAAGTCTATGTTTACATTCAATGTTATCTCCATACATGGGTACCCAATGATGTTCTAAATGCATCAAAATTTCTTCATGTCATAGTGAAATAAATCCATTATGATGAAAATAATCCAATGAAAATTTTGAGTTCAATTAGTAGAAGTCATATAATTACAATAAATATTGTATGAGCTATAACAAATTTTGAACAATATTATCAACTGAAAATATCATGGGATCACTTGATCACCCAGTCATCAGATGAAGTCATTATGCCCAGAAATGAGACATTTTATAAGTTAGAAAATGTTTGTTCAATGATTTGATGTCTTTGAATTTTATAACACTGGGTCAATGGATGTTTTTGATAAATAACAATATACCCCACCATTCTCTTATAGGAGATAAAATAATATCTGAGAGGGTTGTTTGGGAGAAAAATATTTTTGAGGAAGATATCAATACTCATTAATATATTATATACATTCATGCAAATTATTTATAGACATTCATGGTAACATGATAATTTTATGATTTTTTCACATAAAGGATATGTCTATCCAGATCATATATTGATGTGAATTAGATTTTCAACACATTTATATGAAAGGATGATATTACGTTTTCATGATTTGGTTACACAAAACCATTATAAGAAGATATTAGTTGATGAACCATGAGGATTTTCATATGAAACTTATAATGAGGTAGAAGAAAATATATATTATTGAGTAATAAAAAATTAAGTAAACATTAATAGTATTTTTGAGCAGGGTATTACCCAATGAATATGATAAAGAACCTAAAAATAATAATATTCAATAATGAGGTTTAATGAGAAAATTTATGTTTTAATTATATATCAATATTTTCATATACAATAAATAAAACTTCTATGAATTTTTTTGAATTTCAATTGTTTCACCGAAAACAATGAATTTGATTAATAAGGCTATTAATATTATTATTAGTGAATAAATATTTAGAAGCAACCATGAAATACACATAGAATGGATACTACGAACTAAATTTAAGACTCTAGTTGAGTAGATTTTTAGAATGAATTCATACCTGATTATTCAGTGATCAGTGTGGTTAAGACATCATAAGAAAAATGGTTGAATTTCACATGAAAAGTTTCACTAATTCAATATATCATTTATGGGTAATCAAAATTGATGAGAAAGAACTAATTTATTTATAAGGAGCCATTGTATATACTTGATGATTTACCTAACAAATAAAAATTTATAAAGATCGTTGAAGAAGCTTAATAGATCATCCAGCATGGGATGGGGAGAATAAGGAGGAACATGTGACTTGGGGTATAACTAGATTCTAATAATGCTCAAGAGACTTGGGGTATAACAATTTGAATGGTTGGGGTCTAACAATTGAGTAAGAGAAGTTGAATTTCGCGGGGTATAACTTAGATTCACTGGAGGATAGTCTAATAGGTGGTATTACAAGTTTCTTCCTGAATAATTAAAATTTATAACAAGATTATAAAGGTGAATATGTAATCATGGGGTATAACTATTTATAGGAAGGAGTATGTCTTAATACCAAACATTGTAAAAATATTGTCTTCTATGTTTCATTTTATTTCTTCATTTTATATATCATAAACTCATCATAATAGGTGATATTTATTTCAATTAAATGTAGATAAAATAAAAATATAATAATTCATTAAATCATACCATATTCGAACCCCTTCTCATTTTGATTACAAAATCCATTTGGAACTTTATAATAAATCTTTTTTCTTTTTTAAATTACATTTATAATTCTATTTGTATTTTATTTTTTTTATATAAATTTCTCTTATTTTATTCATTTATTTATGTTTTATGTTTTTAGTGATCAACACTTGGGAGATTAACTCACTGGTGTTATTCTAATAAATTAGGTTGTACCTCTCCTTGAAACATACATGATATGATTCAATTAAAAATTAACTTACATGTTAAACTACTAGAATTAATTGATAATAATGAATCATTTAAATGAGGGGGAGAGATCCTTTGTAGTTAAGGATTTTTATATTTATATTTTCCAAATTATATTTTTCTTTTAAAATCTATTTTTCTAATTTTTAATGATTTTTTAAATCTTATGAGATCAAATTATTACCATTTACTTTCTTGAAACCCCTATAAATGAGTGAACCAAATTATCCCATTAAACAAAAATATATTATTGTATAAAATGAATTGTTTTCCAAGTTCAAAGATTTTATAATTCCATGAATATACTTATTATCATTTAATCACATGTGATATGTCATTATTTTTATCATTGAAATCACCATCCAAATAGGCATATAAATTATTTATTTCATATGATTTACGTTCACCTCATTTCTGATGAGAACCAATCCATTCTTACATTAATTATTAATTGATTTGTTAATATCAAAACATAAGGGTTTGAGGTATTTTTATTAAATTATTGTCGAATTTAATTGGTATTAAAATTAAACTTTCTAGGGGAACACTTTCATTCGATCCAACATTTACATTTAATTTCTGTATACCTTAGAAAAAATAGAAAACCTTTTAATTTATTCACATAATAAGACAATTTTTCCTATCCAACATGCTATGGAAGTTAAATATCACGATCAATTTGATCTTATTTGATTTTGGTGGGGAGATTTATTATCTTTATTTACACCATTTAGTGTTACTTTGGGTAAACAATTAAATAATTAAAATTGTAGTTCTACAAAAATATTTTCATTTTTGGGGATTTTAGATTCCAAATAAACCTCACTACCTAAAAACATAATCTAGGTATAAATAAAGAGTATCAAACAAAAATTCAATTTTCTTGAAAACAGATTAGTACATTTAAATTTTTCTATAGAAAATTTGAATGGAGTGTAGCTTTGTTAATTTATTCATCATTATTTGAGAAAACTTTATACTATAGAGTATGAAGAGTATATCATACTTGGGTCAATATATGAATCATGAATGTTTTATTAAATAAATTCTAAACCAAATTATTCTTCCTTATACTTTTTTAAATATAAAACAAAATAATCAAATTACACATAACAAATTTAAAAACTAATCATGATAAATATATATCTGTGACTACCATCAGGTAGAGATGTATGAATTTATAATGCCTATGGTGAATCTTGAATAAATTTTGATGAGAAAAGCCTTGTGGGAAATTTTCATTCATCTAATGAGGGAAAATTCAAGGGAGGTAAGTGATTTCCTTATATGGTATAAGAAATGAATTAGACATGTATTAATTCAGATAAATTTATAATATGAAATATCATATTTCTATGAGACATGATATGTTTATTTTCTTGGTGTAAAATATTTTAACCTCATTTACATATGTTTTAAAAAAAATTGTTTTACTATTTATGCTTACTTCTCCTGATTTCCATGTTCTATTTTTTGAAGAATTTATAGAGATAATATATTATATTAAATTTAATATGTTTTTATATGAATTAATACATTCCAATTAATCAATTTGAGTTTAATTTCATTATTTTTTTGATTTTAGGAATATCTTATGATTAAATAACAGAATTGATTAATTTTTTGAAATTCAAATTATTTTCTATAGTAATTGTATTTAGAACCAAAATAATATAATATGGGCTTAGTGATAATTATAATTTCTTCGGGGATAATAAAATCCCTTAATATGGAAATAAATTATGGAAAACAGATTTGAAAACTCTAATTAAATGATTTATATCATATGATAGAGGAAATAGAATGATGTTATTAAATTTGGATATTAAATATTACTCAAACGATAATGTTCACATCTGATTTAACAGTTAAATTCACTAATTAATAAATTTGCTTCATAAGTCAATGCAGAAGATGAAGATGAGTCTCTTTAAATATAAAAGGTTACCATCAATTATTAACTAATTATTTTTTGTACATGTACATGAGGATTTTAAATTTTGAGGGTATATACCCAATAGAATTCATAACAACATTAAATAATTACTCATTGTGAGTTTTTAATGATTAGAGGCATAAAAATGTAAACCATTTTTTAGATAGATATACATATGATATACCTCACTTTATGTAATTTTATGATAGGCTATGCTAATTCTCATTATGCTATATTGATATTAGAGAGGAGGTAATTTTTATTATTGATATGGTGGAGTGTGTGACATATAATATCTAGATGGTTCATGAGAGGATGAAGGAGACAGAAAAATTTCCTAAGGATTATAATGATCATAGGAGGTGGACCTTGGATTTTGAGTTTGGGGACCATTTTTCTAAAATGGTTTCCCCTAATCATGTAAATAATGGATTGGTCTAGGGAGAAATATATCAAACCACATTATTGGACCCTTTGACGTGTTAGGGTGTATGGGTGAGGTGGATCATCCGTTTCCTTTTTTTAGTAGATTGATCATATTCATGATGTCTTTCATATGTCTTAGCTTCATCGTTATATTTATTATGACTCAAATGTCATTTTATAAGGATAGTTAGATGTCTAGGATATTGTGATACTAGTTGAGTGGCCGATTGAGATATAAGACCTCTATGATGTGGTGTTTTATGACTGTTTCATACCCTTAGATTATGTTCTATTATATAACTTTGGTCTGGACGATATTACATTAGATATGGAGCTATATATGTGTATCTAGTACCCATAGTTGTGTTGTAACATCCTACCACTTCTCATTTGGTATATGAGATATCAGCATTCTACTACCCATTGGTTACATCCCCATTACACCAAAGGTTAAATAAAATTTCAATGGAATGAGAATTGTTTGTGTGATGATTTTTCCATAATTGAAAACAAGTAGAATATAGTATAATAAAAATTAAAGAAATACTATATGATGCCTAGGTAAAATAGTTTAATACAAGGTAAAGAAAAGACCCATAAAATTAGAGTGAATGAATAAACATGTAAAACTTACAAACAATTACTTAGAGACTTCAATAATAAAAATAAAACCGAAGAGATGTCATCTAAAGAAATACGCAACCAATATTCATTGTCCAACTCCTCTGGCTATGCCCATGGTATCATTACACATCATTGAAGAAATAAAATACCTGCCCTTTTCATATATCCTGAAAAATAACATCTATAAATGTATTGTGGGGTCCATTAAGGAGGTATATATAAACACTATATGATTCCCCTAGAGACATCCCAACACATGCCACTTCGACAAAACATTTTAACATAATTTTTGAACGAACAAGTCAAAAGTAGTTAAATAGTTTATATAATGGAAAAAGAGAAACCAAGTGAGAGAACTGTATAAATAATTATTTTCATCTATTCATTATTTGAATAACCTTCCCATGTTCACACACACAAACATGCACTCATACAGACACAAAAATTAATAAATGGTGTTACTATTAAAGGTGGAACTCCCAAACCATAATCAATCCAAACATGAATAGTGTAACTTCATATCCACACTATATTATCTGTGAACATACACCAATATAATTATTCAAAATTCCATGCTAATGAAAATCAAAAAAATAAATATCACCTTAATAACATTTCACAAAACACTTTGTTTTCTTCAGAAACAATTCAATTATTTTAAAATCACAATTCTAAAATCATATGTCGTGAGGGTGTTCCAAAAAGATATCAAATTTTACAAAATCAAAATGCCTAAAAAATATTTATTTTAGGAAATCGTACAAAATAACAAGTAAATAATAATTATTTAAAAAAATAAATGACTTATTGTTTTAGAATAGTGGTGATAATAGAGAAATCACATACCTCTAAAATAGTGACAGAAATAAAGAACGACAAAAAAAGATTTTAAATCTAGGTTCCCAAAACCATTAATCAAATCAATTTAATAAGTTAACATCATGATAATGATCTAATCATAGAGATCTATCTGCAACATAAAAGATCTATGGAACAAGGAGAGAGAGAGTATATTAGTAGACCTATTAATTAAAAGAAAGGAAATGGGAATACCGATGATTTTAGTTCACCAATAAATGATGAATTGACCAAAAAATGTTTTTTATTGAAAGGAATGACATTGGGATCCAAGGAGGGGATTGAAACGTGAGACCTCAGTGGAATGAAGTTGAAAAGTTGATTTGGGTGCATTAATACAAATTAAATTATAAAATATTCTAGGATGAGAAACAGAAGACTAAGATTTAGAATATACCACCATGGAACAGTCCCCCTAGACAGTGGAACAGTCCGGTTAGATCATGATGTCAGATACTAGGTAATGAATATATGAAAGTCATGTTACTGGATATGTTATAGATACTTTAGTCTAGTAATGGGTCCATGAAGCATCCACTCACACCACAATATTTTTAAATATAGCTTACTCCACAATCCACCCCCTATGTGAAGGAAATACCAAAAATGATATAGGGATGAGAACTCCACGCTGATCCACTTATGCCATGGCTAATGGTTTCTAACCATATCTTCCTCCCTCCACCTAGTACCCTATGAGGACGGTAGGATCTTTCTTCCACATGACACAAAATCATACTCCATATCCTCATTCATTATGATATATCCTTCCCAAAATAACTGAACTCATCTGAATCCTCCAAAAAATAAATCCATGATTTGTATAAGCTCAAATACATAAATAAAGAGCATATTATTCTAAAAGGCAGGTTTGTTACATGTTTATTTATTTATTTGTTCTACGATGTTATGTTTATGATGTAATTTATGCTTATAAGTTGGGGTTTTATGATAATGGTGTTCAATTAGTGTTGTTGTTACAAATCTTTCTTTGTTCTTGTTTGTGTAGTATATATTCGGGTAGTGTTTAGTAATTTCTTGTAGTAAACTCTACATTATCTAATTGGGATTGATTATTTGGTATAAGAATAATTATAAAGGAATATAATGTAATTCCATGAACATTTTTATCATTTAATCTATGTTTTCTAGGGGATTAGGGTTCCCATGAAGGATTTTGGTGGCAATCTAAAAAGTTCAATGTTTAGTTTTTACCATTTATGGGTAAACTAGACCATGGTAGTGGGTTTGGTTATATAAATTTCGATTTTTTCAGGATATAATGGTGTTCCTAACTATTTTATGTTAGTTGTGCTATGAATAGTTAACCACCACTAGTGAAATAGGATGGGTGGGTTTATTTTGGGAATGATGTATGGTTTTCACCACTTGTTAAACATCTTGAATCAATGGTTACATTGGGTTACATTGTTACGGATGGTGGACTACGCAATACAATTGGTGTCCCTTAAGTGAAATGATGAAGAAATGATCACACCACATCATGCATTTGGTGTTCTGAGGGAAAATGGATGTGGTATTTTCACCATGTCATGGTGTAAGGAATTTTGTGGGAGAAAATGATGTTTAAGACTTTAAAAAAACCTTTATTTAAGTATTTTGTGATATAGTAATAGTCTTGTGTTTGGAAAGAGGCCACTATGACCTAATCATAGGTCTCAAATTTGTGTTTAAGTCCACATATGTTTTCCCAATAATTAAGGGAGATGACCTACTTTGGTTTGAATCCTTTTCCCATCATTTGACCCTTTGCCAAAATCTATCCCTTATTCCATTCTTTATTTAATTCCATTAGATTGACTAACCCACTGGTTCATCCATATCATTGTTCCTTGCATTATGGTAGCATTTTCAACACTAGTATCTATGATTCTCCAATTATTATTTTTAATAATGTTTTGTCTATTGTAAAACAATTATTTTGGGGAATGTATTGATGCAGGTTTGATGAGTAGAGGCTCAGTGAATATGGAGCTCCCCCTTCATACCCATCCTTACTCATAAAATAAGAACATGTCAATAGTCTAAGGTACTGATTAAATAAAATAAAACATGAAAACCACGGGTTTCCTCCCTTGTTCTTATTTTTTTTAACGTCACTAGCTCGACATGAACCCCCTAACTTACCTGATACCAACTATCAATATTTTAAGAACCCCATATTTCTCCACTTCTAGTTTATTGAGATTTGATTCATTGTTTCGAATTTTTGTCATGTAAAAACCTATTTTCTACAATGAGTGGGAAAATCCAAGGAATATCAGAAATGGTTGATCTAGATTCCTCTGTAGTCTTTCCTAAGAAATCAATGATCATTCCAAATTTTTTGGTTTCAAGAGGTTAATTAATTCCAACTGAAAGATCCTAATTATACACTATGAATGGATAATTGGGTGGGGAAGGAAGGATAATAATTTAATGCTTGGGATTCATAGTACATTCAAACACAAGTTGAGATTTTGAATCCAACTCAGTTTCATTTTCCAAATTTCTCAACAAAATTGGCTCCTTTAGAATATAAGATTCAATCTTAAAATTGGATAGATTAGTGTCAAGAATGGTTATGGATTCAATGTTTTTAATTTCTCTCAATGGTTCAGTGATTTGGGTTTTTGAAAAATTATTAATAGAGTTATACATAGGATACTCAAGCCAGAATGTCAAACTTCCCTCTTTTAAATACATGAAATCAATTTCCTCCTGATTTAAAGACCCTTCAACAATTTCTTGATTCACTTCCCCTACCCGAAATTCAAATTTTTGTTCTTCAATAAAGTCATGAGAGGTTTGTGGGAAGATATAAACTCCACAGAATGTTTTAGAAGGAACAATTGGTGTTGGGATGAGTTCCCCACAAGTATTAATGCATTTTATTTCTAATCTCAAAGATGATACCTCAGAACTCATTATCTCCATTTGATTACAGAACTTTTCAATCAGTGTCTGAGGAACATAATTTTTTTTTTCAGTTGATCATCATGGAATTCTCTAAGATTCATCTCTTCAACCATCCTTGAGCGGGCTGAAAATATATCCTTTAAATATTCATCATCCCAATGATTGTACATGTCACAAGGTGTGTTGTAATTAATCAAGGGTTGATCAATGAAATTTTCTAATTTAGGGGTTTCCCAATATTTATTTTCCATTTTATTCTAGCATGAGTTCGTGACATAGTAATTTGAAAGATACTCTGTTGGAGAAGACAGAAAGTTGGATTCTAGATTCATAGGACACACATAAACATAAAAGAGTAAAGATAAGAGAGGAGGTGAGAATAGAGAAAGTGGGGTGAGAAAAGGATGATACTGTCTAAGGTAGCTTACATGGGTCCCCATAAATGGCACCAAAATTTGGTGTCGCACAAATTTACCCAAGTTTTAAGGGTTAAGCGGTCGCTTGCAGTGTAGCTTGGGTTGTCGAATCCTTAGAAACATAAGAAGATATTTAGACACACAATAAAAAGAGATGTATTTTGGCTATGAAGTTTCCATCATGGGTTGATTTTATATGGTTTTATAAGAGAACTAAGAGATATATGTGATTTCAAATTATTAGAAAATGAGTTGATCCTTGGTTATTGCTCGGGGTGGAGTGGATGATTTTTTTTTACAATTTCAATTTCATTATCTTGAGAAGGATTCATATAATGAATTCAAACTAACCTCATCACTTACTAATTAAGCACCTTAAAAAACACATTATAATAATCTATACACTTTGTAGGATCATTTTCATAAGCACTCCATGGTATAAGATCTACTTAGCACATAAAAGTGGGGTGAATAAATTCAATAAGGAAGAGGAAGAGAGAAAATCATTGAATGAAAGAAAATCAAATAAAAGAAATTAATAACCCTTAGAGAGTGATATTTAACATCCAATCCATCCCCTTTCTACTCCCTTGGATCAACCCATAAAATATTTATCCCTCCATTGATGAAATTTTGTCAACAGATGTGGGAAGTAGACTTACGAGGGTGGATTCAAGAAGTAAAAACAACAAAATAACTAACACTCCACCGTTGTGTGAAAAAAATCACAGGTTTTGTTGTGAAAAAGTTCACACCATGAGGAAATAGTAATAAGGTGATATTAAGAAGAATAAAATAAGAGAATAAGTAGAACTTTTATTGAAAAATATGGAGATAAAAAAAACTTACATGAGAAGGAAGAACATTACAAAGAAAAATTGTCATAATAACATTACAATGAAAAAAAAGCACCAATTTTCTTCAAATCCTCCACAACTACTGCCTTAAATAGGAATTTTGTAAGTCTTTTTCGGAGACCATATCAGCCCATGTGCCTTTAATTAATTGTAGTGGGGAAATGTTGGTGGAAAATTAATGGAGGTGTGACTTTTCCAATCTTCCCCCGAAATGGAATCCAGCTTGCATCCAACGGAAAGACACACCAAAAGGACCTTCTAGATGAACGAATTAGGGTGTACCATATGAGGATAAATTTTATCCCTTTATGACCTATAAATTCCCATAATATTGTGGCCCAAAATAATATAGGGTTCATGAGATATGATTTAAATGGTGGGTTGTTTTTCTGGGCCTCAGAATCTGGCCCAGAATTTATTCATCAACTTGGGCCACCTGGAACACCATTAAAAAATCAGAATTTGATTGGGATAATTTTAAATGAAATGTTCCCAATAATATAATCTAACTGAATTTAAATTTTGAAAATCGTTGAGCTTCAATTATGTCCTCTACAGTAATTTTATTGGGATGATGTCCAAATCACTTCCCCCAGAATGTGGTTGGTTCAAAGCCCACATTGGTGGTCATCCAAATTAAATATCCAAGTGATCCAAAATAATGAATTACTCCTTATATCATGGAAGACCTGAAAATAAATTATAAACATAAAATCAATACTATTATGTGTTTTATGAGAATCTCAGGAATGTACCATGTAATAGTGAATTTTAAGAAGGAATTACAATCATAATGTGAAATATTGTTCAAAGTGTAGAATGAATTAATAATGGTGTCTAGGATTAATAATTCAAATGAATATTATATTATAAGAAATGAATATTAGCATATTTTAGGGGCAAATCACTCAGGTGTCATTTCCTTTCAATATGGAGATGATTGATCATTGTCTCATATTTAGTGATTGCATGGGGATTCAAAATTATGGAATGGGATTCAGTTTTTCTGCATCATGTGGTAAAATTGTTAAACTATCATATTTCTGATTTCCACCAAATTATATTTATGAATTTTAATAATAAAAAATAATGACTAGAATAATTTATTTGGATGGAAATTGTAAAAATTAGATGATTTCCCTTGGTTTTTTTATTCTTATATTTTTGTTTGATATCACATGTTATGCTTTGTTCTGAGGTATTTTTTAGAAAAACCCATATATTGGTTAATTATTTAGACCCTGTATTTCTAAATAACTAATATTGATGTGATTTTCTTATTTTTGTTATGTTGTGCGTGGATTAGTGTCTTTGTTTTTTGTTATAACATTGTGTCCTTAGTTGATTATTGTGTCTTTGGTTCCTTTTTTATTATTTTTTGGTCGGATTGGTTTTCTTTCGTGGTGGACTATGTTTTTAAGGCCCGATAACCGTTTCAAGTAGTGATCGATGTGGTTGATACATGGTAGTAAAGCTGTATCAATTAAATGATAATTTCCTTGATTAATATGAATTGTAATGGGGTGAAATTATACCAATGATAGTGGATGTTAAATAATATAGATGGAATGAGGAATGTGGTATGTGGCCATTATGCAATTCTTGCTTGACATATATTCTCATATATTAATTGAAGAATCATTGGAATTGTATTGGAAACACCTTATTAGTGATCTCTGTCTTTTGATGATCCATAATCATTGGATTATGTATGATCCTATTATATGTTAGGTTCTTGAATATCTTTACGCACATCATATGAGTCAAGTACTACATACTTACACTTAAATGTTATGGGAAATATTATTTTTTTAGCATCTTTGATGGAGTGGATATAGATGGATGACTAATACCTCTCATCTCCAATCTATTGGATAGTGGTTCATGATATTGCTGATGATATAGAGTTGTGGGTGGTACTATATAGAGGATGTAATATCCCATGTTGTGGGAATTGGATACTTTAAAAGAAAATTAAATTTTCAATCTGTTGGATGGGAAAATAATTGATCAGAGACTCAAAATATAGTTTCAAAGTTCATAATACCTCTAAATATTTTCATTGTATGTAGAAAATGGCCTAAAAAGAATATTTTAGTTTTCCATATTCCCAGGGGTTTGGGACATGAAATCAATGTTTTGTAATGGTACATCCTAGGTCTCATAGTTAGTGAATTAATAGTAAAAATAATGTGGCCAAACCATGTAAACTATTTTTAATAAGTGGGTATAATAAGTAGTCCATGTGGTAGTCATGGGAAAGACATGTGGGTATATAGATCATTACAGGAGTGTCTTATAGTTGGAACATATTCTGTTAGACAATGATCACTTCCCATGTGAATTGGTTGTGTCTCATATAGTAAAGGAATATAGGTTGGACAACCATGTAGCCAAACTGTACAGCAGATAAATAGTGAGTAAAATAACATTTTTTTAATTTAAGAATTAATGGGGTTTATATAACAACCCATAATTTACATACATTGATATTACTTCTATATTTATGTATATTCATTATAACATATAATAATTCCATGACATGACCGTATATATATATTGTCTTCAAAAACTTGGAATCATAAACAAATGGTTCATAAAACATCTACATTGTCTCCCGCTTATATATTCATAACTATACTTTTTTTGACATATCTTACTCAATAACCTTATTCATGAACAAGGGAAAATAAACATCTGAAAGGGTGAGATAAAATTCTAAATAAGTATATACCAGGTAAATATCAACAATATTAAAATCATAAGACATAAGAACATAAAATTTGGATGTTTTCTCCTATATTTATAAGATCATGATATCATTTAATGGGATTAAATTTCATAAGTATTAATAAAAATAATCCCAAATGTAATAACATAAGACATGATGTTTTTTTCATACACATAATCATAGAAAATTATATCATATTAGTAAAGGCTTATTTCCAAGACAATCATAATGGACAATGTCCGTTACTGAACCGGGTTTACATTTCATTCCAGCCCTATATTACTGAACTGGATTTACTTTCCATTCCAGTCATGTATATCTCTTGATATATAAATCTTTACCCAATGTATTGGATGTAGATATCAGTACCTCAAATCTCATAATGAAATCATTCTTAAGTGTTAAACAAAAACAAAAATCATTCATCATAGCATAACTGAAGAAATAAAATGGGTTTCTTAAACATCATTCAATCATAACATAATCCATATAACATATCACTCCATAATTAACATAATAATTTCATATTAATAAAATCTATATAAACATAACCCTATTTAAAAAGCACCATCTTATATGGAAAACAATTTTCATAAAACACATGAAATAAATTATTAAAGAATATATCCTTTATTCTTCATAAATGTTTTTATTTCTCAAAATGCAATGTAATTTTTAATGAAAAATATTTATTTTAAGATAATAATGAAATATTGTAAAGTAATCCTCATGGAAATAAGGTTTTAATAAGATGTAAAAATCATATCATTCCATATAAGTTAAAAAAACATTCCCCTTGTACGTTTTCTACATAAATAAAAAACTACCTCGTATCGAATAAAGAAAAAATATTCCTTTCATATCATGAAATAAAAACATAAAAAATGGAAAAATTAACATTAAAAAATTGTAGAATAATAGAAATAATATTACATACTTGGAAAACATGTACATGGATGATAAATTCAAACCAAAAATTATTATGTATAAATAATCATAGATTATAATGAGATTGATAAATTATCTCTAACCATAGGTCTGATATCCATCTTATTTCACTAAAACTTCAATGTAATGATTTAAATAATGTAATAAAATTATTAGATAATCATATTCGCTCTTATGAAATTATATATGATCATATTATCATCCATTTGTTAGTAACATTTCATTGTCACTCATTATTTAGATATAAACTCATTTGTTTTCTTATGCTAGTTTTGTTAGAGAAGTTCACGTTCCACTTCTCATATTATAGTTATATAATTTATAGAATAATATTAGTTAAAAATATATCATATTTATTCATCAAATTCATTTATATAATAATGGATTAATTAATATCAGGTGGAATGAACTGTATCACATCGTGGAGACTGTTTTCTATACGTACACACAGCTGATGATATAATTCCCATAATTGATGCATGGTATTGAAGTTGATAGTTTATAATATTTTTGAATCATTATCATGTTATAATAATCATATATATTTATTATTTCTATTATTATACCCAAACATGTATGGTGGTGGTGAAAAAAAATATTATTCCACGGTGTGGAGACTATAAATTGTACGTACACACGCATGGTGGTTTCCAATTTTGTAAGATAAATAAAAGGTGGAATATGGTTGTTTCATAATTATAATCACATGTTGGTATATGAGTGACACTAATATCTTTATATTATAATTATCCAACTAATGGAGAGTAATTAGAAGAAGAAATAAGTTTTAATTAATCGGTAGAAGAGATTGCTTATTCCTCAATGTGCTATCTCTAAATCTATTCTTAGAGAACTGGAGTTGATTTTTGATGATAACAAGGACCTATATAATGTAAATATGGAAGTCTAGAAAAAAATGGGAATGGTATTTTTTTAGCTTCAAGACTCAATGTGATATGAATATGGGAAAGAGTAGGTGTCTTTCTATAATTGAGGTGAGGGGCACTTTTGAAAATTCAATAAATAATATTTTATAATAAAATCAAAATATACCCAAAACCTTTAAAATGTCATTATTTAGAAGTTTATATTATATAGGGTTATAATATCATCATCCAATAAATGTATGACACATATTTATATCAATTTGAACCATATCGATTTCGGTAACACATATTTATTCTATTTAATTTTTAATAAGGAAAACAAATAATTCAATATTAAAAGGGTTCACAATTTACTTATTTATTGTAAAATAGACCATAAATAAATAAAATGGGTACATTAATAACATATAATAATTATTATATATATTTAAAAATATGTAATGATTTTTAAATAATTTAATAAAGCATTATTTTGATAATCAATCATTAATATCAAATTTAACATTGTTCAATTCATTGAGTTTTAAAAATATTTATATAACATGATAAATTTGAACCAACAATTTTATTATATTACAAGGAGGTCAAGTTAAACTAGAAAAGTAATTATACATGTTAATTATCCCAAATAATGTTTACATTAAAATTCTTAATAACATTTATCTAAAATTTATCTAAATAAAATATTTACTACAACTGTTTTATGCAACTATTTAATACAGTTATTTTTGAATAAATATTAAAAATAAAATACTACAATGAATATAAGTCTACTATATTTCATAATAATACTTGTTATAGAGTTTACCTTCTATAAAATAAAATATTTAAAATGGTATAATTATTACATTATGAAGGTGACAACTTTAACAAAAATTTAAATAAAATAATTTATGTGTCATAATACGTTATATAAGTTTAAAAATGGTTTTTAAATAAACCCTTGTATGGTTATGGTTTGTATATACTCTACCAATAGTATTTTTGTCAAGTTTTTGGATCTTCTAATGGGTATTATTATTTTAATGAAAATAGTATTATAAAATATTTTCCAATTAAATAATTTCAACATTATTAATGGATATGCTATTAATGTAAATATTTATTTCGTAAAATGTAAAAATAAAACACCATAATAAAATATAATATATTGCCTTTCAAATGAGTATTTATAAAATAAAATTATATTTATTATAACATTATATATATATAATGATTTAGTTATTAAAATTTGAGTGCGAAATATTTAACTTTTACATAAATTAAATAAATTAAATGTCATAATCTCATACATTTGGATTCAAATGGATAAAATTAAAAACCAAGGTAGAATTAGTTTGAAAAATACTCATAAAATTATATTAGGAAATTTGTTGGGGTAATTTTATAACAGTATTCTTACCCTTAATTTCACAGTTTACCCTTTTACCATATTAATAAAAAATACAAAAGATATAATTCCAAATTCCCAAAAATAAAATTAATATATTTAAAAAATGGTCGAACTACTGATTCCAAATTTGGAGTCTGTTTTTAAAAATACAAAAAACACAAGTTTTAGTAATTAATTTAAAATTAATCTCGTTGTTGGAAAGAGAGAACATGTTGTTAAAGGTAAAACATTGAAAAATATTGGTGGGTTCTTACGTCTGAATTCAATGTAAAATTATTGATAATGACATAGGTTATATTAAATTATAAAAACATATTCCATTTATAATTTAAAACCAATAAATGTTATAATTTATTCGTATAAATTATATCGAATAAAATAGTTGTTTTCATAAAATTTAGTGTATTTTTACTATTCATAAAAACATAAAAGTTATCTGAAAAAAATCATAAATTCATCAAAAGTAAATATTTATATCCCACTTCAAAAGTAAATTTCTATTTTGTCATATAAAAATTATTAATGTGTCAAAATCTTAATTCAAAACGGGTTTTCTATTCAAAAGCTTAAAAGTACCCTATAAAAGATATTAGTGTTTATACACAAAATAGGGTTTATTATTACACTATGAAAAAAATATCCATTGGATGAATATCAAAAATATTTTTATTAATTATATAACATATATATCTCATTAATTTCATTACCAATTGTAATTCACTCAAAAATAAAAATATCTAATTGATTTATATTTTTAATAAATAATTAGTAGCTAATAAATTCAAAATTCATTATTATAACTTCGTTATACTTATTCCAACTAACGTAATGACTAGGATATAAATTTTCTTTTATTATAAGGGAGTATTGCAGATCGTTTAATGCAGGATATTGAATAATTAAAATTATTTAAACAAAATATTTCATAAAAACATCAAGGTGTTACATGCTACCCCTTAAACTAAATTTTCCCTTGAAATTTGTCACTTGGGAAATAACAAATGAGGATACATATACTTCATCATATCCTCAAGTTAAAACATTGCTTCCTCAAATTATTTGTTCCTCCATAATATTTTAACCAAGTCGGTGGTCTTGTTTCATAGAACATTCTTCCTATAATATGGAATCTCTATCTGTTGTTCATTATAAGAAAGGTCTTGCTCCAGCATTAAGAATTATGAGTTAAGAATATACGAATGATTAGTTTTGTAATATATCAGGATAGATACATGGAACACATCTTGATCTTGAGAGAGATTTTTTGAAAGTTCCTATTAGTATGCCACCTTCCCTACATGATCCATAATTTCAAAAGGACCTATATTCCTAGGACTCAACATGCCCTTTTTTCGAATCTCATTACTCTCTTGGAGGGAGATATTCAAAGAAAAACCTTATCACCCACTTCAAAATCTAGTTCCTTTATTTAGTTTTCATCATATAATTTTTATCAACTATGAGCTGTTATTATGTATTGTTTGTTTGATATGACCTTTTAAGAAATTTCCTCAACAATATCAGTTCCTAATAGGATTTTGTCTCCAACTTCATCCCATTAAGTCAGAGGTCTACACTTCTTTACATAGAGGGTTTTATATGGAATCAAATAAAAAATTGACTAAAAGTTAATTTTTTGTAAGAAAAATCTACCAATGTTAGGTGTTGATATCAACCACCATTTAAATCTATAGAGAAAGATCTCAACATGTCTTCAAAAGTTTGAATTTTACTCTCAGACCGACAATCTATCTAATGATGATAAGCAGTTCTAAAACATAACTCTATATCTTGAAAATGTTGAAAACTTCAGCAAAACATCATTGTAAACCAAGTATCCTGATCACGTATAAGATAATATAGTACTCCATTCAATCTTACCACTTCCTTTACATATATCCTATAAATATGATCAATAGTGAATTACTCTCCAATATAAGTGAGGTGTGCCGAATTAGTTTGGAATCCAACTCTAAATCAGTTCTCATTATTACCTTTGGATGTTTTGGGAATTACGATGAAAAAGTAGATAGTGATGTAATACAATATCTATTTTGAATTGGGTAATTGTTTTTATATCCCCTTAGACTTCATTCTCTTAGCCTTAACATTCTGAAAAACCAAGCATTTAACGAAATATTAAAAAACATCTCTTTACATTCCATCCAACCAAAAATAATCTATTAAATATTTGTACATATTTGATATTCATGGGTGAATAGAGAATGATGAACTATGAGCCCCATCCCATAGTTTCTTCTCATATTCTGATATGGGAGGAATACATACCCAATTCATGAACATTATTATTCCATCATAATCGAGTTTGAATTTTGGACTATATCTCAACTTCATTTTTAGCTCTTCATCTTTCTTTTGTGCCTCCTCAGTCATCACTTGTATGGACAGTTTAAAATTTATTTGATAAAGATAATATTTCTCCCCATCCATTAATATTTTAATACCCAACAATTGAAAATCCATAAATACTAGATATTTTGCGATCCTCATCAAGGATAGGCTAGCATGGTCTTGTAGACTCGAAGCATCTTCCACATTGGTCACTGTCCTAGGGTGGTAATCTATTGAGTATTAGAAATCTTCAATCAACTCAAATTATATTATTTGTAACATATTCAGATCCTATTGTGCGAAGAAATACATTAAACTTTTATGATGAGTATAAATATCACAACTTTAACCGTAAAGATAATTCCTCCATATCTTTAATGAAACAATTACTAAAGCTAACTCAAAATTTTGTGTTAGGTAATTTTTTATTATATTTTTTCCACTACCCTGAGGTATAAGCTCCCACAATATCAATTTTCATGAGAAAAAATCCCAACCCCATCATGGATGCATCACTATATATCATAGACATTTCTCTACTAAAAATAAGTGTGAGAATAGGTGCACTGGAAGACCTAAATTTTAGCTCTTTGAAATAATCTTCACATTCCTCTCTCCATCTTAACTTAACTCCTTTATGATTCCACATGGAGAGTCTATTATATAATCATGAATATTATTTAACAAAATTTTTATTATATCTAGAGAAACCATGAAAACATCTAATCTAGGTTACAATTTTTTTCCTCGGTCAACTTTCAACAAATTATATTTTTGATGGATCTACAAATATACCATATCTTGAGATAATGGGACCCAAAATTATAAATTTGTAAATATAAAATTCATACTTGGTATGTTATTCATAAATATTATTTTTTCTCAAGGTATTCAGTGAAATTCTCATGTAGTCTTCATTTTCTTTTTTTCTCTTCAAATATACAACAATATCATCAATATTGAATACCATAAACAGATCCATATAGTTTGTAAATAATATATTAGTTAGATCTATGATGATAGATATGGAATTAGTAAGACCCAAAGTCATCACTATAAACTCTTAGTGTCTATACCTTGTACAAAATGCCATCTTCGGTATATCCTCCTTCTTGACCATTAATTGAAAATATTCTAAATGAAGATCTGTCTTGAAAACTTATTCAACTCCATGTAGATTATTGAATAAGTCATCAATGTGGGTAATTGGATATTTTTTCTTGATATTGATCTTGTTATGTTATCAATAAACCATACACATTCTAATTCATCCATCATTATTCTTAACAAAAAAACAGGTCCCCCCAAGGTGACCCACTATGGTGTTTGAATCCAATATCAAGATTCTCTTGGAGATGCTTCTTTTATTCTTGTAACTCAATTCTGGTTATTTTATAAGGTGTCTTTAAAATCGTAATAGAACCTAGTATGAGTTCTATTGAAAGCCCAACTTCAAGATTTGGTAGAAGTCCTAGCAATTCCTCTGGAATGACATCATCAAAATCTGATACATTGTGGGAATACTTAATTTTGAGTTTCTCATCAACCCTTTTAGATATAAAACCCTCATTTATATTAACTAATACCCATAAGATGGATGAAATTTCTATTGGGAGGTTATATTCATCCATGCATCGATAAATGATCAGAGATGGATTCAGAATATGAAATGTGACTTCCCAACCATGGAAATTGTTATGAGATCCATATAGATAAAGTCAATCCATTCCAAGAATCACATCAAATTCCACTATAGGAATGTTCACAAGATTTTCAGTAAGAACCTTCCCTCAAACTTAAAACGAATATGAATTAAAAAATTGTTATGAAACTTTTGTTCCATTAGGAGTTGTCACTACTAACTCAACATCTAACTGTTGAGGTAATATTGTGATACCCTTATAAAATTATTCATAAATTAAAGAGTGGTTGGATCTAGGAATCAAATAAAACATTTTCTACTTTATATTGGATGGTAAGTGTACCTTTCACCCCTTAATTATTGTACTCCACATCAACGATAGTCATTTCATTTGACATTTCTTTATCTCTGGCATTATTAGTTTGTTGATGTTGATCATCATCATTAAACCTTGGATTGGGGCATCAATTGGAATAATGAACATCATTTAGTGTAGTGTTTTCTCTATTAACATCATTAGTCCTATTTTTCCCATCACATCATCATTAAACTTCCCAATGACCTTTTTTCCACACATAAATAATTTACTAGTCCCTTTAATCCAATTTCCACCATGTTTCTTTACACACATTTTTTTAAAAGGTTGGGGCCAATGCCTCATTTTTTATTATTAAATCAAAGAAAAGTCCTCTTTTTAACTAGTTAGAGGGAAACCCATTACATATCCTGAAGGCCCAGTGGGCTTGTAGCCCATTACATAGCCCTTAGGCCCAAATTCTAATGCCAATTCACATTCTGTGAATAGTAACCTACTGCTACAGTACCGCACAGTAACGTCGCCGCTACAGTGCCCTGCCACCGCTACAGTACCCACTGATGAACAGTGTCGCCACTGCTACAGTGACGCTACAGTACTGCTACAGTGCCTGCACCCCATGGGTTTTGAACCCCTATTTTCCATGTAGCCTTACGGGGTGCTTACCACTAATCCAAACCCCAACTACATGTTTCTTTACACACATTGAACATAAGGGAAAAATCATATTCCTTTTAGTGTGGTCTTTATATTTTCCACAGAATTCCATTTTCTATTCTTTTCAAACCCATAGTATAGATGGGTAACTCAAATCTCTATCTCAAATTTGAGAGCACATTGAACAATATCCTCGCAGCTATTTATGTCCCTTGTGTTTAATGCCCTTCAGAGATGTGGATTTAAGACACTAAATAATCGATCAATTTTACTCTAATATTGATTGATAATTCCATAAGTGTACATTGAAATTATTGATAAATATTCTTCGTAGGTAACAATATATTCATTATCCATTTTTATAACTTCAAGTAACCCCTTATACATTTTTTTATTATACAAGGAATGTACTTATTGAAAAATAAGTTTTTGAACATTCTCCATTTCATGGACTCAATTTCATATCATTTCCTCATATTTTTTATAATACTACAACATATATCAGCTTCAACTTCCAAAAGATATACTTCTAAGATGAATTTATCATGTTCAAAAAATCATAGAACTAAAAATATCTTTTCAGTGGTAATGAACCATTTTTCAGTCACTAATGGATCAGAATACCCACTAAAAGAAGGTGGATGGTTCTTCATGATGGAATCAACAAAATGTTTCTCCCTCCATTTCTCATTTTGATGTCCTCAAATATTCATATAATGATAAATTTGTGTGATCATAGCTATAAGATTAATATTTTTATGTCCCATAACATTTGGTAGTTCAGGACAGTCATTGAATTGCCTATAGCATTCAGCAATAACACAGTTCCTTTGGGTTCCAGAAATTGACTAAAACCAAGAAGAATAGTGTGACAAATACTAATATTAATGGGATAATCACATAATAATTAGATAAATTTAAATTCATGACACTTTATGTTTTATTCAAGTTTATTCATGGTCATTAACTAAAACACTAGGATTGTAACACATATGTAGATATATCCCTACGGTTCTTACTAAGGCGTTCACATCATAGATTTCATAGGTTATATATACCTTTCACTGTATACCAACTATATTGACCCATAATTTATGTACATTGATGTTACATCAACATTGAATTATATTCATTACAACATATAATAAATCCATGAAAGAAATGTATAAGTATATCAACTTTATAAACTACGAAATATAAAAAACTATTTCATAAATCATCTACATTGTCTCTGACTTATATCATCATAAATCGACTCCTTTTTGACATATATTACTTAAAAACCTTCTTCATGACCTGGGTTAAAGGAAACATTTGATAGGGTGGCCTAAAATTCTTAGTAAGGGTAAACAAGGGAAATATCAATCATATCAAAATCATAAGACATAAGAACATAACATTTGTAAGTTTTATACCGCATATGAAAGATTGTGATGTCATGTCATGGGATTAAATTTTATAGGGATAAATAGAAATATTATCAAAAGTAATAACATAATATATTATGTTTTTTGGGGTACACATAATCATAGAAAATCATTTCATATTAGTCAAGGCTCATTTCCAAGACCATCATAGTAGATAATGTCCATTACAGAACTAGGTTTGCATATCCTTCCGGCCCTATATTAATGAACTAGATTTACTTATCATTCTATTCATATCTATATCATGAGATATAATTCACTACTCAATGCATTGGAGGTATACATAGGTCCCACCCATCTCATAATTAATTAATTCTTATGTGTGCCATAGAAACAAAAATCATTCATCATAGCATAACTGATGAAATAAAATGGGTTTCTTAAACATCATTACGTCATCACATAATCCATATAAAATATAATTCCATCATTAACACAATCAAATATTAGTTATAATAGGGTTATAAATAAATCCCTATTTATAGAGATTCATCTAAGATGGAAAATAAATTTGATAAAATATTGAAATTAATTTTTGAGGAAAATATACTTTCTTCATCAAAACTATTTTATTTTCTCTAAATTACACTAAATTTTAAAGCAATATAATATATTTGAATATAAACATGAAATCATGTTATTAATTATTCATGTAAATAAGTTGTTATGATGATATAAAAACCTGATCATGCCATATGGATTAAAAACATTCTCTGTCTACTTTTTTCAAAAAACCCAAAAGTACCCTGTATCGAATAACAAGAAAAGATTTATTTCATACCATTTAATAAAAATTTACCAAAGGATAAAATTGAAATAAAAAATTTGTAGAAGAATATAAATAATATTACATACTATGGAAACATGGACATGGATGATAAATAACGCACAGTAAATACTTACATATAAATAATCCCAGATAATAATGAGATTGAAAAATCATCCTTACATTTGGTATGATATCAATCATATGCCTTTGAACCTCCTCTAAAATGAATAAAATAATTTTATTGACATTTTAAAGAGTTATAGTCTTTTTTGTGATATCATATACTATCATATTATCATCTGTTTTTGAGTAACATTTCATTGTCACTCGTTATTCGGATATTAACTAATTTATGTTATTATACGAGTTTTGTCAGTTAAGTTCATGTAACAATTATGATGTTATAGTTATATCATTTATAGAATGATATTAATATAATATATATCATATTAGTTTATTACATTAATTTATATAATCATGGTTTAATGTAGTTCAAGTATAATGAATCACATCGCATTATGGAGACGGTAGGTCGTACGTACGTACGAGCGACAATATAATTATAATCATTTTTTAATGATATTGAAGCGGAATGTTTATAAAATATCAAAATAATTATAATTTTATAATAATAATTATAGTTATTATTTCTATCATTATACACATCCATGTAAAGTGGTGTTTAAAAACAGGTTACAACACAATTTGGAGACTGTAAGCCGTATGTACGTAAGCATGGTGGTTTCGTTTTTCGTAGGATGGGTAGAAGGTGAAATATGGTTGTTTCAAAATTATAATAACATATAATTATATTATTGATACTGATGATATTAATTTATATTGAAATAAAAAATGAAGAGGAAGTATAAGAAGAATGGAATTTGAATCAATCGGTAGATGAGATCACCTCTTCCTCGATATGCTTCCACTAAATCTATTCTTAGAGCACTAGAGTTGGAATATGAAGAAATCCAGAAACACTAGAATATAAATATGGATGTTGATAATGAAAAAAATAAGGGTATATCAGCTATTTATTGCTTAATGTGAATTAAGAGTTGAGGGAAGGGGTTCCATTTTATAATTGAGGTGAGGGGAACATTTTGAAACTCCATAACTAATAATTTATAATAAAATAAAATCCAACCCAAAAAACAAAAAAAAAATTACCAATTTATAATATGAGATTATATAAGGTTTTAATCTCATCAACCAATAAATTTTTGACAAGTATTTCTATCAATATATAACTTATCAAAATTAAACAGCACTTAATAATTCAATTTAATTATTAAATTGGGTAATAAATAATTCAATATCATAAAGGGGGCGTATTTACATATTTTATGTAAAATAGACCATAAATAAACAGATTTTATCATTTTATAACATATAATAATAATTATATATTTTTTTAAAAAAATTATATTTATTTTTATATAATTTAATAAAAGACTATTTTAATAAACAATCAATAGTATCAATTTTGACACTATTCAATTCATTGTTTTTTTTAAAATATTAATATAGAAAGATAACTTCGAAACAAAAATTTTATTATATTACTATGAGGTCATGTTCATCTATAAAATTAATTATAAATGTAAATTAAACAAAATTATATTTACATTAATATTTGTAATAACATTTATTTGTATTTCTCTTAAAAAATAATTACAACAATAGTTATTAATTAATAAAATTATTCATTGAATAAATATTAAAAAAAATTACTTTGATAAATATTAATCTACTAACATTAATAATAATACTTTTAGTATAATTTGACTTCTAGAAAATGCAACATTTAAAATTTTCTACTTATTAAAATATGAAGGTGACAACATTAACATCACTTTAAATAAAATAATATAAGTGTCACAATCCCTCCTATAAGGCTCCAAATGGTCCACAACTAGACCCTTGGGTGATTATGGTAGAGATATACATGAAAAATAATATTTTTTAATGTTTTTGGATCTTTTAATGGGTATTATGGTTTTAATAATAACTAAATTATTCATTTTTCATCAATTAAATAATTTCTACATCGTTGATGTATAAGAAATTATGGTCATTATTTGTTCACTAAAAATTTCAAATAAAATACCATGATAAATGAAATAATATTATCTCTAAAATTAGTATTTATAATCTAAATTATATATATTTTAACCTTATATTAAAAATGATTATCTTATGAAACATTGAGTGATGAAAATTTAACATTTCATTAAATAAAAACAATTAAATATCCTAGTCTCATTCAAGTGGATTAAAATTATAAACATTCAAAACCAAGGACTATTTTTTTCAAATAAAACTCATTAAATTATATTAGTTCAATTTTTATGGAAATTTTATAATATTATTCATACCCTTAATTACTCAGTTTACCCTTTTACTGTATTAATAACTACTACCGAAGTTACTATTAATAAGCCCAAAATTAAAATAAATATATTTAAATAATATTTACCTAATGAGTAAAAATATGGAATAAAATTTTCAAAATTAAAACATATATTTTCTTTAATTAAATTAGAATTAATCCTATTGATGGAAAGAGAGAACGATTTGTAAAAGCTAAAACATTGAAAACAATTGAAATGTTTTTACATCTAAATTCAATATAAAAAATGGTAGTGAAATAAATTATATTTAATGATAAAAATATATTCAATTTATTATTTTAAACCATTAAAAATTATAATATATCCATATAAATTATTTCTATCAAAAATTTGTTTTCATAAAATTTAGTGTATTTTAACTATTAATCAAAACATGTATGTTGTTTGAAAAATATCAGTAAATCATCCAAAGTAAATTTTTTATCCTTCATCAAAAGAACATGATTATATTTTTCATATAAAAATTATTAATGTATGCAAATATTTATTTAATTGGGGTTCTCAATTCAAAAGCATAAAATTTGTCGTTTAAAAATGTAGGTTTTTATACATCAAAAGGGGTTTATTCTTACCCTATGACTAAAATATCAATTGTATGAATATCAAAAATATTTTATTTGGTCTATAAATTATATATATCATTAATTTAATTACAAATACTAATTCACTAAAAAAATAAAAATAACTAATTAACTTATATTTTTCAGAAATAATTTTTAGCCAATGAACTCACAATGCATTTTCATAAGATAGTTATAGTTATTTCTAATAACATAATTACAAGGCTCTAATAGTAATTTTATACTAAGTGCATCTCAAGGTTCTTTTAAACTCACAATTTCATGAAATGAAATCTACTAATTAATTAAAATTATTTAAATACATTATTTTATAAAAACATCTTGGTGTTACAGGTTACCTCTATATTTCTCCTTTTTTACTATGGAACTCATGTGCACTCTATTATAATTATCAATTACTATATAAAATTTCATATCAGTTATTTGTGTGAATTCAATTTTTCGGGGAGATGGAAGCTTATTGTAAATCCTTTTACTCTTCTACAATCAATTGTTTTATTCATATTCCCCTAACATTTAGTTCGCCCGATTAGGGTTTTTTATTCCACTAAAACATGGAACAATTGGATTACATTGGTAGGAATTTTATTTTCCTTTGAAGAGTACATACCAAGATGCCACCTTCCCTTCTTCGTGTGCTAGTTAATTGAGTTATATTTACAATGTAAATTTTATAAATAATGAAATAAAATATTATATTAATTTAAAATCATTGTTAATATTTTTGGTTAGGGGCATTCCTTGGGGTGGCGCAAGATGTACCATGGATACATTTTTCATGTGGTTTTTAAAATTGAAATTTAATAATAGTAATATGGTGATTTATTTCTAGTTATTCATTTTTTAACTTAATTTTTTAGATAATTGATTAATGTTGGGATTAATGCTTTTTTCAGGAACACCCCTGAGGGATAATGATACTATTTAAATTTCGATTGACTCTTTATTTTATATATATTTCTAATTAAATTGGATGAATTCTATTGTTTACTAATATCGTCTTGATTTTGGATTATCCTAATACAAGTTTTTTATAGAGGATACCAAGAGGGATTCATCCGCATATGTTCTAAACTTTGGGATACATGTATGATGTCTCTATATACATACATTTTTATAGAACACCATGAGGAATGACTACACTTCATGATAACTTATAGGACCCAGGAGAGATACATTTCTTATGTGTGGACCATTAGGATCCCAAGTCATTTTCCTCTCTTGAGTATTGATATTGGGGACCCTATGGGTTACCTATGTATGATTATACCATAACTAGTGCATTTTGGGTTTGGGTGGATAAGGTAAGAGGTATCCGCTTAGGACACATACTGGACTTCTGAGATTGTAGACTATGATATTAGTGGTGGTTTAGTTATTCCATTGACATCACTCTTTAATTTATGATTCACACGATTACTATTGATGAAACTATTTATTCATGGAATGTTTCATGGAACTCGTCCTTTTAGTATGTTGTAATGAGATGATATTAATTGGGGATGCATTGATTTACAAACAAGGATCTTGATTCATTTCCCATTTTGTTTGGTTATTTCTTGTGGTTCTACTTGGGATCCATCCTTTGATTCTTATTCCTTTCAGGATACTTTTTTTAGGTTTTTCTATATACTTCATAGGATCCAAAATATTTCCTACAAGTTATATTTTTACAAATATTATTTTATTTTGATGTGGAACATGGTGTTTCACATCATTATTAGGTCATTGTAAATGAAGATTCATGCCCCATGATTCACATTTTGAACAAGGCATTTCACATCATTATTGGGTTATTGAACATGAAATTTCACACCCTTGGATTTGGATGTTGGAAATGGAATTTCGTATCAATAATGGATCATTGGACATTACCTTTAATTCCCCTAGATTGGGTTATTGGGAATGGTGATCCAAATCATTTATATTTATTAATGGATATGTTGTTTCATATCCCCTGATGAGTGTTGTACTGATAATCTTAATTAAACATTGTGGCTCTTATGATAATGCAAGGACACCAATGTTATACAACTCGGGTCCGGGATAGTAATACATATCTATGTATATGTATATATATGTTATTGTTTATATAGTTCATATATATGTATATACTTATATATATTCATATATATATATATATTTGTAATGTTAGATGTTCAGTTACATTTCCGATATTGGCCAATGAAGGTATCATTGATCAGGATCAAGGACCCAAGGACTGACAATTTATTTATTTTATATGAATCATTATTTTCAGTTTCTTATTGTCTAGGATGATAATCATCCATGATCATTACTTATATGATATTTTTGTTTATAAATTCCCAAAATTGAGTTATTATTTGAATATTCTTGAAGATTAGTACACATAAACATACAATTCAAATTAATCAATCTGTATGGGACCTCATTGGTGGTGCGCTATTATGTTTTTTACTGAAACCTTACTCAAGATTCCATTTCATTGAGGTACCCAAGAATCCAATCACATGGATATTGGCACATATTAAGGCTAAGTCCTAAGTTCAATTCAGCAGAATGAATTTCATGTTTACTTATAATATGGGTATGTGTTCTAGATCATTGTTTTAGGATATCCCTGTAATTTTATTTCCATTTCTTTATTTTATTATTTTATATTTGGCCAAACTAGTGTTTGATCTATGTTTTATGTTTGAAATGGTTATTTGGGCCATTAATGCATTGCATTTTATTATATGTTTGATGATAATTATTTCATTTTCCCACTGATTATTTACATCAATGGATGATGTTTGATTAATTATGAGTTCATAATACTATAAGCTGAAGGAAATTTATCAACATAGAAACACCCTAGACCCTCAATTCTAGTCATAAGCCTCTGATTTTTGGGGATGTGCACTTGAGTTCTTTTTAACTGTTTAGTCTACTATTCATAAAGTTAGCATAGTCGGAATGTGACACAGTGGTATAAAAGGTATTAATTTCCATTAATTTACAATTTGGGACAATGTAGAAATGAGTTATAGGATTGTTTTTGAGCCTGTGATGGATATTATATAGGTGTGTCAATAACACATGTTTCAATAATAAGTTTAGGTTAATAGGGATATGGGATTGAGTTCTTGATTGGTGTTGTGAAACATCAATATGGTTTTCTAGTTGAGAAATTCACATATTTGGTGTAGTTTTATTATTTATTATGGACTTATGTCTCTAATCCTAATGTTGGGAGGATAATGATTAATATTTACACAAGGATAGAAAAATAATGATGTTCCTCGTGTATTATAATTATCACATTGTATTTACATATTACCAACCCGATAGTGTTCAATTTTACTGATGATTTTTGGTAACAATTTAATGATTTTGAAATATCCTAAAATATAATTTCCAATTTTATTTATGTGTGTAGTTTTACTGTGTATGATAAATTAATATATATAGATACTTTTGTCTGATGGAAGTTTATGCGGATCTACGGTAAGATTTTTGATAGTGAGGCTAATGACTTGGTGCTGATGAACATGAGGTGCATTGGCACTAGTTGGTTGATATGGGGAAAGATATAAATATGTTGGACCCCTTAATGGGTGTTGTCTCTAGGTTTCATTGTTTAATGTTTCAATAAAAACCAATATGGTTTTTTCTGACATAGATTGAAACATAAATGTAATTAACTAAAAATTGTGATCATGGTATGACAGAGATCATTAAAATGATATTTTTTGTTCATTATTTTCCATTTTTGGGAAGTTTTAACAGTTTATTCCTTTTTGTAGACCCTTAAAGGTTGTATCCTTCTTCTAGTATAGTTAACTAAATATTCATAAATACTTTCATGGAGTTTTCACATTATTCTTGTTATGATATTTTTTCTAAGCAACCATTATTTATGGTTATCTAGTTAGATTATTGGGTGTGATGCTGATAGTTACCATGTTATTTATAGTGACCTAGAACCACAAGGTTGTATTAAAACATACTGATACCCATTTATGGTTGTTTCTTTTTTGTCTAAACATTCTTATCACGACCTTTTAGGGTAAATCCCTTATTAGGAATCTCAAATAGGATCAAGGGCTTGAAGAATGATTCTTTGTATGTGGAGGTGTTATAATCCCTTTTTTATATTATTTGGTTGGTACCTAAAAGGTCAATGTCATATTTAAATCCCTTTGATATGTTTGATCCAAAGGCTAGGTGGGAGACCTAGAGACCCTTAGATTTGACTCAAAAACTAGTGAGTTAGCATTTGGTTAATCGATGGTTTCCAACAAGAGGGTTTTTCCAGATTTTATTGTCCCCATTTTAGGAAGTGGTCTTAGTAGTACACTCATGCATAGATCTAATAAAGGGAGGTACTAGAGTTATCTGATAAAGTAATGATGGTGCCTTTATTTTGTGATGAAGTAGCTTGGGTGATGTTTTATTGTGTACTAGTTGGATAGGAATGACTATTCTGATTCCTGACCCTATCGACTAATGGATGGTTTTTGGTATTATGTTATAGCACATTTTGAAACTCTTGGTGAGGGTAATGAAATATGATGAGAGATAATGGAATAATGTTTGGCATGTGAGAGGTATCTGATTTTGATGAGGAGTTCCAAGGGATATCATAATGTTTTAAGTATAACATTCATGGTAGAGTGATTAGGTTATCCCTAGTAACATGAACATCATGGGAGTTTGAATCAGGAAATTAATGGTTGTTAGAGAAATATACACCTTTTGTGATGATAAATATAGATAATGTATGATTCAATTTTATATTTTACCATTTCAGTAATAGATTTGGTGATTGGTGGTGTACGAGCTGAGGACTTATGGTTATAATGAAATGTTCAGGCATTTCTTCCTAAGAGTTGTGATTAATTGAGGAATGTCCATCCATAGTAGATGAGACATAAAGAATTAATTGGGTGATATAAGGGATTTGACACATGGATGAAAAAATAAATACATTTTTAATGGTCATGAATTATGTAGTTGGTTAAATGCATGTATAGCTTGTTTTATATGGAAGTGCCTCAAGAGAATCATACACGACTATTAATATAATTTTAGTGTACTTAATGTCAAAATAAGATTATTCCCTACATCATGAAATCATCATATGTTCAATAATAAAGTATTGGATATAAAATGATCTATCCAAATGTATTATTATGTATGGATGATGCAACCTAATGTGGTTTAAATCATGGAATAGTATAAGGTCATCCATATGGCCGGTAGAGAACTATTTCCCATTTGAGGGTGGTGATCATCGTTATGAGATGAGTTTTGAAAAACAGTAATGAACTACTCGTGGGATGAGAGAAAAAACGATAGGTTATGTTTTCCTCAGTTCTCAGAGGTGAGTGAATTTTTATCCATTCTAGTCATTATGTACAAATGTGTATGCATTATGGGATGATTTGATCAAGAAGATATAATATTGGAAAGATTATTAGGATTATGAAAATTCTGGGAGTGATACATCAGTAGATGGTATATTAAAATCACATGAGAATGGTCATGAGTAATTGATACCATTTTTATAATGTTAATTTAAAAATATAGATGTAATTTGATAAATGGAACAAGGTATTATTGGATTCAATGTTGAATTTTGGTTATGGGTTCAGATATGGATTTGGATAAAGCTTGAGTGAAGTGGTTGATCCTATGATTTCATATAATGGTCCAAGTGTAATGGGATAGAAATATAAAAATATTGATGTTATGGAATAATAGTAGATCTATAAAGTGGATGGTTGACCTAATATTTAAATAATGGATGGTTATAGGATTTATTAAGTGAATTAGAATTTGTCTTTGTGTTCCACAGGATAAAGGCATATGGATTGGGTTTGGGTAATTTATCAAGAGAAGAAGCTAAGAGTTTCATGAATAGTATTCAGACGGTAGTTTGGATTTAGTTATCCCATCTAGATATATTTGGTCAGTGAGGAACTATAATAGGCATGCTATGGTGATAAGGTAAGAGCATTGTAAGAATAAAAAATCAATTTTCAATGAAGAGAAGGAGTGACCATGTTGATGTTAGATGATTTGGATTTGACTATATAGATCAAATCAATGGATTTATGATGATCTTTATTACTTGAAAAATGTATCATGATGATAAATATATTTGGAGTGTCTTATGATAAAAGGGTCACATTTTGGTTTTAATTCATAGAATAGAAGCACCATGGATCGTAATTAGTAGTCAAAATTATGAACTTATGGTGGAAAACACCACTCATTAGTTTATAGATGAGAAAATTACATGTACATTTCATATATTAGAAAGGATAATGTATGAATCAAATTAATGTGTTGGATTTGGATAAATAATTTTTCTGAGGTTTTGGTTTGTTTGACATAGTGTGATTAAAGTGATACTTGGAGGCACATTTGGAATTCTGAAAATCAATGTTCCAATTAGGGTAAGAATTAATGACCCAAGTATTGTAGGTCACTAATTTGGATTCCCATTAAGGATTATTATGGATGAGAAGTTATATGGTGGAGAGTTTTTAAGATACCATGTTGTGGCAGTTTGAAATTTTAGATGGAAATTTCATTTTCAACCTTTTTCATGGGTCGAATTTTTATCAATGACTTCGAAAAGAATTACAAATGATGTAATACTTACAAATATTTTTTTGGATGTTGAACTAGGAATAGAAGGTATATCAGAGGTTTTGGGAGAATCCCATGGGTTTGGAAACTAAAATTAGAGTTTTTAAAGGAGCATATTAGGGTGAGTGGTTGGAATAAAGTGAGTTGAAATCATGTTGGAAAAGGCTATGTACTAGTTTTTATAGATGAAAAATCTCATGAAACAATGATGTAGGCCATATGTGGGGTTTGTAGTTTATTGTTGACACGTCACACAGTTAGTTCATGGTTAGGTAAATTGTTAGTCTTACTCATGTGATATGGGTGTGACTTTAATAGTTGAGGTTCATGATTACTTAAATTGTTTTAAAAAATATAACTCCACAACATGTAGGCCATAAAAAGCGGGAAAATTATATTTTTTCCTCAATACCTTAATTCTTTTAACCATTATTTTCCTCACTTTTTTTCCTAGGAAGAACCCCTCTTTACCTACTCTCGTTATACCTTCCTCCAGGGAAGTTCCTCCCAATTCCTGGTATGAATTGAATGCCTAAAGTTTTGCTGGAATCATATAAGAATTTTATAAACTCGATTATTCTCCATTGTTTCTTCTATAAAAATCATCAATCATTCACTTTCTCTAATTATGTTTTTTATTTATGATTCTAATATAGAATAATTGAACCATAAACCATATATAGGGTATTTACACAACATAAGAAGAGGATATATTGATAGGTAATTTTCAATTCTCCATATGTATGTTCATTGAGATTGTTTATTTAGGGAATTTTCCATGTAATTATGTTGAATCTAGTAACTCAGAGATGATGTCTACATTATTACATTATTGAAATATATAAGAGATATCTTCCCAATGTGAAAAACAATTACTAGTAATTTTAAATTATATACATACATTAATTTCGTATACATTTGAAAACAAAAAAATACCATAGATATTTTGTTAGAACACTATTATACCCATTAGCATATCCCTACATATCAATCATTTTACAATTCCATGAATCTAGGGGAATGAAACATCAGAATGGGGTGAGGTATAATACACAATAAGGGTCTGAATAAAGAATAATAATTCAGGAATAAATAAAACAAAATTATTTAGTAAAGATAAATAACTTTAAAACATTACATTTAATAAATAGCTTGAGCTTAATATTGATGGAATAAATAATGTCGAAATAATGTTTTCTAAATAATAAAATTACCTTGAATATTATATATAGAAATTTTTACTTGTATAATTTTCACATTGATCATAAATAAACGAATTCATAGTGGTGGAACTTGTAATATCAAACATCTAAAACATACAATCCAGATCATTAACAAGAATGCCCAAAACTTCAGGTAAATCACCCTATAATTTGGAATGCTGATTATTCACTTAAGACATATCAATGCATTAAGGGGAAACATATTTCTATTCCTCAACAATCACATGATTATTCCACTTTATTCCTTATATAGAAAATGTAAAAAAAATAAAATTATACATTCATATAAAAAAATTATCACTTGAGATGTTAATAACTACCCCAGTTAATAAACATAATCATAAACAATCTCTATAAATATTTAGAATGGTAAAATAAATTAAATCACCATTAAAATTGATCATTTAAAATTAGAAGAAATAATAATGATGTAATCAGTGAAACATATCCCATATTGACCATAAGAAGAAGAAGGGTTGTTGAGGTTGATAAATATAAATTCATTAAAAACCAAATTAGAATATTCTGGTAGAATATAACCCTTCTACTTTTAAAGTAACCTTTTATAACTAAAATAATACAAAAGAATTTTCAAAATGTTTTATATGAAAATTAAAATTGAAAAAAATGGAATCATTAAAATATTTATAATTAATTATGGAAAAAAATGTGTACATGCTTAGTGTGTTAAAAAACCATCCCTTTCACATTATTAGTAAATTCAAACACAATTCCTCATTCCAAAAAAGAAAAAAAATTAGTTTTTAAAAAAATATAACGGTAAAAAAAGTTTCAAAACTTATTTTAAAGGTAATAAGAAATATTAGAATCAATATTATTTTTTAGAAAACATTAAAAATGATTAGAAAGTATTTTTGACCAAAGAGAGATATTAGATATATTTTCTTTTAAAACAATTTCTCAATACCTTTAAGTAACAAGTAGGGGGAAAATGGTTTAGATAATTTAACTTATTATAAATAAATAGATGATAATTAAATATTTTTTATTTATTAAACTAATACCAAATAATCCCCCCAAGGTACACCTAAGAAAATAATCTCAAATAATGATGAGATTGTGAAATAAACCCTTACTACAATGATAAATTCCGAATCATAATCCAAATTGAAGGATTAACAATATATGAAACATTAAATATAATAAATTTAAATATATTAATTATTTAACATATCAACGATTTAATATGTATGCCCCAAAAAATAATTATGTGGTGAATATGACATATGACATAAAGAAGTAATGGTGATACAAGAAACCCTTACCATATGTATGATTTACTTTGTATGTGTTTGTAACTACTATATATTAAATTTTTATTTCATAGAAATATATTATAGAAACATAATAATATATATCACTAAATATATTATTTAATTAGAGTTTTTTTACGTAGTTTTTAACCATTCCTTGTTAAAATAACATTTTGGGTCATAAGTGCTTTTTTATCGAATGTTTTCATTTAGTATACTTGTTACTTTTACATCGATTATTGAAAATATAAATAAATATGTTAAAAATGATATAAATATAATATATATTCGTTACATATTTATCTAGAGTAATCCATATATGTTAATGGGAGAGATCGAATTGCACTATTCATAAAGATGGTATGTACCCATGATCCGAGATTCGATTTTCACGATAGTTGGAATGAATGGAAAAAAATACTAATTAATAATTATAAAATAAATATTATTATAAATATATTTTATATTAAACAAATCCATACTTATTATCATTCATGTAAAAATAAGGAAAATCACAATGTGGAGGTGGTATTCCAGATACACATATGAGAAACATTATTATTTCCAAATAGATTGGATAATAAGAACTTATATGTGATATTATACGTAACAAAGTATTAAATTTCTATTAATATAAAATATATTCATTATCATTATACTTAATACCATCCATATAACGTGTAAGCGAAAAATAAATTATATTGCTTTTTGAGGTCGTAGTCTTTCGTACACATAAGTGACATTATCATATACCCTATGGAATTGAATGCAAGAAGGTATATGCGATATTATAAATCCAGAAGTATAATAAAATCATTAATAACCTAAAAATATGTTAAATCCGTATTTATATTTATCCTTGATAAGTGGTGATAGAAAAAGATATACATCAGTTCGCAAGGTGGTAGTTAGTCAAAGACATTATCAACTGTTTCATTTCAAATTTGATGGAACTAGAGAACGATATACTTTATTATATTACTAAAATAAATTATAATTATCTATAATAAACTGGGGTTAATATTTTCTAATTTTTGGAGAATATTTAAAACTGTTATAATAATAAGTAAAAATGAAATGCATCGTTAAAAACCTGACTTCTTCTTCTGACAACCTCTTTCGGTTTTACCTAAACCCTTCAAAAATGATTTTATGAACTAAAATCTCCTATATTTTTTTGGGATGGAGTTAAGTAAGTTATATTGGTAGGTATTTTAAAATAATATGGGGTTTAATGTGTGAATTGTAGAGGATAGTGGTGGCCATATATAAGTGTGTGGGAGAACAAAATTGGTATTTTGGAAAATAATATATTGTAACCCCGTTTTTCGTATAACAGAAGTCTCCACAATAGATCATTATCAAACCTTATATTATAAAGGGTCAAAATATTTATATCCAAAATATTTTATAAAAATATTAACTTTTTTAAACCACTATCATTTCAATTTAGCCACCTTTAAACCATTTAACACTTTAACCATGATAAATAAAAATTATTATTTTTATTTAATTATGCAGAAACATTCAGTTGAACATATTAGATTATAGAAATAATTATTTTTAAAAAAATTTAATATTTTATTCCATAATCAATTAATTTTTTTCATAATTTAATTTAAAAATATTCATGCAGACGTGACAAAAAGTACTTTTCAATAAATGTGATTTTTCTTTAAGAAACGATGTTATATTCACTCTATGAATAAAAATAATCATTATAAAATTAAATATTAAAAATTAACAGTTATAATATATAATATATTTTAAATTTTTTCTAATTAAAATGTGGAGACATTGCACATTTTTTGTTTTTTAAGAAAAATGTTTTTTTAAACCCAAAAATATAGTTATACTAAAATCTAGTATAAATGGGATTAAAATTTAACTAAAAGTATCAAATATAAATAAATATTTATTTTTTTAATTTTTAATGAATTTTATATAATAATATTAATTTCAAATTTCCGAATTTTAAAAAATATGTGATTTTAAAAAAACAGTATTAATCCATTTTCGCTGAAAAATCAATATTTTATGAAAAATCACAAAATTTCTAAATATTAAAATTTTGATGTGATAGTTTAAATATTCCGTATCGTTTTATCATATGATTTATCTCAAATTGGAATAAAAATTAAAGTTAAATTAAGTGCACAAAGCGTGACAAAACCATTTTTGAAAAAAAAAATATAGTTTTTATGAACACATTTCATTTTCAATGGAATGATATATATTTTAATATATAACCCATTAATATCTGTTGAATATATTTTTTGAATATTTAAACCACATATTTATCTTATTTTATTTTGTCCTATTCATAATCATCCATTTAATAGCCACATTATAACTATATGTTATATTATGATTCATTTATACTTTGTGTTGTGTGTTTCACATGCTATCAAAGGAATTGAATTTATTAAAAAATAAATATATAATAAATTATCAGTTTGGTATAATCTCAATTAATTTTTTTGATGTTATATACACCATTGAACAAGATCTTCCTCTTTTTAAGTATCGGGGTGTTATATTCTCCCCCATTAAATAAATCGCATCCTCACAAATGAATATCGTTCTGTGTAATCAAGGGTCTAAAATTTGAATATATGCTTCATAAAACCCAAAATTTTAATAAATGGTAATAAAATGTACTATTTATCGTAGGGGAAATTATATTTTATGGTCATATGTAATACCACATACATGGTTTCAAAATATGAAAACATTAATGGGATATGAAGATATGGAAATAAATAAAAATGTAAATAATTATGGAGAGTGATTTAGATCATGTTTAGGATAATGTAATGGACCACATATCCATCAATATATGATATATGAATACACCATCAGTTCATTGTAAATTATTCTACTAGGATAACAAAAAAAATTGAATATATTTTCCCAAAATTTAAGGAATTACATATCCATATATAATAATCACATAAGGAAATAAACATAATTGGAAATAAGTATATCATACTTTAACCAATTTCCACCACAATCTCATTATTTCACTAAACAATGAGTATTCATAATGATTTCATCATGCCTAATGAAATAAAATCAAATTCTATTTGATTATATTATTCTATAAGATGATATTAATATATTCCACCTAGAGTTAGAGATTTGACCAAACCATGTGATTATGTCAAGTTATCCAATAATACCCAAATATAATATTAATTAATTTCATTAATATTTAACCACAAACCCGTATAAAATATTTCTGTAAAAATTCAATGTCCAAAAACATATAATGGTTGTCATTAAATTTATAATATCAAACATTATAATATATTCCTTGGACAATCTAAGGTTTATCTTAATGTCACAATCTGAATATGTGAATACATTAATCACCATAAAACATTAATATAAAAATTAATTATTACTTTAATAAAAAAATAATATTATTGAATGTGTCCCATACATCTAAAAACTGAATTAAAAATAAATCTTCAAAACACTAAGCAATTCAAGGTAAAAAATATTATCATGTAAATAGTCCTTTATCTTTATTATCTCAACATAGAACAAATATAAAGGCTTATTGTTTCTCAATTCCATGTTTTCCAAAAATATCATCATGTCAAAGAATAAATTTTATTTGTTATCAGTGCAATTCATCTAATGATATCAAATCATTAAAGAAAAATTACTACAATAAAATACATATAAATTTCATTATTAATATAACTATATTACAATTGATTGAATACATATAAAACATAATTATTGTATCCAAACACAATCACTTTAATCATTCCAATTCATATTTTGTAACATAATAATCATGAATTTTATCAATTAGTTTCTTCTACTATATATTCCATTGACACTTCTATAAATCAATTACACAATTCCTCGATATCCTAACATTTTAAGCAGGTAAAATAAAATGTTTCGTTATTTCCCTTATAATCACAAGAATGGAGGCCTTTATCTTCATAGTTGTATCAATATCACATTACCTTCAAGAAAGTACAATGGTGATTCATTCAAAAATTATCACATGTAGGAAAATCCTTCTTTTCCTTCATCCACTTATCTGTATTTTTCTCTACCATCCTATTCTTTTATTACATCCCTTCAAATCCATAATTCAATGAGAATTATTTATCTATATTGTTATAAGATGATATAATATCCTCATACAATGAGAATATTTGCGAGATTATAATCCTTCATATAAATAACTTTAACCGACCATGGAAATGATAAATATTTCTCTATGTATTACATATGTACTTTTTAGTCTGCATTTTTACCCTTATAATGTTTTTTTATTTTTAAAATCATTTCTTACATTCTTTTTCCCATAATAAGGTATTTTATCTCTATGTCTACTCATTGTTTTTTGGGAAAATAAGTTTCCTAGAAGAGAACCTCAAAATCCTTCAATTCCATGTTTTATATTTTTATTCCTACTCTGTGTTTTAAATCAATGAACACCATTTATTTTTATCCCCTGAGAGGAAATTAACAGTAATGAAAAACTTGTCCATTTTAGTTCATCCTAAAGTGATAAAAATATTCTCTATGTAAAATATCCATCAATAGGATACAAATATATTCATTATTCTATTGAATGATAAAGGTTTATAATGAATAATATTCTCTAACAATTTAACACCACATGATGGATCAATCAGATACTCAATATGTTCAATGTTATTTCTCATAACCATATTCAGTTTCCCCTTATATGGTTATAATTTTACTGTTTTTATCTATAGTTGTAGATCAAAATTCATTATCTTTCCCAAGAGAGAAATTAATACATGGAGTACATGTGCTGATATAGTTTTAATTCCTAAAAATATGTGCAATATCAAAATAATTTTCATACTCTAGATTGCCTCATAAAATTATGAAACATAATGTATGCCCCCAAAATGGGTGAAACAACTAACATAAATAAAAAAATTCATAGATAATGTTAAGATCAGAAATTTTTTTTCTTTATGAATCATTTAAAATAATAATTTATTTAAATCCACTGTAATGGAATTAAGGAAAATTTTAACTAACCCATTAATATCACCTAAGAGTGTCAAAATAGGTGTGTAGTAAGTCCTATTTTCATGTACCTAGTAATTCTAGATTCAACCATGACATTTCTTTTTTAGAGTTATTACCACTTTGTACATTTATTCCAAAATCATGTCCACTTATTATGTCCAGATAAGGGTGTGTTTCTATGAAAAAACACAATATCAATACTTCAAAAATATTAATATGTTATACTCTTTATATATTTATCCTTAATTTTAGTTATTAGGTTGTATTCTCTAATATAATGTTTCATAAATCCAGTTCTAAAGGTTACTTCTTGCCATTATCAAAAACTAATTATAAAGAACAAAATCCATGTAGCCTTGAGATGATGCCTGTATTATTTTATTACTGTTAGATATAAGCGATCACATCCCAAAGAACCAAATATTCTAGCATCATTGGTCAAATAGATACTGAAATTTGGTTCACATACATTTAAAAACATAAAATAAAAAAACTAATTTTATTTTAGAACACCATTATCCCATTTATCATATCCTGACATATCAATAATAATACTCTTCTTAGATTCAGTGGGAATAAAATTTATGAATGGGGTAATCCTACTACAAATAATTATCTATAAGGGAATACATATAGTGGAAGCGATCTTGAATAAATAGTAAATAATAAATATGTAGATGTAAATAACTAGAACATATTCCATTAAATGTAAAAATTTATATTAATAAGGTTGGAATGAATATTGATCACATAATGCCTTATAATAATCATATGATCTTGATAAATATCCATCTATATTCTAACTAATTTAATAATAACATGAAATAAATATAACCTAATTGATAATAATGGATGTCCTAATTTTATACATTGGAAACTTACTGTCATGATCATTCACTTCATAGTTTAAAATTATTGGTAAGAACCCATTTAATTTGGCATTATGATTTGTTTGATAAGTGTTTTCAATTGATCAAGGGGTTAGGTAATATTTCTCCAACCCATCACCCAATAAGTCCAATTAATTTCTCATATGAATGGGTAAAAATGTAGACAATATAATCATTTTTATTTAAAAAATACCTTTAAAAATGTTAATACATACCCAAATCAATAAAAATAATAATAAACCATCCAGAGTAATATGGTGATTGGTGATAATGTTTTACATCCCTAGTCAAAAAAAATCAAAAACCATCTAGTTAAATAATAAATATATTATAAATTAAACATATCTTGAGTGGGTGATATGTAAAATAAGGGTTTTTTTTCATTTATGAATATTGATTCTAAAAAGCATCATTAAAACGTTTTTAAAGAAAATAAACATTATACATTGAAAATTATTTTGTAAAACTAATAGTTTACAAAATATTTTTATAATAATTTTTTTAATATTCAGTATTAAATATAAATTAATGATTAATACATTTAGTGGTTATGGTTCTATGAAATTTTGTGCATGTTGAATACATCAATGTGAATATTCTATTAACATTTTGGATAAATCCCATAATGTACATTTTTATAAAACGAATACTTGATTATTAAATTTAAAATAATTTATAAAAAGTCAAAACGAGGAAAAATATTCTTTTTAAAATCATTGTAGAATTGTAAAAACATTTTTTGAAAACTTATTATTAAAACATGAACATTGATGAGAATGATTTTTCATCCTTAAATATAAAAATAACTAAAATATAATTAAAAATATTATATCAATCATTTTAAGTAAAAAATATGGGAATAGTAGAAATAATTAATGAAAATTTGATGAATAACAAGAGTATATCAATATATATTGGTTTAATGAGAGGAATACAAATTAATTATCCTAAGGGAGTCTTAAGAAAAAACAATCTCAAATAATGATAAAATTGTGAAATAAAATATTACCACTTTAGTTACATATTAATTATATTCCCCAAAAAATTAATAATATCAAATGAAAATTTAAATACTATTAAATTGAATACATTCATGATATAAAATACCAATTGGATAGTATATACACTAAAACAATAGGTACATTTTTAATATAGTATATGTCTCATAAATGGAAAAGTGAGATGATAAAGACCAGCTTAGGTCCAGTTTAATTTTTCTGTATACATAACTCCCTTATAATAAATAAATAAATATATATATATATTAAAAATATATTATAGAAAAAAAAAATATAGATCATATATATATATATATGATTTACATAGAGTTTTTTATGACCATTTTTTACAACAAATTATTAAAACCATGTTTCATGTAATAACTACTTTATTTTTCATGTATATTTTGAATTTCTATTTTATGTCATTTTCATTTATCATGGTTTAATTATCTAGAGTTTTTAAAACATGATAAAAATGTCATATTTATTCATTATATATGTAATTAGAGTAATCCATATGCGTTATATATAGAAAATGATTTTCCTTGATCATGGAGATGGTATACCGTATATATGCATGAATGTTGTTTCCATTATCTTGATAGACGGAATGAAAAATATATATATATATTAGTTTAACATTAAATAATAAATATCACATTATATATATGATTTAAATTAAATAAATTCATCCTTTTTATCATCCATATAGTGATAATATGGAAAAAAATCACATCACTCTGTAGAGGTTGTAGTCAACACGTACACCCGAATACCAGTATTATTTTCCGAAAAATATGAAGGTATAAAGTTAAACATTATATTATATTTATTTAAGTATTTATAGGTCATAAATAACCCATATATTCATTTAATTTATTTTTAGTAACATCCTGGTAATGTTTAAGAAAAAATGAATCGCATCTCATCGTGAGCCAGTACTTCTCCGTACACACGAATGCCACTATCATATCCTAAAAAAATGGAATTTAATAAGTTATATGTGATTTAATATATTATTAAGTATAATAATATAATAATTTTTATAATTTTTCTTAAATAAATCATTTTATCCATCCTGGAGAGGTGATGATGGAAAAAATTTACATGGTTTCCCATGGTGGTTGTTCGTCATACACACGATTGACTATTTCATATCCCCATTGATGGATGTGGAAATGAATATATGATATTACATTAAGATAACTAAATATTATTGTATATTATATACATTTATATTTATTTTTAAATATTTGGATAAGTTATTAAGGAGTTAGAAGATGATTAGAAACACATAGTTAAAAAAATTACCTCTTCGTCAGACTACCTCTGTAGGTTTAACCATACTCTTTCATTGAATCGATTTATGATCTAAAAAAGGTATATATGATATCGATAAGGAATTATGGATGTTATTTTTTTTTACTAAACAAAATTATTTTTAATATGTTAAAACTATATGATATGGGTGGTCTATTACAAATGTGGGAGAGGACGCACCTAGTTTCATTAAAATAAAATAGTGTGCACAAGTTTTTTGCATGCCACGTGGTTAAACAATGGGTTATTATAGAACTATAGATGATAAATTGTCTACACATTCTCATATAATATAATTACGAAAGGTTTTTTTCATTTTTACCATTATCTATTTAGTTTTGCTTCTCTTATTCATGTATTCACCTTAACCACGATAAATAACTTTTACTTGTTTTAATATTCATTATAAAAAGAAATTAAATTCACCTTATTAGTTAAAATGAATTATAATAATTCAAAATAGAGAATCTATTTCAGAAATTTTAATTCAATGAAGTTGTTTAATTTTTTTATAATTATGCTCACATAAATGATGAATTCTTTTTCAAGAAATGTATTTTTTTACGAAAATATAATCATATTGACTTTATAAATAGAAATATTCATTAAACTAAATTAAATATACAAATATATATGTATAATATAAATAAATTTAATTTAAATAATTAATTGTTATGAGTTATTTTTTTATATAAATTCTGTAAAATTACACACATGAAAAGAGTTTTTAGAAAAAAAATTTAAACCCAAAAATATACTAAAATCTAGTATGAAGATGATTAAAATATGATTAATTGGGTAAAATAAATATAAATAATATTTATTTGAATATTATATCAATTTCATTGAATAATGAGATTTTTAAATTGCATAATTTATTAAAATAAATGATAGTTTTACAAAAATCTATTTTTCACTATTCACTGAAAAATTAATATTTTATGAAAAATACCAAAATATAACCCGAATTAAATACTAATTTGATTATTAAAATAATTATTTCATTTCTATAAGTTATATTTTTTTAAAGTATAGTGATTAATTTCTAAACATGTGCTCAAATCGTTAAACAACAACCTTTTAGAAAAATACAATTGTTCATAAATCACTTCATTTTTATTCAAATGATTTAAATATTTATTTTAAAAAACTATTATTACAAATTAAATTATTTTATACCTGTTTAAAACCTTTAATTTTCATATTTTAGTTATTCTTATTCATAATTTACAATTTAATGGATAATTCCTAACAACAAACTATATTACATTTCATTTAGACATAGGGATGCATGGTCCAGAACATTTGAATGATATCAAATTTACCAAAATACAAATATATCATAATGTCATGTTGTGTTAAATTATAATATATCCTCATTTTTTCTATTCATATATTCCATCTAATATTATGTACCACTTTTAAATACTTTGGGCATTACATTCCATATTTTAAAGACTAAATTAGCTAATATCAATTTGCTTTGTGATGTCATCGCTTAAGTATTTTCACAAGATTGGTTCTGAGAAAACCCTGGATACCTTTACAGGTGGTTACTAAAATATAGAATGATAGATAGGTGTCTATTGAGTAATCTCAAATTATTACGTTTTTAATTCTATATTGTACATGGTAGTTCATGTTGAAGTTGTTTTTGTGGCCTTTCTATGAGTTCTTCATTGTTTGGTAAGACCCTAGACTCTAATGTGCTTTGACATAAACATCATCGATCATAGATTATGTTATTATGATATTTGTTAAAATGAAATAAAATCATCCCAATGGAATGTGGTCAAGCATACCCACCCTTTTGTACACATTCATTTATTTGGTAATACAAGTATGCCCAGCCTCTCCCCGGAGGATGATGCATATGTTTACTTATCTAGTGTAACGACCTAATGTTTCATTAATGGAAATACCTCTTGATCTAGTTAAAAGTATCTTTATGTAAAAAGTTTATATAAAATGTCAACTTATTTGGTTTTATGATAAGAATTGTGGTCGTTACTTTTATAGTCATTGAATAGTGATCACATGATTAGTATAAATATAGGGCCTTAACAAATCCAATTTACTTGGACAAAAGAAGCGATGGCCTCATCTAGTAGAATTGATCCATATGAATCCCATTTATCGGAGCTTGAAAATGAGTTGGTGTCCTTGGGCTTCGCTCTTGACCAAGCCCAAGCTGGGCTTCAACATGTCAACCTCGAACGGGACTGTCTATGGGAAAACTGGAAGTTGATAGAGATTACCACTCGAGCGATGTTATCAGAGCCACCCCGAGAGTCTGTCACCATCGTACACCTTACCCTTAGGACTTATGCGTCTATTTTAAGGGGTTATGTAACAAATATCTAGTAATATGTTCATGTATATTATCTTTTTATGTAATAATGAATATACCATCTGGTCATTATTGATACATTGTAAATAGTTTTTAAAGTACAAATAGTGTTTTCAGTTATTATTTAATTAAGAAATTGGTTTTATTAAATTAAGGGATTTTTCAATTAAATATTATTTTAATAAAATATTATTATTATTATTAAATTAATTTTATTAAATATAAATGATCATATAATTTTATGAATGCAATTATAATTTTTATTATGGTTTGAAAGACATTTCTGTCAAAACACGAGATTTTTTTATAAATATAAGTTTTTATTTTAAAGTTGAAAATTAACATATTTAGAAAATTAGTTATATTAAATAAGTGATATTTCTAGAATCAGGACGTCGAAATTATACAATGGTGAATTTTTCATAATTTTCTGAGACAGTCAAATTTTTGGGTAAAAATTAAATACCGTTTAAATATATAATGTGTTTTATTAAATAATAATGACCCAATTGTGTTGTAATAAAATACTATAATATTTATGTTCGGCCAATATATGTTTTACCATTAAAATAAAGTGATTTTGGGTTTGTTTGACTTACTTTTCAAAGCATTAATGGACCCCTCAAGACTTATTAAACATCTTGTCTTTTTAAATTATTTTCCATGGGATTGTGACTCAGATCCACATAAGAAACTCCACTATTTTAAGAACTTTGGACTTTTACCTTATAAAATATTGTATTTCTATTACCTTTTCCAAAAACCATGGGCAAAAACCAAGATCATATTTGTGGTTTGGATTAGTTTAATGTAAGGGGTCCCAAACCAAAATAATAATGATTTCACTCACATTTCCTTTATAAACCCACCCAAGATCCCACTTCCTCCTCACTCAAAGCCTTTTTAGTTAATCCAACCTCTGCCCTAATATCTCTAAAATCCTCCCAAGGTGCCCCAAGCTCCCAAGAAGCCTCTCTCAAGCCTCCATCAAGCCTTTGGAAGCACACTTCCAAGTAAGGGTTTTTTCTTCCTTTCTCATTTTTGTCCAATTTTCTTTAAGTTGTTTTTCCCATTTAATTTCAATTATGAATGTTGTGGTATGGTTTCTCACCTCCCTCATACTTCCCTATTTATGTTTTCAATATGGGAGACCCCTTTCTCTCTCATTATATGCCTCCCTTGTACACCTGTTACTATGCCGAAATTCCAAAAGGAACATATCTCTCCCCATTTACATTCAAGCAATACTTTTGTATCATGAATCTAAATTCCATTAAAATTGTTGGGACATGTATCTATAGGACCTATTTACTGTCCATTACATTTAAATATGATTAGGGGCCCCTTTCTCTCTCATCAACCATTTTTATGAATTCTTATGTCACGCCGTTACGCTGCTAAAATCGCACCGATTTTCTAAGCCAATGCCATTGTGTAGTGAATACCATGCCCATTTCTCCATCAAGGGTATTCACCTTTATGCACATTTACTTTTTGATTATAAATTTTCATGTATGAATTCCACATTCCTTTATCATGGAATAAATGATTATGTTTTATGAATCCATGTTTTATGATCCATGTTGTAACGCCCCGACCCCAGCTACCCAGAGTCGGTGCATTACTTCGTAACATTGACATGATCACAAAGGATCAAGTCTAGAAAGACCGATTAGTTTAGTAGCCTTGGAAACACTAGATACATTCATAAATCTGAAATTACATCATAAAGTGAAAAACTAATAACAAATTCTTCATAGTCCACACTCATATCCTCTTCTGACTATCCCTGCAGGTCATTCATAAAATACTTCTTCACATCCTGGAAAATATTAAAACATTGAAAAGGGTGAGCTCGGATGCTCAGTAAGGATAACAATATTACGGAAGCTTTCATAAATTAACATTAACATTTAAGGCAATGTATAACTAAAACAAAAGCCTTTTTAAACTTGAACTTCAGCATAATATGGAAAAAATAAAATTAAATAATTCCATTTACTTACTCACATGGATATTCTACTAGTCGAATAATCACATGAAATATCAATAACCACTTTCATAATGAGGGAATGTATAATGCTAGACATTCTGAAACATTTTGTCAAGGCCTCGGCCAAGACGTCTAAAATGATTAAGGCCTCGGCAAAAACCATAAATCAAATTGGGAAAGGGCCTCGGTCAATTCCACGTCTAGTTGTCTCATGAGACCTACCGATGCATCAAGGAGCTATAGAGGGCTCCACCCGTCATTTATTAAGCCCAATACATTCCTCATATGAATAGGTTTAAACATATCATAAACCATTACATAATCGTATCACATAAAACATGCATAAAGGAAACATAACATTTCCACATTTCAATCACATGATATAAATACAACACATTGATATAATAAAAACGCTTTCAAAACCATTTTCAATACCACAATAAAAGAATGTTAAAACTTTGTATTTATTTTTCATTTAAAAAAAATGATGGCTTGTAGAGGAAGTCGAAACTCAAATAATGGTCACGGCGGCGGAGAAGTCGTTGTCGCCGCATAAGTACGGAAAGAAAAACATACCCTTTTGTCGTTTAGTAAAACTATTCGTATAAAAAAGATTCCTTTTGAATAAACGTAAAAGTCAAAGGTGTTTATACACCGTATAAAAGAAAGTTTTGTATAAAACCAAATATGCCTCAATGAAAGGGGATTGAGGCGAAGTCTTTAAAAAGATCATTTTTAAAATAAAATAGATCTATTATGTGTATTCACTATAGGTACACATAAAGAAAGTAAAAATACAAAATAATACATAATAATATCATGACATAATTGGAGAGTAGGAGATTAACCCAAAGAATGGATGTTGGGTTAAGAAGTTCCCTTACCTCATGTACGACTTTACTCAACCGTTCTTTATCCTCCTGAATAATAAACTAGAGTTAATATCTACCTTATTAAGAACCATTTTCAATTTCATTATTCTTTTTATATCACTAATTACAATGTTATGAACGTTATGTAATTATTTAAGTTAATAACGGTCGTTTTGTCGATCTTTGGTACTTCTGTCAACAATAACCTTCTTATAATTACAAGTTGTTCATGTGGTGAAATATCCATTATATCCAGAATTATATTCATGATGTATATATCATATATATCATATATATCCAGTATATACATTCATTCATAAAATTACGTAACATTTAGAGGTAAGAAATGAAATGCACCGTTCATGGAGACGGTAAGCCGTACGTATGCATGAACGCTACTTTCATTTCTATTTCATATTCAATGTAATGAAATCATAATTATATAAAGGTATAGTATAGTTCCAGTATAATATCATATATAATATCATTTACTCCATCCTTTATACATCCCACATATGGCATTAACGATTCACATCACTTTGAGGGGGCGGTAGTCTGCACTTCCTAAAATGAAATTATCGCGTTTTACCCATAATGGAAATCATAAAGTATGTCATAAATGAGAAATACAGAAGCATAAGTAAAACATAAACATATTATATATCATATATAAAAATAGTGACATCTTAATGGCCACCTTTTAAGGTGTTATATGAGTGTTGAACAATCATCGTTTCGTGAGGCAGAAATTCGCCATCCACAGAAACCGTATGTTCTTTAACCATTAGATGTATGTGTGTGTAAGTGTAGCTCGAATCCTTCTTATAAAAACATCCTAGTATATTGAGTATACTGGTGTTGTTACAAAATAAATGAATAAAAATATTTTAGGGGGTTTGAGAAGAAAAATAAAACAAAACAACATTAGAGAAGACAATACCTCAAAATCGGGAAACTCTTTTTGATTTGAGCCAAAGGCTTCCTTGAGAAGAGTTATTCCCAAAGTGAGGCTTCTAGGAGTAATATGGGGAAGTTGGGAGAGTATTTGGGCAGAGGTTGGCCGAGCCAAATGGCTTGATGGTGTGAATAAGGTGGGAGAGGTGGGGGCCTTTTATAAGTGGAGAGGAGGGGCTCTTTTGGAAAGATTGAAATGTTACATTATTACACAATGATTTTAGGATTCTAAAGGTCCCACACTTATATAATTCTCGGCTAAGGTGATAAGGGTTAGAAATCTACCCATCCAATGGTCTTTGGACAAGTGTAAGCCTTGGATTTTACATTATCGTTTCATTTTATTAAAATCATTAAATAATGAGGTCATCGCTGCATCATAATGATGTCATAAAAAATTTAATTTATTTAATGTCTAAAAATTATAAAAAAAATACTATGATGTAGGAAATCTTTTTAGCTTTCTAATTAATATTTATAGTCAAAATTTGGACTTGTGTAACCCCACTTAAAAACAGTTTTAGTAAAACAACTCATGTTTGTGTCAATTTAATTTTAACATTAAATAAATATATATTAGTGTCATTTTCCAACTAAAGTGGCTCCATGGGATCCCCAAGTTGACCCATGGGTTGTCTTGGTCGGCCATGACTCATCCATTAGGAGTAGGGCATGTGTCATGCTCATCTCATATTATTAAAAAATTATTTGTACCTTAAACTTCACTAATTACCTCTAATCGCGATTAAGAACTTAAAAGTTACTATTCACCAAAAATTTATTTTAATCTCATTGAACCACATTTTACTTCTTAATGACAACCATGTATGTCGGATTTTGGAAAATCAAATCACAGAAGTGTTAATATTTCATTTAAATGAAAAATCAGTTATTTAACTACCACTTAGTGGTTTCACTATTCATCAAAAATTGATGTTTTTCAGAACAATGCCAAACTTTCACCCTAAGCTATAATTGATGTTCCGAATTCAAAAATGATTTCTATTTTAAAAAATTCAAAACATATAAGTTGAATTAATTAATTTTATAATTAATTCCCACTGTCACAACAAATAGCCTGTTTTTAAGAAAAAATTTATTTCAAAAGATTGGCAATTGTTTATGTCCAATTTCAATGTTAAATTAATTCTAATGACCACCATTGGATAAAATGGTAAAAATATATTCTAATTATACTTTAAAAGCACTAAATATTATAATTTATCACAATAAATTATTTTTATTAAAAAGTTTGTTTTAAGTATTTTTCACTATTCATAAAAAATTAGAAGTTCTCAGAAAAATACCAAAAATTCAACATAGGCTAATTTCGATATTTCGAATCCAAAAATGAAGTCCATTTTAAATATAAAATTTCTATAATTTTAAAAAGTGGTTATTACTATTCATAACGGCTACTATGATTAGTCACGGTGTTTTAGAACTCGAAGTTGTGTACAATACAAGCTATTGCATTATTTAATGCGAAGCGTATTGTGGAAGCTCGGGGTGTTACATTCTCCCCTCCTTCAATAAATTGCATCCTCGCAATTGGAAATTTTTCTTGGAAAATAAAAGGTTGAAAATAGAAAATACCTTTGAGCAAAACCCACATCGGAAATAAGATTAATAAAATTTAGCCTTAATAAGAGGGAAAGGGAAATGAAAAAGTCACCACCCAATTATGATCTCGATTAGGAGAACATTGGTGGAAATTAGAGAAATATAATTGGAGGAAAAACGTAAATATTTGTAGGGAGTGATTGAGGTAATAAATCACAATCAACTGTCAAATTGAGGGCCTCAAAGCCTTCAATCTATGTTGATTTAAAATATCATCAGTTCAACAAGACATAAGGTATTAGGATAACACATTTTTTTGTTTTAATATCCCTTTACTAAAGTTTAAGTATTAATTTATTCATTGAATAAGAGATAGGTATATATATATTTATGCTTGACAATTAGAGTTTCAACCTTCAACTCATCTTTCACTCAAAAAGATAATAGAACTCAAAAATATTATACTTATCCTAATTGTATAAGGTTCCAAATGTTAACACATACCATTTAGATTAGTAATATTATTTTGTAATAACCTGGGACTTCCTGTAGGCTAGTGGTAGGAAATAAAGGCCTGTCGCACCATGATTGTGGGTTTGATTCCTACAGCTTTTTCCGACGCGACGAGTTATGCCCCACCCTGCAGGTTGTCCTTTTCCTAAAAATATAGTACTATAATATTCCAAAAATAATCTTCATAAATGTTTTAACCTTAAACAATACTATCCAAAGTTCAAATTAATCCATTCCAACCTTTATAGTTATCCAAAATACCTCTGTCCAGACTTTCTCTAAAAGGTCTCTAAATTCCAAAATCAATTGTAACATCAGATTCCCCAAAAAAATTAAAGTTTCTCTTTTGTCACATACTAAAAATATGATTACCTTCATCATATTAAAACCTTACTGAAATCAACAAGTACTGCAGTACAATCCTTATATATATATCACATTATTCTAATAACCAGAATATAATCCATGAGTCCAAAAGCACCAATACATTAGTTATTCTGCTTCAACTGTAGTAACAGCATAAGATTGTCCTTGATCCCTTGGCCTTTTCTGAGGTAATTTTCCCTGACGCTTAGGACATTCATTTTCATAATGCCCCATTTCCCTACAATTGTAGCATTCAACTTTGACAGCCTCTTTCTTTCCCTTGCAATCACGAGCCTGGTGACCCTTTTCTCCACATTTATAACAAACTCCCATTCCTTTTAGGCACGTACCAGGGGGATTCTTCCCACAATTATCACATAATGGAAAATCCTTCTTTCCCTTTTTCCCTTTATCTGCCTCTTGTTCCACCGTTCTCTTCTACTCTTGCTTTACTTTGTTGTCATAAGACTTAGAGAATTCCTTTTCTGTCTTGATAGCACATGAGAGAATATCTTCGTATGATGAGAAGGATTGTGATACTAAAGATCGACGGAGAAATGGTTTTAACCCATCAATGAAACGATCAATCTTACTCCTTGGGTTACGTATATAATCGGCAGCATGCCTCGCTAACCTTGTAAAGTTAGCCTCATACTTTGCGACATTCTAATCCTCCTTCTGCCTCAGACTCAGAAATTAACTTTCCATATCTGCTCGATGGTCACGAGGAAAGTATTTTTCTAAGAAAAGCTTTGTGAACTCCCTCCATTCCATATTCGATACGTCATCATCTTCCTTTGTGTTTTGAATCAGCGACCACCACTGATCGGCATCTCTAGTGAGGCGGTAAACTGCCATGACAACCTTCTCCCTTTCACTACTCCCCAAGGCATGGAATATTTTCTCTATGGAATTTATCCATTGCTCAGCTACTATAGGATTTCTACTCCCATTAAAGGTTGGTGGTTGTTGCCTCATGAAGCGGTCTAACATTGATCCTCCACGTTGCGGATCAGGGTGCTCCATACAAGTATGGTTATTATTCATAACCTGAGTGAGTTGTCCGAGTATGGTAATAAGTTGATCAGCACCAGTTGTATCTCCAGCTCCACAATAATTATCTTGAGCAGGAGGGCAATCCCTACACGGAGTGCGTGCAATGATACGGTTTCCATTCCTTCCACTAGGCGCCATTTCTAAACAATGGCATAAACTATATTAGTTTATAAATCAAAATACATAATTCCATACTTGTAAGGTACTTAACATAAATTGAACTATTTATGGATATAATCCATAAAAATGTTTTCTTTGAGGAAGTATATACTGATAACCGTTCATAGTGGTTTATAAAGAAAATGAGAATTATCCAAAGCATATCCCTCGGGAGTGTCGTAACCAAGAGTGCAGCAAGGCCCATTGTCGTGCACCAGTTCCCGTTCGAGTCTAGCTCAAAGCGGTGTTTTCGGGTTTTACCCCTAGGTACATCTGTGCCAGAGCCGCCTCTACCTGCTCGTATCCAGACAGGGATGTATTGCTTGGAAAACTCACAACATCTCTACAATACCAAAATTCTAGGAATTTCTTCTATACTAATCCTCAAAGTCTATCTTCGGGCTATGTACTCTAATCAGAGTTTATCTAAATCTAGCTTCCAAGGTTAGTACTAAACTGCCTCTGATACCAACTGTAATGCCCCGAACCCAGCTACCCAGAGTCGGTGTATTACTTCGTAACATTGGCAAGATCACAAAAGATCAAGACTCGAAAGACCGATTAGTTTAGTAGCCTTGGAAACACTAGATACATTCATAAATCTGACATTACATCATAAAGTGAAAAACTAATAACAAAGTCTTCATAGTCCACACTCATATCCTCTTCTGACTATCCCTGTAGGTCATTCATAAAATAATTCTTCACATCCTGGAAAATATTAAAACATTGAAAGGGGTGAGCTCAGATGCTCAGTAAGGATAACAATATTGCGGAAGCTTTCATAAATAAACATTAACATTTAAGTCAATGTATAACTAAAACAAAAGCCTTTTTAAACTTGAACTTCAGAATAATATGGCAAAAATAAAATTAAATAATGCCATTTACTTACTCACATGGATATTCTACTAGTCTAATAATCACATGCAATATCAATAATCACTTTCATAATGAGGGAATGTATAATGATAGACATTCTGAATCATTTTTTCAAGGCCTCGGCCAAGACATCTAAAATGATTAAGGCCTCGGAAAAAACCATAAATCAAATTGGGAAAGGGCCTCGGTCAATTCCACGTCTAGTTGTCTCATGAGACCTACCGATGCATCGAGGAGCTATAGCGGGCTCCACCCGTCACTTATTAAGTCCAATACATTCCTCATATGAATAGGTTTAAACATATCATAAACCATTACATAATCGTATCACATAAAACATACATAAAGGAAACATAACATTTCCACATTTTATTCACATGATATAAATACAACACATTGATATAATAAAAACGCTTTCAAAACCATTTTCAATACCACAATAAAAGAATGTTAAAACTTTGTATTTATTTTTCATTTAAAAAAAATGATGGCTTGTAGAGGAAGCCGAAACTCAAATAATGGTCACGGCGGCGGAGAAGTCGTTGTCGCCGCATAAGAACAGAAAGAAAAACATTCCCTTTTTGTCTTTTAGTAAAACGCTTCGTATAAAAAATATTCCTTTTGAATAAACGTAAAAGTCAAAGGGGTTTATACACTGTATAAAAGAAAGTTTTGTATAAAACCAAATATGCCTCAATGAAAGGGGATTGAGACGAAGTCCATAAAAAGATCATTTTTAAAATAAAATAGATCTATTATGTGTATTCACTATAGGTACACATAAATAAAGTAAAAATAAAAAATAATACATAATAATATCATGACATAATTGGAGAGTAGGAGATTAACCCAAAGAATGGAAGTTGGGTTAAGAAGTTCCCTTACCTCATGTCCGATTTGACTCAACCATTATTTAACCTCCTGAATAATAAACTAGAGTTAATATCTACCTTATTAAGAACCATTTTCAATTTCATTATCCTTTTTATATCACTTATTACAATGTTAGGAACGTTATGTAATTATTTAAGTTAATAACGGTCGTTTTGTCGATCTTTGGTACTTGTGTCAACAATAACCTTCTTATAATTACAAGTTGTTCATGTGGTGAAATATCCATTATATCCAGAATTATATTCATGATGTAGATATCATATATATCATATATATCCAGTATATACATTCATTCATAATATTACGTAACATTTAGAGGTAAGAAATGAAATGCACCGTTCATGGAGAAGGTAAGCCGTACGTACGCATGAACGCTAATTTCATTTCTATTTCGTATTCAATGTAATGAAATCATAATTATATAAAGGTATAATATAGTTCCAGTATAATATCATATATAATATCATTTAATCCAACCTTTATACATCCCACATATGGCATTAACGATTCACATCACTTTGAGGGGGCGGTAGTCCGCACTTACTAAAATGAAATTATCGCGTTTTACCCATAATGGAAATCATAAAGTATTCCATAAATGAGAAATACAGAAGAATAAGTAAAACATAAACATATTATATATCATATATAAAAATAGTGACATCTTAATGGCCACCTTTGAAGGTGTTATATGAGTGTTGAACAATCATCGTTTCGTGAGGCAGAAATTCGCCATCCACAGAAACCGTATGTTCTTTAACCATTAGATGTATGTGTGTGTAAGTGTAGCTCTAATCCTTATTATAAAAAAAATCCTATTATATTGAGGATACTGGTGTTGTTACAAAAGAAATTAATAAAATGAGTTTAGGGGGTTTGAGAAGAAAAATAAAACAAAACAACATTAGAGAAGACATTACCTCAAAATCGGGTAACTCTTTTTGATTTGAGCCAAAGGCTTCCTTGAGAAGATTTATGCCCAAAGTGAGGCTTCTATGAGTAATAGGGGGAATTTGGGAGTGTATTTGGGTAGAGTTTGGCCGAGACAAATGGCTTGAAGGTGTGAATAATGTGGGAGAGGTGGGGGCCTTTTATAAGTGGAGAGGAGGGGCTCTTTTGGAAAGATTGAAATTTTACATTATTACACAATTCTTTTCAGATTCTAAAGGTCCCACACTTATATAATTCGTGGCTAAGGTGATAAGGGTTCGAAATATACCCATCCAATAGTCTTTGGACAAGTGTAATCCTTGGATTTTACATTATCTTTTCATTTTATTAAAATCGTTAAATAATGAGGTCATCGCAGCATCATAATGATGTCATAAATAATTTAATTTATTTAATGTCTAAAAATCATAAAACAAATACTATGATGTTGGAAATATTTTTAGATTTCTAATGAATATTTATAGTCAAAATTTGGACTTGTGTAACCCCACTTAAAAACTGTTTTAGTAAAACAACTCATGTTTGTGTCAATTTAATTTTAACATTAAATAAATATATATTAATGTCATTTTCCAACAAAAATGGCTCCATAAGGTCCCCAAGATGACCCATGGGTTGTCTTGGTCTGCCATGACTCATCCAATAGGAGTAGGACAAGTGTCATTCTCATCTAATATTATTAAAACAATATTTGTACCTTAAACTTCACTAATTACCTCTAATCGCGATTAAGAACTTAAAAGTTACTTTTCACCAAAAAATTATTTTAATCTCATTGAACCACATTTTACTTCTTAATGACAACCATGTATGTCGGATTTTTTAAAATCAAATCACAGAAGTGGTAATATTTCATTTAAACGAAAAATCAGTTATTTAACTACCACTTAGTGGTTTCACTATTCATCAAAAATTGAAGTTTTTCAGAACAATGCCAAAATTTCACCCTAAGCTATAATTGATGTTCCGAATTCAAAAATGATGTCTATTTTAAAAAATTCAAAACATATATGTTGCATTAATTAATTTTATAATTAATTCCTGCTGTCACAACAAATAGCGTGTTTTTAAGAAACAATTTATATCAAAAGATTGGCAATTGTTTATGTCCAATTTCAATGTTAAATTAATTCTAATGACCACCATTGGATAAAATGGTAAAAATATATTCTAATTATACTTTAAAACCACTAAATAGTATAATTTATCACAATAAATTATTTTGATTAAAAAGGTTGTTTTAAGTATTTTTCACTATTCATAAAAAATTAGAAGTTCTCAGAAAAATACCAAAAATTCAACATAGGCTAATTTTGATATTCCGAATCCCAAAATGAAGTCCATTTTGAAATATAAAATTTCTATAATTTTAAAAAGTGGTTATTACTATTCATAAAGGCTACTATGATTAGTCGCGGTGTTTTAGAAATCGAATTTGCGTACAATACAAGCTATTGCATTATTTAATGAGAAGCGTATTGTGGAAGCTCGGGGTGTTACACATGTGGCACACTTATGCATGAAATGAAATGTTTAAGAAGGGTGCGCCTTTATAGCGCTTCAATGCATTGGGTAAAATATAGTATCATGATATGTCATGTGCAATGAGTATTTACTCATGATAATTCAATTGAAGTGAAGTTTTACTCATGCTTCATGTGCAATGAGGATTTACTCATTCTCCATGTGCAATGAGCCTTGGCTCATGCTAATTCCATGTTAAGTGTTCTTGCCACATTTCCATGTTATGATTATCATGCTTTATCATGCCTTTATGTTCATGTTTCTCTTGTGATCTATTGATATTCCTATTTTCTAAAATGTTTTGTACTCCTAAAGTATTCCATGATTATTCCCTTACTGGGATTTATAGCTCACCCTTGTTTATGCATTTCCTTAGGTTATCCCATGAAATGATAAGTACAAGGGAAAGTATTGGTCATGTAAAGGTAGTTTTCAATAAAGATGTTGTATTTAATGTTTTAAGTTGTTATGCAATGATCCTAATCCCAAAATACACTAGACCTCTCAATATTCCATGTTGTATCAAGTGAATAGTTTATTTAGTAAATCATGTTTTAGTTTGTAATAAAAGCAGGGTTGTCGTAGTTGGTACCAGAGGATAGTTTTAGTTGTTTTTTGGATTAGGATTAGAAAACCCCAGTAAAGCCTTAGAGACAAGACTAAGTATAATAAAAACATCCATATGTTTTGGTAAGTATTTATTGAGTGGTTTATCAAGGAAATACATCCTTGTCTGGATACGAGCAGGTAGAGGCCACTCTGGCACAGATGTATCCTAGGGTTAAACCCCGAAAACACCGCTTTGAGCTAGACTCGAACAGGAACTGGTGCACGAAAAGCGGTCTTGCTGCACTCTTGGTTACGACACTCCTGGGTGATATGTTTTGATAAATTAACAAGCTTATTATGAACCCTTATTAAGGGAAATAAAAAAAATGCCCCTAAGAATATATGTTAGAAATTAGATCATGAAAATCATATATTGAAGCCTATAGATTCATGAGTTATGAAGATAAAAGTTTATTTATAAGTGATAAACATTGGTCTTTGGATTACCCTTTATTTTTTACCCCCTAACATTCCTTTTATTCCAGCCAATGGCCGGTAATAGGAGGACTCGGGCTAACAACCGATGTGAAGATCAGTGTGATTACTGCACTAATGAGATGCCCAATCGAATGGGAGCAGTAATCGCGAACTTTGTCATGCTTCTCTCTCAGCTAACTCAATCTTTGAATAGAAACATGAGTCAAGATGAATGTTCAACCCCCCCCCCCCAAAGAACATGTCACTATCGAGAGCTTAATGAGACAACTGACTCCTACTTTTAGTGGATCATCTGATCCCACGATCACTAAACAATGGATCAACTCCATTGTAAAGATCTTCTCCATCCTTCAATGTTTTGAACAAGAGAAGGTTCTCCTGGCGGTTTATCGTATGGAGGGTGAAACTGATCAATGTTGGACGTTGATCAAAAATATGAAGCCTGACGAGGAGAACGAGGCATTGGAATGGATGGATTTACAGAAGATGTTTTTCGATAAATATTTTCCGCGCGCCCTCTGGTTTAAGATTGAAAGGGGTGTCCTTTCCCCCAAGAAAAAAGATGAAGAATCTGTTCGAGTGTACGAGGTAAACTTTAAAGGCTTGCATGATACACTTCGAATTTGTTGTTAGCCCTGAATGAAAGGTTTACCGCTTCTTTGGTGGGATGAAGCCTAGCCTATGGAAAGAATTAGCGATCCGTGACTTCGAAAGCTATGAGAAAATTGTCCGATGTTCCCTCAAGGTTGAAATGGAGATCGGGGAATCATAGGGGTATCATGGGGAAAAGAAGAGTAAGGTAGACTTCAATGCTAGTTGTCCGATGGATAAATATAACAGTGCTAAGAAGATCCAGCACCCCACTTGGCAAAAGTGTGGAAAGAATCACCCTGGAAATTGCCTCAAGTTGATGAGGAAATGCATTAGGTGTGGAAGAGAAGGGCACATAGCTGTTAATTATCAGCAAGAAAGACATGAAGCTGTGACAGAGGAGGGGAATGCTCCGTTCGAACCTCAACGCATTTTTCATTGCTACAACTTCAAATAACCAGTGCACTTTTCAAATCAGTTCCCTAATCCAAGGGTGTTTGGAGGAAACCAACAACCTCCAAGGTAGCAAGGATGAGCTTTTGCCATCACTTATTCTGAAGCGAACTCCAACAACTAAGTGGTAACGGGTACACAAGTTATTCATTCAAGAATAGAAAACGTACTTTTTGATTAAGGTTCTCCGCATTATTTTATATCTTGAATGTTTAGTAGAATAATCCCAGCACCACTAAAAATCATGGAAGTGAAGATGTTTGTGAGTACGGAAAATGGGTAAATCATTGCATCCCATGAATATAAGTCCTCCCCTGTAATAATATGTGGATTTAATTTCCCGATGAACCTCTTCATACTCCCTCTGGTGGAATTTGATGCAATTATTGGCATGGATTGGTTTTCTTTATATAGAGCCCACATAAATTTTCGGGAGAGGGAAATCACACTCCATATGGAGAATAGACCCCCGATTATTTACATGTGTAAGGAGGAATATTAATCTCCTTTAGGTCCATCATCTCAAGCATGGATATTAAGCAACTATGATCATGCGTATCTTGCTCAGATGATTAATTCCAAGGAAGAAACCATCCTTGAAAAAATGCCTATTGTGAGGGAATTCGCTGAAGTGTTTCCTAAGGAACTGTCTTGTCTTCCTCCTAGAAGAGATGTTGAATTCTCAATTGAACATATACCAAGGGCGATACCAATATCCAAGACTTCATATAGAATGGATATCGTGGAGCTTGAAGAGCTGAAGAAACAACTACAGGCTAATCTGGATAAAGGGTTTATACGCCCAAGTGCTTCACCATGGGGTGCACCAGTCCTCTTCATCAAAAATAAGGATGGCTCAATGAGGCTTTGCATCGATTATCGTGAACTTAAAAAAATCACAATAAAGAACAGGTTTCCTTTTCCACCGATCGATGACTTGTTCGATCAGCTGTGTGGAGCACAATACTTCTCCATGGTAGATTTGTGGTCAGGATATTTTCAAGTAAGGGTGATGAAGGAAGATGTCCCCAAGACTGCTTTTCGTACAAGATACGGGCACTATGAATTCATTGTAATGCCTTTCAGACTCACTAATGCTCTAGAAATATTCATGGTCTTGATGAATAAGTCTATAAAGATTACCTTAACAAATTTGTGGTAGTCTTTATAGATGATATTCTAATATACTCCAAAACCAAGGAGGATCATGAGGAGTATTTAAAAACAATACTAGAGACATTGCGCAAGGAGAAGCTCTATGAAAAGTATAGAAAGTGTGAGTTTTGGTTTAAGGAGGCCTCATTCTTGGGCCATATCATCACAAGCAATGGGATTCTTGTGGATCCCTCCAAAACAGATGCAAATGAGGGATGGCCGAGACCAACATCAGTAACAGATATCCGTAGCTTCATGGGGTTAGATGGATATTATCGACGATTTTTGAGAAATCTCTCACGATTTTCCAACCCTCTTACCAAGCTAACATGAAAGAGAGTAACGTTTTCATGGAGTGATGAATGCGATGAAAGCATCATAGAGTTGAAAAAGAGGCTTATCACTGCGCTCGTGCTCACTTTACCCACAAGTGGGGAAATTTTTATTGTATTCAATGATGCTTCGAAGAAGCGCTTCGGATGTGTGCTGATGTAGAATGATAAAGTGATATCATATTCCTCAAGGCAGTTGAAAATCCATGAGCGAAACTATGCAACACATGATTTGGAGTAGGCGGTGGTGATATTTGCCTGGAAAATCTAGTGGCATTATCTCTATGGGGATAAATGTGAGATATATACTGACCACAAGAGTTTTGAATATATATTCACACAGACAGAGCTTAATATGAACCAGAGAAGATGGATAGAGCTCATCAAGGATTATGACTGTTTAATACATTAACAACCTGGGAATGCGAACAAAGTGGAAGATGCCCTAAGTAGAAAGGACCCAGCGATTCTATCAATGATGAGAATTTAGAGGGATCCATTATTCTTATTCTTGATGAAGATGGACATGGGAATCATAAATAAGGTAACATCATAAATCCTTTCACAAAAGATTGCTCAACCGTCTCTTTTGGAAAGGATAAAGGATGATCAAAAGGATGATGTGGGAATTCAGGAAAAAGTGGAAGCTATCAATAAGGGGAAATCCTTGGAGTTTAATGTTAATGAATAATGAATTGTGAAATTTGGGAAAAGACAATGTGTTCTATCAAGTGTGGAGATGAAGAGGGAACTTTTGGATGATGCCCATAGTTCGAATTTCACTATTCACCCAGGGAGCACAAAGATGTATCGAGATCTCCGAGAAAACATTTGGTGGGATAATATGAAAAAGGAGATCAATGAATATACATCAAAGTGCTTGGTGTGCCAGAAAGTGAAGGCAGAGAGGAAGAATTATAAGGGGATGACGCAACCATTTACCATACTAGAATAGAAATGGGATAACATCCCCATGGGCTTTGTCACCGGTCTTCTAGAGACATCCAAATGCAACAATTCAATCTAGGTTATTGTGGATCATCTTACAATGACTTCATACTTCATTGCTATTCGGGAGGATTTCTCATTGGATCAACTGGAACAGATATATTTCAGGGAAGTGGTAAGGCTGCATGGAGTGCCACTATCTATTGTGTCTGACCAAGATCCATGATTCACCTCTAACTTTTGGAAGAGTCTTCAACATGCTCTGAATACTGAACTGAAAATCAGTACGGCCTATCATCCTCAAACTGATGGCCAATCTGAGCGGACTATCAAAACACTTGAGGACATGTTGAGAGCATTCTCAATAGACGTTAAAGGAGGATGGGATAAAAATCTTCCTCTATTTGAGTTCTCTTATAATAACAGTTTCCAATCGAGTATCCAAATGGAACCATATGAATCCTTTTATGGGAAAAGGTGCCTAACACTGGCGTGTTGGGATGAGGTCGGTGAAAGTAAGATGTTTTGACTAGAAATGGCCGAGGAAATGGTGGAGAAGGTGAAAACTATTCAACTACATATCGAGGCATCCCAGACTCGATAGAAGAGTTGTGTAGATAATCGTCTATGAGACCTTGAGTTTAAAGTTGGAGACATGGTTTTTCTACACATATCTCCATGGAAGAAGGTCCTGAGGTTTGGAAATAATGGGAAGTTAAGTCCAAGGTACATTGGCCCCTTCGAGATTCTTGATCGTGTCGGGGTTGTGGCCTATCGACTAGGACTTACACCTACCATGGACAATGTACATGATGACTTTAATGTATCCCTCTTAAAGTAGTACATACTAGACCCTTCACATATACTCTCTTCTAAGGTGGTACAGTTGGAGGATGATCATTCTTATGAGGAGCAACCAGTGAAGATCTTAGATCATAGATAAAAAGATCTATGAAATAATACAATGCCCCTTGTCAAGGTGTTGTAGTGAAACCACAACTTTGAAGAAGCGACTTGGGAATCAGAGGAAATGAGGAAGTTGAGTTACCCACATCTGTTTTAGTGTGGGAAAAGGGAAATTTTGAGGGAGAAATTTCTTAAGGGGGGAATATTGTAACGACCCAAAGTTTCACTAATGGAAATACCTCTTGATCTAGTTAAATGTATCGTTATATAAAACGTTTATATAAAATGTAAACTTCTTTGGTTTTATGTTATGAATTGTGGTCGTTACTTTTATAGTCGTTGAACAGTGATCACATGACAAGTATAAATATAGGGCCTTAACAAATCCAATTTACTCAGACAAAAGAAGCGATGGCCTCATCCAGTAGAATTGCTCCAGAAAAAACCTATTTTTTCGAAGCTTGGAAAAGAGGTGGCATCCTTGGGATTCACTATTGACCAAGCCTAAGATGAGAATCATCATGTCAAACTCGAAAGGGACCATCTAAGGTAAAAGTGGAAGTTGATAGAGATTACCACTCGAGTGATGTTATCTGAGCCACCCCAAGAGTCTGTCACCATTGCACACCTTACCCTTAGGTCTTATGTGGATTTTTTAAGGTGTTATGTAACAAATCGATAGTAATATTTTCATGTATATTATTTTTTTATATAATAATTAATATACCTTCTTTTCATTATTGATACATTGTAAATAGTTTTTAACGTACAAATAGTGTTTTTAATTATTATTTAATAAAGAAATCTGTTCAATTAAATTAAGTGATTTTTTAATTTAAATAATATTTTAATAAAATATTATTATTATTATTAAATTAATATTATTATATATAAATTATCATATAAATTTTTTAATGTAATTATTGTTTTTATTAAATTTTGAAAGCCATTTCTGTCAAAACCCGAGAATTTTCGATAAATGTCGGTTTTTATTTTAAAATTGAAAATTAACATATTTAGAAAATTATTTAGGTAAAATAAATTATATTTCATGATTCATGACATCGAAATTATCCAACGGTAAATTTTTCATAATTTTTTGAGACAGTCAAATTTTTTGGTAAAAATTAAATACCGTTTAAACATCTTGTCTTTTTATATTATTTTCCATGGGAGTGTGACTCACCTACACATAAGAAACCCCATTATTTTAAGAAGTTATGACTTTGGCCTTATAAAATATTTTTTCCCTATTCCCTTTTCCAAAAACCATCAGCAAAAAACATGAGCTGATTTGTGGTTTGGAATAGTTTTATGTAAGGTGTCCCAAACCTAAATAATAAATAATTCAATCAGCTTTCCTATATAAACCCACCCATGATCCCACTTTCTCCTCACTCAAAGACTTTGGAGTTCTTCCAACCTCTGCCCTAATCTTTCTAGAATCCTCCCAAGGTTCCCCAAGCTCCCAAGAATCCTCTCTCAAGCCTCTCTCAAGCCATTGGAAGCACACTTCCAAGTAAGGGTTTTTTCTTCCTTTCTCATTTTTGTCCAATTTTCTTTAATTTTTTTGCCCATTTAATTTCAATTATGAATGATGGGGTATGGTTTCGAACCTCCCTCATACTTCCCTCTTTATGTTTGAATAATTGGAGACCCCTTTCTCTCTCATTAGATGCCCCCCATTTACACCCGTTACTATACCGAAATTCTGAAAGGAACTTATCTCTCCTCATTTACATTCAAGCAATACTTTTGTATCGTGAATCTAAATTACATTACAATTTTTGGGACATGTATCTAAATGACCACTTTACTGTCCATTACATGTAAATATGATGAGGAATCCCTTTCTCTCTCATCAACCATTTTTATTAATTCTTATGTCACACCATTACGCACCCCAAAATCGCACCGATTTTCTAAACCAATGCCATTGTGTAGTGAATACCATGCCCATTTCTCCATCATGGGTATTAACCTTTATCCGCATTTACTTACTGATTATAATGTTTAATGTATGAATTCCACATTCCTTTATCGTGGAATAAATGATTATGTTTTATGAATCCATGTTTTATGATCCATGTGGCACACTAATGCATGAAATGAAATGTTTAAGAAGGGTGTGCTCTTATAGCGCTCTGATGCATTGGGTAAAGTATTGTATCATGATACATCATGTGCAATGAGTATTGACTCATGATAATTCAAGTGCAACGAGGGTTTACTCGTGCTTCATGTGCAATGAGGATGTACTCATGCTCTATGTTCAATGAGGCTTGGATCATGCTAATTTCATGTTAAGTGTTGTTGCCACATTTCCATGTTATGATTACCATGCTTTATCATGCCTTTATGTTCATGTTTCTCTTGTTCTCTATTGATATGCATATTGTCTAACATGTATTGTACTCCTCATGTATTCCATGTTTATTCCCTTACTGGGCTTTATAGCTCACCCTTTTTTATGTATGTCCTCAGTTTATCCCATGCAATGCTAAGTATGAGGGAAAGTAGTGGTCATGTAAAAGAAGGTTTCAATAAAGATGTTTTATTTCATGTTTTAAGTTGGTATGTAATGATCCTAATCCCCAAAGACACTAGACCTCTCGATATTTCATGTTGTATCAAGTGAATAGTTAATGTAATAAACCATGTTTAGGTTTGTAATAAAGGAAGGTTTGTCATATCTAGGGACTGATTATTTTATATAAATTGATTAACTAAAATATAAGAATATTAAGCATCACTAACAACAACTTTGTTGAAGCTTCATTCCTTGACCAGAGATTAGTGGGTTATTGAGCATACTTTGTTGAATGTCTCTACTAATTTTCTCACATATGGGATCCCATGTAGGATTCCAATTCATAATTATACTTGTTGAGTACCCCATGAGGTATGCCACTATAAGGTACTGCCTTTTTGGATCATAAAAGGGATACCATGATTTTATGTGGACCATGATGATACCGAGTATGATTTTTCTCTTGTTAACTGACATAGTGGACCCTGTATATTCAAGTGTTTGACCATCTTAGAGTGAGTGCATCATGGGTTAATGAAGATTTGGTGATGGTTCTAGCCTTATAACCCATTCTAATCTTTTGTGACGATATTCTATGATGGTATTGGTGGATTTTTCTTTTGGAAAACCTCACTCTGTAATTTATGCATCACATGATTACTATTGGTGAAAATATTTACTCAAGGCATAATTCTTGGAACATTACCTATAAACATGACGTGATCAGATTATATTAATTGTAGACGTGAATATGTTCTTCCTAGGATCTGCAATTCATGACATTTTTTGGCTGGGAATACCCAAATATTCTGCATGGTATCCATCAATCTCAATATATGTTTTACCATACGTTTTTATGGACACCCAAATGTGCTTCTAAGGATCTTAAATTGAGACTACATGTTTTATTTTCATGTAGAGTCATTGATTTGGATTTTGAAAATGGTGTTTAACATCATTATTATGTTTTTGTACATGATATTTGACACCCCTTTATTTGGATATTGAACGTGGTGTTTCACATAGTTATTTGGTTTTTGGACATTACATTTCATGAACATTGATTTGTTTTTTTGAAATAAAGATTCACAACATTTTTTGGCCATTGGACTTGATGTTTCATGACCCATGTTTGGTTTGTTGGGAATAACGACCGATATCATTTTTTTGGATTAATAGATAGGATGTTTACTATCCCTAAATAAATGTTAGATAGTGGCCTTATTTAATGTCTATGACTCTTAAAATTTTTCATGGAATCATTGGTTATACGCCTCATGTATAGGTTAGTACATCTTTTGGGAATATTGTATTACACTTATATAGTAAACATATATATATATATATATAATTATATATATATATATATTCATACTTATATAAATATACAATTATATATGACGACAAATGTTCAAGATCATTTTTTATGTTGGTAAACGAAGGAATTGTACATTCGGATAAAAAACCAATGATTGACTATGGTCTTATTTTTGGTCACTCTTTATTTCTATTTTTTAATGTATAGGGTGAAAACATTATATAATCATGCATTATATTAATTTTTTAATAGTTATTACCATATATTAGATATTATTGTTGTTATATTGATGATTTTCTCACATATACAATCATGGAATATTATGGGCTACGTATGGGACCTCATTGGTAGATCCCTATTAATTTTTGTAGACACACCATGCATGGGATTCCACTCCACTAGGGCATCTTAGAATATGTTCACTTAGTTTAAAGAAGATGTCAAGTCTATGACCTGAGTTCTATTAGTGGAATGGATTGGATTTTTACATAGAGTATGGTATGTGGTCTAACTTGGTGTTGTGGATGATCCTTAAACTTTTAATTACTTTTATTTATTTATTCTCTATATAATATTTCTAACCAGTGGGAGGTCAGTGATTCGTGTATGACTTGGTTATTTAGTCCATTAATATATTCCATTATATTATAAATTTAATTATATCTTTTTCATCAGCACTTAAATTATTTACTATCGTGGAGGATGTATGGATATTTCAATAATTTTCATACTCTGGTATGAGGTTATAGTCTCCCCATAGACACACCCATGGACCTCCCTACTAGATGGAATCCTATGTCATATGGGGAGGCTTGAATAAAAAAAATTTGAAAACAGGTCCATCTACTATTCATAAAGAGTGTCTTGTTAGAACTTGACACAATGGAATAATATTTTTTCCATTCTTATAGATTTACTATTTAGGACATGATATTTAAGAGTCTTAGGATTTTGACAAATCCTATGATTGATATTATACTGGTTCTTTGAGAACACTTATTTTGGGAAGAAGTCCATGATACCATGGATATTGGATTATTGCTCTTGGATTATGATGTCACTATTGTATATGATTTTATCCTTCAATGATACCCATGTTGTGTGGGGAGTTATGATTTATAATTTTTTATGGTTCATGTACATTTTTAGAGAGGTTAATGACTGATGTTTACATCTATCCATAAAATTAAGTAGGTGTCTCATGAATCATTCATGGAATATTAGGTCCACATGGTATATGCCAACTCATGAATAATTTTATTGATGAAAAAGTTCAACTAATTAATGTTTTTGAGAATACAGAAATTATTCTTTTCTCTATATGTTATTATTGGAATTATACTTAGTTGGACCATCATAGATATATAGATATTTCCTTCATATTGAATATTATATAGAACAATGTTGAGAGGTTTTATAAGGAATCTAATGACATAGTGTTTACCTGAAGGATGAGCAATGACCACAATTGGTCAAAATGGCACACGGTTTTGAGGTGTTGGACCCCTAGTGGGGGTTTTATTTCTAGGTTTAGTAATTTAATTTATCAATATCAACATATATAGTGTTTTAACATAATGATTTTAATGGAATTATATTTAAATGATCCATGTAAACATGGAAAAAAAATGTATTGTCGACATAACATTTTGTTTATATTATTTCCCCTCATAGGTTAGTTTCAGCAGTTGATTCCTTTTAGATGACCCATCATTGGTGTATACATTTTATTGTTTTTATAAATTATGATTCATAATAATATAAATAGATTTTTTCCATCTATATTTTTATTACGTTTCACTTAACAAAAATTCATTTACGGTTATCTATTCAGATTAATGAGCAGGATGATGATAGGTACTCGGACATTTATAGTGAACTAGAATATTGATGGTTTATATTGGTATACAAATTCTTGTTTAGTGTCAATTCAATGTGTTATCCACATTATTATCATGACTATTTAGGAATAAGTCATATATGGGGATTCCTATAGAGGTTTAGGGCCTAGTAGGTTGATGCTTTTATTCTTATTCCATAAAAATCACTTCCATATATTTTTAGGTTTCACCCCCAATAGTCAATTATATCATTTCCTTCCATTGAGAGGTTTTATAAATTAATGTGGTCAGTGTCCTAGAGAAATTTAGTTTATAATATGATCTTATTGAGTTAGTATTATTTTTTTATCGAGGTACACCTATGAGAGCGATTGGATCAGGTTTATGGATTTCTTTTTAGGTAGTGGTCACGGTATTATGCTCATGTAGTGACTGACACATATGAGGTTCATGGGATATGTGATATAGTCATGATGAGGCATTTAATTTTTGAGGAAGAGCCTATGGTGGTTGGTTATTGATAATGAGTTTTATGGGACGAACTAGTTAGGTTCCTGGACATATCAACCAATATATGTTTCTTGGAATTTTGTTAGAGTGCAGGTAGATGACCATGATAGGGATGATTTTATTTGATATATGATCATTTATTAAATCTCGGAACATGTGAGGTACTTGGTTTTGAAGATCAGTTCCATGGGAGATACCAATGTGTTTTGATTGATGTGTCCTGTAGCATGGTTATTTATCCATAGTAAACTTATTATCACAAGAGTGTGATTCGGGTGATGACCAAGTGGTATGGTATAGTAAACCCACTATATTTTGTTATATAGAAAAGAAACACATTGATTTCGAGTGTTACCATTTAAATCATAGATAGATGAGTCACCTCGGGTAATTTGAGGACTGCTGGTTTAAAAAACAATTTGGCATTGTTTCCAAGGATTTTGATAAAATACGGAATGTCTCTCTGTAGTATAGGCGACATCAGTTATAAATCGGGTTCTTTCATGCAGTTGAACAATGGATATATAGTCCAACGTGATTTTGAGAGATGTGGTGTTTGGGTTTGGTTAAAGGAAAATATAGATTGTATTCTATAACTGTGGTTTGGGAGAACGATACATGCATATTAATAGAATTTCATTTTACTCATAGCCTAGAGATGATCATTACCTATATATTGTCATCGCCCTAAGTATGCTCAGAGAGCACTGTCTATTTGGTGATCAATATAAATAATGTTTTGTGGTTTGATGATAGAAGTTATTGACAATGTTCATAAGGAGTGGTATGGGGTATTCCATATGGTGGGTAGATCCCCATTGACCATTTGAGGGTGGTGAACCTTTTTTTGAGATGAATTTAGACATGAACCATGGAATTGTTCATGGTATGGTGGAATGGTCGATGGGTGACATTTTGAGGTCCATTTAGAGGTGAAATTTTTTTTATCAGTGTCAGTTCTTATTTTTAGATGCAAATGGATCAGGGATTTACTTGACCCATAAATCATTATTTTTAAATTTGGACTAATATGATTTGATTTTTTGGAGTGATATGTTAGTCGGTAGTATGTTACCCTCATGTGAAAAGGGTAATGGGATCTTGAGACCATTTGTAGGATGGTCATTTTGATTTAATATTTAATTTGATAAATGGAACCATGTGATAGATGATTCCTTGGTTATTACAAGATACATGTAAAGATACATACGTGGGTTTTTTCCATGAGCATGAATTATGCCTGCGATATCTTATGACAATCCATGGGAATTGATTCAAAAATATATTAGTGTTCATATAGGAACAAAAATGAATATAGAAATTTCATGGCTTAATTTGAAATTTAACTAGAATATAGTTACATGTTTAGATGAGTGTGTTTTGAATGGTCATGTTCTACCTTGGGATAAGGTGATTTAGATCATTTATTGGTAGCTATAGGAGGCGTAAGCCGAGTTTTTTTAGAATAGTCTTCCAAATGTAGATTGACTAGAGCACTCTAATCTGGTGTGATGCATTATAGTGCCACAAGAATTTAGAATAACATTTTTTTTGATAGAATATATGACATGAATAAACAATTTTATATTAAAACGTAACACCATGAGACTTTATGATTTATTTCATTTTTCAAAATAAATTCATTTTCTTCGACAGCTTGTGTAACATGTAACACCATGTTTTAATTAACTATAATACACATTTAACATTAGTATTTAAATAAATCCATTATAACAATGCTATCAAATTTTACAGTATTTATAGAATTAAAAACATTATGAATTTCATATAATATTATATCCCAATATTATTTTATTTATAAACCCTAATTAAATAACCACAAATTTTTCAATAAAAATGATTATATTAGGAAATTTTTTTATTATTTATTGTGATAAAATAATAAGATAATTAACAGACCTTATAGAAATATTATTTTATAAAATTTAAATCATTTTTGAATTGATAATATATATGTTAATATAGGGTTTTTTTAATTTTATGGGAGATATTAAATTTTTAATGAATATTGAGAAATAATGATTTTAATAAATTTTCCATTTATTTGTAATAAATTATGTTCAATTAATATATTTATTTTATTTAAAATTAACATAAGTGATATTTAGTAATATTTATACTAGTAAATTGCATTTATATCAACATTATATTGGATCATATTTTATATAAATACTTAAGCTTAAAAATGATTTTAGACAAAAACTATTTATAGTGTAAAATATTAATATTTTTTAATTATTTAAAATTACCCAAAATGCGTAATACATTTAAATTATTGTATAGTTTATATATCTATCATTCCAAATTTATATTCCTAAAGTGAACATTACAAGTCATAGAGTTAATGTGAAATCATCTTTCACTTGAAAATTGAATTTCATGAAAACCACTTCTTAAAAAAATTTACATATTTAATATTAAGTTAATTTCTCCAATGTAATTTTTTCAAATATGAGAAAATAGATTCTTTATTTTAAATTTTAATAACATATATTTTACAATAGAGTGAACATTATTTTTTCATTATGAATAGATAAAATAGTAATAATTAGTTGCTGACTTGAATGTAAAAAATTAGTTTACTGGGTGTTAACATATAAATATAACGGTAAGATTAAAAATTTAACTTTTAAACAAATTGAATGGGACTATATAGTATTTATCACTCCAAAACTACAATATATGGTCATTTTATGATTTTTCTTTTGAATTAGAATATCAATTTAGATTCTATTGGAATATTTTCAAGTTGATTTCATAAAGGTCCCCTTTCCCCACATATAATAGGGTACCAACTACAATAACTTATTCAAAAATATAAATCAAATATTCCATCAAAAAACATAAATCATTCCTTCATGAAATTATTACACGTTTGTTATAGGAGATGTTACTCCCAAAATACCAAAAATTGGTTCCTTAAGAAGAGAGCTAATATTGGATAATCTAAATGAAGGTAACTATCATTAATAATATTAATCTTTTTGTATTTATTATTTTCCACCAAAAATTATATATTTAATCATAAAATATAATAAAATAATTATCTACCATATACTTTGTTATTATAATGTCAATGTAATAACCTATTTAACTCTTCACATCCTTCAGTTGGGAAACAAAACCATCGATCATGTGTATGGAAGACTACCTCCTCACAAAAAGATGTAATTAATTTTCCAACACCACGTATAAATGATGTAAATAATGCTTTTTTTAATAAATTTATATTATATCAATGAATTTAGAATTCTACATTAATTTTAATATCACTTAAACCATATTTCATTCCTTTTCCAAGTGATACGATAATGTTTGGTGTGTGTACGTTGAACTACCACCTCTTGAAGTGATGTGATTCATTTTTCAGTTACAAATTACATGGAAGATAATAGTGATAAATTTATGAATAAATATTTATGCAAAATAAAATTGAATATTTAATGGTCGAATACTATTTTCATTACTTTCATTTTATCCATCAAGTAAATAGAAACAAATTTCATTCATATGTACGACCAACCATCTCCATGAACGGTGTAATACATTTTCCCTCACTAACATTAATATATGATAGTAAAAAAATATTTTATCAATGTATATGATATTTATATAAAGTTTTAACTAAATAATATTATATAACCCTGACCAAAGTAAAAGAATCAAAATTTACAAATCAAATCATACATGAAAAACAATGTTGTTATCACCAGAAATGTGAATTTAACAAGGAATTGCTAAAAAAAATTGACATGAAAGAATATAAGTAAATCATATATATTATTGTAAATAAAATTAAATATTAGGAATAAATATATAGTAAATTTATAATAATTATTAAGTATACTAAAATGTATATAAATATAGAAAATCCAGAATTTATTATATCTTTTTATCCAACCATTTTCATCGTACAAAGGACATTTTATCTCTATATAAAATTAAATGCCTTCAATATTATGAAATTATTATTAATTATTTAGATAATTATCACATATATATATATATTCCATATTGTCCCTTCAATTGATGGGGTAAATACAAACATTATGTTCATTTCTTGAATGACTTCATTATGAAATTTCCTTTTTTTGATATGATGAAATATTATTCAAACCAATTTATTTACATGGGTAATTCTTATGTAATTTTATAAGATTTATTTCCATTGTGTGTTAAACATATAAAATGAACATTTTTTGAAAGGTGCACCTTGATATACCTCTGAGGAATTGGGAAATTTTTTAGATTCATAAGACGTCATGTATGGGAGAAGGTAATAAACTTAATCTGTTATGGGGCATTTTCCACCAAGTGATATAGCCTAGGAATATGTCCTTGACTCATGTTTATTTCATGTCATATGTTATATACAAAATTTTGATATTGTCATGGTCATATGATACCAAGTTCCATATGATATTTTTACATGTTATTATTTCGGATCCTTCTATTTTATTACATCATGTTATGACATTTAGTGACATGTTATGTTTCCTTATCATGTTAATTCCCTTAATATTCTATTTAGGTTACCCATTTATCTTATATATTATATAGGTAATCCTATAAAATTTCAGGATCTCAATTTTATTTAGTGTATCACTATGGAAAATTAAAATATATAAATTCCATGTTTTAGATTCATTTTAATATTATGATACTTTTACTACAAATATAACAATCATCATGACTAATATGATGTAATTAATTTAGGAATATGTTAAAATAATCTAATAATATTTGTAAAGGAGTGTGTTTATATAGTTGGTATTATAAAAAAAAGTAGTTATCCTATGGAAATAGGCTGTGAAAAATTTATTGAGAACCCTAGGGATAAGAATATTGCTAAGTATAAGGAACATACTATGTATAAAAAATATTTTTGAATCATGGATTTTTTTAGACTGACTAGTTTATGAGAAATTTCATCCATGTATGGATACTACAAGTGGATGTGGTTTTGTAACTGAGGTAACAAGGGTTAATTACTCCACAAATGGAATCTTAGGCTTGACTCAGGCATTACCTAGTATATGAAAACATGCCTTATTGTACACCTAGTTAGACACTCCCGGGAGATATTATTAAGAGATCCAAAAACTCACTTCAAACCATTTGAAAAGGAATGAAAAAATTGTTAGTCTTGAAAAAATAATATTAATCATTACCATGGATATCATATATTGAATCCTATGGACTCATAATTTATGATATACTTATAAATTATAATTTATTCTGTTTAATCATTTATAGGTTTCCCCTTTTTTAATTTAATAGTTAATCTATTCTAATCTTGTTTTCATTATTTAGTCAATTTTATTAAATAGGATAATTCTTTCTAAAAACCTATGGGAAGGTATATGAAATGATTTTCCAATGATTTTCATAAAAACAATGTGAACAGAAATTAGGCATACTGTTATTTTTCAAGATGAGCTGTCTTGAAATGTGACAAACAATAATTGTATAGTTGCTTTTACAAACAAACAAAATAATGGAATAATGATATCTCATGGAATTCCAAGGGTCATAGTAGATAAATAATTGAATATTCTTCATCCAATATGTTAAAAATCCTGGAATTGAAAAATATAAAAATTACTTTAAAAATATATATATGATTTATGTGTTAAAAAGGAGTGAACGATGCTCCTAATATCTAATGAAAATGGAGATTCAGTTAAATAGGACTAAGGTAAATATAGTACATTCTAAGTAACTTCTAATGGTTCACTATCATATATGTGGGAATCATTTTCATTATCCATGTCAATTACCTAATCCAAGGATTTATTCCTTTCAGAATATTTTTTTAATGGAATTATGGAAATAATAATCATGAAACATGAGTGGACTATTTTGTAATAGTTTCTCTTTAAAGATTATTTGGAATATATTTAATGGTACTAATGAACTATAATGGTTATTAAATGGCAATGTGATATATTATCGAAATAAACATGATTGTGGAAAATATAATATTTGATATGTTCTTTATGTTGAGGTCATTATTGTATCGACCCCAACTCTAGTAACACCTAGCTTGTGCCTAATTATATAAATTGGATTAGATATAAGGAGAAAATTCCCAATGTACTAATTAGTTTAGTTGTTTTGGAGAATAATGTAAATACATGATACACATTTTACATAGGGAAATAATATAAAAAACATATCAATTGAAATTATTCAGCATCCATGAACTCACTCCATGTATAATTTTTTAAATCACTTGGAAAATAAATAAAATAAGGGGGAGCTCAAATAATCAGTATCCATTGTATAAATAAAAATATATCAAGAATAAATAATTCATAATCAATATGTAATTGAAAACTTCTAAACACACATTATTGTTAATATATAATACTAATATCATAATGGATTAAGGAATAAACAATATGGAAAGTTAAATAATAGAAAACACATTCTATTTAATAAATAAACTGAGAAAAAATGAAACATGAGAAAATATAATATGGAAAATAATATTTATTACTAAAATAAATAAATTATCAATGAATTAAATGATTAATTATTAAACATTATGATATTTGGAATCATGATACCTCTACTATCAAGATCATTCAAAAGATAGTTTATAACTACTTGGTAAAAACCCATCTGATTAAGCCAACTGAGTTGTCTTATGAGATCTATTGATGCATATAGGGTAAATCTATAATCTTAACCCACTCATGAATTAATAACCAAATAATTACTCATATATCTAATAAAATATTAAATTAATGATTTAATATTATTATAATCAAATATTCGTATTAAATAAAGGATACATATTAATTAATATTTCCCTAGTTAATTAAATAACATTGAAAGTAAACACCGTATATAAAATTTAATCAATGTTATGTAAATAATCTTATACATTATAATATATATATATATATATTAGATAAATTTAATCTCCAATGAAAAATGATCACAAGAAACTAATTGTTTGAAGAGAAATTTACCAATCACAAAAATGTGATATAATACAATATCTTTTACCACATTGTATATTTATAATCAAATGGAATTGTATGAAATAAATCATATTGAAACATAAAATTCCATTAACTAGTAATAAATCATGATATTACATTTCAAATATGAATTATGTACACCATAAAAAAGAAATTAAGTACATAACCTTACAATAATCCTCAATGAATGGAAATTGAGATGAAGTCCCTTACCTCACGATTCCTTCTAGTTTCCATGTTTTAAACACCTATATAATGGTTCTGAAAAATGTTATTAATTTAAATTAGTATCATATTCATATTTATAATATCATATAGGATCAAATTATTACATTTTACCAACCATTTGATAATAATATTTCATTATTTTCATTGATTCAGGTGTTAATTGCCTCATTTTCTCATAAATATTTCATTATGAATGTTCTGGTTCTTTTAAATATAATATAGACCCATAATATCCCTAATGATATTAATTTTATTAAAATCATATTCACTCATTATATATTATTATTATTATTATTATTTATTGGATATAGTATATTAACTGTCTTTCTTTGTTGAGACAGTCGGCAGTACGTATTCCCAAGAGACGATATAATTCCCCTAACGGGTTAAATGGATAAGGAATTGGGTAATGTATTAACCTTAATAAATTTATATCATTTAATATATATCACATTTATTCATTAAATTTATCCTTATTACCTTCCATGTAATGTTTATTTAAAAAAGTAAATCACATCACTTCGCGAGGCAGTAGTCTACCATAAAGAGAAGAGAGATTATCATATTTTAAATGGAATAGAATGAATGAATATAAATGTGGTATTATAATTATATAACTACAATAATTAATAAATATCATATAAATGTTTTATATTAAAAAATTTATCTATTATTTAAATGTTGTTATGGAATACAAAATATATCATTTTATGAAGTGATATTTTGTCGAACAGATGATTGGTGGTTTCGTTTCACATTTTACGGATTTTATGAAGATATAGGTTATTTAATTAAAATAATAACATATATAATTATGGGATTTACTATTTTTATTATAAAATAATTATTAAATATTTTATTATGGAGGAGTAAGAATAAATAAAATGAAAACACTCATTTAAGAATGTTACCATTTTTTTTGGGAATATCTTTTAATTTTCAAAAAAATACTTCATATGATAAAGTTATGATTAAATAAAGGTATTAAAAATGTAAAGAAGGTATTTAATAATTTATTTGGTAAGTTATTTCCTAGGAAATGAATTTTTTATGTGTGAATATTAAAATAGAGGGTTGGGTATTTGGTATTTGGGAGAGATGACACACATGGAATTTTTGAAAAAATTCATCTAAACCCCCAATTGAATCTTAAAAGAAGCCTTATAAATGTGTAATTATTTACCCTTATAGGATATAAGGATGAAATATGTCAATATAAATGGTTTTAAATAGTTTTTAGTTCATCTTATCTCTTTTATTTTTAGTTTAATTCCCAGGTAAAGTAGTTTTTACCTTAACCATCGTAATTAGTTTTTTATTATTTTACAATTCATATGGGTAAAAAATTAAGGTTAAAATATCACATAATATAAATGTTTCTGATTAAAAATATGGAATTAATTTTAAAAATTAAATAATATGATGTGTTATAATCTAAATTTAATGTATACCCAAATACACCATTACATGGTGGGTTTTTAACAAGAAAAGTCTAAAAAGCATAGAATATTTCTACATGAAAATTCAATATGAGATTAATTTCAATAACCTAGGATTTTTTAATTTTAATATAATTGAAATAAATTTAATTTGAAATACTTAAATTGTAATTTAACCTTTTTAATTATATAGAGGAAAAATAATTTCAAATAAAAAATAGTTTTTCACTATTCATCCAGAAATGAAAAAATTTTAAAAAATCTTAAAAAAATCACCATATTATATTTTTTATAGTGATTTCATAATTTATGTACATTTATAAAATATGTGTAATATTTTTTTTCAAAATAATTTTATAGTTCTTTTAGTAGATCATGACTAAACCGTATTATAAGAAAAAATTATTTTTGAAAACATTCAATTTTTTTTAAATGATTCTTATTTTATTTGTAGTTAATAAAAAATTATCATTTTCATATGGTATTTAGAAAAATTTAGACCTAAAAATTTAATTTCAAGGATATAATGTTATATAATATTATATTTCATTTAGAAATGGGGGAGCATATTCCGTAATCTATAAAAAAGAATAAATTAAAAAAAATCATTGGTTGTTTAAGCTCGGTGTTATGGGATGCATATTATATCAAATTTTTTTTATTAATTTAGAATTAATGGTTGTTATATTATCCCACCATTAAATTTATTATTTCCTCTCACCTTTATCATACAATTGTACGTCAGGGGTATAATATTTGAAAATTCCTTTTTTTTGAATCGACATCATAAAAAGGGTCAGTAAAATATCTTCATAATAAGCAATAAAGGCATGTAAAATGATCATATGAATTATAAAAAAATTAGGATTCTGTGTATGATAATATTTTTTTTATGTTATGATATGTAAATTGAATAAAATAATATACAATTATAGAGATTTATATAAAACACTAATCATAATAAAGTGAATGATCAATGAAAATCTGAGTACCTCAATTCCATAAGAATATGATGATTCAAAATTCCATCTGATTTATCATATATGAATGAGTTCGGAAAAATAAAATTAAATATCCATTTCCTAATGCTGAGGAAAAATTTTACCATTTGTAATTAAATAATATAATCCTAATTGATATAATTTTATTTTATAAGCCTAATTTCATCCTTTAGTTGTGTTTCACTCAATTTATACTTCATCTCAAACTCTATGAAATGAGTATCCAGAAACTAATTTTTTACTTCCCAAGGAAATAAAATTTCTTTTTAATCGATCAAAATATAAATAAAAAACTGAAAAGTCTTTCTATCTATATTTTAATATCTTCCAAAACCAATATTGTTAGAACTAGTTATCTATTATAAAATAGTAATATCTAAACCAAAATAGTATAACCACTACTTTATCATTTATAATTATATGTCAGATTGTTTTATTAAAAAGAATTTTATATTAACCAAGATAACACATAGGCCATTTGTAGGTTCTAAAAACATATCATCCCTTGGTTATGGGTTCAGGCCATACTGCCTTTCCAAATGTGATAAGTATTCCACTATTAAGTTGGATGTACATTCCAAGAATTATAAAAATATAATTACAATAACATTAAAAATTGTCGGGGATCATATGTAATCAATCATAAATGAAAAGATAATCCGTAATGGTTACCAATACCATTAATCTTTAGTTAAAAATTGGTAAATTTATTCTACCTCAGTTAAATTTCTCATATACAAAATCAATGTGTTGTATTCACGTAAAATAATTCAAAAATTATCCTTAATCAAGTTACATTCACCACAAAATTAATTTACCAAAGGGTTTTTTACCAGTTTTATCATACAAGAAACCTTAAACTCATAAAGCAATGATTGTATCCAAAACTCATATGTTAATGAAGATATATATTCTTATTATTTTAAATAAAATCCTAATATGTTACATGATTCATATAAAAATGACATGACTTGTAAAATAAGACAAATGTAAAATTTAATTCGTTAATTCAAATAAATGAATACTTCAACCATTTTATTTCAACATTAGCCCTTCATTTTTATATGTGTAAACCTTCAGAATAGGTCATTAAATTGATTAATGGATTGTTTCCCCACATTTTCGACCATGAACTATAAATGGATCCTTAAGAAGAGATTTATTTCCATCTACTGTAATCTTCATTATTCATCTAAATGTTTTTTCATTATTCCCTTATTTTACACTAATAAAGAATTTCTCTTCCATTTAATCACTTTACTTGGTGTCTCTTTTTAAATTTAAGACATGATAGAAATCAGTCCTTAATTACTACATGGCCACAACCACAAATAATTTTAGATAACTCTGTACTTATCATTATTGGTTAGTCTGGTAATTGGTTATGGTATATATTTTTAATAATTTTTTAGGATAACAAATTAAGAATTGTTAGATATTCTATCACTCATATCATCGTCACATTTAGTTTTCCTTAGTCACTACATTGTCCTTCATATTCTATGTTAACATGATTCCTTAGGGTTTCAACCATTGACTAATACCAAAAATAATAGTGTGAAAAAAAGTGTAATTATAGAAAACCAAATAATCATAATGATTACTTTATTGGATTTTTATATCATGAATCCATTTTTCAATCTAAAACACATTCATTTTAACTGAGGTTATTAATTTCGATCATATATTAAAAACATTCATAAGGGTTTGTAAATAAAATATTAATTAACAGAAGATTATCCCCATGGAGTGTAAACCAAGGGGAATAGTAAATCCTATTGTTATAAAAATGTGGAAAATAAGGTTAAGCCCAATTTTATGCTTTTAGAGTTATTAAACCTATGTATATAAATTCCTGAACCACATCCTCTTATATTTTCCAAATAGGGATGTATTTTCTGGAAGAACCACATAATCTTTAATTTATCAAGAATTTAGAATTTTCTAATATAAATATATATAAATTCTGCCATAACATTATATTACCTAATATATTTTTTTTTCTATAATCTAGTTCTCATGGTTTATAATAAACTTTCTATGATACCAACTATAATGACCAAAAATCTATTAACTCATATCCTTTCCAACTTTATTACACTATCATGGAAACTAAAGAAAAAATATAGAATGATTTATTAGATTATCACTTTTAGAGAACTAGATATATACTTGATACCCACTTTAAAGAGTGAAATATAACATAATGAATAGTAATTGAAAACATTCTTCTTCTATGAACTCATTCCAAGAATTTTGCTTCATATACAAGGGAAATGTATCAAAATAAGGGTGATCTAAAATGATTTGTAAGGGTTACATACAAAGGAATCTATCATTAATTAATTAATAATAATCAATATGTCAAGGTAAATAACTGAACTGACAATAAATTTAATCAATAAAATGACTATCATAATTGGTTAAGGAATAATCAATATGGATTTCCAAATAAGTAAATACAGATTCCATATATTCAATAAACTGAGAAAAAAATGCATCTAGTGATAATATAATTGAGAAAATATCATAGATAATAATATTAACTAAATTCTTAGTAATGTAAATGATTAATTATTTTATTTCATGATCATAGACATCATTATATGTCGATTGTCTAGACTTTTTTAAAGAATGTTTAAAACTGCTGGGTAAAAACACATCTGATTAGGCCAACTGATTTGCCTCAAGTTACTTGTTATTGAATTAATAAGATATATATAATGAGCCCCACCCATGACTGTATATTAAAATTAGTCCTTATATATCGAACAAACTATTTAATTAATGACTCAATATTAATTTTCATCAAATATTTGTATTGGGTAATGGGTATGGATTTACCAATAACTCCCCATTTTTTGAAATAACATTCAATGTAGACCTAATTTTCAATATTATTCTATGGATTAGGAAATAATCATATAAATCATACATAAATATGTATATTTATGAGAAATTTAATTTCTAATGAATGATGATCATGTGAAAGTTAATGATTCAAGATAATATTGAAGATCATAAAATAAAGTGATATTGTACAATAACATTTACCACATTGTAATTTTCAAGTCAAATACTCTAGGATAATATAAATTAAATTCAAACTAAAAATACCATGAGTATTTTTGAAAACCGATTTTTCTCTTGAGACCTATCGATGCATCGTGGGGATACATATTTCAATTCTCTAGAATTAACATGATTATTACAATTCATTCCATTTATGGAAAGGGTAAAAAATAAAATTATACATTCATATAAAAAATGAGCATTTGAAATGTTAATAACTACCGTAATTAATAAACATAATCATAAACCATCCATATAAAATATGTAGAATTGTAATAAGATTATAATTTCTCATTGAAAATGAATATTGAAAATTAAGAGAAATAATAATAATGGTATCAGTACAACTCATTCCCTATATATCATAAGTAGAATAATGTTTGTTGGTTTTGATGAATATAAATTCAATAAAAACAATACTAAAATATTCTCTATGAAAGTTACCCTTCTAAGATTAATGTAAACTTTTAATACAAAAATATTACAAAATATTTTTAAAAATATTTTATATGAAAATTAACATTGAAATAGATAAATGAATCATTAAAAAATTTAGTGTTAATGATTGATAAATATTCTGTACAAGGTGAGTACATTAAAACAACAATAGCTTTATCATTTTCTATAATGTCAAATAAATACTACATTTTTGAAAAAAAACATTTTAAAACAATTTTTTAATTTAAAATATGTGAAAAATGTTTTTTAAAAATAATAGGAATTATGAAAAACATATTAAATGGTTTTTATAAAATAATAACATGGATGAGAAAGGATTTTCGAACAAAGAGAAAGATTAAATATATTTTCTTTTAGAAAATTTTCCCAATATATTTTAGTAACAAGTAGAGGGAAAATAGATAAAAAATATAAATTATTTTTAATAACTAGAGAATAATTAAATATATTTTATTTATAATATAAATACTATATAACACCCCCACGGTACTCCTAAAAAATTAATCCCGAATAATAATGAGATTTTGAAATAAACCCTTACAACTATTGTAACTTCTAAATCATAATCCTAATATAAGGAATAAAATTATGTTTAACATTATATGTACTAAATTTAAATATTTTTATTATATAATATATAAATGAGTTAATATGTATGCCACAAAAAATAATTATGTTTTGAAAATTATATATGCCACAAATAAGTAAAAGTTATACGAGAACCCCTTAACTTAGGTATGATTTCCATTGTATGCGTCTGTAACTCTTATGTAATAAAAATTTAATTATTAGAAATATAATATAGAACCATAATCATATATATCATACAATATATTTTTTAATCAGAGTATTTTATTACCACGTTTTTAACAAGTCCTTGTTATTATAACATTTTGGGTCATAACTACTTTTTTTCATGAATGTTTTCATTTAGTATACTCATTCCTTTTACTTTGATCATGAATATTTAAAATAAATATTTTAAAAAATATTATAAATATTATAAATATTCATTATATATTTATCTAGTTTAATACATATAAGTTAATGGAAGATGACGAATTGCACCGTTCATTGAGATGGTGTGTACAAATGGTCATTGATTCCATTTTCATGATATATTGAATTAAAGGAGAAAAAATATTAATTAAACATTATAAAATAAATATTATTATATATATATAATTTATATTAATCAAATCCAAAATTATTATCATTCATGTAAAAATAATGAAAAATAATTTATCTTATCTACGTAGAGGCGGTAGTCCACATTTACTCACGAGAAACATTATTATTTCCCAAAAGATTGGATAGTAAGAACTTATTTGTTATATTAAACATATAAAATAATTCCTAGTTCATTAATATCAAATATATTCATTATATTTATCCTTAATAACATCCATGTAAAATGCAAGAAAAAAATAAATTACATTGCTTCATGAGGCCGTAGTCTTTCGTACACACAAGTAACATTATCATATACCCTATGGAATTGAAAGTAAGAAGGTATGTGTGATATCATTAATCTAGAAGATTAATAATTTCATTAATATCCTATAAATATTTTAAATCTATAATTATATTTATCCTTTTGAAGTTGTGATATAAAACGAATTACATTTGTTTCCATGGCGATAGTTAGTTGAAGACACGATCAACGATTTCGTTTCAAATTTGATGGAAGCGGAGATAGATATAAATTATTCTATTACTATAATAAGATATAATTATATAGGATTTACTGGTGTTAATATTTTTTAATTGTTTAAGTATAATTAAAAGAGTTATAATAATATGTAAAACCAAAACACATCGTCCAAAACTTGACATCTACTTCATACGGCCTATTTCAGTTTTACCTAAATCGATCAAAAAATTCCTTTTATAATCTAACCAAGTCATCTGTGTTATTGGGAGGGAATTAATTAGTATTTTTGTATGTATTTTATAATCTAATTTTTTTATGTGTGAATTTTAGGGGAGAGGGGTGGCCATTTATAAGTGTGGGGGAGAACAAAATTGCTATTTTTGAAAAGAATATATTGTAACAACATTTTTCATATAATAGAAGTCTACAAAATGGACCACTATCATACCGTAGAAGAAAAAGAATCAAAATAATTACATCCAATATATTTTATAAAAAATTAAATTATTTAAACCATTATCACATTAATTTAGCCACTTTTAAACAATTTTTCACATTAACCGTCATAAATAATTTTTTTTTATTTTTAATTAATAATGGTGAAAAATTCAGTTGACCATATTCGATAATAGAAACTATTATTATTAAAAATATTTAATCAATTATTAGATATTAAATTCTCATTTTTGTTATAATTTAAATTAAAATTTATCATGTAGACGTGACAAAAACTAACATTTCACGAAACGTAATTTTTCAAGGAAAATTGATATTATATTCAATCTAGGAAAAGAAATCATCATTATATGAATTAACAATTACAAATAAATATTTATAATATATAACAATAATTTAAATTTTTTCTGATTAACTATTATTTTCATAAATTAAAATGGTGAAACATTACACACTTTAAATTTTTTTTCAAAACAATGTGTTTTTATACCTAAAAATATACTTATACTGAAATATATAAAACGATGATAAAAATTTAACTAAAAAGATAAAATATAAATAAATATTAATATTTTTTATTTTGAATCAAATTAAGAGAATATGGTTAATATTAAATTTCTTAATTTTAAAAAAATACATGAGTTTTGACAAAAAAATCTGCATTTTCCCATTTTCGCTGAAAAATCAATATTTTATGAAAAAACACAAAATTTTATCTTATGTAATGTTCAATGTCATTGTTTAAATAATATGATCATTTTATCATATAATTTTTCTCAAATTGAAAATAAATTAAACTTAAAAATAAGTACACCAACCATGAAAAAAATTTGTTAAAAAATATTGGTTTCCAGAAAAAATTTCATTTTCTTTAGAATGATATATATTTTAATTTATAACTCATTAATATATATTTAATATATTTTTTGAATGTTTAAACCATATATTTCTCTGAAATTATATTTTCTTATTAATAATCCCCCATTTAATAGCTACTCTATAACTGTAAAATATATTATGATTCACTTAGACTTGGGGTTTCTTGTTTCACATGCTATCCAAGGGATTGAATATATTTAAAAATAAATATGTAGTAAAGTATCAGTGTGGTATACTCTCAATTAAATTTTTTTTAATGTCATACCCACCATCGAATATGATGTTCCTCGTTTTTAATATCGGGTTGTTATATTCTCACCCATCAAATAAATTACCTCCTCACAGTTGAATATTGATCTCAGTAATAAATGGTTTGAAATTTGAAAAAACAATTCATAAAACCCCAAATTTTAATAAAGGGTAAAAAAACATATGAGTTATATTATGGGAAATTATTTTTGAAGGTAATCATTTATTACACATACTAGGATTCAAAATATCAAAACATTAGTGTGATGTTATTATATAGAAAAAAATAAAAAGTTAAATAATTTTGGAGAGTGATTTTGATCATGTTTAGGATAAATTAAATGACCATATACCCATAAATGTATGAAATTTCAATAGACCATCATTTAATCATAAATTATGATACTAGGATTAAAAAAATTGAATAAATTTTCCCAATTTTAAGGAATTACTTTTCCACATAGAATAATAACATAATGAAATTAACTTACTCAGAAATAATTATATTATCCTTTAACCAATTTTCACGTCAATCATAGTTTTTCACCAAAAAATGAGTACTCTTGGTGGTTTTTACATGCCTGAATAACAAAAATAAAATTCTAATTGATTATATTATTCCAAAAGATGATATTAATATATTCCACTATGATTTTTAAATTTATAAAAACCATGTGATTATAAAAATTTATCCATTAATACCAAAAGGCCATCTTAGCTCATTTCAAGAATATTTAACCTCAAAACCATTCTAAAATATGTTTTAAAAATTTCAATGTCTACAAATTTATAATGGGGGTCATTAAATTTATAATATAAAATTAACAATATATTCCTTGGACAATATAATGTTTATCATTATGTCCAAATACAAATATGTGAACACCTTAATCATTATAAAACATTAATGAAAACAAGAATTCTTCTTAAAATAAAATATCATATCATAGAATACGTATCATTAATCCAAATGAATGATTTAAAAACAAATATTCAAAACACTAACCAATTCAAGGTAAAAAATAAGATGATGTAATCATCTTTTTATAACTATTATCTCAACAAACAATAAATATTAATGCTTATAGTTTTTCAATTCTGTGTTTTCGAAAAATATCATTAGGTTATAGAATAACTTTTCATGGTTATCAGTATTATTCATCTCATGATTTCAAATCATTAACCAAAAATTACATTAATACAATCCATATAAATTTAAATTTTAATATAACTATAATATCATTGATGAAGTACTTATAAAAAATATTTATTATATCCAACCACAATAAATTTAACAATTCCACTTCATCTATAGTAATAGCATAATATTGAATTTTATCATGTAGCATCTTAAGATTTTCATTCCATTGAATCTTGGGGAATTAAATTACACAATTCCCTAATCTCCTAAAATGTTAAGAAGTTAAAATTGGATGTTTCATTATTTCCCTTATAATTACAAGGATGGTGGCCTTTCCCTTCACAGTTGTATCAAAATCACATCCCCTTCAAGAAATTACCATTAGGATTATTTAAAAAATTATCACAAGTGGTAAAATTCTTCCTTTCCTTCTTCCAATTTTCTATATTTTTCTACACCATCCAATTCTTTAGTAACATCCCTTCAAATCCATAATTCAATGAAATTGTTTCTAACATGATATCAAATGATAGAATATCCTTATATAATGAGAATTTTTGGGAGACTTGTGACCTTCAATGAATTATCTTTAACAAACCATGGAAATGATAAATATTGATCAATATATTACATATGTAGTTTTTAGTATGGCTTTGTACCCATATAATGTTTTCTCTCTTCAAAACATCATTGTTCACATTCATTTTTCTCGTACTAAAGAATTTTCTCTCCATGTATACTCATTGTTTGTGAGTAAAATAATTTTCCCAAAAGAGATCCTTAAAATCCATCCATTACATGTTTTATATTTATTCATGATATTGGGTTTTTTAAAATCAATAACCACAATTTATTTTCACCCTATGATTGGAAATTAACTATAATGAAACATTTCACCCTTACAGTGCATCCTAAAGTGAGAAATATATTCTTTATGTAAAATATCCATTACTTATATACAAATGGATTCATTATTCCATTGAATGATAATGTATTCTAATTAATAATGTGCTCTAACATCTTCACATTACATGGTGGACCAAAAATATTCTCCATATGTTCAATGTTTTTTCTCATAACAATATTCATTTTCCCTTCATATGATTATAATTTGAGTACTTGTAGTTGTAGTTGAAGGAAAAAATTATTTATCTTTCCCATAATAGAAATGTATACATGGAGTACATGCCCTAATATAGTTTTAATTCTTTCAAATATGTGGAATATCGTAAAATTTTAATACCATATATTATATCATAAAATTATGAAACATAATGTATGAACACAAAATGGGTGAAACAATTAACATAAATCAAAATAAAATTGTAGATAATATTGGGATCATAAACATTTTTTCTTTTGGAAACATTTAAAATAATAGTTTTTTTGAATCCACCATAATGTTTTTAATTAAAATGTGAACTTAACCAAGAGTATCACCTAAGAGTGACAAACTAGGATCGTAGTAAAGCATGTTTTCATATACCATGTAATACTTTATTCATGCTTGGAATGTCTTTTTTAGATTAATCACGACATTTTACATCTAATCCAAAATCATATCGCCTTATTTTATCCAGATAAGGTTGTTTTTCTATGAGAAAAACACAATCTCTATTTTACAAAAACATTATAATTTTATCCTTTATATAGATTTATCCATAATGTTAGTCACATTGTTATGTTATCTAATATATGTTTTCAGGAATTAGGTTCTCATGGTTGTATATTTCCATTATCAGATACCAACTATAAATACCACAATATGAGAATCCTAGAGATGATTCTTGTGTTATTTTATTACTGATTGATATAAGTGATCACATTCAGAATAACCAAATAGTTTAATATCCTTAGTAAAATATATACTGAAAATGATTTCACATAAATTTGATGAAATAAAAATAAAACATTGAAATTTATTTGATAACATCATTATCCCCTCTATCATATCCCTGCATATCAATAATAATACACTTCGTGGAATCATAGGGAATGAAACATAAGAAAAGGGTGATCCAACTAAAAATAATTCTCAGTAAGGGAACATGTAGAGTGGAAGAGATCATGAATAAATAATATATAATAAATATGGAATGGTAAATAACCAGAACATATTCTATTTAATCAATAACTTTATCTTAATATGGTTAGAATAAATATTAAACAAATAATTCTTTATAATAATCACATGAGCTTGATAATTATACATGTATATTCTAACTAACTGAATAATCACATGATAAAATAACAAATAACTTCATAATGATGTAATTCAAAATATTAGACATCATAAATAAGCTATAATGATCATTCACATTATAGTTTAAAATTATTTCTAAAAACCAATTTAATTTGGAGTTATGATTTTCCTAATAAGAGTTATCAACAGATTAGGGGGTATGGTAATATTTTCCCCCCATCACCTAATAATTCCAATTAATTACACATATTAATTGGTTCAAACATAATTAATATAATAATTTGTGTTGAAAAATAGCCATATTAAATTTTAATACTTACCCCAATCAATAAACATAATCATAAACCATCCAGAGTATTATGGTGAATGGTGATACTGTTTTACATCCACATTCCAAAAAATAAAAAATCATCCAGTTAATTAATTAGTATGTTATAAATTCAACATATCCTAATTAGATCATAAGTCTAATGAGGGTTCTTTTCTTTTATGGATTTAAATTCCAGAAAAACATCATTAAACAATTGTTGTGAAAAAATAATCATTCAAATTTAAAACTAATTTTTTAATACTAAATGATTCCAACATAGTTTTAGAATACTTTTTTTAATATACATCAATAAATGTAAATTAATAATTAATATATTTAGGGGTTATGATGACCTGAAATTTATTACATGTCGAATACATTAGAGTGAATATTCCTTTCACATTTTTGATAAAACCCATAATGTACTTTTTTTTGAAAAACTACAGGAAGATTGCATTTGAAATAATTTATATAAAGTCAAACCCTGGTAAATTATTATTTTAAAAATATTTTTTTAATTGGAAAAACATATTTGAAAAAATATTCTGAAAAAATGAATAGGGGTGAAACTGATTTTTTATCTGTAAATAGAAAAGTACCTATATTTTATTTTAAAAACGATTATCAATCATTTTAAGTATAAAATAAGAGGAATAATTGATCTAATATATGGAATTTTAATTAATATAAAGATGATAACAAAATATTTTTTTTGATAGGAATACCAAATAATTCCCCCAGTGGAGTCTTAAGCAAGAACAATATCAAATGATGATGAGATAGTGAAATAAACCCTAAACACATTGGTAACCTATTAATCGTAATCCCCATAAAATGAATATAGTAAAATGAAAAAATATCTAAAATTAAATTAATGCCATTAAGGATAAAAAATACCAGTGGGATAGTATATACACTACACAAATGATGTATTTTTTAATATAGTATGTGTCTCAAAAAAGAAAACTTGAGATTAAAAACCCCTACCTTATGTCCAATTTACTTTTTATGTGTTCTTACCTCCAATATTGTGTATATATATATATTATAAATCTATTATAGAACCAAAATAATATATATCATATTTTTATATATGTGGTTTATTTATTGTCTTTGACGACCATTTTTTAACATCTAATTATTAAAATCATGTTTCATGTAATAACTACTTGGTTTTTCATTTATATTTTGAATTGATATTTTCAGTCACATTCATTAATCATGGTTAAATTATCCGCAGTTGTTAAAACATGATATAAATGTCATATTTATTCATTATACATGTAATTAAGTAATTCATATGTATTATATAAAGAAAATTATTTACATTGATCATGGAAATGGTATACCATACATACAGATGAATATAGATTCCAATATCATAATGGATGAAATTAAAGGAAAATATATAAATTAATTTATCATTTATAGTCATTATTATATTATATATATGATTATATTAATTAAATAAATCCTTATTAACATCCAAATAGAGATAATATGAAAAAAAATCAAATCACTGTGTGAAGGTGGTAGTCAACACGTACAAACGAAGGCCGTCATTATTTATATAAAAATATAAAGGTATGAAGTTAAATTTGATATTATATATTTTTATGTAATTATATTCAATAAATAATAAATATATGTATTTAATTGTTTTACTAACTTCCAGGTAATGTGTAAGAGAATAACGAGTCACATCGCTTCGTGATGTAGTACTTCGTCGTACACATGAGTGACGTTGTCATATCTCCCAAAAAATGGAATGTAAGAAGGTATATGTGATATAATATATTTTGAATTATAATAATATCATAAATATCATCAAAATTTTTTAAATAAATCATTTTATCAATCCTTTAAATGTGGTGATGGAAAACAAATTTTATTGGTTCCCGAGGTGGTAGATTGTCGTACACACGATTGACTATTTCATTTCCAAATTAATTGATGTGGACATGGATATTAGATATTACATTAATCTAAATACATACTAGTGTATATTATATAATTTTATAATTATATTTTCATATTTTGATATGTTTTTATGGTGTTTCAAAAATACGTTACAAAAACACATAGTTAAAAACATTATGTCTTCTTTCGACAACCAATTTAGGTTTAACCTAAATTCCTAATTGAATCAATTTATAATATTAAAAAAGACTATAGGATATGGGTAAGGTTTTATGGATGTTATGTTTTGGGTATTTACTCAACCAAATATTTTTGAATATGCTAAAAGACTATGATAGGGGGGCCTTTTATAAGTGATGGATAGGATACACCGGGTATTTTTTTAAAATAATATAGTGTTCACAAGGACTTCACCTGAAACATTGGTAAAAAAATAGATTAATATAGAATGATGTATGATATAGGGTCGAGATATTTCCATATAACACAATTTAGACATGTTTTATGTCATTTTGACCCTTATCTATTAAGTTTAACCTCTATTAACCATGTATACACCTTATCCTTGATAAATAATTATTACTAATTTTAATATTCATTATGAATAGATTTTAAAATTAACTTCTTAGAAAACATAAATTATCCTAATAAAAAATAATGAATCGCTTTCCACAATTTCATTTCAATGATTTTGTTGAATTTATTTTTAAATTAAGCTCACAAACATGATAAAAAAGTTATTTTCAAGAAATATATTTTTAACAAAAATATGATCATATTTATTATATAAATAGAAATATTTATTAGATTACATTAATGATAAAAATATAGATGTATAATATATAAATTTATTTTCAATATTTTCTCATAAAGGGTTATGTATTTTATATAAACTAGGGAAACATTACACATAATTAAATAATTTTTAGAAATAAATGTTTTTGAACATAAAATATACTAAATTATAGCATAAAGGTGATTCAAATGTAATTAATTGGGTTAAATATATCTAAATAATATTTATTTTAGTTTTATTTAAATTAATTGAATAATATAAATTTTTTATTACTTAATTTATTAAATGAAATAATTGTTTTATGGAAATCGTTATGTTCCACTATTCATTAAAAAATAAATATTTTCTGAAAAATCCAAAATTTTCACCCTAATTAAATTTTTATGGGATTATTGAAGTAATTATTTAATTTTTATAAGATAAATTTTCTAAAATTTATAAAGATTATATTTAAAATAAGTGTTCAAAAAACTAAAAAACTACCTTTAATAAAATTCAGTTTTTTAAAAAATATTTCATTTTCTTTTGAATGATTTATATTTTCATTTATAAAAAATAGGTCACTAATTAGTTTATTTAATACATGTTTAAAACATATAATTTTCATATATTAGTTATTATTATTCATAATTTCCAATTTAATGCCTAATTCATAACAATAAACTGTATTACAGTTCATTTAGACTCCGAGATGCGTGTTCCAGAACATATGAATGATATACAATTTATCTAAAATACATATATCATAATTTCATGGTTTATTACATTCTAATATATCATTAATTTTTATTGTCATATATGACATTGAACATGATATCCCTCTAATAATTTCTTTGGGCATTACATTTTATATTTCTAATGACTAAATTAAATAATATTAATTTTCCCGTTGATGTTGTTGCTTTAGTATTTTCATAGGGGTGGTTCTGAAGGAACCCTAGAAATATTAACAAGTGGTTTTTCAAATATACATTTAGATATAGGTTTTTATTTAGTGATCTCAAATTATGACTTCTTTAATTTTATATTATACGTTCTATTTTCATGTTGGAATTGATGTTTTGGCCTATGCCTGAGTTTTTTATTGTCTGGTAAGACTGTAGATCCCGATGTGGTTTGACTAAGACATCATCAATCCTAGAAAGTGTTATTTATATATGTTTAAAATTTTTATAAAATAAGGCAGAATGTATGTGGTATACCATACCCACCCTTTTGTACTTATACATGTTTATGGTAATATGTGTATTCTTAGTCTCTCCCCATAGGACGATGCATCTATTTGAGTTTATAGGGACTGCTTATTTTATAAAAAATGGTTAAATAAATTATAAAAATGTAAAGGTCCACTAACAACAACTTTGTGCAAGCTTCATGCCTTGACTAGAGATTTGTGAGTTATTGAGGATCCTTTGAGGAATACCTCCACTTATGTTCTGACATAAGGGATGCCATGTTGGATATATATTCATACTTATACATGATGAGTTCCCCATGAGGGATTCCACTTCAAAGTACTAACTTGTTTGATCCTCAGAGGGATGCCTTGATTTTTTTTGACCATGATGATACCGAGTTTGATTTCTCTCTCATGTACTGACATAGTGGACCATGTGAGTTCAAGTGTTTTACCATCTCAGAATGAGTGCATCATGGGTGTATGGAGAGATGGTGATGGTTATAGACCTATAACCCATACCAAACTTGTGACCAGATGGTCTATGATAGTAGTGGTGGTTTATTCATTCATCCAACCTCACTCTTTTATTTATGATTCACATGATTAATATTTATGTAAATATTTACTCTAGGAATCATTGTAGGATCTCGACCTACAAACATGATGTGATGAGATGATATAAATTATGGATGTGAATATGTGCTTCTTAGGATCTATAATTCTAGACATTTTTTGTTGGGGATACACAAATATTCTACATGGGATCCATCCATCTCTATATATTTTTTGACCGTATATTTTTAGGGATACCCAAATGTGCATCTTATAATTTTACCATAAGCTAAGATGATTTATTTTAATAGATATTCCTTGATCAGGAAGTTTAAAATGGCATTTCACATCATTATTATATTTTTTTACATGATTTCAGAAACCCATTTATTTTGATATTGAACATGTTGTTTCATATCATTATTGGGTTGTTGGACATTATATTTATGAACCTTGATTTGGTTTTTGGAAAGGAAGTTTCACAACATTTTTTTGGTTATTGGACATGAATTTTCATGCCCCATGTTTGGGATGTTGGGAATAACAAAAACACATCATTTTTTAGATTAATATATATAATGCTTAGTATCCCTAAATAAATGTTGGGGTAATGGACTTATTTAAAGCATATGACTCTTATAATTATGCTTTGAATATTTAGTTATACAACATGGGTATTGGATATTACTTTATATCTACATATTTTATTACACTAATATAGTAAAAATATATATATAAATTTATATATATACATGCATACTTATATAAATATACATATATATGTAATGACACATGTTTAGAAGCATTTTCAATGTTGGTAAAATAAGGTATTATTGATTTGGATAAACAAACCAATGATCCATTATGGTCATATTTTAGTTTAATCATTATTTTTTTTCTATAGTCTATAGTGAAAATATTATATGAGAATGCATTACATGAATTTTTCATATAGTTATTCTCATCTTTTAGATATTATTATCGATATCCTATTGTTATTCTCCCATATAAAAAATATTATATTACTAGCTAAGTAAGGGACCTCATTTGTGGTTTCCTATTTATTTTTGTACACACACACATCATTAGATTCCTCTATATAAGGGAATCCATTGGTTTTAGGTAAATGATAAGGATATGTCCAGAGATCGATTGGCGGAATGGATAAGAAGTTTACATAGAGTATGGTATGTGGTCTAACTTGTTGTATATGAGCGTTATAGTATTAATTTCTTCTACATATTTCTTTATTATATATGTTTTATAAATATTGGTATATCAGTGTTTCATGTATGACATGGCCATTCAATCCATTACTATATTCCATTTTATTAGGACTGTAATTATATTTATTTCTTCCACACACAAATTCTTTACTACCACAGAGCATGTTTGGTTATTTCATCTATTTTCATACTCTAATATAAGGTCATAGTATCCCCATAGACATTCCCATGGACCTCCCTATAAGTCAAAAAACTATGATATATGGGGATACATGAATAATCCATTATTGGAAAGAGGTCCATATACTATTCATAAAGTGAGTCTTCTTAGAACTTGATACAGTGGAATAAGATTTTTTCTATTCCAATAAATTCACTATTTTGGTCATGTTATATTAGAGTGCTAGGATTGTGTTAGAGCCTATGATAAATATCATACTAGTTCGTTGAGTACACTTGTTTTTGGTAATAATTATACATTACATGGGATATTGGATTACTATTCTAGGTTTCAGATGTTACTATTATATATGATTTTATCTTTCAACGATTCACATGTTGTGTGAGGAGTTATAATTTATAATTTATTTATGGTTATTGTAGCATTTGAGAGAGGTCAATGATGTATGTTGACATCTATACAAAAAAACGAAATACTTGTCTCATGCATCAGACATGGAACATTAGGTCCATGTGTTATAGGCCATCTCATGTATAATTTTCTTGATGAAAAAGGTAAACTACATAATGTGTTTGAGAATACCTAAATCATTCATTACTTTATATTTTATTAGTGAAATTATACATATTTGTACCAACATGGATATATAGATATTTTATTCACATGGAAGGATATATATGACAACATTTTGAGGTTTGATGATAAGGAAGATGACTTAATGTTCATGTGTAGGATGTGTAGTGACCATAGCCGGTCAACATGGAACATGGTTTTGAGGTGTTTTACCCCTATTGGGGGTTTTTTCTATGTTCAATTATTTAATTTGTCAATAACAAAATACTTAGTGTCTTACCAAAATGATTGTAATAGAATTTGATTTAACTGATCCTTTTAATGATGGTACAAAATAGATTATCGACATGACATTGGTGTATATTATTGTTCCTCATAGGTTAGTTTTAGTAGTTTATTACATTTATAAGACCCATTATTGGTGTATAAATTTTATTTTTTTGTTAAATTAAGATTCATAATAATCTACATGATGTTTTACAATCCGGCTTTCTATGATGTTTCACTTCATAGAAATTAACTTCTATTTATATAGACAGATTTATGAGTATGATGAAGATAAGTACCAGGAAATTTATAGTGAACTAGAATATTGATGGGTTATTTGTATATAAGGACGCCTGGTTAGGGTTAATTCATTGTATTTTATAAGTTCTTATCATGACCCTTTAGGGATTAGTCGGGTATAAGTACTCCCAGAGAGGTTCAAGGCCTAGTTGGTTAATGCTTGGATGGTCATTCCATTATAATCACTTACTTATATTTTATGTTTTAACTCTTAATAGTAAATTCCACCATTACCTTCCTTAGAGATATTTGATACATAAAATAGGTGTGAGGTCTAGAGAAATTTAGTTTATACATAGATCTTATTGAGTTTGTATTTCATTGATCAAGGTACACCTGTGAGAGGGGTTGGATTGGGTTTAAGGATCTAATTTTAGGTAGTGGTCATGGTAGTATGCTCATGTAGTGACCAATGCACATGAGGTTCTTAAGATACATGATATAGTTATGAATATTCATTTAATATTTTAGGAGGAACCTAGGGTGGTCGGTTATTTATAATGTGTTTGATGTGATGGGATGGTCTGGTGCCTGACCTTATCAACCAGTATATGTTTATTTTATTTGGTTAAAGTGCAGGTAGATTACTGTGATGGGAATGATGTATTTTTATATATGATCATTTATTAAATAATGGAAAATTTGAGGTACTAGGTTTTGAAGTGGAGCTATAAGGGAGATAGAAATGTGTGTTGATGGATGTGTAATATAGCATGGTTATCATATCCATTGTATCATTCTTTTCATGGGATTTTCAGTCGGGTGATGACCAGGTGGTATGGTATAGTAAACCCACTGTGTTGGGTGATACATAAAAGATACACATCGATTTCATGTGGTACCATTTAAATCATATATCGATGAGTGGCCTTGGGTGAGTCGAGGACTAATGGTTTTAAAGATATTTTTTGGACTCAGTTTCCTATGTTAATGATAAAATATGGAATATCCCTCAATGGTATATGTGACATTAGGTATAAATAGGGTCCATTGATACAGTTTACCAATGGCTATACAATGAAATTCATTGTTGGGAGACGTGGTGTTTTGGTTTGGTTAAAGGAAAGTATAGTTTTTTTCTAGGAATGTGTCTTAGGATAATGATACATGCATATCGATAGAATTTTATTGTATTCCTATTCTAGATAGGATAAATCCCTATATATTTACATCACCCTGAGTAAGCTGACAACGAATTGGGTATTATATGAGCTATATAAATATCGTTTTCTTTTGTTTGATTATGGAACCAGATTAGACATTTCTTAAGGAGTTGTATGAGGTATTTCATATGGTGGGAAGAACCCCATTGTCCATTTGGGGGTGTTGAACCATGTTTTGAGATGAATTTATACATTCACCAAAGAATTATTCTTGGTATAAGTGAATGGGAGACATGTAACCTTTTGAAGCCCACATAGAGGTGAGTCGTTTTCTATCCATGCAAGTTGTCATTTCTAGATGCAGATGGATCATGGACTATTTTGATCAAAAAATTATTATTTTAAAATTATTAGTACTATGCTATGAATTTATAGAGTGGGATGTTAGTCAATAGTATGTAACCCTCATGTGATAAGGGTCATAGTATCTTGAGATCATTTGTACGATGGTCGTTTTTATTAAATATTTAATTTAATAAATGGAACCATGTGATACATGATTTTTTAGAGAATACAAGATACATTTTAAGATACATACAAGGGTTTCATTCAAGTTTTTGAATTATGCATGTGATATCTTACGACAATCCATGGGCATGGAATCATAAATATATCATTGTTCATATTGTTCCATGGGAATGAATATGGAAAGTGGATGGATTAATTTTAAATTTAACTAGAATATACTTATAGTATTTGATGAGTGTGTTTTGAATGGTATAGTTCTACGATTGTATAAGTTGAATTAGATCGTGTTTTGGTAGCTATAGGCGGAAGATGTCTAATGTTTTTAGAATAGTCTTCATAACATTGTTCGACTAGATCACTTTTATCTAGTTTGATGTGTTATAGGGCCACAAGATTATAGAAGAATATAATTATCTTAGATAGAATATATGAAATGAATAACCAATCTTATTTAATAATGTAACACCGTGAGACATTATTATATATATCTTTTTTTAAATAAATTCGTTTTCTTCGATAACATTTTTAACATGTAACACCAAGTTTTAATGAAGAGTGTTATACTATTAATATTATTATTTAAATAACTACAATATAACATTAATATCATATTTTATGTTATTAATAGTATTAAAAGCAATATTATATGTATATGATGGTACTTCCCAATATTAGTGTATTTATAAATCCCTAGTAAATTACCATATAATTTTTAATAATAATTTTTATTTTAATAATTTTTTATTATTTATTGTGATAAAATAATTCATTATAATATTAAATTTTATAGAAAAATTATTTTATAAAATTTAAATCATTTTTGAAATCTAAATATTTATATTAACATAGGGTATGATTTTTCAATTTTATAGATGATATTAATTTCTCAATAAATAGTGAGAAATACTAATTTTAAAAAAAAATTAATTTATTTGTAATAAATTGAGTTCAAATGATATATTTTTTTATCTAAAATAAATATATGTAAAATTTATTTATATAAAATCTATTTAATTAAATTTAAAAAAACATTATAATGTATTTATTATATATTTATCTTTAATTATAAAAAATGTCTTTTACGAGAACTATTTTACAGTGTAAATTTTTTATCTATATTAATTATTTAAAATAACCCAAACTGTGGAATGATTTAAAATGAATTTATAGTTTATATATCTATATTTATAATTATATATTCATAAAGTGAACATTACAAGTCCTAGAGTTAATGGGAAATCATCTTTCCACTGAAAATTGCATTTCATGAAAAACAATTTCATCGACAAAAATATGGGTTTAATATTATGTTAAATTATACAAAATAATTTTGTAAAAAATGAGAAAATAGATTCAATATTTTTAATTGAAAGACAAAATATTTTAAAATATATTGAACCTAATTTCTTCATTATGAATAGTTAAAACCACAATAAATAATTACTAAGGTGAAGGTAAAAATAAGTTTATCGAGTGTTAATATATAAATATAAGGGTACGATTACAAATTAAACTTGTAAAAAACTTTAATGGGAATATTTAGTCTTTATCTATCCAAAACTGAAATCTATGTTCATTTTACTTTTTTTCATCGGAATTAGATTATAATTGTAGATTATATTGAAAACATTCCATGTGAATTTCCTGAAGGTCCCTTTTCCCCACATATAATAGGGTACCAACTACCATATCTTATTCACACCTATCAATCAATATAATTCATCCAAAAAATTAATACATCCCTTCAAAAACCTTTTATAAGTGTTCTATAGCTGTTTCTACTACCAAAAGAACAATAATCGGTTCTTTATGAAGAGATATAATATAGGTTAATCTTAGCGAAGGTAACTTTAATTACTAGGATTATAAATTTTTTCATTCTTATTTTCCACCATTAATTATACCATAAATCATAAAATATGAGAAAATAATTATCTCCCATATTCTTATTTTTTATTATGTTACTGTGGGAACATTTTTAAATCTTCACATCTTTCTACATGGAAAAAAAATTATTGATCGTGTGTATGACAGACTACCTCCTCACAGACTGATGTCATTAATTTTCCACCACCACCTATCAATGAAATAAATATTGATATTTTTAACAAATTCATATTATATTTATGACATTAACATTCTAATTTAATTTTATTCTCACTTTATCCTTGTTCTTTTCCTATTCTGTGTGATACGATAATGTCGGTCGTGTGTATGGTGAACTACAACCTCATTAAGTGTTTTGATATTTTTTAAATTAAAAATTACATGGAATATAATATGTATAAATTTATGAGTAAATTTATATATGTGAAATAAAATTTATCTTTAATTATTAAATACTATTTATATTCCCTTCATTCCATCCACCTAGAAAATTGAAACAATGTTCATACATTTGTATGACCAACCATCTCCATGAAAGGTGTAATACATTTTCCCTAACTAAAATTAGTAGATGATGTTAAAGAAATATTTAATAGACAAAAATGATATTAATATCATGTAATAAATAAATAAGATGATATAACCATTAACAAAGCAAAAGGACCAAAATTACCAAATCAAATCATACATGGAAAACAATGCTTTTATCACCTAAATGTTCATTTAACAAGGAATTTTCAATAAATCTTTCATAAAATATTATAATTAAATTGTTTATATTATATTCATTAGAATTATATTTTAGTAATAAATATTTCTTAAATTTATACTAATTAGAAATATTACTATAATGGATTTGAATATAGAAAATCCTTAAGTTACGATATCATTTAATCCCACCATTTTCATCTTGTTAGGGATATTTTATCTTTAACTAACTTCCTATGAATTTATAATTATAAATTTATTATGATTTATTTATATAATTATAACATATATATACATATCATAATTTCCCTTCAATTAATTATGGGGAATACAAACCTTATGTTCATTTTTTAAATGACATCAATGTGAAAATTCGTTTTTTTATGAATTAATAAAATATTATTCAAAATAATTTATTCCTGTGTTTATGTCTATGTAATGTCAATTGATTCACTTCCATTATGTGTTACAAATATAAAATTAACATGTTTTGATAGCTGCACCAAGATATAACTCCAAGGTAATAGGAAATGTTTTAGTCTCATGATACATCTTGTATTGGAGAAGGGAGTAAACCTAATCCATTATGGGACATTTTACACCAAGTGATATAGTCTAAGAATATTTCCTTGAATCATGTTTTTTTCATGTCATATGTTGCATCAAATTGTTTTTATATATTTATGATCATACGATACAATGTACCGTATGATTTTTTCCATGTTATTGTTTATGCGCCTTTAATTTTATGATATCATGTTATGAAATTGAGTCACATGTTATGTTTCCATAGCATGTTCATTCCCTAAATATTATATTTAGGAAACCCATTTCTCAAATATATTCTATATGTAATCTTATAAAATTTCTGGATCTCAAGTTTATTTAAGTGACCACTATGGAAAATAAAAATATACGAATTCCATGTTTTAGATTCAATTTTATATTATGATACTAGTATTACAAATAAAGTAATAATTATTATTATCATTATTTAATTAGTTGATGTTTATGTTAAAATAATGTAATAATATTTCTAAAGGCGCGTGTTTCTATTATTTCAATTATAAAAAAAATTAGTTATCCAATGGAAATAGTAATAGAAAATTTTATTGAGAACCCTTGGGATAAGTCTAATGTTATATATAAAAAAAATACATGTATAGAAAAATATTTTGTAATCATGGTGATGTTTAGAGTGATAGGTTTATAATTAATTTCATCCATGTATGGATACTACAAGTGGATGAGGTTCTTGAATTGAGGTACCTAGGGTTGACAACTCCAAAAAAAGAATCTTGGGCGTGACTCAATTATTACATGTGATATGATAACTTGCCTTATTGTACACCTAGTTTGATACTAGTAGGGGTTATTACTATGAGATACCATAAATCACTACAAACCATTATAAACGGCATTAAAATTTTGTTAGGAATGAAAAACTAATAAGAATCATTACCATGGGAAACCAATATTGAAGCCTATGGACTCTTAATTGAGGGTATACTTATGAATTATAATCTATTACTTTTATTTTTAATTAGACTCCATTTTTTGAATTTTAATAAATAATTTATTCTCATCTAGTTTTCTTTATATTTTCAATGTTAGAAAATAGAACAATCTATGCCCAAAACCTATGTCATAGTAAATGAAATTATTTTCCAAATGATATTCTTAAACAAGTGTGAATGAAAATTAGGCATATTTTTATCTTTCTATATTATCAATCATGAATTATTACTAAAAACAATAGTATAGCAAAATTTTCATACACACCAAATAATGGAAGAATGAAATCTCATGGAATATCAAAGCTTAAAGAAGATAACTAAAAGAAGCTTCATATTTCTATGTGATAAAATTTTGGGAATTGGAAACTAGAAAAATAAATTTAATGAATATATATATGATTTATTTTCTGAAAATGAGTGAACGATGATGCCAATTTCTAATGAAAATGGAGATTGTGGTCAATAATAATAAGAGAAATATAGTACATCCTAAGGAACTACTAATGGTTAAATGTCATATATGTCAGAATCATGGTCATTATCCATGTCAATTTTCTAATACAAGGATTAATTACTGTGGTAGTATTTTATGAACATAATCTAAGATGAGTTATTGAATTGTATTTGGAATGGAATTATAGAGTCATATTTTTGAAGTATTTTTATTAGTGTAATTATGGAAATATTTATCTTGAAAAATCTAAGGACTATTACTCAAATGTTTTTTTAAAATTATTATCATGATCTATTGAATGATACTAATTAACTATAATGTCTATTCCATGGTAAGGTGATATATTTTGGAATATATCATGGTTATGGAAAATATTATATTTGATATGTTATATATTTTGAGGTAATTATTGTATCGACCTCGAATATAGTAACACGTATCTAGTGCCTAATTAATTAAATTTTCTTAGATATAAGGATCACAATCCCAAAGGACTTATCAGTTTAGTAGTTTTGGAGAGAAATTTACATAAATTATACCCATTTTAAATATGTAATTAATCTAAAAATAATATAAATTGAAATCCTTTGGCATCCTTGAACTGATTGCATGTATTATTTTTTAAATCATGTGGAAATGAAATAAAATAAGGGGGAGATCAAATTCTTAGTATCAATTCTATAAAGAATGATATATATTGAATAAATAATTCATAATCAATATGGAATGGAAAATTTCTCAATACTCATTTTTATTAATAAATAATATTAATATCATAATGGGATAAGTCATAATAAATATGGCATTGTAAATAATAGAAAACACATTCCATTTAATTAATAAACTAAGAAATAAATGAAACATGAGACTTTATCAAAGAGAAAATATTTTTTATGACTCTAATAAATGAATTTTAAATCAATTAAATGATTAATTATGAGACATTAGGATCTCACTCATCATGATATCTCTATTTTCATGATCATTCAAATGATAGATTATAACTACTAGGTAAAAACCCATATGACATAGCCAACTGAATTGTCTCATGAGATATATTTATGAATAAAGGGTAAATATATAAAGTCACCCCACTCATGAATTTAATCCAAAATCAATCCTATTATATCTAATAATCAATTAAATTCGTAATTCAATATTTATTATCATAAAAAATTCGTATTAAATAATGTATACATATTAATAAATATTTCCCTAGTTAATTAAATATCATTCAAAGTAAACACCATATACAAAAATTATTCATTGTTTAGGAAATAATATTATCCATTAATATATATATATATACATATATATTAGATAAAAATAATATCCAATGATAATTTATCATAAGAATCTAATTGTAAGAAGAGAAAGTTAACAATCAAAAACAAGTGAGATAATATAATAGCTTTTACCACTTAGTAAATTTCTACTCGAAGAGAATTGTATAAAATAATTAAAATTGACATATAAAATTCCATTAATTAAGAATAAATCATGATATTTCATTTGAAATGGTAATTATTTACACCATTTAAAATAAATTAGGTACATAACATTATAATATGCCTCAATGATGGGAAATATAGATGAAGTCCCTTACCTCATGCTTCCTTCTAGTTGAACATGTTTTAAACAACTATATAATGGTTATAATTTTTTTATTAATTTATTCATGTACCATATTCATATTTATAATATCATATAATTACCAATTATGACATATTACCAACCATTTGATAATAATATTTCATTATTCCCATTTATTCGAGTGTTAATTTTCATATTTTCTCATAAATGTTTTATTATAAATGTGACATTTTATTTAAATATAATATATACCTATAATATACATATTGATATGAATTTTATTAATATTACATTTAATCATTATATATTTTTATAATAATTATTTATTCTTGGACCTGAAAAATGAGTTGTGTTTCTTTGTAGAGTTAGTAAGTCGTACGTATGCCCAAGAGACGATGTCATTCCCTTAACAAGTGAAAGGGTAATAAATTGGGTAATATATTATTCTTAAAAGATTCATATCATGTAATATATATCTCATATATTAATTAAATTTATTCTTATTAAATTCCATGTAATTTGAATCTAAAAAACAAATCGCATCGCTTCACAAGGCGGTAGTCCACCATACAGACGAGAGATATTATTATATTTTAAATGTAAGGGAATGTAAGAAGATATATGTGGTATTATAATTATATAACAATAATAATTCATAAATATCATATAAAGGTTTTAAATCCATCATATTACTTATCTGTAAAAGGTAATTATGGAATAAAAAATATATCTTTAGATGAATTAGTATTCTTTCATACATATGATTTATTGTTTTGTTTCACATTTTATAAAATTTAAATTTGTTATAGGTTATAAATTAATATAATAACATATATCATTATTATATATACTATTTTTATAATAAAATCATCATTAAATATTTTTCGAATAGGTGTAAGAATAAATAAAATTAAAACGCTCATTTAAAAATGTATCCTCTTTTTTTGGAATATCATTTAGTTTTCAACAAAAAACTTCATATTATCAACTTATTATAAAATTAAGGTGTATAAAATGTTGGGATGGGATTTATTAATTTATTTGGTAAGGTATTTCCATAATAATTGGCTTTCTATGAGTGAATATTAGAATAGAGGGGTTGGCCTTTTGTAAGTTGCAGAGAGGACACACAAGGAATTTCTGTAGAGATTCAATTATACCAACATTTTTATCATGGGAAAATCCTTATAAACATGTAATTATTCAGCCTTATATGTTATAAGGGCTATATATGTCAATATAAATAGTTTTTAGGTAGATTTGCATTCATTTTTACCAGTATCATTTTACTTTATCACCCAGGTAAAGTAGTTTTTACCATAACCTTCAAATTATTTTTTTATTCCTTTATAATTATTTGGGGTAAAAAAAATACGGTTAAAATATTAAATAATATTAATTATTATGATTCAAAATATGGAATCCATTTATTAAAATTAAATTCTATGATGTGTTATAATCCAATTTAAAAGTATACCCATAGACGCGATGAAAATGTTATGTTTCAATGAGAAAATTCCCATTAGTATAAAAGGTTTTAATTTAAAAATTCAATATGAGATTGATTCCAATAACCTCAAATTGTTAAATTATAATATAATTGTAGTAAATTTATTTTCAAAAAAAACTTAGTTGTAATTTATCCATGTGATTTATTTAAAAGAATGGTTAATTTCTAATAAAATAAAGTATTTTTCACTATTTATCGAAAAATGAAAATTTATAGAAAACCCCAAAACAAATCACACTATTAAAATTTTAATATTGATTTAAAAAAATATGTTCATTTATCAAATATGTGTTCTAAATTTTTTATCAAAAAAAATTATATTATTTACATAGATCTCGACTAAACTATATTATAAAAAATATAAATTTTAGAAAATATTTCTTTTTATTTTAAATTATTCTTATTTTATTTGTCATTAATAAATAATCATTATTTTTATAAAGTAGTTAGCACAATATAGAACCAAAAATTTAATTGCTAGTTTATAATGTCATACTATAGTATAGTTAATTTAGGCATGTATATACATGTTCTATAAGCAATCAAAAAGACTAAATTTACAAAAAAAAACATGGGTTTTTTAAGCTAGTGTTATGTGCTGCATATTATGTAAAATAAAATTTTGTTATTTTAGAATTTATGGGTGTTACATTCTCACAATATAAGAACCCAGATCTTCGTTTCTGGTATAGATCATTATTTCGGGTTGTTTGGTGGAAAAATGAATAATTGGGAAATTTTCTAAGTACACGGTATGTACTTTTTTGTTCACGTTGTGTACCTAGTTGCTACGTGTAGCCATGTAATGGTCATGTAATGGCCGAGTACATAGCCATGTATCTGACATAGAAGACCGCATAAAGTGGGGGATGGTTGGGGATAGTATACAATGTGTAACTTAAATGAACGCATTGTGTACTTTTCTTTCTATTTGTTATATCGATTCGGGGTCGCATCTCATGTTCAGAACTGTATTCTTCATCCCATTATTCATACAGGGGAGCGACGAAATGACAAATAACATTGAACCCCTACCTAATCTTATTCTACACCCAAATGAAACACCAATGGGTGTGTTCTATTCACACTAGTGAGTTCTCTCTTTCCAAATAGCTTCTCTCCCTAATTCCACCTCTCTTGTGAGTTATCGAGGGGTGATCATTCTGGCCCTTTTAAATATCTACATCATTCTAGTCTGATTCAAGGACCGACGTTCAATATTGTTCATTGTACAACATCAAGGTTAGTTGTTAGTGCCTTTTTTATTGTCTTTGGATTATATGTTCTTAATGTGTCGAATACCCATGTTCAGGGTGTTTCATGTTTTGGAATTTAACCTTGTTTAATACCTGGTATGGGTTTTTTGATTGATAAATTGTTATTTCTTAGGTGTAAGGTTTAATACCTTGATTATGGGTGTATTTCACATGTTCGATTGATTATGGCCATTTGGTCTAGAATGCTTATCAAACATGCTCTATTTTCAATGAATACTTTTGTTAGGATGGAGTTACCATTTATTTGAGATGCATGTGATTCACATTGTGAAAGTATGACCAAGTGGATTTTGATTGAGAGAGCTTCACGGGGTAGGTTTGTTTAGGTATAATTTTTATGTTATGTTGACCCAAAGGTATTGACTGTGAGAGCTACCGGGTGGTCATAGACCAGAGGGTTTAGATCGTGAGAGCTACCCAGAGGGTGGTTATTAAATGAATGGTGGACCTTAGAAAATTGACTGTAAGTGGTTACAAGTGGTCATTATATTTTATTGTTGCTAAGAAGACCAAGGGGTATTGATTGTGAGAGATACCCAAGTGGTCGTTTTTAAATGATTAGTGTTGTGTGGGACCAAAGTGATTAGACTGTGTGGGCTTTCCAAGAGGTTCATTATTTATTGAGATGATGATATGTCAAACGATAGGGGTTATATTGTGAGAACATTCCAAGAGGGTTACTTTTAAATGTTTGATGAATATGACAATCTTACTAAGACAATGTGAAAGTTTGGACTCAGTCTTAATATTTTGTTAGATGGTCTTTTGAGATATCAATTTTTCTATTCAACTGGGGATAAAAATCATAGGATAGATATTAATATTTCATTATTTAATAGATTTAATTATTAATAAATATAAATGAATATAATTTAAAATTGTAGGATTGTATTCTTTTGAGTAATTATTAGTTTATTGTTTCATTTAAGCTTATTTCCTTCTATATATATTCACTGACCGTTGGGATCAATTTTTGTGGTGGTTTCCTACTGAGATTTGTCCCACACCTTGTTTGGGTCATGCTGTTGGACCCAAATAGATTATTTGGTTGCAGGTATAGATAAGGGAAAGTGCTCTTCTTCAAGAGGTAATTAATTAATGTTGGAGCTGAAGAGCATGGGACCATGTTGAGGCTTGCAATGCTGTTGGAGTTACTGCTTTTAGATACTTTGGATTTAGTATTTTATTTATATCATCATGACTTGATTGATTGCATTCCTAGAAAAATGTGACATGAATTATTTTTATATATTCTCCATATGATTATTTAATACCACTCTTATGTTGTTTACTTTTTCTGTATGGTATTAATAATTCTACTAATGTTTAGTATTTGTTATTCCACTATGTATAGTCTTCCAATGAGGGAATAATTTCCCCATTATCAGTCCTTGGCCTTCGCTACTAGTGGTCAGCCTCTGGTATTTGGGGAAATGTGTTTGGGGTCATGTGACCAATTGTGTATGGGGAACCTTTGTGCAGCACCCGAAACCGAGACGTTACAAAGTGGTATCATAGGATATTCTATTCTAATTTGTCTTTCTATTTTCAGCCTATAGAGAGGGATAGGAAAGAATATGTGGTTGGTAATAAGTCATGCCCAGGAGTATCTAACCTGTGTACGAGGAAAATCAAATTTACCACAATTATTGCAATTTTATTGGTCTTTCAATTATTACTGCTTATTTGATTACTCCATTCGGTGACACACATGTTTTGTGATATTATTATTCATATCTATGTGGTTATATTTCAATTGAAACTTGATGAGATGAGGGTATACCATCTCATTCATCTCATAGGAACATGATAGAGACCACATGCCATGAATTGATTTCATTCCATTTAGGGTTCATTTCTAATTGCATGATGTTGTGATAGAAGTTGTGCAATATATGTATGTTGTTGTGATAGATTTCATGATATAATACCAGTTATTTTGATAGGGTATTAGAAATTGTAAAGTTTGATTTGGATGGATGCCAAACATTGGTCCCTGAGGTGTTATGGTCCCTCATGGATTAGTAATTTGGTGAATCATGCTTAAAATTTAATTGAATTTTTTCAATCTGTGAGATAAATTAGGATACCAAACATTGATTAGCAGGAGAGAGGGCTCTCACAGGTTGGAATTTGACATGCCTTGGAAAAAATTATAAGATTTTAATTGTTCTAAAATTTTTTTAGAGGCCTACTATTTGGAAACCCATAAAACACGACATGTGATGTTATGAAAACACACCATGTGTTCTTCTATTCTGGAAGAAAAAAACATTCTATGTACACATCGGGTACTCGGAGTACAAACTGTTTATTGCTTGTTCATGTGAAGTACTTTGTGAGCAGAGACATAGGGTTGGAAAACTTTTGGTAAAACACACCGTGTCTGGATTGTACACACTGTGTTGTAAAGATTCGTTTATCTAGATGTGTGACCAATGTCATTGGTGGATGGAAGAAAGGTTGTACATGTCATGTCTCGTTTATGAACATCCTGTAGAGACTGTTGTTTATCTAACCATGTGACCAATGACATAGGTGGTTAGAACATAAGCAGTACACGCCATTTCTAGGGTGAACAAATTGTGCAGTGTTACCCAGGAGAGAACAATGTAGTTCTAGCCATGTATAGGAACTTGGGCAGGAGGGAAAATTAATGTACATGTTGTGTCTTAGGAGGGACATACCATGTGTGTGGGTGTTACATGACCAAGTTTGTAAAAGGTACAAATCATGTTAAAAGCTTAAGGGAACATGACGTGAAGGGTTTATACATGTTGTGTAACTGAGTTTTGTGAAACACAAATGCTTCATATCTTGTTCATTTCTTGCACTTCTAATTTTATGTCCTTGATAATCATGAACTGAGGTGTTTGAATTAAATTATAGAGTCATTCCACAAAGATTTCCCCTGGTTCTACACCATATACTGAGTAATTATCATACACTAGAAATGAAATATCATGGAATACCTGCAGATCCTCTAGTCATGGCTGTTTTGGCCCCAACTGTTATACCAGATTTAGGTGCTGATGAAAAGTTCTGTGAAGGAATTTTGGGGATATTAATGATCTTTTTGGGAGCACAGAATTAGGTCTTGTATATAGAATGGTTGACGCTGGTGTTCCAGCCACACCATCCTTTCACTTTTTATGGGGATGGAGGACCACAGGCTGCAGATTCCTAGTTGGAGTCCATTCTTGTAATCATGGAGTATCTAGATATTCCTCTAGAGAGAAGGGTGAATCTCATGATGTACATGTTACATGATACCACCAAGAGATTTTGGTATGTTATGTCATAGGTGAATAATCATCAGGATATGTCTTCGGGATAGTTTCAGAGGACCTTCTATGATTACAAATATTCTGAGACATAGAGGGTCATTTGAGCATTAATGTTCATGCACTTTGACCAGGTATCTCTTTCAATGATGGATTACTATTCTCATTTTATAGATCGTAAATTCCTTACACCTATTCTGTGAGTCGACGAGTTATATTTGGCTAGGCGGTTTGAGGATGCTCTTAGGTATGACATCTGATCATAGGTGAATGTATTTAGGCAATCGTCGGTGACTTCTATAGTGAACCGGGCAGTGATTACTGAGTACAATCTAAGGGAGTTTCGATTTGCAAGTCATGGAATTTTAGCAACATGGTATTGTACTCATTAGATAGATAGTTGGAAGCTCCAAAGGTAGCATTCACATGATGTTCCTTTAGGATTCCAGGTGGTATGCTTCCAGTGTGGGAAGAGTGTGAATACGAGAACAAATTGTTTGAAGGACCCTTTTGAGTGCCAATCTTATAGAATCATGGGTCAACTTTAGTGTTTTTAGTAGGTGTTCTCACCCACAGTGAGTGAAAGGGGTTCTATTATGAATCCATGCTCAATAGTAGGGCCAACTATTTCTAATCAGTCCGGGAACTAGAGATTGATAGGTCGTTCATACCATGGAGGAAGTCATTGAAATCGTATCCAGACCACAGGAGTTCAGCGACAGTAGGGTGGATCAGCTCATGGTAGTCAGGTAGTGTCGCAGGGCCTTGGTACAGTTCAGAATTTTGTAGTGGATTAGACCCAGCAAGATAAGGATCCAAGAACCTCTACAATTTGAGGCAAAATTATAGTTTCCACAGTTTTATCCTGTTCTCTTTTTAATAAAGGGGATTCCATTAGTTTTATATATGTTTTCATTATAGATACCCTTGGTCTATGTATCATTACTTCTTAGGATGTTATAAAGAAAGATACTCTATTGGGAATTAGAACAGCTAGTGTACGTTAGTGCATGGTGTTCCCACTAGAGGTTTGTGGGTTTCATGTCTTATAGGACCTCTATGTCTTAGATATGATAGGATTCGATTTCATTCTCAGAATGGATGAGATGGTCTCTTTCCATGACATTGTTGACCGCTATCGCTGCATGGAGAGATTCACGTCACTAAAGGAAGGGTATTTTCTACCCCACGGTGAATGGGATGTCTAGGCGAGTAGTACAATACCCAAGATTCATGGGTTGGGGGAATTATATCTCATATTTCTAGTTTATATCAAGATGACCAGGGGATTTCACATATGAGCATTCCTCCAGTGTTGGATGGTTTCATAGATGATTTTACAGATGATTTTTTAGGTTTAACTCATGACAAAGCGGTATATTTATATATTTATCATATACCTAGAGTAGCACCGGTGTCCATTACTCTATATAGTATGCCTACACTAGAGATATCTGAGATCAAGATGTAGTCAGAGGAGTTGTAGGAAAAGGGTTTCATCAGAACCGGTACTTATCCTTTGGGTTCGCATATTCGTTTTGTGAAAAAGGTGGATGGTACCCTAATACAATTTGGGGATTATCAGAAGCTGAACCAGTTGACATTTAATAACTGATATCCCTTTCCTAGTATTGATGATCTCTTTGATCAACTTCGAGAAGCCCAAGTGTTCTTGAATATTTAATTGAGATCCATTTATCATCAGTTGTGCGTTAGACCATCAGATATACCTCTTACAACCTTTTGAAATATGTATAGTCTATACGAGTATTTGGTTGTGGCATTCGGTCTCACGAACATGCCAGCAATTTTTATGGAACTGATGGAAAAAGTTTTCCATCCTTACGTGGATTCTTTCGGGGTAGTCATTGTGAAAGAAATATTGCTGTACTCTCACACTAGACACAACTAGGCCATCCATTTTGAGATCATTTTGAGTACACTGGAAGAGAATTTTTTATATGTTATGCTCCCAAAATAACACTTTCTGATGGACCAGACTCACTTATTGGGTCATGTTAACTCAAGTACAAGAGTATCAGTATACCCATAGAATGTGATAGTTGTAGTTTCTTGGGAGCACCCGAAGATCATCTTTATGGTGTAGAGTTTTCTAGGGTTGCCTGGTTACTATAGGAATTTTATTCATAAATTTTCACTCTTAGTAGTGCCACTGATGGTACTGGCAAAGAAGGTTCTAAGGTACTTATTGACAAATTCCTATGATTCAGCCTTTTTAGAGCTGAAAGGGATAATGACTTCAGCATTGATGCTGATTTATCCCTATCTGAACAAGAGTTACACTGTTTACTGTGATGCATCAGGTATCGGGAAGGGAGCAGTGATTATTCCAGAGGAAAGAGTCATTACATACGGGTATCGGAAGATGAGTCCATGTGAGAGTAATTACCAAACACACGTTCTCGAGTTAGCTGCAGTTGTGCATGCCTTACGTTTTTGGAGACATTATCTTTTGGGAGAGCATTTTGTGGTATACACTAAACAAAAAAGTCTCATGTATATCTTTTCTCAACATGATCTAAATTTGAGACAACAAAGGTGGGTTGAGTACCTTCAGTATTTTGACATTGATCATGCCTACACACCTCGTAGAGGAAAGGTAGTGGCTGATGTGTTTATGAATGAGGACTCAAATATAGGCCGTTCAGGAGGACAGTAGTGAGTGGTATATTATGGCTCTATTCTCCAAGATGCATTTGGAGGTTCACGATAGACAAGGTAATATGTTTTTTTGTTATGTATCATTTACCTATACTCTATTGGATCAATTGATAATAACCAATCTATTAGATTTTGAAGGCATGGACCTATGGGAGAGTGTGTTGGGAGAGGACCCTTCTCATGGGAGGACCTTAGGTGAAAATGATATCTTTCACTTCCATTGATTTGTATGGGTGTCAATAGACATATGTGAGGAGTTGTTGTGAGATTTTCATTACTTTGTTTGGGCAGTTCATCTTGGTGTCACCAAGATGTATCGAGATCTACATTGTCATTATTAGTGGCTAGGAACGAAGAGGGATGTTTCTGGTTTTTTATGAGATGTTCCACCTATTAGTAGGTGAAGGTGGAGCATCAGTGATCAAAAGGTATTTTATAGTGGTTAACCATTCCCGAGTGTATGTGGAATGATGTCGCAATAGATTTATTGATGGGTTTAATGAGGTATCCCAAAAAAATTGATGTTTTTGGGGGTATTGTTGAAAGACTCACAAAGGATGTACATTTCTTGGTAATAAAGGAGACCTTTAGTATTGAAGTGCATGGAAGGTAGTACATCTAAGAGATTGTATGTTTTCTTTGGTTTAAGCACTCTAATGATTCTGATTAGGATGCCCTATTTACTTCTTGTGTCTTGTAGGGACTATAGAGGGCCTTCAGTATATAGGTACTTTTGAGTACAACATACCATCCCCAGACAGAAGGCTAGTCTGAGCACACAATTTAGGTGTTGGAGGACATTCTTCAAGCCTGCATCTTGGATTTTACGGGTTCTTCGGAGAGACACATACCCCTAGTATATTCTTCCTACAATAACTATTTTTTTGCGATGATTTAGAAGGTACCTTATGAGGCTTTGTATGGTATGTCATGATGATCACCCTTATGTTGGTTGGAGGTTGGAGAGGTAGTTATGCTTGGAACTCATCTTTTCTAGGAGACCACTGAGTAGGTTCAATTGATTCAAAAAAAGATGGATATTTGCATAGTCTCAGTAAAAATATTATGATAATCAATGGAGATGATATCTCGTGTTCAAGGTTAGAGATCATGTTTTCTTATAGGTCACACCAATGTTGGGACATAAGATTATAGTTGGATAGGGAAATCTTTCACTGAGATACGTTGGGACATTTTTGGTTTTGGGGAGAGTCGGGTCAGATGACTTTCCGTTGCAGCTACCTAAGAGGTATTGGGCTATGCATGATGTATTTCATGTTTCTCAACTTTGACATCAATTTTTAGACAGTATCATGTTTTCTAACATGAGGAGGTTGATTTGGGTGTGGATGAATCATTCGAGGAGCATCCTATATGAATTGTGGATCGCATCACGAAGGTTATTTTTGGTCGGTATATTCCTATGGTATATGTTTTATAGTAGCACGGGTGAGTATAAAATGATACTTTGGAGAGGGAGGCCGATGTACGATCATAGTGGCCAGAGTTATTTGATGTTTCTTCTTCACCAGCCATGGAAGTGAAATTTGGGGTTAAATTTTTTTAATTGGTAATGTTTGTAATAACAGGGATCTTCATTTCAGGTATGGATCTTTATTTTGAGTTTTTTTGAAATATGAAGAATTGGGAAATTTTCTATGTACATTCCATGTACTTTTTAGCACACGTCATGTACCAGGTTGCCGAGTGTAGTCGTGTACTAATTGTGTAATGGTCGAGTACATGGCTGTGTTGGTGACTTGTCACATTGCATAAAGCTGGGCCTCAATGATGAAAGTGCATGACATGTAAGTTAAATGAATATGGCATGTAGTTTTTTTGCATTTGTTATATCATTGCAGGGTCATGTCTCATGTCTATAAATATCTTTTTCTTCCAGTGTTTCATACGGGAGAGCGACGAGATGATCGATATCTTCGAACCCATACTGATTCTCTATTCGACACACGATTGAGATGACACTGGGTGTGTTGGATTCCCGTCCGAGAGTTCTATCTTTCCTTGGAGCTTATATTCCTAATTATTCATCTCTCATGATTTACCACAATTTATTAATTCTATAGTAATTATATTACTATATTTCTCGGAATGGAAAGCCTACTTATCAGGGGAGATCCTGTCACATCTGGAAAGGGCACATGGGTTGAACCCATAACCAATGGATGATAAGTGCATGGATCACCACTATTTTATCATTGAGAATTATATGTCATATTTATTTATTAAAAACCATTTTATATTAACCATGGTAAAAACAGGCTAGGAGTATGATCCAAACACTTATCATCCATTGGTTATGGGTTCAAGCCATGCATCCTTTCCAGATGTGACAGTCTCTCCCCCGGTAAGTAGGATGTCCTATCCTAGAAATATAGTAATATAGTTCATATAACATTAATTAATTGTGATTACCCATAATAACTAAATCGTACAAGATAATTTAATCCTTAATGATTTAAAATACCATTAATCATTAGTGAAAAATATGTAAATTCATTCTACCTCAATTAAATTTTTCATATACAAAATCAATGTGTTGTATTCCCATAAATTCATCCCAAAAGTATCCATAATCTAGTTATATTCCCAACATAAAAATCTTCCAAAGGGTTATTTAATAATTTTAACATATGATAAACCTTAAACTCAAAAATCATTGATGGTATCCAAACTCATATGTTAATTAAAACATATATGCTTATGATTTTTTTCAAAATAATTATATTATTCATGATTCCTATAACAATAGTACCACTGGTAAAATGAAATAACTCTACATTTTTATTTTTTTATTAAAATAAATATATAATTGAACCATTTTATTTCAACATCTTCCATTCTTTGTTATTGGGTTTAAAACATAGAAGAGGTAATTAAATTGGATAATGGATAGGTTACATACATTCAAACCATGAACTATAAATGGATTCCAAGGATGATATTTATTGCATTCCATTGTATTCTTCATTTTTCATTAGAAATTATTCTCTTTATTCACTTATTTTCCACTCATAATGCATTTATCATTCCATAAAATCACTTTCCATGTTATCTCTTTATAAATTAATTACTTGATTGAAATCAATCATTTATTACTACATTCTCTCAACCAGTAATTATTTTAGATAACAACATACTTACCTTCTTTGGTTTGTCGAGGATTTGGTTATTGTATATGTTGTTAATCATATTTTATGATAACTTATTAGAAATTATTACATTATCTTTAACTCATATCATTGTCACATTTGGTTTGTCAAAATCACTATATTTTCATTCATATTCCATGTTAACTTGATCCATTAGGGTTCTAACCATTGACTAATACCAAAAGATTAGTGTGAAAAAAAAAATTAATTACAGAAAACCAGATAATTATAAATAATCCATAATGAATGTTTAACTAAAGAAACCATTTTTCAATATAAGACACATTCAGTTAACATAGGTTATTAATTTCCATCATATAATCAAAACCTTCATAATGGTCTATAAATAAAATAGGATCTAACCTATGTGTATCCCCAAGGAGTGTCAAACTAGTGGAATAGTAAGGCAAATTGTTATGAGAATGTTGATAATCAGGTTAAACCCAATATTCAACTTTTAGATTAATTAAACCTAGGAACATCTCTTACTGAACCACATCCACTTGTAGTACCCAAATAGGGATGTATTTTATAGAATAACCACAAAATATTTACCATACAAAAATTTAGGTAGTTCTTATATTCATATCATGAAATTCTACCACAATTTTATATTCCCTAATATATCTTTACCTTTATCGTGTTCTCATGGTTTTTAATTAACATTCTCTAATACCAACTATAATGACCCCAAATATACTAACCTGGAGCCTATGCCAGTAGTATTACACTATCTTGGAATAAAAGGAAAAAATATAGAATGAATGATAAGTTTTTCACTTTTTGAGAACCAGAAACATACAGGATACCCATATTACAATGTGATGAAAAACATAAATAATAGTAATTGAAAACATTTTTCATCCTTGAACTCATTCCACGAATTATGCTTCATATCCTAGGGAAATGATACAAAATAAGGGTGATCTTTAATGCTCGGTATGGGTTACATAAAAAGGATTCTATCATTAATTAATAAATAATAATCAATATTTCAAGGTAAATAGCTAAATACACATTAAATCACATCGATAACTTGAATATCATAATTGGAAGAAGCAAAATCAATATGGAATGATGAATAACTAAATATAGACTCCATATAATCAACAAACTGTTAATGAAAAGCATCTAGAGATAATATCATTTACAAAATATCATAGATAATAATAATAACTGAATTATTGCTAATTTAAATGCTTAATTATTTGATTTCACGATATCGGGAATCATTACATGTCTACTGTCAAGTCCTTTCTAAATAATTTTAAATCTATTGGGTTAAACCCCATCTGATTAGGCCCACTGATTTGTCTCAAGAGACTTGTTGTTGCATCAATGTGATATATGTGAAAAGGCCCAACCCATGACTGTATATCAAAATCACTCCTCATATATTTAATAATCTATTTAATTAATGAGTCAATATTCATTTTCATGAAACATATATATATTGGGTAATGGATATGGATTTATCAATATCCACCTATTTTTTTAAATAACATTCAATGTAATCGTCATATGTAATATCAGTGTAAAGATTATTAAATAATCATATAAATAATATAAGTGTATATATATTTAAGAGAAATTTAATTTCCAATGAATAATTATCATTTGAAAGTTAATGTTTCATGAGAATATTGACAATCAAAAAATAAAGTGAGATTGTATAATATCATTTACCACGTCGTAATTTTCAAATTGAATCCTCTAGGATAATATAAATTATATTTAAGCTAAAAATACCTTGAATATTATGGAATCATGATATTACATGTCATAGGGGTATTATATACACCATATAAATGAAATTATTAGTATAACATTACAATATTCTTTAGTGAAGTGAAATTGAGACAAGGTCCCTCCCCTTATGCTTCCTTTTTTACGAACATTATTTTACCTAATATATAATTGTTTTAATCATGTTACTAATTAATAATATACGAATACTCATATTTATAATATCATAAATGACACCCTTATAACATTTTACCACCCAATTGATAATAAAATTTCATTATTCTCAATATTTAGTTCGTTAGTTACCTTGTTTCATCATAAGTGTTTTGTGATGAAAGTTATGGTTATTTGAAATATTATATATTAAAATAATATATAGAAATATATTAATGTTATAAATTTTATATTTAATCAATTTAGACGTTTTTATAATTATTTTTGAATTTTTTGCAAGGAAAATGAATCACAACATTTCGTGGAGATGTTCTATCGTATGTATGCACTAGCAAAAATATCATTCTCGTAATAAGTGAAAGGATAATGAAGTGGGTGGAATAATAATCTTCTAGAAATGATATTATGTCATATATATGACATATAATAATTATATATATCTTTATCTCTATCCATGTAATTTGTAAATGAAAAATGAATCACATTGCTTCATGAGGTGGTAGTCCCCCATACAGATAAAGGACATTATTTTATTTTTAATGGGATTTAATGCCAAAATGTATGTGTGATATTATAATTAATTTAGAATAATAATGTCATAAATATCATATACATGTTTTATATCCATTATTATACTGCTCATTTAATTGTAGTGATGGAAAAAGAATTATATTGGATCATGAGGTGGTTGTATATTGTACCTATGATCATCAGTTTCATTTCCCCCAAGTCCACTACTCTCCACATCACATCATCAAGGGGAGTTACTACCTTTTCAAATACCTAATTGAAAATCATCATGTTAATTGTAATCATAGAGGTAATAATTCATATCTATTATCATATATTTTTCTTTTCTATTTCTTCAAATAAATTTCAGTTTCCCATATTGATATTACTATTACCAATTCCACCAGAACATAATGGAATTATATTCCATGGATATGGATTTAAATTATTCTAGGAATAGGAAGACTGAAGACACCCTCTTTACAACTTTTTATTGAGTTCATTGAGATATTTTTCCACGGGGATATTTTTAAATAATTAATGAAACTATTAAATAAACATACAAATTTTGATGATGTTGTTAGTTAGTGATTTATTAGGGTGATGATAGGGTCACCTATGATACCTTTTTCATGTGTATGATAGAATTTATATCAATCAACATGATTATTATTAGTTTTCCCCATTTATGATGTTTGGAAAATCATTTTATAAATAGGTTTTAAATTTTGAAATTAATGTTTTAACATGTGCATGAGCTACCAAATGTTATTTAGAACCCTGGATGTCGATGTGATTTGAATCATATCTCATCTATCATAGATAGAGATTCTAATAGATATTTATAAATTGGTTAAAATCATTAAAATGGCATGCTATTTTTCATACCTTCCCTTTTGTACTTATTAGTTCTTATAGTAATATGTATATGATCAGTCTCTACCTTATGTGTGATTTCCCCTACGTTATTTTCCAATGAATGTATATTTTACAAAAATGTATTAATTAAATTTTTTAAATTAAATTTTTCACTCAAAAGTGCTTCATGTTATCTTCATTCCTCATCTAAAGACTATTGTGTGATCGAGTATACCATGAGGGGAACCTTCACTTATATTCTAACATAGGGTATCCAAAGTGGGATTCCACTTTTAAATTAGTCATTTAGAGGATCCAATAAAGGATGAACTTACTATGTGCTAACTTACATTATCCTAGGAGGTTTACCATTCTTTTTTATGGGCTATATGGATCCGAGGTACAGTACCTCTCTAAAATAGTAACATAATAGACAAAGTGAGTTCTAAATGTTAGATATATGTTCTTCCTGGGATCCTACAATGAGCTTAAATTTTTTATTTGTAGAATTTTCCAATGATTTGGATGTTGAAAACGGGGTTAAACAACCTTATTGGGTTGTTGGACATTATATTTCAAACCCCTAGATTTGGTCATTAAACATGGAGTTTCACATCATTATTTGGTTTCTTGTACATGATGATTCAGTCCCCCCTAATTTGGATGTTGGACATGGAGTTTCACATCATTATTGGGCCATGGGATTTGAAATTTTATAACCACCCTATTTGGTATGTTTGTCATGATGATACACCGCATTTATCTTGATTAATAATGACAAGCTTTTGTACCCCTAGATTAATGCTAGGATAATTTACTTTTGTAAACTCTATGACTATTTTTATTATACTTGGATTCCATGGTTATATGACAGAGGATTAGGATAATATTATATATATATATATATGTCTGTACTTATATAGTATATATATATATTTGGTTACATATTTATATATGTCCACACACACACTATGATATATATATATATATATCTAACCACATATGTTTAAATTCATTTCCAGCATTTGTTGATGTAGAAATCTTCAATCGAGATAACATACCTAAATATCAAATATGGTTTTTTTAATTTTAATCTTTATTTCCAGTTCTGTCTCAGTTATGCTAATCAATATATAATGGGAATGTCGTGTATGACTATTTTATTCTCATATTTTATTTACTGTTATCACTATCATGCTATGTATCTCACTTATTAATGGACTTTTTATTAATGGATATGTACGAGACCACATTGTTAATTCCCTACATTGTTTTTTACTAACATACTACTCTGACTTCCACTACTTAGGAGTACGTGAATAGATTTTTTCATGTTTGTAGGAATAGGTTTGGGTTGAGTATCGGGATCAGTCTGGCTGGATGAATTAGATGTTTACATAGAGTATATCTATTAGGAATGAATCAATGTCTTAGAATGGACTTTTATCCATTTAACCATTCTTGAAATACATGGATATTACGTTTATTTTGTTAAATACTTAAAACATAACAAAAATAGATTCCCAAATACTTTATTAGTTTAGTGTATTTGGAAACTCTGAAAACATTCTTCTATATTGGTGAAAGATTATCAACATCTCCCATAAATATCAACCTCGTTAGTTTTCATACCTAAGACCTATATTTATATCCTAGGGGAAAACATATGAAATCAGTGATCTCAAATGCTCAGTATTCGTATGCATGGAAAACACCATACAAAACATAAACATAAGAATGTAAAAACATAAACATGACTTTTGAATATCAAAATATATAGTTATGACATAAATCTTGGAAATATGTAAGTAATAAATAATAAAGGATCATTAATAATGATATCATATAATTTGTAACACCACAAGCTTCCACGATACACTTCTCTTTGAATAATACAATAGTGTGTGTTGTACGCAACATTGAGTTCTAACACACCACAACCAATCAAACTAGCCATTATGAATAGTAATGCCCACTTTTTGAAATTTTATAAATTTTATCTTTCAAAATGGACTTCGTTTTTTGATTTGGAATATTGAAATTAGCTTAGGGTGAATTTTTTGTATTTATTTGAAAACATTCAATTTTTGATGAATAGTGAAAAACACTAAGTTATAGTTTCAAACCGAATTTTTAATTAAATAATTATTTATTTTAATTAAATTTATTTTAGGTAAATATAGATACATAAAACCTATATAAGTTTAGTGTAATTAATTGGATTCATTTTATAATAATTTAAGATATATAAAATTTTTGTTGAACTTCTTACCGACTTTTACCCACCTCCTGGGAGAATTTGCAAATTTACATAAAACCTAATTTTACCACTTATGTGAGTTGAATTTCAAAAATCCAAGATATAGGGTTGATATCAGTAAGTAATGTTTGGTTCAATAAGATGAAAATAATAATGGTTGAATAGTAACTTTTTACTTTTATTAACCACGGTTAAAATTAAATAGGGTAATTAAGGGTAAAAATGATATTATTATTACCATAACACATGTTGTAATTCTATTGGATAAGTTCAATTCGACCAAAAATATCCTTAGGAATAAAATATGATCATTTAGGTCCACTTTTTTTAGATTAGGAAATTTATTATTATTTTATTTAAAGAAGAGTTAAAAGAGTTAAAATTTAAGTTTAATAAATAAAAAAAATTAATATATGGTTTTACATAAAATAAATTCCAATATAAATATTCATTGTAAATATAAAAATATTTTATACATAATGGTATTTTATTTATATTTTTTAGACATTAAAAAATTTAATTTATTTATGACACAATGATGATGTCGTAATTACCTAATTAATGAAATATTAAAATAATTGATATTATAAATATCCAAATAAATGTATTTTGAGAATTTTTATGCAATACACTAATTTTATAGGTTAATATGACATGTAAGGTTTGGTTATATGAATTTTTTTAGAAATTATAATGCAGTTATGAATTTATAGAAAACATGATACCAAATAGTTTCAAAATTGATATAAAAGATTTTTTAAAAAAAATATTATATTATTAATTGATATTATATTCCTAAAAATCTAAGGTTCAGAAAAAATACTTATATAATGATATTTGTATCATTAATGAACCACTTGGGGTTATCTTGGATGTTTTTAGTATGTTTATTAACCATATATTATAAAAATACAAAGAGACATGGTAAATGTCAAATTATTTATCTAAGAGTTAAATCTAAAAGATAAAGTTAATATAGTGAGACAAACCTATCTAAAACCTATTGTTTGAGTTGTTTTCGAACCATAACAACCTTAAAATTTAAATAACTCATTTTGGGGCCATTAGAAACTGATAATTATTTTATTATAAAATAATCCTTCTAATTTTTCATAAGGTGCCCCTCACCCCTCTTATAAAGGGGCACTTTCCCTTCTCACTACTTAACAACTTCAAAGCCTTTTGGATCATCCAAACCCTACCCAAATACCCTCTCAACTGTCATCCACTCATCCTATATGCCTTTCTTTAGTCATAAAGCCATCCTATGAATCCCTTTTGATCAAATCAAAAGGAAGAACCTAAAGAAGAGGTAAATATTTCATCACCTCTTTCAAGTTCGTTTCTTCTTCCACTTCCTATTTCATTGTTGTTTCCATTTTAAAATGATAACTCTAGTTTATTCTATATAATTTGTTGTTATTATAAATATGGCACAACCATATTCATTGTTATATCCATCCTTTGAATGACATGTCACCATACGTGCATACGTATGGCTTACCATCTCCACGTTGTGGTGTAGTAGTTATTCAATACATTAATATTTGGATGGGTATAATAATGAAGTTTAATTGATGTAAATAATAAATATAGCATGATAATGAATCTGTATATATGATATACCATACAGTTATATATTATTTTATTTCCAAAAGAATGATATTGTCGCTCGCGCATACGTACGGATTACCGTCTCCACGAACGCGATGAGATTCATTCCTCATCGTATTAATTCAAGAATAATTTTAATTAGATGATTAAAAAAATCTTTAAAGACTTAAGATCCTTCAGAATATGAATAAGATATATACTATCCATAATAAACACTACTTACGTAACAAATCATTCAATGGAAAACTAATCAGTTAACACCTGAAACGATGATAATACTAAGATATTATAAACAAAGAAATGTTAAAAGATCATATATGATATCATATTAATGTATATGATTATTGAATAATTTAATAAAAACTATTTCACCATTATGCAGGATGTTAACCTACCCTCTACTAAAGGAAAGTACAAGGTAATGGTTTATTTCACAATCTATATATTATCTGAGGTTGTTTTTACATAAATATCTACTAGGAACTCTTTATCATCCACATATGTGTTTCTTAAAAGTGTATTTCAAAACATTCTTACTATTTTATAGACTATGGGTTAAATCTATTTATACCCTTGTTTTAATTTTTATAATATTTTTATAAAGGGATCTTCCCGTCATTTTCCAAACAAGTTCCTTTATAACCTTTCCAAAAAATTAAGGTAAAAATGTCTATACATGAGCCTCATCCCAGTTGGTGAGGTATCCTTATGTGCATCCACAAGAACTAGATTCAAAACCAGGTGGAGGAATATTTCTGGGTACTGTAGAAGTATTGTACACTATGTGGGTACTGTAGAAGAATTGTACACTGTGTGGGTACTGTAGCAGGACTGTACATTGTATAGGTACTATAGATGAACTGTACACACTGCATGTACAGTAAAAGGTACTGTAGTAGCTACTTTTCGGTACTATATCATCTAGAACTATTCAGCTTGGGCCATCAGTTTGGTCTTGGGTTCTTTAAGTCTTTCGGTCCACCCAGGCCTTCAGGTCAGTTTGGCTTTCAGGACACCTTTAAGATCTTCTGGCCACCTCAAGGCCTTCAGGCCACAGGTAGTTTCCCCAGACAGACTACAAAAAAAGTGCAGCCTAAGAAGAGGATTCAGAGTAGGTGCACTCAACAGAGCAGAGCCAAATGGATTTGTCAGAAATATAGGGTATGGTTATGCCATTAGGACTACATTGTGCTTGCATGAGGAGCCTAGCCAAAAGACCATGTGAAGGTGGAGAGATACTAACATGGTGCAGATGATGGGGAGGGGTAGTTCCTTATAGATTGTTTGGTTGAATTTCCTAAGACCTTTAGGTCATGTAATCTCCTAAGCCTACGGTCTATGTAATATCTGAGCCTACGGGCCTTGTAAGGGTTCCCCCTCATCCCCTGAAAGGGGGGTTATCAAAAAATCAATAAAAAATCAAGGCCTTCAGGCCATTCGGGAGAGGAAAGAATGTATCTTTTTTAACTTATACAGTGGGTGTATCTATTTTCCGCCATTATAACATCATCAAAGCTTCCCATAAAAACTTATAAAAATTTTCCAATGAATCTTTTTCCTTTTATAATTATATTAATTTTAAATTATTTCAAAATATAAAGAGATATTTCTCTGAAAAAGGTTTTTATTTCATCTTTGTCAACATCCATTTATTGATTTTAAGCTTATTTTAATTAGATTTATTATGATAAAAACTTGCATATTGTATTGATGTTTTTGTGATAGTTTAGAATGTGGATGTGTTATTTTTACACCCTTCATGGTTTATTGAAAAGGTATTTACATTTCTTATGCTAGTATTAGTACGAATGTTTATGTTATGTTTAAACCTTTTCATATGAGAAATGCATTGGACTTAGTATGTGACAGGTAGAGCTCTCTATAGCTCCTCAATGCATTGGTATTTCTCTTGAGACAATATAGTTTCTTGGCACAATGACTTGACAAAATCTAAATTTTAGTCTTGGATCAAGGGCTTGAATATGTGGTTATGAAGTCTGGCATTATAGATTCCATTATTATGAAAGTGGATATTGATATTGATTGTGATTATTTGACTAGTAGAATATACATGTGAATAATTTAATTGAATTATTTGATTTTATCTTTGACATATTATGATGAAGTTCAAGTTTAAAAGGATTTTCTTTTAGTCTTATACATTGCCTTAAATTTTTATTCTTATTTATGAATGTTTCCACTATATTGTTATCTTACTGGGCATCTGAGCTCACCCCTTTCTATGTTTTATTTTTCCGAGGATGAAAAGAAGTATATTATTACTATCCTGTAGCGATAGTCTATGGGATCTCAGTGTTTTCTATGGAAACAATGTTGTTGTAGTTTTCCATTTTATGATGTAATCTAAACCTTATGAATGTGTCTAGTACTTTTAAGGCTACTAAACTAATCGGTCTTTCGAGACTTGATCTTTTGTGATCATGCCAATGATATGTAATATTGCACCGACTCTGGGCTACTTGGATCAGGGCATTATAGTTGGTATCAGAGGAAGTTTAGTACAAACCTCGGAATCTATATTTAGATAAACTATGATTAGAGCACATTACCCTAAGATAGACTTTGAGGATTGGTATAGAAGAACTTCCTAGAATTTTGGTCATGTAGTGATTTTGTGAGTTTTCCAAACAATACATCCCTGTCTAGATATGAGAAGGTAGAGGAGGCATTGGTATAGATGTACCTAGGGGTAAAACACAAAAATATGCTTTGATCTAGACTCGAGCGAGAACTAGTGCACGACAATAGGGATTGTTGTACTCTTGGTTACGACACTCCCGAGGGATATGATTAGGATAATTCTCATTTTATTCACCAACCATTATGAAGGGTTTTAAGTATATACATCCTCAATGAAAACATTTCTTATGAATGTGGATTATATCAATAAACTGTTCAATTTATGTTAAGTGTTTTACAAGATTGGAATAATGCATTTCGATTCATAAACTAATCTAGTTTATTAAATTTTTTAAAAATGGTTCCTAGTTGAAGGAATAGAAATTGTATAAATTCATGTTCTCTATGTAGGGATTTTCCTCCTGTTCAAGATAATTATAGTGGAGCTGGTGATTCAACTGGTGCTGATCAGCTTATTACTATATTGGGACAACTCACTGAGGATATGAATAATAACCTTACCTGTATGGACACCCTAATCTGCAGCGTGGAGGATCAATGTTTGATTTCATCATGAGGCAATAACCACCAATATTCATTGGGGGTAAAAATACCCTAGTAGCAGAGCAATGGATAAATTCCATAGAGTAAATATTACATGCCTTCAGGAGTAGCAAAAGGAAAAAAGTTGTCATGGTAGTTTACAGCCTCACTAGAGATGCAGATAAATGGTGGTCAGTGATTCAAAACAAAATCGAAGATAATGAAGTGTAAAATATGGAATGGAGGTAGTTTAATGATATTTTTTTGAAAAATTGTTTCCACATGACCATCAAGCAGATAGGGAATGAAAATTTCTGAGTCTGAGGAAAAAGGTGGATGAGAATACCGCAAAGTATGAAGCTAACATTTCAAGGATAGCGAGGAATGTTTCAGATTTTATACATAACCCAAGAAGTAATATTGATTATTTTTTATGGGTTAAATGAATTTCTTCATCAAGAATTAGTCTCACAATCCATCTCATCATATGAAGATATTGTCTCATGTGTTGTCAATATAGAAAAATAATTCTCTAAGTATTACTACATTAAACAAAGAAAGAGAAGAAGAGATATATTGAACACTCTAGAAAAGGAAATAAGTTGAAGAAGGTAAAAGTTGAATATCCATCCTACATTAAATGTGGGAAGAAACACCCTGGTACTTTCCTAAAGGGAATAGGAGTCTATTACAAGTGTGGTGAAAAAGGCCACCAAGATCATCATTTCTAGTGGAAGAAAGAGGCTCTCGATGTTTAATGGTACAATTGTAGAGAAATGGGTCATTATGCCAATGAATTTACTAATAGTCAGGGGACTTTACCTCAGAAAAGTACAAGGGATCATGGTCAAGCTTATTTTATCAATACTGCTGAGGTTGAAGCTCCAAAAGATGTGGTGGTAGGTAATTTAATGGTTTCCTCAAGTTTAAGAAATGATTTATTTGATTCTGGATCATCGCATTGTTTCATATCATCCCAGTTTACTAATAAAATTAGATATTTATAATTTTATTAAACAAAGGAGTTTTTAGTCAAAACTCTTAAGGGAAGTATAACTGCAACAATGTTTTGTGAAGCAATCCCCATTTGGGAATATAAATGTTCTTTATCTGCTGATATCATCGGCATACCCATGAATGAATTTGATATAATCCTCGTTATGGATTGACTTTTGGACCATGATACGAAAAGTTATTGTATTAAGAATAAGCTTACAATTTTTGATGATGATAAGGAGAACCTTATCTTTAAAGAAGAAACATCACGACCTATTTCTTATCTTGATCCACCCCCATTAGCTCAACTAAATTCAATTATTGGGAAGGAATAGAATGAAATAACTATGGGTGAGGAAAAGAATGTTTAAATAGAGGATGTACCTATTATTCAAGAGTATGTTGATGTATTTCCAGAGGATTTACCAGGACATCCTGCAGAACGAGAAATTGAGTTTTCTATTGATTTAATTCTTGGTTCAAGGACCATATCGAAGACCACTTATAGAATGGACACTATGTAATTAGATGAACTAAAGAAACAACTAGAGGAATTTTGTAATAAGGGACATATTTTCCCTAGCATTTCTCAATGGGGAGCCCCTGTTCTTTTCGTTATGAAGAAAGATGGATCTATGAGGTTGTGCATTGACTATAGGGAGATCAATGTTATAACAATAAAGAACAAGTATCCCCGACCTCACATTGATGATCTATTTGACCAACTTCAAGGAGCTCAATAATTTTCAATGATTGACCTTCAATCTGGATATCAACAGTTGTGTGTGAAGAATGAAGCCATTCTTAAAACATCATTTTGATCCAGGTACGGGCATTATGAGTTTACAGTAATGCCTTCTGGATTTACTAATGCACCCTCTATCATCATTGATCTAATTAATAGAGTTTTCAAGGAATATATTGATGACATTGTAGTGGGATTTATTGGTGATATCATGGTATACTCTAAAAGCTACGAAGATAATTAAAATCACATGCGCATTATCATGAAGAATATTAGAAGACATGAATTATATGGGAAGTTTAGAAAGTGTGAATTCTAACATCAAGAAATTTCTTTCCTTGGCCATATTGTCTCTAATGATGGAATATTTGTTGATCCTTCTAAGGCCAAGGAAATCCATGAATGTCCAACACCTATGAGTATAACTGAGGTACTTAGTTTTATTGGTTTAGTAGGTTATTATCTATGTTTCTTCCGGAATTTTTCCCAGTTGTCTAACCCATTAACAAAGATCACATGAAAAGGGGTTAAATTTGTTTGGGAAAAAGTGTGTGAATTTTTTTTTGATGAACTAAAGAGAAGATTAGTCAATGATCTTATATTGACTCTACCATTAGGAATGATGGGTTTGTTATTTATAGTGATGCTTTAATGAAAGGACTTGGTTGTGTCCTTATACAGAATGATAGAGTTATTGCCTATGCGTCCCGATAGCTAAAACATCATGAGAAAAACTATCATACTCATGATCTTGAGTTAGTAGATGTAATATTTACTTTGAAGATATAGAGACATTAACTCTATGGTGAAAAATTTAACATTTATACTGATCACAAAACTTTGAAGTATATTTTCTCACAAAAAGAACTCAATATGAGGAAAATGAGATTTCCAGAACTACTCAAGGATTATGATTTCACTATACACTACCACCCGGGGAAGGAAAATGAGTTGGAAGATGCTTTGAGTAGAAAGTATCATGCAGTTTTGAACAAGATGATAGTTGAAAAGGATCATATATACATGGAAGTAGTAAAGATGGATATGGTAATAAACATAGAAGCTGAAACATCAATGATTTTTCAAATGGATGCCAAACCATCTTTACTGGAAAGGATAAAAAGTTCTCAAGATAATGATGAGGAGTTACTAAAGAATATTAAAGCTTCGAATAATCGGATATTGAGTGACTTTGTATATGATTATGGGATTTTAAAATTTGGGAAGAGAAATTATGTTCCCGATATACCTGATCTAAAAAGAGAATTGTTCGATGATGCTCATAGCTCCAATTTCTTTATACACCCTGGTAGCACCAAAATGTATAGAGATTTGAAGGAAAATTTTTTCCGGGACAACATGAGTAGGGAGATTGCCAATTTTGTGTCAAGATGTATGGTTTTTCAATAAGTGAAAGCTGGAAGGCAACAGCCTGGAGGAGTCTTTCAACCTCTTCTCATACCTGAGTGGAAATGGGATAATATTACGATGAACGTTTTCATGTGACTACCAAATAATCTTATAAGGGACGATGGAGTATGGGTCAGTGTTGATCGTCTCACCAAGTAAACACATTTTCTTGATATAATAGAAGATTTACCACTTGAATGTTTAGAAAGACTGTATATTAATGAAAATGTAATACGACAAGGATTTCCATTATCGATTGTTTCTGATCATGATCCCGATTTTACATAAAGATTTTGGAAAAGTCTTCAGAAAGCCCTGGATAATGAACTTTGTTTGAGCACTTCCTACCACCCTCAAACTGATGTATAATCAGAATGGACTATTCAAACTTTATAAGACATATTGAGATCATGTTATCTTGACTTTCAATGTATGTGGGTTCAGTATTTACCTCTGGTAGAATTTTCCCATTAAAATTGATGCCATTCAAGTATTCAGATGGAACCATATGAAGTGTTATACGGAAAGAGATGTCACACACTAACCTGTTGGGATGATGTTGGTGAAAGAAAAATTGTAGGCCCGTAACCTGTGGAGGAAATGATGGAAAAGGTGAAGGTAATCCAAAACCACATCAAAGCATCTCAAAGTAGGCAGAAGAGATATGCTGATAACTAAAGGAAGGATTTGGAATTTCAAGTAGGAGATCATGTTTTCTAGAAGGCATCTCCATAGAAGGGTGTTATATGTTTTGGTAAGAAGGGAAAATTGAGTCCCAAGTACATCGAACTTTTTTGATATTCTAGAACGAATTGGGGTTGTATCTTACCATTTGGCAATGCCGCCAGGTCTCTTCAAATTTCATGATGTGTTCCACGTATCACTATTGAGAAAATACATGCCTGACCCAACGCATGTACTCACCTATGAGGAATTAGAACTGGAACCTGATATGTCTTATTGTGAAGAGACTATTAAGGGTCTTGATACAAAAGAACAAGTGTTGAGAAACCGAACGAATCATCTGGTAAAATTTCTATGGAGAAACCATAAGATGAAAGTGACAACGTGGGAACCTGAGGAACTTATGATGAAGAACCACCAGAGTGTTTTAATACAGAAATATTCTAGAAATTTTGAGGAAAAAATTATTTAATGGAGGGGAGAATGTAAAACCCCAAGCATCCACGGTATGATTCTCTTTGAAAAATACAATAGTTTGTGTCATAGGCAACTTCAAGTTCTAACACACCATAACCAATAAAACTAGCTGTTATGAATAGTAATTACAACTTTTTGAAATTTTATAAATCTTATATTTCAAAATGGACTTCATTTTTGGATTCGGAATATCGGAATTTTCTTAGGGTAAATTTTTTGTATTTTTCTGAAACATTCAATTTTTGATGAATAGAGAAAAACATTGTGTTATAGTTTAAAACTGAATTTTTATTCCAAAAATAATTTATTTTATTTAAATTTATTTTTGGTCAAAATAGATAAATAATACCTATATAAGTTCAATTTAATTCATTGGAGTCAGTTTATAATAATTTTAGATATATATAATTTTATTGAACTTTTGACCGTATTTTACCCACCTCCTAAGAGTATTTACAAATTTACATAAAAAGTAATTTTACCTCTTCTGTGAGATGAATTTAAACAATAAAAGAGATATGGTTGATATTAGTAAGTAAAATGTGGTTCAATAAGATGAAAATATTTTTTTTTGAATAGTAACTTTTTACTTTTTTTACCATGGTTACAAGTAAATAGGGTAATTAAGGGTAAAATATTATTATTATTACCCTAACACATGTCCTAATTCTCTTTTATAAGTGTAATTATACCAAAAAAACCATAGGAATAAAATATGATCCTTTATATCCACTTGTATTAGATTCGTACATTTATTATTATTTTATTTAAAGAAGAGTTAAAAGAGTTAAAATCAATTATTAATAACTAAAACATTTTTATTATATGGTTATACAAAAGATAAATTAGACTATAAATATTAATTATAAATCAAAAATTATTTCTAGAATAATGGTATTTTATTTATATTTTTAGACATTAAATAATTTAATTTATTTATGACACCACGATGATGCAGTAATTCACTAATTAATGAAATATTAAAATAATTGATATTATAAATATCCAAATAAATGTAATTTGAAACTTTTTATGAATTATACTAATTTTATAGGTTAATATGACATGTTAGGGTTGGTTATATGAATTGTTTTTAAGTTATATTGCTGTTGTGAATATAGAAAAAACAAAATACCAAATAGTGTCAAAATCGACATAAAAGAGTTTTTAAAACTAATATTATATTATTAATTTATATTCTATTCCTTAAAATCTAACGATCATCCAGAAGACATATATAATGATATTTGTATCATTAATGAACCACTTGGGGTTCTCTTGGATGTTTTTAGTATTTTTATTAACCATATAAAATAAAGATACAAAGAGACATGGAAAATGTCCAACTATTTAACAAAGTGTTAAATCTAAAAGATAATGTTAATATATTGACCCAAAACTGTCTAAAACCTATTTTTTGAGTTGTTATCAACTCATACCCACATTATACTATAAATAATTTATTTTTGAGCCATTATATACAGAAAATGATTTTATTAGAAAATAATATTTCTAGTTTTTCCTATGGTGCCCCTCACCCCTCTTATACAAGGGAACTTTACCTTCTCTCTAATTAACACCTTAAAGCCATTTGGATCGGCCAAACCCTAACCAAATAACCTATCAACTGTCCTTGGTTCATCCTATATTCCTTCCTTTAGTCAAAAATCCAACAAACGAAGCCCATTTGATGAAATAAATAGGAAGAACCCGAAGAAGAGGTAAATGTTTCATCACATCTTTCAAGTTCCTTTCTTCTTCCACTTCCTCTTTCTTTGTTGTTTCCATTCTAAAATAATAACTTCAGTATCTTCTATATACTTTGATGTTATTATAAATATGGTACAACCATATTAATAATTCTATCCATCTTTTGAATGACATGTCACCATACGTGCGTACGTACGACTTACCATCTCCACGTCGTGGTGTAGTGGTTATTCAACACATTTTTATTTGGATGGGTATAATAATGATGTGTAATTTATGTAAATTATAAATATAACATGATAATGATTCATTATATATGATATACCATCCAATTATATGTTATTTTAATATCAAAATAATTATATTGTCGCTCGTGCGTACGTATGGATTACCGTCTCCACGAACACGATGAGATTCATTCCCCATTGTATCCATTCAAGACTAATTTTCATTATATGATTAAAAATAATTTTTAAAAACTTAATATAATTATGAATATGAATAAGATACATCCTATCCATAACAAATATTAATTATGGAACAAATCATATAAAGGAAAATGACTTAGTAAACAACCGAAATGACGATAATAATAAGATATTATTAACAAAGCGATGTTAAAAGATAATATATGATATCATATTAATGTATATGATTCATTTATAATTTAATAACAATTATTTCACCATTATACAAGAGTTTAACCTACCCTCGACCAAGGAAAATTACATGGTAAGGGTTAATTTCAAAATCTCTTTATTATCCAAGGTTGTTTTTACATAAGTATCTTCTGGGACCTCTTTATCATCCACATCTGTGTTTCTTAAAAGTGTATTTCAAAATGTTATTACTATTTTAAAGAATATGGGTTAAAGACATTTATACCATTGTTTGACTTTTTATAAGATGTTTACAAAGAAATCTTTTCGTCGTTTTCCAAACGAGGTCCTTTATAACCATTTCGACAAAAATAAAGTAAGAATGTCTCTTTTTTAACCTATACGGCGGGTGCGGCTATTTTCTGCTGTTATAACATCATAAAAGATTCCCTTACAATCTTATAAAAATATTTCCAAAGTATATGTTTTCTTTTATAATTATATTAAATTTAAATGATTTCAAAATAGAAAGAGATATTTCTCAAAAAAAGGTTTTGATTTCATCAATGGGAACATCCATTGATGGATTTTAAGCTTATTTGATGTCGATTTATTATGATACAAAACATCCATTTTTTATTAAAGATATGTGATATGTTTGATTGTGGATGTGTTACTTTTACACCATTCATAGTTTAAGGATAATGTATTGACATTTCGAATGCTATTTTTAATATGAATGTTTATGTTATGTATAAACATTTTCATATAAGGAAAGCATTGGACTTAGTAAGTGACGGGATGAGACCAGTATAGCTCCTTGATGCATCGGTACGTCTCATGAGAAAAACTATAGTCTTGGAACAAGGCATTGAAAAAATATTATTGGTAGTATTGCCACAAGGCCTTGACTATGTGGTTATGAAGTCTGGCATTATGCATTCTATCATTATGGAAGTGGCTATTGATATTACATGTGATTATTCGAATAGTTCAATATCCAAGTGATTAAGTAAGTAGAATTATTTCATTTTACCTTTTACATATAACTCTGAAGTTCAAGTTTAAAATGATTTTGTTTTAGTCATATACATTGCCTTAAATTATTATGCTTATTTATGAAGGTTTCCGCTTTATTTTCATCCTTACTGAGCATCAGAGCTCACCCCTTTCTATGTTTTATTTTTCCTAGGATGTGAAGAAGTATTTTAAGACTGACCAACAGGGATAGTCTATGGGTTCTCAGTGTTGTCTATGGAAGCAATGTTGTTTATGTTTTAAATTTTATGATGTAATATAAACCTTATGAATGTGACTAGTACTTCCAAGGCTACTAAACTAATCAGTCTTTCAAGACATGATATTTTTTGATCATGCCAATGATACGTAATAATGCACTAACTCTGGAATTTTTTGGTCAGGGAATTACATAATTGGTATAAAACATGAACTTTTGGAAAACAAATATCTATAAAAAATCATTTCCTTATTATGCAATTCTCATTTCAAAGACCATCATAGCAGACAAAGTTCTTTACTGAACTAAGTTTAATTGTCATTCCATCACTTTATTACTAATCTGTATTTTTTTCCATTCCATGAATGCCTATATATTGAGATATAAATATTTTCCCAATTAATTGGATGTATATATAGGTCCCTCTTATCTCATAATGAAATCATTCTTACACATTCCTCAAAAACATAAACCATTGACCACAGCATAACCCAAAGAACAAAAAATATGTTTGTTAGACATCATTCCATCATAATTCATATAGAATAAATGGATTTTATAAAAATTATTAAACCATAAATATAATAAATTCAAATTAATAATAGGGGTTGAAACATAACCCTATATCATAATTTATGGAAAATAATTTTGATGAAATATAGGAAATTAATTCTTGAGGAAAATATCATTTCTTCTCCAAAGACATTTTTTTCAAAAAATTCCATGAAATGTAAAATTAATAGTATTTAATTTAAAATACACTTGAAATATTCAAAATGAATATTCATGGAAATAATACATTATGAAAGTTAAATAATCCATTCATTCTGTATAAGTTAAAATATATTCCCCTCGTAATTTTGTTCGAAAAGTCAAAAAAGAACCTCGTATCGAATAATGAAAAAATATTCTTTTCATACCATTTAGTAATAATTAATTAATGGGTAAAATTGAATTTAAAATTTTTTAGAATAATATAAATATTTTAAAATATTTAGGGAAGGTGGATGTGGATGATAAATATACCACATTAAATATTTACGTATAAACAATATTGGACAATAATGAGATTGAAAAATTAATCCTTACCTAAGGAATGATATCATTCATATGTATCTGAACATCAAATATAATGATTTAAATAATTTTATTGACTTATTAAAAAATCATAATCTTTTTTATGATATCATATAGAATTATATTATCATCCGTTTGTTAGTAACATTTCAATGTCACTTGTTAATCAGATATTAATTTCTTTATGTTTTAATGCATGTTTTTTCATATAAGTTCATGTTACACTTATTATGATATAGTTATAACATTTATATAATGATATTATTATAATATATATCATATTTATTCATTCCATTAATGTTTATAATAATGTTTTATTTTAAATCACTTAGAATGAATCACATCACATCGTGGAGATGGTTGGCCATACGTACGCACGAGCGATGATATCATTCAGTTAATGGTTAAATGGTATGGAATTGGATGATACAATAATTATACAGAATAATTATCAGTTAATATTTATTATTTACATCTATTATAATCATAAATACACCCATACTAAATATTTATTGTGGAATAAAAAAATACACCATGGAGTGGAGATGGTAAGTCGTACCTACACATGCATCATGATATTATTATTCATAAGATGGATAAAAGGATGTATAATGTTGTCCCATAATTATAATTACATATAATAATTTATAACATTTTGTATTTATTACTTTATTATCTATACAACATAATAAGAGTATGTACAAGAAGAATAGAAATTTGAAAGAGGTGATAAAACAATTACCTCTTTTTGGAGTATCTCGATATGATTTTCACAAAAGGTCTCCTTACAATGGATTTCTACCCCAAGTATGGTATCTATGATGAAGGGATAGATATTGGGAGCTTATCTGAGCATATTTTGGGGGATCCAATGGGAATTAGGTTGTTAGTAATTGAGTAGATGTGGTGTCCTTTTATAAGAGGGGGGAGGGGAACTTTAGGAATGTATTGAAATATTATTTTACTATAAATTGATTTTAGAATTATAATAGCATATAAGTAATATATTTAAAATATTATATATTTATGGGTTTAAATAATCTCAACTAATAGGGTTTAGACATGTTTAGGTCAAAAATGTAATCTTATCTTTTGTCTTCAACCCTTAGTTAAATAAATTAACTCTTACCATATCTTCTTGTATTTTTACACAATTTGGTAAATTATATACTATAAAATTCAAAGGTAACATAATGTGGATAATTAATGACATTTGAAACATTATTTATGTAATTTTGTATAATAATTTGTTTTTATGTCTATTATATCATTTAATAAAATTGTATTTGTTTTAAAAACTCAATTATTTCATGTTGACATTATTTAATAATTAATTTTTATTAAAGTTATAACAATTTTATTTATTCAAAAAACCTAAATTAACTCAATTATAAAAAGTAATAATCATCCATAAAATATTTGTATAGAATGAAAATGTTCAAATTAACTTTATTTTAATATTTTATAATGACATTTATTTGAATCTATCATTAATAAGGTAATCACTCCATCATCATTGAGTCATAAATAAATAAATTTATTTAATTTATAAAAATTATAAATATATTACCAAGATGTGGGAAATATTTTTATATTTATAATCACAATTTATAGACATAGATATAGATTATATAACAGTACCTTGAGATTTTTTTAGTAAAAATATTCATGTTTATGCTATATTTCTTTTTTCTTTAAATTAAATATTATAACATGTCTTTTTCACTCCCAAGTGGCTTCTAAATTCAAAACGTGATGCCTAAGAATTTTTTTGTTATCCCAAGACTCATCAAATAATATTAGGACACGTTTTGGGTAGTTTTATATTATTATAACACTATTTTTTTCCTTATTGACCTCATGTAACTTTTATTTGTGGTAAATAAAAATTATTACTACCGTTACTATTAATAATGTCCAACAATAAAAGGAATCTATTTAAATAATTTTGACCTTCTGATTCAAAATATGGAATCCATTTTCCCAAATTCAAAAGACCTAAGTTTCATTAATTAATTTAAAATTATTTCTCATTGTCAATACTAGAAAGCGGGTTTTTATGAAGAAAAAACTAGTAGTATAGTAACTTGTATTTATGTCCAATTAAAATGTGAAATTACATCCAATTACAAAAAATTTATTAAATGATATAACCATAATCCCATTAAACTATAAATAAAATTAAAATTTTAATATAATGAAATAAATAAATTATATGGAATGATGATCTTGAATTAAAATGCAATATGTTTCACTATTTATTTAAATCTGAATTTCATCAGAAAAATCCCAAAATCTCATAAAAGATAAATTTTGATGTACTTATTCCAAAGAAGAATTTTATTATGAAAATAGAAATTATTAATGTGTAAAAAACTATATTTAAAATGGGTTCTCCAACCAAAGTTAGTAAAACTGCATTTTTAGAATAATGCTCATTTTTCCTGTAAAATAGAATTTGTTCTCATATCATGTTTAGTAAACATATAATATTAATTTTAAAAACTAATTTTGATATATTAAATATATATCTAACTAATAAAATCCATAAATAGTGATGTAATTATTTTAGAGACTCACTTATTTTCATTTAAATAGTTTTATTTGAAGGATGTTAATACCATTCATAAACGCCATTATAATGGCTTGGTTATAATATTTAGTTATGAATTATACTTAGTAATCCATGAAATAATTTATTTAAAAATAACATGAAATTTTGGGTAACACAATCCATAAATAGTGTTGCATATACTGCAAGCTAATATGGTATTGCGTATAGCACAAGCTAATCATTGTGTAGCCTACAACACAATACATCAAATAAATTAAAAAATAATCTATCTCATAAAATCTCAAGGTGTTACATTTTACCCTCCCCCCCTAATATTAATTTCCCCCTTGAAATTGTTTCGGGTTTTAAATGGTTTACTACTTGAAAGTTTCTTTCATAGAAACCCACATAGTAAAAATGTATACTAAAACATCATTTTAAAAAAGGAATGACAAAAACCTTCTGGTTACCCAAGGTTACTCATCACTAGGTTTCCACATAGTATAATATTGTTGGTAAGTGAAATAATGAATATGGATGAAAAATATAACCATCATGTTATGATGGAAAGTAATTGAGAAAAATGATTGGAGAAAGATAACAACTGGAAACCCATAAATTTTTGACGATTTAGGGGACCATCTAATTCATCAGATAAGAATATACTAAGTTAACATTTCTATTTTTCAATATCCTTTTTCTAAAGTTGAATGACATGAGAATAAATACTTACATGATTTTAGTCTATTCTCACCATTGGTCGTTCCTTGATCAATTTCCACTTTATTTCTTATTCATAGAAATGAAGTTTTATTTTTCATTCATGAAGGATTACCAGATCATCAGATCCATAAAAAATGATAGGTCATTCAAAATGTCTCAAAAAAATGGTTCTCGCATTTTTTCAAACATTCATAAGTCCATATATGGTGAGAAAATATTTTATTCATACAAACTTCTTGAGATGCTTAACTTAAACATTCCAAAAAAAATTAACAAACTTACAATTCTTATGAAAGATGAAAATCAAGGAATATAGAAAAAATTTAACAAAATCAGATTAACTTTTATCCACCATATGTCATAAGGTATATCTAGTTGGACACATTCTAAAAATGTGAACACCTTCAGCACGTATTCACTTGATTCATTGTAACAACCAGAATTGTCAGATATACTTATTCAAAACATGCATATTTCCTTGTTACAAAACATAGTGGATTATTTTTTAAGTCCAAAATAGTTTTATACTTCATCCATGATACCATAATTTTCATTTAAACAACTCCATAATTAGTTCCCATAAAACAAGCATCATCCAATTTTCTTTTTCAAATCCAACATATCTTAATCCAATCATCATTATCTTAACATAAGGGACATATTAAGGGTTATATTTCCCTAAATCATGTGTTACACAAGTATATCACCATAAAAATAAATCACTTTTGGGATCCTTATAACTATTCACCAAATCCTTTCCAATCCTTAATGAAATCCTTATACTGAAAAAAACAAATATATTTCATGATTCATATAAAATAATCTTTGAATTATGAAATATATACACCTTATTCATTAAAAAGTATTCTTAAGCCATTACTCAAGATCCCCCATCTTCATTATTACTAAAATAAAAATTATGTCTTATGGTTTCTCAACCTCAATCTTCTGAGGTTTAATGTAAACAATACTAGAAGAACATCACGTACCATTTAAAATGTAGTTTACAATCTCTTTATCATCAACAGTATGACCAATAATCATAGAATTTTCAGGATTCTATTCAAGATGATTCCACATAAGAAATCAATCATCATAATTCCCATACCTTTGACATCTGAAACATTAAATGGTTAACTCTGTTCTATGTAGTTCTGGATATTGAAAGTGACTAGAAATTAACGTATGATAAGTATATATCAGATATTATAAACACATAAGTAAGGTAAATTAAATATAATATTTCAATCTATGATATCTTGGATTTTACCCTAGATTAGTCATGATTATCTGAAATCCCCTAGGTTTTTATCCTATAATTGACTTCTCTTTAGGACATCCTCAGACATATCCTTAGAAATATCTCTTGGGATATCAAAAAAATTTTCACATCCTTGTTTCCAAAGTTTGACTAAACCTTCTATATAATACCATCTCTAATGACCCAAGATTTATGTATGTGGAAATTATATTTCTCTTTTATAATACCTAATTCATTACACAAATAGATTACCAATGACTCCATTAGTTCATTGTATTTAGAAACATAGAACACATTCTTCTATCTTGGTGGAAGATCATCAACATATCCTATAAATAACTTACCCATTAGTTATCCTACATGAAACAACTATTTTTTATCTCGATAAGAATAAAAAATGTGTAAAGGGTGATCTCAAATGCTCAGTATGGGTATGCATGAAAAATATCATACAAAACAAAAACATAATCTTGTAAAAACATAAACATAAATTTTGAATTTCAAAATCATGAGTTATGAAATAATTCTGAGAAGCATATAAGGAATAAATTATAAAGGAACATTAATCATGATAAAAAATCAGTGGTAGAAAACAAGAACTTGTGGGAATAACATAAGCACAGAAAATCATTTCCATATTAGCCAAGGATCGTAGCAGAAAAAGTAAATTATGAAACTAAGATTACTTACCTTTCCAACCCTATATTACAGAACCAAATTTACATTCAATTCTATTCATGTCTACCTCAGGAGGTATAAATCTTTACCCAATGCATTTCAGTGAGATATAGGTCCCACCGATCTCATAATGAAATCATTATTACATGTTACATAAAAACATAATCCATTCTCCATAGCATAATCAAAGGAATATAATGGATTTCTTAATCATCATTCCTTCACAATCTATATAAAATAAATGAAATTATAAAAATAATTCCACCATAAACACTATAAAATGAATGTAAATTTTTTTTATAGAAACATAAACCTATGTTATCTAAAATAACAAATAATTTTGAAATATTACTTAAAATTAATTCAAAATGAAAATATCATCTATTATTCAAAACCATTTTTTTCTCCAAATTCCTTGAAATTTTAAATGAAATGAATTTAATTAAAAATAAAATTGAAATATTTTAAAGGATAATTCAAGGAAATAAGAAATTATGAAATCATAAGAATCCAGTAATGTCGTATAAGTTCCCAAATATTTTACTCGTAATTTTTCTTTATAAGTAAAAAAAAGTACCTTATATTGAATAACAAAAAAATATTCCTTTCATACCATTTGGTAAAAATTCACCAATTGGTAAAATTTACATTGAAAAATTATATATGAATATATATAATTCTATATATTTTGGGAACAAGGTTGTGGATGATAAATATACCGTAGTAAATATTTATGTATAAACAATCTCAGATTATAATGAGATTGAGAAATTAACCAATACCATAGGTCTAATATCCATCATATGTCTACAAAAATATTGTACACTGATTTAAATAATTTTATTTACTTCTTCCAGATTCATAATAATTTTTTTTAAATCATATATGATTATATTATCAAATTTTTGATAGAAACATTTCATTGTTACTTGTTATTCGTATATTAACTTCTTTATGTTCTTATACTAGTTTTGTCAGATAAGATCATGTTCCAAACCATAGGTTGTAGTTATATCATTTATAAAATGATATTATTATATTATATATCACATGTATTCATTCAATTCATGCATATAATTGTGGTTTAATTAATATCCCGTAGAAGGAATCGCATCGCATCGTGGATATGGTAGGTCGTACGTACACACGAGTGATGATATCATTCACTTAATGGTTAAGTGGTATGTAATTGGATGGTATATTAGTTATAAATAATAATTATCATGTCATATTTATTATTTACATAATTTATAATCATCATTATTCCAATCCAAATTATGTATTGTTGAGTAACACATTATACCACGACATGGGGAAGATAAACTATACGTATGCAGGCATGGTGATATTGTTTCTCGCAGGATGGATTAAAAGAGGTATAAGTATTTATATAATTTTAATTAAATATAATCTTGTAAATTATAATATATTAATTAATTTAGTATGGAAAAAATAATAAGAGTAAGTATTAAAAGAATATAATTTTGAAATAGGTGGTAAAACAATTATCACTTTTTCAAGTATCTCATTTTGATTTGAACAAACTGTCTCTTTAGGATGGATTTATGCCCAAAGTGTAATATATAGAAGGAAGGGGTATTGTGGGAGACTATTTTAGCAGAATTTGGGAAAGCCAATAGGATTTAGTGGTTTGAGTATGTGGGTAGAGGTGGTGGCCTTTTATAAGAGGGAGGAGGGGCACTTTATGAATATCTTGAAATATTATTTTATTATAAATTATTTTTGAATTATAATAGTGAAAAAGTGATATTGGTATAGGATAAGATGTGTATCGTTCTAAATACCCTCAACCAATATGATTTAGATAAGTTTTTGTCACAAATATAACCTTATTCCATGGCCATAACCCTTGGTTTAATAAATTACCTCCTACAATGTCTTCTGGTATTTTTACATTATATGGACAATATAGTACCTATAAAATGATAAGATAACCACAAGTGGATCATTAATGAAATTTTTATCATTATCTATTTCATTTTAAATATTACTATTATTTTACTGTTCTATCATTTAAAAAAAAAATATTTGTTTTAAAAATCCATTTAGGTCAATTTTGACACTATTTAGTAATTGATTTTTCTTAAATCTACAAAAACATGATTGATTCAAAAAAATAAATTAACTAAAATATTAAATGTATAAATCATCTATAAAATTATTGAATGGCATAAAAATTTTAAAATTAAATTTATTTTACTATTTATAATATCTATTATTTGAATCTTTTATTAATAAGATAATCACTACATCATTATTGTGTCATAATTGAAATATATATTTAATGTTTAAAAATTATAAATAAAATACCATGATGTAGGAAATATTTTTACATTAACAATAAATGTTAATATTCAAATAGATCTATTATATAACCCCACCTTAAAATTGTTTTATTAAAAATATACATGTTTCTGTTATATTTCCTTTTAATTTAAAATTAATTATTATAACTTGTCATTTTAACACCCAATGTAATATCCATGTTCCAGAAGCCACCCAGAGGTGCCCCGTACCCGATTGGTCAGATGGCCCCAAGAGCATTTACTCGAATGCCAGAGGCTGTAGACAAGCAGTGAGGGCCTTGGGTGTGATAGTGGGGAAATTATGCCCTCATTGGTAGAGCACACAGTGGATGCAATAAACTGATATACAATAGTGGAAGGAGTGGACATACTAAACAACAGTAACAGCGGAAGACTGATGAAAGGAAAAACATGAGAACACACACACACACACACACACACATATATATATATGATGCATTATATATATGTCGAGGAAAGCATCCAAACAAATACCAATGCTGTAATACAGTAAAAAACCCAAGTACAATGAAAAGCAATAACAAATCCACAACATCGCAAGCCTAATCTTGTTCCCATGCTCTTCAGCTCCAAAGAAGTCAAAATCCTGAAATAGAAGGGCCCTTGACCTTATCTATACCTGCAGTAATATAATCTATTTGGGCCCAAAATCATGACCCAAATAGGGTGTGAGACTGATCCCATTAGGCAACCACTAATAGATCAATGCCTTAAAGTCAGTGAATATATATGGCAGTAAATAAGTAAAAGATCAGTAAACAAATAAGTACTCATCAATAAATAATCCCACAGTTTCAAAGCATTCAATTTCAAATATCAATTATATAGCTAATCAAAACTGGTAACCCTCTGGGAAGTACACACAGCCTATCCTCTCTGGTTCTGTTATAAGGATACTACAATGACTCTCTGAGGAAGCTGAAATAGTAAATTCCCATTATAGTCAAAAGTGATAATGAATCTATAAGGAAGTTTACACAGTCAATTCACCTTATAGTAAAAAGTGATAAAGACTCTCTAAGGAACCTAACATGGTCAATTCCCCATATAGTCAAAAGGGATGAAGACTCTCTGAGAGGCTCACACGGTCAATTCCCCTTATAGTCAAAAGTGATAAGAACTCTCTGAGGAAGTTCACACGGTCAATTCCCCATATAGTCGAAAGTGAAAAAGACTCTCTGAAGAAGCTCACATGGTCAGTTCACCTTATAGTCTACTACATCGGGTTCTCATGGCCCTGTGTATGTTAAATGAGCATAGAAATTCAATACATCCAAAGTAATCCTCAAGAACTACTTGGATAAATATTCTACAATATATCAACCATGTTAGATAAAATAATAACTCCATCCTATAGTGATAGGCATGGGAAAACATCAAGTAAGCCCAACGGGCTAATCAGGACCAAACGGTCGTAAACAGAACAAGCATGGGAAAAAGAATCTAAAGTATAGGAATCAACCCTATTCACATCCGATTAACCTCTACTCAAGAATACAATCATGGTAGGAAATCAACTGGGTTGAAATTGTAAACTCACAATACCATATTCAAGGGTATTGGAAAAAATTGCACATATTACTCAAAGACTTTCAACAGAAAGGCACAAACCACCTACCTCGGTATTAGGAGATCATTATACGTGAACCAAAAACCATGAATCTCTCAAGAACACCATAAATCTATGAAAACATCTAAAACATTCAACAGAGGATAACATGAGAGAAAGTAGAAATCATGAAACGAAGATCTAGCAGAAGGAAGAGCTTACTGAGGTGATCCCAACGCAATCAAAGGCGGTTGAATTGTAGATCAGATTCTCGATCGAGGGCTCAGAGGAAGATTGTGTTCATATGGGCGATCTCCATCAAAGAAGGTGAATAATAAGGTGTTTCTATCTATAAGATGTGACCCCTATCCGTTTAATGAAAAAAATAAAGTAAACAGCGTGTACTTGCCCTTACCGAGCCTCGCTTTAGGCAGCCTCTAGGTTACCCTACATGGTCGTGTGCATGGTCGCTACATGGCCAGCACCTGGCTACCTATGGTAACCGAGTACACAGCATGTACACATAATTTACATGGTTTTTACTAAAAAAAATTCAGAAACTCCTCATTTTCCTCAAAAACACAAGAAAAGAAAAACATACTTGAAAAGAAGATCTGGGTTCTTACACCCAAGTGGCACCAAAATTCCAAAAGATCAGAATAAGGGGTTTTTATCTCCCATGACACATAAAATATATCTAAGACACGTTTTAGGGTATTTTTATTTTATTTTAATAAAATTTTAACCCTTATTAACCTAATCTACCCTTTAACCATGGTAAATAAAAACAATTACAGAAGTTACTCTTAATAATGTCCAAAAATAAATGGTTCCCATTTAAATAATTTGGACCTTAAAATTCCAAATATAGAATTCATTTTTCAAAAATTCAAAACCCAGATGTTTCACTGAATAATTTAAAATTAATTCCCATTCTCAAAAACAAAAAACTTTTTTTATGAAGTAAAAACTACAAAAAAATTAACATGTTTTTATGTCCAATTTAAATGTGAAATTACATACAAGTAACCAAATTGGATTAAATGATAAAAAAATTCCAGTTACAATTTCAAAACAATTAAAAATATTAGCTAAATATATAAATAAATTATACAAAATGGACGTTTTTAATTAAAATGTAGAATTTTTCACTATTCATTAAAATATAAATTTAATAAAAAAAATTCAAAATTTCAACCCATGTAATATTTGTTTTCCCACATTCAAAGAAGAAGATTTTTATTTCAAACAAAATTTATGATATTGTAGAAAAGTTTATTTAAATTTTTTTTCATCATCAAAAGGGAACAAAACTTCATTTTTAGAAAATTGCTCATTTTACCCATAAAATTGAATTTGTTCTTATATCATGTTAATAAAACATTTATGATGAATTTTAAACATTAAATTTAATATATAACATAAATATTTCACTAATAAAATCCATATAGAGTAATTCTATTAATTTATAGTCTCACTAAATTTCATTTAAATAGCTTTTTAGAAGGAGGTTTATACCATTGATATGTGCCATTATAATTACTAGGTTATAATATTTTTCTATCAACTATAAACAGTCTTGTGTGAAATGAATTATATCAAAAGAACTTGAAATAGTGTGTAAAACAAGATTGGAATTGTGTTGCGTATATTATAATATAATATAGTGTTGTGTATAGCAGAAGCTAGTCTTGGTGTCGCATACAACACAAGACATCAATGAAATTAAAACAAAATATCTCATAAAATCTCTGCGTGTCAAATTCTAAATTAATTTACATTTATTTATTTTACTCTATTATATGTTGTTGGCCCATTGTGTGATAAATGTTGTATTTATGACATGCCCATTAGAGCCTTTACTGCATTTTAATTTCATACAACCTTGATTATAATTATTTCTTCTTCACTTTTATATTTTTACTACTAACGTTGATGGCTGATTATTTACAGTATTTTCAAACAACATTATGATATAATAGTCTCCCCCCCAGACACACACACTAGACCTTAATTATTAGTCGGCATCCACTGGAATATGGGGATGGGTGCTTGTGGGATTTTTCCCACTGGTCCATCTATCATTCATAATGTGATCCAGGTTACGATGTGATAGAGGATGAGGATATATGTGGTTGATATATGTGTGTTAGGTGGAGGTGATGAGGTTAATATACTACATATTAATTAATCCATTATACCCCAATTTTCTGGTTTTATGGTCTGATAGGTCATACAGTTTGAGAGATCGGATTTCCATTAGAGATGATGTAGTTTCTTTCATGGATTTTGAACTAGGAATGCCTATTGAGAAGATGATAGTTGTGGGAGAGATGAGATAATGGGATGTTTCTTACTAGTTAAGATCATAAATATAGTGGGGAATTTTTATAAGTGCAACATTCTATATTATTATGATTCTAAATTACTATTCTTAGAGGTATGATTTGGCGAGTGATCCTTGGTGAGACTAAGGGAATTATCAAATCCATAAGGTGATTGTTAGTTCTGTTGTTTTTTTACCAAATAAATATTATAATTTTCTAAATTATCATATGATTATTTTGGTGTTATTTTACAAATTAAACATGTTATTGTAACCCCACATATATATAAATATGTTTTATAGGTTTCTATGAGGGTGTGGGTGATTGAGCTGGACATTACTGGCAGGGAGTTTGGAACTATTGAGTCACTACCACAAGAATTTTTTCATCATATTGTTTTATTGTAGAGATTATTGAATCTGTTTATACTAATGAATCATGGTTTTGGTGTTATGTGATTTTAGGTTTTTATATATTTCTTTGTGGAATTTTGGTGGTTTATTCTATGATTTTAGGAAATATTTTTGTGAAATGCTTCTCATTATATGTGATATACAAGATATTCTAGTCACTGACACTTTCCCTATAGGAGATAAGATTCATAGGCCAATTTAGTCTCATCATCCAACCCAGGAGGGGTTACTATATGGGAAATATCATGATACATGAGATGATCAAATTTTCTAGTGGAAAAGAATGTGTGGTAAAAAGATATTATATTTCATGGGATTAGTGAAAAAAGTTGGTTTATTATTAAATTTTGAGATGAAATTTTCTATAGTGGGTGTTGGTGGGATTATATTGGGATTATATATGTGATCTACAGTCACCAACATAATTTTTGGGACCACCATGAAAGATGGATTTCAGTGTAAATAGATGGATAAATATGAAAAACAATAAATTTGGAGTAGTTCCACTTGTACAACTGTAGATTTATCAATATAAAATAGTGATCGTACTGGATAACATGTCAAAAGATGTTATAATTACTTATAATATCACATTATAATTGAATTTTAGAGAGTGTTTTTTCCTATATGTTTGATGTATAGTCCACGCGACATAATCTTTACATGTATTTTTCCTTTTCTGTCTCTTCAATCAAATGTGTGTGAGTCATGAGCTTTCACGGAGTGTGTGTGAGGATGAGGTGTTAAAATTAACTAATGTAACCATGCCTCATTATACTATAATATTATCAGGCCAATGGTCACTACTAAATATCACACTGGTTTCCCTATGCCCCGGAGGGTTTCAACCAGTAGAGGTAGTCTAGGGAAAATCTGTGGGGATATAATACACCCATAATAGAGTGCACACTATTAAATAAATCCCAATAATCAAATATAATAGAATATAATGAAATTAATATATAATAAAAAATAATGTATCAATAGTTTAATTAATGAATATAGGGATGATATTATTTTTGGATGATCACATATTCATAAATAGAAATAATGGAATGAAGTGAAAACACTAATAAGAACATAATCTATCACCAATCCCCTACCTGACCACAAATATTTGATCCCATCTGATATATCCCACTAAATCATGTAATTCCACGAACATTTTTATTCTAGAAATGTGAAAAGTATGACAGTTCTGTAGAACTATTAGAGCTAAGACAACCAAGAAGGGTGTGATTATATAACATAATAGGGACCCACTATCATGGTCCCATACATAACTAGTATTCCTTGTTGTGGTGTATGTGATATTCTCAGCTGAAAAAAATAAATAAATAAACAACAACAAAAATACACATCATCAACCCTTGGATAAAGATGACTCATGGGATAATCCATACACACAAGATCTCCTAACCATAGATGTTGATGATTCAAGACGTAATTTAAATATTGAATTTTAATGAAGGGAGATTTTAAAAATTAAACATTGAAACTAAAATTTTAAAGGATTATCTTCTCAAATTGATGTTTTTTGTAATTGGAAATAAGATCATGTGGTGTTAAGTATCCTTAGAAATTGACTAGAAGGCATATGTGGTTGAAGGGGTTATAGTAAAACACTCCAGCAGCCGTCGGGATCCCACTAAAAATATGATGGGTGGTTAAAATGGTAAAGTTTCCATTATCACCTTCAGTTTATAAAGAACCCCAATACCTCATATTCCAATATTTGAAGAGTAGGTTATTCAACCACATACCTCTATAATCATTCTCCATGTTTGGGTGTGGGGTTCAAAGAGATATTGGTTGAAGATTAAGGTATAGTTTTCCTCCCCTTCATTAAAATCTATATCTCCACTAGCCACTGAATTATAGTTTTTTTAGTTAGGTATTTTTGGTCAATTTCCCTAGAAAATGCTGAAATCAACCATATTGAAGGGGCTCTTGTTTGGCGATGCACAAGGATTCCACATAATTACATCCACATGACATTCTTCATTGATTAAATGATTGTACACTATATCAAGATTATATTTAGGGTATTCATAAATTTATTATAATTAAATAGTTTATGGAATCATAATTGGATTTTTGGATTTTGACACAATTTGTCGCTCGGGGTCTAGTATGGACCTCTTGTAGGTGTACTTATTAAATTTCATAAAAATAAGGATACATTGTGAGAATGTAGTAATTTTGGATAATTTATATTAAATTGTTTAGTTAGACAGAAAATCATGGTTTGGTTATTTTGGTGTTGTGGTTTGAGTTTAGACCACACATATTATAGTGATGAGCCATTGGAATTGGAAAAGGTTGATCTGTCATAGGTAGATCTACTTGTTGATAAATTCAAATGTGTTATAGATTCTAATTTTGTAGGAGGTCTCAAATTTTTACCCTAGAGTAATTATGACCCATGATATGTGTAATTTTGTAGAGACCACATTTTCTTCATCGTAGTACATTGTATTATTTATAATTATATTTTTAGAACTAGTTGCTAAGATGATGTGTGATTACAAGGCCCGGTGTGCTCAAAAATAATTTTATATAAATATTTTTTATATTATATATTACATGCACATATATTCTTAGTAAAAAAGGATAAAAATTAAAATGAATATCGAATAAAAAAATATGAGACCCCAGTTGAGTTTGGAATGTGATGTTTACCCAAGGTGCACCCTAAAATGGGTCAGCATGGGGTGTTTTGTTGAGCAGTCCGTTTGCAGGGAATTTATAGGTTTAAATAATTTTTAAATTTAATTAATTCATTAAATTATTAAAATTAATTATATATATATGTATAAAGCTACGGTTATTTTTACTGGGCTAGCCGAATAAACTGTGGGAGAATGCAGATGATTATTCTACTCTTCCATTGGCAAATCAAATCCCGATGATGATGAATCTACAAATCAAAGAATATGAAATAACATTAAACTCAACTACTCCTCTCAATTTTTGGTGAGAATGTTCTTTGAAAAAGTATGATCAAATATCTAGGTAGGAATCATTAATTTTTTATTTTCCCCATTTGGTCAATTTCTGGAAAAAGATCAATCACTTCCTTTGATCTGCGTTAATTAGATCCTATTTACACACCCTCATACTAGTTTAATTTGATTATTCTTTTTTTTTTCTAATAATGAATATCCACATTCAGGATGTTAAGAAAATATACATTGTAAATAATTGATAAAAAATTAATGCTCCAATAAACCTTAAACATTTTTATTATTCATCATTGGACTATAAGGTATTGATTAAACCTTTCCAGGAAAGACAAATCCCTAACAGACCTCGAGATTCATGATGGTTTTTCATGTACTAGCCAGAAAATCATGTAAGGGATAGAAAAATGGCCTCAAGAGATGTTTTTTATTGACTCAATACATTGTAATCCTAGATGTAGATATTGTCATGGTGGCTCTTACGAGATGGTAGACAAAGCATGATGGATCAATGGGTACCACTTTTTGGACACTGAGTGGCCGAAAAACGTTGATTAATAGAAAAAATATGTTTTCAGGAAAAGATGAGTCGATATATTAATGGGGAACAACATAATTTGGAACAAGTATAATGGAACTAATGTTGTAGTAATACCCAAAATACATGCCATGTGGTCTAAAAAACATGACGTGTACTTCCTAGGTTGTGACAACTAGGGTTTTGGGTAAAATAATTATCACATACCATGTGGGACCACCACACAACATGTGACCTTATTCTTGAAGACTCTGCATGTAATTCGGGAGTATATGGTAATGGTAATGGATAGTCATATTCTATGATTTTGAAGTAAATTTTCTTGGATAGAGACACAAGTGGCACCCCATGTGAAGAAGCATGCCATGTAAAAAAGTAAAAATACATGGGATGAATACACAGACATGTATACAGAGCATGAGTAAGACCCCATGTTACTAGGACATGTTGTGTAGAACCTTTAAACACTGTGTATGGTTACATTGGTAGTAATCCATGTATCATTAGGGACATGACTAGGTGATGGAGTAGGACCACAGACTATGTGGGTCCCCTAACATGTCTTGTGCCCCTTAGTTCTATTGAGGAATATTCAACCTCTCATATATCCTTCGTTTGGACAATGATGATTGGATTATAATTTTCAATCCTACGTGTTTTTTTACTTATAATGTGATGTTTTCCTCTATTGGGGATTTTTTGATACGATGAGAGATGTTTTGGGTAGATTTTTACAAAGGCAGTGATCATGCATTGGATCCACAATGGACTATACTATGGAACTGCCATCAATATAGACATGGTCCTCTATCTACCACGTGGTACCCCCAACTAGATATGGTATGAGACCTTTATGAAACAAGAGTGGAACCTCTAATTGTCTATGGAATGGTTCCTCCAACAATCACGTTGAACCCCTTATCAGATAGAGATCAGGTCCTCGTGACACAAGAGAGGATCCTCTTTGAAAGACCAGGAAACATTTCTGGACCTACCAAGTGAAACCCCTTATTGGAGAGAGAACTAATACACATGAAACAAGAGTTGATCCCCCTAATGTAATAGAGCCTAAGACCTCAACCAACAGAGTGGAACCCCTTTATAGGCAAGGACATGGGTCCTCGACCTATATAATGCAAACCCCCATCATCTTTTATGTGTTTCCTCTATATACTGTGTGGAACCCATATGATGTATTATGTTTAGGGTATCCTAAGGATAATTATTATATGAAACCCTTGATGTACTAGGGATAAGGTCATCTACTTTGACAATGTGAACCATCAACTATGTGGGCCAATGGAGAGGCATGTCTTGACTCTGATTAATCTACTAGGACAACATGTGATATGATGGGAATTGTTACTGGACTCCTAGAATCATTGGTTCTCTTGTAATTATCTGGGATGTGATATGGAGATCCAATTATCTTTCATGGGGTTTATTTTGTTTTAGAATATATATTTATCAATGATATAAGATTTTTTATCTCTTACAACATGTTGCGATGAGATGTAGGGTAGTCCACCTTCTTGACATATTTTGGACCCTGTGCATTAATGATTCTAATCCCCTACTGTGGGTGGAAAATACTATATATTTAGTCCATCTACACATTTTTTTATCCCCATGTGCTTGGGAGAAGTTACTCTCTCCCCCTTTTGGTTTGGGTTGAGTTTCATCTTGTTCACTATTCACTGAAAATCTATCTATTCATTTTGGGTCTCTTATTTATCCCCCTTTAGGAATTTAGGGATTTATATTAAGTATGTACACACACACCCTTCATGTGATTTCCCACACATGTCATGTCTTACGTTGATTAATGATATGTATTAGAAAACTATAGAGGACCATAGGTATTATTGGTGTTTTACACCAAGAATGATGGTCAAATATTAGAGATCAGGATTTGGGCTCTATCATCATTCAAATTTTCGTTTTTTATGGTTGAGAAATAATTTTTTTCTACTGTGTATTTTTTACCATTACTTTTTATATTTCACTATCACACTCTTATATGCCAAAAAGGTTTTTCATTCTTGGTTTATATTCTATATTTCCCATCATTTTATTATTATTTATTTTTACTTTTTCATTGATTTGATTATTTGTGTTCATATAGGAAATTAAGGAAATGAACACTTATTCTTGTTAAGTCATTCAGTGCATGTCACTAGCCTATGGCCTTCAGAGGTGGGATAGGGGTAGTTTTCGCATAGGACCTGTTGTGTTGGGTTGTGAAAAAATTATATCAATGTAATTATATTAGTGGGATGGTGTTTTTCTTGGAGTCCTCTTCTGAATATTTGGTTGGGATATAGGGAAACTATTTCAATGTTTTTTAGATTGAATTTTAAGATAAGGAAACTAGTGTAAGTGTGGGAGGAAAACATATCCATTTTATATAACCTAGACTAACTGCATGTCGACTATGCATACCGAGACACTAGTCACTAGGATAAATGGTAAATGAATTATATAGGATTGAGTGTCTGAATGCACTTTAGGGTTTATCTAACCAATGTTATATATATTATCATCTAACTTTGATAAGTCTTCATTAAATATTCCATATGCCTCTACGATGACAACAATCCAAGATACTGATTACCGAACTAGATAATGATCAGATGAGTGATGATTCCTCAATTTAGTTACCAACTTATGAGATACTCCATTCAGTTTGAAGGTACTAATTCCCCCACCTCTCTAATAGAAGTTTATTTTAATAGAGTAGGCTGAGGATGTGTGAAACCCTAGTATACACCACGAGTTATAGTGATAGAGGCCCCTGAAAAACCAGGGTGAATCAGATCCCTAAGAATTTAATGATAATATAGAGATAGTGGTATATTTATTCAGTCCTATCCAAACACATATGGATGCATTAGTCAAACTAGTATTTATCCATTTCCACATATTATTTGGGTGTTGTTGGCATCTAGTTACCCAAATGCACAGAGAGTCAATAATCATGTGTCCTGAGATTCACCATATGTTTCATGACATGTACTACCCCTATTTAAGAGTATTTCAAATTTATGAGATTCTAGATCTACTATAATGGGGATAAAAGTGGATGAGTATGGTGTGGGGATCACTTGCCTTATGTTGTACTCACTCGAAATGATCTGTGATGGTACATCCAAGCATGAATTCTTGTGTAGGGACTCCATAGAGAGATTGGTGCCAGTGTGGTTCTGTTTTTCATTCCCACACGTCATGGGTTGTCTGATCAATCGACAGGGATAGAGAGTTTCTTTTAGGGTATTTCAGGTAGCTCATGTTGGAAATTTGAATTACAGTGGTAAGTCATTCGAAATAAATAGCAGGCACTACATGTTAGGATCTCGACACCAAATACATCCCCATGATCAAACTAAGGCATGTGGTCAAGTGTAGGGCAGTGGATCAAGGTATCCCAATAAGGGGTGATGCAATTCTTGTGATGGGAGATGTCACATGGAGTGAGACATCCTAACTATATTTGATTATGTACACATGCATATATCTAATGATCTTCCATGATAGAGAATGATCTATGATCATGGATCTCCCAAGATACTTCTAGGTGTCCCTTATGGAGGTAGAGTATGAAGAGTGTCAACTTGAGTTCTAGGTGGAGTATCTGTTGTTGGAGGGTTTTGTTCTGTTATCCTTCCACTGCCACCACTAGGAGGCCCACGTCTAGATCACGAAGTTGGTGGATAGAGATTCCTAAAACTGTAGGATATAGAGGTTTATGACATAAGGGCACATGGGATTATTAGAGGTACGATCTGTGTGTTTTCTACTCATTCCTAAGTATCATTATAAATATGTAAGATTATTTCATTAATACATTTTTTTGTGAGTTATGGATCTCCCAAATGAGGGGTTATATCAATAGAATTGTATTGAGGGTCTTATAGAGAAAAAATCATTATTATCCTATATATTTGGGAGGGTTGATCTATCACTTGGTGAAGGAGGATTCTGAGATGTTTGATTCATTACAGTTGATCTTAGTAGAGAATGTGGGTTCAAATTTTCTTTATTAGATGGGGTAGAATCATCCACTTATAAAGAGTGTCCTAGATTCCTGGTTTGGATACATATAATGTGAGGTGATACGTGATGATATATCAATAATAAACTTAGCAGATGGGTATTCTAAATGAAAGAATGATGTTATCTTTTTTCAGTGATGGATGGTGGTACTAGATATGATGTGGGAGGAGGTAATGTGATAGTTGAACACTTATCACGTAGATGTACATCCTAGTATGGGGAATATGTTTAGAGACCATCAACAACATCTATTGTGGTCTATAATGATATAATGTGTGGTTGAGTCTGTCTCATGGTGCCTCACTTGTTAGCAGTTGAAGGCTGTAAACCATTATCAAACATGTTTATTGTCTCCCATTGGGACACCTACAGAGGAAATGGGATAGAATATCCTTGGACATTGTGATATGGTGTCCAAATATAGTTTTTGATAAAAAAAACCATCTAGGTGCTACTTGACCAACTCGTGAAGCGAGAAAACATCTATGCAATCTAGTAGTAGAGTTTAATGGACTGTAAGGGGATAATGTCTGTATGACATATTTTTCACCATCATTGGTTTACATAAAATATTTTATCTAATAATGATGCATAGATTACATTACGGTTGTATAGAGGCATGAAAGAGGTATTCAGGTCCTATATGGGGATGAGTATGATCTTTCACCCCATGATAGAGGGGAAGACTGAGTGCACTATCCATATATTAGAGGATATGTTGAGGCTTCTATGTTGTTCTTTAGTCAAATTATAGAGAATGAATATCCCTTGGTATAGTTTTCATAAAATGACATCTAACACTCTAACATCGAAATAATGCCTTTTGATTCCATGTAGGGTATACCTTATAGGTAACCCTTGTTTTGGAAAGAAGCTAGAATAAAATATATTTTCATTATAGAGTTATTACAGGTGATGAAGGAGATGGTCCAAGTCATCCCTGAGCTGACAAGGACGGATCAGAGTAAGAATAAATATTCTAAAATTATCATTCATATACCCTTAGATATCGAGTAGGTAGACATGGTTTTTGAAAGAGTTTTCTCATGATGAGGACTTCAGAAATTGTTTCAGCGAGGTAAGTTATCCATGAGGTTTATCAGTCTACTCAAGATTGTAGAGAGGGTTGGAAGGTTTTCTATATTCATTTCTCTTCACTGACAGTTGGAGTGGGTCCACGACAACTTCAACATGGTGCATCTGGGGAAATACATGCATCACACTACACAAATTATTAACTAGGGAGAGCTGGACATCAAGGATGAAGTACCTCATAGGATGGTAACTAAAATGAGAGGTACCAATGTGGATGGACCATACCCTTGGTTAGAAAATTGTGGTATCACAAGAATGAGTAGGAGATCTCCATGGAGTAAGAGACAATGACATTATCTCAATTTTTTAATCTTCATGTTTAGGGTTTTTTCATTTTAAGAAATAAATATTTACAGAATGATGAAGACATTAAATTTTTTCAATGTAAGACTTTGAAATATTTTTTAAAATATTATTGGATCCAGGAATTGATATGTTTTTTGATTTTGAGGCCTCGTGCTCCCGAAATTTTTTTTATAAAAAATATTTTATATATTTCATTTTTCGAGAAAATAGATTGATAATGAATATGGGGTAAATATTTAACAAAATAAAAAATATAAACTGTTGATCATGATTATGTCTGAAATGTGATTTTTACCATTGAAATGATCTAAAATGGTTCAGTGTAGAGAGTTCAAGGAATTTTTTCATTGATGGTGAATCCAGTGGATTAATTGTATTATTAATTAAATTTATTCATTAAATTGACAAAAAATAATCCATATATAAGAATGATAGTATAGATACATTAATAGGTTCAGAAACATAAACCCTTGGAGAATCTAGATCATTCTTATCCTTGTTTTTGATAATTTAAATCCGAATGATGAAAAACATTCAGATCAAACAAGATCAAATCACAGTGAAGCAAAAGACACCTATCAATTGTTGGTGGGAAAGTTCCCAAATTATGAACGATCTAATACCCTAGTAATAATTTCCATTTATGGATTTTACCAAATTTAATTAAATTTTTGATCAAGATCAATCCCCCAATTTGATCTATTCTAATTATTGATTTTTCACGCACTCGCATAACATCTCAATTAGATTATTATTTCATTTCTAACCTAAAATATCCCAATTAATGATAATTGGAAAATAACACGAGGCTGATATTGATACACATTTTTTATTGATTCATTCCCTATTAATTGAATTTCATTCATCATCATTGGACCCTAGGGTCACGATTCGACATTTCCTAGTGGAACTTGGCCCAATCGAACCCCATATTCGTGAATTTTTCACCTTTAATGACTATAACATCATTTCATGGATGACAACATAGGGCTTGTGTTATAAGGGTTATTTATTAATTCATTTTTAATATGAATTTTGAGATAGTTGTGAAACGGTTCATACGAGATTCATGATGAAGCTCGATTGATCCAAAGGTACCAGTTTCCAACCACCAAATGCTTAGAAACAACAATAAATGGTGAGATCCACATTTTTTATGAAAAGACGATCCTAGATATGATAGTGTAAAGACATGATATATCATGAAGAGAATTGATCTAATTTCCTCGAAAAATAACAATACATGTTGTGTAGTCTGAATAACACAAGGCATGTAAGTCCCTAAATGAAACAGGTAGGGTTTCAGAATAGATAAATATCACATTCCTTGTAGGACTCTCACAATCCTTGTGACCATGTGTCGGCATAATATATTTTTACTCCAAGTTTAAAAGGGCATGGGTACGACTAGGAAGAAACCATGTTCCAAATTACATTGAACATTAAAAATCATAGGAAGCTCTAAATGTGAAGAGGCATGATGTGTACCAATGTACACAAACATGGGATAAATAAACGGACATGACTAGGGATCACTAGTTGGACCCTATGTAACATATACACTATTTGTAGACAATATAAAAATTTTATGTTTAATGGGATGTGAACTATTTATCATTTTAGGACATAGCCAGGTGATGGAGTGGGACTACACACCATGGTGGTTAGTCCATGAGAGGCACTAGGTTCAATAATTCTTACCTTGAGATACCATAAAGGCTATTTCCTGACCTATGATAAGATTAATTTCTCATCTTAATGACTGTTTTTTCTTTTAAACCATCTCTTCATTATGGAAGATTAATTGGATCTAATTGTCTAGATTTTTCACTCTTATATGATCATTTTGTTGTTTTCAATTGAAAATACATGGAATAAATCTTAGAGTGGGTAATCTACATGTTGGCTTGATCCAATCCCCTTATAATTTTATACTAATTTCCTTGGATTCAAATTTTAATCTCGATGTATTCCATGGATGAAATATGTCACCACAGTTACCATGTTGGCTCTCTTTTTTTTCCAAATTAGGCACTCATTGTATAAGGATTTTACACTAAGTATAAATGATGAGTGATCTAGTTCACGTCTAAATTCTATTGAGAAAATAATATAGATTTATGACATGATCTATTCCTTAATGAGATGGAGTTGTGGTCAAATTCAGAACTAGTATTGATTCATTCTAAACGAAGTTGAGTTGTGATAGTGTTTTCTATGAATCCTCTGATATGGTGTTATTATGTGACTATATTAAGAAAATATGGGTGAAATAAAATTGATTTATCAATTTAAAACATCATAAAAATAATTTATCTCTACACTCCCTTGAGTTTATATAAGTTATAAAAGATCGCATGACTTGGTAACACTACCAATACAATGAATTTTTTTATTACTTATTTGATTCATATGAACCTGAAGTATATTCTAAATCTATGAAATATAAAAAATACTTAATATGACGAGTTAAATATCCTAAAATATATTATATCTATATTATATAGGTTATTTAAATAAAATTTTGTGGTTGTGGAACTTATGACTACAAAAATAACCACCTTGGGTAGTGAAGAAATAAATGGGGGGAATAGTTCAACATGAACACGTTTTCATAAATTTTCTAGGATGTGAACAGATCTGATGAGTTATTGTACATAGAAAATGAGAAAAATGGTTATTATTTGGAATTTATTTTATATATGTTATTTATTTGATTCTTTCATAGTGGCAACTCCTCAATTTTCTATTCCCAGGGTCCCACTGTTGCTTTATTTATTAAGAGAAAAATGGTTGTTATTAATTATCTCAGATAGGGGTTAATAGAAGATGAAAATTGATCTTGGTGGTACGTAAACTCTGGTGTTACCAATATTTTTCATTACACTAGACCTCAATATTGGAGGCCTTATATGAGATATTCAGTTGCATACATCACGTCACGATGACTTTCATGTTATTAAATTTAAGCGGAACTGCATATACATGACATTTTTTTGCATACCATACCCATTTTATGATGGATATGGGATTATGTACCTATGTAAATCATGTTTTTACTACCATTTATTCCCCATAAAAAATATATATTATTTTTTTGATCATTTAATATCATAAAAATTATATTATGTCATTATTCTAGAAAAGATGATAATGGTTGAGAAACATGAACATTTAATATTTTAAAATTATATAAAAATACATTTTGTACCATTTTTTTCTTCTTTGGAAGATACATATTATTTATATTTGAATTCTGTGATAATTTTAGGATTTGGTGTGTTATGAGTCAATTTTTTCTTGATATAAAAACTTCAAATCGATTGATAGTTTATATAGGTTATCCAGTCTCTTATGAATGTGATTCATGCATGCATGAGTGACTTCAGTGGTTCTTAATAACACAATCTACCCAAGGATTCGATTTCCTATAATAATAGTTATAATAATATGACTATAATGGTTCACTTGTTTTGTATTATATGATTTTTTTAACATATGTCTTGGGATGATTTGGATGAACGGTCTCTATTAGAACCGATGCTTTTGCAAGGGGTACAATGATAATGTGGTTACCCTAAAAGATGTTGTAAATAGATCAGATACAATAGATATTGTCTTCATAATTATATCATCATATGTTGGTGATGATGTAAGTGATTTATTTTTTCTTAGAGTCTCACCATGGTAATAATATAATTTTTTTGAAGTGTGTTATGTACAAAACATGGTATGTTGGACGGATTTGGAATGATGAACCTCTAGGATATGTTACATGTCAGTTGAATCTACCATCTTTTTTGAAACATATTATTATTTTATTCATGTTTCCCAAATGTTTTGAGACTGTTTTATAACCTTTACAAGTGAATTCAATTGAGAATTACTCATTCTTCAGTTATAATAGAATTTCTAAGACATAAAAGGTTATAAATGGTATCACCACATATCCCCTCATATAAAACACAATTACATAACTTTTCATGATACTTGGATCTCAAGAGACACCCGTTTTTATTTTCATGCCTATATTGGGAGCCTTATATTTGAATAAATAACGGAAATGAACAATACTATCATCATTTATGAATTTTTGAAATCAAGGCATTAGTCTTTTAGTCGATGGAGACATCTCCATTACATAAATAAATTAACCATGTTATATGATAAGTAAACTCACATTCAAATTCATATAGAAATGATAAAATATTATTCCATAATTCTTCTCCTTGTTCATGGATTAAAAAATAGTCAAAAAACCATAAAGTACCTGATTTTCACACTTTCTTCCTTGAAGGTATGATCAAAAATCAAAAACCACATTGTGGGAATGATTACAAAAGAATATAATGGGATCATAATGTACATGGATTATCTAAAGATTTTCCATATTATTATACATCACTCCACTTCAATGAAGATATTTAATGTAGTTTCCACTTTCTATAACTCACAATAAAATATTTTAAAAGTTAGGTATTTAAATTTCTGTATAAATTATTAATACATGGGAGAAAAATAATTTAAATTGCATGAAACAATCAATATAAACATACCTAGTATATAATTTAACCAAGTAATAAATTCCCATTCCATTATTTATTACTAATCATGAAAATTATTCGTGAAATCAAAATCGCTAAAAACGCCTAAATTTATTCTAATGAACACGTAGCTTCCAAATTATATCATAAGTTGAATAAAATTCAAGAGATTTGTATGCGATGTGTTTTTTACTATATTTATGATTCTAGGATGCCTAATAGGAATCCTGAAAGAGATTTCCACAACCAAGAGTCCCAAAAGGATGTGGAGAACCCCATACTTGTTATCATTACATTAATTGAGCTTTCCACATACAATTTTTAATCAAGAATGATTTTAGAGAGTGATTAGGTACCCTTGTTTGTTGTTCCAAAGAGGTGAGTCACAACCATTCATTTGGGACCTAGAATATTATTCTTTTCGATATTATTCATGGCTGAACTTAGACATTAGTGTTTCTCATTCAATAAATACCCATTCTAATTTTCGCAGCATATAGTGCATGGTCTCAGTATTTCTTCTCAAATTGATGGAACCATTTTTAACTGATTGGGAAATTATTGAACAATATGAACATATAAACATCTCCTACTAGTGCGTGTTCATTATGAAGGAATCCATTGTTTTTATATCACTTGGAGGATTTACATGGGAACTCTAAGATGAGATATAATGTTCAAGGAAATAAAACCAAGAACATTGTTGGCCAGTGTGATCCTACACAAAATTAATGTAATCCTATTTTTTAAATTCCAATTCATGTTTAAATATAGTTAAAAAGTCTTTTAAAGTGATTGATGAATATTTACCATGGTGAAAAAGGATCCCTTAAATATTCTGTGGGAAACTTCCTTCTCTCTATTGACAATTATTTCTCAATGATCTTAACACTCTTAAAAATGTGTGCACTAGAGAAGTAATTTTTTATTCATAAACTAAATTAAATTTTAAATTGGTTTATAAATTTAATTTTTTATTCATAATAGTGTTTATATGTTCTATATTCACTGAAAATATGTAAATGATTTATTCTTACATAATTATACATTTAAATTTTTTATACACATGATATCATATAAATTCATAAATTAGCTTAACTGAATATGAATTGTGTGTGGGAGATTACAAGAGATGATATATAATCATTATATATATATATATATATATACCCAATTTATGCCCCATGGTTCATTTGGTTAATGATTCATATCATATCTAAGAAAATATTTTATGCAATGGATTCATTTTTTTCATTTCATTTTAAACAAAAAACTTGTGAAAATGAGTACTCTATCAGTATTATGTTCTCAAAATGTAATATTCTAGAGAACATTATATATGTAATTCTACCCTGAAAAAAAATGATTGATGTATGTTCTGTGAATTTTTTGTGCTTATTGAGTTCCCTAATATGATTTCTAATTTGTGCATGTGTGTGTGGGTACATTCCTATACTTTTTAATTAAGAGTTTTGTGAAGATGAAATATATACATACATGTTTTGTATATTGATAATTCACATAGACCATAGAAAACATGGCTTAAAATTCCACATGAAATTTTTAAATGTTATGTCTTTTTATTAAATAAAATATTTAAATATTAAATTTTATTAATGTAATGTCAGTTTGTGTGTGTGTGTTGGAAAAAGATTTATTTTAAATGATCATTGTTGATTGAATATATTTTTGGTGTTTTCTGGGCCATAAATAAGAAAATAACATAAATGATCTATGGAATATTTAAATTCACTTTTGAAAATAAAATATCCTCCTCACCATATATACATTTTCTATGGATTATATAAGTATGTGTGGGGGTTTTTTTGTGTTCTATATATTATGTGTAATCTTATATATAAATATTCATTGCTAATATATATATGGTTTAGTAATATATATATATATATTCAACATGTATATATATTATTTGAAATGTGTATGTTATGTATGATATATGAATTTTCGTATAGCGTGTTTGTGTGTGTATTATATTCCATGATGAAAAAAATATGACGCATAATATAAAGGATCATTACGATCATCATATATTAACTAAAATATTTCATTAATGTTTTCTGTTATATTACATGACAAAAAATGAGCTATATTAAATTCATATTCACTGTTTTCGTTGATTTTAACAACCCCATGAATGATTTGTTCAATATTGTAAGATACAATTTCATAGCCCAACACCCTGAGATTTGATTCACCAACAAAAATGTATAAGATTCTATACATGATGATAATAAATACATACACTTTTAGATATTTCCATATAATAATTATCTACGTCTTCATCTTTTTCTTTATCTTTAACTTCCATATCCAGAAATGACTTTATAAGATGAGTAGTCAATTATATTATTATTGGTTAGAAAAATATGGAGTAATATAAATAGCACGAGATATCAACCACTATATCATTATTCCTTCTATCCTTGTGTGTGTCATCAAAGTAGGAAGATGCATTGAATATTGAATTCCACTAGTCACCATCAAGACCATTGGTTAATGGTTTCTAGTCAATAAGAATAGAAATTTGAAATACTTGAAACAGATGATCATAGGCAAGATATTCATGTAAATGAAATGAAAAAAAACCACATAATCCCAAGGAAAATGAGATTTATCCAGTTAGATAGAAAACTGAATGATAGGCCACCAAATGATTGTAAAAAAAATAAAACCCAAAATAAAATGTAAAGGAAAATAATATAATTCAAGGTCCATTCAAGTGTAGTTAATGATTCATATATCTATCCATACATTTTTTATGTCTGCATGTGTTCATATGATGAAATTGTTACAAAATAGAATTCAAACAAATTAAGATGAGAAAATAAAAGTTCTAGCATGATTTATTGAATCCAAAGATTCCTGATCTTTTGGAAAACATAGATATCAATATCCATAAGTTTATGAGCTTATTAAGGATGTCATAAACCATTCAAAAACATCTTTATCTATTAATCAGTTAAAAGTAAAATATTTTTGTATAGACAAAGGATAAAAAATATCTGATAAAAAATAATTATACATGCATACGTTCTATATTAATCCCACATAAAGAACCACTAGGGAACATATTTAAACTCAACATTATTGATTATATTTCTGAAGTCAAATTATTGAATGAAAATGAAATGTGAAATAGTATAGCTATAATCTACTACCAATCTACAATTTAAAACAAAAGAACAAAGTGATGTTGAAATCATTAGGAATTAAATAAATATATTTTCAAAAAAAATATTCTTTAATTAAAGGGATGTGAACAAATTATGATGATGATGAGGTAACATATTATAAGAGGTATTGAATATAGAGTAATGAATCAGAGGGCGTGTGAGGAAGTTGGGACAAAAATGAAAGAATTTATTTCATTATTTATCAATTTATGGTTACCTAAAATGATTAAATTAATTATTTCCCATTATTTTATTAATTATTAGTTAATTATATGGTTTCTACAATTATTCATATTAATATTAATTTTATTTCATATTATTTTAATTATATAATGGTAAAATAAAAAACAATATAGTTATATAGTTGTTTAGGATCACTTTGATCCTTACTCAACTCTTTTCAAAACCATCCGCAATCATGTGCTCTTCACAACAATTTTCCAGATCACATAACTATCATAAATTTATTATTAATATCACAACATGTCTTTATTGTCCATGAGTACAAAAATTGTGTTAATAAATAGTTATAGTTATTTCTTCAAGCCTTCTTATAATTTATTGAAGAGAAAAAAAATTTGCAAAATAAATAATGTTATTCTCCCCAAAAAATATAATTTGAATATAATTTATGGAAAATTATGTGAAACATTATATAAAATGGTTTTTTTGAAATAGTATCCTCCTCTTCATTATGATTTGAATTAAATGGTTCATTTCATCCCTAAGAATATAGATACAAAATTAAGATTATGTTTCTTAGTGTTCTTCTTTTTTAATGGTTCTTAATTTAATTTTCTATATATTTGTCTTGTAAATTATTTCAAATTCATTTTTATAACCACTTAATTAATTAGTTCATACAAGTCATTAAAGGAAAAATATATATGGTTTTCATATTAGGAATTGTGATGTTAATTTTTCATGTGTCGACTAAATAAACATAATATATAAATACAAATTGTTTGGATAACCTCAGTATTTCAATTGGTGAAATAATGGGACATTGTAGGATGATTGTGTAATGGACGAAAACTTAAAGACCTTTCCATATTATTTTTCTAGTGCTTGGGGGTCTCATGAGGGAGTATATTTGATTATCAGATTTTCAATATTTAATATTGGAAATTTTTCCACATCATGGTAGTGGGTGTGGTGGTGATCGTTCTGATGTTCAGTTGGAGAAGATGATGTGTGTGAAAAATTTTATATTTTTTTGGGTTATGGATGTACCATGAACAATGAAATTTTTTTGGATATCTTTTTGAGTGTGATGGTGTGTTTTTATTCCTATATAAACCATCCTCTATTGATATTCCTTATGATGGTGTGCCTCTATAACTAGTTCATCAATAGAGCCCCTATGGGAAATTGTGATTCAATGATCACACCATTCTATGGTACTTGGATTCATGGGGTGTAATGTCTTCAGATTTTTAACCATTTCATGGTATATTGCGTGGTGTTGGTAAAAATTGTTTTTATTCTCTTTTTAATGCATGATATTTTAGGATCCCACATGGAGAGCATATTATGTATTTCACTTGACCCCATTACAATGTGGTCACAGTTCATCAAATCGTGATGATGTCCATATGATATATTTTTTATAATTAGATGACCCTACCGGCTTCTTTTCAATCTGTTTTTACCTTAAGTCGACTCTTGGTTAGACTCAAACCCTTCCCCTATACTCTATTCACTTTGTTTGGAGAGTCTAAGATCTTGGATCATCCAAATCAATGTTAGATAGATTAGGATATCAATTTATTCTATATTACCCTTTCTTATTATTATTATTTCTTTTGAAGGATAAGTTCAGAAGAAATATATGTTTAGGATAATTTTTGATATTGGTTTTCTGTATAATGGCTCGAGTTGTGTTTCATTCAAATTCAAGGGTTTTTTATCCTTATTTCTTTTTAGAGACTTCCCTGAGTAATTTCAATTGAGTTGGTGTATCTTATTTCTCTTCTTATATATATGAAATTCTGAAACTATCATATTTTCCATTTCTATTGGGTGAATTATAATAATTTTTCTAATCATAGAAAATGAAAAGTCTTATGAAATTGGATGGGAATTGTATGATCTATGTGAGGTTAATTGTGATGTTGGTGATGTTTTTTTATATACAATGTTATTCCTTATTGTAATTACATGATTATAATTACAATTAAATTGGTTAAATTATTTAATTAAATAATTATAATAGACTAAGCATGATATTTTTTCCCATGGGTTTTTTGTTCATAGCCTAGTGGCCTGGTTGGTTGTTGGGGCTTGGTGTCCTCAGTGGGGTTTTGATGGTTAGTGGACTTGGATTCAAGAAAATGGTGTATTTTTAATGTAGTGTTTGATGGAGTTCGTTCTTGGTAGTAGTGTTCTAAAAATGGAATTATAATTGGATTTAATAATAATATTTTCCCAAGGATAAACTTATACTAATGAAAATGGATTTATATAAACATAAAGGGTAAATTATATGTGGAATGTTTCTCTTATATGATGGTTTCATGATAAATTTATTCATTTTTCCTAGTGGTATCAAATGCTTTAGTGGTAATGTAATCACCCTTTTAGTGATTACAGTCTTATGATTATGCTTTTAGGATCCAATAGATGTGGTCTTGTGTGAAATAATTTTATATGTTGTGTGGTTTTGTTTAATAACACACCCTAACATAGTAAAGTACAATTTACCATCACTAAGATGTTCTAGGAAGGGTGTTTTCCAAAAAATCCTAGATTTGGAAGATACATATATAATAAAACACCACTCCCCATCTCCCTCTTTAGTAGTCATTCGTGATGATGTTAGTGAACAACAATTAGGGGTGGTACCTACTGGTCAATGAGGATATATGTTGTTGGTTTCATGTGTGGTTCAATGATGGAAGAAGGTTGATGTCCAAAACATGCATGATACAGAACTGATCCAGTTTTATAGTTTGTTGATGTGGAATATAGAAAAAGCTGAGTGATGGGTTCATGTGGAAATTATGAGGTTTATATCTTGATTTGGGACCAAGGATATTCTGATGATATGGTGAATGTAGTGGAAGGGATTAGATAAAATTATGAGTTCTAATTGGGGGAGTGTTGAAAACAAGTAGGGAAAGTGGTTTTGGAGAACCATTCTGTATTATTTAGATATTATGTTATTATTTTTGGATGCATGATTGGTAAATTTTTCATTACTGAAGTTGGAAAAAATTGTTAACCCACTTGGTTATTTTTGGTTCTTTTATTTATTTATTGAGGAATTCAAATAATAATTCCATATTTTATCAATATCCATTATGTATGTTCCTACTAAGAATAGCTTTTATTCTCACTCCATATATATATATATGTGTGTGTGTGTGTGTTTCATAGGTTTCCAGGAGGGAATTAGGGACCATGATTTACATTACTAGCATTAAGATTTGGGTAATTGGATTATTTCTATAAAATTGGTTGTTTCGAATTATATCATTTTGGGGATGATGTTATTTTTTTTATACTTTTGAACTCTGAGTTTTATTTTTTTAGATATGGTTTATTTTCCCAAAGTGATAGTAATAAACCTGGGGCCCACTAGAGGTCATCCTCATGGTAATTTTTATTTCAACCGCTGCCCAATGATGGGTTCCCAGTGGGGTTAGGTCCTGACCAAGAGGTATCAATGTTTTATTTGAGATATAAGATGGTGATTAATATTAGTCACTAGTGAGGATTGTGTGTGTATGTAGGAATTTTGTTTTGGATGATCATACTATTGGTATTAAAAAAGGTAAACACACTCGAACACTAAATTAAAGGACCCCATGTGATTCGATGCAAGTAACTTATGCTTTATGTTCATGTAAATAGAAATGACCCTTCTTGTGAAGTAGATACATTGGAGTGGCACATGAATCATGCATACTTGATTATTATTTATGTTATAGGTAGTTCATAGCTGTAATAATTGAAATGATAAAATGAATATAATTTAATGTATAGCTAATGAACTTTTGATATTATCCATTACATTATGAAATTCTAATTGGTTATCATCTTAATGTTTTTTAGGATGGATAGGTTCAGAATTTGTTTTATATTAATTGATGAATGGTTCATCCAGATCAAGTGGATGAGAATTGTAGCATTCATTTAATAATTATTAGTATTAAATATTGAGAATAATGGATATGGATTATCTTAATTGGAAATATAGAACTACATTGAGGAGTTAGGGATTATATTTGGTTAGATTAGAAACTCATGTGAGTATTTTGTTATCCTAACAGTTATTCAGTTTTTGGGACAGTCACATTAGTTGTGGATGTTTTATCTTATTAATTGAAAAGAGATTAAAGTGATATGTGATTATAACTAAAAGTAGTATATGGTTGAGATCTTATAAACAATGTAGAAGGATTCAAAGAGTTGGAGTTCCACTCCCTTCAGGGATGGATGTTTTCATATGTCTACAAATATTTATTCAGTTTAGTTATATGGTTTTGGGATTCATTTAAATTATTAATTTCATTTTCTATTGTCCCCCATGAATCTGTATGATCTGGAAGACTCAGATCTATTCTAGGAAGAGTGGTTGAAATTTCCCCAATGGAAGTATTGATTTAAGGGACAAAAAATTTATATTCCAAAGATTCTCTAGTATAATTCGGCTTAGGAGAGAGGATAAATACTTTTTAGAAGGAATCCTCATGTTGTTCCCCATCATAAATGGAACGTTCCATTATATAGACTAATAGGTATTCAATAGTGAGGTGATGGACATGGCTAATGGAATATGTACCTAAATGAGTCACCAGATCTAAGGGAGCCAGAGGTTGTTCAAGGTATGATCAATTTATCCTCTACCTTGTATTTTTTTTTGGATTTTGGATCTTATCATTCGTTTTTTATTCCTACTATGGTCAAAACATTTGTATTGAATGTGGAGTGGCTTCATGTACACATAGTGTTATCGACACCAGTTTGAGTTCAGGATAGATTATTTGATGCATGTCGTGAATGTAGATTTATTAGGGGGAAACATAATTATTTGTGGGATTTCTAATTTATATAGATATAACCATAAAATTTTATTAATTTATGTACTGTTTATATTTTTTATTCATAATCAGAAATTTTTTCCAAATGAGATATGAATTTTATGACGTGGAGGGGAATTTTTTGGTGATTTCTGGTAATCATGATTATGGGATGGGTAGTAGGTATATGGATCCCCTTAAATATTTGATGTATGAATCATCAACATAGTTAATAGGGGATTTTTCAATGGAGTATCCATGAGTTTAATAGTAATTTTTAGATGTTTTCCTATAGAATGTTATTACCCCATGCCTCAGTGTCGCAATGAGTTTGGGTTAGTGTTACAACTGGGTGATTCTATGATATCTATGGATTCATATCCAATTTTATATTTTTGGTTAAGGGATTTAAAAATCTATATTGTCAATATTTTAGGAAAAGGTTTTATCCAACCTAGTGTATTTCCTTGGGGAGCTTCACGAATTGTTTTTTATTTAGGTGAAAGGTAGTCTAAGGTAGTTTATAGACCTGAATATGATGGATTAGGTGATTATTATCAATCCTTAATCTCTTCCATGGATTGAAGTTATCTATCAATAGTTAAGAGGGGATAACTTGTTTTTTATGATCAATTTAAGTTATATATATCATAATTTTTAGATAAATGAGGATGATATAATGAATGATTATTTATAGTGAATGTATGTGAATTTTGAGTATGTAGTTAGATAATTCATTTTCAGGAACTCACTAATTATGTTCATAGTAGTTGGAAAATAATTTTTTCATGAGTTCCTTGATAAAATCTTATTTTTTTCATTGAAAGTAATCTCATTTGGCTAAATTTTATGTACAATCATACCAGGAAAATGGGGATTGTTTTGTTGAATTTTGATCAACATTAGATTTATGGGAAATAATACATGTATAAGTTCTAGGTGTTGGAGGTGATTTATCGTTGACATTTAGTGTATAAAAATTGAGTGGTAGTGGATTCATTAAAGGTTTAAATAGTTATTTCAAGGGTATCATCGAAAAATATTAAAGAGAGTCACATCTTTATTTTAATAAAATGTTTTTACCAATGGTTCATGTATTCCTTCTCATATATTACAACACCATTAACATAATTGATCACGAAAGACCAGCCCATTCTGTATCGATCAATTCCATGCAGTATTCAAATAACTAAAAATATGCTAACAATTTTCGTAGTTATTTCTCTACATGATGAATGATTGATGATTTTGGTGATCCATGACACTTTTCATTTGGTATTGAATGGTTTTCTGATGTGGATATGTGAAATTATATATTTTGGTTTTATTAAGTTACATCCTCATGAACATAATTATTCCACTGACAACCTAGAGTTGGAATTAGTGGTGTTTTCCCATATTCATTGAATAGATTTCCTCATTAGGGAATGAATTGTTTTCTTAATTGATCACAAGAGCTTGAAGTATATTTTCTGTCATCGTGGTCAGAATATAAAAAATAAATGGCATAGTGAGTTTATCCACTGATATGAATTGGATGTATCCATATCATAATGTCATGGACATTTCATGGAATATGTAATTAGTTGGATGTTTCATAGAGTTGTTCAGGAGTTTTTGGATGTTTGGGGGTATTAGAGTATTTGGACATTATGTATATCATATCTTTGGAGGTTTGAGATAGAGGATTATTATTAAAAAAGATAGTTTATCCCACCTTTTCATAACTAGTGAAGGAGTTTTAGCTGGGAAACCACGATGTATAAGTTATATGGGACTAAATAATCCATAGATATGACTATGAGGGATAGTCATAGGATGGTCTGCATTGAGTTATATTCCATGGAAGGGAGTTTTTTCCATTGATGATGGTTTATGGAGTCCTCCAAGATTTCAATATCTAAATTTTAACAATAAATCCTCACATAACCAATATTAATCTTCTTTTGAGGAGATGTTTTTGGTGTCCAATCATGAATCACATAGTGGAAGAGTTTGTGGAATGATGTGTAGTCTTTAAATAGGTTATGGTAGATCATATTGATCCTAGTGGGTTGTTTTATCCCTTAGATATCCCTAGGATGAAATGGAAATAAATATAAATAGTTTTTTCCCTATATTACCATAATATAAGAGAGGATATGATGTTATATGGGTGATCTAGGGTAAAATAACAATGTAAAATCACATTCTAGTGATCTAGGAGATGTGTTTCCAAGATGTTATACTGTTATGTTACATTTATGATGTGTTATGGATTAATAATTTTTCAAAGATATTATTCATTGACTTAGATCCTCATTTTACTTCATGTGTTTGTCGTGGAGTTCAGTATATTTTTGGATCTATGTTATTCCATAGAACAATATTTCAACCCCAGATGAAGAAACATATAGAGAGGAAAATTGAAATTAATGAGGATATATTTAAATTATGAATCTTGGATTATAGGGGAAAATTTGTATGAAACAAACCTTCAATTGTGTTTTCTTTATAATAATACCCCTCATTCATCCTTCGGTGTGACCCCCATTTTGGAATTGTGTGGGAGGTCATATTGATACCTATTGAGCTGAAATAAGATTAGAGAAGCAGTAATTATTATTCCTGATATTGTGTTGATCATGATAGAGAAGATACAGATGGATTATGAGAGGATAAAGTTGGTGCATGGCTGTTAGAAGGATTATGAAGATAGATTATAGAGGAACTAGGATTTTGAGTTTGGTGACCACGGTTTCTCATGTTTTTTTTTATCTTTAACAGGGAGGATGTGACACCTAACTACTCCATATCCAATTCTCCCTTAACTTGTGGTTCATGATGTTGTTAGTGATTCATAGTTTGGGGAGATACCCTATAGAGGATGAGTATATAAGTGTTAGGGGCCATGAATGAGAAGATGAGGGAATGAAGTTGATATCCTATATATTCATAATACCCTGCTTCCCTAATTGTTTGGAATGGCAGTGTCGTATATTCAAAAAGTTCAGAGTGGGATTTACTATAGAGATGATGCAGTTTATTACATGATTTTTCAGATGGTATTTCCTAATGATATGGAAGTAATTATGGATGGGATTGGAGAAAATAATTCTTTCTTATATGGGTTTCCTATAAGAACAGTTGTCATTCATTGGACAGAATGGTTCCCTTGAGTCATTTTAATTGCATCTATGTTGATCTTTATTATGTTGGGATGATATGTGAGAATAGCCTCTCTTAGAATTATGTTTTTCCATGGGAGACAGAGATAATGTTGTTTTAAGGGAATTTGTTAGAAAATGATCTGATCAATTATTTATCATTTTCACAATACTTCCATTGTCTAATGGAGTTAAGAAAGGTGGTCAGGTTTTTATAAAATACTCACCTCAGTTAGAACATCATTCATTTAGAGGTGAGGTATAATGGATTTTTTTAATGTTCTATTATTTTAGAACATCAATAATATTATATAGATAACATAATCTATGAATATACCATTCTATTTGACATGTCTTATGATGTTGTTCTTATCTTCCAAAAAAAGTAATACAAGTAATATCTATTCTCCTTGTTCTGTTTGGAGGATGCATACCTCTAGTTAATAACATTATGGTATTATGAATAGTTAATGTTTTAGATCAATGGTAAAAGGGTGACCATATTTTAAAATATTCAATTTCATATATGTTTTATGGTAGTATGGACTAGGAAATCCATGTTTCATGACAGTGTGAGATGACAGTTATAACATCCTCGAACCTGTACTCCCAAATTTGGTAATAAAAATTGATATTTACTTATCTGGGTAAATACTTATAAAGATTTACTAGTTTTATCAAGTCAAAACATACCACATTTCAAAGAAATATTGGAAAACATACTTACCTATGGATCTTTTAGGTTGAGAGTTTTAAATAATTAGGACAAACTCTAACATCAACAATACACATGAATTCATTGGGGGTGTTTTTTCCAATATTTACATCTTTCTATATTTCGTATAATGTCATAAATATCTACAACAAACTCCATCACATCATAAATATTTCTATATATAAATTATTTAGTCATAATTATTCATATCTATGGAAATAAGGAACAAAAAAGGGTGAGATCAAATGCTCAATAAGGGTAAACACATTCATTAACAATTTAATGTCATCTTTTTATCCTATGAAGAACATAAGTTTTTTATGAAATAATCAAATTAAAAGGGTAAAAATTAAGAATATTCATACCATAAATACCTAGATCATCAATACTGAAAACATGATATAATGATTTAGTATTGGTATGGTATATTAGAATCAATAATTATGACCCATATGATATCAACCATTGTTAAAGGAAACACATATATCCCATATGAAGTTTAAATAAAATCATGTTGGTATCTTGGATCATCAATTTCATATCTCTATTTCAATAACTATTAAAAATTGAATAACTAGACAGTTTACTTCCTTAACCAATACATTTGAGATCCATATGGGCTCACTGATCTTATAAGACATACTATGCTCACCCGACACTATCTGGGTCGTCCAATCATATAAAAATTTCAATGAACAATAAATAAAATATATAGATGTTTTATTTCATCATAAATCTCATAAACACATTATTACATTCATATCATGATTAAATTAATGAAAAGAAATTTGTTTTAAGATAATAATTTTGTAATAATCATAATCCAACCAATGAGTGAATTTGGATGGTGTCAATACAAAATATCCCCAATGGATCATAAGTAACATCAATGTTTATTGACATTTTTGAGGAGAAGTACTATTAAAATATCTTAAAATGTTTTTAAGGGAATGAATTTTTCATTTTAAAAATCACTTTTAAAAACAAAAAATTGAGAAAATATTCTTAAAATAAAATTCATACAAAATAACCATGCAAGCATAAAAATTATTTTTCTAATAAAATATATTTCATGATGGTGGGAAAATCCATTCAATCTATATTAGTTTAAAATAAAAATAGGTTTCAAATATTATATAATCAATATAAAAATTGACCCATTTATAAAATGTTAAAAAAATAATTTTTATAGTGATTTAGAATAATATCAAAGAGAATGTAAAATAGATTTAGTAAATCATAAGTTTTTTGAAAATAATAATATTGAAAACATTTTAGAAAAAAACAAATATGGTAGGGAAATATTACCAATAAAAAAGTGGTTACATGATCAGAATCACTTCCAAAAAACATTGATTAAATTTCTTCAATTGATAATGGTGGAAATGGATGTTAAACATGAGTACCACATTCATAACTATTCGAGAGTAAAATATAAATTTTTTAGAAAATATGATCACATTATTTACTCAAAAATGACATTCAACATAAATAATCATGAAATAAAAAAATATTGTCACATAATAACTATCCCTCCTGGATAACTATTAAATCATAAGCCTCATTAAATAATAAAAAATATTATGTTTAATATAAATAATATAAATAAATTCATGACATTACATGTCAATGGTTTAATATATACACCTCATAAAATTATATTGGTACATATCATTAAATGTATGTCCTAAATAATTTTAATATGATATGAATAACCCCTACAGTGGTAATAGCATGGAAGTGAGAATTAATAAATGAATTGGTTATTTTTATAAAATTTATTTCCACATAAAAAGTGAAAATAGAATATGATATAATAAAAATTAATTGAAAATTTAATCTTATAATATCAAAGACAATGATGAAATAATATAACCCAATGAAAATAAATTCAGTTATGAAATTATTTACCACATGGAATCAATATTAGAAAAACCTCATGGATAAAATAATTAAAATTGAAATATAAAATATTATGATGTATGTATGATTCATTATATTACAAGTAAAAGGATGATTTTATACCTGAAATAAAATATATAAGTGGTGAATAAAGAAAATGTCTCAAAGAGAAAAAAGATATATAAGAAAAGCCTTAAATTCTGTCTCGACTTTCATTTAACAAGTTTGAACCTCCTATGTAAAAATTTGTTTTAATTATAAATATATTATAGAATCATAATTATATATATAATAACATTTATGATTTACTTATGACCTTTTATTTTTTTTATTAATAATTCTATGTTAAAATCACATTTTAGTTAATACCTGCTTTGTTTTTCATGTATGTTTTGGTTTGGTATTATATGTCCCATTACATTGATCAGGGTTAAATAATATCCAAAAAATAAAATATGATATAAATATCATATATTTTCACTATATATGTATTTATATTATTACATATATAACAATATATATAAATGATTTACATCATTCATGTAGAAAGAAAACTGTATGAATACATGAATGTGGTTTCTATTTTCTCGATGGATTGAATGAAAGGAAAGTAAATATTAATTACAAATTATATAATAATAATTATTTCATATCTATTATATATATTAATAAAATCCATCATTTTAATTTTCCATGAAAAAATATAAATAAAAATATTACACATCGTTGTGTATAGGTTGTAGTCCACACCTACGCATGAGAAATATTTTTGTCTTCCAATAGTTTCAATGGAAAAAATATTTATTTGATATTTTATTTTCCTAAATATGTTAATTTAATAAATATAATATGTATTCAAAAACATTATCATTACTACATTCTTTCTAATTCATAAGTTAAAAAATGAATCACATCGTTTCATAATTCATTAGTTCATCGTATACAATGGCAGCGTTATTGTATCCCACAAAAAATGGAAAGAAGGAAGGTATATGTGATATAATAATTAAAAAAGAATAAAAATTACTTAAATATCATATTAATATGTTAGATTAATTATTATATTAAGCCATTAAAGTTGGTTATGGAAAACAAATTACATCGCTTCGTGAGGTGGTTGTCCTCCATACACACTATCACCATTTTCATTTCCTATTTGAGGGAATTGGAGAAGAATTTATGTTATTTAATTATCAAAATAAAATATTATCATATTGGATATAATTATTTTATTATATTATCATGATCTAATAATATATTAAAAATGTTGAATAAGTAAAAAATTTCTAGGTTATGAATTTTTCTTCTTCTAGGACCACCTCTTTAAGGTTATACCTAATGAAAAAATATAATAAAATTATGATAAAAAATGGATTTGGGGATTATGGTAGGTAAGTTAAGAATTTATTTTTTTTATTATATTCATAACCAGAAAAGTGTTCTAATTTGTGAAGTATAGATGAGAGTGGAGGCCTTTTATAAGTGAGGTAAGTGGCACAATTGTAATTTTTAAGAAGAAAAAGTGATAACCACACTTTTCATATTAAAATTGGATCCCAAACGGTCACTAATTGAAAAATATAGAGTATAAGATATATATGGGAATAAAATAGTTCCTGAAATAAAATTTATGCCATTTTAACAATATAATTTTATTTTAACCCCCCACCCCCAATAAATCTGATTGTACCTTAACGGAGTAAATTTTTTTACTCTTTTCACTATCCATTTTGGTAACTAATTATGTTATTATTATTATAAAATATAAATAATTCTGATTCCAAATATGGACTTATTTTCAATAATTAATTCAATGAAGTTTTATGATTATATATAATATAAAACCTATGGAAATGAAAAGAAGGGGGTTTTCATGGAGTGTATTTTTCATGAAAAATTTAATTCTATTTTAACTATCGCTTATAATAACCATAAATATGTTAACATTAATAATTATAGACATATAACATAAGAATTTAAATTAAATAATTACTAATTTTAGGTTTTTTTAATTAATTAAAATGGAGAAACAAAATGCGCATTAAAAAGTTTTAAGAAAAATATTTCTTTTAATCCCAAAACTAATCTTATCTTCAAATCCAATTAATGATTATTTTAATATAATTATGTGGATGATATAATTATAAATAATAATTTTTTTTCTTTTAATAATATTGACAACATAATAGTAGTTTTCAAATAATTTATTTTTTGGAAAAATTATTGTTTTATAAAAAATTGGTATTTTCCACTATTCGTTGAAAAATCTATATTTTTCAAAAAATTAAAAACAATCACCTAAATATAAATTGTATTTTATGATATAAAAATAAATTTATTTTAATAATATTAAATTTCCAAAATATTTACAGGTTAATTATAACATTTTTCACAAAAATTAATTAAAATTAGTGTTGAAGAGAATCTATTTTTGGAGAATACAATTAATTTACAAAAAATTGATGATTATTTACCCAGAATTTATAAATAAATATATATTGAGTGGGATAAACATATATATAGTAATTTATTTAATATTATTTATACCCTGAAATATGACATCCATGTTATAATGGTAATATATTTTTGGTTCATTTAAACTAGAGTTTGTGTATTCCATAAGCTATCAAAGAGATTGAATTTGACTAAATGTGTCATCATGTCCTAGGGTGTTATCTTCTCATATAAGATCTATTTTTTATTTAATATACACAATCTAACATGAAGTTAATCGTTTAAAATACTAGGTTTTTATTTTTGTGATTTACAAATGCATGTATCACTATGTAAATATATGAGTGTGAGAGCATTCTAAGGAAAGGAACATTTACGGTGGGAATAATTGAGACACCCTAGGTGTCATAGATTGTATCATTTTATAGTTTTCTTAATTAATTTTTGGTTCTAATGTTTTCCAAGATCTGGGGTGTCATATATTTAAAAAAATATAATACATCTCACTGCACGGTTTTGGAACAGGGTTAGTATCAACCATATAATAAATGGGTGTGGGTGGGAATTGAGTTTATTGTGATGTTTTCATGGTCAGACCACAATTTTTATAACCATTTTCTTATTCAAATATAACATTTGGAGTCAATTTTTAATGTAAAATTAGCATAGTTGATGCACAGTTTGTGTAACCATGTGGCTTAATCAAGTGATACTTACAATCTTTTTAAAAATATTATTTTACCATGATTCTACTTATCATTTTTATCCAGAAACGCATCATGATTACTCTATAGCTCCACCCATACTCCCCATGTCTCTCTTGATTTTTATTCTTTGGTTCCTTGTTCATTTATGACCAATCTTGGTCGATCAATTTTAGGATTATTTATATTTTACCCTTTTCACATCCATATTATAGATCTATCCATTATCTCCCTTCTTATCAATGTGATATAGCCCTATGAGAGTATTTATAGCCATATAAATGATTTAGAAGTAGAATTGATAACATTTATTATGCACACACAAACACACACACACTCACAGATATATATATATAAATATAATTTTTATAGGACATGAACTATTTGTTTCCACTCTTTGTTTTCAAAGCTGATGTGATTTCAATTATTGTCATGGTTTTTGTCTTGGTGAAATAGAAATTCCCATAACATGACTTATTTTATATATTTTCCCCATAGGTTTTGGTTTATTAATTTTAATTCATAGATCTCTATGAGGGATAGTATTTAATCTTTTCTAAAAATGGAATTTTTTTTCAAATTGGAATTTTTAAGACTATTTTTTACAAAAACAATGTTCTATAAAATACCCCAAGGGTGAGTTTTGAAAAAGAAATGATTTATCATTCATTGAATCGGTTTATAATTTTTTATGGAACATATTTTATAAATTTAGGGAATAATTTTCAATTATAGTGATTTTTATATCAAATTGATATGGCCATGGGGTAATTTTATAGAGTTTCGTTTATATAGGCCATATTTGAGGTATATTTACCTCTATATAATGTTTTCATTATGTTAATGAGATAGTTACTTTTGTTGAACGGGGTTCCCCTCAATGACATAAGAAAGACTATGCCAGATATTGTTCCTTATGATTCTTCAAGATATACACACCCATGTTTCTCTCCAATTTGATTCCTTGTCGGAAACCATATGTTAATGTATATTCCTTTATTTTACACATGGATTTATAATTCATGAATATAAGGATATTTACTTCTATTTATATATCATATATTTAATTTCATACTCTATATTTGTATTTAACATGACATTTTTTCACAAAATAATTTATTTATGGTGAAAATAATATTATAAATTCATTTAAGTATAAAATAGGTATTTGGTACCACACCATACATACACCATCATGTGTATATAGAAATGGTTTTGTTAAACACAAATAAATTGGAGAATGTTTGTTTTTATAGTGGATTCTCTTTTTTTGTGTTTTTTTGGTGATTTTGGGTTTTTTATAGTGACATGTAATATGGTGTTTGAATCATGGTGTTGTGGAGATCCTTATTTTTCGGCTTTTGACCATTTTATGTTCTGGAAGTTTGGATTTTTTGAACTTCATCATTTTTTATATCTCAACCCAGAGTTTTTATGCTATCTTTAGTGTTATTATACTCTGATATATTATTATTATTAAATGTTTTATTTTGAGGGTGATTTTTATCCCATGATTTTATATTGATACACACTTTCTTCAGTAGCCCATGGGGATTTATAAAGCACCTCAGGCCATTTGGAAACCCAATTTGGGTGATGTTTTAGGTTTACTTGGGTTATTTCACAATACATACCAATCTATTCAAATCATCTCCAAACATCATCCAAATTTTATCCTTTATGTGATAAATCAGTATGTATTCTTGGTGAACCATTGATAGATTCTCTAAAATCAATCATTCAATTTCAATCCAAATAAAATATTATTCACACTATTTACCCATTCCAACAGCTTAATCTCATATTGAAATGGTTTAAAACCACTATTTTAAAAATTAATAATTAATTATTTAAATGTTTAGAAAAACACACCATTATTCACATTTCATGAACAACTTCTATAAATTGTTTCATGTTGAATCTATCTCCAAGCAGTTTCAAACTATCAACGCCCCTTTTCAATTTATAATATCTAAAACATAATCGTAAATTTATACACTCTACAAAATGTATGGATAAGTTCATATAATCATGGTATAATTAATAATTGAAAAAAAATAATGTTACTATTGATTTATTGAGTTATTGATAATAATAAAAAAGATTATCAAAACCAACTGAGGTGAAAAAAGTAAATATAAAACTTCTAATTTTCTATTTGAAAAAATTGACTACAATATTTTTAGGAAATGAGTACATTTTTCTAAATATTGATGACTGAAAAAATTATATATATGAAATAATAATGAATACTAAACAACTATAAATTAATTTTTAATCTATATAACAATCAAAATCATTTTAATTATAAATGAAACTTTCACTAATATTATTAATTAAATAAATAATAATATATTTTAATCCTCTATAAATAAATTAATACGTTTTAATTAATAGTAATAAATTAAAATTTAGCTAAACCAATTTGAATACATAGTATTTGTAGTCTTTTTCATGATAAAAATCATCAAAACATATCAATGCCCTAACGGTTTTATAACGTGCCCACCATTCAATGATTAATCATTCCATTTGATAAATTTAAAACTAATTAATACGTCATCTAGAATGTAGAATTCATGAAAAAAAATTAGGAAAATAAATATGTAAGTGTTGGTATTATGAAGCATGTTCTTATCCTATATTAATTTGACCAGAAGGATAAAACATTAAATTTAGAAGAAGGCACTAGTATCAGGTGATATTATTATATTGTTAGATATACTATATGGTGAAAATATTTTGATTATCTTTTTGCAGTTCATTTTTGAGTTCAGTGAAAAGAGGAGTGATCCTGAAGTTAATTGGGTGGATGGAGGTGATGTTATTGATATACCGGATATAGGGAATCTCGATGAGGATCACTAAAGTTAATTTTTATTCACTAATCCCAACAGGTGGGTCATCATGGATGTTATAGGTTGATGAAATAGTTTGATCAATTGAAACCTACTATAAGTCATGGGTGGGACCACTTGTGTATGTTATGTGGAATAATTTATTTTAGTGATCCATATGGATTTAAAATAACAAAAAATGTGAATTTAGTTTTTATTTCCAATCACATGAAGGGATACAGTGCTTCTTCCCTTGATATTGTACTCATCATCTAAACAATGAAAACCATCTCGTGTCATTACATTCATTTATTCTATCTTTTTTTACATGAATACATTGTCAATGGTGGGTGAATATTCTAGAGAATTGTGACTTAATTCAATTATTAATGTGATTATTTCATCATAGTTTTGACACATTGATGTTCATTAAAATTACATTATGATCCTTTATTTTCCAATGATGTTAGGGTGACCATGCTTCCATTGGGAGAGGTTAGTATGATATTCTAAACATCAGTAAAAATTATATATCTTTTACTCAAAAAATATTAAATTTCAAAATAAAATCGTCTATAATTTTTTTTATCATTTAAATAAACATTAATATTATATTTGTTAATCTGTGTAATAATGTTTTTCAAAATTATTTTTCATATTCATCCGAAAAATCCATGTAATCTTTTACAGTCAACTTATTTAAATTCTATCCATACTATCTGGCATGATAAGTTTGATACATAAATAATCATTCCCTTTAATATTGATACAACTAGAATAGAGGCTAAAATTGTTAACATCAAAATACAAATCAAATTCATTAAATATTTCACTAAAAAATACTCAAAAAGTATTATCATGAGAATTAGATCTAAAACAAAATCTAATGAAATTATCAAAATATATTCACCCCAAAAAAATGTAATATTATCATAATTTACATAATCAAATCATCCAGGAAATTGGAAGGATTTATTCATACTTATTTTAAGCCTATTTAAAATTTAAATATACATTAAAATAAATATGTTTAATTATTAGAAGTAGAAAATATTTGTGACGTTATAAAATAGTTTCAAAAAACGTTTTAATTGTATCCTATTTCTCTTCTTCCTTATTAAAAAGAATAAATATAATCGAATTATGATTTAAGTAACCACTACATATGAGCATATGTTTTACATAAATTTCACAACAATTTATAAAATAAGTGAAATTAAATATTATAAAACCATCAACTCAGAACCTCTTCATTATGTTCAACTAATTTGTTTTAAAATTGTTTTATACAAAATTTAAATTGTAATCTAATTTTTTTTCCATATAAAACCGTTCATTTAAAATCTTTTCAAAATCATCAATTTATTTCATGAAATATTTCACAATAAATTTTTAATACGGAATCAAAAAAACATGAAAAAAATTTCCATCATGAATAATTTTATAAGGAATATTTCTATTTTTCAAAGAAGAAGTCATTACATGATCCTGTACTTCATTATATATTGTATTGATAGAAAAAAATTGAATTTTTAAAATAAATTAAAATTTAGTCAAGTAATGTTTAAAAAAAATTACTTTCAAAATAAATGGTCATACATTTGAAAATAATGATTCTTTTTTAATTATTCAATATTTATCAATATTATGTGTCATTACAACAATGAATTGATAAAAAATATTTGAATATTTTATCTTATTAATATTCCAATCATACTTTTCAATGTGAATTTCATATGTTTTTAATTACAACATTATTACTTATTCCATATATAGTAATTATATTCCATTTTTATTTCACTCCCCTTATAAACATTACCTCAGGATTAAATATATAACAAATAAGTATAAAGTTATTATTTTTTTAAAAATGATAAATTTCATCCCGTAAACAAAAAATTGATTTATGGAAATATAAAATTACTTATAATAAAATTAAAATATAGCCAATGAATATGTTATAACCTTTATGATAAAATTATCGTCCATAATTTTTTATATCCTTTATTGGGAATTTCAATCAAATAAATAAATGATCAAATAAATTCATTTTTTCATATGTTGAATCTCCTCCAAAAAATTTTATTCATTGAATTTGTTTTGAAATTACATCTTCAATTATTATCAATTCTATTCAAATATTTTTTTATATCATTATCTTAAATCTGAGGTGTCATATTATAAATTAAATGTGAGGTTTTAAAATTTTCGTTTCGTTTTTTATTACAATGTATTTTATGTTTGTGATAATAATAATATATAATCATGTAAAACAAAACATATGTTAATAAAAATATCACTCAAAATAATTATGGTTAGATCAAAATATGGTCTATGTCATTGCATTTTATAGCTATAAATACGACATGTTTTGTGAGGATATATTATTCCATGTAATATTTCTTAAAATATTTACCATTTTTCTATAATTCATTTATATGATTTGTATTTTGTATAGATATATTGAATTTTTTAACTTATATTGTTTTATAGGTATAGAATATTGAGGTACAATAAAATCCAAAATAAATATTTTATTATGAAAAATTAAAAAGGCAGGATTCATAGTGCTCTGAAATGGTAGATCCCTAGGGTATCCTTAGTAATAATATGCTTACAATCTAGAGTATGAGATCCAATAAAATAGTATACGATGAGGTTTTCTCCCCAAAATAATTTATTTTTGTGATTAATAGTATATTTTCCCCCATTAAATTAGTAATGAATCTCCATTTATTGATTTATATGATGTTTTCAAGCTCTGATTTGGTAGGTGTAACTTCCTAACCAGAGCCTCTTGGTGTGAGACCGAATTCTACGCGACCTCATGAATTCCTCCGCAAATGAAAAAGGCTTCCAAATAGAATTTTGTGTATATGTACGATTATTGGGAGACTATACCCTCCATATCATGTCATGGAACATGTAATAATCATGAATAATAAAGATATAATCTGATTATAACGTGGAAAATAAAAAATGGAAGAGATATAAAAAATAACCATCTCAAAAAGTGAAAAAATAATCAATTATATATAAAGTTGATAAATAAGTGTAAGACAATGTTCCCATGAGATATCATCCCCAACCACCACTAGATCTAGGATCCACTACTCAGTAATTTACCACATGAAACATTCCCTTCATTGGATTTCCCTAGAAATCTAACATTTCATCAAAATTATAGAGTATAGTCAGAGTAATAAACTTAGTATTACTCCACCAATTCACCTTTACCAGGAGAGATAATATATAATATGTTTATTCCATATTATTATATAGGGAAATCATAAAATCACAATCCATAACTAAGTGGTACCATGATAATAATGACATCACCAATCCTCTATCTATAGCATTATCGGATCCTTATCAAAAATATAAATTAGGATTTTATCAAAGAGAAAGAACTTCTATAGGGTTCTGAAAATCCATCTCAATATTTGACAGGGATCATGTTTTAGTGAATGTCCCTCAGAATCCAAACCTAAAAATCCTATAGTGGATAGACCAGTAATAAACATGGAATCCATCTTTCAATAATGATATAACATTATGTCAAGGAATAGTTCATATCACTCAGAACCCAATGTCATGAGATAAGTAACATTTATAATCCATCAAGTCCTGCAAGGCCCTGGGTTATGTAACTATGCAACCCATTCCTTCATTATAGGCCTCTATATCATCATACCTCTAACGTTCTACCTTGGGTTAGTCCTCTAGTTTTTGATTCCCTAGAAACTATCCTCAGGTCAATCATAATAATGGTCTCAATCCATAAACAGACTCCCCCACCAATGGATGTAAACCACATGATGATCCACCTATCTAAAGTACCAACACAACCTCCATGGAAATGGTGACATACATAAATTAGTAATCATACATGGTAGGAATATCACACTATATTGTGTATATAGAATAAATACAACAACATGTGATCATATAATTCATGACTACAGTTATACTAAAATTACACATGGAGTCAATATTTCAAAAAAGATGAAAATGGATATACCCACACATCAACATGATGATAATTAAGAATAGTAACAAATAATCCAACACATAAGTCACCATGGATACAAGTGTCAAAGAGATCCCCAAGAGGCATGTAACATTTATCCTCATTGTTAACAATGTCAATGTTGAGTTTTTACAAGGATTTAACCACCTAAACCCATGTCCATAATAACTTTAATAGAAAAGATAATGCCCCCCACAACTCCAAGAACCTCTATACCATCATGAAATGGATTCTAGTGGTAGTAGGATAAATGTGTTAATGGAAATCCAAATCTTGCATTGGGTTAGGCTATATGAATGAATAAAATGTGAAAGGAGAAATTCCATGGCATGGAGGGTGTGATGGATTGTCATTATGTCATAGAAAAAACCAACTATGAAAAATGGTTTCTTGGGAAGAAGGACATCGCAATGTAAGTTGTATGGTTTTGGTATGGAACCACCATTCCAATAACCACCATGGAGAAAATAAATGGACTATGACATAAGAATGGAGAAACATGGTCATTTGACAAGGCTCTGTAGTGAAGTTATTGTCCACCATTAAACAAGGTAATGGGATGCAGTCATAATCTATGAGCACTAAATCATATGAGGAAGTGAAACATTGTGGATATTGTCATTTATAAACTCAGAGATCTTGATTGATGTTGAATGAATAAGCTGAAGATTTTTTTTTATTGGTAATAATTGAGTATCCCTCAACATCATCATAAAACCCGCCTTAAATACTCATAAAGCATTCCTATTATAAACCCACAACTCCCTCAAGACCAAAGATCAACTAGTGTTGTGTAAAATTTCTAAAAATTTCCATTGTGGTGTTGTGTAAACCATTTTCAGAATAGCCTTCTTGATCCCATTATGTACAATGAGGACCATTGGGAGACATTGTACCGTGATGAAGTAAAAATTTTAGTTCCTCCTCTATGGTGTGGGATGCCCATTCTATGACACAACTAATTGGGACATGGCGTGGTGCCATGTGTTTTGGATGTAACATTTCCAAAACACTACTTTTTATCTCATTTATATACTCATGTAATTTAAAATAAATATCTCAAATTAGTAAATTATGTAAAAAAGTATTTTATTGAGAAAATTATTTTTAGTGTTTTACAATTCTACCCTATAATATTTCTCATCTTCCATAAGCATATTTAGGGTTCCTACTAAAACAAGTCTAGCCACAAAGCCTTAATATCTACCACTTTCTAGATTGTCTTATCTCGCATCCACCCATGATTCCAAAAAATTTGGACAGGTGGTATCATCTTACATTATAGAACATTCTCACTCTTTTCAACTATCAACATTGAATTATCCTCATAAGATGTGACGGCCTACATCTCAATGTAATCATGGACAATGATATGTGCACGGTCACCCATGTACCTCTAGATCCATGACACATTGAACATGTTTTTGATATTTTTAGTGTGATAAGTAAGGTCCATAAGATATTCCAATTATGGAATCCAATCAGTAATATCAATTGGACCCAAAAACATTATTCTAGCATTAACTACACCCATAGACATTGGTAACCTAACTAAGGAATCACTCTCAAGGAAACTTGATCACTCATAGTGAACTCCAATGATCTCCTAATATGGTTGGTGTAAGGTTTATGTCTCTTCTAAGAGGTGATCAACCCATCCAGGATGAGATTCACAATCCCAAAGGTCTCCTGAACCATGTTGGCTCCTACAAAAACTACCATATCCACCTCATTCCAACAAATCCTTGAGAAAAGTATCCTCTCATATAGAGCCTCATAAGGTTCTACACGATTCAAATCCTAGTTACTATTATAAAATGAAAACTCAACCATGGATCTGTGATCATACCACACTACACTAAAGTCCAGGATACAAGATTGAAACATATCTTCCATTATGTGTATGTTTTAATAATATAGTCTATCTGCCTAATTATTATATATTTTACTCAATATCATCTGAGTACCTAGAGTTTTAAAAAATCCCTACCAAAACCATGATGTAATTTTTGTGTCTCTATCAGATATTATTGTCTAGGGAAATCCATACTTTCACATGATCTCATTGATGTAGAGAATTCCCAGATCCACTACTAAGTTAGTCTCTATAATTGATGAGAACATATCTATCTTAGTTAAATGATCAATAGTCACCCACACTATGTCATGAATCCTTGGGTTCATAGGTAACCTAATCAAAACTCCATAGTGACGTCTATCCACTTCCATATAGGTAAGTGAATGGGTTGAATCAAAACACTAGGTCACTGATGCTCGGACTTCACCCTGTGATAAGTAAGGTTTTGGGGGATAAAAAACAATATCTCTTTAAATCCATATCAAACAAAACTAAAATCCTATGTCATGGTACGTCTTGGTTGAACTAGGATGTACAACCCATTTAGTGGTATAGTAATCTCTCATCAGCTCCTCTCCAATGAAAGAAAGGATTACTAGTCCCACATATACTAGGATCACATCATAATCATTTATTAATCATATGGGTATATAGTTACCACTAATCAGTAGCTCTATCATAATAAAACACTCTAGGTCAGAATCCTGAGTAGTATTTTATCGATCCATAAGTGACTATTTTATTACCAGTGTATTATATATCAGATATCCATGTTATTCCAAAGAAACCATCCACCAATTATCTATCAAGCTCATTAATCTCCACTACTAAATATAATAATGCTCACCAACCGCTGTCTCATCCTGTGTCGTACAGTTAAGAGAATATCAAATGACACAACACATTATAGGTTCATAATCCATCTTTATACAACACTTATACTGAAACATAATCCAGAACCTATGTCTCATGTTTAGGTCTAACTATGTAATGATGTAGAGAAGGTTCATAAATACATTATAGAAAAAAAAATATCACTAAAGAGGTAGTGTCTCCAACACTTCATTATATAGACAGAAACATCATTCTCCAAGTCATGTAAAGGGTAGTTTTACAATTTTGGTCATACATGTTGAGGCCCATAGGCTATTAATTTCTCTATCTATATCATAAAACCTCCCAAGACAACACCTAATGCATTAGAATACATTTTATAACAAATCCCAAGATCATGGAGTGTCAGTACTTGAGCTATCATAATTCATCTCATTAGGTCATGTAATACCTCTTTACTCTAATGTCACCACCAAAACATAACTTCATTATTTTTTAGTGATATCATTGGTGTTGATATCATGGTTAATTCCTTGGTAAACCATCTATAAAATACTACTAATCCCAAGAATCTGATGATCTCAAACATGTTTTTGGGTTGTGTCCATGACATGATTTCCTAAAACATCATTGGGTCTATGAATATTCTAATATTTGAAACCAAATGTACTAAGAACATCACCTCTCTAATATAGATGATACACTTAGAAAACATGAAATATATAATAATTTCATGTATATTACTTATAAATATATCTAGGTTCCTAGCATGATAATATAGTGTCGGTGAGTAAACAAGGGTGCCATAAGGAAAAAAAATATAATGAATAATTCAATTTATGGAAGGAATATCAAGGCCATTATATCTTTTAACACTTATAGAACATTTTCTATCCTAAATTACATCACTAAGTACTCAAATAGTTGAAAACTTATACTATGTTTAGTCTTAAATATTTCTTCATCCCTACCCCAAAACTAATGAATCCTGATCGAAGATCAATCTTGGAGCACTCTTTAGATCCCCATAATTGATCAAAAAAATTATTGATCTATGTAAAATGATATAATATATTTAACATCACTTGGTTCATATTTAGGTAATTAGTACATATCCAAATACTACACTCCTCCTTCTTGGAAAATAGTTCATGTTAATCCCATAGTGATCTTATTGTCTTTATAAAGCCCTTTCTTTTCATATAATAAAACTGTACAATGAGTTCCATTTTCTAGGTCATTTCCATATGATATGGGGGTATCAAAATGGTTTTATTGACCTAATGTGATATCTAACTCAAATTAAAATCCTCTATAAGAAGGGATTCATGATAAGTCATTAAGAATGATTTCTGGATAGGGATCCATGATTGGAAGAAAATATTTGAGGTCTCTCGCTGATCTGAAAGAATGTGCCAAGACATCCAACTATGATAACATCATCTATAATTAGCTCAATTAAGGTAAAACTATTCTAGAACACATTTACCACTCTCTGATCATCAAGAACATATGTCCATTTTGTGAAGTAAACAATACATTCCTCTAATAGATATAAATTTGATATTGGAAGCTAGTTGAACATTCAATGAAAATAATTACATTCCACTTCATCATATCCAATATCATGAACACCCATAGATGTACATGTGTAGAAATGAATATGGGAAAATATAGGAATTGTAGGAGGTAGTCCACTTTTATTCCCAAAAGTGTGTCAAGAGATACCAACGTAGGAGACACCATAAATAGTACGTCGACTACATTAACTACCTGTACAAATTCATCGGAATGAGATAAAATTGTATGAACAGTGTTGTAGACATAATATATGTAATTAAGTCTATAGAATAAAGTGTCTATGATTATTATAAACCATTAACTAGAGTGAAATACATAGTATTGAGACATCAGGTGTCATCTCTATGACTTTATGCCTGAGTCATTATCATATATGGTTTTTATATCATATTTTGATAATACCAAAGATATCATTGGGTCTAGTCCATGTATTTTCTCTTCTGGGATATCCTAACCTCATGGGTATACATAGAAACTAAAAAACATGAACCATATTCCAAAACTATTGACAGTTGATCTATGTTTTATAGTAAAGTCAACTGTAGAGTCTGAAACATCAATACTAGAAACACTATGCTTCACCCCTAAAAGAATATGATCTTAATAAACTATATTATACATTAATTAAACATCTATATTTCATATCTCTATAAATCGTATTACTTTTAATGAAAGAATCACTCACTACAGTGATAGAAGGTCCATTCATCTAATCTGTGAAGGGTATAAAGGGAATAGATACTCTTCCATCCTATAAAATCCTCTCAACTTTCATGGAATCACTCGAGACCTCTAGGTATGAAGCTATATTGAATATCTAGAAATGAAACCTATGATCAGGGAAAATTAAAATCATAAACATCCTATATTTCTGATCCTCATTACTAGCTATATATGGATTGAAGAAAAGGAGAACAGTAATGTGATCAAAGTATGTTAATACTACCATGGATCCCTAATGCAGTTACATGTACTCTTGTGATCAATAAATCATTATCATTTCAGGAAGAAATATATAAAAATATATTCCTTGGAGACCTCCTAGGATAGTCCTTCCAAACGTCCAACCTAACCCATAACTCCACACTAACTCTTAACGGGTCCCTGAAGCATGAAAAATGCCATATTTAAATTTATATTTTATGGAGCCTTGACATGTTCAAAGATTATCTATTTGGTCTCCACTAAATCCTGAACATCCCATGAAACATAAATACCCAGAAAGGATGGGGATGCTGGAGGTCGAAATCAGTGGCATAGTTTACTTCTGATTTCTATGGAAGTTGGTAAGGAACCACTACCTATACCACTAAAGTAGGTGTATGAACATTCATGGGAGAAACCTACTTAGATAACGATCCTTTCAAACATCTGGGAGGTAGAATATTCTATAATAGAATGAAAATTTGTGAGATAAAAAGTCTTATTCAGTCATTAAGAACACGTAAGGTTTTGATTAGGAGTCTAGCATTTTTTGAATATATATCCCTCGTAGAATATAAATTGGTCATTTTCCCTGCATATTAGCCACATTCATAAAATATATAATAAAAAAAATAAATCGTATTTCAATAAATAAATTCCAAAAAAGATATATCCAAAAAACAGATACAATTATAAATTAGAAAGTATTGATAAACTATCCTTATCAGTTAGAAAAATTCAAGGGATATAATGAATGAAATAATAAGTATTATTACAACATATATATATATGTCTTGTGAACCTATACCCCATGTAATGATGCATGACTAAATAAAAAACTCATAATAACATCATTTTCATCACCCAAGGTGATTTAATTCAACTATAATGGAAATAAATTCCTAAGTTCCTTGTTTTTGGTGACTCAGACATCCTCTATACAATGATTTAAAGTTGCTGACGTAGTTCCACTACCCACAGTCCAGCCATTAAAACTTGTATCTATCAAGTTCTCAAAAAATGGAATGTAAATTGATAAGTTGGTAAACCTAACTTGAAGATTTTATAGCATTTTTTAATAGCCGGACTCGAACGGCCGGGTCTATGATGGAATCCATTGTGAACTTACGCATACATACACCTGTATAATAGTCTGAATACTAGAAACATGGATCGATGTTTAATTGTGGGGAGACTATACCATTTGTATCATGTCATAGAATAGGTAATGAAAACAAATAATAAAAATACAATCAGAGTAAAATTTTGAAACTAAATCATTGAAATACATATAATAAATATCTTGAACCTAATGTGGAAATAATATCCAATTTGAGTAAATAAAATAAATACAAGAAATATTGTGAGTCCACTGGAGCTTATCCTAAAACACTCCCTGCTCCATACTCAACTTCTCAACAATCCACAATAGGACCCTTTCCCTTCATCGTGTATCTAAAAAAATATATAAGTGGAATGTGATTCCAATATTGTGTGTTACTAGTAGACTTATTAGGAAACCCCAATGCATCATTAACTAATGTTCTCATGTATAACACGTTTATTCCAAAATATTAAATGATAGATGAGAAAACACACAATCTAAAATAATAGGTGGTGTGTTAACCAAGACACAACCAAACCCCCAGTCGTACCTGCATCTGCTCCATGATGAAAAGATAAACATGTAATATATTAAGTGGAAAGGGAAAAAACAGAGTACTCTAAATGCATCTCCAAATGTCAATAGGATCACGGACCATCACTTGTCCCTCCAAATACATATTTGAAACTCATCCAGAGAATGGTCCAGAAATATGCTAAGATTTCATCACTCAACACTGGAAAAAAATTATGTCAAGGACCGGTGCATAATAGTTGGAATCCAGACTCATGTCATATGTAACACTCACAATCTATCACAAATAACGATGATTTGGGTGAGTCCACAGATCTACCATATCCCTCAAGCCATGCCTCTAGGCCATCATTCCTCTTATGTGCTTCATTGGGTCTAGCCTTTGGGACATCATGGACCATTATTTATGTTTAGTTACATTATCATTGTCATTTCAAGACGTAAAAACACTCCCTCGTCAAGGGATGTAAAACTCATGATCTTCCACCTATCTCAAGTATCAATATAAATGCCAAGGAAATTGTAATATAAATCATAGAGTAAGAATAACTAGAATCCATATCACAACATCATGAGTATAAATTAACAATATGAAATCCTTTAGAACTATAAATGATGAACAATGGAATACCAATATCACATAAGTAGTCAATATATAACAAAAGATTTCAAGGCTACACCCACACCCATATGAAATCACAATAAAGTATATTAAGAGATATTACAGCACATTACTCATCGTGGAAGAATGTGTAAATTAGATCCCCAATATTTTAGAAAAATCCTCCCTCATAGTTTTATAAGTCATATAATAGTTTCTCCAAAGATTTCATCAACTAAACCTAGATCCAAACCAACTAGAATAGTAAAAATCATGTACACTCAACTCCTAGAACCTCCGAAGAATCATATCAAGGCTGATAGAGATGTGAATAGAAGAATAAGACAAGTGAGATACAATCCCACCTTTGGTTTGGTTGTAGTATGGTCTCTATGGTGCAAGACTAAGGGCTTTGACAAGGATGGGGTCATGTATCAACCCCATGTTGCATAAATACCCACCAAGGCATAGGGATTCTTGGGAAGAAGTCCATTACGGTTTATGTGGAATAGTTGTGGTGTGGAAAAAAAGAGGCATGGAAAATGAAAAATTAAATGAACTGTTAAATAAGAAGGGCGATCCATTTTCATAAGAAAAGGTTCCATGATGCATTTGTGGGCCACCATGACACATGGTAAGGGCTTCAGTCTTAACATGTGTGTACTAAGGCATATGGGAAAGGAATATGGTGCGGAGCTCTTCTGTTTAGAACTATATGTTCTCAATTGATGAAGAAATATTTATGATATTCCCAATATTAATATGTGATCATCAAGGCTCACACAACATCATTATAAAACCGCCCTTAAACACCTCTAATGTTACACCTCATTAAACCCAAAACTCCCCAAATTTCAAGGACCATCCAACACTATTTAGATGGACTGAAAAAATCCATTTAATCATTGTGTAAAACATTATGACATATCCTTATCGACCCCATGCATCATGGTGAGGGCCACGATGCAACACATAACCATGACTGAGTTTATAGTACAATGCCTCCTGTATATCATTTGTATCCCACAGAACCTACCATTAATCATTATATGCTAAAATATTTTCTGATAGAGAGGTTTTAGAGTGAAATATACAAGAGGAAGTGCATTGTATTCATGATCATATTCCAATAATTTTTTTAAATATCTATACCTTCACATTCACAGGATGATGTTTTTATTATTTTATTCATGGGATGAGGAAACCTATATGTTGCATTTTGATGAATAAGATCTTTCAGGAATTGATTAGAATATAATATTATAGGTTCACATGATTTGGTTATAGGAATCATTTAAATGGTTACAATACGCAATGAACATTAATGATTCATGAATACTATTTACAATTATTTATAAGATTGTATTTTTGATTGGGTTTTCAAAAATAATGAAAATGATTAATTTATTATTGAGAATTGAGTTTTGAAAAGAATTATAGAGACAACATTAATAAAATAATATTCATTCAAGATGTTAAATGAGATAATGTAAGTGTGTATGAAGTATAAATATTTTCATGAACATTAAATAACACATTCATAAATTATTGGTCAATTTTATTATTTCAAAAATTATATTTATGAATATTGTGATTACCATGAATTTTATTATATATTCATGAATATTGAGAAATGAATATGTAATATAAATTACATATAATTTTAAAGTTAATTAGAGACAAAATATAAGAAGTGTTTCAGATGAAATTTATATTGGAGTATTCAATGATCGGGGAGGATGGGACATCTTCTAACAAAAGTAATAATTTTCCATGTATAGTTTCATTGAAGAAATTTATAATTTATAGGTGATAAAAATTGTTGAGAAAGGCCTACATTCATTATTAGAAGCTGCTAAGGGTACATGTTGTTGTAAATAATCATGTCTAATCAGAAAATCGCATGGAGGGTGATCAATAGATCATCTTAAATTGGATCAAGTGATGAATAAATAGAATGTGGTAGATGGTAAAACCAATTGATGAAGGGGCTTGAGATATTGTTGTCAAGCCTGCCGAATGTTTGGGGTTTCTACCTTACTGAGGAAAAAAGTGCTGGATTTCTTAGTTTAAAACTAGGATCAACTAGAAGATCGACTATTGAGGGTACAACTAGTTACCCCTAGAAACCATAGTAATTTATAACAATATTATGGTGGAGATTATATAACTTGGTGGTACAACCAATTGTAGAAAGGATTAGATCTTAGTATATAAGAATGTAAAAATATTGTGTGTTGTGTTTCTTTTACTCTTTTATTACACATATGACGGAATCATCTTAATTGGTGACATTTAATTAAAATAAAATTCTTCCCAATAAAAATGACTGGATTTATAAAAAAGGGTCAACTAAGATTCACCCCCTCCCAATGTGACTATATGATCCATTGGGAAATTCTATTGTTATTAGAGTAATGTTCCTCCAATAATTTTATCTAATTTTGTTGACTGTTTTGTTATATAAATAGTACATTAAGTGTACATTTTATTTTGAAGAATAATTAGAATTACATTTGATATAAAATTTTACATCGCATCTTGATTTTATAAATGTTGAATTTTTAGTCATGAGTTAGGAAAAAAAGAAAAGTGTTATTATGAAGCTGAAGAAGAACTCAACGATGAATAAAGATACACAACTAGCTGATAGAACATAGAGTGGTAATTTAGTATTAAGGTTAGTTTATTATAATTGTGATCAATATTTTTCATGTGATTGTGAATATGTTTTCAAATTTGAAATTAGCCATTATTTTAAGAATGTTCCTAAATAATTGGTCACATTTTTTATTATAGATTTCAAGGAACATCAATATGAAAAAAAAAATTATATATATTAAGCTGATGCAACATAATAAAAAATGGATAAGTAGGTTCATAACATCAAAACTCTCTTAAAACATGAAAAATTTAAAGATGTGAACTTTATTTGTTTATAAATAAAGAGTATAAATGGTTGAAGAATAAAAAAAATTCTATTTACCAAAAAAACAATATTTGATTGAAGATTAACTGGAAGGTGGTCTCTATAAAATGGATGTGGTTGAAATGGGTTTTATATATGTTTTCCATGAAATGTTAAATCTAAATTATATATCTATTAATGTAAGGGATTCTTTGATTAATCTTTGAGAAAAAGATGATTATGTATCATTACAGTTTGTTACAAATTAAAGTAATATGCATGAAAATTAGATTTAGAAGATGAAAATTCATTGTGAATAAATCCTGAAATAAATTGATGATGATATGATTTATCTCAACATAAAATGTCTTTAATTAGTAGTGAAATTGATAAATATAGAAGAGACAAAAGTGGAGACATCCCAATATGATAAGAAAAAAATACTATGAAAATTTCATCATATAAGAGTCTTATATATGAAAAGGATCACCTAGTGGAAATAATTGAATAATATTTTCTAAACATAAATCATCCTCATGATCACAAAAAAGGAAACCGTTTATCTGGATAAATTTGTTCATATTGATTCTCTTTTAATGACTATTGTAGATTCAACTTTAAATTATAGAAAAAAATGAGTGAAAAAATAATTCTTAGGAATCCAATAATTATTAAAATGGATTTTTTGATTTGTAAGAATAATTATTCCTTAGATAAAGTAGAAAATAATAAATCATAATATGTTGGATATTTTTTGTGTTATTGGGAATTTGGGTACATGGAGAAATATGTCATTTGATGAAAATTATAGAATTCTTACATTTGTAGAGAGAAAATTAGAAGAAAATTGGAATCCTACACAACATAAGTCTAATAGAAATGAATGAAGTCAATCTTTAAAATAGTAGATATGAACTTTCTAAATATTTCCATAATTACATCAACAAAAATTATCATTTATAATGAGTGATGGATCGTAACATTCATTCATAAATAATTTATTGATGTGAAGAGAATAAGAAAATAAATATGAGTATAGAATAATAATATATCATCATTTATATTAAAAAAAATGTACATGATTATTAAAAGAACAACTCATATGATAATTTTGAAAAAAATCAGTTGGATAGTGTGACAAAAAAATGAGTCTTCTATTGTGTTAGGAAGGGTCACATCATCCGACACTATGAATTCTCCAAGAACATCAATGATCAAAGAATAATTTTGGAATAAATTAATGAAAAAAATCATAAAAATAAATAGTTTAATTTATTTGGTTAAATTCATCACTAATGAAGTATAAGAATAGTTTCCTAAAATTTTTCACATGATGAATTACAATGATATGTTTTAATGGTGAAATATGTTTAGTCATTCATCAAAAACTACATTTACATGGTTTCATTGACATAAGTAATTCATGATAAAGAAAAGGAAATAAAATTTTAATTCTAGTGTTGGGAATAAAGAGTATAAAAAAATATAATGGCGGATAAATTTCTTAGACAATTACTAATCATACAGCCAGAAAAACTATAAGTCGTAAGAAAGATTCATCGAGAATAGAAAATGGATGCTTATTTACAAGAAAATTTCATGAATCCTTTCTCATATAATATGATACATGGGTTTATAATAAACTATCTCCCATATATATCTAAATCATAATCATTGAGGAACCACCATATTCCTATTTTTAAATTGTGATCATTTTTCATGGAAAGAATTGAATGTAAAGCATGTATTCAGGGGGATACATAAGTTGTATTAATTTTATAAATAATTATTTAATGTAATTTTATCCATCAAGGAGTAATATTGTAATTATATTACCTCATTGAAGCATGTCACCTAATCTTAGAATATTCTTGAAGTTTACTCATGAATAAATACAATCATTATGAGGAATTAAAAATTGTATCTCCTAAGGGGGAGAACATAAGAAAACCCACTACATATCTATATCTATGTTGATATCATATGATTAGTTAATTATATAGTGAGTAATTTATATGATAATTTTATTTTTTAATTTTTTTATATTATTATCACCACACTTTTTTGGTTAAATTACCACATTTTCATGCTGAAAATCAATTCTAAAAGTGGGAGATATATTAATTGATGAAAAAAGGGATAAAAAATTTGGAAAAATAGGTCGTACATTACTGATCATGAACTCTTTTAATCGTTATCTTTATATGAATACAGGATATTAGTTTATAGTTTTTTAAATGACCCAAGAAAGTTGGTTTCAATGTTGGTATCAAATGCTGGAAATTTATTGAAAATATTGGTGTTAAATTTTATCACTCTTGTTTTCTATATTGTACATGGAATATGTAGACTTGGAGTTGATTAATTTTTTATATCTGTTAAGTTATTAGTTATTAGATAATTATATATTGTAAATCAAACATTAATTGTAATTTTATGTTCCTTTTTAACTGTTTACTCACTTGGAAATGTGGTTGGAGAGTATTTGAAGTAGGTTTCATGGGAAGTCAGGGGAGGATAGAAGTACATGCATAATGAAGTAGATGATTCATTTTATCAAATGGTAATTTACCATGGGGTTTTTTGATTCAAATATTTTGTATCAAGTTAACTCACCACATGTGTGTATCGATTCTCATGCCCAAGAAAAAGATTCACTTCGTAAAATGGTAATTCTTAACTTGTGTTAAATGAAACTGAGGAGAATTATTTTTAAGAATAAATTGGAGATGTAGGATAGTCATTTACTTTAATCATCTTACATATTTTATTTCACGTCTTCCATGGAATTCCCTTCCAGAATATAAAGTTCTCCGCATGAATTAGGTGAATACTATTTTTTTTATAACACTAGTACAACTAATCCTTCTCTCAGTTTTGGGATGAATGCAAGGCGTAGTAGGAGGCCTTCTAGAATGTATCCTCTAATTTAATTCTAGGGTTCCAATATTATATATTTTTCCCACTTAGGTGATTTTCCCTCTAATCCCCATTTTATATATTATGTTATTACTCATAAAATTCCTAAAGTGCTGATATTTTGACCTGGATGTGCCTTATGTTAGGGTTTTTACAACCCGTTTGTTTCACCAAGGTTTCTCAAGATTTTCATAATGTAGTTGTGGTTTATCTAGAGTTTCTTCTTCAACCTATGGTGAATAGTGATAAGAAAAAAATTCTTGACATAGGGGATACTGATTCTCATCTATTTACATTATATGTGTGATATTTTAATTTATTTTCATTGAAATTGGTGGATGGTAATGGTATCTTAATCAGATAATAAGTTATAATTAATGAAATTTATGTTTGTGGGGGATATATCACCTGATTTAACATTTTGATATATATTTTTGATGATAGCATACATACTTGTTTCAAATACTAAAAATAGTTTTATTTAGGAGGATTTTTTCAATATAGATGATATATCACAATACCCCTGTTTTGGTTTTGTTTGATCACACCATGTAAAAAAAGGTTAATGTTTTTATATTTGGATAACAAAATGGCAGCCCATGGAATAATGGTCTATTTGATAATACTAATTCTAAATTAATATGTATTGTGAATATGGAACTTAATAACTGTGGTTGTAGGAATGAATTAGTATTGTTTTTGGTTTCATTTTCTTGCGAGTTGTGTGTTTCGAGCCATCATGTGGTGGTGATGATGACTGTATGGGCTATTTGATGTGTGAGGCTTTGAAATGGTGGTTTTTTAGAATGAATTTTATTTTGTTAGTTGTCTAATATTGTTCATAGTGGATGGGTTGTATGATGTGGTTGTGTTGTGAGATGTGGTTGTGGTGTGCATTGTGGATATTTTTATGGAATGCAGTGATGGAATTGGGTGGTGGTTTTTTAAGACTGTGGTGGTATGTAGAGAATGATAGGTGGGGTTGTTTTGGTGGGATGACAGGGTTGGTGATGTATAGAGATGATGGTTGATGTGAGTTGGAATAATTTTGATTCAGTGTGGTTGTGCTTGTTTCCAAGAATTAAATGGAATAAAATATGAATGACTAAATGAGTGTGTTTTAAATTAAATTTAATGAGATCAAAATTGGTGGTGATAAATGGATTACATGAATTTAATAAATGAACATAAATTATATATATGGAATGAAGTGAATTAGAAATTAACGTTAGGGTAACATGATTAATCTTGAAAGTATTGAACTTATAGATGAAGGTGGGAAAGTATGTGTGGATTTTTTGGTGGTGTTATAGAATGTTTCATATAGTGTTGGTATTATTTTCAATAGTTTATGTGTCGAATGGTGGTGGTTATGTGGTGTGTTCTAGTGTTGGGGATATTAACCTATAGGTTTATTAATGTGTTTTTGACCTATATTTTATATTTATGTTATTTATTTATATTCCAAACCAATTTTTGATAACCATACTAGTTCTCATAGGTTATAGGTGCCTATTTTTATCCCCATTGTCTAGTTAGATAGTGATATGTAGAGCTTAGTTCCCTCTCTTCCCTTCACATCCTTCAACAGTGTTGGTATAGGTATATTTGGGTGTGATTTTCAAGGATGTCCTAGGTTTTTTCGGGTAAGGAATTTTGTGTTCAGACATTTTGGGAGTGATATATGTTGGGGGTCATTCATGGATAAATGAGGGAATATGGTTTATTTCCTTCACATTAATGATACCATACATCCCTTGTTATATGATGAGATGTGATGTGATATCCCATCTTTCTTAGAGTGGGATGTGATTTGATAGCCTAGGTGTCTTCAGAAATGACTAGATGTGATGATTTATGATGTTATCAATTCATGATATACCATATGAGGTGTTTTTTGGAAGAGATTCATCCAGAATCACATCATAAATAACTAGTATGTAATGTGATATGTACTTAAGGGATGGGATAAGTGGACATTCAATGTTGGGGAGTGAGAGAAACAAATTAGTGGGGAAGAAGCATTGGGGTGATTTTTTGTTATGATCTCAATGCTATATTATTGTATTTCATGCCTAATTTGGTGAGAAATCTATTAGAGACTAAGTTTGGTTAGATGACCTATATAGGTTCTTGTTAGTTATTCTATTTTTTCTTGGCTATATTAGCATGGTATTTTTCACTTGTGTACTTGATACCTTGTTTATGTACCTAATGAGTATATATGTTATTCTCATCCTACATTTATAAACTATTTATTTGGTTTTTAAGATGATGATGGAGACCGAAATAGATATCACTATCTTGGGTTATAGTTGTTGTTGAGTTTCTTCTATAGAATAGTCATTTAGTATACTTGAAGAATTTATTTTTGTTGTGTTTTTATCATGAATCATGGGATGGTTTTTTATTTACCTTCATATCATCTACTATTGTATATTGGTGGGTTTTTATGTAATTTCTAGATTCTATTTTATTTATACATGAAAATGCCTCTAATTTAGTTATATTTGTATATCCTCAGTGCTAGTCACCAACATAAGGCCTACTGAAGCATGTACTTGGGGGATCATTATCATCGTTTATTTATTACAGTATCTTTTGAGGGAGGAGGAATGATAGATTGGTATTAAAGGTTTGACTTTTTATATAGTATGGAGTTTGTTTTTTTGGAACTGTGTGGTTTTCGTGGGTTGGTATGGAAATGGTTCCATTTGACCATGCTTCTTTACATAGGCCAGGGATACCATCATGGACATGTGATTTTTGGCCACCCATGATTCAATGCATCGACTCTGATATTATTAAAACCCAAATTAGGGGTACTTGTTTATAGGTTAGAGACCTAGGATATTTACAAGCATCAGGATTATTTATGATCATGTATAATGATGTTTGTTCTGGGAAAGTAAAGTGAACTAGTTATGTAATAGTTGATTAATTCCATGATATTTGGATTAGGATATCCTCTTTGGTTTTCTAGAATATATCCTATTAATTATCTTTGAGTATATTAATAAGATAAGAATTATTAGGTTGATCTATATGGTCATCGGTGGAATAATCTGATATAGGAGTATTTGGTTTCGAATAGGTCTTTTTGTTCCTTTCAATAGTAGTGTTTGGGAATGTATGAGGGGAGATTAATCGATCTAGAAAAAGATAACTGGATGTGGAAGCTTGAGAAGGTTTTCTATTTAATTTTATGTTGGGTTGAGTTTTTGGGATCCATAGTATGTTATCTAGATGTGATGATTCATTCATCAGTGGTAGAAGCTTTTTCATGGTGTCCATAAGGAGGTAGATTTGTTGTGACCTAGATTTTAAATGGAGTACTCTGATCGGTTCCTATCATAATTGATGAGGTTATTCATGAGGTATGATCTACCATCCCTTCATAAGGGGTGATTATGTGTGTGGGAGAGTGGGATCAGGTTCATGGTTCTCTTACACTTTTCAATTATTGTTCTCCAGAATAATGAGTCCAGAGTGCAGTTTATAGAGGAGGCTTTATTCCCTTTGATCATTTACACTTTCACCCTATTCATGATTTATACATGTATAATTGTAAAAAATAATTAAGACATCATTGGGAAGAAGTTCCCTATGGGATGTGATCTATGAGAGAGTATCCAATGGTAATATCTTGGAGAGTTTCTTTAGGATTTGGGCTATGGGTTTTTAGGAAATCATGGTTCCTTTAGTTGATAAATAACAATGTATTATTCTTCACATACATAAAAGATATGTGTTTTCTAATTACCTATTGGAGGATTTCTATTTTTATGTTATGTATCTTGGGGGACATTTCCACCAATAGTATCAGTTTCCAACCACTCAATGAGTCCAATTCTAGATGGGAATTCATTCCAATTTTTAGTAAAAACTATTTCCACCATGGTAGTTTCAAGGATATGGACCACATTTTATTTTTCATGAGATGATGGCAGGTGGATTTGGTAGAGGGAGGCCTTTTGATGGTCCCATTTCATAGGGACTAAGTGCAGCGTACTTTCATGGAGGTTAAAAATAGATTATTTTGGTGTCGTAATATGCACACATTAGTTGGGGAATCAATAATAAAGCTAAGGGTTGTTTGAGGTACAGTTAATTTATCATATACCATGTTTTTAATTTGTTTTATGTATGAGACATAGTATTCATTTTTCCTCACACATGGGTATATTCATTGGGACCAGGTGTCGATTTGATTCTACTGTATCTGGTGTTATCTACAGTTGTTGGGGGTTAGGATTCTTTGTTTTATGTGTTATGGGGATATAGACTGGTGATGTGAAATCACATTTCATTGGGGGAACCCCTTATATTTGTAGATATAATGATACAATGTTGTCCTTGGAATGGATTTTCTGTATTCTATTCATGCATTCATTTCCTTCTTTTAGATGAAAGATTTTTCTTCTAAAATGGAGGTCCAGTGATTGGAAATTATTATCAATTGATTTTATCAAATAGGGGCAGTTAGATAGAGTCTCATTCATTTCAGTTAGTGGAGTAATCATTGGAAGATCCATTACAGTGTGTTTCCAAGGTTTTAAAGAGTTTCCCAAATGCTTTTCTAGATGATTTTATGACCTTACCCCCACGATTCAATGTCATGTTTGGGTTGATCTTTAACCATGTGTGGCACTAATTTTGATTGCTCCCTCTCAGATAGAACCTCCGTATTTGTTTTAGTTGAGGTTTTAGGTGGGTTATATGATACATTGGGGTATCATATGACCTTGTGTGTCTATGTTATGTTATCTAGATTAGTTATTCAATAATTAATATGATATGTTTAGGATGTGTATTGAATTCAACGGGTTGAATCAGGTAACAGTCAACAACTTCTTCCCACATTAGAGGTTCAACGATTAATTCAACCATTTGAGAGGACGTAGTTGATTTAGTTTGTTTTGTATGTGATATTAATATAACCAATTGATGGTTGTGGATGTGGATACCATTAAAATGGCAATCAAGATCATGTATTGGAACAATGAGTGTATAGTAATTCATTTTGGTTCTTTAAATGCACTGACTATGTTCATTGGGAATACGAACTCCATGTTGAATGAGTTACTAATTCAAGTCATCATAATATTCCTTATATATATATTGATATTATAAAATTTATAATATGATCTCATTGAATATCTTAGAGATATTTTCCAAGTCCTTTGACACCACATCTATATGGGAAGTCATCCAAGTTTAAGTAATGGATGTGTGAGGATCACATCCATGGACCTGTAGTGACATATTAGGGAGTGGAGGTGGACCCCTCAATGATTTATAAAGTTTTATCTTGATCATCACCAAATATTGTTGTAGAGGTTCATAGTTTGATTATAATCACAAGTTATTATTATAGGGTTCTTATTGATTAAACATGATTTGTGTCTCCACTAAAAGAATTGGCCTAGAGAGACTAGTATTTGTGTGTATTTATCACTTTGGGGGAGTATTTTATTACCTGATAGAGAAGATATTTATTGATCTAGTGTTTTAGTTTCCCATAGAGGTTTTTTTGATTGATATTCTACAAGGCACGTCACATCTGTTTTTTGGAAGCATGTTGTTTTTATTGAGGAAATAAGTCTCATATGGGTCTATGTAGTAGCGTTCTTGTGAGAATAATTATTCCACCCATTATCTAGAGCTTGTGAGACGTTGATTTTTCAAATTTTGTTATGGCACTATCTCATCGGTCAGTGATTTTAGGATTTCACACACCACAAGATCCCGAAAAATGTTTTCTCTCAAAAGGATATAAATATATGCTAGTATTTGTGGTTTTATTTTGATCATTATTATGAAATTGATATATATTATACCATAAGAAATGTGTATTTGGTTGTTAATGAGATGAGTTATAAATCTTGAAGATATGTGACTCGAGAGCTGGGGAATATTTGTAATAGAATGTAAGATATTATAGTGATGAATCTTGAAATTAAAAAAAAGTAGTGAGAGAGGTTGTATTTATCATATGTACATCAATTCATAATTTATCCAATAGGTGGAGGATTCTCAATGGGGGAACATAGAGGAAGACGTGATGTATGATTGTGTTCGACATTCTAACACTAATGAGGAATGGTCAGAACATGATACTATTACAAGGGAAATTTTTTGTTCCAAAGGTGATGTATGAGGGAATTATCCATGAGTTTCACATTTCCAATTTGATAGAACATGTTGGAATTATGAAGAATTATCATGCATTGGGGAGGAATCTTTGGTTTCTTGGGATGAAATAGTCAATTATAAGTTTTTTGGAATGTATTATAATTTGTCAAAAGGTGAATGTCGATAACAATGTTCCCAGAATTTTGATGTAGTTCATGGATATTATTGGATATAAATGGGAGTAAATATTGATAGATTTTTTCAGTGGGTTACACCAAGAATAGGGGTGATATGAACTAGATTAGATGATAATGGAAGGATTGATTATGTCATCTCATTTCATGGATATCTGTGAAACAAATGTCATTGATTTTTTTTAAAGGTAGTTTATAGATGATGTTGTTAGGACTCATGGTGTACCGAGGATCATTATATTTGATCTGGATCCTAATTTTACCTCATTTTTCTGTATAGTTTTCAAGCAGGATTTTTTCTCCAATTTTTTCCTTAGAATTTATTTCTACCCTTAAATAGATGGGAAGATGGAGCATACCATCAAAACACAAGAATATATGTTTTGAGATTGTGTCTTGGAAATTGGTGGATATTCGGTAAAAACATACTATTTTATGGTTTATTGTTCAATGACAGTTATCCCAAATATATTAGCATTGAATTATTAGTGGTGTTTTGGGGGAATTCATTTTGTTCTTCATTGTGTTGGACAAAGGTTTGGGAGTCAAAATTTCTTGTACATGATGTGGTGCAGAGAACAACTGAGAATATCATATTCGATTGGGTGATGATGAGGATTTCATATGACCCTCATAATAACTATTATGATCATAGTATGAGTCCTTTGGAGTTCAAGGTTACAGACCATTTGATATTTAGATCCCCCCCTCTTAACTTCTGAGGTTGTGGATTGGTTGGGATGATAATATTTGTCCCCAATTTTGTGGGCCTTATGAGGTGTTGGGGTGAGTTGGTGAGGTGGGAAATCTATTGCTGTTTCCCCCATGTCTTGTGAGGATCCATGATGTTTTACATATATATCATATTAATTATTATCTTCATGATAAATCCTTCTTCATCGACAAGGGATATTTGGATATCAAACTTGAAAAAACAATTGTGGAAATACCGGATGATATATAGCACTGTTGAGATACAACAATGTATGGGCGGTCTATTCTATTCATTTACATATGGTGGAGGCATGTTGTTTTGGAGGGGATTACTTAGGATGCATATATGAATATTCAATCCTAGTACTATGTGATATGTTTGTTTCCTTTCACTATTTTTTCATGATGGGAATTTTGGATCTTGCTCTGTTATATGTTTTGTTTATTCATTGGTTTATGATGCGTAATGTGTGATAAATACACTAACATGTGAAAATGGGAGGATAATGATTTTAATTGAGACTCATTATACATTAACTTTATTTTATCTATGTGGGTGAGTTAGTGCTTCCAAATGTAGACAATATCGTCACATAGTAGATGTGATTCCCTAATTTCAATTATCAAGGTAGTGATGTTTGTTAGTAGTGGTTGTGGATCATTTAGGCATTGTATATGTTGAGAATGTTGTGTGTGTTTTCTTGTAGAGATGATATGGTTTATCACTTACTTTGGATTGCATCATTCTGTTCCCAGTAAGAGGTGTTGATGTGGTTGTGTGTGATGTATTGTGGTTGTTTTGGTTTGGAAGGTTTGTCTAGTGATGGTGTGAAGTGTAGGGATGGCCTTAAAAGGTATTTCATGTGGTTTTTTTTCAGGTCCATATCATTTAATCAGAATTTTTTTATTGTTTAATAAAAGAATCATTTGATAGATATCTATTGTAATGACCCATTCCTTATTAACCAATTAAGTTGCTAGCTTTGGGGTTTGTGGGTGTTCAGATGAATTGTGGGTGTGTTTATTTGAGGCTAGAGTTTAATGGATACTATATTAGGTGATTCACATCGCGAAAGGGGAATTCATGATGTGAGGTTGGGATTAATGGTTTCTAATACTAGTGAACACATGAATTGTTTATAGAGGTACATGAATCCCTGAAATGGATTCGTGTCACGAAATTTTAATTCAAAATATGTATTCATTCAATCCAAGGTGGATTAATTTTCATTGGAAACCAAAAATAGGGGAATTTTTTTTGCCTATAATGGTTTCTTGGATTTTATTTTATAGGACCTGGGGAATTCACACTACCAATATAGAATTATTTTTATGAATCAATAAAATATTATGTGGTTTAAAACATTGGTTATCTTAGTTATTCTTTCATTTAGACATTCCATATCTATTATGTGGGTATAACATTATGTGTGTTTAGAGGAATTCCAACCCATATCCTATTTACTTTATCCTTTGATTCTGTTGGCTGGGTTTTCACAATTCGTGTTGAGTTTATCTCTAATCATCATCGTAATTTTCTTTTATCCATCTTCATAGAATCAATGTGAAGTTAATATTTTTATCTCAAAGCGTTTTAGGCTGTGTTTTGGAAAACCATTAGTGGTGATAAGATATTATTTGGTGTTTTCTATTGTTACTATGGTTTTGGAATATTTTCTTCGTCCCCTTGGGTTTCATAGAAAGTCAAATAAGACTTCATGAGGTGGAAGATCCCCATTCACACATTTTTACATTCTTTGTGTGATATTTCCAAGGTTTTTCATTCCATTAGGTTGATAGTAAGGGTTGTAATAATTAGATAATAAATTTTCATAGATTAAATTGAATTGTATTAGGAATATACCACATTATTTACAACATTGATATATTTTTTTGGTGAAATTATGCATGCTTGTTCCCAATACTGAGAAGAATTATTTTTGGGATACTTGTTTTTTCTATAAGTGATTTTTGGTGAGACCATTTTTTGTGATTTATTTTGTCACACATTGAATAAATTGATAATTAATGTATAATTAAAAAATAAAATGGATTATCATGATATACTTGTTTATTTTATATTACCTATGCTAAATCATTAACTAACATGAAAATGACACTGAATTATTTAGGAAGACTAATTGTGTTGTTGCTATGTGTGGTTGATTAATTGTGTGTATTGTGTTTAATAGGATATAATTTGGTGGAATTGGTGACTATATAGACTATGTGATATGGTGTATACGATGTTGTGGTTGGATAATAAGGATATGACATGAATAGTTTTGGGATGTGGAGAACCGTGGTTCTATTGCACAGTGGTTGTGGTGTATGACATAGTTTTTTTGGGTGATTTGGTTGCATTGTGTGATGTTATTATAACAGTGGTATAAGATAATTAATTTTATTGGTGGTTATGATTTATAGTAGTGGTGTAATATGTATGATTATACATTGGTTTTTGTGGTTACATGGACTAGTTGATGAGGTGAAATTATGAAGGCTGATGTGATTTGGGATAGTTGTGATGTGGCATAGTTCTTCTACATTCCCAGATAATAATTTTATAATATAAGAGTGAAAAATTAATTGGTTGGGAAAGGAATAATCTTAGTCAAAAATTGGTTGTGGAAAATGGATAAAATTAATTGATTAACTTAATTTTCTTTTTAAATGTGAAATGAAGTTACATTGAAATTATAGTTTGTATAAATTGAGTATTCTAGAATGTGGAGAACTTGTAGATGAATGTCAAAAATGGATGTGTAACATCCCAGGTAAATAAATAATATTACATTCTAAGGATTATAAGTATTTGTGAATAAAATGTTAATATTACTTTAAAGGTATTGCTATTCTTGATGGCATACCCAATACGCAACAACGAGTTTCTTTGAAATCTTATGTTGCACACTAATAATATAATAATATTATAATAGTTAGTGCCTAGCCGTTGTAATGGAGGTAATAAAAATAAATAACTAAAAAATGATTACATATGTTTGTTAAATATTTTTAAATTTATCTAATAAATGTTAGAGGCTTAAAATCCAAATTAATCCACTTTTAAGAATAAATACTCTAATATTTTTAAAAGATTGTTTTACTACCTTTTGATGGTGAACCTTTTTTAAATATAACTTTTGAAAATTTTATAAGATCTATTTGTCAAAATAAACTTATTATTTACGATTGGGACATTGAAATTTACTTTGGATAAATCTTTGGTATGTTTCTGACAATGTTCATTTTTTAATGAATAGTGAAAATACTGCATTTTACATCAAAACTGATTTTTCATCTAATTTAAATATATGGTTAGATTATATTTTTAATTGGTTTTAATGTTTAATTATAATATATTTTTACAATTTAATTCAATGGTAGTCATTATAATTAATTTCACTTTGAAAATGGACATCAACAAGTGCCAAACTTTTCATAGATATTGCTTCCAAAAAACCCGATATTTGTTTTGACAGCGGGAATTAACTATATGATTTATTAATGAAACATCTATGTTTTTAATTTGTTAAAATGGATATCATTTCTGAATTTGAAATATCAAATATATCTTAGGGTTAATTTTTGTTATTTTTCTGATAATGTTTTTTTAATGAATAGTGAAAAATACAGTTTTTAATTCAAAAAGTGCCTTTTCATCCAATTTATTTATATGTTTCGATTGACATTTTAAATGTTTTTAAAGTATAATTGAATTATTGTTTTATAACTTAATACAATTTGGTTCATTTTAAGTAATTTCACTTTTCATTTGGATGTAAAAACAAGTAAATCTTTTGATAAATTTTACTTCTTAAAAACCCATCTTTTGTTTTGGCAACGGGATTTACTTTTAAATTAATTAATACAATTTTTTTGTTTTGAATTTGATAAAATGGATGAAATATTTTGAATCATAATGTCGAAATTATGTAATTAATACTCTTTTGTTTTTGGACATGGTGAAGAGTAACGACGGTAATTATCTTTAATTATCGTGTTTAATTAGTAATCGGGTAATTAAGGGTAATAAAATAATATCTTAAAAATATAAAATGACCCAACATGTGTCCTAATGCTATTTTTGGTTTCTTTCCCGACCATTTTATTCCTTGTTCTAACCTTGGGACCCCATGGAATCACTTTAGTGTGATAGTGACCTTTTATCATATTTTCTTTAAAGAAAGGAAAATATAACCAAAGTATGTAACACCTAAGTACAATAATTTTAATTTTGTCTACATAAATGATATCTTAGACTATAAATATTCATTGGAAAACTAAAAATATTGCCTAGATAATATTATTTTTTTATAATTTTTAGACATTATATAAATTAAATATTTTTGACACCATGATGATGCAGCGATTACCTCATTAATGAACGATTTAAATAAAATAAAAATATAATGTAAAATCTAAGATTTACACTTGGAAAAAACCTATTGGATGAGTATATTTCGAACTCTTATCGCCTTATCCTCAATATATATCACTGTGGGACCTTTAAAATATGAAAATCGTTTTACAATAAAGTATCATTTCTTGACTTTCCATGAGTGCCCCTCCTCTCCTCTTATAAAAGGCGGCCACCTCTACCTCCTTAATCACACCTCTCAATCCTTTGTCTCAGCCAAACCATGCCCATTTCATCTCTCAACATCCCTATGTTCATCATTTAAGCCTCACTTTAGACAGAATTCTCATCAAGGAACACTTTTGGTTCAAACCAAATGGAGTTACCCGATTTAAAGGTAATGTCTTCTCTTATGTTCTTTTGTTTTATTTTTCTTCTCCAACCCCCTAAACTCATTTTATTCCTTTCTTATGTAACAAAACCAATATATTTAATATACTAGGATTTTTTTTATAAGAATTATTAGAGCTACACTTACACACACATCCGTCTAATGGTCAAAGAGCATACTGTTTCTGTGGATGGCGAATTACTGCCTCACGAAACGATGATTGTTCAACTTTCTTTTAACACCTTTAAAGGTGGCCATTATGATGTCTCTATATTTTATATACGATATATATGGTATTTATTTTTTATATATTCTTCTGTATTTTATATTTAAATCATACGTTTATTCTTTTCATGTTGTGAAAATGCGATAATTTCATATAAGGAAGTGCGGACTACCGCCCCCTCATGTGATGTGACTCGTTCATGGAATACATGGAATGTATAAAGAATCAAATTAATGAACTTATGTGACCTATATAACATATATATTATACTGTAATTAAAATATACATATATCTCTATCAATTATTTGTAATTCCACTAATATGACAAAGAAATGAAAGTAGCGTTCATGCGTAAGTACAGCCTACCGTCTCCATGAACGGTGCATTTGATTTTTTTTTCTCCAAATGTTATTTAATAGTGTAAAATGAATATGTACTGGATATATATGATATTTAGATCATTAATAATATTATGGAGATGATGTACTTATAACTACATGGATGATTCTTTTCAAACAAGTTCATTTTTGACTCATGTACCAAACATCGACAAAAACATTTGATATGAACTCACATAATTAACTAATTATTATAACATTATAATGTGTGATATGAATTGAATAATAAACATTAAAGGAGTTCCTTAAGAAATTATAAATTGAGAAAATTTTATTATTCAGGAATATAATGAAACGAACAAGACAAGTCGGACTTGAGGTAAGGGATCCTACCTCTCTCTTTATTTTTAAGTACTCTTTTTATGTAACTTACATTAAGATCCTATTTATTATGTTGGGGGATGTTATTTTATATTCCTATTTATGTAAATTTTATGTTAATATGATGAGAGACCCTATTTTATCTCATCAATCCATTTTTGGATGTTTTATGTGGCGTTGTTAGGCTGCCGAATTTTCATATGGGGATTTTCATGTCACTTTTTATTCCCGTGAGATTAATGCTACATTGGCCACTATTTACTTTTGTGTGGTGTATGTACTGCCCATTATTTTACTATTTGTATAATATAATCTCATTTATGGGTATTTACATCTCCATTGTATGACCCTTCTTTCATGGGGTGTTCATTTCGAAAGTTTCCCAAATCAGTAAGGGAACCTTTCACACTCCTCTTTTAAAAAAGACTTATTTTGTTATGTCTTTTAATTTAAATTTTTTAGGATGGGATATGTTCTTATATATCCTTATTGATGTAAATTTTATGTCCAAGTGATGATATACTATTTTCTCTCTCATCAACTAATTTTATGAATTTTAATGTGAAGCCGTTAGGCTGTCGAATTTTACCAAGGGAGCTTTTTAACCCAATTTAGATTTCTTTGGGTTCAACATGTAGTTTTTGAATATTTCATCCTTTGAATATGTGTGAATGACCTTTGATTGTTTTACACTTAATATCCACTTATATTGGGTGTATATATATTTTTCACACATAATTTTGAGATTGATTTATCCTTATTTTAAGGATACCTACTTTATAAGGGATTTCATCTCATTTTACATTTCTATTGAGACTTCATTGTTGTTATGAACAAATTCACTTCTATATAGTGTATATACTATCCTTTGGAATATTATATCATGAATCCATTTATTCTAATGATATTATAACGTTTTGATTAAATTTTTGTCTCAATTATTGTATTCAAGTGTCTCTAATTTTCGTAAAAACCCTTTAACTAAAATATCGCTTTAATTGTTTTTATGATTTGTTCTTATTAATATCCATGTTTTCAAAATGGTTTTAAGGATTTATTTATATGGATATTAATGGTTTAAAATGTTAAAATCTTCAAGGTGGTATGGGACACTTTGATACAAAAATATCTTAATTAAATGTATTAAATGGTTTTAAAAATGGTTTTTAGAATGGATTCATTATTTCAATATCTTAAAATGTTATATTGTTATTGAAATGTTGGAATGTTATTTTTCCTTTATTCTTAAGTTATGTGCTATGATTATGTTATGGTTCTGGGGCATTGTTTAAGAAGAAGGGTGGTTCCATGATAAACTAAGGGCGGGTGAGCCGGATATAGCTCTCCAATGCAATAGGTAACGCGAAGGAGTTAGCTGTTAAGGTTTATCCGTAGAGATTTAGGGAATATACTATGAGGGGTATTCCAAACGTAACCATAAGGGTTAATCCCTACGTAAGAATTTTATGAATGCCTCAATTTAACTATATGTCTTATGATTTATATGAGTTATTCGTATATCTTATGATTCCATGAGGTATGTTAAATTGCTTATGCTTTATGAGTAAAGTATGATTTCATTGATACTTATATATACATGGACTAATGTTTTCTTTCCATATTTTTATAACCCTTACTGAGCTTTTTATGCTCATCCCTAGTTTTTTTGAAATTTTTTTCACAAGATATAAAGTTGAATAGGGTTAAGGATTGGATCAAGCAAATGTCAGGCAATCTAAAACAAGGAACTAAACATGACTCTTTTGTTCAGGAGTTTATATTTTCATGAAAAATGGAAGCTGAGTAGATGTGTCTACATTGTAACCTTTGTGATGTAATAGTTTTTTCCTAATTCTCTAAAACTCTAAACCTGAAAAGATCCTCAATTTGAATTATTAATTTAATTCAATAATAAGTAATTTTTAATGTCGGGTCCTTATAGTTGGTATCAGAGGTCGGTTTAGATAACTTTAGAGGTTAGAGTGTTGTTTAAGAAAAAGTGACAAGTTGTGTATAACCCCAATGGTTAGTATATTAGATGGAGTCATTGTTTTATTTTGAAATCAGAATTAGTTTGAGATAACTTGGATAAGAATATCTTGGTGTTTATCTTCCTCTTTATTATATGATGATTTTAATGATATACTCACACTGAACTTTTTGGTTTTAGTAAATGGATGGATATAGAAGGCACAAAAGTAATAGTGGATTTGAAGAAAAATGTGACGGTTTTATGAAAGAACAGCTAAATGATATGGGAGATGCAATGAGAACTCTTGTGGTTATCCTCAACCAACTATTTGGAGTCATGTTTGACCACCTGAACCTTAGTGATTTTTATAAGGTATCGTATATGCGAGAAACAAATCCCTACAAAAGTTCAGGTAATAATCATAAAGGTAAGTATGTTCAAAACCCTATGTGTCAAATATGTGGAAAGAAACACATATTAAAATGTTTCAAAGGGACAGAAATATGCTATATATGTGGAAATTAAGGTCATAATGAAAGAACCTGCCATGGAAAAAGTAAGCATCTAGTTGACTCTAGGAAAGGGAAAGAAGTTCTTTCTGAAGGATCAATTGATTGTTTTAAATGTTGTGTGCATGGTCATTATGCAAACACATGTCCTATGATGAAGTATCGGGAATTGGGTCACCAAGATCGTACAAATATTCATTTACCAATACCTAATACCATTCCGATTGAGGATGACGAAACTGACAATTACCAATTAAAGGTATGAATTATTTCTTAACATATGTTTTCCTATTATTGGAATCTTAGGATATGATTCATGATTTTTTTTAGGAAAGAATTATTTCAGAATAAGTTGAAAAGGAATGGCTAATGGATCATGAAGAATGTTGAATGAGTAAGAAGTCAACATATAAGGGATTCAAGAGTTTTGGTAGATTTTCGGATGGTGAAATTCTTAGATGTATTAAGTCTTTTTTGATGATGGGGTTACATTAGAAGACTTTTTATAGTAACCCTGATGTTTGATATACAAAAATTTTATTCAAGGAAGAATTATACATTCTTTTGTGGATATAGTTATAAAGAACCATTTGTGTTTATATGATCCTTGAATTTGAGGCAATTACTGGTTAATACATTTTGGGTTTCAAAATGGAAGTTATTAGATAACCTTTGTGGTTAAAATATGTTTTAGTTATTTTTTAATATTTTATAAAATTTTTTTGGGGGGTGTGTTTTTAGAATTATATAGTTTTGGAAAAAGGACAACACGCAGACCGTATGACAACCCGTCGCGTAGGACGAAGCTGCGGAAATCGAACCCACAACCAAAGTGAAACTGGTATTTATCGCCTACCACTGGACTATGTGAAGTCCCTAGTTAGTTTGAATAATTCTTTTTAGTTAGATGATTTTATGAATTAAGAGTAAGTAGATTTTGGGTTATCAATGGAAATGATTAGCCTATCATGGAGGATATGTGATTAGGTTAATTACTTTTCAGTATGAGACTGTAAGAGTAACTGATGTTATTTTGGATAAAAATGGTAAGATTTGTCTTAGGAGTCTATGTGAAAAATCATTCAGAGATTTGGGTTTCAATATTATTTTGGGTTACTTTGAATAATTTTATGGATAGATGTTTATTGAATGGTCTATGTTGAACTTTGGGTTTTGTTTGACAAATTTTGGAGATTATGAGTAGTTTTTCTTTTTGTAAAAAAATATCCTTTTTGGGTATTATCTGATCTCGTACTAAACTTTTTGGTTTGGTTTTGGTTGAGATCTAAATACATGGGAAATATATAGTTCTCTTTTGTGTATTAGTTGATTCTCAAGAAGTTTATTATAGTACTCTTAATGAGAACAAGTCTTCTTAAATACTCATCTTTTGGAGAAAATATGAGTTTGATTAAGGAATCTAGTAAAAGTTGAAAGTATACATGACAAGTAAGTATGTTTCATTATGATTTAGTTAAGCTCAAAAATAAATTACTCAATGAAAAGTAACTTAAAACAAAAATGTTGTCTGTTAACTTTTCATACTGGGGAATCGAATACCGTTTAACCCATCAAAAGTTTGTGATTTTTTTGTGGTTAACTTTCTCCTAGACATGTTTACTATCACTATCCATCAGAAAATGAACCTTTGTTTTCTCCTCCATATCCATATTTTCCTACTTGGAATCCTAGTATGGGTTAACTCAGGTGACCTTTTTACTTCTCTCCCTTTCTTTTAAAGTGATATTTTTACTGACTCTTGTTCCTATGTGGGACTTTCAATGATGTTTCCAAGCCCAATTTTAAAATTTTGAGGATGAAATTACCAAACGGGGGGAAGGATGTAACATCCCAGGTAAATAAATAATATTTCATTCTATGTTTTATCAATATTTTTGAATAAAATGTCAATATTACTTTAAATGGAATGCTATTCCCCATGGCGTACCCAATACGAAACAACGAGTTTCTTTGAAATCTTACGTTGCACACAAATAATATAATAATATTATAATAGTTAATGCCTAGCTGTTGTAATGGATGGAATGAACATAAATAACTAAAAAATGATTACATATGTTTGTTAAATATTTTTACATTTATCCAATAAATGTTAGAGGCTTAAAATCCAAATGAATCCAATTTTAAGAATAAATACTCAAATATTTTTAAAATATTGTTTTACCGCCTTCTGATTTCGAACCTTTTTTAAATCTAACTTTTGAAAATTTTATAAGCTATATTTGTCAAAATAAACTTATTATTTAAAATTTGGACATTTAAATTTACTTTGGATAAATTTTTGGTATGTTTTTGACAATGTTCATTTTTTTAATGAATAGTGAAAAATAATGCATTTTACAACAAAACTGCTTTTTCATGTTATTTAAATATATGGTTATATTATCATTTTAATTTGTTTTAAAGTTTAATTAGAATATAGTTTTACAATTTAATTCAATGTTGGTCATTATAATTTATTTCACTTTGAAAATGGACATAAATAAGTGCCAATCTTTTCATAGATATTGCTTCCAAAAAACCCGCTATTTGTTTTGACATCGGGAATTAACTATATGATTTATTAATGAAACTTCTATGTTTTGAATTTTGTAAAATGTACATCATTTCTGAATTTGAAATATCATATATAGCTTATGGTTAATTTTTGGTATTTTTCTGATTATGCTTTTTTTATGAATAGTGAAAAATACAGTTTTTAATTCAAAACTGCCTTTTCATCCAATTTATTTATATGTTTATATTTTCATTTTAATATTTTTTATAGTATAATTGAATTATTTTTTAACACTAAATACAATGTTGTTCACTGGAAGTAATTTCATTTTTCAATTGGATGTAAAAACAAGTCAATCTTTTGATAAATTTTACTTCTTAAAAACTTGCCTTTTTTTACAATGGGATTTACATTTAAATTAATTAATAAAATTTTTGTGTTTTGAATTTGATAAAATGTATTAAATATTTTTAATTATAAGTTCCAAATTATGTAATTAATACTCTTTTTTTTGGGCATTGTGATGAGTAACGACAGTAATTATCTTTAATTATCGTGTTTAATTAATAATCGGGTAATTAAGGGTAAGAAAATAATATCATAAAAATATAAAATGACTCCAAAATGTGGCCTAATTCTATTTTTGGTGTCTTGGCCGACCATGGGATGCCTTGTGCCAACCTTGGGACCCCATGGAGTCACTTTAGTGTGATAGTGACCTTTTATCATATTTTTTTAAAGAAAGGAAAATGTAACCAAAGTATGTAACACCTAAGTAAAATAATATTACTTTTGTATAAATAAACTATCTCTTAGACTATAAATAGTAATTGGAAAGATAAAAATATTTCATACATCATGGTATTTTTTTATAATTTTTAGACATTATATAAAATAAATTATTTATGACATCATGATGATGCAGTGATTACCTCAATAATGAACGATTTAAATAAAATGAAAAGATAATGTAAAATATATAACTTACACTTGGAAAAAAACCTATTGTATGAGTATATTTAGAACCCTTATCACCTTATCCAAGTAATATATCAATTTTGGACCTTTAAAATCCGAAATGCTTTTTAAAATAATGTAACATTTCTTGACATTCCATGAGTGCCCCTCCTCTCCTCTTATAAAAGGCCCCCACCTCTACCTCCTTACCCACACCTCTCAAGCCTTTGGATCATCCAACCCCTGCCCATTTCATCTCTCCACATCCCTATATTCATCATTGAAATCTCAACTTAGGCCGAATGCTCTTCAAGGAACCCTTTTGCTTCAAACCAAAGGGAGTTTTGCGATTTAAAGGTAATGTCTTCTCTTATGTTCTTTTGTTTTATTTTGCTTCACCAACCCCCTAAACTCTTTTTATTCCTTTATTTTATAAAAACACCAGTATATTAAATATACTAGGATTTTTTTATAATAATTATTAGAGATACACTTACACACACATCCGTCTAATGGTTAAAGAACATACTATTTCTGTGGATGGCGAATTACTAGCTCACGAAACGATTATTGTTCAATATTCTTTTAACACCTTTAAAGGTGGCCATTATGATGCAACTATATTTTATATATGATATATATGGTATTTATGTTTTATATATGCTTCTGTATATTATATTTAAATCATACCTTTATTCTTTTCATGTTGTGCAAATGCGGTAATTTCATATGAGGAAGTGCGGACTACCACTCCCTCAAGTGATGTGACTCATTCATGCAATACATGGAATGTATAAAGAATGAAATTAATGATCTTATGTGACCTATATAACATATATATTATACTGTAATTATAATATATATATATCTCTCAATTATGTTTAATTCTATTAATATGACAAAGAAATGAAAGTAGTGTTCATGCGTACGTACGGCCTACCGTCACCATGAACGGTGCATTTCATTTCTTTTTTTTCTCCAAATGTTATAGAATAGTATAAAATGAATATGTACTGGATATATATGATATTTAAATCATTAATACTATTCTGGAGATTATGTAATTATAACTACAAGGACGATTCTTTTCAAACAAGTTCATTTTTGACTCATGTACCAAACATCGACAAAAACATTTGATATGAACTCACATAATTAACTAATTATTTTAAAATTATAATATGTGATAAGAATTGAATAATAAACATTAAAGGATTTACTTAAGAAATTATAAATTGACAAAAGTTTATTATTCAGGAATATAAAGAAACGAACAAGACATGTCGGACATGAGGTAAGGGATCCTACCTCTCTCTTTATTTTTAAGTACTCTTTTTATGTAACTAAATTTATGCTCCTATTTATTATGTTAGGGGATGTTATTTTATATTCATATTGCTATAAATTTATGTTAATATGATTAGAGACCCTATTTTATCTCATCAATCCATTTTTTGATGTTTTATATAGCGCCTTTAGGCTGCCGAATTTTCATAAGGGGATTTTCATCTCACTTTTTATTCCCGTGAAATTCATGCTACATTATCCACTATTTCCTTTTTTGTGGTCTGTGTACTTCCCATTATTTTACTATTTTTATAATATAATCTCATTTATGGGTAGTTACATATTCATTTTAGGACCCTTCTTTCATGGGGTGTACGTATCGAAAGTTGCCCAAATCGGTAAGGGAACATTTCACACTCCACTTTTAAAAAAGAATTATTTTGTTATGTATTTTAATTTATATTTTTTTATGTTGGGATATGTTATTATATATCCTTATTGATGTTAATTTTTTTTCCAAGTGATGAGATACCATTTTCTCTCTCATCAACTAATTTTATGTGTTTTAATGTGATGTCGTTAGGCTGTCGAATTTTACCAAGGGAACTTTTTAACCCAATTTCGATTTCTTTGGGTTCAACATGTAGTTATTGAATATGTCATCCTTTGAATATGTGTTAATGACATTTTATTTTTTTACACTTAATATCCACTTATATTGGGTGTATTTATATTTTTCACACATAATTTTGAGATTGATTTATCCTTAATTTAAGGATACCTTCTTTATAAGGGATTTCATCTAATTTTACATTTCTATTGAGACTTCATTGTTGTTATGCACCAATTAACTCTTATATGGTGTATATAATGTCCTCTGGATTATTATATCATGAATCCATGTATTCTCATGATATTATAAAGTTCTGATTAAATGTTATTCCTTAATTATTGTATTCAAGTGTCTCTAATTTTGGTAAAAACCCTTTAACTGAAATATTGCTTTAAATGTTTTAATGATTTGTTCTTCTTAATATCCATGTTTTCAAAATGGTTTTAAGGATTTATTTATATGGATATTAATGGTTTAAAATGTTAAAATCTTCATGGTGGTATGGGACACTTTTATTCAAAAATATCTTTATTAAATGTTTTAAATGGTTTTAAAAATGGTTTTTAGAATGGATTCATTATTTCAATATCTTAAAATGTTATATTGTTATTTCAATGTGGGAATGTTATTTTTCCATTAGTCTTAGGTTGTGTGCTATGATTATGTTATGGTTTTGGGGCATTGTTTGTGAAGACGGCTGGTTCCGTGATAAACTAAGGGCGGGTGAGCCCGATATAGCTCTCCAATGCACTGGGTGACGCAAAGGAGTTAAAAGTTAAGGTTTATATGAAGAGATTTTGGGAATATACTGTAATGGGAATTCCAAACGTAACCATGAGGGTTACTCCCTACATAAGAATGTTATGAATGCCTCAATTTACCTTTTTGTCTTATGATTTTTATGAGTTATTCGTAAATCTTATGATTTCATGAGGTATGAAAAATTGAATATGCTTTATGAGTAATGTATGATTTTATTGATTCTTATGTATACATGGACTAATATTTTCTTTCAGTATTTTTATAACCCTTACTGACCTTTTTTTCTCATCCCAAGTTTTTTTGAAATGTTTTTCACAGGACATAAAGTTGAATTGGGTAAAGGATGGGATCAAGGAAATGTCAGGCTGTCTAAAACAAGGAACAAGACATGACTCTTTTGTTCAAGAGTTTTTATTTTTGTGAAAAAAATGGAACCTTAGTAGATGTGTCTACTTTGTAACCTTTGAGATGTAATAGTTATGACCTAATTCTCTAAAACTCTAAACCTGAAAATATCCTCAATGTGAATTATTAATTTAATTCAATAATAAGTAATGTTTAAGGACAGGTTCCTTATAGTATGTGTGGTATTTTTTGTGGTTTTTGGAATATTTCATATATTGGTGGTAGTGGGTGTGATGGTTGAAGTGTGGTACAGTGGTGGCTATGTGATGTGACCTAGTGTTTTTTATGTGAACTAAAATAATGGGTATTTTTTCTATCTATATAACATGTATATTTAGGTTTTTTTGTGCCCCGCTCAATTTATATTCTATACCACTAATTAGTGGTTCTTCGTTCTAGGTGATTTCCCCAACATCATGGTTAGTGGTCATAATGATGGATAGTTATCCCCTTTTCCATGTTATTCTTGAAGTATTGATAGACTTGGTTTCTTCAGTTGAGATGTGTAGTGATGGCCTAGTATTTTTCAGATGAGGTTTGATGAAGTGAGATGTGGTAATATTTGATATGTGGTGGGGTCATGTGTGGTAGGATTAGGGAATGATTTTGATTTCCTTCAGGTCCATGATACCCTAAAAACCCAGTTATATGATGAGATGTGATGTGGTTGTCCAAGTGTCTTCAAGAAATATGTTATGTTATAGTCTTGGTTTCTTTAGGCGAGATTTGATTCTTGGTGGTTGTGAAGTGATGATTCCTAATCAATCACTATATGATAGACCTTGATAGGGTGGGGTTGGTATAGACTCATCCCAACCCACATTATAGATGGATGGTATGTAATGTGATATGTATAGAAGTGATGGGATCATAATACATTCAACATTGGGGTGCGAGAGTGGTGAATTAGTATAGAAGTGGAAAATGAGTTCCATGATTTGATGTTATCTTTATGATATAGTATTATATTGGATTCATTATTTATTGAGTGATCCATGTGATGATATGAATTGATAAATGTCATGTATAGTTTCTTGTTGGTTTTTTTGTTTTTTCACGGTTCCCTTAGAATTATCTTTTCAATGTTAACTTTACACCCTTGTTATGTTCAGAATGAGTATACATATTATTCTCTCCATATGAATATAAACTACTATTTCAGTTCCCAAGAGTTTTTCTCAGACTGGTATGGACATTAATAGTGTGGGTTGGATCTATTATTGACGGGATCTTATAGACATATCTATCGGTATAATTGGAGACTTTATTTATATTGTATTTTTTATTCATTGTGTGTTTATTTTTTGCCTAAAATTATATTATATGTTCTATTTTCTATGTGGTTTTTTATAATATCTCTCGATATTATATTAATTATATAGGGTAATTCCACCAATATAGTGATATTTTATATCGTTGATGTTTCTGTCCAACCTGAGGCCTACTGGAGGTGGGATGTAGGGTTGATTATTTCTCATCCATCATTAGAATATCTGTGGATAAAGGGGGTCATGATAATAATTGTTTCAATAGGAAAAAATTTTCTTAAATTATGATGTATAAATATGATAATTCCTTCCCATACATATTAATTTGTTTTTATTTTCAATAAGTGGGGACTGAAACATTGACCTTTGAAATTAAATGGGTATAGAAGACAAATACAATGGTAAATATTTAAGAACCTATGTGGCTTATTGAAGTTTAATTAATTTTCATTATGTTGAGATGATAAAAATAATATGAGTGTTATATGTGATTATTTTTGAAATTTTCATTAGGTATAAGTCATGTACCAAAGGATATTGATGGGGGATCATTGTTTACAATAATGTTTTAGTGAACTTGAATAAGTCATGGTGTCATGAAACTTAAACTTATATTTATCAAAGTATTATTTGGAATTGGCCTCATAAAAAAATATGGCCAACTAAAATAAGTCAACAAATAGATGAACACTATATTCTGGGAGGAGGTCCTTAACCACATAGGAAATCTAGCTCACAATGCCCTCATTGTGGTGGTATGGAAGTCGTGGGATGCATCAATCCCACAAGAGCACGATCTCATGAGGTTGTGTATGTGGATTGGGTAGGTAGGATGGCATGTAGAGGCTTGACCTGTGAAAAGCTTATATGGGTTACTCAGTCAGAAGGAATACACAAGTCTCATGGCTTGCTATTGTACTGACATGATTTATATTATTAAAAATATTGCATTTGTGTAAAGGGTTGTTGTCTGAAGAGTTTCATTCAGTTACTTTTCATCAATTTTTAATAATATATAAATTACCATTGTACACAAATATTTTTTGTGTACGATGTTCGATCTAACTACTCTATTTATTATTCATACTTGTCTACCCATGAGAGTTTTTAATGTGACGAAATTTTCAAACATCATGATGTTGATATGCCATTACGATCGAAGATAGACCATTCAAATGTAATATTTCATTAGAAAAATATGTCTCATGCTACGAACTATTTTCTGATATGTGATAAATGTTGGTCAAAATCATCATGTGAATAAATCATGTTATCACATGATCACCAATTCATCAAGCGATGTTCTTAAATATTCAAATGAGTCAATGTGAAAGTTATTTGTAGTCGATGCAATGGGTAACAATTTTTTAATTTCAGATCTTTAGGTCAGTTGATATTTTTTCTAAATACCCATAGACCACTCCATTCTTCTGTATGAGATAAATTAATATCTAAGAGACATGTTTGATAAAGAAACCTAGTATAAGAAATATTATTCATTCAGGAAGATATTTCATTCATTTTTTCTATGTATTTCTAGCCATTATGTTTTAATGATTATATATTTATTTATTCACTTGAAATTGAAGGAACCCCATGATATATATTCCTGTGAAGAAGATCCCACCTATTTGATAAAATAAGAACAAAATAGTTTGACTTGATACAGTTATGTGATGCCTCTATTTGAGTCCCTCACGTTAAGAACCTTGAATATTGATGTATACTACTTATAATGAAGTAGAAGATAGTGTATGTTCTTCAGTTTTCCTGAAGTAAAAAAACACATGATGTATTTTTGAGTAATGATTTATATGATGAATATGAGAATTAAATTTAATAAAATAATATGTTCACAGGTTGTTAAATGAGACAGTTTAAGTGTGGATGAAGTATTAATGTTTTCAAGCACATAAAATAAAACTTACGTTAATGGATGTGAATTTCTATTATTTCACAATTTACATTAATTATGATTCATAATACAATGAATTTCATTATACATGATTGATGATTGATAAATGAATTTGAAATATACATTGTATAAATAGTGTGATTTGAATTTGAGACCAATGTTTGGTTGATCTCTAGATGGAATGCATAATTTTGTATTTAGTGATTTGTGAGGTCGATACTTCTTCTGACAGAGATAATAATTCCCTGATCATAGTCACACTGAGGTAACAAATCATTTAAGGTATTCAAAATTATTCATCAAGATTGATAGAATTTCTTAACAGAGGATGAAGGTACATGATGTTTTACATGAGAAGGTTTAATATATAAAGAATATAGAGGATCATAAAAATATCATACATTAAATCATCAAGAAAATAAGAATGTGCTTTTGTCTAGGGGTAAAATTAATTATATAAAAGTCTTGAGAGACTGGGGGTGTAACCAATTGAATAGTTGGGGGTATAACCAATAAAGGTATAAGGGTGGGATTACAGGGGTGTATAACTAGGATAGACTAGACGGTTGACTAATTTGGGATACAAAAAGATTATATCGAAGCAGTTATAATTGATAATAATTTTATAGTAGATAATATCTAACTGGGTGTGTAACTGGTCATAGCATCGAGTATGTCTTATTACTGAACCATTTAAATATAATATTTGATTTGATTAATTTAAATTTCCATTTAATACATGATCTGTTCATCTCAAAATGTGATATAGGTTTGAATTATAATGTGGTAAATTAAAAATAAAAGGCTTTAGTGAAACTGATCAAAACTAACTCACCCCATATCAGTGATACTAAATAATCCATTTCGAACATTAAAACTAAAATATATTTTATATTTACTTTCACATGCCCATTTTATTTCTATTTTATTTTCTTTAAATTAATTTCATATTTTTTTATTAGGTTTTTTTTAATGGTATTCAGTGAACAAGATTTATGATATTTAGTCAACATTACACTATAATTAATTCATATTTCAACTTTCCATAAAAAATTCTTGTTGTTATTAAAATTAAAATATTCTTTCATGTTCAATATACTTTAATATACTAGGGAAACTATATCCTTTATGTGTGGGGGAAGGAATCATTATAGTTTAGGACTCCTAATTTACACTTTTTCATAATTTTTGGGCCTTTTAATAAAATCTATTTTTATTTTTCATTTTTCTAATCTTATAGTTTAAATTAATTAAATTTTCCATTTTATAAACCCCTAATAACGAGTGAATGAGTTTATCCCATGAAATTTAACATGAATTAATTTTCAAAATGAAATTTTTTTAAGTTATAAAATTTTTCAAATTTCTGAAAAGACCTATGAATTATAAATCGCATGCAATATATCATTTTCTATATCAGTAAAATAACCATATAATGAGACTTTTGAAACTTATTTCATATTCTTTACAGTCAAATAATTTAATGTGAAAACCAATCCATGAATTCATTAAACACAATTTGAAATATTTATATCAAAAATTATGGATTGATGTATATGTTTTTAAAATGATTAAGAAATTTATGTAGTTTTAAAATCCAACATTTCAAAAGATTGATTTTGATTCTCTCATACCATTATATTTAATCAATGTATCCCATATAATAAATGGAAAACCAATTTTTTTATCCCCATCACAAGCCAATTATCTATATCCAACAAAATCTGGGTGTGAAAATATGTGATCTAGTTGAAATTAAGTGTGAATATTAGGGGAAAAGATATCTTCTGATGTGCTACATCATATAGTGTTTGTTTTTATTTAAAATAAAATATATAAAAATCTATTCTACTAAATTTTATTCCTTGATGAGACTTTTTATATTCAAATCACCTTTATTGGATTAAAAAATTATGTTTTACTAAACTAGAAAATATCAATCCAAAATTGAATTCTATAGAAGGTAGTCTAGTGGATACCATTTTTGACTCAAATGATAAATTATTTAAAACTTAATTTTTGTTTTTGTGATGATTGTAGTTGATTTTATTTTTAGTGGAGTAGAATGAAAATCATACTTCTGTTAAAATAAGAATCATTTAATTTTGATTAAAAAAGAGTCAAACCCTCCTTATTTTTTCCAAGAATTTGGATCATGTAAAAACCAAAAACATAAATTCACTAAAGAACAATAAAAATTAATCATGATTTAAATATATCATTCACACAAATGTGTTAGAGATGTAGAAATATTTCATGACTATGGTGACCCTTTTATGAGTTTGGAGGAGAGATCCCTTGTAAAAAATCAACATATTTATAATGAGAGAAAATTCATGTGAGGTAAGAGTTATGTGTGTGTGAGAGGTGAAATAAAGTGGAAACATATTGATTGAACTTAACGGATAACTTGAAGTAATGGTTTTTTATGAGGTTTGGTATCATTTGTTTCTTGGTGGTAAATTGGTGCACCACTTGGGAATGTGATTTTAAATACTCTTTTATTTGAATTTGATTCCTATTAATCCAAGAGTACATGTGATAAGTGTGGGTGAATTAGTAGAGAAACCATTTCCATTATTTTTCATATGTATTTTAATGATTTAATCCTGAAATATTTATCTATTTGAGATTAATCTCTTCATTTTATAGATTTTAGGGATATCTTGTGCTTAAATTTAAAAGGTTATTAATTTTGGAATTTTGACAAATTTTTATCACTTATTTACCTTGAGAATATGTATTTAAATATTGATCAAAATGGAGTAATTATTGTTTTATTCCTACATTGTTTTTGAGATTCAACATCTTCATTTTTACATAGTTTATATTATAATTTCATGTGGACCAAATAAGACATTTAATATGGATAATATATTTGAAATATAGAATTGAAAAATCTACATCAAATGAATTATATCATAGGATCCAATATACCAACTGGGGTGATTCTATTCGGATTTGAAATAAGACTCAAAGGCTCATGATCATATTATATATCAATGATAAATTCTATAACTAAAAAAACTTTCCCACAAGTAAAATTAGAAAAATATGGAGAGTCACATTGTGTAGAAATATATATATTCCCTATTTCTGGAATAATCATTAGTAAACATGACCAAATACTTTTAACTATTGAGGATATATAGAAAAAACTCTAAAAAAACAGTTAATAGTATTTCCTAGAAAATTTTTTCCACCTACTGGGTTGTAACATAGATAAATTTTGATAGATATATTATACAAAATAAATGTTATATTTCGCCTTTTCTCTTATCATAAATTTAGAGTCAATTCCTCTTCCCCCTTAATATCATATGCCCTTTATATTGAGGTGTAAAATTATTAGTGATTCCATAAGGAGATTTTTTTGTTTCCAAATGGTTTAGTTCCATTAGTTTGTGGAAGAAATTCCTCTCCTTTATTAAATTAGGGTTGTTTCAATAATCTAATAGTGTAATTTCTTATCATGTATGATCTTATTTTGTTTTGGATTCAATTATTATTATTTACTTTATCTAGGATCATTATCTTCGTACACTAGGTTGTATTTTGTATATGATGGAGTAGAACAAGGATTAGTGGTGATGTACTCGACGATCATTAGTATGTGTGGGAGGGGTGGTGGAAACTCTTGATTATTTGAGATAAGATATAATTGATCGACTATTTATATTATCAATTAATGTTATTCTCTAAAACTCTCTCAAAAATGGAATTTGGGTAGGTCAATCTAATATTGTGGTAAGGTTTGTTTTCAACTTTACTATTTTGACAAAGGTAGTGATAGGAATAAATTATTAAATATTAATTATATTAATTTAGTACTAGATTATTGGATATAATGGAACAATGATCACATAGAATTTATAAAACTGACCTTAACATGATCTCCCTTCTCATTTCACTATTTTTAATCACTTTATTTATTGGTATGTTTTTAGTCTCTTTTTTCATTATGTTATTTTGTTTTCAAAATAAATAAATTTCAAAAACTACCCATTTTTCACTAATTTAATGTTACAAACATGATTCCATTTCATTTAAATATATAGAAAATATATTTTGACCAATATACAACATTTAAAAAAAAATATAATTATTTTTACCACACTCCATGAAATGATCAAAAAAGTTTACAACCATCTTTTGGCTCTTAGTTACTCTTGAACACTATTTTCCACACCAGATGAATGGACTATCCAAGAGAACCATTCAAAATAAGGAGTATATATTTAGGGAATGCTTATTGGATTTAAAGGAATATTTGGTATGACACTATTCTTTGGTTGATATTTCATATGATAATATCCATCGTTTATCCTTTGGTGTGACACTATTTGAGTTGTCTTACAGGAGTCTATGTTAATTCCTACTATACTAGAATGATAACGGAGAGGCTATAATTATTATCATTCATGTGGTGCATATCATTAAATAGAATTTCATTATGGTTAATGAGTGGATAATAGTGGACCAGGACCGTTAGAAGGGTTATCAATATCATATGAGGTAGTTAGAGTTCAAGGATGGGGACCCAGTTTTCCTAATGGTTTCCACACATTTTGGGATGTAGAGGTTCAATATGGGAAGAAAGTTCACACCATAATTTAATGGAAAAAATGTGGTGTTGGGGGAGCATTGATGAGATGGATTATCAATTTCTCTACCTCAATAGTTGGATAAGATTCATAACATATTTCATTTTTCCTAGTTTTATTGGTATCTTCATGATGACTCTCGTAACATTGATAGTGTACTATTTTATATCAAGGATGATAAGAATTTCATGAAGGGTTTAATTGAGACCCAATACCTTTAGAAGAATGTTTTTTAGGTTATTTAATCTCCTAGATCTATTTCTCATATAGCAAGGAGGTCTGAGAATTATTACATTAAATAAGGTGTCATAAATGAGAAACTAGTACCTAGTGTTGTTTTGTAGCATCCCTCCCCTCCTCAATGGAAAAAATAAATTAGTATGATATTGTCCTTAGGTAATATCCCAAAGAAACTAAAGGACGAAAACAAATTTTAAGGGAATGAGAAAACATTGGGGGATAATTTACCCTTTAGAGGAACAAAATATAACTAAAAATTAATAAAACATCAAAAACCAATATATGATGCATGAGGAAAAGAGTATAATACCTAGTAAACTGGAAATCTAGATAATCATATAAAAATAAAAACATATAATAATTTATAGATAGGTACAATAGTCTAAAAGACCCAAAAATACCAAAGACACATCATCCCAGTATATAGTTAACCATGATCTCAGATCTAACTCGACATATTATGCCCACGGTACCAAAAGACATCACTGGGGAGATATGATACCATCCCTCTTTCAGTATCATTTTATATGAAAATTGAAAATGAACCAAGGTTCCAACGAAGGGGGTGATTATTAAATCAGTATTATTTCCCAAGAGACATATCAAATCATGTCACTTGGACAAAACATTCTAGAATAATTTATATAGAAAAATTCAAAAACATTTAAATTGATTATATAAAACCATCAACATACCTATTTCCATCTATTATTATTTGGAATACTAATTTCCATTTTTAAACACACACACGTATAAACAATCACACACACATTTATACACACACAACACACTCATGATTAGTGTTATCATTTATTATTGCAATACATGATAATAATTTATCCAACTATGAATAGTTGATCTTCCTACCCAAACTCTATTCCACATTAACACTTCTGGAAAAAATCATTCTAAATTCCATTCGAATTAAATTTAACCAAAAAAAAATAATATTTGGTAAATATTTAATCAAACCCATTTATTTCATCATAAACCATTCTATAATTTTAAAATCACCATTCCAAAATCATAATCAAGAGGGTTTTCCTAGAACCCATCCAATTTTCGAAAATTTTACAAAATAAACCATAATTATTTATTTATTAAATAACAAAAAAATAGAGAAAACAAAGAAAACACATTTTTAATAAATATTTATTCATGTTCTAGAATCATAATGATTAGAGAGATGCCAGATACCTCTTAATGGGTTATGGAAGCAAATAATAACACACAAATCATCTAGATCTGGGTTCCCCAAACCTTTTATTTGATTAATTAAAGAACAAATCATCAATATAAAAATCCTAACATAAATATTAATATATATAATATAATAGATTTATGGATCTGAGAGAGAGGATAAGAGTAGATCATGAAGAATGAGGAAATAGAAGGACTTACTGAGGATTTCAAATATCCAATGCTCATTGATTTTCACCAAAACATTTTTTTGGATTTCATGAAATCGTATTGGGAACCTAGGTGGGGAAAATAACTCAAGAATTAGGAAGAATAGTATAAAATTGAGTATTTATGGGTTTTAAAGAAAATTAATTTATAAAAAATTTCTAGAAGAGAAGCACCACACCACTGAATTGCCTTTATCGTGACAGTGTAGCCCCCATAGACTATGACATAATCCCCCTAGAGTAAAATACAAGACATGTTGTTATGTGTGTCTAATAACCATGTTATATGAAAAAATATAGATAATATTTTTCTGGAATGGGGAAATGAAAAATCAGCATACCTCAAGACGTACCCAAATAGTGATTAATCCATAGCCTACCTCCAACATCATGGTGGTGTCAAAAAAGGAACTGGAATATGGAATCCACCCGAATCTAAAAATTTGACAATAAGTGGTTTCCAAACTATAACCACTCCATCCCCCTAACACCCTACAATAAAGTTTTGATCTCTACATTATAGAACAGAAAATATTATACTACAGCCACATGCTTTATAGTGAGGCCCACCCATAAAAAAAACACTTTTAAAAACTCCAAAAAACAAAACAAAAAAATAATATAGGCTAAAAATACATAAATTAACTAAATTACATGAAACTGAGTTTGTTACATGTTTCATTCTTGATGTTTTTTTGGATGTTTTTTTTATGAATTAATAGTTTCCTTGATTCTTGGATTTTATAATTATGGTGTTCAATTAGTTCAGGTGTGAGGGAAAGGATTTTTTTTTATTTTTAGTGGTATCCCTTAGGGGATTTATTAGTGGTTTTAGGTAGTAAATGATAGCTTATATATTTAGTTTTGATTCATGGGGACGATAATAATCTTAGAGGTATCTTATATAATGACCCAATCCTTACAAGCTTTTCGTTTTCTCATGGGGATTAGGGTTATTGTCAGATAGTTTAGTAGTAATATATAAAATCTCATTTTAGTTTTCACCATTTAAGGAATGAAAATTCATGTTAGTGGGTGTGGTGGTTGCTATTTTCATTTCAATTGATCTTGATTACATTTATGACCATTTTCAGTTTGTTTTGTGGTGTTTAGTTAACCACAAACAGTGAAATAGATCTTCCATCTATTTTGGTGGCCATTCTTCTATGGTTATCACTATATATATAATGGGATATATGGAATATTCTATTATTGGGTGTGTCTTCATGTGTTGCACCTTGGGGGTACTTTGGATAAAATTTGTTAACCATAGTGCTCACCACATTATGAAAATTCCATAGTGAGGTGAAATGAATTGTTATATTTCATGACATAGTGATGCGAGGAATGGTATTAGAGATAATGTAATTAATGATGTTATTAAAATATATTATATTTTAGTATATAATGTAATGTAGCTAGGTCAATGTTTAACCACCAGAGACCAAGACGTATTACAAGGTGATAAAACCATGATTAACTCCACACATGATTATTCTATTTAAGGGACCAAACCTCATTTGGTTTGAATTATTTTCCCATATTTTGACCCTTACACAATATATAGAAATTACCCTATGATCTTTTCATATCCTTTATAGAGTATAACCTCTAGTTTCATCTGAATCATTGTTTCTTAAATTAATGCATCATTATCATCTATTTTATCTCAATTTTTCTCATTTATCTATAACACTACTATTCATTAAGTAAAACCCCCCTATTATGGATGAATTGTTGATGGAGGTTCATTATTCAAAGGCTTGGGATGGGATTCTGTTAAATTTTTGTAAGACTAATCAATGTTTCTTGTGAAAATATTCCTTCTAGATTCATGATTTAGGTAGGGAATTTGAGTTCATTTTTTATTTATGTACCAATGTGAAACTATCATTCTTTGAATTTAATTTTGGTGAATGTTATAAATTTTCAGAATAAATGTTAATGACTATAATAATGAAATTGTATCACTATTATGAAATTAAATTTATTTTATTGGTTTCATTGATTCTTATGTTGTTTTCGATATCCTATGGTTCACCGTGTTGTATCACATGACTGTAAATACCCATAATTTTGTTAAATATTTATATTTGATATTTCTAAAATACAAGGATTGATTTTATTCAATTTTTTTTATTATTTTTTGTAAATCTCAATGGAGTTTTTTGGTTGTTAGGTCTTCGTTTCCTTGGTTGTTTTTTGTGTATTTGGGGTCTTGGTTTGTTGTTGGAGTTTGGTAGGCTCGGTTTTTATGTCTTTTTGGACTTGGTTGTTGTGTATCAGTGGCCTTTTGGTATAATGATTGATGTGGTTTATGATTGGTATAATTTTCATGTAAATTGAATGATATTTTTATTTGATAACATGAATTATTATGTGAAAAAAATTATACTAATGAAAATGGATGTATATGAATTGAAATGGAAAAGTGGAACATGGGATGTCAGCCTTTTATGATTCTTACTGGATATTTGTTATTAATGATATAAAACAATATAGTAGTAACAGTAACACCCTGTTTTTTATTAGAGACTTATGGTGATGTTAGTATAAAACTATATGTGTTGGATTGTGTGAGAAACTATTATATTTTCTGTTCCTTTATTTTTGAATGCACCACATCTTTTTCGATTACTACATAATAACACAATGATGTTTTTGGAAGGGTATTTTTTCTAACAACTGGGATGGTGATGATATTTATGGATGTCTAATACATACCCCCAGATCTCTATATAGAAGTTGTTCATGATGATTCTGATGATACACAACTCTGGGAAGTACCCAATACGGTATGTAATAAACCATGTTCTCATTGAAATAAATTTTAGAAGGAAATTAAATTTTCAATCTATTGGATGAGATGAATTTTTAGTGGAAAAATGGAGTGGAATGTAAATTTTTGGAATGCCTCTCAATAATGCTATTAAATTTCGAACGATAGGATATTTGAGGTTTTTGGAGAATCAAGGCGGTATTAGACCAAAATTAAAATTTTTGGAAAGATAAATCCTAGGGTGTACAATTAGAAAATGGTTATTTAAAACCTTGTGGAGAAACTATGTCTCTTAGATTGAAAAGTCCAACAATCTGAGGAAACTATTAAGTATACCAGGAAAATATTTTTTAGGTTCTATATTTTATTGTGGAAATGTATCATAGTTATTTAATTTTCTAATAAAATATGTGCCTTTCCCATGTGAAAGGGGTGTGCCTCAAACAAAACAGGTCCACGGTTCGACTAATCATGTGGTCAAACTGTACAGACCATTAAAAGGGTCCAAATTACCAATATTCCTTTCCAAAACATAATGTATTATAACCATATTTTCTTCTATTTGTCGTCTATTTTCTCTCTCACATATGATACTATCATTCTCTCATCCCCCATGGATTTTATTAGACATTATTTTTCTTAATTGAGCATCTTTAAGAGTATTGGCATCCTAGTGGTATTTCATCAACCCGGTCAGCCTCCATTATGTTTTTATAAGGATTCCTATAACAATCAGTTTCCTAAATTAGAGTTTTCATTTCAAATCCCACTGAATACTTGTGGAATTAGATACCATTTATTACGATTTAACATTTCATAGGAAGAGTACATTCTGAGAGGTCATCTTCATTTCACCAAATACAGGTTATTTGAGGTATATTAGAATCATGAAATTTATATATTATTAAATAAAAAATCAAATAATGTAAAAAATTATTGGATCTTATTGGTTAGATAATTTCATAGGGGTTGTTTTTAGGACACCCTAGATACATTTTTCAAGTGATTTCTCAAATTAACATTGATCAAAATGTATCTAGTGAGCCACCTCATGTTTGGAATTTTATAATTTTATTTTGTAGATTTTTTTTTAATGTTGAAATTCATGTTTTGGTCTATCTATGAGCTGTTTATTACTAAAGGGGACTTTGGTAGCCATCGGGGGTTGACTCGATGGTCTGTGATCATGGACGTTACAACCGAGAGCTATTTTTAATTTTTTAAAAGATTTATAATGCAAGGTGGTCCATCATTCCTCCCATTTTGTACTTACGAATGTTTTTATAGTGACTCAACCTTCCCATACCTGGTTATTACATCTTTTTCAGTGAATATTCATTACGTTAGAAAGGCACACACCTAGGGACAATTATTTTTTAGGGCCTTTTGAATATTGGGACACAATATACTAATATAGTGAATGAAATTCAATGATTCCCATGAAAATCTTCCCACTTAGTAATCTAGAAATATATACCCTCTATAAAACATTTCTTCATAATAAAGGGTGTGATCAGATGCTCCTGAGGGTACACATGAGAGATATCAATATTTGATAATAATAAATAATATGATAAGCATAAGGGTATTTGATAATTAACATATCATGTGATGTCCATATCAAACCATTCTAAGATCATAAACATGAGTCATGACACAATGATTTTCAATTCATAGGAAAATAATGATAAGAGAGTCAAATAAAATAATCCATGAGATCCTAACATAGTTATAATAAATGGATCTATGTAAATCACAAACATGGAGAATGATTTGCATATTATTCAAGGATTACTGCGAAGAACATGATTATAGACATAGTATTTTATGGAATTGGGTTCATTCCCCAGTCATGCTCTATCTTACTCAGCCAGATTAAATTATTGTTACATCCATATCTTACTGAACTTGTTTCACTTCCCCTTATATAACAATCATTATCATGAGATATAAATATTTTCCCAACTCTTTGGGAGAAGATTTCAATCCCCCCTGTAATATCATGAAATCATTCATATATGTTTCTTAAGATAAAAAAATTCATTATATAATTACCCATATAATTAAATGTTTTTAATAAAAATTTCATCATATCAAAACCTGTAGAAAAGATAGTGTTTCTATAATAATCATATCACAACCAATGCGAATGGAATTAGGTTTTACCATAATTTTTTATTTTATAACCCTTGAAAGATAAATGGGTTTCATTAACATATTGACAATTTAAATATATACAATTCAAAGAAATAATAAGAATTTTATATTTGGATCAAATCCCATAAGGATGTGATCTTAGATAGAAAATGAGTTTAAATTATATCTTATATGACTTATTGATGAAAAAAATATATTTACATTTAAAACCATTTTTAATTAATCATATATAAATCCTTTTATTTTAAAAATTACTAATTTAGGATCATTTAAAAAAATATCATTTTGGAAATAATATTCCTTTGAAAATTATTTTTTAAAACAAAAAACATTTTTAAATAATTATATTTGAAAATAAACTTGAAAATTTATGAATGAAACTTTTAAAAATAATTTAAAACATTAATTGAGTAAAATATTATTTTCATGTGGAAAATACTTTTTAAAACACTAAGAAAACATTTTATGAAACCATGGGTATAGAAGAAAAAATATATTTTGAAAAAAATGATTATTTCTCATAAAAATAACATTTTTGACATAAGTTTTTGAAAATGAAGGGAAAATAAGTATTATAATCATAGAACTAGTGGAGAAGAAAACTCATGAGTTTCTTTAGATATGGATGATAATACTTTTTTAATGGAATATCATCATGAAAAATATGGACAAACAATGAGATCATAAAATAAAACCTTTACCAATATATAACGTTTAATGGTAAGACCCATGAAAGAGAGATCTTCAAATGAGTTTGTAAGCCCCCCGTAATTTACATTTTATAGATAATAATATAATTTAATTGGATGTATTTACAACACATAATATATAAATTTGGTAGATTAGATATGTGTCTCATGAGAAATAAAAGTGAGACATAAATCATTTCCCATAAGACTTAAATTATATCATAATCCTTCAAAAAAAATATAATGAATATAATTTTAATATAAATATATTAAAAAAATATTATATAACATACCATATATTATTTTCTTAATAATATTTATTACTCATTCTATAATAGTTATATATTAATGTCACATTTAGAGTAATAACAAATTTTCTTTTCATATAGGTTTTGAATTGTTATTATTTAGTCCTTTTATATAGATCAGGTGTTATTAAAATAAATCATTTTTAACATGATATTAATATCATATATATTCAGTAATTATCTATTAGTGTGATGCATAAAATTTAGAGATTGAAAAATAAATAATCTTTTTTTGGAGAAGGTAAGTCATCTTTGTGCATGAACACTCCTTCAATTAAATTATTGGACTGAAAGAAAGAAAGTGATATGATATATTAAAATTAAATAATCAATTTTATGTCCTATAAATCATAATTTTTTACTATATCCATCCTTAATAATTCTCATGTAAATCATGAACAAATCATACTACTTTTCAAGGTGGTAGTTCGTTGTATACACGATCGACGTTATCATATTCACGCAAAATGGAATGCATGAAGTTATGTCTCATATAAAAATTAATGAATCATAATATCATAAAATATATCATATATATCATATAGAAACAATAATCGTATAATTATTTCTTACTGTGAGAGGTGCTAATGAAGAATCAAATGACATCGGTTCGTGATGTGGTAATCCATAGAAAACATGAAAAACGATTTCATAACCCATTTAATGGATGTGTATATGGTTGATTGGAATTTTAATAAAATAAAAATAATATAATTATATATATGATACTAATTTTATTAAATAACCATTGTAAATAATAAATCATGGAGGTGTAAGAGGAAATAAAATAAAAATTATTGTTGAATAACATTACAAATTATTCAGGTACCCTCCATAGGTTTGTAAGAAATCCTCCCTCGGATGGATTTATTACCATATAAACACTTATATTATTATTATAGGGAATTTGGGATGTGATTTGGGTTCTGTTTGGACAAGACAAATGGATTGATAGAAGTGAATAAGAGAGGGTTTTGAGTGCCCATTTATAATTGAGGAGGAGTTTCATTATTATAAATACATAAAAGTATTCACTATTTTAAGTATTATTTTACCTAATGTATAAAAAATGAAAAATTATGTAGAGGAAAAAGATATGGTTTGAATAAAACTCCACAAAATTGATGAAACACATTTCTATAATGTAGCTCTTTAGTCCGTAATATTTCTCACTTTTAACACATCAGTTTATAATTATGAAAACTAATATAATTCACCATGTTAATCTATCCATTAAGACAAAGAAACAAATTTATCATGATGAAATTTTCATTTATCATTCAAAATAAAATTTATATCCGAATATAAGTTGTTTTTTATTATATCACAAAGCTATATAGATATTAAACTCATGGAAGGTTCTTTTTTTTTGGTGTTCTTTACTCAATATATTATATAGGTCGTATTCATGTAATTGTTTAGAAAAAACACATGAAAATAGAAAATAAGGTGATAATGGAATAAATATTGATAAAATATGTTTTTTGGAAAAACACATGGTTAATTATACCCCATATGATTACTGATTAATCACTCAATAATCTCATTCTTAGGTTAGTAAAGGTAATTATTTTTAACTTTTTCACAAATCATTTTGTTAAAAAATTATTTTCAATATATTAAATATTATGAATTATATTTATTAAAAATATTGAAATATAATTTTTTTTAATTCATTTCATATAAGATAAAAAATTAATTTAAAATTAATCCCATAGATGTGAAAAGAATGCGGGTTTTTAAGGAGAAAATGTGGGAATGTTTACTATGTATTCTTATATACTTTTAGAAAAAATATTCAAATAAATTACATTGGATTAATAGATGAATTAATGAAATATTTTTACTTTATGAAAAATTCAAAAATTAATTATATATTACGCATTTTTTATCCCATGAAAAAACATTCAATTAAAATTTAGTATTTTTTACTATTCTTAAATTAAAGAAACATCGCCAAAAATTCCCAAAAAATAATTATGAAAATTTATTTATTGTTGTTTAAAAATTAACATTATTTTAAATATTTTAAATTCAAAATGTGTTAAATATCAACATTATTAGTTTTCAAAAAAGTCGTAAAAATTATTTCTTTTCTAAAATAATAATATTGAAACATGTAATGACTTTACTAAAATATTGAGTATTTTTTAAAAAATATATCTTCATTATACAAAAACATTAGAAAGGATATTTAAAATATATTTTGTATTATTTATATTACTATTTCTAATGTCTATGTTATAATGGTAACATTATAATAATTATAATTATAATAGCATATAATTGTTGAGTAAAACTGAGTCTTGCGTATAGCACAAGATGAACTCAATGGCGCATGTCATTCAAGATAAGATAGTGATGTTTGTAGCACAAATTTAACAATTTATTGCATGTAACACAAAATAAAATAGTCATTTTGGGTTACTCAATCCAAAATCAGTGTTGTTTGTAACAAAAAATATAGAAAAAAAATTCATTTGAAAAAAAAATTCATAAAATCACATTTCGTTATATTTATTCAAAAATGTGTATACTCACGATCACACCTAAGGGTGACTCACTGGCTTTATTTTTCCATTGAATGTTTTTTAAAATTAAATTATTAATTAAATTGTATGAACCCTATGGGTCACTAACAAATTCCATGTGTTATGTTCATGCATCAACTTCAGACTAGTGGGTGATTGGGGATTTTAAGAAGGAATCCTTCATTTATTTTTTTACCTCAGGGATACCATTTAGGATTCATATGATTACTCTCTATTTTAGAGGACCCATTAGGGAATTCCGATAATATATGCAAACTTATAGGATCCCATGAGGGATGCCTTAATTATTTATGGTCTATAAGGATCCCAGGTTGGATTTATCTCAGGAGTACTGACTTAGGGGACACTGTGGGTACCGAGTTTTTGACATAAAAATAATTAATTCATAGTGGGATCAGGTACATATGGTAATCAGTATCACATTATAACATGTAAAAAAATTGATCTAACAATCTATGATATTAGTGGTGTTTTAGGAGTTTTTAGGAACTTATTCTATTGTTTATTCTTTCCATTTTGTTTGTTGATGTATTAATTGATTCCCTTCATGCTTCCCTTAACTGGACCTATGATCCTAGCATGATGAGATGATATTAATTGAGAGTTTATATATTTTACTCATGATATATGGATTCCTAGAAATTTTTGGTTTGGGATTCCTAGTGGTACTACCTAGGATCTGACCTTTAATGAATATTATTTGATTATTACATTTTAAGGATACCCATATATGATTCTTGGGATCTGACCATGATACTACATGTTTGATTTTCATGGGTATCTCCTAATTGAATTGTTGAAAATGGTGTTTCACATAATTATTTTTTTGTTTGACATAGAGTCTCATTCACCTATATATTGATATTGACCAAGGTGTTTCAAATTATTATTGGATTTTTGGAGATTATGTCCCAAACACATTGATTTGGATATTGGATAGGGAATTATTTATTATTATTGGACCGTTGGACAATAATATTCATGAAACTTTTATGGGATGTTGGGAATGATGACCCACATAATTCAAATTTATTAATGGATAGGATTCTTTGTATCCCCTAAGGGATGTTGGGATAATTCCATAATTTAAACCCTTTCACCATGATGATTATGCATGGATCTCTTTGTTTTATGCCATGGGTCCTTAATAGTACTATTTATATATATGTACATATATGTTTATACGTATATAGTAAATATATATAAAAACATAAATATATATAATTATATACATATATACATTCATATTTATTTATATTAATATATATGTAACAAAATATGTTCGGAGTCATTTCCAACATTTCCCGAAGAAGATATCGTAGATCAAAATCATGGGCCTATGGATCGACTGTGGTTTTTTTATTTCAGTACCTATTCCTAGTTTTGTCTTAGATTAGTGGATATCAATCCATGATCATTCCTTATATGAATTTTATTGATTATTTAATCATAGTAATTAGTTATTATAACCATTATCTTAATTAGTATCTCATATTTTCATATGAAACATATTACTAGATATGTACAAGACCTAATTGGAGGTTAACTATAGTTTTTTGTACTTACACCCTACATGGGATGCCATTGCACTAGGTTACCTAACCATAAATACACTAGGCTTCCAGAGAATGTTTGGGCTAGGTCCTGGGATCGATGGAGTTAGAAGAATTGAATGTTTATATATAGTATAGGTAAGGGGTATGGCTCAGTGTTAATGACAATATTTGTACACTAATTTCATTTTTTTAACAGTTATTCTTTTATTTTTTTCTTCCTTATTGGGAAATTTCTGTTGAATTTATGAAATTGATATTCGATAATTTACTGTACTCTGATTCATTACAACCTTCATTATATTTACAACGTTAAAACTCAAATTGTTCTCTTCCATTGATAATTTATAGTTATTTATGATGTTTTTTACTCAGATAAGAGGGAATAGTCTCCCATCAGGCACACCCTAGGAACTCTTTTCTAGTTAGAAATCACTATAATATATTAAGGTGTTCTTGAGGCCTTGTTATAAATTTGTCCTCCTACTATTCGTACAGTGACTTGGGCTGAGATTTGACACCATAGTACCATAGTTGTTCTTTTATATGGATATAGAATTTGGGACGTGGCAGATAGGAGTATTAGGAACGTTTCCAACCCTATGATAGATTTCAGACTATTTCATTGAGAAAACCTATTATTTTAAGAACTCCATTTTACTGGGGATATCATATTTATGTTTATGGTTAGAAATGGTACAGTTGCATATGATTTTCACTTTTAGTGATGAAAATGTTGTATAAGTAGTTATGATTTATTATCTATTTACGAATCTTGGACTATCGGTGAGTGGTAATTGGCTTATTTTGAAACCTTGACCAAAAATAAAGAGACATCTCATGTATCATACTTAACATGTATAATCTACATGTTGTAGACCTTCTAGTGTTTGATTTTTCAGATGATTCGGGTCAAATGTATAATGTTTCAACAAAAACAAAAATGATTTTCTATCATATAGGCTCTTGGTGGAATTATAATAATTCCTACACACATGGATATATAGATATTTAATTATAATGTTATGTTATGTGGATATATGTTTATATGATTCATTGTGAGGATAATGACTCATTTATTTTGAAAATGAGGTGGAGTTTCACTATAAGGTCAATATGTTGGATGGTTCCCAATTATTGGACTCCTTTTGTGGTGTTTTTTCTAGGTGATTTTATTTAATGTTTCATTAACAACCTATATGGTGTGTCCCTACATATATTTGAATGGAATTATACTTAACCAAACCATGTCAACATGGTAATACATGGATCAATGACATGATACATGTGTTCATTGTTTCCCCCTTTAAGCCAGTTTCAAAACATGATGCCTTTTAGTAGACCCCTTATGGGTGTATCCATTTTTTGTTTTGGATATATAAATATTCATAAAAACCAACATAATGGTTTTTCACCTTGAATGTTATGTTATTTTACTTATATTACCATTGTTTATAGTCTTCTAGTCATATCACTATGTACGATATTGATAAATGCCATGACGTTAATAATGAACTTGAAAATAGATGGTTATAAACATATATGATTTATTTTTTGAGGGATATTTCATTATCTTTTTTAGATTATTATCATTACAGTACTAGGAGAATTACCTTATGAAGATTCTTTGAGAGGATCCGGTCCTGGTAGGCTGATGCGTGGAAGGTGATGCCATTAAAATCCCTTCCTTATATTGTTAGTTTGGACCCCAAAAGAATTATGTTATGTTGAGCTCCCTTGGAGAGGATAAATAATTAGGCTAGGTAGGAAAACGTTGATATCCATATTCTTGACTCAAATCCTAGTGAGTCTATGTTTGGTTGAGTGGGGTCCACCTATGATAATGTTAGACTAGGTTTATGGATTAATTTTTTAGAAGTGGTCTTGGTAGTACACACGTGTGGAGGCCAATGAATGGGAGGTACTTGGGTTATTTAATAATGGAATCATGTATCCCTTTTTACCCAAGAAAGAATATAAAGTTTTGGGTTATAGTGAATGAGTTTGATGGGTAGGACTATTCAGGTACCTAACCCTTCCAACCAACAAATTCTTTTTTTAGCTAGTCAGAATGTGGGTAGACGCTCATAATGATGATAATATTGTGTGATGGGAGATTTTTGAATAAATCATGGCACATGGTATTTGATTAATTTTGGAAATGAGCTCCTAATGTGTTCAGACTAACATGCCAAGTAGCACGATCAGCATTACCCTGGTAATATGTTTCTCACCACAGTGTGATTCAGGTGATGACCAGCTGGTATGAGATTGTACACCCACATTATTGGATGATATTAAAAAATGGTACACATCAGTTTCACATGATATTGTTTAAATAATAGATCATTGATTGTTTGTGTTTAAGATAAGGGATGATGGTTTTAAAGAATTTTTTTTGCATTGATGCTTAAGAGATTTGATAAAATGAGGAAACGACCTCATTGTTGTTGGAGACATTATGAATAAATTTGGTGTTATAAGGCTGTTGACTCCTGGCTGGAGGATAAAACACATTGTTGGGATATATAGTTGAAATGGTTGGTTAAAGGAAACCCTTTATTGTTTATTGTGAGGGTGGCTGGGGGGAATGATATCGATGTAATCTTAGTGTAACCCTACTATAGATAGGATCATTCCCTATATCTTAACATCATCATGAGTACATTGAGAGAGTGTCAACTATGAATCGAGACATTGAAATTTGTTTTTATAGTTTTATGATGGAAGATATTGAGGATGTTCTCGAGGAGTGGTATAAGGTTAAAAATATTGTGGGTAAATTTTCATTGGTCTTTTGAGGGTGGTGACACTCGTTATGAGATTAATTTTGACAGACCCTATAGAAATGATGATTAGATGAGGGAACAATTGATTGATGATGTTTTTATGGGTGTTGAGAGGTTATTTCTATTATAGACATTCATGTTGTTATGTTCAGATTTTGATGGAGCATGTTTTGTGTTGATCAAGAACATGTTTTGCGGGAATGATGAATGGGATTATCTGAAGGTGGGAGCGAGACCTTAGTCTATATTTTGTAAAACTCAGGTGAGAAGCGTCATGGGATCCTAATACCAATTTTGTGATGGTCATTGGGAATTTAGATACAATTGGATAAATGGAACCATGTACTATTGGATTCCTCGGTGAAATCCACATACAGGCCTATATATGGACATTGGTGGATTCTGAGCATTGGTGTTGATCCAAAGATATCTTCTGACAATCAATGGGTATTATATCAAAATGAACTAGGTTTCATGTGGTGGCATGATAATAAAAAATAATGGTGGATGGTTAACCTAGAAATGTCACCAGATGATGCACACAAAACTTGATATTTTTGTATTTCTGATGGCACAATTGGGACATAGATCTATAATAAGAAGTTCATTTGTGAAGGGAGGCTGTTGGAAATGTGTTTTTGTAAAAATTTCACATCTCAAATGTATGTATACATGATGAACCATCACAAATAAAAAAACTGTGACTGGTAAGAGGCCTATTGTAAATCATTTCCATTTTTCCTAAAAAATTGAAATTTTATTGGTTCATCCAATTAACACTACTTGTGACACAGAGTTTATTAGTCAAAAATTCTTGTATTTTAATTTAAAAAATATAATACCATGATTTAAAATAATTAAAATACTAAAAATATTAAAATAAGTTATTGTAATTTACAATGGTTAAAAAAAATTTAATTTTATTTTCAATATTAATTCATATAAAAAAATATTAGAAAATAATAAAAAATAATAATATTTTTTAAAATTAAAAAAAAAATTATAAAATTAAAAATAATTACAAAATACAAAAATAATTGAATTTTTTTTTATAATTATAGATCTTAAATATTATTAAATAAATTTTAAATAAATAAGAAATGTTTAAAAATAATTTAAAATATTTATACATACTTAAAAATGTAAGTAAAAACATAAAAAAATAATTTTTTTATTAAATTTAAAAAAACAAGAAATACTTAAAATAAATAAAAATGATTAACAACTTTACAAATAATCATAAATTAAAAAAAAATAAAAAACAGTAAAAATATTCGGAAAATTTACAAAAAAAATTATAATTCAATGAACATGTTAAAAAATCTAAAATAAATAAATGTAATTTTGTAAAATAAAAAATATGAAAATATAATTTAAAAAATTTATAAATACTTAAAAATATTTTAAAATAAAAATATTCCATTAATAAAAATTAAAATTATTGAGATATTTAATAAAAATAAAAAAACATCAAAAATTATTTAAAATGAAAATAATTTAAATTACCAAAAAAAATTAAAAAAATTAAAAAAATTGGAAGAATTAATATTATTTAAAATATTAGAAATAATTTAAAAATCTATTATAAATAAAAAAATTCATATATATTTCAAAATATTTACACACTAAAAAATATTTGAAAAAAATTAAAAAAATAAAAACAACTAACCAAAATAATAATAATTAAAAATATTGAATAGGATAAAAATAAATATAAAAGTTAAAACAATTTAGAAAATATTAACTAGACAAAATCATTAATAATATTTCCTAAATTTGGAATAAATTAAAAAAAATTAAAAAACATCAAAAATTATAAAAATTTAAAAAATAATTACTTAATATAATGTAAAATAAATAAAAATAATTTTGAAAATTACATAAAATTTTAAATATTTATAAATATTTAAATATATCTGAAAATAATTATAATAAACATTTATAAAATTTAAAATGATTAAAAATATTAAAAAATTACATATAATTATAAAATATACAACTAATTTGAAATATAAAAAAATAAAAAAAAAATTGACAAATAATTGAAAAAAAAACTAAATGTAAACTGAATATAATTGAAAATAAATTTATAAAATATATAATAAATTACTAAAAATGTGTAAATCATAGAATTTCTAGTTTTCGAGTCATTTCATTAACGAATTTTTGTCAATCATGTTAAAATGATAAAAAAAATACTTATCATGACCTGAAATTTGATAACCTATTTCATTTTAACTTTTATAGTAATTTATAATAATTTATATACACACACAGAAACATACAAATATAAAAATTAAGTAGGTAATGATAAATAAGGAAAATCGAACCGAGAATCAGATAAGTTGCTAAACCTAGGGTTTTCACACACATAGACATAAAAATAAGAATTATATTAATATATATATACATATACACACACAGACACAATTACAAATATAAAATTTGGAATAATGAATTTTCCACAATCCAAAATACAACATAAAGAAAAAAAATTAGGTAAAATAAGAAAATAAGTGTTTTCTAAATATAAATCATGTAACAAAATGAATAAAACCCAATGAAAATAAATATATAAATCAGAGGAATCTATACCAAAGTGAATCACCCTTAGATCTATAAAAAATATTTTAATGAAGTTCATTAGAGTGGTACATACCAAAAAATAACTCATGTAATAAAATGAATAAATCCTAAAGATAATGTAAATGGGGATAAGTGGAATATATTCCAAATTGATTCAAACTCAAATATATTAAAATTTGGGGGAAATGAAGTTTGATATAGCTAAATGGAGAAGGGATACCTTGGGAGGCACTATGTCGAAACTATGCAGGAGAGGTATAATGAGGGGAGGAGTAAATGACCCATCACAAATACTCAAATATCTAGCAGTGACATAGGATTAAATGGGCATGTTCAGAATGATCCTGGTGTGCCTCATCATAAATTCATTGGGATCAGTTTTTGGTGACATGTTAGTGGAGGAAGATAATCATTTTATGAATAGTCTTATCGAGTAAGTTCATTTTTATTTTTCTCATCTAGTTTCATGTGGTCTATGTAGAACAATATCATGTACACCTTTTTGTTTAGATGAGTTCAGTGAAAGATATTATCAAAACATTTCAAGGAAATGATAGCATGACCAGGTTGTGGATGGTCGACTGGAATTCAACAATTTTTATTATATCATGGGTTGTAAGAAGTTCCACATGTGTGATCATGTGTATAAATATGTTAAATATTTTGGGAGTATTATTATGATTTTGGGGGCATGTTTTGGTCATCAATTCTGATAGTTGACGTATCATGGCTAATAATAATCCATAGAACGCAGGAAACTATGATGTAGAATCCTAAAGAACAGTTAGTGTAGGAGATCATGACAAGATCATGTATAATATTATCTGAGCATGAGTAATAACCACGTAATTATTTTTTCATTGGTTTGGACCATTCACTTGGTTTTAGGTGGGTTAGCGAATGTATGAATAAAGAGATTCTTAGAGGGTTATTGGGTATTCTGAAACATAACAATTATTTTTGAGTATGAATTCATGATCCAAGTAGGATAATATATTTATTTTTATTCCCACTAAGTAATTTAAAGGATGTAATATTCTTAGGTGGGGAGGTTGTAGGTTCCTGTGTTGTTGGTGTTTTAAATTTAGAAGTAGACTGAATTATCAATCTACTAGACAAGTGTAATTTCAATCAGATACAGAAAATGGAATTTAAAAGGATGTAATCCCTCTAAATAATGTTTTTATACAATGAATTCATCTTAAAAGTAATCTCATATGTTTTTTGTGTACCTTGAGTTGTTAGGACCAAAAATTAGAGTTTTAGAGTGGTGCAGACTAGGGATCACTGTGGAAACACATTTAGTTAAAATCGTACATCCCAACGATACGTCCCAGTTTACATAAGGTCAAAATATCAAGAAACCATGTAGCAGTCCACTTAAATCCATACGATGTTTTGTAGTTTACGGTAGACATGACAAGCAGTTGGAACATGGTTAATTAGACCATTTTCCATGTCTGTGAAAGAGGGGTGTACCTTTGAAAGTATTAGAAACTTGGTGGCATACTATTTGAAAAACTATGTGGAAAAATATGGGTCCCGTAAATGGATAGAAAATTACATTTACCTCATTGATAAAAAATGGTTTCTCCACTCATCTCCACCCCTTTATTCGTATTATCTCCCATGTATTCACTAGTCTACTTCATCATTATTTCATTAGAGTTCTTTATCATTCTTGGTCCCAATTGAATGCATTCTGGTGAATTGGAATCATAGTGGTAATCCTTCAACTTAGTTTGTATTCAATGTGTTTTTATTTAGATGCTTTAAATTTTTAACCTATTTGGTTTTTTATTTTCAATTCCCCCTGAACATGATGTAATCATGTTACATTGATATAGATTTCTCTTTCAAGGAAGAGGAAATCCTAGTAGGAAATTATCAATTCATAGAATTCTAGTTTATTAAGGTATGTTGTCATTGAAATTTTTAAAAAGTTCTAATGAATAAATTAAATTAATTAATTAAATTTGTTAATGTATTTTGTTAGGGATATTCCCAGGGGTTATCTTGAGGATACCTTGGATACCTTTTACATTTTTTCTAAAATTTACATCATGCGAAGGGAATTTGGTGAGTAATATCCTATTTTGAATTTGGAATTTTATTTTATACTTTTTTGTTAAAAGTTTAAATGATATTTTTGATTGAATATGAGATGAAAATTGTTAGTCAGGACCTTGGAAGTTGATGAATCATGACTCAGACCTCGATGAGCTTGGACGGAGCTGTTGAGATCTATTTTTAATTGGCTTAAGATATACATAATGGTAAGTGGTCTATTATACAAACCCTTTTATATTTATGCAAGATTTTGGTAAAATGTATATTCATAGGCTCACCCATAAGGGAGATTCCCCATGTTTAAATTTATTATTGACTATATGTTTTATAAAAATAAAGTAAATTAAATTGGGTGAATTCTAGGGTCCCTAAAAACCGATGTTTTCTAGCTTTATGTCCCAATATAAAACTATTTCGCTATTGATTATCCCAAAATGGATGGATCTAATTTTTTTCCGACCGAGGGTATCCCATGTAGGATGAATATTATTACTTAGCCTTTCATAATACCATAAAATGGATGTCTCTGCTACATTCTAACTTATAGGATCCTAATACAATTAAATTTTATATCAATGGATAATGATTATCTCAAGTATGATGCCTCTTTAGAATACTGAATTAATGGACCTAGTATGTACCATGTTTTTTATCGACCTAAAATGATTTCTTCATTGGTTTCGTTAGATATGGTAATGGGTGTCATTATAGAACATGTACTGAACCTATGATCTGAGGGGATATGATTTTAGTGGTGGTTTATGTATTCAACTGACCTCACTCTTTTTTATGCATCGCATGGTAACTATTGATTAAGCTATAGATTCAAAGCATGATTCCTAGATGATATTATATTTAATGGGGATTCCCAGATGTTGTTCCTTTGATATAGCTTCTTAGGAAATATTAGTTGAGGATTCATATATGTACTTCCTCAAAACCAACCTTATATTCTTTTTGTTTAATTGTTACATTTTAGGGACTCCCAGCTGAGGATAATAGGATCTGTCCTTGGGCCTAATGATTGATCCTAACTGAGAGCTCTAGAATTTGATGTTAAACATGGAGTTTCAAATCATTATTTGGTTGTGGGGAATGATGGTTCATGTCCCATGATTTGGATTATGAACATGGTATTTCACATCATTATTGTATTTTTGGAAACAACATTTCACACCCCTTGATTTGGATGCTAAACAAATAATTTCACATAATAATTAAGCCATCATACAAGTCCTTTCATAACACTTGTTTGGAATAGTAGGTATAATGATGAAAAGAATTTATTTGGATTAATGGAAATGACATTTTGTATCCTTGTATTAATTCTAGGATAGTTCCCTTATTTAGACTGTGTGAATCACATGATCATGAATGGAAACCCCGGTTATGAACCTCAAGGCTAGGCTGGTACTTTATATCAATACATATATATGTCTATACAATTTTCTATGTATATAGTACATATATATACATACTTACATATCTATTTATATATTCATTCATACTTATATATATACATGTACATGTAACAAAACATGTTTGGAAACACTTTTAGAATTTTCCAAAGCAGGTATCGTCGATTTGGATAAAAACCCCATGTATCAACTATGGTTTTATTATATTTTACTCCATATTTAAATTTTTCTCACCCGGTCTGACCATATACCATAATAATTCATTATATGACTTTTGTTTTTTATTTTTCATATACTCATAGTTATTATTATCGTTATTCTAATGAGTAGCTCACATATACATATAATACATGTTACTGGCTATATATGGGACATTGTTGGTGGTTCCAAAATACTTTTTAACCATGCCCTGATCGGGCCACCATTTATTTGGGGTATCCTAGAAGACCGTCACTTGGTAGTATGAATAGGATTGGGAGGACACCTGAGATCGATCAAGTGGGTTCGATTGGATATTTATGTGGTGTAGGGGTATGTGGTCTAGATCACTATTTTCATTGATCCTTATACTTTTATTTTAATTTATTTATTATATTCATATATATATATAGGCATCCTAGTGGGATATTAGTTTCATATTCATGAAATAATTGTGTGGGACTTAATATAATAATTTATTACATCCTTGTTTATATTTATTCATTCCACATACTATTTATTTACTTCCATAGATGATGTTTTGTTATTTTTATTGTTTTCATACTTTGTAATGAGCTCATAGACTCCCCAAAAATACACACTAATCCCTAACTGATAGTTGGATGACTCTAGAATATGTGGCAGGATACATGATTCCTTGTTTCCAAAAGGTATCTCTATTGTTCATAAAGTGATATTGGTTGGGATGTGACACAGTGGTATCTAAGTTGTTCCATTCCTATGGTTTACTATTTTGGAAGTTATAGATTGGTTTATTCAGAATGTGATACAGAATATTATGGGTTTTAGATTGGTGTGTCAAGAATAATTATTCTATTACAATCATTAGATTACAACGGATATCCGATTGTTGTTCTTGGTTTGTGATGTTACTATTGTATTAGATTTTTTCATTGAGTGATGAACATGTTCTATGTGGGGTTATAATTTATTATCTATTTATAGATCCCAACCCATTGGTGAGAGGCCAATGTCTAACTATAACTCTTTGGAAAAAAAGTCATTATGGGTCTAACATATCATAATTGAAATGTAGGTCCCACATGTTATAGGTCTACTAGTTTCTGAATCATCTGATTATTGAGTTTTACTATTTTATGTACTTGAAAAATCCAGAATGGGATTTTCTTGTATAGGGTCTTGGTTTCATTATAATCAATTTTGACTAACATGGATATATTAAAATTTTATTATAATGGTTATTTATATTGATATATGGTGTTATTTTTTACAATAAGGATAATAACTGATTACTCATGTAAATGTAGTGTTGTGACCCCAGTTGGACAATATGGCATATCGTGCCTCGGTGTTCAACCCCTTTTGGGTATTTATAGGTTTGTTTACTAAAAGTGTTAGTAAAAACATGATTGTTTTTTTCTGCATATCATGTAATGTAATTATAATTAATTGAACCATCTGATCATGGTATGATAATGATTAGAGACACACCATTGTGTTATTATTATTTTCCCTCATTGGTTTGTTTTGATAGTTTATCCCTTTCATTATCCCCTTTTTGGGTATATAATGTTTCAACTATAGCAATCTAAATATTCATTAAAACCTACATTGTAGTTTACAATGCATATTTATATTTTATTTTACTTAATAGACCTTAATTTATGGTAATCTAGTTTGGATTTTGGGTACAGTTAAATTAGGTACTAGGATATTCACAATGAATTGGAACATCGAGGGGGAATTATAGTGTAAAGATTATCTATAAGGGTCATTTATTTTCTTTTTCCATATTCCTATCATGAACCTTTTGGGAGAAGTCCCTTATGAGGATTCTCAAAAAGGATTACAAAGTAGTAGGTTATTCATTGGTTGGTGATGCTAATAGAATACCATCCAAATGTTATTAGATTTTACCTTTCAAGGTATATGTTATTTTAACCTCCTAAGTAGAGGATTGATCCTTATGATAGTTTAGAGAATATTATAACCGTAGTCTTAACTAGAATCCTAGTGAGTCAGTATTTAGATGGCCAGGGTCACCATCAAGAGGAGCTGGACTAGGTTCATAGATACCATTTTTGAATTTTTCATGGTAGTAATCATGTGTAGAGATTGAATCATGGGATGCACTAGGGTTATGTGATATGGGAGTGTTGATTCCTTTTTTTTTGTTTAGTTATCTACAGTTATTTATTATCAATAATGAGTTTGATAGGTAGAAAATTTAAGGTTCTAGACTCTATCGACCAATGAATGTTTTTTGTGACTAGTCAGAGAACAGGTAGGTTCTTGTGATGAGGATAATATCATGTGATTTGTGATCATGGAATAAATCATGGAATGGATGAGGTAACTAATTTTTAAGAGGAGTTTCAAGGGATCTTACAATGTGTTAACAAAAATGTTCCATGTAGCACGGTTATCATAGCCCTGGTTACATGTGGCTTGTCAGATCATGAGTTAGGTGATGACCAGGTGGGATGGGATTGTACACATGATTTATTAGGTGTGATAGAAATGGTATGTGTTGGTTTCACCTTATACCATTTATATAAATGATCTGTGAGTTTCTTTGTGAGAGTCGATCAGCAATTGATTCAAAATTGGGTTAAACTAAAGAATGTCCCTATATGGTATATGATACATCAGTAATAAAACTAGTTCTATGAGGTAGTTGACCAATAGATGGAACAAGACACACTTTTTCAGGAGACATGGTGTCATGGTATGGGTAAAAGAAATTATACCCTATTTTATGTTAGTAGGGATCGGGATAGTGATACATGTCTATCTATGGAATCATATTTCACTACTAATTTATAGGCGACCATTCCATATATATTGAAATCATGGTGTATATGCTGAGATGGAATATTCTATATGAAAATCTATCTAATTATATTTTTATGGTTTGTGGATGGAACCTGATTAAGATAAGATCAAAGAGTAGTTTATGGTAATTCATATGGAGGGTAGAGAACCATTGGAAGATTGAGTATGGTGACCCTCACTAGGAGTTGAGTTTAAATAAACACCATGAAACCATTATCGAGATGACATAACGGGAAATGGGTGATGTTTTGTGGGTTCTCATAGGTGATCATTTTTCTATCCATTATATTATTTATTCATAGAAGTTAATATAGGATGGTTTTTTTTGATCAAGAACATGTTCTGTTGGAATGATGAAAAATATCATCCTAAGGTGGGGATATGTTTTCCAGTCGATAGTTTTTACCCCTCATAAGAAAAAGTTCTTGGTATCTTGAGATCGGTTGTGTGACAATCATGTAGATTTGGGAAGCCATTTGAAAAATGTACCATGTACTATTAGATTCAGCAATAATTACCAAATTTGGTTTCAGATATGGACATGGGTGGACTATGAGTGTAGTTGTTGAGATTGAGATAGCTTAAATGATCCAAGGGTATTATATAAGAAATGTATCAGTGTTTAGGTAGTGGCATAAAACAGACATGGAAAGTGGATGGTTGATGTGGAAATGTCCCTAGATGATAGTTATAGGATACTATGAGTGATTTCAAAATGATATAGGTGTGCCTTGGTATAAATGTAATCGGATCTATTTTTTTCATGTGTTGGTGGTATAAGATGACCATCTTGAGAATAGTCTTCTACTGGTAGTTTATCTTGATTTTTATTGAATTTTTGGATATGGCTAGTGAGGATCTACAATTCCCATTAAATTGGGATGGGATAAGTGTAGTGCAAGACTCAATCAACGATTATCATGAAAAATCCAATGTGGAGAGGTTGAGGTTTTTCGACTAGGATAATACTATTTAGATCAATGAATGTTCCATAATTAGTTCCATATGTGTGAATGAGGGTATTAATAATTGAAATGTGTAGGGTGCATTGTAAGAATATATGGTAATTTTTTGGTATGTAATTATGATGGTGGATTCCGTATGGATCAGAATTGGATGTTGAAAGCAAGAGCCTATGGTGGTGATCACCATAGACTAGTTTATGGAGGAGATGATTATGTCATCAAGTCTCATATAATAAGGGGTTGAATAAAAACTATCTTGTTGTTTTGCATTTGGATACATGGATTGGTTTGTTTTTTTGGTTACGTGTTGGGTGCATAAAGTGATCCTTGGAGGTACTGTGGGAGTTTAGAAATGTAAAAATTACATTTGATTAGGAATTAATGACCCACTTAGGTCAAGATGTTCATTTTTATGGCCAAATAGTCGTATTATGGATGAGAAGTTCAATGGTGGACAGTTTTTATGGTCCAATTATATGGTTGTTTATAATGTCAGAAGAAAATTGAATTTTCAATATTTTGGACATGTGGAATATTTATCGGAGACTTGGGAAAAAATAATACTATTTTAATGCCTTGAAATAATGTCTTCAGATTTAAAACATGGATAAGAAGTATGATCCGATGTTTTGTTATCATAGTTGGGGATTTGGGAATGAAATCGATGTTTTGGAATGATGTAGTCTTGCACACACAGTTGGTGCACTATTAGAGTAAACTGTATGGACCATTTTTTATATGCAGGTGGGAAAAAGAAAATATGTAGCAAGATATTGTAAGAAGTGTAGGGGTCTATTGATTATTACATAAAGGTGACATGGTTAGGGAATGGTCTGTTTGACCATGCACCTTTCCCATGCGATAGGGGTCTTCCTTTGACTGTAGATGTACATAGTTGGTTCACTATTTCTCCAATTGTGTAGTCAAACCACATGGCCCATGAATGGAGGAAAGTTTTCATTTGGAACCTCTAAATGATAAAGGGTTTTACACATCTCTTACTCACATTTTCTCTCTAGATATCCTACATGTATTCAAATATACTTATTCCTTCCTTAGTGGTAGTTCTTCCCCATTCTTCATCTGAATTTAATGAAACCAAGTGCATTAGAAGAATATAGATGATAATTAAACTATGGTAGAATCCATCATGTTTTTATTCAGAATAATTGACATTTTGGTTTACCTATTTAGGGTTTTTATTCATCATTCCACCATATCATGGTGGAATCAGATACCATTGATGGGGCTTTTTTACCTAGGAAGAAGATTTCTCGAGAGATCATTTTCAATTCACCAAATTCTGGTTTGTTGAGGTATGTTACCATGGAAAATTATTAAAATATTTAATTCCAAAATATAATTAATTTAATAAATTTTCTGAAATATTTGGTTTTGTATTTATCATGTGGTGGTACTTTGGTCACCATGGATACCTTTTGAATGTGGTTTCTTGAATTTAAATCTAGAGACATGAATTCAGTTATTTTTCAATAGTTATTAATTTTTTAAATTTAATCTATATATAATGTTTTAATTTTAATATTTTTATTTCGGCTAGTGAGTGATCCATCCAAATTTATATAGGACCTTAATAGATAATGTGGATTGACTTATACATTAGCGAGCTCAGACAGATCAGCTGAGAGTTGTTTATATATTTTTTAATGTGTCCTAAAGGTAGGTGTTATTTCACACATTCTCTTTTATACTTAGGCATGTTTACTGCAATATGTGTATACTCATGCTCACCCTTGAGGGTGGTTCCCCAATTTAATTTTCCAATTACTATTTAATTTATAAAAAAGTTTATTAAAATGGATGTTTGCCAAGGTTCAGTAACAACCTTTGTGCTCTTGCTTCATGACTCGGCCTAAGACTAGTGGGATATTGAGTATCCTTATAGGGATTCATCCTATTATGTTCTACCTAGAAGGTCATTTTTTAGGATTCCTCTTCTTACTTAATCTTTTGAAGTATCCCATGATGTATTTCTATACTACATGCTAACTTGTATGATCACATGAGGGATACCTTACTTATGTATGGACTGTGAGGATCCTGTGTAGGATTCCTCTCATTATTAACAATATAGAGGACCCAGTGGGTGCCTAGTGTATGAATGAATAGAATGAGTGCATCATGGGTTTTGGTAGAGATGGAAATTTTTTTCACCATATAACACATACCAAATATAGGAGATGAAATATTGTGATGGTAGTAGTGGGTTATACATTTGGCTAACCTCACACTTTTATTTATGAATCACCTGGTTAAAATTTATTTAACTACTATTTCAAGTCATGACTCCTATAACCTAGCTTATTATCCTATCAGGATGAGATTATATTAATATGGGATGCCCAAATTTTCATCATCAGATTCATGTTGCTAGTCATTTTTTGTAGTGGATACCCCAGGGCACTTCCTGGGATCTTGTATTTAATATTTTTTGTTTGATTATTACATTTTAGGCACATGCTGATGTACTTTCATGGATTCTTCCATAATAATGTGTTTTTGATATTAAATTAGAGTCATTGACTTGGATATTTAACATGGAGTTTCACATCATCATTATGTTTTTGGTCATGACGTTTCATGCACCTTTATTTGGATGTTGAACATGGAATATCACATCATTATTGTGGTTCTAGACACGATTCTTCATAAAACTTTATTTGGAAATTAGACATGGTGTTTTGGATCATTATTAGTCCATTGGATTGGAAATTTCAGGGCCCCTATTTGGGAAGTTAGGTATGCTGAACCAATTTTTTTATTTGGATTAACGAACATGAAATATCATATCCTCATATGAATACTAGGATATTTACCTTATACATACCCCATGACTCTTATAATTATTCATCGATAGCTTTGGATATAATCCTTAGGTCCATGGTTGTATGATACATTTATATAAATGGGTATATATGTTTAGAATTATATAGTACATATTTATAAATAAATATTTATAAATATATACATGAATAATTATATATATACATATATTAGTTACAAAAAATGTCCTAAAATATTTAAATTATTATGAAAATTGGGTATCATTGATCTGGATCATTGACCTAAAGATTGACTATGGATTTATTTTATTTTAATCCTTGTTTCAATTTGTTTATTTGCAAGTCTAAGAATATTCCACAGGAATGCATTATTTGAATTTTGATGTATATTTATTCTTTTCTTTTAGTTAATATTATAATTATTATGTTGTATAGCTCACATATTCATACAATATATAATACTTTCTATGTATTAGACCTCATGGGTGGTTTCATACTATGTTTTGTACTCACAACCAACTCGAGCTCCAATTTCACTAGATTACTAGATAATATGTTTACATGGTAGGATGCATAAATTTGGGTAGAGTCCCTGGATCAATAGAGTCGGATGATTATGATGTTTACATAGAGTATTGGTTTCGGGCATATCTCAGTTTTGTACATGATACTTTTACTTTTATTTCCCTTTATTTCATTTATTATGGTATATGTGGTCGGACTAGTGGCTGATCAGTGTTGTATTTATGATGTATCAATTTGGTCCATTAATTAATTCTATTTTATTATACACTTTTTTTTATTTATTACTTCTATAGTATGATTATTTACTTCCAGGAATGATGTTTGGTTATCACTACAGTTTTTTTCCTCTGATATGAGGACATAGTCGACCCATTTCCATAAATTATTATTGGAATTCTCTAGATTATGGAGAGGTGAACTTGAGGCCTTGTTTAAAACTAATACATCAATTGTTCATGAAATGATTCAGGTCAGGACATGATAGAGGATGAGGATATATATGTCTAAGATTATTCATGGTAGAGGGAGGGAGTGAGGTTGACATCCTACACATTCCTAATACCCAACATCCCAAATTTTATGGTATGATGGTGTGGTATGTGGCTAAGGCTAGAGTTTGTAGAAAGCACCAATTTATTGTCAATTTTCTTGAATAGTCAATTTTCTTTGATGTCTTGATTTTAAAACTACAATAAGGAAAAATATGATTATACGCTACACCATGATAGGATTCTATTACATGCAACACTGACTTGTCTTGTGTTACATGCAACAATGAATTTTGATGAAATGATATTTTATTATTATTATTATTTAAACAAAATATATATAACATAGCCATTAAATTAAATAATAATAATGTTAATAAATAATTTTTAAATATTATTTATAATTTTTATGTTTAATAATTAAATTGATAAAAAGAAATAAATTATTTAGTAATATCATTATATGTTCTAAAATACTATTTTTTAAAGAACTAATTTTTATGTCCTATAAAAAAATAAAATTTATTTTGGTCACTTTATGAAATTTAATTTAACAAAATAAAATCCATTTTTGAATTATGAATTTCAAAATTATGTTTTAGTAAATTTTTGGTATTTTTCTAAGAAAATACATTTTTTGATGAATATTTAAAAAAAACTGAAAATGAATCCAAAAATATTTTTTCTCATTTATTTATATATTTAATTATATCATATGTTCATTTAATGTAAAAATATATAAATTATAAATATATTAATATAATTTAGGTCATTTTAATTATTTTTATGTTCAATTTAGATACAAAATATTTATTGACAATTGAGCCTTCTCACTTTAAAAACCCTCTATCTCACGACATTAGCAGGTTTAACAATAATCTTAACATTTCTACTTATAAGAAATAAATATATAAAAACATATATAAAAGGATTTAATCATTATTATATTTATATAATAATAATACAAAAAACATTCTTGAAAAAATAGTACTTGAAAAAATGATTAAAATTAATTAAAATTATTAAGTTAAAATTATGCTTAACAGGGTAATAAACCATAAAATTAAGTTCTAAAATGAACTAGAAACATGTAAAAACCCATTTTATTTCCATATATAATCCATAAAAAATTTATTATGGAGTTTTTTTGGATTTGGAAGACTTTTATTACGTAAAAACGTGGGTACACCTAACATGTTTCCATAAATGCAAAGTATGTCCCCTCCCCCTTTTAAAAATCGAACACCTCTACCCCTTATTCACTCCCCTAAAACAACTTTTGTTTACCTATGATATTCCCAATTCACATTCCAAAATCCCTCCCTTACTCCTTGAAATCTATATTTGTTTAGAAATCCAACCAAAGAAGCCCTTTGAGGAAAAACAAAAGGAGTTACCCAATGAAGAGGCAATATACATCCTAATGCTCTTTTCCTTTATTCTCTTTCTCCACAACTTATATTATACTTACTAAATGAAGAAATAAGATCCTCAATATCATGAATAAACTTATATGTTATTATGATAATGTTTCTACATAAAAATAGACACTTCCATTAAATGGGTAAGGATCAAACAATTCTTGTGTATAATGAACTACCGCCTCAAGAAACGATGATATTTATTTTTTCCATTACCATCACTCATGGTTTGGAATTATGATGGAAAAAATATTTTTATATTTATATATGATATATTTTTTTAAAAAAAAAAATTATTATATAACCCATATCTTCATTCTTTCCATTTACTGTAAATATGATAATTTCGTTTGGGAAAGTGTGGACTACTGCTTAATCTTAGCAATGTGTTTAGTTTTCACACTACATGGAATGTTTTAAGAATAGGTTTAGTAATAATATATTATTTATATGAAAAAATAATTATAGTTCAATTATATTATTTTTATATTTTCTTTCATTCAATATTATAAAAAAAATGAAACAATGTTCATGTGTACATACGACCCACAGTCTCAAGGAATGTTATACTCTATTTCATACATATATATACATATATATAATGTAAAGATTATTATAAATACATATATAATGAAAATAAATTATATTTGTATCATTTTTTACATTCTTCAAATAATTATATAAGTATATGGACAAAAAAATATAACATGTTAAGAGACATGTGAAAAACAAAGCAGATATTACCTTAAGGAAAACCTTTAAATGGAATTGTTAATAAGAGGGTAATATAATGTCATAATTAAAACATATGTTGTATTATATATAATAATATTTTGATTTAAAATATTCTCTAGTTAACATATATTTATTATAAATGAGTTTTTTATGATTAAGAAGAGAGATAATACATAAGGTAACATGATTTATATTCAAACATTTATTTCATTGTGATTTGTGCCTTATTTACCATCCATTAATTCTGTGGTGTGTTTATAATACCAAAGAAAATATTCTATGATGATTATCAATCAATTTATGGGTATTTATGTACCCATTTTATGATCAATATTTCATGATGTTGTAGTTTCTAAAGTTACCAAATCTGTAATGTAGTTTTGCGTCATTTTGCCTTCACTGAGACACATTCCATGAACTTCAAAAACCATGTTTTAAAAAATAATACGTCCTTTTAAAAAAATTGTTTTAGAATGTCTATCATGATAACTTTATATGTTCTCATGTATAATGGTTTTCTATATTTCATAAAAAAATTAGTTTAATTTTAGAAGAAAATGGGTTTCAAAATAATTTATGTATTAAAAAGAATTTTTCATAGAAGAAATGATATTTTCCTTAATAAAGGTTTTTAAAAGATATTTCAAAATTATTTTCCATATAAGATTACATCCATTTGGATTAATCATTCATTTTTTTAAAATGATAAAAAGGTTCCATTAATATTCATTCTCTAAATGGATTATGTTTCTATGGAATGATGTTTATGAAACACTTTTCACTTTTATGAGTTATTTGTTTATGGAACCCATTCCTCTTCAAATGGTTTTATTCTTATGAAATCCAATTCTATTCATCGGTTATGTTTTCATGAAATTATTTTTAAACATGTTTCTGTTCCATAGGTTAGTATATTATTACATGATTATGAAACCCATTTTATTTAATCGGTTATGTTATGATGTTTATGAAACCCATAACTTTCTATGGGTCATGATATGATGAATATTTCATTATGATGTGGATAATTTATGATTGATTGTACTCTGATATTTGTGGGACCTATATATTCTACTAATGCATTGGGTAATGATTAATATATCATGATATAATGATGTGAATCATATTGTAGGGATTTATCCACAATAAAAAGATGTGGAAACATGATCCCATACAAATAAAGGACTATGGGTGGGGGTGATGGTGTGTCCCACCTAGTAGTTGTAGTGACCAATATGATGTGATGATAATGAAAATCAATCGACTATGAGAACATGTGGAAACCTGGTCTATTATGGGAAGATTGATAAACCAGATCCATTAAAATGAATGGACTACAACTAGAGATGGCGGTGTGTCCCTCCCAATAGGTGTAGTCCCCTTTAAGTTACCTGATAAGTTTTAGAAATTCTTATCGACTTATTGGAAATGATATTACATATAAATATTTATGATAAAATTCCATGTATTTTTCAACGATTTTATTCATAGATTACGATACTTTTTCCCTTACGATTTATGTTTTATGAGATGTCAATCTATCTTTGATGATTTATGTATATGATCTTTGATATGAAGGGTATGATATTCTAATTTCATTATCATGTTTAAATAACATTAATCTCATATTTATTCTTTCATCTCTCCCTTTTTTACCATTAATGAGAATCTGAGCTCTCCTATTTTTATGTTCACATTCCCGAGGATATGAAAATATGTATTATGTATTATGTTTCTATAAAGGGGTTCTAGTCTTGAAGAACCTAGTGGGAGATAATGTTAATCAGTTGCATACTAGTGTTTTTGATTCTATGTTTCCAATGGAACTAGACTAATACAGTCATTGGGATTCTATTTTTGTAATTTATTAAGTATTCCAAAAAATTTATTTAATGTTAATTAATGAACACATAGGGTCTCTATAATTGGTATCTAACATTTGGGATCTACGATGAGAAATACTTACTAAGAACCCAAAAACATGTTTGTGGTTATTTATAAGAGTAATAAAAAGTATAGTAAAATTTCTTGAAATTTTGTTAGATGAAAGAGTGAGGGTTTCATATAAATATATCAATGTATGGATACTAATAATGGGTATATTTATGGAATGTATATTCCTAGGAGTTACAACTCCGACAAGGTGTGTTAAGCCTGACTTATGAATAACTTAGAACATGACAAATGGGCCTTATTGTGAACTTAGTTTGGCACTCATGGGGGATATGATTTGGAATTAATGTACTCTTCACGTACCATCATAGTGTATTTAAAAATATGTAGTCTATGAAAAAACTAGGATAAACATAGGTTTTCTTAGATTATGGAAGGTTTCATAATTTAGGCATTCTCTAATTCAGTTTTCATGATAATGTGGTTACTCGCTATGACTATTGTTTTATACTCAATGCTTTTTTGGATTTAGACAATGGATAGATCCTAAATAAACCATTATAATTATGACTAGACAGAAAATTAAATAATTTTTCTCTAGAGAATCTTAATTATATGGGATCTGGAATGAAAAAATCACTTTTCTATGCTCACATGGAATTCTCAGTCTGTGAATCATGATGAGATTCCATGTTAGAAAAGGAGAAAACAATATTCTGTTGAGTCCTTCATGTGTAAACATTGAACTTGTTTTAGAGGGTATTTAGATCAATTTTTTTTGATAACTAGATTAGTACCATTGAAATGATATTATCTATTCTCTAGTTTTCATATCATGATAAATTAATTATGTAAGTTTATCAGTTAGAAGGTGAAGTAGAATAGAGATGGAACTTAGTCAATAGATTTGGGAATCTAGCAGAAATTAATTCCATGGATTGGAGAAAGTTCAAGAACATTTCATTTAATAAGAAATTTCCTTATGTTTATTTTACATATTTGTAAAATGAGATCTTGGAGTTAATAAAAAATCACGATTAATACATTTGTAACTAGGAGGATAATTTCACAAGACTTTAGAGGTACGCATCTGGTATTGTCATCCAAAAATGAATGTAAATTGGATTGGTTCACCATTGGCTTATAGATAAGTATAATAAGGGCTTTTTCCATAAGAGTTAATAGTACCTAAGAATCTATTGTGCATTTTTCAATAAAAGGTGAAATGGAGGTTATAGTTACATATCAATATCATGGATTTAATAATAAATGGAAGATGAAGTACAATTGAAAATAGAAATAACATAATGTGAATAAAATGATCCTTCCTTTATGCTCTATATGTGGAAGTACACATATAGGGAAAGTATTATGGGGTCTAATAAGTGATGTATGTGTGGATGGGAATACCAAAATTAAACTGATTGGAAAATTGATGGGAATATGTTGACCAATGTCGCAAATAGTGAAAAAGGTACACAGAATGCACCACCCACACTTTTGTGCATTAATTATAAAGAGGATGGGAAAAATGATAACACATTTTCTAACCCAATGGTTGGAGATAATTGGAAGTGTAATCATACTCTTAAATAAAGGGACAACGTAAAACCTTAGGCGATCAGTATTTCGGATGAGGAGTGTGATAATAGCATGGTTCAAGGTAAACATACCAACCAGTCATGAACTGCAATAATATTATTTGATTCAGGATCTACCCACCCATTCATTTATAAAGAATTTAATAATGGTATTAATATTCCACTCAAAAAAAATAGATGTAGAATAATAAGATAAAACACTGAATGGTATGATTATGTCATCTAAATTATTTTATTCATATCTAGTTGATGGTTATGGGAATGTATGTCCTTAAAATATTTTCATTCATCCCATGTTTGAATTTAATGTCATCTTTTTCATGGATTGGATATCTCAGCATAAATCCCATCACAATTGTGGATTAAAGAATATTACTTATGAAATTTAAAACCAACCTCTGATCATCTATCAAGGGGAAGATAGTTATAATCTTCCGTTTGAGATTACATCATGTGTATGGGTCTAAATTCCTATTTTGAAGGTAGTTCTTTCTCAAATAGTTGGGGAGAAAAAAAAATCAATGATATGCCTATTATTCAGGAATTATTTAATGGATTACCAAAAGAGTTTCCAATCATTCCACCAAAACATGAATTTGAGTTCTCAATGGAATTCATATCAGGTTTCACACCATTTTAAATGACTCCATATAGAATGGAACCAATTTAGTTCTTGGAATTGAAGAAGAAACTAAATGAAAAAAAATATAAGGGATTCATTCAGCCAAGTGTGTCCCTTTGGAGAACACATATTCTCATTTTGAAAAATTAATATGAATAAATGAGACTCTATATTGATTATCAAGAGTTTAACAAGATCATGAGTGTTAAAAAGAATCATCTTACCCATATTGATGACTTTTTTGATCAACTACGTAGAACTCCAAAATTTTCCATTATTGACCATAGTTTTGGATATCATTAATTTTTTATCATGAAAAATTATATATCCAAGACATAATTCTATGAAATATATGTACACTATGAATATATGGTGATGATGTTTGTTCTTACTAATTCTATTGTTATCTTCATGGATTTGATGATTATATTATTTAGAGATTACATAAATTAGTTTTTGGTAGTTTTTATAGATGATACTATAATATATTCGAAGTGAAAGGAATATCCTGAATAACACTTGAGAATTATACTAAATTACCAAAGGAAGGAAAAAGTGTACGAAAACATTAAAAATTGTGACTTTTGGCTGCAAAAGGTTTCATTTTTTGGTCACATAATCTCGGGAGATGTTATAAAAGTAGAACCCTCAAAGAAATAAGCTATTTAATATTGGCCTAGACCAACCATAGTGACTAAGATATATAGTTTTCTTAGATTAAATATGTATTATTGATGTAAAATGGGGAATTTACCATGACTATTGAATCCTTTGACAATGTTTACTCAGAACAGTTCTAAGTTCCACTGGAAAAATGAATGTGAGGAAAATATCAATGAAATAATCAGAATGTCGGTCATCCAACTATTTCTAACATTTTACTATAATGGAGAAGAGTTTTCAATCTGTAATGATGCATCCAAGAAGGGATTGGAATGTTTCATTAGGCAGAATAACATGGTTATCTCTTATTCCTCGCAACAATAAATGAACAAATAGAAAAATTATCCAACTCGTGATATTGATTTAGAAATGTTAATTGTTGAATTAATGATATGGAGTAATTATATTTATAGAGATTAGTGATATATATATATATATGTACAAATCATAAAATTATAAAATATATATTTACACAATAGGAGTTGAACATGAATTGGAGAAGATGGTTAGTGAAGATAAAGAACTATGACTTATCAAAACATTTCTACCCTCAGAAATAAAACAAGGAGGGTAATTCATTGAGTCAAAAGGTTAAATATTCTAATCCAAGTTGAGGATAAAAAATATCCAATATTTTGTGATTTTAAAAGGTTTTAATTATAAATACTGAAGGAATGAGAGAAATATTATCAGGCATAAATAAATTTTCAACCCTCTATCCAAGTTAATATTAAAGTGGAGGAGAATAATGACGTAGGACTAATAAATAATGTAAGGTATTTTTTTGATTAAAACCATGATAAGGATGAAATTATAAGGTTTAGGAAGCTTGTCTATGTTCATTATATACCATATTTTTAGAATAAGTTATTAGAGGAATCTCATTGTTCTTCAATATCTATTCATCATAGAAGTATGAATATGTAAAGATTAATGAATGAATAATTATGGTGGTAGAGCATGAAGTGGGATATCACTGATTTTCTATCTTTTTTTACTTGGTATTCTAGAAGGTTAAAGCAAGAAGAAAAATGTCTAAGTGTATTTTTCAACCATTACCTGAACAAGAATGAAAATGGGAGAACATCACTATGTATTTTTTCATTGGACACCCCAAAAAATATAATGGATTTAATGATATATGGGTGGTAGTCGATCACCATACTAAATAATAACACTTCATATATATTAGAGAATAATACTATCTAGTTCATATTTATAATTTATACATTAAGTGGTAAGTTTGTCTGGATTACTACTTTCTATTGTATCTAATAAGGCTGTTAAGTTTACTTAAATGTTCAAGAGAAGAATTCAACAAACCCCTGATATATAATTGAGTTTCAGAACTACTTATCATCATCAGATGGTTAGTAAGTCTAAAAAAATAATTCAACCCCTAGAAGATATGTTGATAAATTGTTTATTGGATTTCAATTGGTTTTGGATTAAACACCTTCCTCTAGTTTATTTTTCTTACAAAAATATATTTCATTAAATAATTCGGTTGGAACCTTATGAATCCCACAATGAGAGGAAATGTATAACTCTATATTTATGTTATGAATTTCAATATAGAAATCAATTGGGACCTAATATAGAAGAAAAAATGGCAAATAATTTTAGATCCATTTAGAAACATATCGAGGTAGCTCAAAGTCAATAGAAACGTTATAATTATTACCATTAGTGTGACCAAGAATTTGAATGATGGTAGAAGGTAGTTATAAAAATTTCTATATAGAATATTGTTATGTAGTTTGGTATGAGTGGAAAATTGTGAAAGATGTGTATTGACCCCTTTGAGATTCACGATCGTATCAGAACGATAACCTATTGCATTAAACCTACTCTAAAGGTCTCTTAAGTCCACAATGTGTTCGATTTATATCTCCTAAGGGAGTATATTCAGGAACCTTCACATGTACTAAACTAAGTGGTTATATAGCTATAGGGGGATCTTTCTTTTGTGGAATAACCAGTAGAGAATCTGGATAGTCCGTCGAATGTTCTATGAAACAAGACCACTCACCCACTCAATGTTTTTTTGGTGAAAACACGAGTTATAGGAAGCAATGTGGTAACTAGAGGATATGATGAGGCACATGTTTATTCATATTTGTGTTTCATAATGATGAGTTTTGATGGAGAAATTCATTTTTGGGGGGTAGAATGTAACACCCTGAGTTTTTGTGAAATTTTTTTAAATAAATAAATTTTCTTTGATGTTTAGTGTTTCACACTACACTATGTAAAAAAAATAATTAATTGCTACTCCTTGATAATATTTCACTAAACACAACACCTACAAGTCTTTCATTACACGTAACACTGAAATTTTATGAAACAATATTTTCTTATTATAATTATTTTAATGGTATAGTTATAACATATCCACTAAACATAGTAATATGAATAGTAAAAACATAATTTCAAATATCATATATATTTTTCAAATAGTCTAATTGTATTGATAATAATACATAAATATAGATTCTTAATTTTCATGACATGCCTTCCTACTAGTGTGATACCCTTGAGACTCTCTTCTTATGGTGATGGCCTTTATAGTTCCCCCCCCCCCATCTACATTTAGTAGGGTGGAACTTGTTTCTTCTTCTTCTCTCCATGTGCTTTACGTCCTTTCACCAATCATTAAACCATTCTTCATTTTCCCCCCATTTTGTTGAGCCCTATTGTCCCCTCACTAGAAGTTGGGATTTCCCAGCTTCCTCTTTCCCTCCAAGAGTTTTCTGAGGCTTTTGACCTCCTCCACAACTCACCTGCTTCTTGTTTTGACTGGCGTTGTTGTTCGATGTATTCCATCGAATGTTTCCTTAACACCTCATGGGGTCAAAATGACAGTGATTTCATTGGACTATTGGACTCCCATAAAATGTTGATCTGATTCATTGATGAATATGATCTCTCATTATCTTGGTTCTAGTCCCTATGGGTTGTTGAAAGATTTCATTTCAATCTCTTCAGATGTAAATTTAACTTTCATATGTAGAAGTACCCTCCTTCTATAGAAATTTGGGTTTATTTTCTAGTTCTTACACTTTCCTTCCAAAATCCATCCATTATTCAATTGCTTGGGGACCTAGTTGGTCATTTCCTATGATTCAAAAATCAACCAAAATCCATGGGTCATCCCATTTCACCAAGCATTTTCATTGAAGTGGACATGTCCAAGCCCCAAATTGAGGATATCTGAATTGAAGTTGGAGAGGCGTTCTTCCACCATTAAGTGGTTGTTTTTTAATAGTGGACTGACCATTGTGCGAATTTCATTATATTGGACATCTTCAATATGATTGTCTCCAAAGGACTCATGGGGGACCTCCTATTTCTTCTGTGTAGCCTTAGTTCGAAGTTGTTGGCTCACTTCCTCTTCAAAATCTCTTACTGGAAGCCCATCCCTTGAGAATCAGTTCTAGAATATGTACATATTTTGATGATATTGTGAAATTAGTAGTTAGTTTCCTACATGAGATGAGAAAAGTGGATCATGGGGGCCATTTGGGGATGATCTACCTGGTTAGATGGAGGGAAATGGCTCATGGAAGGCATTGTATGACATCTTTGATAACCCCTTCAACCCCAATAGACTCATAAATGATGAACCGATGGTTTTTTATACTTTCAAGAATCTTAGGACTGATTTTGGTACTTCTCCCCTTATTTAAAATGAAGACCTTTTGTAGGGGAAGTGCATTCTGAATTGTAACCAATTTATGATATTAGTTGTGAGACTGAAGAGATGAGATCACTTACGCCAAGCTCTCCTTCCCTAGTTACAGATATTTGTGGCCAGGTTGCATCAAATTCTAAGGAACTGGTGTCTTCTATATTGTAGGATATAAAAATCCCTCTTAATACTCATAACTATTTTAAATCATTGGCTAGAAGTGAGCATGGTTCTACAGATCATGAATGGTGGCAGAAAGTGATTACAAAAAAGAAAAAGAAACTAGATAAAACAAAATATATTAAAGACGCCAAGATGGGTCATAGAGATAGTGACTCTCCATAATAATTAATGTATGATCTATATATCTATGTTGATATATATGTTGAATCCATATTTAAAAATGAAAATAAATCAAACCTCCAATATGAGAATTTTCTGATTCAAAAGGGAGGGAAAAAATATAGGCCCGAAAAAGATTACTCGAACCTCCATAAATAAATTATTACTAGATCTTCAGGTAAGTCTATGATAGGTGTGATTGAAAATTATTTAGCTAAATTAACAATTTCTAATGTATTGAGTTCAGAATTGTTGTGATAGGTGAACAACTTGTTAGAATAATTCCTGAAAGTAGAGAACAATGTGGGAAAACAAGAATAGTGGCTGAAAAAAGAGGAGTTTTTTAAGCTCATTATCCATTATAGGGAAGATATACATGAAAACATTCTTCAGTTAAATTCCTAAAAAGATAAGGTAGTTAGAATTTATGAAATAAGGATGCAAGTTGTATCCAATGAGGTTAAAGAGGCCTGGAGAGATAAGAAATAATGAATACTAGATCGGGGCTTCAATGAATGTAAAACCAACTCAGAGGAATTTATGAAAACAATGGAGATAATGGATTATAAATTAGAATAGTTTGTAAACAAGGATATAGATAAATATATAATTACTCTTCATTGTGAACTATATTGAGTTTACAATTAAAATAATCTCAACCTTGTTTTTATTCCATCTGTTAGTTCTTTCTTTTCGAAATGGTCTTTTGTTATGTTGATTATGGTATCCCACTCCCCCTAAAAGTGTCTTTATAATAAAAATTTATATTTTAGTGAGTGAGTTATGTAGGTCTCTTATCCAATTTTCACTCAAAATAATCATACATTTTAAAGTAAATTCTTTATATGATGGGTAATACATTTTTAATAAAATTACTACTTTAAATTCCCTTTTTTAAAAACATTAACATTAAACACTGTTAAAAATTTTAACTTGATAAAGTTAGTTTCATTTTATAATTTATAATTTCCAAATTGTCTTAGGGTTTTTTTGCATTGGTCTTAGAAACATCATTTTTTGATGAATAGTGAAAAATACTGAAATTTAATTCAAAACATTTTTTTCATTGAATTTACTTATATACATATGTTTTATTTTAGATTGGTTTTAAAATCAAAATAGATAAATTATACATCTATTATGTAACACCCCAAGCTTCCACAGTACGCTTCCCTATGAATAATACAGTAGCGTGTGTTGTACGCAACTTCGAGTTCTAACACACACCGCAACCAATCAAATTAGCCATTATGAATAGTAATACCCAATTTTTGAACTTTTATAAATTTTACCTTTCAAAATGGACTTCATTTTTGGATTAATAATATCAAAATCAGATTAGGGTGAATTTTTGGTATTTTTATGAAAACATTCAATTTTTTATGAATAGTAAAAAAACACTGAGTTATATTTTAAAACAAAATTTTTATTTAAATAATTATTTATTTTATTTAAATTTAATAAAGGTAAAAATAGATACATAATACCTATATAAGTTCAATTTAATTCATTGTAGTTATTTTGGAATAATTTTAGATATATAAAAATTATATGGAACTTTTCACCGTCTTTTACCCACCTCCTAGGAGAATTTGGAAATTCTCATAAAACATAATTTTACCACTTCTGTGAGTGGAATTTTGAAAATCCAAGAGACATGGTTAATATTAAGGATTAAAATTTGGTTCAATAAGATAAAAATAATTTTTGTTGAATAGTAACTTTTTACTTTTATTTACCACAGTTAAAAGTAAATAGGGTAATTAAAGGTAAAAATGATATTAGTATTATGCTAACACATGTACTAATTCTATTGGACAAGTGTATCTAGACCAAAAACAACCTTAGGAATAAAATATTATCATTTAGGTCCACTTGGATTAGATTAGGACATTTATTATTATTTAATTCAAACAAGAGTTAAAAGAGTTAAAATCAATGATTAATAACAAAAAGATTTTTAATTTAGGGTTACACATAAGATAAATTCGATAATAAGTATTCATTATAAAGATAAAAATATTTCCAACATAATGGTATTTTATTTATAATTTTTAGACGCTAAATAATTTAATTTATTTTTGACACAATGGTGATGCAGTAATTACCTAATTAATTAAATGTTAAAATAATTGATATTATAAATATCAAAATAAATGTAATTTGATACTTTTATGAATTAAACTAATTTTCTAGGTTACTATGACATATTTTAACTGATTATATAAAATTTTTTCTAAGTAATAATCCTCTTATGAAATTATGAAAAAAAAAAATACCCAATAGTGTCAAAATTGGCATAAAACAGTTTTTAAAACCAATATTATATTATTAATTTATATTATATTCTTAAAAATCTAATTTTTGTCCAAGAGACTTAAATAATGATAGGTGTATCATTAATGGACCACTTGGGGGTCTCTTGAAAGTTTATAGTATGTTTATTGACTATATAATATAAAAATACAAAGAGACATGGTAAGTGTCAAACTAATTAACTAAGAGTTAAAACTAAAAGATAAGATTAATAAAGTAACCCAAACCTCTCTAAAACCTATGGGTTGGGTGGTTTTAGAACTATCCCCACCTTAACCTTTATATAATACACTTTTGAGCCATTATAAACTGAATATTAATTTATTATAAAATAATATTTCTAGCTTTTCCAATGGTGCCCCTCACCCCTCTTATAAAAGGGCACTACCCCTTCTATAAATTTCAGACCTTCATAGCATTTGGGATCATCCAAACTCTACCCAAATAACCTCTAAAATAGCCCCCTTCATCCTATAGGCCTTCCTTTAGTCAAAAAGCCATCATAAGGAGCCCTTTTTATCAAATCAAAAGGAATAACCCGAAGAAGATGTATTGTTTTCACCACCCTCTTTCAAGTTCCTTTCTTCTTCAACTTCTTCTTTCTTTTTTTATTTCCATTATAAAATAATAACTCCAGTATCTTCTATATACTATGATTTTATTATAAATATGGTACAACCATATTCAGTATTCTATCCATCCTTTGAATGACATGTCACCATACGTGCGTACGTACGACTTACTGTCTCCACGTCATGGTGTAATTGTCATTCAATATATTATTATTTGGATGGGTATAATAATGATGTGTAATTCATGTAAATAATAAATATAACATGATAATGATTCTCTATATATGATATACCATCCAATTATATATTATTTTAATATCAAAAAAATGATATTGTCACGCGTGCGTACGTACGGACTACCGTCTCTATGAATGTGAGGAGATTCATTCCCCATAGTATCCATTCAAGAATAATTCTCATTTGATGATTAAAAGTAATGTTTAATAACTTTATATCATTCTGGATATTAATGAGATACAACCTATCCATAAAAACACAACTAATGTTGCAAAATATATAAAAGAAAATGAGTAAGTTAACACCCGAAACGATGATAATACTAAGATATTATTAATAAATCAATGTTAAAATATAATATATGATATCATATTAACGTATATGATTCTTGAATAATTTAATTAAAATTATTTCTCCATTATATTGGAGGTTAACCTACCCTCAACCAAGTAAAAGTACAAGGTAAGGGCTTATTTCACAATCTCTTCATTATCCGAGGTTGTTTATACGTAATTATCTACTGGGACCTCTTTATCATCCACATCCATGTTTCTTAAAAATGTATTTCAAATAATTATTAATATTTTAAAGGCTATGGGATAATGTCATTTATACCCTTGTTGACTTTTTATAATATGTTTATAAAGGAATCTTTCTGTTGTTTTCCAAACAAGGTCCTTTTTAACCTTTTCAATAGAATTAAGGTATGAATGTATTTTTTAACTTATACGATGGGTGTGGCTATTTTCTGCCATTATAAAATCGTCCAAGCATCCCTTAAAAGATTATAAGAAAATTTTCAAAGTAAATGTTTTATTTTATAATTATGTGACTTTTAAATGATTTCAAAAAAGAGATATTTCTCTCAAATAGTTTTGATTTTATCTATGTCAACATCCTTTGATGGATTTTAAGCTTATTTGATGTTTAATTATTATGATAAAAACATCCATATTGTATTGAAGGTTTTGTGATATGTTTTACTATGGATGTGTTATTTTTATACCACTCATGGTTTATGGAGAAAGTATTGACATTTTGTATGCTAGTTTTAATACGAATATTTAAGTTATGTTTAAACCTCTTCATATGAGGAATGCATTGGACTTAATAAGTGACGGGTGGAGCTCCGTATAGATCCCCGATGAATCGGTAGGTCTCATGAGAAAAACTAGTGTCTTGGCACAAGGCCTTGACAAAATCTTATTTTTAGTCTTGGCACAGTGCCTTGACTTTGTGGTTATGATATTCTGGAATTATGCATTCCATCATTATGAAAGTTGTTATTGATATTGCATGTGATTATTCGAATAGTAGAATATCCATTTGAGTAAGTAAATGGAATTATTTCATTTTATCTTTTCCATATTATTCTTAATTTCAAGATTAAAAGTCTTTTGTTTTAGTTATGCATTTTCTTAAAGTTTTATGCTTATTTATGAAAGTTTCTGCTATATTGTTATCCTTACTGAGCATCTGAGCTCACCCCTTTCAATGTTTCATTTTTACCAGGATGTGAAGAAGTGATTTCTGAATGACTTGTAGGAATTTTATGAGGGGATATTAAGACAAGATTTTGTTGTAGTTTTTTTACTTTATGATGTAATGTAAGACTTTTGAATATATCTAGTGTTTCCAAGACTACTAAACTAATCAGTCTTTCAAGACATGATCTTTTGTGATCACGAAAATGTTATGTAATAATGCACCGACTCTAGGTAACTGGGGTTGGGGTGTTACAGTTGGTATTAGATGAAGTTTAGTACAAACCATGGAAGCTATATTTTGATAAACTCTGATTAAAGCACATAGCCCTAAGATAGACATTGAGGATTAGTGTAGAAGAACTTCCTTGAATTTGGGTATTGTAGAGATTTTTTGAGTTTTCCAAGTAATACATCCCTATCTGGATATGAGTAGGTAGAGGCTGCTCTGGCACAGATGTACCTAGGGTTAAAACCTGAAAACACTGCTTTGATCTAGACTCGAATGGGAACTGGTGCACGACAACGGGCCTTGCTGCACTCTTGGTTACAACACTCCCGGGGGATATGCTTAGTATAATTCTCATTTTCATTACAAAACAGTATGAAGGGTTTATGAGTATATACTTCCTCAAAGAAAACATTTTTATGATTATGGATTATATCCATAAACAGTTCAATTTATGTTTAGTATTTTACAATTATGGAATTACGTATTTTGATTCATAAACTGATCTAGTTTAGGCCATTGTTTTGAAATGGAGCCTAGTGGAAGAAATGGAAACCATATCAATGCACACATTCCATGTAAGGATTTCCATCTTGCTCAAGATAATTATAGTGGAGCTGGTGATGCAACTGGTGCTGATCTGCTAATCACCATACTGGGACAACTCACTCAGGTTATGAATAATAACCTTACCCGTATGGAGCACCCTGATCTGCAGCGTGGAGGATCAATGATAGATTTCTTCATGGGGAAACAACAAACAACATTCAATGGGATTAAAAATCCCTTAGAAGCTGTGTAATGGATAAATTCCCTAGAGAAAATATTTTAGTCTTTGGGGAGTAGGGAAAGGGAAAAAGTTATCATGGCAGTTTACCGCCTCACTAGAGATGCTGATCAATGGTGTTCCTTGATTCAAAACACAAAGGATGACAAGGAAGTATCAAATATGGAATGGAGGGAGTTAAATGAACTTTTATTAGAAAAATACTTTCCTCGTGACCATCGAGCAGTTATGGAAAGGCAATTTCTGAGTCTGAGACAAAAGGAGGATGAGAATGACACAAAGTATGAGGATAACTTTACAAGGTCAGCAAGGTATGCGAGAGATTATATACGTAACCCAAGAAGTAATATTGATCATTTATTTTATGGGTTAAAACTGTTTCTATGTCAAGAATTAGTCTCACAAACTTTATTGTTTTACGAAGATATTGTCTCATGTGCTATTAAGACAGAAATGGAATTCTCTAAGTCTTATGACTTTAAAGCAAATCAGGAGAAGAAGAGATATTTTGATCACTCAGGGAATAGAAATAAGGGGAAGAAGGCAAAATTTGAATATCCATCATGCAGTAAATGTGGGAAGAAACACCCCGGTACTTGCATAAAAGGAATGGGAGTCTGTTAAAAGTGTGGTGAAAAAGGCCACCAAGCTCATGATTTAAAGGGGAAGAAGGAAGCTATTGATGTCCAATGCTGCAATTGCTGGGAGATGGTAAATTATGAAAATTAATTTCCTAAGCGTCAGGGGAACATACCTCAGAGAAGGCCAATGGATCAAGGCCAAGCTTATGTTATCACTACTGATGAGGTAGAAGCTCTGAAAGACGTGGTGGCAGTTAATTTAATGGTTTCCTCAAGTTTATCAAATGCATTATTTGATTCTGGATCATCGCATTGTTTCATATCTTCCCAGTTTTCTTAGAAAATTAGATGTTTCCAATTTGATTTAACAAGGGAGTTTTCAGTTAAAACTCCTAAGGGAAGTATCATTGCAATGATGTTTTGTGATTCAGTCCCCATTAGAGAACATAAATGTTCTTTATCCACTGATCTCATCGTCATACCTATGATTGAATTTGATATAATCCTCGATATGGATTGGCTTTCAGACCATGATGAAAATATTTATTGTAAGAATAAAGAGGATACTATTTTTGATGATGATGATAATTAACACCTTATCTTTAAAGCGGAATCATCACCACTTAATTCTTACCAAGATCCACCCCCAATAGCTCAACTAAATTCAATTATTGGGTAGGAAGAGAATTAAATGACTGTGGGTGAGGAAAGGAATGTTCAAATAGAGTATGTACCTACTGTTAATGAATATGTAGATGTTTTTTCAGAAGATTTACCTGGACATCCTTCAGAATGTGAAGTTGAGTTTTCCATTGATTTAATTCCAGGATCAAGGCCTATATCAAAGACCCCTTATAGAATGGCCACTGTGGAATTAGTTGAACTAAAGAAACAACTAGATTAATTGAGTAATAAGGGATTTATTCTCCCTAGTGTTTCTCCATGGGGAGCCCCTGCTCTTTTTGTTAAAAAGAAAGATGGATCTATGAGGTTATGTATCGACTACAGAGAGATCAATGCTATAACAATAAAGAACATGTATCCCCTACATCGCATTGATGATTAATTTGACCAACTTCATGAAGCTCAATACTTTTCAAAGATTGACCTTCGATCTGGATATCATCAGTTGTGTGTGAAGAAAGAATACATTCCGAAGACAGCATTTCAAACCAGGTACGGGCATTACGAGTTTACAGTAATGCATTTTGGATTGACTAATGCACCATCAAAATTCATGGATCTAATGAATAGAGTTTTCAAGGAATATCTCGATGATTTTGTGGTGGTATTTATTGATGATTTCTTCGTATACTCCAAAAGCTATGAAGATCATGAAAATCATCTACGCATTATCCTGAAGACTCTGAGAAGACATGAATTATATGGGAAGTTTAGCAAGTTTGAATTCTGGCTTCTAGATATTTCTTTTCTTAGCCATATTCTCTCTAAATATGGAATCCATGTTCATCCTTCTAAGACCAAGGCAATCCAAGCATGGCCTGCACCGATGAGTATAACTGAGGTACATAGTTTTATTAGTTTAGCAGGTAATTATGGATGTTTCGTCCAGAATTTTTCCCAGTTGGCTTACCTATTAACAAAGATCACACATAAAGGGATTAAATTTGTTTGGAAAAAAAGAATGTGAGGAATGTTTCAAATAACTGAAGAGAAGATTAGTCAATGCTCCTATATTGACTCTACCATCGGGGAATGATGGGTATGTTATTTATAGTGATGCATAGAAGAAAGGACTTGGTTTTTCCTTATGTAGAATGATAGAGTTATTTCATATGCATCACGAAAGTTGAAAATTCACGAGCAAAACTATTCTACTCATGATCTCGAGTTAGCAGCTGTCATCGTTTCTTTGAAGATCTAGAAACACTACCTCTATGGTGAAAAATGTGAGATTTATACTGATCACAAGATTTTGAAGTCTATTTTCTCAGAAAACGAACTCAACATGAGGCAAAGGAGATGGCTGGAATTACTCAAGGATTATGATTGCATGATACACTACCACCTAGAGAAGGAAAACAAGGTGGAGGATGCTTTGAGCAGAAAAGATCATGGAGTTTTGAACAATATGAGAATTGAAAGGGATCCAATTTTCATAGATCTAGACAAACCATCTTTACTAGAAAGGATTAAGAGTTCTCAGACCGATGATGAAGAATTTCAAAAGAAGATTAAAGCTGTGAATGATGGGAGATTGAGTGACTTTGTGTATGAAGATGGAATTTATAAATTTGGGAAGAGACATTGTTTTCCCAATATACCTCATCTTAAAAGGCAATTGATGGATGATGCTAATAGTTCCAATTTCTCTATACACTGTGGGAGCACCAAAATTTATAGAGATTTGAAGGAACATTTTTGGTGGGACAACATGAAGAGGGAGATTGCTGATTTTGTGTCAAGATATATGGTTTGTCAAAAAGTGATAGCTGGAAGGAAACAGCCTGGAAGAGTCATGCAACCTCTTACCATACCTGAGTGGAAATGGGATAATATTACGAAGGACTTTTTCATGGGGCTACCAAAGACTCCTAGAAGGAATGATGCAATATGGGTTATTGTTGATCGTCTTACCAAGTCAGCACATTTTCTTGTTATAAGAGAAGATCTACCACTAGAACGTCTAGCAAGACTATATATTAATGAATTTGTGAGATTTCATGGAGTACCCCAATCGATTGTTTCTCATCGTGATCCCCATTTTACTTCATTATTCTATAAGAGTCTTCAGAAGGCCTTGGAAGATGAACTTTGTTTGAGCACTGCCTACCACCCTCAAATAGATGGACAATCATAACAGACTATTCAAACCATATAAGACATGTTGAGATCATGCTCACTTGACTTTAAGGGTATGTGGGATCAATATTTACCTCTGGTGGAATTTCCCTATAACAATAGATTCCATTCGAGTATTCATATGGCACCATATGAAGCGTTATATGGAAAGAGATGTCACACACCAACCTGTTGGGATGACATTGGTGAAAGAAAACATGTAGGCCCAGAACTGGTGGAGGAAACAATGGAAAAGGTAAAGGTAATCCAAAACCACATCAAAGCAGCTCAAAGTAGGCAGAAGAGTTGTGCCGATAATCGAAGGAAGGATTTGGAATTTCATATAGGAGATCATGTTTTCTTGAAGGTATCCCTATGGAAGGGAGTTATACGTTTCGTTAAGAAGGGTAAATTGAGTCCCAGGTACATCGGACCTTTCACAATTCTAGAACAAATTGGGGTTGTAGCTTACCGTTTGGCAATGCCGCCAAGTCTCTACAAAGTTCACGATGTGTTCTACGTATCACTGTTGAGAAAATACATGCTTGACCCAACAGATGTACTCACCTATGAGGAATTAGAACTGGAACTTGATCTGTCTTATTGGGAAGAGCCCATCAGGATTCTTGATATGAAAGAACAAGTACTGAGAAACCGGACGACTCGTCTGGTAAAAGTTTTATGGAGAAACCATAAGATGGAGGAAGCAACTTGGGAACCCGATGAACATATGATGAACCACCTGAGTCTTTTTATGCAGTAATATTGTAGAAATTTCGAGGATGAAATTATTTGGAGGGTAGAATGTAACACCCCAAGCTTCCATCATACGCTTCCCTTTGAATAACACAGTAGCGTGTGTTGTATGAAACTTCGAGTTCTAACACACACCGCAACCAATCAAACTAGACATTTTGAATAGTAATAACCACTTTTTGAACTTTTATAAATTTTATCTTTCAAAATGGACTACATTTTTGGATTTGGAATATCGAAATTATCTTAGGGTAAATATTTGGTATTTTTCTGAAAACATTCAATTTTTGATGAATAGTGAAAAAACACTCAGTTATAGTTTAAAACCAAATTTTTATTTAAATAATTATTTATTTTATTTAAATTTAATTAATGTAAAAATATATAAATAATACCTATATAATTTCAATGTAATTAATTGGAGTTATTTTAGAATAATTTTAGATATATAAAAATTTTATGGGACTTTTCACCGTCTTTTACCCACATCCTCGGAGAATTTATAAATTCTCATAAAACATTATTTTACCGCTTCTGTGAGTGTAATTTCGAAAATCCGAGAGACACGGTTAATTTCAAGGAGTAAAATACTGTTCAATAAGATAAAAATAATTTTTGTTCAATATTAACTTTTTACTTTTATTTACCACGGTTAAAAGTAAATACTGTAATTAAGGGTAAAATGATATTAATATTACCCTAACACATGTCCTAATTCTATTTTAAAAGTGTATCTAGACCAAAAACAACCTTAGGAATAAAATATTATCATTTAGGTGCACTTGGATTCGATTAATACATTTATTATTATTTAATTCAAAGAAGAGTTAAAAGAGTTAAAATCAATGTTTAATAACTAAAACATTTGTAATGTCAAGTTATAAATAAGATAAATTCGATTATAAATATTCATTAGAAAGATAAAAATATTTCCAACATAATGGTATTTTATTTATAAATTTTAGAAAATAAATAATTTAATTTATTTATGACACAATGGTGATGCAGTAATTACCTAATTAATGAAATATTAAAATAATTGATATTGTAAATATCAAAAATAAATGTAATTTTAGACTTTTTATGAATTACACTAATTTTCTAGCTTAATATGACATATTAGGAATGATTATATAAATAGTTTTCGAAGTAATAATGGAGTTATGAAATTATCAAAAACAAAATACCCAATAGTGTCAAAATTGACATAAAAGAGTTTTTAAAACAAATATTATATTATTAATTTATATTCTATTTATAAAAATCTGAGGTTCATCCAAGAGACTTAAATAATTATAGGTGTATCATTAATGGACCACTTGGGGTCTTTTGGATGTTTATAGTAAGTTTATTGACTATATAATATAAAAATACAAAGAGACATGGTATGTGTCAAACTAATTAACTAAGAGTTAAAACTAAACGATAATGTTAATAATGTGACCCAAACCTATCTAAAACCTATTTGTTGAGGGGTTTTCGACTAATACCCACCTTAACCTTTATGTAATCCACTGTGGAGCCATTAGAAACCGAATATTAATTTATTATAAAATAATATTTTTAGCTTTTCCAAAGGTGCCCCTCACCCCTCTTATAAAAGGTCACTCCCCCTTCTCTCAATTTCACACCTTCATAGCCTTTGGGATCTGCCAACATCTGCCCAAATACCCTCTCAAATATCCTCCCTTCATCCTGGAGTCCTTCCTTTAGTCAGAAAGCCAACCAAATGAGCCCTTTTGATCAAATCAAAAAGAATAACATGAAGAATAGGTAATGTTTTCACCACCCTCTTTCATGTTCCTTTCTTCTTCAACTTCTTCTTTATTTGTTATTTACATTCTAAAATAATAAATCCAGTATATTCTATATGCTTTTATGTTATTATAAATATGGTACAACAATATTCAGTATTCTATCCATCCTTTTAATGACATCTCACCATACGTGTGTACGTACGGCTTACCGTCTCCACGTCGTGGTGTAATTGTTATTCAATATATTATTATTTGGATGGGTATAATAATGATGTGTAATTCATGTAAATAATAAATATAACATGATAATTATTCTCTATATATGATATACCATCCAATTATAAATTATTTTAATATCAAAAGAATGATATTGTCGCTCGTGCGTACTTACGGACTACCGTCTCCACGAATGCGATGAGATTCATTCCCCATCGTATCCATCCAAGAATAATTCTCATTTGATGATTAAAAGTAATGTTTAAGAACTTTATATCATTATGGATATGAATAATATACAACCTATCCATAAAAAACACAACTTACGTAACAAAATATATAAAAGAAAATGAGTAAGTTAACACCCAAAACGATGATAATACTAAAATATTATCAACAAATCAATGTTAAAAGATCATATATGATATCATATTAATGTATTATATTCTTGTATAATTTAATAACAATTATTTCACCATTATACAGGAGGTTAACCCACCCTAAACCAAGGAAATGTACAAGGTAAGGGTTTATTTCACAATCTCTTCATTATCTGAGGTTGTTTATACGTAATTATCTATCGGGAGCTATTTATCATCCACATCCATGTTTCTTAAAAATGTATTTCAAATAATTATTAATATTTTAAATACTATGGGACAAAGTCATTTATACCCTTTTTGACTTTTTATAAGATTTTTATAAAGGAATCTTTCTGTCATTTTCCAAACAAGGTCCCTTTTAACCCCTTCGACAGAATTAAGTTAAGAATGTCTTTTTTAACTTATACGACGGGTGCAGCTATTTTCCATCGTTATAAAATCGTCAAAGATTACCTTACAATCTTATAAGAAAATATTCAAATTAAATTTTATATTTTATAATTATTTTTCATTTAAATGATTTGAAAAAATATATATTTCTCTCAAATAGTTTTGATTTCATCTATGTCAACATCCATTGATGGATTTTAAGCTTATTTGAAGTTTATTTACTATGATACAAAACTTACATATTGTATTGAAGGTTTTTTGATATGGTTGACTGTGGATGTGTTATTTTTATACCAGTCATGGTTTATGGAGAAAGTATTGACATTTCGTATGCTAGTTTTAATACGAATATTTATGTTATCTTTAAACCTGTTAATCTGAGGAATGCATTGGACTTAATAAGTGACAGGTGGAGCCCGCTATAGGTCCTTGATGCATTGGTATGTCTCATAAGATAGACTAGTGTCTTGGAACAAGGCCTTGACAAAATCTTATTTGTAGTCTTGGCACAAGGCCTTGACTATGTGGTTATGATAGTTTGGAATTATGCATTCCATCATTATGAAAGTGGTTATTGATATTGTATGTGATTATTCGACTAGTAGAATATCCCTGTGAATAAGTAAATTGCATTGTTTCATTTTATATTTTCCATATTATACTGAAGTTCAAGTTTAAAAGTACTTTTTTAGTTATACATTGCCTTAAATGTTTATTCTTATTTATGAAAGTTTCCTCTATATTGTTATCCTTACTGAGCATCTGAGCTCGCCCCTTTCAATGTTTTATTTTTTCCAGGATAAGAAGAAGTAATTTATTAATGACCTACAGGGATAGTATGAGGGGATATGAAGAAAATATGTTGTTTTTGTTGTTTTACTTTATGATGTAATGTAAGACTTGTGAATATATCTTGTGTTTCAAAGACTACTAAAGTATTCGGTCTTTTGAGACTTGATCTTTTGTGATCATGCCAATATTATGTAATAATGCACCAACTCTGGGTAATTGGGGTCGGGGCATTGCATATTAGTACAGTATAGGTTATTTTAATCATTTTTATGTTGAATAAAGATATTAAATCTAAAAGAACATTTGATAATTCTCACATTAAAACCCATATTTCTCGCCATGTCAAAGGGATTAGCATTAAAGTTAATTTCTATGGTTCTATGAACTAAATTTTGAGAAATTGAAATACAAACTTGTAATAAAAATAATATTTATAGAGTTAAAATATCGAAAAAATGTTTTCCCAAATAAATTAATCAATTTTATTAAAATTAATTACAGAGAATAAGATAAAATTAATCTTCACAAGGGACTCATTCTTAAATATAAAGGCCTAAATGACCTATTCACTTTTAAAAAACCAATTTTATGGCAATATTTCTTCCAAAAACCTTAAAATATTTATTTATGATGGTTTGGGATTATTTTTGTTAGGTAAAAACGTTTCTACTTCAAACTTGATTTAAAAATTGTCATGTGTGTCTCGTACCTCCATTATAAAGGGCCACCAATGCTCCCAATTATTCACATATCTCAAGAAACAAATGTTCATAAAATATCATTCCAAATCAATTAAAAACATACCTTCATTCCTCCTTGAAGCCTACCTCTTGACATAAATCCAACCAAGGAATCCCATTGGTTCAAACCAAAAGGAGTTTCCCAATGAAGAGGTAACATCCTTCCTCTATATATGTTCCTCTATTATTTTTCTCCACCACCAAAATTATTATTATTGCATTAATAAATAATTTCCTCAGTATCCTCAATATATTTATAATTTTTTTTATAAGGTTTCTATCTACACTTACACACACATCCATATAATGGTTAAAAAACTTACCATTCGTGTGTATAGAGAACTACAACCTCCCGAAATTATGTTGCTCATTTATCTCTTACCAACACTCATGGATGGGAATTATAGTGTTAATAACTTTTTTATATAATATATATGATATATATAATTTAATTATTATTCTAGAATTATTATATAACACATATATTCATTAAACCAATTTTGTGTCAGTATGATAATTTCGTTTGCGGATGTGTGTACTACCGCCTCCTCAAAATGATGTGATTCATTAACACACTACATGTTATATATTAGGGATGGGATTAATAGAATTATATGATAAATATTAACGAATATTTATATTATAATTATATTTTATATGTACATATATGTTATTTAAATCCATTCCTTCAATATGAAAAAAAATGAAACAATGATCTTGTGTATGTACGACCTACCATCTCCATGAATAGAGTATACCATTTCACATTTCGATATTCAGTATATTATTATAAATAAATATATATTTATTATAAATGATATTGATATCATGTTTTACATTCTTTAAACTGTTATATAATTATGATGAGTAAATGTATAACAAATTAAGACACATGCGAATAATAATCGGATGTTACCCGACGAAAAATCATAACATGGAATTGTTAATAAGTAGGTAATATGAAGTAATAAACAAATATATATGTTATTATATTTAGTAATATGGCTCATTAAAATTTTTATAGTAAAATTATATTTAATATAAAAATAGGTTTTTAAGAAAAATATGTGAATCAAGACATAAGGTAAGGGGATTTCTGGTCTCACTTATATTTGTGTGAGGTTTATGACTTATTCACCGCTAATTTCTATTTGATGGTTTATATTCTTCTCATAAATATATTCATGGATTTTTTTTTTCCTTAAATTTTTGGGTATTTGCATATCCATTTGATTATCTATCTTTCACGGGGTATATGTTTCAAAAGTTTCCAAATCAAAAAATAGTTTTTTATCATTTATTTTACTTTGAGAAACATTCCATGAACATAAAAACCCATGTTTTCACAAATTTATTATAGATTAATTTTCAATGAAATGGGTTTTATGGGGTGTCGAGATTCCTTTATATGATTTCAATGAAAATGGTTTTCTATCTTCCATTAAAAATTTACAATTTTCTTAAAAGAAAATTGTTAGATAATACAAAATATTTTCCTTAATATATATTTTTTAAAGATACTTAAATTCTATTTTCTATATAAAATGATATCTATTGGTGTAACTAATGCCTTTATTGGAAATTATCTAATGGTTAAATTCAATTTATTTATTTTAATGGTTTATGTTTTTATTGCATCATTTTTACGAAACCCGGTTTTCGTTTGGGGGTTATATGTTTATGAAATTCATTTCTATTCTACGTGTTTTATCTATTGGAAACACGCTTATATTCATGAGTTCTATTTTTATGAAATGACTATGAAATCTGTATATTTTCCCATAGTCTATGATATGATTACATTTTTGTGAAACCCATTTAATTTCTTGGGTTATGATAGGATGTTTATTAATCCACCCTTTTTATGGGACAAGATATGATGAAATATTTATTATATTGTGGCATATTTAAAATTTATTTTGTAATTAAATACAAGGAAACTATATCACCATACAATTAATTAGGTATAAATTTATATCCCATGACATAATTATGGGCACCATGTTCATGGGCTTGATCAACTATGGGAAGATAGGAAAACATCGATCCACTAAAAGGAAAGGACAATGACTGTGGATGGAGGTGTGTCCCATCCAGTAGGTGTTGTCCCCGTGAAGATAATAAAATAGGGAAACCCAATCCACTTTTGTAATATAGGAAACCATATCCATTATTAGTGAAGTACTAAAAATGGGGATGGAGGTGTTTTCCTACCATTAGGTTTAGTCCCAATGAATTTACTTGATAATTTATTTCAATATATCTTTAATTAATAGAATGATTTTACTTGTTTATGTGTATTCCAAAATTCCATTTATTATTCATATTTATTGTTTCATAGATTATTATATTCTTTTGATAATGATTCATTTAATATGAAATTTCATTCTTTATGATATGATTCAAGTTTATGATATTTGATATGAACGGTATAATCTTATAATGTCATGATCACATTCTCATAACATTATGATCATGTTTATGCATTCATATCTCCACTTTTTCCCATTATCGAGTATCTGAGCTCACCCCTTTTCATGATTCAATTACATAGGTTATGATGATATGTATTAGGTATGATGTGTCTATAAAGGGGTGATAGTCATGAATAACATAGTAGTAAATAATATATCTCACTTAAGTACCAGTATTTATGATTCCATGTTTCCAAGGAACTAGAATAATATGGTCATTGGGAATCTGTTTCAATAATGTATTATATATTATGAAAATGTATTGAAATGTTAATATAAGAAAATATAGGTTCTATATATTTGGGATTTCATATTTTTATTATTTTTATTATTTATTGGGTTTTGATATGGTAATTCATAATGAGATAATGAGAATGGGTAGTGAGCAGGGGTTGGCTAATGAGATGATAATAGTTCTAGAAGAGACAATATAAAAGTACATAATATAGTTTTTTGAGTGAAGGAAACTACTGGGGATTGTTTTTGTTTGTAGAAATTCAATATTCTTATGATATTACATTACTTTTCATTAATTCATGATTTGGTGAGCAAGAATTAGTGAGGTTGGTGGAATTTTCCATACTTCTAGGAGCATGTTAGTTCTGTTGTGTTTTAATTGGATCATTTTGATTTCCTTTTTCACATTATCATAAGAGAATTTGGGTATGATATAATTTATTATAAATTTTATTCTAACCCCATATATTTAAATATATTTCATATGTTTTTAGGAGGTTTTTGGTGATCGAGTTTGACATTACAAGATTGGAGTTTGGAACTGATGAGTTGCAACCACTATGTTGATTTATTTATATTTTTTTATTTAGTGAATTATTGAATTTATTTGTAATCATTCATTTTTTTATTTGTTATATGGAAATTTTCTTCAATTAATACGTCATAGTGGATTTTTTGGTGGATTATGCTATGATGGAGGGAAATATTTTAGGTTAATGCCTCTAATTAGGTTTGATATATCTTGGATGGTAGTAACTTACCTTGGGCATACTTGAGGTGGGCATCAGGGTTCACTCTAATTTAAGTTATCATCCTTGGTTTGGTTCCCAATCAGAGAAGGTCGTGACTATTCAAAAGTTGTCAAATTTTTATGGATGAGCTAGATCTTTCAATAGATAGGTTCTCCCAACCAGTTCATTAGTAAATGATGTGTGGAATATTAAATTTCCATTAATTGGCGGTCATATATATGATTAAAATAGGTGATCAATAGTCCCCAATGTATGTGGTGGGATGTCCATGAAATTCATAATATGGTGTGACCCGTTTACCAAATGGGCACTATAATAATGGTTTGGCGGGAACACTTATATAGGTGTTGAATTGTAGCTGGAAATTAGTTATTTGATTTAATGAAATTTCAATAAGTATTTTAATTCTTTATAACATTATATTATAATATAATTTGCCTATGTTTTCCCCCATATACATTAGATGTTAATTCCATACCATGTAATCCTTAAACCCCTTCTTTATTTATTGTCTATTTCTCTCAATTTTGTGTGATTCAAGATCATTAATCGAGTTTATATGAGGACAAGTTATTGTAATGATGTAGTTTTCCAATTTCTCATGCCAAAATACTATGCCCATACTAGTGGTCACTACATGACCATAAATGTGCTTCTATATACACAAGATGCTTTCGACTAGCAATGGGTTTCTAGAGTAAAATAATGGGGAGACAATACCACCATATCATAGTGCAAAATAATAATTAAATAACCAATAACCATCCATAGATAATGAAATAATGTAATAGATAATACAAAATAATTTATTAATGTTTTCAAACAATATTACATAATGATTATCCTCTTAGGTATATCATATTTTCATGAACTGAAAATAATAAAGAACAAACCACCACTAATTATGCCTCTATCTATCACCATTCCCCTACCACAAATATAATATATAATCCAATAAGATATATCCTATTAAATCAAATAATACTATGAATTTTTTTCCCACATGGACCTAAAATAGGTGAAATGATTTATGTTTACTGATGTCTCATGGCCACTAGAGTAGGTTGTGACTACATAAATTAATAGGGAACCACCATCATGGTCCCTTATATAACATCTAAATTTAGTTTATGTTTGTTTTATATAAAAAAAGTAATTCATGTAATAATTAAAACTAGAAAATTAAATAAATAAAAATCATCGACCCTCAAAACAAGGTGACTCTCGAGATTATCTATACCTGTAAGGGTCTCATGTCAATATAAGTTGAAAATTTCTGAGGGAACATGAATTCTAACTTTAATTAAGGAAATATTTTATAAATTGAACATTGAACCAATAATTTAAAGGATTAATCCTATCAAATTCCTAATTTTGGACATGGGATGAACTCTATTTGGTGTTATGGCAGCTTAAATATCAACAGAAATGCATTGAGGGTGGTTGAGGATGTGGTAGAACACTACCAAAACCACTATGAGCCCCTCACCAAGCTGACAGGAGAAAAAAAATCAAATTACTCATTTACCCCTCATTTTTATGGGGGAATCCACATCATTTATTCTCATGTGTAAAAAATCATGGGGGTTTGGAGTCCCTTTCTCACCTCTTATTCCACATGGTTGGGTGTCATGTTCATATAAATTTTTCCTGTTGATTAATGTATGGTTATCCACTTTTTCCATCATCACTTATTCTCCCCTAGAGGCTGAATTGTATTTTTTCAGTTAGGAATTCTAAGATAATTTATCAAGAGAATGTTGAAATCGACGATTCTTATTGCTCCTTGACATGATGAATCATAACTATTTCCATTATATACATCAAATTTTTTGTTGTTCATTAGTTCATTTAGGATACATTGTGACATTATATTATTTATGGGATTGCCAATTTTTTCAATTTAAATTATTTATGGAGTCACCATTATATTATATTATTCTTAACCATGATCTTTTTGGAGATTTGTTGCAGACCTCTTGTGGGTGTTTGGATTCAGTTATGGGTTTACAATGAAACCTTGATAGAATTTAAGAATTTTTCCTAAATTGAATTATATTTTTAGTAAGTTAATAAATTATGATTTTTGGTTTTTGGTTTTCTTCGAATTATTTAATAACTCTCATTTTACAGTGATGGATAGTTAGACATGGATTTTAATTAAAATGCCAAGGTAGAGAAACCTATCCAGAAATTATAACATTATGATTCCCTTAATAAGTTTGGTTGTCTCATTTTATGCACTAGGGTATTTATTTTATATGTTATGTGGAATGTTGTATGTGGTACACCACCGAGGAAATTTTCCTGGTTAAATTAGTTTCATTTATTTTTTAAATTAATAGTTTGATTCTAATAGAAATTTATTACTCGAAATAATTAATATATATCCTCGTGTATATATTACTTATCTTGACCATTGATTGATGAGACCTTGGACCTTAATTCTAGAATAATGAGGTTTATATCCTCTTTGAGGTAATGACTATAACATGGGACACCCGATGAAAATAATTTGGATGGTACACAATGATTTTCCACAATCACTTCCTTATAGGTGATGAATGACCTAATGATAATTATCATATATGTGGGATATGTTTAACCAAGTGACACCCTAGAACGGTTATACTCAATGAGATTGTAAATGAATGATGAACCCTTAATTAATATAATTTCCCAAGGTGTATAGTTATTAAGATGCTTGATAAGTTATTGTTTGTATGAATATACCTCGTGTTATCCTAGATATGAATGAGGGATGTGAGCTCACCCCATAGACGTTTTCAAATATAAAAAAATCCTTGAGGAAGATAAATCCGATTGTGGTCTAGTTATTCAATTAGGAATAACAACCATCATGGGGTGAGTGATTTTTGTGAGACTGGGAAGTATGCAGGGATCCCTGAAGGGTGGTATAGTACATAATGATACTAGGGGACCCCATTAGGTCTTTAATAATGGACTAATCCGGATTATATTGATTAGTTCTCAGTAATACCAATTATGGGTGTCATTTATAACTATAATTGACCAAATCTAACTATTTTGGCTATGATCTTTGAATATGGGATGTGCATTTGACTAGAACATGTTTTCCTTTGAGTATTTCATCTATCTATGTTAATTTTTATAAAATTCTCAATGTATTTCCTGGGATATCTTGGAATCATTTGTTGTGACACTGGGGGTCAACTCCAAGTGATATTATGATCCATCCGGGAACAATAAGAATATTTGGGATGACTAATACTCATATGATATATTATGGGTATAGGAATTCATGGATTACAAGATTTCATTTGAAATGATTTTTTATAGGAATACATGTGATTTTTTGGATTCTCATGCATTTATCTCACCACTAGAATATATGGAATTCCGTGATTCCACTATTAATACACCATTAATGGAATGCATGAGATTCATAGGATTCCACCGAGGCAGTGAGCCCACTATGATTGAACAGGGTATATGAGATTCTAATAGTGATATACATTAGTCTGTGGGTTAATTTTCCTAGAAATAGATGTTTATATATATCAAGGGACTCATTAAAAACCCCATTAATCAATGAACATGAAATCCCATTGGACTTAGTGGATGCACCATGTTGTAATGAAATTTGAGGATCTAGGAGTTATTGGATTCCCAAGTGAGAGGACTCATATTTGATAGGGTATTCTAAGTTTATTTCTTAGTATATTCATAGTGACCAGCCACACATGAACATGCAGATTTCCTAGAGCCCTACCCCCCTCGTAAGAAATTTTATTTTGAGATAACAATGTGAATCGCTTATGTTACAACAATGGGGTTTGCCATTTTGGATTGAGATGAGTTGGATTTCTGGTTACCCCATAGGGTGTGATTCAAAAATATGAAAGAGGATTTTTCATGGGATCACATATTGTGTATTAGAGAGTCCCCTTGTGGTGATGTACCATGAAAAGTGGAATTTTATTACAGTTCAATGAATATAAGGTAAATTAAACTTGTGGGCCTAATAATTTATGATGGTTTTATTTACTTCATGTAGTATTTTTTGTTTAATTTGATATTTATTTTTCATATCATCGTATCACATGAACATATAACGGATTTTATATTCTTTATAGTAGACAACATGGATGTTTCCCAACTTAGTTTTGTACTCATTCTTATTAAGGAAACCACAACACTTGGGTACTCAATGGCTCGGCTCTTTTTTACAGGCATCGAAAGGGCTGAGGCCATGTAAAAAATAATCAAGTAGGATAACCCCAAATAATCATGTGATCGGGACATGTTATGACCTAGTGATTGAAGTACAACTTATGTTCTATATTTCATCAAATTTATTTTATATGTTGGATCATCCCCATGGTTAATTTTTTATTGTGTGATATCATGATTATTTGGTTCCACTATTTGATTGCTTTTATTTTTTATAGATTTTTTATAAATTTCTCCCACATAATTTATTTCTACTTTAGATGATGTTATTTTAGTTTATAATGTTATTATGAACTTTTATATATTTTAATATTCCCCTAATATTATCACATAGACTCTTGCCTATAGTGAGACACCTCTACCATATGACAAGGCATGCTTGAGGACTAGTTAGTCTCTAGACTGGAACACTGATTAGTGCTTACCGAGCCTGGGATTTGAAAAAACGGAATCAATGTGTTTTCTTTTCATTTGTTTTTATATTTTGGGATATGGTAGTGGGTATTTTTATTAATGTGTTGGAGAATATGATATAATCTGTATAAGATTATCATTGAATCCTTTTTGGGTGATATTTCTAGTCTACCATAGATGAGATTATAAATCATGATGTGTGATGTTACAGTTTTATTATTCAACTAATGTGATGATCATGATTAATGGAGATGGTTGATTCTTAGTTTTTACTCATTACTATAAGTGAATGATTTTTCTCATGTATCATTTCTATGCATGAAGAATTAACGTGACATATATGCCTGTTATTTCTTGATTATTACAAATGAAGGTGACACTCCATGGGATTAAATTTTCGAAAACATACCATATAGTATTTTACATTATAAGGAATTTGTAAAATTATACTCTATTTTAATGAAATTATTTTATCTTTTCTTCTACTCAGTAGTTTATTATATCCATGGATAGAATCTCTATGGCGAAATTTATAATTCATGAAATATTTATTGGTTGTGTGGTTACCCTAGTATGTCGATGGAGGCATGAAATTCCCTTTGGTTAAACCCTTTTGTTAGTGTTAGTATTATAAGTTCAGTTATTTAAAACTCTAGTAAAAAACTATGTGGTGTTTCCAATATATCCTTAAATGACATTTTACATAACCAAACAATGTGTTTAGGATATATTTGACATGTTTTACCTATCAGGTCTCTTAGTAGGGGACCTAGTGATGGTACCTATTAGTAGAAAACATTTTGCGTAGGAAACATCACCATATGTATATATTTGTATTGGTGAAAAAATCCTTTAGGTATTATTATATTGAATAGGAAATCATATATGATAGCTCCCAAGAGTGGGTTATGGTCTTGGAATATGATGCATGTTCTAACCTCAGGAGAGTTCAGGGATGGTGATGTTGGCTTGGGAGAGCCAGGAGACCTTTAATAAAGGATAATATATGATTTTATATATCATATAAACCATATGAGAACTTGTTTTTTGTTTAGTTTAGATATCCTAAAAACATTATTAACCCTTTATATGTGACTCCAGGCTTATGAAGAGTTTGTACATCTAATTCTTCCTGAGGGTGACCCATAAGAGGGGTTATCCTCAGTTGTAAAATCCATCGAGTCATGCATTATGGTTATATTCCCGTGGTTATAACCAAGGAAAGGGAAGTTTTATTTAGTTTTTTATTAGCATGATAATACCAATTTTATTCTTCAGAGGAATATGTTTGGGTTTAGAACCTTTATACTGAGATCAGTTGTAAAGGAAGGGATTTTTTCTGGTCATTAACTTATTTTGATATTTTCATTAGGTACATGGTGATAATGTGGGATAATTTATTATGAAATGTTTTATTAAACATTTTTTAATTAAAAAATAATTGTTTTATATTAGATATCATAGAATAAATTCATAGTTTCATGCTCCCAGGATTTATGGCTAACATTTTTCATATTCCTTCAGTAATATAGACACATGGGTTTTCATGAAAAAGGAAATGGTAAGGGTGTTGCATATGACGATGAAAAATCATGTATGATGCTTCATTATGATGACTTTCGGATAATGGTGTTGATATGTCAAATATTGTTTGGCTTCTAGAGATTTGTATATCTTGATTATTGTTTATTAGGTCATTATGTGTTCTTTTCATTTGGAATTGTTAATAATATTCATATATTGTAGAATGACCATGTGTACTCATGGTATCATTTTCATTTATATACCAAGATATATTAATCTTATCAAACATTTTATAGTGATTGTAAAATAATTCCCTAAAATTTAGGTGTTATTTATGATCCCATGATGATTAGAAATGCACTTTGGGCCTTATGGAATGATGATTTAGGTGATTTTTCAGTTGACCCATTTGGGTTCATTACAAAATGGTATTTGATCATATGATACATATAATAATGTACACATTTTTTAATGTAAATGTATGGTTGTTTCAATATTAGGATATGAAAAACATAGGGGGTATGTTAAACATAAGTGCCTGATCAAAACCTTGAAAAATGAAACATGAGTTTCCATAGGAAATCACTATATAATATTCATTTTAAGTTCACATTAAATTAAATATTTTTATTATGGTATATTGTACTCATCATATTAAATTTGTTTCCTTGGAGGATGTTATAAATTTGGGGATACATAATGAATGTGAATCATGATGTGGGGTTAAATTTTATATCCTGAAAAATAATGAAGATACTAGAAACATGATTATAAATATGTTAAGATGGTTATTTATTGATAGGTTCATGTATTCCAACCATTTATCTTGATCGATCATGACTCCACATACCTTTTTTGTTATTTAGAACAAATAATTCATCAATTCATAGAGTGATTCTCATTGATGTTAAAATAATCAAGATTCTTAAATAGATATGTTTATATCAACGGATTAGTTTGGATGATATTTATGAAATGTTTCTATTTATGTGTTTATTTTATATCTTGTTTTATGTATGAAATGTATATTTCATGAAATATTACTTGGTATTCATGACCAAATATTTGATCAATGTCATATATTATTGCGTATAGTGTCATTCTGACTATCTCTTAATTATGAGTGATGAATTGGATCTAGGTTTGGTTGGGAACACTTTCTATATAAGTTGTATTTTTTGTCAATAGTTTTCAGTAATGGTCAAAATGAAGAAAGAAATCTAAAGATATTGAAGATTGGTTGATGTTAAGATGTCGGGAGAATTGTTATGGATTAATAACATTGAATTCCATGCTTGATAAATTCTCCATGTTGATCAAAATAGACGATTGATGCACTATTCCTATGTTCAATGAACTTGTGTCAAAAAGTGACACATTATTTACAACATTGAAGTTCCATCCTTTAAAGGATGATTGATGTTCTTTAGAATTCAAGTTCCAAAAATAAATGGTTGAAGAAGATGAGAAGAGGAAGAGAAAGGTGGCCATGCATGGTTTGGTTTGTGTTCAAATATTTCCCTAATTTTGAGTGTATACTTAGTTTTATACTATGTATTTTTATTGGTTTTACATAAAAAATTGAGCCAACCCCCGATCGTGGTACCTAGACTCAACCTCATGCAGGACAATAGGGGTCGACCACACCCATGGGAATGCCAGGAAGATCTAGCCCAATAGATGCATAGTGGAAGCATAACATGCTCGTAGAGCGCGCGCCACCATGAAGGATGGCACGGAGGCAATGAAGAAAAGGGTGGGCATAAGAGACGCCCATAGAGAACCAGTTTGGAGAAGAACCAGGGAGGGGGAGAGAGAATTATGAACTAATAGTGAGACAGATTGATTGGTAAACTGTAGCCTCTCTACATCTCCAATATGATGTGGGACAACATTTTAAAAATATAGATGTAAACTCATCTACTCATCTCCACCTGATATGCGCTTGATTGTTTGATCAATCCACAGTAGATGGATCTAATCATGGTCATCCATCATCCTACACTGCATGTGTTTGAATCCAAGTCATCTGATGCTCCCATAACAGTGTCATTTTCAACATCCAATGACCGACACCACTATTGTATGCACCGGAGTTGATGAAGAACCACATCCTGAAAAACTATATCTTATCATTTTTTAATGATGAAGGATATTAAATCGTACCTAGACCATGCATGCAATCTTCATCATCCTTGCCGGCCACATATCGATGAAGAAGGTAAGGGTGGGGAAAATAGAGTTTTCAAGGCCATGTGGATTTAATATTGGTTATTAAAATGAGATTAGTATAAATCTCAAATGCATGCATATGACCAGGGAGAAGAACGCACACATGATATTTCCTTCCTAGAAATAAGGAGATCGTTTGAAAATGAAATGCATGAGATGTACAACATATCTCAACATGTTACTGAATGTTTTAGAGATATAAAGATCTCAGTTATTAAAATAAAAGATATCATCCTATACAAAGGATATATATAGAACGTGAAGAAGATTCATTCCATTCATATACAAATACACACCAAGACAAAGAGAGTTGTTGAGTTCCCTGATCTCGAGAGCTCATGTGTCACAAAAATAGAGTATCTCTGTTTCAATTTATAAAAGGATGATATGTTCCCCACAATCCTTCAACAAGTTATATGAACTCTTGATAGGTCTCACAAAGAAGGATAACAACATGGTTTGTGTGAAGAATAACCACAATCAGGCATTAGGTTTTCTCAAAACAATCGTTGTGTCTCGTGGAGTTAATCACATAGGCAAGAAATTAGTGCATGTCACCCTTGTTATGGTTTGCATAGACTGATCCACAAACCCCCAAGTTCTATAAAAAAAATCCACATATCCTTTATGAGAGGATGATCTGTACATCCCTTACATGAGGAAGAGACCTATGATCCCCTAGGTTTTACAAAGAATAGTTGAACATCCCACTATTGGCATGATATATCTATTCTGTATTGCAGGGGATCATTTTTTGGTAAAGAAGGAGACTTCAAGAGAGATAAAAAAGAGGTAATTTCATGCATTAATTCATGGACATTCATACATAAAGGAACTTGACTAAAGAATCAAAAATTTATGTTCACATGTGTAAAGAAGAATAAGAAGTGGAAGAGAAGAGTTTAAACTAAATGTAATATGCATGATCACATAAGTTCATGAAAAGATGAGAAAAATATAATTCAACTGATAAAAAGTGAGAAAATACTAAATGCATGAATACTCACATTAGTTTATGTTATTCTAGAAAATAAATAATAATAATAGTGCATTTGGTTATAACATTGATGAAAAATATTAAATCCAGTGCAGTTGGCGTTGCACTAGAGAAGAAGAGAACGAAATAAGTGAGAATTGCATGCCAAATGCTTTGCAATAATCAATTGAAGAGCACTAAAAATGATAAAGAGCATACCCTACCTTTTGAAGAAGGAATAAGTCTATCCTAAATGGTAGTATAAAGAACTAGCAAGTGTAAGGGAATATCCTACTTGTTTCATGTTTGAATAGGATTATTTCTATTCTCCCTCTGAGTGTAGGGACTCACACTTGGAAGTGATTATCTCATTACCTCCTCTAAGTGTAGGTAGCCACACTAACTAGAAGTTTGTTTTCATAGTCAAGCCACTATAACGGTTACTACATTGTAGTGGAGAATCGATTCACTAGTCATTCCCATAAATGGAAAGGATGTAGATACTCTTATTGAGTAGTGAACCTTGTAAAAGTATTGTGTGCATATTTTAACTACTTTCTATTATTGCAAGAGATAGGGAAAATAGAATAAGAGAATCAAGATCCTAATACGTCAGGAGGTATATGGATAAAGAGTTGTAATTGTTTGAAAAATTCCCCAACACTGATTCACCTCCCCTCTCAACGTTAGGTATAACTCAAACTGGTCCTCTCAATTGGTATCAGAGTGACAGGTTCACCTATGTTGGATTATCTACAGTGATTTTTTTCTCTTTTAAAGACTTGAATTTCTATCTTGAGTTATCAATGAAGTGAAATTTTAGGGAAGATTCAATTGTCTCTAAGTAAAATATCATATCTACCAATACCATTATGAACATGAAAAAGAACGAGAAGAAAAGGTTGAATAATAAGACCCTCTTATTTAAACAAGAGGAACTATCTACATCTCGATGACTTGGTGACAATGAAGACATATCGTACATGGAAATTAATGAGAAGGTGGATCATGTTTCCACCAAGAGGAGGGAAAACCTTCCTACCTCAAGTGATTAAGTGGTATGTGTTAGTAAATTTGGAAATTTTACACATGATGAAAATTCTATCATAAGTGGTGATGATCAACCTAAAAATTATCTACATTTTTCAGTTGATAGATTAAGAGATATTATACATGATATTCCTAAAGAAATTGTATCTCTTTTTGTGGAGTATTTCAATTCAAGCAAGAAGATATCACCGATATGGAAGAAGAAAATGATATTTTGGAGAAAGTATTACAAGAAAAATTGTTGATATTTTAATGCTCTCTAGACATCTTGGAGCCTTTGAAGCTATAAATAGATGATTTGAATAGATCTATTCAATGTGGATAAATGATTTTAAAGAAAAGGAGGGATTCAATGAGACTCTATAAGTGAAGATCCATGCACATGAACATGACCTAAAAAAGAACAATGAAGTCAAAGAGTTATATTTTAAAGAAAACTCCAAGAATATAAAAGTGTAAGAACCCGGGTTTTCAGAAAGGGTCAAAATCCAGACCCTGTTTAAATTTTTGACTTGTTTCTGAGGAAACTGGACTAAATGGGAAGTTTCTGAAAATTTCCAGACTACACGCCATGTACTTTAAGTACACGTCGTGTATGTGTAGGCGAGTGGTCGGCCGTGTACTCGCCAAGTACATGTCATGTGATGACCATGTTGTAGTTTCTTACTACACAGCGTGTAGTTTTGAACACATCATGCATACCTCCGACTGTGTGAGGCCATACATGGCGTGTAGGCCTGTTGGCCGGGTAGAACCAAGGGCACTCCGTGTTCCCTTTGGACACGTCATGTAGTCAAGCCATGTAGAAGGGAAACACATGGCGTGTGGGTTTGTCGGTGAGGAAGAGAAGAGGAACCCAGTACATGCCGTGTACCCAGAGGTACACGCCGTGTACTCTTGTCGGCAGGTTCGGAAAGTAAGTCGGTGGAATCATCCGTCTTTTGAACAGTTAAATGAAATATACACGGCATGTATTCCTAAAGTACACGCCGTGTACTTTCTTTTTTTTTCTTAAAATGGGCAGTAGCCTCGTATTGAGGCAAAACATCATATCCTCCGCCCGGATACGCGAACCAGGCCGGTCGAACCCATTTTCTCCTCCTGATCGTCCACCTAGGACCCGTTTCGAACTCTGATTAGTGCGTTGGAACCCCCCTCAGTAAGGCCTCGATTCCCCTTTGGTCGTTTTGTCTGATTTTCATTCTAGAACGAGTTATAGCCCTTTGAGAGGTTTTGAATCTTTTGTAGATTTACCGCGTTTTATACCGAATTGGCGGGTGTTACCGGAGGATTAGAATCGTGCGAGTCTCAGGTAGGTGGTGCATACCTTATTTTGTGTTTTTGTGGTTGTTTGGGTGATGCGGCTTCGGCGTGTTCTCGAGTATTTTTGAGCGGGAATCGTTTTATCTGCTTTTTCATACTGAATTGTTTATGGGACCACTGAGATGCCTTTGGGTATGCTCGGTTACAGGTTTGCGTGAGTGGGGCCGGGTGAGGGGTTGTGTCTCATCGGGGCATTTTGGCCGGGGAATGCCAAAATGGTTTTAATCGCAATATTATAATATAAAACAGTTAGTTTAAATTATTTAAGCCTGTTATAATTTTTGGAGGAATTTAAGACCTCATTGCTGGTATGGGACAACACCTAGTATGGTGCAATTCAACTGTTTAGTTCGTTTTGCTGGTTTATGTTTTTCTGTTTAAACATGTTATATATGAAATTGCTGAATTGCATCTGTTGGACCCTTTTTGGGTTGTGTTGGGCTTGTCCCGGTTACGCTTGAGTGATGTTGATCACAGGTTGGGGCTTTGACCGGGTTACTTTGGGTGGTTTTGACCACGGGAATGGGCGTCATGGACATCGGATTGAGGCAGTGTGACTGTCAGGTTGGGCATGTCCCGGGTTACTTGGATGGCGAGACCATCGGACATGAGCAACATGGTCTCAGGGACACAAGGTGTTATATGTTTTGGTGGCTTACACTATTTTGGGTGATTACCGCTCACAGGGACTTGAGTAGTGTGCACACAAAGATACTCCATGATGAGGTGGTTTTGACCACTCATGTGGGTAGAGGCCCCCGTAGTTGTGGTTAGGTATTTTTGGTTGGGGGTGCTTGTCGTAGAAAGCCACGTGGGATGTGAGGAGCCTTCATTAAATGGGCGTGCCATCGGGACGTCGGTACTTGAGACACGATGTGTCATGAGGCACTTAGTTCCAAGTTACTATTAGTGGGCATGCCTTCAGGATGTCGGTACTTGAGAAACGAGGTTTCAGGAGGCACTTCGTGTCGGGTTTCTATTTGTGGGAGTGCCTTCGGGACATCGGTACCTGAGACACGAGGTGTCAGGAGGCACTTGGTGCCGGGTTACTATTTGGGGTGTGCCTTCGGGACGTCGGTACTTGGGACACGAGGTGTCAGGTGGCACACGGTGTTGGGTTACACGACAGAGATTCCAGCGTTGGCCGAAGCAGGTGACACTCCATGGTGGCTGTTGAGAACCAGTGGAGTTTGTATTTATTTTGCATTGTACTGATTATTGCTTTCCTGGTAAATTCATGACTGCTTAAACACATATATTTGGTATGCACCATTGGGTGGTATCCGATTGAGATTTGTCTCACACCCTGCACGGGCCCTTCGGGACGCGTACATACTTCATGGATTTACGTGCAGGAAAGGGGCATGATTCAAGAGATGGGTTACGTTAGTTGTTGCATGGAGATGGTATGGACCATGAGGTCATTCCTAGCTGGGTTTACCTTGCTTTATTTACTTTTCTTTATTGGCATGCTTGTTGTAGCTACTGTTGGTTAGCCATTGGCACCCTTTTTATATTCAGTTGTGTATGAACTGCTTTGGATGCATGTTTTACTATCAGTAGTAGTTACATGTTATTAGCATGCTGTTGTGTTTACTTTCCACTGCAGTTTTTTTCTATGTTGCTTCGACTCTTTATTGATATTGGATATGCTTCCTCATTGCGGGTCTGGTTCGAGTCTGCTGAGTCTTTCATTCTGCTGCATCTTTACTGTTATACTCGGACCAGTACCGTTACTATGATCCTCTGAGAGGGTATATCCTCCCCACTATACCTATTCCGACCCTCGCTTCTAGTCGACAGCCTTTGGAGTTCTGGGGAGGTGCGCCTAATGTAGTGACACCTGACCCGCTCGACACTGTTTGGGTGGCTGGCTGGGTCCGGGACGTTACAAAGTGGTATCAAAGGAGTTCTTGACCAGGATTTAGTAGCAGTGTTTTTTTGGCTACTAATGAGATTGAGACTTATATTTTTTTTATTTCTGCTAGTTTTACTATTTGGGATATGGTAAACTGGAGATAAGTTGTGGTTACTGGGACTGGGTTTTTTTTAGCTTATGCTTGGGTGCCTGGAGCCCCAGGTACGAGGGATGGACCTAGTTGCTGTGGGTGGGAATTGTTGTTTGCTTTTGCTCATATTACAGTTTATATGATTTCCACCTTGGTGGATCACTTGGTGTGTGATGTTCCTGATTGTGATATGTGACCCTCGACCCAGTGTGGTATGGGAGAATTGGACCTTGGCCCGGTATAGCAAGGCTTGTTGCTTGGATTTTGATAGGCACATTTTTAGGGTATTTCAATTTCATAATTGCACGTATGCTTTGTGAAGTGATAATACCATGTGAATAAAATAAATCAATTTCCAGGCTTTATCTGCTTTGAAATGTAAAATGGTGAAATTCCTGATAGAATTTCTTCTTGTTGAAATGTGTATTCCATGCTTTATATTTTGTAGAATTGCATGTTGCAGGATTTTGGGTCTGACTCTTATGAGAGAAGGCAGGTACTATGACTGAGGCAGTGTAACTGTCAGTATTGGGTGACTCGGTCGTCAGTTTGAGGCAACGTGAGTTGTCAAGACGGTCATGGCATGAGGTACTATCGATACTTGGCTCTGTTGAGCGGGTAAGGAGGCCATGAGGCCGGGATGCCGTGGGGCATGGGTTGCGGTGAGGGGGAGTAAGGGTAGTTGTTATGCACTTCCTTTTACTTCTTTCCCAATGTGAGTAGAATATATTGTTATATATTTGTATGGGTTGTCTGGCCATTGATGGTATTCAGTGGGTTACTCCATTACAACTCGATGGAGTGTCAGGCAGGGGAGGATATAGTGCCGCAGGATCAGGGTGAGAATTCAGTACAGGCAGAGCACGAGCCGCAGGCACAGGCTCAGGGACAGGATCAGGTTCAGGATCCAGTGCAGGAAGGACAGTAGCCGGGTTTGGCATCGTTCGGGATGTGGCTCGACGAGAAGCTCTGGGCGAGCCTAGTATGCGTCTTGTAGGAAATGGATAGTGGCATTCAGGGTGCAGAGCCTTCTATGGCATATCTGACGCGGGAGTTCCAGTCGCAGCACCCGCCGCTTTTTCATGGTGAGGGTGGTCCGCAGGTGACTGAGAACTGGATAGAGAGTATACAGATGATATTTGAGCAGCTCGAGACACCTCCAGGGCGGAGGGTCAAGCTGGCGACGTACATGCTGAGAGGACAGGTGAAGCGTTGGTGGGACGTACAGGTTTAGGCTTGTAGACACGAGGGACTGGCATGGTAGGACTTCGAGGGCAGGTTCTTTGAGAACTTCTACTCGGAGACACTGAAAGCAGAGAGAGCTCGGGAGTTCTTGAGTCTTCAGCAGGGGGACATGTCCATCATGGACTAAACAGCTACTTTCATAGAGTTTTCTTTCTTTGCACCTGGTATGGTGAGCGATGATGCAGCTAGAGTGAGACGCTTCGAGGATGGCTTACGACACGCCATTCGGGTCCAGGTGAGCATTTTCAGGCCGGGTTCTTTCTCCGAGGCAGTCAATCAGGCGCTTATAGCAGAGGGAAATGATAGGGAGAAATATCGCTTGGGCAGGATGACAGATTCAGCTGACGGTTCGGACAGGAGGAAGCGAGGACGAGATGAGTTCCAGCAGGGTAGTCAGGCTAGGGATTCAGCTAGACCACCTCGTGGGAGTTATTCGGTGATTTTCTTCTAGTGTGGACAGCAGGGACATTTTCTGGCGCAGTGTGACAGGCCTCCGAAGGAGTGCTAGGCATGTGGAGAGGATGGGAATCTAGAGAGGTTTTGTAGGCAACCTTCTTAGATAGTCGGCTGGCAGGGACCAGGACAGACTGCAGCGTCTGGAGTTGGTTCAGGTTCGGTACCCGGAGAGGGTAGTCAAGGTTCAGCTGTGCACAGAGGTCGTGACAGAGACAGTGGGACCCAACTCCGGGGTCAGTGTCCGGTGACTGGAGCAGCACCGCAGGGAGGTCAGGTGTCAGGCAGCCGTGTTTCAGGCCAGGTGCACGCCATGGAGCTGCCAGAGGCTGAGTAGGCCGGTGAGCTGATGAAAGTTGGAGGTACACCGCGGTGTGACCGTGATCTCCATTTTTCCTTTCTCGAATGACCTGTAGAGATATGTCTGTTTTGAGTGCACGAGGTGCACATGATCTTTTTGGACTAACTAGATGCTAGTCAGTGGGTTGGAATCGTATCAGTTGCGTGATATATATATATATATATATATATATATATATATCTATGTATGTATGTATGTATGTATGAGGTGTCGTGGGCATCATGGATTCAGGTTACTTGAGGTGTCGTGGGCATTGGGGCATCGTGGATGCGGGTTAGTTGAGGTGTCATGGGCATCGGGGAATCGTGGATGCGGGTTACTTGAGGTGCTAGGCACCAGGACCTCATGGAGGCGGACACTGATGCGGTGCGAGATACTTTGTGTGTCGGAAGTGACACATGAGCACCAATGAGGTGCAGGGGTGACAATGTGTCACGGGAGGACTATGCGTCCAGAAAACAGGTTAGTAAACCCTGTTTTCTTTAAGTTTTGTTGGGTTGAGACCAGGTAAGGAAATTCCTATGTTGGGGAGCCCCCTTGAAGAATTTGGTCGAATGCATTGAGACTGGTGTAGTCCGGGTTGTTTAACTGGGGTGGGAATGTTCGGTGCCATCTCCTGGTTTCGTTTGGTAGCTCGGGGACGAGCTATGTTAAGGTGGGGAGTTTGTAAGAACCCGTGTTTTCAGATTGGGTCAAAATCCAGACCCTGTTTAAATTTTTGACTTGTTTTCGAGGAAACTGGATTAAATGGGATGTTTCTGGAAATTTCCAGACTACACGTCGTGTACATTAAGTACAGGTTGTGTATGTGTAGTCGAGTGGTCGGCCGTGTGCTCACCAAGTACATGACGTGTGATGACTGTGTTGTAGTTTCTTACTACACGGCGTGTAGTTTTGAACACATCGTGTATACCCCCGACCGTGTGAGGCCATACATGGCGAGTAGGCATGTTGGCCAGGTAGAACCAAGGGCACGCCGTGTTCCCTTTGGAAACGCCGTGTAGTCTAGCTGTGTAGAAGGGAAACACATGGCGTGTGGGTATGTCGACGAGGAAGAGAAGAGGAACCCAGTACATGCCGTGTACCCAGAGGTACACACCGTGTACTCTTGTCGGCAGGTTCGGAAAGTAAGTCGGTGGAATCATCAGTCTTTTGAACAGTTAAATGAAATATACACGGCATGTATTCCTAAAGTACACGCCGTGTACTTTCTTTTTTTTTCTAAAAATGGGCAGTAGCCTCGTATTGAGGCAAAACATCATATCCTCCGCTCGGATACGCGAACCAGGCCGGTCGAACCCCTTTTCTCCTCCCGATTGTCCACCCAGGACCCGTTTCGAACTCTGATTAGTGCGTTGGAACCCCCCTCGGTAAGGCCTCGATTCCTCTTTGGTCGTTTTGTCTGATTTTCGTTCTAGAACGAGTTATACCCCTTTGAGAAGTTTTGAATCTTTTTTAGATTTAGCGCATTTTAGACTGAATTGGCGGGTGTTACCGGAGGAGTAGCATCGTGCGAGTCTCAGGTAGGTGGTGCATACCTTATTTTGTGTTTTCGTGGTTTTTTGGGTGATGCGTCTTCGGCGCGTTTTCGGGTATTTTTGAACGGGACTTGTTTTATCTGCATTTTCATACTGAATTGGTTATGGGACCTCTGTGAAGCCTTTGGGTATTCTCGGTTACCAGTTTGTGTGAGTGGGCTCGGGTGAGGGGTCATGGCTCATCGGGGCATTTTGGCCAGGGAACACCAAAATGGTTTTAATCGCAATATTATAATGTTAAACTGTTATTTTAAATGATTTAAGCCTGTTATAATTTTTTGAGGCATTTAAGACCTCAGTGCTGGTATGGGACAACACCTGGTATAGTGCAATTCAACTGTTTATTTCGTTTTGCTGGTTTATGTTTTCCTGTTTAAACATGTTATATATGCAATTGCTGAATTGCATCTGCTGGACCCTTTTTGGGTTGTGTTGGGCTTGGCCCGGTTACGCTTGAGTGATGATGATCACAGGTTGGGGCTTTTCCCAGGTTACTTTGGGTGGTTTTTGACCACGGGATTGGGTGTCATGTACGTCGGATTGAGGCAGTGTGACTGTCAGGTTGGGCATGGCCCGGGTTACTTGGATGGTGAGACCATCGGACTTGAGCGACATGGTCGCAGGGACACGAGGTGTCAGATGTTTTGGTGGCTTAGGACTATTTTGGGTGATTACCGCTAATCGGGACTTGAGTAGTGTGCACACAGAGATACTCCATGATGAGATGGTTTTGACCACTCGTGTGGGTAGAGGCCCCCGTAGTTGCGGTTAGGTATTTTTGGTTGGGGGTGCTTGCCGTAGAAAGCCACGTGGGAGGTGAGGAGCCTTCAGGAAATGGGCGTGCCTTCGGGACGTCGGTACTTGATACACGAGGTTTTAGGAGGCACTTGGTGCCGGGTAACTATTTGTGGGTGTGCCTTCGGGATGTCGGTACTTGAGACACGAGGTGTCAGGAGGCACTTGGTGCCCGGTTACTATTTTTGGGCATGCCTTTGGGACGTCGGTACTTGAGACACGAGGTGTCAGGAGGCACTTAGTGCCGGGTTACTATTTGGGGCGTGCCTTCGGGACGTCGATACTTGGGACACGAGGTGTCAGGTGGCACACGATGTCGGGTTACACGACAGAGATTTCATCGTTGGCCGAAGCAGGTGACACTCCATGGTGGCTGTTGAGCACCAGTGGAGTTTGTATTTATTTTGCATTGTACTGATTACTGCTTTCCTGGTAAATGCATGACTACTTAAACACATATATTTGGTACACACCGTTGGGTGGTATCCTACTGAGATTTGTCTCACACCCTGCACGGGCCCTTCGGGACGCGTGCAGACTTCATGGATTTACGTGCAGGAAAGGGGCCGGCTTCAGGAGATGGGGTACGTTAGTTGTTGCCTACAGATGGTATGGACCTTGAGGTCATGCCTAGCTGGGTTTACCTTTCTTTATTTACTTTTCTGTATTGACATGCTTGTTGTAGCTATTGTTGGTAAGCCATTGGTGCCCTTTTTATATTCAGTTGTGTATGACCTGCTTTGGATGCATGTTTTACTATCAGTAGTAGTTACATGTTATTAGCATGATATTGTTTTTACTTTCCGTGGTAGTTGTTTTCTATGTTGCTTCTGCTGTTTATTGATATTGGATATGCTTCCACTTTGCGGGTCGGGTTCGAGTCTGGTGAGTCTTTCATTCCTCTGCATCCTTACTGTTATACTCACACCAGTACCCTTACTATGATCCTCTGAGAGGGTATAGCCTACCTACTATACCTATTCAGACCCTCGCTACTATTCGGCAGCCTTTGGCGTTCAGGGGAGGTGTGCATAAGGTAGTGACACATGACCCGCTCGACACTGTTCGGGTGGCTGGCCGGGTCTGAGACGTTACAAAAAGAACATGACTCTCTGTTACAAAACAATGTCAATTTTCATGAAGAGGAAGTTGGAAGATTAAAGAAGGCTTGTGAATAGAATATGACTATTATTGAAGATCAAAAAGTCATCCTCAATGTGAAATGTCTAGAATTAGAATCTCAGATGACCAATATTGAGAATTCAAATATTGAGACTTCATAAAAGACTAGAACAATTGATGTTGTTACTCAATTATCAGTGGAAGATTATACAATCAAAATACCTCCAAAATTTGATAATAAAATCATGGATTCACTCATTGATCTATCACAAGTAGCTGATAAATAAAGTTACCATCCATACCAACTTGTACTAATGTTTCTAAAATTGTTTCTACAAAAAGTGCTGGTTGGTTGAAATATTACAATCATTTATGGATGAAGAAAAGTGAAGAGAAACCTACCTCCTTGGATAGGGTGTATAGGGGAAATAGTTTCAAAGAGATATTCTGTCACATACATGACTTATTTTGAAGTTAAATTTCATTTATTTTCCTTTAATTCTTTTTTTTGGATGGTTTCCAAAGGTTTTATGGAGAAATAGATGAGTTTTAATGAATTGGGCCAAACCGTGAGCCCAATTCCAGATTTAAAAATAAATTTTGTTTCCTTTATAACTTTTTAATTTTTTAATATTTTTCCTTCATTACAATTCATTAATGGTCTCCTCTAACCTATTAACACCAAAATATAAATTTGGAGCCTTTATAAATCCATAATCATGGTGGATATGGGTTTTTATTTAAGATATTGGGCCTGCCCGAAGGCCCATTTCCTGCATTAAAAATAATTTTTAATTTTTTTATATCTCCTTAACTATTTGCGTTTTTTAGGTGATTCCACCTCCCCCTAGACCCTAAGAAACCAAGGCGCGCTACCATTTCCTTTCCCCCCTCCTTGGAGCTCTTTGAAATCGCTAATTAGGGCTGCTCTTCATAGGGTGTCTCAAATCGGCCAGAATTGAAGAGGTAACTTCATCACTTATTTACTCTCTCAATTCTTACTCTTTTACCTCCATTCCAGTTCCTAAATTGCCTCCTAAGTCCTGTTCGTACAATCCTTGAATTTTGGCTGTTTTAAATTTCAGAAACTATTTTTTTGGAGTGATTAATTCAGGATACTTCAAGTAGGTGAGTCTATTTCTTTCCTCTTTTAAATTGCTTAGGGTTTCTTCCCTAATTCATGAATTATAAAAATTCCAGAAGTTAGGGTTCATGCCTAGGTTCTAAATTACTGTATTTTGGGTGAAATATTGAGGTTTTAGGTTTCTTTTAACTTCCTTGAGGTGCAGCGGTCGTGCGGTTGATGTTTCGCCCCAATATTTGAGGGTTTCGACACATTCTGTAGGTGATTCTGTGGATAACCATTTAATGATGAGTTAGTTTGCTTGATTAAATAATTTTACATGTTCCTTATGTTTTTTGCATTATGATAAAACCATTTTTGGTATCAATAGTAAAGCATTTGTTTTTAAAGTTACATTTTTGCTTGAAGTGTGTATTTTTCAAATGTATTTCATGTGTTATCTCTTGTGGTAGTTTTGTAAAATGTGGAAGTGATTTACTAGATGTTGAAAGGGGATGCCAATTATGGTTGGGTAATAATATAGTTCCATGTGGGCCTAAAAAGGGGGCGTATTAGAATGGTTTTATTTGTATAACCTTGTTATACTCCTTGAAAGTGTTTTATGGATTTGTGTGTTCTCATGTGTATCATTTTTGATATTATTCAAGGTGATTATATAACATTTGAAAGTGGATTATTACATGTTGATTGGTCTTCCAATTCTGTTTTGGTAGGGTCTTGGTGTGCTTTTGGCTTAAAAAGAGGTTTTTGAAATGGATTTTATGTGCAAAGTTTGGGTATACTCTTTATAATTGTTTTATGAATGTTTTGAATGGTTTATTGGGTTGTGTAATAGGTGAAACTATATCAGCAAACTGTTTTGGTAGGAGTATATTTTTAAAAGGTCCATTTCATTTGTGAAAAGGCTGTTATGTGATATGTATCATCTTGGAAATATTTTATTAAATTGTTTGAAGGAGATATTGAGGAGTGAAAGTGTTGTGAAAGTGATGTGGAGTGTTTTGTGTGAGTGTGATGTGAAAAATTGTATTTTTGATTATGAAAGAAGTGTTATTTTCCATGTGTGTGGGATGTTATATGAGTTTAAATATCTTATAATTGTTTTATAAAATTGTTTAATGGTTTTGTTGAAGTGTTGAAGAAATGTGAAATGTGTTGTGGGCTATTTTGGTGTGATTCGGATTTCAAAATCATTTTGAATGAAAAATGGATTTTGTGACTTCTGTGGTATACATATGGGCTGTTTGGTGAATTTGTGATGTAGAAATGATATTTTCATGTTCAATGTATATTTCTTGACTTGTTGAACTTGTTTGAGCACAAGGGGAAAACCTGGGTATCTAGGTGGGTGGACGTGTACTGGTATGCTAGTGAATCCGTGGGGTTTGGCCTCAGTTTCACATAGTAAGATTGACGCTTACAACTCTAACTAAACTATGATGATGATGATTGGGGACCACTAGGTTATGGATATCTTCCATACTAGTGGCTCGTGCATAAGAATGGATATTTGTGATGGTTACTCTCACCGAGATACAAGGTACCTGGGACCCACAGCTAGCTATTGCCTAGGGGTTATTTCCTATTTCTTGTGCTCATTATTTACTTTGTACTTACCGCCAGCATACGATATAGTTCGCTTGAAAATTCACTAGTGTTGACATTATTTTTAAAAGTGTTTATTCTTAATGATGTCCCACTTGAAAACTGTTTTTATTCAAAGTTGCATCTTTTCGAAATTGTAACTAGCTTTTCATGTTTTTGAAAACATGCATGTTTTTCATATTTAAATGTTTATTACATGGAATCTCTTAGTGGTGGTATCCTACTGGGCATTGTCTCACACCCTACTTACACCCTTGGGTGTAAGTAGACTTGGTTTTTTTTGTTGTCGCAGGTTGGGTACAGTTTTTTTTGTTCCAGTGGTTCGGGTTTCTAGCAGGTCCTTGATGGTGAAGTCTTATGGAGGTGGCTTGAGGGCGGTGCCCCTTGCCATGAGGGTTCTTGGACTGTCCGTATTTGTTTTTGTACCTTTGGTATAGACCTTTTGAGTTGTTTTAAGCTATGTAATTCAGTTCTGAATTTTTGTAAAGGATTGTTTGGTTTGAAAAATCCAGATTTGTTTCATTGGATTCTTTTGTTGTTTTATGTTTATAAACTCGGGTAAATCATTCCCAATTTGCATTTTATGATACCCGGGCACCTGTACCAGCCCGTGGGGATCGGGAACGCCCTTCGGGCCTTGTCACGGGCTGGGTTTGGTGCCATTTTTGGTGGCGATCGATTCAGTTCGTGACAAAATGGTATCAGATGAGGTTCAGGTTAACTCTTTGGGTCATGTTATTTGGGGTAGAGTCAGGATATTATGGAGTTCGGATTATAGGGACTTGGTAATCTAGTTATGGGTAGTGTGCCTGATCACCACACCTCATGACAGGATTCAAGTTTCCTAGGGAAGTCAGGATCTATCAAAGTCCTTTGGTTTTCTAGTTTTAATGATGGTTAGGGGAAATGAAAAGAGAGTTGGGTTAATGGTCTCAGTGAGTTCGCAGGGCCTGGCAAGCCATGTGGAGCCGGGTATCTTCCCTAGAACACTCTTTGTGACTATGAGGTGATTGGGGTGTAGTCTCCAACCATATGTCCAAGTCACCCACTGAAACTAGTTTCTTCTCGTGTTGTCTTGTGTTCTTTAGTTTTGAACGCATGGAACTTTGGTTTTAAAGTGACTTGGTTTTAAGAAGCGTAATGTTTTTTTAAATGATTTTCAAATAATAAGGGAATGGTTTTGTTAATGAAATGGTGGAACTGAATTTTCAGAATTATTTTGAAATGTAAAATGGTGTGCTTACACCTCTTTTGAAAGTTGGAACTATATTGATTTTGGTTTTAGAAAGTGTTTCCAATAGAGTTTTCTAAACAATCAAAGGGTGTTTTAATGGGATGAGATGTTTTGAAATTGAAGTTAATATCTTGAAATTGAGTTCTTGTATAAATTTTTGTGTCATTATGAAAATTTTAGTAATATTTGAATTTGGATTTTGATCTCCTGGTTAGCTTTTTTGAAAAAAAAGGATGTGTTGGTTGCCCGTTTTGGTTTTGAAAAGTGGAAATAATATTTGTTTTAACCTTTGGTATTTCCATGAGTAACCACATGCATGTGGTTATATAGGATGATGGATGGTTGATGGCATGACTTGATGAGTTTCAGGACGGATATGAGGAGGGTTCCTGGTGTGGAACAAAAACATGCATGTGTGAGGCCCATGGGGTACATTGGTGGATATGCTTACTGCTAAACAGTTTGTTTTCAAAGAAATAGTTTTAAAGAAAAACATGATGTCTTGATGAATAGTTTGATATAGTTTGTATTATGGGCTTTTGATAATGTTGATGTTGTGGGATGTTTTGAGTCCAAGAACCCCTACTGTTTGAACTGTGTTTTGGGTTTTTGTTTGGTCGGTGACTTGTGGTGTAGGGATGGTGAGTGGTCTCTTTTGAAAAATGTTTTGGGATGCCTTTGCGGTGGTTCCCTTCATGTGTTTGGATCTGGATTGTGGTATATCGTGACCAATGGACCATCTTGGTTGGGTCCTTTGGTTCAATCGTTGGATAAGGTACTCCCCATTAAGGGTTAATGCACAACTGAAGTGCAACCCGGATTGTTTTGCCTTTTGAAGACCCTCCAGTTGATCAATATAAGGAATCGTTTTCTTGATATTTTTCGATTCAGTCTACACCCTTTCCTTTATTTGATTTTTAGATCCTCTTGTAAAATGAGAGTGCTCATGTAAGGTTGAAAGAGACCTTAGTTTCTTAAGTTTCCTGATACGTTGAAGGTGGATGTGGTCTAGGGTTGTTAGTGTGGATGAGTGTCTCGATGGTGTCCAAGGGGACCTTTGGGTTCTTCGAAGTTTCTTTGATTCATGAATTCATGTTAAACCACCGGTGGGGGAAATATGGTCGCGATAGGATATTGTGGCCACTTTCTAGAACTGTGTGTTGTTTGGGGATGTTGTATAAGGTTCCTCTCTATGAATTGTTTATATCAGTCGCAATGGTCAAGTTCGGTGATGCCTTATGATGTCATGGGCTCGATTGATCATAAAGGTGAAAGTTGGTCAATCATATGAGAGTCTATGTTATGTTGGGAGAATGTATCCCTTGGAAAAAAAGGCTTAAAAATATTCCATTTTAGAGGAAGGTGAGTATAGGTTTTCTTTACTTCTATTGTTTCTCACCTGAACAAACAAGGTGTGATGTGTGTGCATATTTTAAGGCCTTGTTTCAGTGAAATATCGAGTTTGGGTAAAGTGAGTTTGGAATGTGTTATGTCTTGGAAAACTTATCGGGGATTGTGTTGTAGTTTTTGGTTGAATCGAAAGAAGAATTATCATTCAGGTGGTTTCCAAAGCCTAACTATGAGGCCGAAGATGCTTCAATCATTTGAGCTCCAGCCATAGGTCTCGGAGAGAAGCTGGCTCATAGTCAGGGGATATCACAGGGTCATTTAAACCCTTGTACAAAGTCATATCCTCAGTATGAATGTTATGAAGAGTTTAAACTTATAGTGTCATAATATTTCTTATGTTGTCTATGTTCGGCGGAAATAACTGGAGGGCCGTGTACCCATGTCATCGCCCAATGTTATTCCCTCCCCCTTTGGTTTCCACTGAGTCTTTGGAGAAAGGTTTGACGTTTGTCTACACTGTTTGAGAACACAGTTTTCACTTGGTTAATAGTGACCATGCCCCAGAAAACAATGTGGATAGAAGGATCCCCACTGTTAGTGTATGGTTTCCCCAACCTTGCAAACTAACCATGTGGTCGCCCCAACTCTTTAAATGTTGGGGTCTTTCTTTACCGGCCAGTGTTGGTTGGTTAAAATGGTTGGTTCTCATGGTGGGGAGACCCACTATGAGTCTTATATAATTTCTTTTGTAAATTTATGATGGATGTATATCCTTTGTACAAGTTAGTCCATTTATTCCACCCCCAGTTAGTCTCTCGATTATGTCTCGAAAAAAAATTATTGGTTGTCAGTTATTGTGGGGAGCGTATTTGTGTCCCCCCGTACCAGTAACTTAGATTTTTCCATGGTCTTGGCATGGTGTAGATAGTCTCACTCAAATCTATCTAGCTACCAACATAATATTTGAGTAAAAATTGGGACTGGAGAGCACCCAATGGTTTAGTTAAAGTAAGGTATGTGTAACCTTGTTCAAAGTTGTTCGTTTGGGTGAATTGCTTGAGTATTGTTCAGATTTTGTTTGAGGGGTTTTTATTTGGGATAAAACCTTAATGTTCTTGATGGTTTTAGGAAAGTGGTGTAAGTTTGGTTTGTGAGATTATTCCCTCCTTCATTGATCACTGGAGGTGTTTTGACCTTTGCGGGCGAAACCTGGAAAGGGAGTACATCTTGGTTTATCAGTTCGGTTGGGCTTTCGTATCTGGCCTTTCTGTAGCTTTCTGGGGACGAAAAGTTTTCATGGTGGGGAGAATTTTTACATACATGACATATTTTGAAGTTAAATTTCATTTATTTTCTTTTAATTCTTTGTTTTGGATGGTTTCCAAAGGTTTTATGGAGAAACAGATGAGTTTTAATGAATTGGGCCAAACCGTGAGCCCAATTCCAGATTTAAAAATAAATTTTGTTTCCTTTATAACATTTTAATTTTTTAATATTTTTCCCTCATTCAAATTCCTAATTAGTCTCCTCTGACCTATTAACACCAAAATATAAATTTGGTGCCTTTATAAATCCATAATCATGGTGGATATGGGTTTTTATTTAAGATATTGGGTCTCCCCGAAGGCTCATTTCCTGCATTAAAAATTATTTTTAATTTTTTTATATCTCCTTCACTATTTGCGTTTTTTCGGTGATTATACCTCCCCCTCGACCCTAAGAAACCCAGGCACGCTCCCATTTCCTTTCCCCCCTCCTAGGAGCTCTTTGAAATCGCGAAATAGGGATTCTCTTCATAGGGTGTCTCAAATCGGTCAGAATTGAAGAGCTAACTTCATCCCTTCTTAACTTTCTCAATTATTACTCTTTTACCTCCATTACAGTTCTTAAATTACCTCCTAAATCTTGTTAGAACAATCCCTGAATTTTGGATGTTTTCAATTTCATCAAATATTGTTTTGGACTGATTAATTCAGGATACTTCAAGTAGGTGAGTCTATTTCTTTCCTCTTTCAAATTGCTTAGGGTTTCTTCCCTAATTCATGAATTATAAAAATTACAGAAGTTAGGGTTCATGCCTAGGTTCTAAATTACTGTATTTTGGGTGAAATATTGAGGTTTTAGGTTTCTTTTAACTTCATTTAGGTGCAACGGTCGTGCGGTTGATGTTTCTCCCCAATATTTGAGGGTTTCGACACATTCGGTAGGTGATTCTGTGGATAACCATTTAATGGTTAGTTAGTTTTCTTGATTAAATAATTTTACATGTTTCTTATGTGTTGTGCATTATGAGAAAACCATTTTTGTATCAATAGTAAAGAATTTGTTTTTAAAGTTACATTTTTTCTTGAAGTGTGTATTTTTCACATGTATTTCATGTGTTATCTCTTGTGGTAGTTTTGTAAAATGTGGAATTGATTTATTAGTTGTTGAAAGGGGCTACCAATTATGGTTGGGTAATGATATAGTTCCATGTGGGCCTAAAAAGGGGGTGTATTTGAATGGTTTTATTCGTATAACCTTGTTATACTCCTTGAAAGTGTTTTATGGATTTGTGTGTTCTCATGTGTATCTTTTGTGATATTATTCAAAGTGATTATATAACATTTGAAAGTGGATTATTACATGTTGATTGGGCTTCCAATTCTGTTTTGGTAGGGTCTTGGTGTGCTTTTATCTTAAAAAGAGGTTTTTGAAATGTATTTTATGTGCAAAGTTTGGGTATACTCTTTATAATTGTTTTATGAAAGTTTTGAATGGTTTATTGGGTTGTGTAATAGGTGAAACTATATCAGCAAACTGTTTTGGTAGGAGTATATTTTTAAAAGGTCCATTTGATTTGTGAAAAGCCTATTATGTGATATGTATCATCTTGGAAATATTTTATTAAATTTTTGAAGGAGATATTGAGGAGTGAAAGTGTTGTGAAAGTGATGTGGAGTGTTTTGTGTGAGTGTGATGTGAAAAATTGAATTTTTGATTATGAAAGAAGTGTTATTTTCCATGTGTGTAGGCTGTTATATGATTTTAAATATCTTATAATTGTTTTATAAAATTGTATAATGGTTTTGTGGAAGTGTTGAAGAAATGTGAAATGTGTTGTGGGCTATTTTGGTGTGATTCGGATTTCAAAATCATTTTGAATGAAAAATGGATTTTGTGACTTGTGTGGTATACATATGGGCTGTTTGGTGAATTTTTGATGTGGAAATGATATTTTCATGTTCAATGTATATTTCTTGACTTGTTGAACTTGTTTGAGCACAAGGGGAAAACCTGGGTATCTAGGTGGGTGGACGTGTACTAGTATGCTAGTGAATCCGTGGGGTTTGGCCTCAGTTTCACATAGCAAGATTGACGCTTACAACTCTAACTAAACTATTATGATGATGATTGGGGACCACTAGGTTATGGTTATCTTCTATACTAGTGGCTCATGCATAAGAATGGATATTTGTGATGGTTACTCTCACTGAGATACGAGGTACCTGGGACCCACAGCTAGCTTTTGCCTAGGGGTTATTTCCTATTTCTTGTGCTCATTATTTACTTTGTACTTACCGTCATCATACGGTATAGTTGGCTGGAAAATTCACTAGTGTTTACATTATTTTTAAAAGTGTGTATTCTTAATGATATCCCACTTGAAAACTGTTTTTATTCAAAGTTGCATCTTTTCGAAATTGTAACTAGCTTTTCATGTTTTTGAAAACATGCATGCTTTTCATATTTAAATGTTTATCACATGGAATCTCTTAGTGGTGGTATCCTACTGGGAATTGGCTCACACCCTACTTACACCCTTGGGTGTAAATAGACTTGGTTATTTTTGTTGTCGCAGGTTGGGTACAGTTTTTTTTGTTCCAGTGGTTCGGGTTTCTAGCAGGTCCTTGGTGGTGAAGTCTTATGGAGGTGGCTTGAGTGCCGTGCCCCTTTCCATGAGGGTTCTTGGACTGTCCTTATTTGGTTTTTTACCTTTGGTATAGACCTTTTGAGTTTTTTTAAGCTATGTAATTCAGTTCTGAATTTTTGTAAAAGATTTTTTGGTTTGAAAAATCCATATTTGTTTCATTGGATTCTTTTGTTGTTTTATGTTTATAAACTCAGGTAAATCATTCCCAATTTTCATTTTATGATACTCGGGCACTTGTACCAACCCGTGGGGATCGGGAACGCCCTTCGGGCCTTGTCACGGGCTGGGTTTGGTTCCATTTTTGGTGGTGATCGATTCGGTTCGTGACAAAATGGTATCAGAGGAGGTTCAGGTTAACTCTTTGGGTCATGTTATTTGGGGAAGATTCGGGATATTATGGAGTTCAGATTGTAGGGACTTGGTATTCTAGTTATGGGTAGTGTGCCTGATCACCACACCTCATGACAGGATTCAAGTTTCCTAGGGAAGTCGGGATCTATCTAAGTCCTTTGGTTTTCTTGTTTTAATGATGGTTAGGGGAAATGAAAAGAGAGTTGGGTTAATGGTCTCAGTGAGCTTGCAGGTCCTGGCAAGGCATGTGGAGCCGGGTATCTTCCCTAGAACACTCTTTGTGACTGTGAAGTGATTGGGGTATGGTCGCCAACCATATTTCCAAGTCACCCACTGAAACTAGTTTCCTCTCGTATTGTCTTGTGTTCTTTAGTTTTGAAATCGTGGAACTTTGGTTTTAAAGTGACTTGGTTTTAAGAAGTGTAAAGTTTTTTTAAATGATTTTCAAATAATAAGGGAATGGTTTTGTTAATGAAATGGTGGAACTGAATTTTCAGAATTATTTTGAAATGTAAAATGGTGTGCTTACACCTCTTTTGAAAGCAGGAACTATATTGATTTTGGTTTTATAAAGTGTTTCCAATAGAGTTTTATAAACAAACAAAGGGTGTTTTAATGGGATTAGATGTTTTGAAATTGATGTGAAAATCTTGAAATTGAGTTCTTTTATAAATTTTTGTGTCATTCTGAAAATTTTAGTAATATTTGAATTGGGATTTTGATCTCCTGGTTGGCTTTTTTGAAAAAAAAAAGGATGTGTTGGTTGACCGTTTTGGTTTTGAAAAGTGGAAATAATATTTGTTTTAACCTTTGGTATTTCCATGAGTAACCACATGCATGTGGTTATATAGGATTATGGATGGTTGATGGAATGACTTGATGAGTTTCGGGACGGATATGAGGAGGGTTCCCGGCTTGGCACAAAAACATGCATGTGTGAGGCCCATGGGGTACCATTGGTGGATATGCTTACTGCTAAACAGTTTGTTTTCAAAGAAATAGTTTTAAAGAAAAATATGATGTCTTGATGAATAGTTTTATATAGTTTTTATTGTGGGCTTTTGATAATTTTGATGTTGTGGGATGTTTTGAGTCCAAGAACTCCTACTGTTTGAACTGTGTTTTGGGTTTGTGTTTTGTCGATGATTTGTGGTGTAGGGACGGTGAGTGGTCTCTTTTGAAAAATGTTTTGGGATGCCTTTGCGGTGGTTCCGTTCATGTGTTTGGATCTGGATTGTGGTATATCATGACCAATGGACCATCTTGGTTGGGTCCTTTGGTTCAATCATTGGATAAGGTTCGCCCCATTAAGGGTTAGTGCACAACTGAAGTGCAACCCGGATTGTTTTTCCTTTTGAAGACCCTCCAGTTGATCAATATAAGGAATCATTTTCTTGAGATTTTTAGATTGAGTCTACACCCTTTCCTTTCTTTGATTTTTAGATCCTCTTGTAAAGTGAGAGTGCTCATGTAAGGTTGAAAGAGACCTTAGTTTCTAATGTTTCCTGATACGTTGAAGGTGGATGTGGTCTAGGGTTGTTAGTGTGGATGAGTGTCTCGATGGTGTCCAAGAGGACCTTTAGGTTCTTCGACGTTTCTTTGATGCATGAATTCATGTTAAACCACCGGTGTGGGAAATATGGTCGTGATAGGATATCGTGGCCACTTTCTAGAACTGTGTGTTGTTTGGGGATGTTTTATAAGGTTCCTCTCTATGAATTGTTTATATCAGTCACAATGGTCAAGTTCGGTGATGCCTTATGATGTCATGGGCTCGATTGATCATAAAGGTGAAAGTTGGTCAATCATATGAGAGTCTATGTTATGTTGGGAGAATGTATCCCTTGAAAAAAAAAGCTTAAAAATATTCCATTTTAGAGGAAGGTGAGGATAGGTTTTCTTTACTTCTCTTGATTCTCACCTGAACAAACAAGGTGTGATGTGTGTGCATATTTTAACGCCTTGTTTCAGTGAAATATCGAGTTAGGGTAAAGTGAGTTTGGAATGTGTTATGTCTTGGAAAACTTATCGGGGATTGTGTTGTAGTTGTTGGTTGCATCGAAAGAAGAATTATCGTTCATGGGGTTTCCAAAGCCTAACTGTGAGGCCGGAGATGCTTCAATCATTTGAGCTCCAGCCATAGGTCTTGGAGAGAAGCTGGCTCGTAGTCAGGGGATATCACATGGTCATTTAAACCCTTGTACAAAGTCATATCCTCAGTATGAATGTTAGTAAGAGTTTAAACCTATAGTGTCATAATATTTCATATGTTGTCCATGTTCGGCAGAAATAAGTGGAGGGCCGTGTACCCATGTCATCGCCCAATGTTATTCCCTCCCGCTTTGGTTTCCACTGAGTCTTTGGAGAAAGGTTTGATGTTTGTCTACACTGTTTGATAACACAGTTTTCACTTGGTTAATTGTGACCATACCCCAGAAAACAATGTGGATAGAAGGATCCCCACTGTTAGTGTATGGTTTCCCCAACCGTGTAAACTAACCATGTTGTCGCCCCAACTCTTTAAATTTTGGGGTCTTTCTTTACCGGCTAGTGTTGGTTGGTTAAAATGGTTGGTTCTCATGGGGGGGAGACCCACTATGAGTCTTATATAATTTCTTTTGTAAATTTCTGATGGATGTATATCATTTGTACCAGTTAGTCCATTTATTCCACCCCCTGTTAGTCTCTTGATTATGTCTCAAAAAAATTATTGGTTGTCACTTATGGTGGGGAGCGTATTTGTGTCCCCCCGTACCAGTAACTTAGATTTTTCCATGGTCTTGGCATGGTGTAGATAGTCTCATTAAAAGCTATCTAGATACCAACATCATTTTTGAGTAAAAATTGGGACATGAGAGCACCTGATTGTTTAGTTAAAGTAAGGTATGTGTATCCTTGTTCAAAGTTGTTGTTCGTTTGGGTGAATTGCTTGAGTATTGTTCAGATTTTGTTTGAGGAGTTTTTATTTGGGATAAATCCTTAATGTTCTTGATGGTTTTGGGAAAGTGGTGTAAGGTTGTTTTGTGAGATTATTCCTTCCTTCATTGATCACTGGAGGTGTTTTGGCCTTTGGGGGCGAAACCTGGAAAGGGAGTACATCTTGGTTTATCAGTTCGGTTTGGCTTTCGTATTTGGCCTTTCTGTAGATTTCCGTGGATGGAAAGTTTTCATGGTGGGGATAATTGTCACATACATGACTTATTTTGAAGTTAAATTTCATTTATTTTACTTTAATTCTTTGTTTTGGTTGGTTTCCAAATGTTTTATGGAGAAATAGATGAGTTTTAATGAATTGGGCCAAACCGTGAGACCAATTCCAGATTTAAAAATAAATTTTGTTTCCTTTATAACTTTTTAATTTTTTAATATTTTTCCCTAATTCCAATTCCTAAATAGTCTCCTATGACCTATTAATACCAAAATATAAATTTGGATCCTTTATAAATCCATAATCATGGTGGATATGGTTTTTTATTTAAGATATTGGGCCTGCCCGAAGGCCCATTTCCTGCATTAAAAATAATTTATAATATTTTTATATCTCCTTCACTATTTGCGTTTTTTCGGTGATTCCACCTCTCCCTCGACCCTAAGAAACCCAGGAGCGCTCCCATTGCTTTTACCCACTCCTTGGAGCTCTTTGAAATCGCGAATTAGGGCTGCTATGCATAGGGTATCTCAAATCGGCCAGAATTGAATAGGTAACTTCATACCTTATTAACTCTCTCAATTATTACTCTTTTACCTCCATTCCAATTCCTAAATTACCTCATATATCTTTTTCGAACAATCCCTGAATTTTGGCTGTTTTAAATTTCAGAAACTATTGTTTTGGAGTGATTAATTCAGGATACTTCAAGTAGGTGAGTCTATTTCTTTCCTCTTTGAAATTGCTCAGGGTTTCTTCCCTAATTCATGAATTATAAAAATTACAGAAGGTAGGGTTCATGCCTAGGATCTAAATTACTGTATTGTGGGTGAAATATTGAGGTTTTAGGTTTCTTTTAACTTCTTTGATGTGCGGCGGTTGTGCGGTTGATGTTTCGCCCCAATATTTGTGGGTTTCGACACATTCGGTAGGTGATTCCGTGGATAACCATTTAATGATGAGATTGTTTTCTTGATAAAATAATTTTACATGTTACTTATGTGTTGTGCATTATGATAAAACCATTTTTGGTAGCAATAGTAAAGCATTTGTTTTTAAAGTTACATTTTTGTTTGAAGTGTGTATTTTTCAAATGTATTTCATGTGTTATCTCTTGTGGTAGTTTTGTAAAATGTGAAAGTGATTTATTAGTTGTTGAAAGGGGCTGCCAATTATGGTTGGGTAATGATATAGTTACAAGTGTGCCTAATAAGGGGGTGTATTTGAATGGTTTTATTTGTATAACCTTGTTATACTCCTTGAAAGTGTTTTATGGATTTGTGTGTTCTCATGTGTATCTTTTGTGATATTATTCAAGGTGATTATATAACATTTGAAAGTGGATTATTACATGTTGATTGGTCTGCCAATTCTATTTTGGTAGGGTGTTGGTGTGCTTTTGGCTTAAAAAGAGGTTTTTGAAATGGATTTTATGTGCAATGTTTGGGTATACTCTTTATAATTGTTTTATGAAAGTTTTGAATGGTTTATTGGGTTGTGTAATAGGTGAAACTATATCAAAAAACTGTTTTGGTAGGAGTATATTTTTAAAAGGTCCATTTAATTTTTTAAAAGGCTGTTATGTGATATGTATCATCTTGTAAATATTTTATTAAATTTTTTGAAGGAGAAATTGAGGAGTGAAAGTGTTGTGAAAGTGATGTGGAGTGTTTTGTGTGAGTGTGATGTGAAAAATTGAATTTTTTATTATTAAAGAAGTGTTATTTTCCATGTGTGTGGGCTGTTATATGAGTTTAAATATCTTATCATTGTTTTATAAAATTGTTTAATGGTTTTGTGGAAGTGTTGAAAAAATGTGAAATGTGTTGTGGGCTATTTTGGTGTGATTCGGATTTCAAAATCATTTTGAATGAAAAATGGATTTTTGTGACTTGTGTGGTATACATATGGGATGTGTGGTGAATTTGTGATGTGGAAATGATATTTTCATGTTCAATGTATATTTCTTGACTTGTTGAACTTGTTTGATCACAAGGGGAAAACCTGGGTATCTAGGTGGGTGCACGTGTACTAGTATGCTAGTGAATCTGTGGGGATTGGCCTCAGTTTCACTTATCCAGATTGACGCTTACAACTCTAACTAAACTACGATGATGATGATTGGGGACCACTAGGTTATGGGTATGTTCCCTACTAGTGGCTCATGCACGAGAATGGATATTTGTGATGGTTACTCTCACCGAGATACGAGGTACCTGGGACCCACAACTAGCTTTTTCCTAGGGGTTATTTCCTATTTCTTATGCTCATTATTTACTTTGTACATACCATCGGCACATGGTATAGTTGGCTGGAAAATTCACTAGTGTTGACATTATTTTTAAAAGTGTTTATTCTTAATGATATCCCACTTGAAAACTGTTTTTATTCAAAGTTGCATCTTTTAGAAATTGTAACTAGCTTTTCATGTTTTTGAAAACATGTATGCTTTTCATCTTTAAATGTTTATCACATGGAATCTCTTTGTTGTGGTATCCTAATGGGCATTGTATCACACCCTACTTACACCCTTGGGTGTAAGTAGACTTGGTTATTTTTGTTGTCGCAGGTTGGGTACAGTTTGTTTTTGTTCCAGTGGTTCGGGTTTCTAGTAGGTCCTTGGTGGTGAAGTCTTATGTAGGTTGCTTGAGGGTGGTGCCCCTTTCCATGAGGGTTCTTGGACTGTCCTTATTTGGTTTTGTACCTTTGGTATAGTCCTTTTAAGTTGTTTTAAGCTATGTAATTCAGTTCTGAATTTTTGTAAAAGATTGTTTGGTTTGAAAATTCCAGATTTGTTTCATTGGATTCTTTTGTTGTTTTATGTTTAGAAACTCAGGTAAATCGTTCCCAATTTTCATTTTATGATACCCGCGCACTTGTGCCAGCCCGTGGGGATCGGTAATGCCCTTCGGGACTTGTCACGGGCTGGGTTTGGTGCCATTTTTGGTGGCGATCGATTCGATTCGTGACAAAATGGTATCAGAGGGGGTTCAGGTTAACTCTTTGGGTCATGTTATTTGGGGAAGAGTCAGGATATTATGGAGTTCGGATTGTAGGGACTTGGTATTCTAGTTATGGGTAGTGTGCCTGATCACCACACCTCATGATAGGATTCAAGTTTCCTAGGGAATTCAGGATCTATCTAAGTCCTTTGGTTTTCTCGTTTTAATGATGGTTAGGGGAAATGAAAAGACAGTTGGGATAATGGTCTCAGTGAGCTCGCAGGGCCTGGAAAGCCATGTAGAGCCGGGGATCTTCCCTAGAACACTCTTTGTGACTGTGAAGTGATTGGGGTATGGTCGCCAACCATATGTCCAAGTCACCCACTGAAACTAGTTTCCTCTTGTATTGTCTTGTGTTCTTTAGTTTTGAAATCTTGGAACTTTGGTTTTAAAGTGACTTGGTTTTAAGAAGCATAATGATTTTTTAAATGATTTTCAAATAATAAGGGAATTGTTTTGTTAATGAAATGCTGGAACTGAATTTTCAGAATTATTTTGAAATGTAAAATGGTGTGCTTACACCTCTTTTGAAAGCAGGAACTATATTGATTTTGGTTTTAGAAAGTGTTTCCAATAGAGTTTTCTAAACAATCAAAGGGTGTTTTAATGGGATGAGATGTTTTGAAATTGATGTGAATATCTTGAAATTGAGTTCCTGTATAAATGTTTGTGTCATTCTGAAAATTTTAGTAATATTTGAATTGGGATTTTGATCTCCTGGTTAGATTTTTTTTTAAAAGATGTGTTGGTTGACCGTTTTGGTTTTGAAAAGTGGAAATAATATTTGTTTTTACCTTTGGTATTTCCATGAGTAACCACATTCATGTGGTTATATAGGATGATGGATGGTTGATGGCATGACTTGATGAGTTCTGGGACGGATATGAGGAGGGTTCCCGGTGTGGCACAAAAACATGCATGTGTGAGGCCCATGGGGTACCATTGGTAGATATGCTTAATGATAACCAGTTTGTTTTCAAAGAAATAGTTTTAAATAAAAACATGATGTCTTGATGAATAGTTTGATATAGTTTGTATTATGGGATTTTGATAATGTTGATGTTGTGGGATGTTTTGAGACCAAGAACCCCTACTGTTTGAACTGTGTTTTGGGTTTGTGTTTTGTCGGTGAGTTGTGGTGTAGGGACGGTGAGTGGTCTCTTTTGAAAAATGTTTTGGGATGCCTTTGCGGTGGTTCCCTTCATGTGTTTGGATCTGGATTGTGGTATATCGTGACCAATGGACCATCTTGGTTGGGTCCTTTGGTTCTATCATTGGATAAGGTACGCCCCATTAAGGGTTAGTGCACAACTGAAGTGAAACCCGGATTGTTTTGCCTTTTGAAGACCCTCCAGTTGATCAATATAAGGAATCATTTTCTTGAGATTTTTAGATTGAGTCTACACCCTTTCCTTTCTTTGATTTTTAGATCCTCTTGTAAAGTGAGAGTGCTCATGTAAGGTTGAAAGAGACCTTAGTTTCTAAAGTTTCCTGATACGTCGAAGGTGGATGTGGTCTACGGTTGTTAGTGTGGATGAGTGTCTCGATGGTGTCCAAGAGGACCTTTGGGTTATTCGATGTTTCTTTGATGCATGAATTCTGCTTAAACCACCGGTGTGGGAAATATGGTCGTGATAGGATATTGTGGCCACTTTTTAGAACTGTGTGTTGTTTAGGGATGTTGTATATGGTTCCTCTCTATGAATTGTTTATATCAGTCGCAATGGTCATGTTCGGTGATGCCTTATGATGTCATGGGCTCGATTGATCATAAAGGTGAAAGTTGGTCAATCAAATGAGAGTCTATGTTATGTTGGGAGAATGTATCCCTTGGAAAAAAGATTAAAAATATTCCATTTTAGAGGAAGGTGAGTATAGGTTTTCTTTACTTCAATTGTTTCTCACCTGAACAAACAAGGTGTGATGTGTGTGCATATTTTAAGGCCTTGGTTCAGTGAAATATCGAGTTAGGGTAAAGTGAGTTTGGAATGTGTTATGTCTTGGAAAATTTATTAGGGATTGTGTTGTAGTTGTTGGTTGCATTGAAAGAAGAATTATCATTCATGGGGTTTCCAAAGCCTAACTGTGAGGCCGAAGATGCTTCAATCATTTGAGCTCCAGCCATAGGTCTCGGAGAGAAGCTGGCTCGTAGTCAGGGGAAATCACAGGGTCATATAAACCCTTGTACAAAGTCATATCCTCAGTATGAATGTTAGGAAGAGTTTAAACCTATAGTGTCATAATATTTCTTCTGTTTTCCATGTTCGGCGGAAATAAGTGGAGGGTCGTTTACCCATGTCATCGCCCAATGTTATTCCCTCCCCCTTTGGTTTCCACTGAGTCTTTGGAGAAAGGTTTGAAGTTTGTCTACACATTTTGATAACACAGTTTTCACTTGGTTAATAGTGACCATGCCACAGAAAACAATGTGGATAGAAGGATACCCATTGTTAGTGTTTTCTTTCCCCAACCATGCAAACTAACCATGTGGTCGCCCCAACTTGTTAAATTTTGGGGTCTTTCTTTACTGGCCAGTGCTGGTTGGTTAAAATGGTTGGTTCTCATGGGGGGGAGACCCACTATGAGTCTTATATAATTTCTTCTGTATATTTATGATGGAAGTATATCCTTTGTACCAGTTAGTCCATTTATTCCACCCCCTGTTAGTCTCTTGATTATGTCTCGAAAAAAAAATATTGGTTCTCACTTATGGTGGGGAGCGTATTTGTGTCCCCCCATACCAGTAACTTAGATTTTTCCATGGTCTTGGCATGGTGTAGATAGTCTCATTCAAAGATATCTAGCTACCAACATAATTTTTGAGTAAACATTGGGACTGGAGAGCACCCAATGGTTTAGTTAAAGTAAGGTATGTGTAACCTTGTTCAAAGTTGTTGTTCGTTTGGGTGAATTGCTTGAGTATTGTTCAGATTGTGTTTGAGGAGTTTTTATTTGGGATAAAGCCTGAATGTCCTTGATGGTTTTAGTAAAGTGGTGTAAGTTTGGTTTGTGAGATTATTCCTTACTTCATTGATCACTGGAGGTGTTTTGGCCTTTGGGGGTGAATCCTGGAAAGAGAGTACATCTTAGTTTATCAGTTCGTTTTGGCTTTCGTATCTGGCCTTTCTGTAGCTTTCCGGGGACGGAACGTTTTCATGGTGGGGATACTTTTCCCATACATGACTTATTTTGAAGTTAAATTTCATTTATTTTCCTTTCATTCTTTTTTTTGGATGGTTTCCAAAGGTTTTATTGAGAAATAGATGAGTTTTAATGAATTGGGCCAAACTGTGAGCCCAATTCCAGATTTAAAAATAAATTTTGTTTCCTTTATAACTTTTTAATTTTTAAATATTTTTCCCTCATTCCAATTCCTAAATGGTCTCCTATGACCTATTAAAACGAAAATATAAATTTGGAGCCTTTATAAATCCATAATCATGGTGGATATGGGTTTTTATTTAAGATATTGGGCCTGCCCGAAGGCCCATTTCTTGCATTAAAAATAATTTTTAATATTTTTATATCTCCTTCACTATTTGCGTTTTTTCGGTGATTCCACCTCCCCCTAGAACCTAATAAACCCAGGCGCGCTCCCATTGCCTTTCCCCCCTCCTTGGAGCTCTTTGAAAGTGTGAATTAGGGCTGCTCTTCATAGGGTGTCTCAAGTCGTCCAGAATTGAAGAGGTAAATTCATCCCTTCTTAACTCTCTCAATTCTTACTATGTTACCTCCATTCTAGTTCCTAAATTACCTCCTAAATCTTTTTCGTACAATCCCTGAATTTTAGATGTTTTCAATTTCAGAAACTATTTTTTTGGAGTGATTAATTCAGGATACTTCAAGTAGGTGAGTCTATTTCTTTCCTCTTTCAAATTGCTTAGGGTTGCTTCCCTAATTCATGAATTATAAAAATTCCAGAAGTTAGGGTTCATGCCTAGGTCCTAAATTACTGTATTTTGGGTGAAATGTTGAGGTTTTATGTTTCTTTTAACTTCCTTGAGGTGCGGCGTTCGTGCGGTTGATGTTTCACCCCAATATTTGAGGGTTTCGACACATTCGGTTGGTGATTCCAAGGATAACCATTTAATGATGAGTTAGTTTGCTTGAATAAATAATTTTACATGTTCCTTATGTGATGTGCATTATTAGAAAACCATTTTTGGTAGAAATAGTATAGCATTTGTTTTTACAGTTACATTTTTGCTTGAAGTGTGTATTTTTCAAATGTATTTCATGTGTTATCTCTTGTGGTTGTTTTGTAAAATGTGGAAGTGATTTATTAGTTGTTGAAAGGGTCTACCAATTATGGTTGGGTAATGATATAGTTCCATGTGGGCCTAAAAATGGGGGTGTATTTGAATGGTTTTATTTGTATAACCTTGTTATACTCCTTGAAAGTGTTTTATGGATTTGTGTGTTCTCATGTGTATCTTTTGTGATATTATTCAAGGTGATTATATAACATTTGAAAGTGGATTATTACATGTTGATTGGGCTTCCAATTCTGTTTTTGTAGCGTCTTGGTGTGATTTTGGCTTAAAAAGAGGTTTTTGAAATGGATTTTATGTGCAAAGTTTGGGTATACTCTTTATAACTGTTTTATGAAAGTTTTGAATGGTTTATTGGGTTGTGTAATAGGTGAAATTATATCAGCAAACTGTTTAGGAAGGAGTATATTTTTAAAAGGTCCATTTCATTTGTGAAAAGGTTGTTTTGTGATATGTATCATCTTGGAAATATTTTATTAAATTGATTGAAGGAGATATTGAGGAGTGAAATTGTTGTGAAAGTGATGTGGAGTGTTTTGTGTGAGTGTGATGTGAAAAATTGAATTTTTGATTATGAAAGAAGTGTTATTTTCCATGTGTGTGGGCTGTTATATGAGTTTAAATATCTTATAATTGTTTTATAAAATTTTTTAATGGTTTTGTGGAAGTGTTGAAAAAATGTGAAATGTGTTGTGGGCTATTTTGGTGTGATTCGGATTTCAAAAACATTTTGAATGAAAAATGGATTTTTGTGACTTGTGTGGTATACATATGGGCTGTTTGGTGAATTTTTGATGTGGAAATGATATTTTCATGTCCAATGTATATTTCTTGACTTGTTCAACTTTTTTGATCACAAGGGGAAAACCTGGGTATCTAGGTGGGTGGACGTGTACTAGTATGCCAGTGAATCCGTGGGGTTTGGCCTCAGTTTCACTTAGCAAGATTGACGCTTACAACTCTAACTAAACTATGATGATGATGATTGGGGACCACTAGGTTATGGGTATGTTCCCTACTAGTGGCTCGTGCACGAGAATGGATATTTTTTATGGTTACTCTCACCGAGATACGAGGTACCTGGGACCCACAGCTAGCTAGTGCCTAGGGGTTATTTCCTATTTCATGTGCCCATTTTTTACTTTGTACTTACCTTCGGCATACGGTATAGTTGGCCGGAAAATTCACTAGTGTTGACATTATTTTTAAAAGTGTTTATTCTTAATGATAGTCCACTTGAAAACTGTTTTTATTCAAAGTTGCATCTTTTAGAAATAGTAACTAGCTTTTCATGTTTTTGAAAACATGCATTCTTTTCATATAAAAATGTTTATCACATGGAATCTCTTAGTGGTGGTATCCTACTGGGCATTGTCTCACACCCTACTTACACCCTTGGGTGTAAGTAGACTTTGTTATTTTTGTTGTCGCAGGTTGGGTACAGTTTTTTTGTTCCAGTGGTTCAGGTTTCTAGCAGGTCCATGGTGGTGAACTCTTATGAAGGTGGCTTGAGGGCGGTGCCCCTTGCCATGAGGGTTCTTGGACAATCATTATTTGGTTTTGTACCTTTGGTATATACCTTTTGAGTTGTTTTAAGCTATGTAATTCAGTTCTGAATTTTTGTAAAAGATTGTTTGGTTTGAAAATTCCAGATTTGTTTCATTGGATTCTTTTGTTGGTTTATGTTTATAAACTGGGTTAAATCATTCCGAATTTTCATTTTATGATACACGGGCACTTGTTCCAGCCTGTGGGGATCGGGAATGCCCTTCGGGCCATGTCACGGGCTGGGTTTGGTGCCATTTTTGGTGGCAATCGATTTGGTTCGTGACAAATTCTCATAGAGAGAACATCAAATCAAGAAGAAGGCTAAGCAACCTTACACATAATATTTCTAGAAGACAATGTTTTTTCATCAATTTTGGTGCTATAATATATTTGAGCGTTGTGAATTAGATTTTTGGTAATATCCCTTAAATGAAAAAGAACCAAGAAATCCTTTATCACGGAGGAGAAATCTAGAAATGAATAAGAAACATCCACAGATCCAGAAGAATCTGTATACTGTAAAATACTTTGGAATGTTAGATACCATCAATGATGTATGGAATAGGCGTGATCACATGAATGGTGCATGTTCATCTCCAAAGGTACCCAAAACTGATAAGAAAATAATATCACATGATCTGGATAATAATGGAGAAAAACCCTTGGAAAGTAGTCAGTGACATTTTCTAAAAACTAATTATCCCAAGAAGACTCCAAGGAGAAAATATGAGAAGACCTTGGATTCTAAATCGAATAACTTTAAGTGTTGGGCATCCAAATGATCTCTTAAGAAGGGTGTCACTCAGAAAAATTCATGTTGAAGACCCAATCATGATTCCTCAATTAATAATGAACTATTGGTTATCTAGACATAAGATTTGGAAAGAATGATAAAAATGGAAGATATAAAGGATATGGATTGTGAAAAAAGGAAAAAAAGATTCCACAAAAAGACAAAGAAGTTCTATGTGTGAGGTGAAATACGGCTTGTAAAACTGTTATAAATTGCATTGAATTTATTCCATCCTAAGAAGGATTACTCAAGAGGATGAAAGATGTACAAGGAGGTTCTCATGCTTTGAAATCTCTTAAAGAGAAAAGGCTCACACATTAATAAATATAAGATGTATTGAGGTCCACACAATCCTAGTCATCATTGAAGAATAGTTGTGAAAGTGTAAAGAATAGAGCATCTGGGTTGAGAAAATCATCTCAACCATGGTTTTCACATTGCTTAAGCAAGGATGATCCACCTTATTCCTCTAAATCCTTGTGTATTTCATGAGTTCTTATTATAATAGTAATTGAATGTGAAGAAATATCTAAGGGGGAGAACCTAAGAGTTAGAGATAATTAATGTTCCCATGAGGTGAAGACACGTGAAGAAGTTGCGAGAGTCATTATACCAATCTGTATCAACTTCAGTTGGTATTAAATTCAATTTACTCTGAATATTTTTCTAAGATCATTTCATTGGAAAATTGATGTTATTTTATAATCTCCCATCATTGGTTACTCAAAATAAATATCATTATATAAAGGGGTAGTAACTACATTACTTAGTGGAATAAGAATAATTGATGTTCCCACATGCCACTTATCCTGCCAATTGCACTTGAATGTTTTTGATCCTTTTGTTGAAGTGAGTGCAAAAGATTCCAGTTGATTATTTCATATCACATATATTATCTTAATCCTGGAATGTAAGTGGAAATACCTTGGAGACAAGTGTATGATTCTCATATCATGAGGTATCATGATTCAGTGGATAATGGAAAGCTCTGTTTTCTAAATCAAATCCTCTTGTTTTCTACCCTGATCATTGCTCATGAGACATAGAGTGAAATTATTGATGGAAAATTGATTATGTATGGAATGATACACACTCTACCATGAACATTGTATTTGTTGTAAATAAGGGGGATAGAAGTGAAACAAATGTCTCGATGAGATAAAGAAGTAAGGAGAGAAAATATTGTCATTTTGACATTGAAACATTCATTTTAGGAGGATTTTTGAGGTATTGACAACAAAATAAAAAAGGGGGGATTGTTGGGACAACTTTGTTTATAACTTGTATTTGTTGTCGATAGTTGTCCATAATGGTCAAAATAAAGAAGGAACTTCAAAATGATTGAATATTGGTTGAAGTTAAGATACCTATAGAATTGTTATAGTTTCATATCATTGGATTCAATGATTGGGAAATACTCGATATTGATCAAAACAGACAATTTATGCATTGTTCTTATGTTTAAGGAACTTGTGTCAAAAAATGACACTTTTTTACAACATTGATGTTTCATCCATTTAAGGATGATTGAAGTTATTTGAAATTCATGTTCAAAAAATAAATGGTTGAAAAATATTATAAGAGGAAGGGAAAGGTGTCCATGCATGGGTTGTTTTGTGATTAAATATTCCCATTCATTTGAGTAAATAATTAGTTTTATAATAGTTATTTTTATTGGATATACTTAAAAAATAGGGCCAACCCATGATCTAGCAACCGTAACTCATCCCAAGGAACATGCATGACCAATGTGTTTGACTGTGCCCGTGGGGAAGCCAGACAGATCTAGACCAAGAGTTGAATACTGGATGAATAGAATTCTCATAGAGCATGCGCCACGGAGGCGAGGAGGCATAGGGTGGGCGTAGAGTGTGCCCAGAGAGAACCGGTACGGATCTGTACCAAGGAGGGGGAGAGAGAATTCTGAACCTATGCTGAGATGGATTGATTGATAAACCATGGCCTCCCTGTGTATTAAATTAGATGTGGGACAAAAGTTTAAAAATGCGGATGTAATCGCAGTCACTCATCTCTTCCTAAGTCTCCCTAGATCGTTCAATCAATCCATGGCAGATGGATCTAATCGCGGTCTTCCATCATTTAGAACCACATACATTTGAACCCATTCCCTCTAATTCTCCCATAGTCACCTCATCTTTAACCTCTAGTGCATGATTCTACTTTGGTATCCCCCATATTTGATGAAGAACCACATCCTGAAAAATCATGTCTTATAATTTTGGAATCATAAAGGCTACTAGATCATACTGAGACTATTCTTTCAATCATCGTCTTTCATGCATGAAAATTCTTGATGAATAAGGTATGGCCAAGGCAAAAGGAATTTCTGAGGCCACGTGGATTCATGCATGGATCTTAAAACAATATTCATGAAAATCATTAATGTATGCATATGACGTGGTAGAATATCACACACTTGAGATTTCATTCCTGTGAATTAGTAGCTCGTTTGAAAAGGAAACACTCGAGATTTGAGGCATATCAAATCATGGGTTTGAATGTTTTAATGAACCAAAGATCTCGGTTATTCATAGGGATAATATCAGCCTATTCAGAGGAGAGATTTAGAACGTGGTGAACATCCATCCCCTACTTATAAAAGGATCCACACAGAGCCAAACATATTTTTTCCATCCTCAATGTTGAGATATCATATTTCACAAAAATAGAGTATCTCTGTTTCAATTTTTCAATGGATGAGCTATGACCAGCAGCACTTCAACAAGTTCTATGTGCTCTTGAAGGGTCTCACAAATAAGGAGAATTGCACAGTTTGTGTGAATAAGAAACACGATCACGCGACATATTTTCTCAAAACCCTCGATCTGTCTCGTGGAGTTAATCTCGTATGCAAGCAATCAGTTTATGTCACCATTGTTATGTTGTGCATAGACTAATCCATGAACCACCTAGTTCTGTGAAGAAGAACTGCACAACCATTTATGTGAGGAAGATTAGTACATCCCTTACAGGAGGAAAAGATATGTGAGCCCCTCGGTTTTATAATGAAAACATGAATGACCCACTTTTTTCATGATACATCTATTCTATATTATAGGGGTTTTTGAAGAAGAAAAAGGTTATTTCAAAATAGAGAAGAAGAGGTATGTGCATGCATTCATTCGTGTACATTCATACGTGAAGGTTCTTGAATAAAGAATCAACAAAGTATGTGCATGTGTGTAAAGAAGAATAATAAGTGGAAGATAAGAGTTTAACCAAAATGCAATATTCCTGAATGCATGAATTCATGAACAGAGGAGAAAAAGATATTTCAGATGATGCCAAATGAGACAATAATCCATGCTTGAATACTCACATTTTTGTATGTGATTATATCCAACAATGAATAATAAGGTTTCATTTTGTTATTGCACTGAAGAAAAATAAGAAATCTAGTTCATTTTGTGTTGACTAGAGAAGAAGAGAAAGAAAGAAGAGGGTATTTCTTGCCTACTAGTTTTAAAGTAATCAATTGAAGAGCACTGAAAAAGGTCAAGACCAGAACCTACATTTTGAAGAAGGAAGAAGATTTTCCTAGATGTAAGTTTAAAGAACCAACAACTGTAAGAGAATATACTACATGTTGAAATTTGGAAGAGGATTATTTATTTTCCCCCTCTAAGTGTAGGGACTCACACTGGGAAGAGATCATCTCATTCCAACCTCCATGTTTTGGGAGCCACACTGAACAACTAATGGTTTTCCAAGTCAACCCACTGTAAAAATTACAAAATTATAGTGAATAATCCATGGACTGATCATTCCCATGCATGGAAAGGATTTAACTTCTCCTATTGAGTAGTGAACCTTGTTATAAGATCGTTTTTATATTTTTAATTCTTTATATTACTACATTGGATAGAGAAAATATAATTATAGAATCAAGATCCTAATAGGTTAGGAGGTATAGGTATTAAAAGATATAATTTTTTTAAAACTTCCCCAACACTGATTCCCCCCCCTCTCAGCGTTAGGTATATCCCAAATTGGTCCTCTCAGTTTTTTGGATTGTACCTTCTTATAGGATCATTATGGTACTATAACTCATAAATTAAATATAATATGTCTTAGATATGGTAATTTACGTATAGGATTCATCTAGTATCATCCCAGTTTGTTTTTCCTATATAGATAACACTAATTTCCTTTGGTATCAATTAAAATCATGGAGGTTTCCTTGGAGAAAATCAGTATCCTTATTTACAATGATGATTCTCATTCATACCTAAGTGGTTTCTCTTTTTTTACCAATTTATATTATGAATGACTATTGGTAGACTAAGGACAAGTATCTATTCTCTCAAGATACACTTTTTGAATATTTATGATCCTAATATACCTTAATAATTTCAATGTAATTTCAATATCATGAAATACTAATTAGTGATAAACCATGTCGAGATGTGATAATTATTTCTGAGAAGATTAAGGGGTAGTGTTGAGATGTGACTTGATGATGGAAATACGGGTGATGTCTTAATGATATGTCCAATTTCACACTCAATAAATGAATTAATCATTCTATTAACCTATGTTGATAACATTTATATATAATCTAATGACAAGGTACCATTACCTCACCATAGAGAGGGTTATGAAATATTTGAAGCATTGGAACCTATAGTATATTCTCACCTTGAAAATATAAACCAAAAATATAGAAGATTGGTTGAACATCCAAAAATATATGATCATGATATTTCATAGGATCTTATAATAACGGAATGTTTTAATTGAAAATTTTAATAGTAATATCACCAACATTGGATGTGAAGGAATCAGTGGGGGGAATGGTCCTTAGAGAACCTATTTGAAAAGATTCTTTTGAATATGAACGATATAGATTGGTAGGTGTACTTTTCTTTTGAGATTTTTTTATTCCTTTTTAGATTCTACATATCAAGGTTTTAGTGGATCCTTTTTTAGTGGGGATAGATTTTTTTTAGTCTTGACCTCGCTATGTTTTTTTTCTTCTAAAGAAAAATTGTTTTTTTATTAATATCTGATAGGGGATGATATATTCTAAACAATATTCAATTGTTTCCTTGAACTATGGTATAACCAAGATCATTCATTATTTGAGATGTGAATAATGGTATCCAAATATGAGATGGTCAATTGCAAACATTGTGTTACATTTCCTTACAAGTTAGACAATAGAATGAGAACACCATATACCATAATGTTTTTCGTATCCCATGCACATCACACATTGAATATGGGACGGAGAACATATTTATTTCATGTTTTTAATACCATGTAATCCTTATAGAAACTATATATTTCGAGTGATAATTTTTTAGATTATGAAATTTGGTTTTTTCCTACCTATTAAGGATGTGATAAGGGTTGATAACATAAAAAATTTATATATTCAAAAGCATACAAAACATTGTAGTGTTCCTTCATTGTTCATTTATGGTAGAGAAATATTGATTATATCTCAATTATGGGGATGATTAAGGATGTGGTCGGATATCATTCAAATAGGAGCATAACATACAAACACAAAATTGATAGAAATTATAAAAGGACTATCTTTCCTCTTATGAATATTCTTTGATATTTCATACTTGACTTGATTTTTTTTAGTAATTTAATCCTCAAATTGATGGAATTTTCAATGAAAATAGTAATCATGGTTGAACCATAATGGTTCCCCTGAGAGTTTTTATGGAAACCATTGCTGATATTTTTTGTGTTGGGCCAATTTTGGGTGAATGATCTTTATTATAACAAAGTATATGTCAAGGTTAAATAGATAATGTGGTCACATCATAATATTTTCAAAATATCACAAAGCCACTTGATATAATTAGAATAATTTTTTCATCATCTATTGGAGTTAATATAGGTGATCAGGTTTTTATCAATGTCTCAATTTAATCGGAATGCCATTGTTTTGGAAGAGAGGTATTTTATCATCATGGTATGTTGGCCAAGTTTAGAATGATTTAACATCTTATAGAGGTTAAATAAGAGTTGAAACTACCATATTGTTTTGACATATCTTATGACGTGTTTCATGTTTTCCAATTAATGTAATAATAGTTGGACCTATTCCATATGTAAGGGATGGTGGATGTAGAAATTAAGATGATACCTTAGTGGTTCCATGACATTTTCACGTTATAGATAAAAAAGATAAAGGTGGACAAATGGAAATACATTTTATTTGAACAATGTTGTAAAAATGTGTGAATAGGGATATCCATTAGGCATGTGAGTGTGAGATATTGGTGATGTAACAACGGAATTATCACAATGTGAATAAAAGATCACGAAGGGATTTATGAGGATATATATTATTATTTTATGGATAATTTTGGATGCATTTATGTCATAGGTATATATCATTTTTGAGAATTATTCTCTCATGAATGGTTTTTATGGGTTTACAAGATTGGGGGGTTGAAAATCATGAAATAAAAAAATAATCTGGTTTACCAGACGGTTTTGGAATTAGGTTTGTATCAACCATATGTCAACCTCGCAAGGGGGGTGTTGAGTTTACAATGATGTTCACATTGACTAAGTTTTGTTTATTTGAACATGTATCTATTCCAAGGTATCCATCAGTTTATATTTCTAAATTGACATTAGTACAACATTTTTGGTCCCAAATTTTTTCAACTGTGCATCTTAACCTTGTGGTCCTTCCAAACATTAAAAAAGTGATTTTAGCCTAATTTCATTGATTTTTTTAACTCAATGGTTCTCATTCCTCCAAAAATAATCAAATACTCTACATGTCACTCTATAATTATTATCCCACAATTCATTGGTGATTTCTTATCAATATTTGTTGATATCATTTACAGATTTTTAGATTTTGTCCCATTTTCAAATCTATCATCAAGATCTATCGCTGATCACTCTTATTCTTCATATGATGGACCCCAATATGGATATTTATGGATCTATCCTAGGTTTATAAGGATAAATTGTGATTTTTATTATGGATACTAGTGTGTGAGGAATATGTATCTTTTTTTGTAGTTCATCTATTCAATGGAGATGTGGTTTCCATTGTTTCCAATGTAGTTGTCTCCATCATACTATCATTCCCATGAAATTAATTATTATTTAATACTTATTTCAATTGGTTTTTGTTTATGAAAATTAATTATTGATTTCAATGGGCTATAATAATTAATCATTGATGGGAATATAATGTTATTTTAAATATTATCTTTTAATGATTTTATAAAAATAACATATGCGACAAAATTCCTCAAATATGATTTTGAAATAAAAATGTTTTTTCAAGCATAGAAGTTGTATGGAATTTTATATTGAAAATATTTTATTAATTGAAGGAATAGTTTCATGAGAATAATTTCTAAATATAGAACATTGAGAAGTCCTTGGGGAATGCGGTTAAACTGCCCCATATATTGGCTATAATTGATGTATATAGACCCTTAGGGTGGGTTCTTAATAGGATATGGAGCGATTTAGTTTCCTTGACTAGGAAGAGCCTACTAGACATAGGAAGAGTACACCTTCAAGTGTTAATTATGTTTCTTCATTATGTACCCCTCTATTTCTTACACATTCCGTGATTTTTTGGAAACATTAAGTTGATTATTATTTTATGCTTTCCCACATGGTTTTATGATGCGTGATTAAATGGATATTTCAAAATATTTTATAAATAATTAATTTAAAGTATTATTCGCAATATATGTTTTAGATGATATATTTTCAAGAAAATAAAAGGATGATTTATGAAAATGATTTATTAAGAAATATTTTATAAAACTTATTTTAGGAGGAACTAATATATTTTTGGTGAATGTCACTGAATAGATTCATGGTGAAATAGAACATGAATATAGTTATCACACCCTATATAATCCTTTGGGGTATGTAGACATTTTTTGGGGAAATTATAATATTGAAGAGTTTTTTTATAATCATGTCTTCTCATATACGAAGCTATTTTTTAGTGAGTTTTGGATGGTTGGGAAGACTTTTCATATTGAGTTTGGATGACATATTTGTGAAGATTTATGTGGTTGTTCTTCTGAGTATTTCATTTTTTGGATGTTTTTCCTTTTTCAAATTTGTTAGATATTTATGTTCGACAATGTGTTTTTATATTATCATTGGAATTTCTATTATATGATATAATAAGTTTATGAAATGTTTTTTTTGTTGAAATTATTCCCAGTTTTTTATATCATTACTTAGGTGTTTATCATTGACCAATAGAGATTGGGAATGCACTTCATGCCTTATGGATAGAAAATTCATGTGAACTGTCTAATTTTCCTAGGGTGGTTTATTACACTTCTAAAAATATCCAAATCATATTCAAACATCATCAAAAGGTTCTCCTTGACCTGATATATTAGTATATATTCTTGGTGCACCATGGATGGATTCACTAAAAACTATCTAGATATTTATTTCTAAATAATAGATTCATTAATAACATTCCCCTATATAACCACATAATAATATATAGAAAATATAGTAATGCATAATGTTTAATAATAATTTTACTTATATAGAATCGGGAGAAAATCCAATCAATCATCACATTTTATGTATAGAAACTATAAATATATCCCAGGAATCACACCATGAAGAATATGTATCTAACCAGTATTACATCATCATTGTCCCTTTTACATCATTAATACTAGAAACAACACTATCAATTTACATACTTCAAAAAATATTAGAAGTTCTGTATAATCCTGGAATCCTTATAAACTAACAAAAAATGTAATTAATACTGAAACATTTAGATCAACATGATTTGAAGAATAATTATGTCACAATAAGCATATTAGAAAAAATAAAATATTTTAATAATAACATAATATAAGAAATAAAATGATTTCAATAGGTTTTTGTATTATGTAGAATCTTCAAATATTATTGAATGTTACAATTTTCACTTTGAAATAAAAATAAAAAAAAAGGCAGTTGTAAATTTTTTATGATTTAACATAATAATACTACACATATTAATCGTCAACTAAACATTCAAAAACATTATTAGTAAAATAAATCATGATATTCTAGAATCTTATTCACATAAATTACTCTTGTTTTAATAAAAAGAATAAAAAAATGTTACCTGTAGAAAAATTGAAATACATAACTTTAATAAAATTACAAGATAAAATTATACTAAAAATATAAATGTGTGTAAAATATTCAAACTTGGTAACCTTTATTAGAATAATAATTTTCTATAATAAATTTTGAACTAATTTGGAATCTATTTTAGAACTAAGAAAAAATAAAAACATATGTAATCTAATTTTCTTCTGTTGGGATTTTGAATCATCTTTATGTCCTAGATTTAGTCGATTAGAAGAAGTTTCTATAGAATATAGTTTTGGTTATCTAAAGGAAGTAGTATAATGTAAATTTGGCAGTTTTTTAGATTAAATGAAGATAAATATATTCAGATAAGTTTTTTGAAGTCAGATATTGAGTTCACTAGAAGGAGGACCGATCCTGAAGCCAGATGGATGCATAGAGTTGATGAGTTTGATTTACCATATATTGGTATTCAAGATGTGAATTACTAAAAGTAATTGATGATCATGAAGCCAAAAATATCAACCATCATGGATGTTGGGGTCTGATTCAACTAGTTGATTAGTTGGAACCTACTATAAAAGGTGGGTGGGACCACATGTAGATGTGTTATACGATCATTGAATTTAGTGATCCGAATGACTATCATGTCATAGAGATTGTTAAATTATTTTGTATATCTGACGAAATTAGAGGAAATAATGCTTTTCCTATTGATGTATGACTCGAAGCATAAACTGTTAAATTTATCTTGTGTCCTCAGTTTATTTTATTTTTCCCGATTATTTCTTTATAGTTATGTAAGTTACGGGAGACTTTTCTAGAGAATCATGAACTAGTGAAGTGATTATAATGATTATTTCTAGTTAGTTTTGATACATTGATATTGTAAATAATTCATTTATGATGATTGATTTTACAATGTTGTTTTGGTGACTTTTGTGTAAAGATGGTGTGGGATTCTCAATTAAAAATTAAGATTATCATATAGAAAATATATTAAAAATTTCTAAAATTTATAATTCAAAAAATATATAAATATATATTCATTTTATATAAACCAAAATATTTTATTTTTTAATCTCTAAAATAAAACATTTACTTAATTATTTTTCTTATTCATCAAAAAAATCAATGTAATATTTTCCAATCATGTTTTTTTCATTATACCCATATTGTCCAAAATGAGGTGTTTGATAAGTGACGGTGTGTTATCTGTAATACTCATATGACAAGAATATAATTTAACATTATGAACATGAAAGTACATTTCAAATTCATCATATATTTCTCAAAAAAAATAATCCACAAATCACACCTTGAACCCTATATCTAAAACAATGGCCAATGGAATTATCCATACACAATTTTCTCAATATAATTAATATTTTTTATAATTTCGATAAGAATATCAATCAGAAAATATATATAATTCATTCACAATTATTATAACATTATATAAAATTTTAAAATCCTTTCAAATAAAAATATTTTATTATTAGCGGGTGAAATTATGTTTGTTGTTTTAAAATGGTTTCAAACACTTTTGAATTTTATCCACTTTCTCTAATTCATAATCCAATAGAAAAAATATATGAAAAATATGATCTAATTACACCCAAAAAATTAAAATTTAATTTATTTAAATAGAATTATCAAGTATAAAATATTTTTAATTATATATTTTATAACCATAAACTCCAAACACATTCTATATATTCTACAAAAATATTTTCAATGGTTTTATAAGTTCTTAAAATTTTATTCAATAATTATTTAACATTCCTCATACATTTGAAAATCGTTTCATCATCATAAATATATTTTTGAATATAGATTTCATAATAAAATATAAATATAAAAAAATATCTAGTAAAAGTAGTCTACCCTTAAAAAAATTATGAAAGTTAAAACGTTTCAAAGAATAATTCATTACATTATTATTGAATGAATTAAATATTAAAAGAAAAAACATTACAATATATATATTATATATATCAAATCATAGTCCCTTAATCTGAAAAAAATCCTTAATAAATAAATGTTAAATTATTTTAAAAGATTCATTTTAATAATTAGTAAATCCTAACTATTATAACGTATTGTTATACCCATAAATTCAACATAAATTTGTTAATATTTCTATTCAGTGAATGTGAAATCGTATTTTTCTTGGAGAATTTCCTAAATCATTAATTACAAAAACATTATCTCTATCATAAAAAACCATTATATATTTTCAATAATTACATCTACTATATTCATTATTTCATGATTATAAATATAATACAATATTCTAAAATTTGGATTTTTCATCAAAATTTTAAAAAAGTTACAAAATATTTAATAATAAATCTAAATGATTTTTCATAAGAAGATTTGAATGTATCCAATGAAATACCTTATCAAATTTATGTTAAACATACTATCCATTTTTTATATATTCTATTTTATGTCGTCATTAATATGATAAATGTTTACTTATATTTAATATTTCATATGTTGAATCACTCCCTAAGGGGTTATATGTTGAATTGCCTCCTAGAATTTGTTTACAATGAAAGAATTTATAACTTCATTCTTCAATAATTATCATTTCTATACACTTATTAGATGTTAATATCTCCATATTAACTGTGATTTTTCAACCAATAACCTAAATGTGGAGTGTCACATCTTTTTTAACATTTTTCTCATTCCAGTATATTTTTTTTCATAAATATCATTACCTGATCTTATATAATAAAAAATAAATTCATAAACATATAATCAATATATTTATGGTCATAATAGAATAAGTTCTATGTCATTATATTCTATGTATATAAATTCAACATTTTTTGACGATATATTATAGTGTGTACTATTTCATAAAATATTTCTTTTTTTATTCATTTATATGTTTTTTATTATAAATATTAATATTGAAACTTTTTGAACATTACTATTCATAGGTATTGAAATTTAAGGTAAAAAATACTCAAAATTAAAACATTTATTAGGAAAAAGTACTAGATTATCAATAGCATTTATCTAAAATGGTAGAGACTGTGGGTATCTCAACCAACAATGAGCTTGAAAGCTGTAGCAATGGATCATATAATAGAGTATATTTTTTACATCATAATATCTTTTATTAGTGAGTTTTTTCAGTATATCTATTTCCCCTATGAAATGAGTGAAGTATCTCCACATAGAGATTTATAATACACTATTGGAATTTAGATCTATACCAACACCAATATCCCAATGGTTTCATAAAATAGTTGCGGTAGGTCCCCTTTACCAATAGGTTTCTTAGAACTATTGGTAAAGTTTATTTTATTCAATGTTTTCCAATTGTTTTTTAATACCATTGGGAAAGGGATGTCACAATATGGTGTTCCCAATGGTTTTCGAAATCTGTTGGTATACACTACCCCAATGATAAAAATTTCATATAACCATTGGAATAGAGTTATTATAATTAGTCTATGCCAGTGGTTTTTAATAACCATTGGTATATAACATATATCCCAAAAGTTTTTGAAAATAGTTAAGATATGTTTCCTATAAATAAAATGATCCACCTCCCAATTATAGATCTGATTGATTTTTTTCCTACAGCAGCGCTACTCTCTCCCCATCCGGCGACTCATCCTCCACATTAGAGATCCATCATAGATTCAATCATTCATTTTCTTCCACTTCAATTTGGTGATTCTGAGTTATATCCTTAGGATCTATTTATTTTGGATTTTTATTTACCATGTTTAGTTAATTTCCACTTTGGGATACAGTCTCTATCATTTATGGTTTTAATTTTTTTATTATTGAATGTGAAATCGGCATGTTCCAAATACATCAGCCTGCACCTTGAGAATAAATGTCCCTTCCGATCCGCAACCATCGTTGACAAAATTCGCTCAACCCGGACTCATGTCGCGATTATCATCAAAATCCACAAAGCAAGGTGGAGGGGTTGGGTGGTGTTGGTTTGGCCCGCACCTTCCACATTTGAGTGATATCATGCAGCTTCAAATCTAAATCCATGAAGGAAAATTAAGAATGAGAAACAATTGACAAAGCTCGAACCCCTACCTCGGATTCGTTGACGTTGGGGAAGAAGATGAAGAAGTCGAGGATGACGTCATCAGTGTTCTTCAAGGAAGGAACTTCTGACCTAGTTCTGAAAGGAGATCAAAGAAGAAGAAGTTCATCATTGGCGGATGGAGAGTTCTTCATCCAATTATTTCATCCAACAAGATGTTTTCTCCAGCCAAAGAACCAATTCCAGCAACTTCCAAAGGAGAGGAACAAACACTTGAATTTGAGGAGGCTCCCCTTAATCACATCATTTAATTAAGGAGAGGTGTTAAAAAGAATTAAATTGGGTGTTTAGTTTAGGTTGACCCCACTTTAATTCAAAAAGGTTTGAATAAAATAAAATTTAAGTTTAACAAATTTTTTTTTTATCCCACTTTTTCTTTATCCTCCACAAAAGGTTGGAAAATAAACTTCTGTCCATGACCAAACGTAGCTGAGGTGAAGGTCCCCCTAAGAAATCATTGGCACTGTGAGTTCAAAGGTTCCCTTGGATTTCAATTCCGAGCACTGGTTCTAATGTTACCAAAACCCGCTCTTAATTTCAATTAACGTACTTAGAAACTTCAGAAAAACATTCCAGGCACTCCGGGACTCGGAATTACATGCCGTCAGAACTGGAAACTCAGAATAATTCCATATAATTAAAAAAATTACATGTATTTACATGTTAGATTTGATTTAATTTATTTTTTTCAAAGTAATCAAGATGTTCTGACTTTCACAAAAACCAGATACTAAATAGTGTAAAAATGGACACAAATGAGTTTTTAAAACATGTACTAATTTATTAAATGATATAATTCTCAAAAAAATATAAGATTCATCCGAAGAACTAATTTAAGTTAATGTGTGTCATTAATGAACAACTTGAAGTTATCTTGGCATTCTATAGTATGTTTATTAACCATGTAATATAAAAATACAAGAAGACATGGTAAATGTTAAACTATTTAACTAAGAGTTAAATCTAAAAGATAAGGTTAATATGATGACTGAAACATTTCTAAAACATGTTGGTTGAAAGAATTTGGACCCATAACCATTTTATTTTCTAAATAAATCCATTTTTAGGTATTATAATCCAACAATAAATTTACTATAAATTAATATTTCTAGCACTTCTTAAAGTGACCCTCACCTCTCATATAAAAGTGTACATCCACTTATCTCAAATTTACACTTCCAAATCCATTTGACTCAGCCAAAACCTGATCAAATATCCTAAAAAATACCCTCACTTCAACATATAGGACTTAATATGATCATAATTCCAACCTAAGGATCCCTTTTTTCAAATAAAAAGGTAGAACCTGAAGAAGAGGTAATTACTTTATCACCCCTTTCAAAGTTCTATCTTCTACCACGTCCACTTTATTTTTTGTTTCCATAACAAAGTAATAACTCTAGTACCTTCTATATACTTATATGTTATTATAAATATGGTACAACCATATTCATTATTCTATCCATCCTATGAATGAAAAAGTCACCATACGTGTGTACGTACAGCTTACCGTCTCCACGTGGTGGTGTAATTTGTTATTCAATACTTTAGTATTTAGATGGGTATAATAATGAGTATAATTGATTTAAATAATATATATAACACATAAATGATTATTTATATATAATATACCATCCAATTACATGCAATTTCACCATCAATTTAATGATATTGTCACTCGATCGTACATAAGGGATATCGTCTACACGACGCGATGAGATTCATTTCTACGCTCACCATTCAACAATGATTATAAAAATATATATTAATAAGTATTTAATATCTGATATAATTATTCTAATGGAAATACATATATATATATATATATTTACATATATATCATTTTCTAACTTTCATTCAATACGATATGAAAATAGAAACAACGTTTATGAATACGTACGGCCTACTGTCTCCATAAACAGTGTTTTCCATTTCATATTTCTATCTATTATAAAGATTTATATTATGAATATATATGATAAATAAATAATTATTTATATTCTAGAAGTAATTAAATCATGATATAAGTGATACAATCAATAATATCAAGTTAAAACGCCTACAATAAAGAAAGCGATTATTACCCGAAATGTTATTTTAATATGAAAATTATTATTAAATAGGTAGTATAAAATCATAAATGAATCAAGTATGATATCATAAATATTAATATGGTTTTGGTATAATTTAATAACATGCTATGGTCATTATATAGGAGGATAAATGTACCTTTGACCAAAGGAAAGTACAAGGTAATGGTTAATTCCTCAATCTCATTATTATCTAAGATTATTTATGTGTAAGTTTTTACAGGGACATATTTATAATCCATGTCCATGTTTCATAAAAAAGTTTTCAAAAGGATTCATTTTAATGGACTCATTAACTAAAACATCATTTTAAATGGTTTAAATATTAATTCTTCTAAATCATTCTCATTAATGTCAATGTTTTCAAAATGGTTTTAAGGAATTTATTTATATTGACCTTAATGTTTTAAAATTTTAATTACTTTGCAAAGTTTTAAATTGGTATGGGACACTTTGATTCAAAAATATCATTTAAATATCTTACTTTATTAGTTGTGTGACTTTTAAATGATTTAATGAAAGAGGTATATTTCTCTCAAAGAGTTTTAGAGATCATTTTCAACTATGTCAACATCCTTTACTAGATATTATTCTTGATTGTGGTTGATTAATTATAATATAATATTCCATATTGTATTGAATGAGTTATGATATGTTTGATGGTGGATGTGCTATTTTTATTCCATTCATGGTTTATGGTTAAAGTTTTGAAATTTCGTATGTTGGTTTTAATACGAATGTTTATATTATGTTTCGACCTTTTCATATGATGAATGCATTGGACTTAGTAAGTGATGGGTGGGCCCACTATATACCCTCGATGAATTGGTAGATCTCATGAGACAAACTAGTGTCTTAGAACAAGGCCTTGACAAAATTATGATTTGTATTCTTGGAACGAGGCCTTGACTATGTGGTTATGATGTCCGGAATTATGCAATCCTATCATTATGAAATTAGCTATTGATAGTACATGTGATTATTCGACTAGTATAATATCCATGTGAATAATTAAATGGAATTATTTGATTTATCTTTTCCATATTATGCTGATGTTTATGTTTAAAAGGATTGTTTTTTAATATTATAAATTGCCTTAAATGTTTATGCTTATTTATGTTATTTTTCCTTATATTGTTATCCTTACTGAGCATCTGAACTCACCCCTTATTTAGGTTTTATTTTTCCTTAGACACAGAGAAGTATATTATGAGTGACTTGTGGGAATAGGCTAAGGGTTATGAGTGTGTTCAAAGGGGACATAATTTTGTAGTTTTTTTCATTTCATAAGGTAATGTAAAACTTATGTATGTATCTAGTACTTCCAAGGCTACTAAACTGATCAGCCTTTTGAGATATGACCTCTTGTGATCATTCTAATGTTATGTAATAATGCACCGACTCTAGGTAACTTGGTCAGGGCATTATAGTTAGTATCAAAAGAATTTTAGAAACAACCATGGAAATAGATTTAGAACACTTAGATCAAAAATCATAGCCCTATGATAGAATTTGCAGACAAGTATCGAACAATCCCATATAATTTCAATAAAGTAGGGATTATGTGGGTTTTGTAAAAAATACATCCATGTATGGATACATAAAGTGGAAATGGTTCTAGAAAATATGTACCTATGAGTGAAAATTATGACAAGGAGTTTCGGTCTTGACCAGGGGTATCTTGGTACAAGACAACATGCCTAACTATTCATTTGGTTTGACACTCTTTGAGGATTTGCTTAGGAAAATTTTCATTTTATTTACAAACCACTATGAAGGATTTATGAGTAAATAATTTCCAGTATAAATTTTTTTATGATTATGGATTATATGCATAAACTGTTAAATTTATGTTCAGTATTCTACAAGTCTGGAATTAGGCATTGCGATTCCTAGACTAATCTAGTGTATGTCATTTTTTAGAAATTGTTCCTAGTGGAAGGAATGGAAACAGTATCAACACATGTAATCCATGTAGATATTTCCCTCCTACTCAAGATAATTATAGTAGAGCTAGTGAGGCAACTGATTCTGAACAACATATAACCATACTGAAAAAACTCACTCAGGTTATGAATAATAAACATACCCATATCAGTCACCATGATCCACAATGCGGAGGATCAATGTTAGACCACTTCATGTGGTAGCAACCACCAACATTCAATGGGACTACAAATCCATTTTTATCAGAACAGTTGATAAGTTCCTTATAAGAAATATTTCATGTTTTGGGGTGTAGCGAAAGGGAAAAAGTTGTCATGGTAGTTTATCACTTTTCAGGAGATGCAGATCAATGGTGGTCATTAGTTCAAACCACAAAGGAGGATGAAGAAGTATCAAATATGGAATTGAGGGAGTTTAAAAATATTTTCATAGAAAAATAAATTCCTCATGAACATCGAGCGGATATGGAAAGATAATTTTTGAGCTTGAGGAAAAAGGAGGATGAGAATGTTGAAAAGTATGAGGCTAACTTCACAAGGTAAAAAAGTCATGCTATAGAATACATATGTAACCCAAAATGTATGATTGATCAATTATTTGATGGGTTAAAACCATTTCTCTGTTGATCATTAGTATCACACTCTTTCTCTTTATATGAAGATATAGTCGCATGTGTAATCAATACAGAAAAGGAATTCTCTAAGTCTTATGACATTAAAGTAAAGAAAGAGAAGAAGAGAACTATAGAACCAGAGAAAAATAAAGGGAAAAGGGGAAAGAATTATTTTCCCTTATGTGATAATAGTTGGAAGAATCACCCTGGTACTTGCCTAAAAAGAATGGGTGTTTGTTACAAATGTGGAGAAAAAAGTCACCAGGCTCGTGATTGTACGGGATAGAAAGAAGTTGTGAAATGTTATAATTGTAAAGAAATGGGACATTATGCAACTGATTGTCCATGACTTCAAGGAATTATAGCTCAGAAAAAGAAAATGAATCAAGGTCAATCTTATGATGTTGCTACTGTTGAAGTGGAATAATTAATGTATTTTTGTTTTTTGATTCATGATTTATATCATGGTTATAAGAATAATGTGATATATATATAGAAGGATTTTATTGAATTACTTTTTTCTTTCATCATGGTTTTAATATGATGAAGATAATCATATATTCATTATGTAAAAATAAGATAAACATTACATTGTTTGAGGAATATGATGTTACAATTAATTTTGGAACTTTAGAGGCCTTTTAGACAGAGATTGGAACGAAGTATTTTGGATAAATCTAAAGTCTATAATGGAATAAGTTTACCTTTTGATAGTATTGTTTATGGTTAAAACATTTATTAAATATTATTTTTTGAATATTATATTACTATAACTTTTATATAAAGGACAACCTGTAGGTCGGGCAATAACTCGTCACATCGGAAAAAGCTGTAGGAATCAAACCCACAACTGATGTGAGACAAGGCATTATCACCTACCACTAGCCTACAAGAATTCCTTGATTATTATAAAATATTTTTCTTCATTTAAATGGTATATGTTTATATTTGGAACATATACTATTGAGATAAATATAATATTTTTGAATTTTATCTTTCAAAGATAAATATGATTTTGTACTAGAGGATGAAACACTATATGTAAATTAATAATTATTCCTTGTGTTCTTAGTATATGAATTAAATTAATTATACAACACTAGGAAAAGGATCATAAAACCATAAAAAATCCTAGCACCTTCTTTTGCGATGGGTCAAATGGTCCCTTAGTTTATCACAGATTTTTAGCTTTCTGATTGTTAACTTTCTTTTAATAATATTCTCTATCACTCTCCATCAGAACATGATGGTTATTTTTCTCTTCTATATCCAGGTTTCCCTAAATGGAACCCTATTATGTTTTATTCTCAGTAACCTTCATTCTTACATTTCATTATTTTAAAATAGAGGACTCATTAATCTATTTTTCGATGTGGGATTTCAACTAAGATATTTATAAATGTAAAACCCCTAGTTTTCAGTCCAATTTTTAAATTTCAAAGATACAATTTATTGAAGTAGGGGATAATGTAACTCCCCAAGCTTCTACGGTACGCTTCTCTTTGAATAATACAATAGCTTGTGTTGTACAGAACTTTGAGTTCTAGCACACCACGACCAATCAAATTAGAAATTTAAAAAGAGGTTATGAAAATTATTATCCAAATTTTAAATTTTATATATCCCATATAATATTAAAATTAATCTATTGTGTATCTTAGACATAATATAAGGAAAAATTCAACTTTTCAGAAAAAAGGAGTATTTTTCAAAAAAATGCATTTTTCTCCTTTTAATGGAGAACCCTTTTAAAATATAATATTTGACTCTTTTATATATTAAATTTGATGAAATTAAATTATTCTTTAGAAGCAGGACATAAAAATTTAGTTTGAATAATTTTTTTTTACTTTTCTGATAACTTTTATATTTTGATGAATAGTGAAAAATAATAAATTTTAATTTAAAAAAACATTTTTAATAAAAATAATTTATATTTTAAAATAACACATTTGAGTGGTTTTAAAATATAATTAGATTATATTTTTATCATTATATATAATGTAGGTTATTTAATGTAATTTCACATTTAAATTGTATAAAAACACATGTCAATATTTGGATAGTTTTTACTTCTTAAAAACCTGCTTTTGGTTTTGAAAACTAGAATAAATTTTAAATTAATTTCTACAATTTCTGTGTTTTGAATTATGATAAATTGATTACATATTATCAATCATGAGTTACAAATAGTTTAAATATGTAACTTTTAGTTTTAGACATTTTGAATAGTAACTTCATTAAATATTTTATTTTCCATTGTTAATGGGTAAATCTGTAAATAAAGGTAAAAAATTATATTATAATAATATTAAATTACCCGAAAACGTGTAATAACCCTATTTTATGATGTATTTCCACTAATGGGAATATTTGGGTCGATTTTGGGACCCCATGGAGCCACTTGTAAGTTAAAATGACACTTTATAAAAAATAATTTAAAGTTAATGAAAATGTTACATTAACATAGATATTTTTGTAAAAAATTATATGAGGTTAAATAATTGATATTATCAAATATTAATATTAATTATAAATATAATAATATTTAATACATCATTATTTTTATTTATAATTTTTATAAATAATATAAATATATATATTTATGACATAATAATGATGCAATATTTTCTTAATTAATGAAAGAATCAAATAAATGATATTATAAATATTAAAATAAATATAATTTGAATTTTTTATGCCATACACGAATTATAATGATGAATATGACATGTTAAGTTTGATTCGATGTATTGTTTTCAAAGTAATCAATATTTTATGACTCAAAAAAACAAAATACTAAGTAGTATCAAAATTAACATAAATGAGTTTTTAAACCAAATACTATTTTATTAAATGATATAATACTCATAAAAATATAATATTTTTCCAAAGTACTTAAATAAGTTTATATATTTCATTAATTAGCCACTTGAGGTTCAATTGAAATTTTATAATAAATTTATTAACCATGTAATATAAAAATACAAGAAGACATGGTAAATGTTAAACTATTTAACTAAATGTTAAATATAAAATATAAATTTAATTTGGTGACCTAAAAATGTTTAAAATATATTTTATGTGATTATTTCAACCCATACGCACATTATACTCTAAATAAATTCATTTGGATCTATTAGTAACTGAAAATAATTTTATAATAAATTAATATTTCAAACTCTTCCTAAAGTGCCCCTCACCTCTCTTACAAATGGGTACTTCCCCTTATCTCCATTTCACACCTCCAAAGCCACTTGGATCCACCAAACCCTTCCCAAATAACTCCCAACTACAATCATGTAAACCTATAGGCCTTACATTGATCATAAATCCAATTAAAGTATCCCTTTTGTTCAAATCAAAAGGAAGTACCTGAGGAAGAGGTAATTACTTCATCACCTCTTTAAAAGTTCTTTTCCTCTTCCACTTCCTCTTTCATTGTTGTTTCCATAAAAAAATAATAAATCCAGTACCTTATACATATTAAGATGTTATTATAAATATGTTACAACCATATTCATTATTCTATCCATCCTATGAATGACAAAGTCACCGTACGTGCATACGTACGGCTTACCGTCTCCACATCATGGTGTAGTTTTTTATTCAACACTTAATTATTGGGATGGATATAATAATGAGTATAATTTATGTAAATAATAAATATAACATGTAAATGTTTCTTTATATCTAATATACCATAAAATTACATAAAATTTCACCATCAATAGAATGATATTGTTGCTCGTCCATACGTACGGTTTACTGTCGCCACGACGCGGTGAGATTCATTTCCATGTTCACCATTCAACGGTGATTATAAAAATATGTATTAATAAGTATGTAATATATTACATTATAAATATACTATATATATAAATGTGTTTTTGGGTGTGTATTTACATATATCTCATTCACTTACTTCCGTTCAATGTGATATGAAAACAGAAACAATGTTTATTCATATGTACGGCCTACCGTCTCTATAAATGGTGTTTTCCATTTCATATATCTATCTATTATAAATATTTATATTCTCAATATATATGATACATATTTAATTTTTTATATTATGGAAGTAATTAAATCATGATATAATTCATACGATTAGGAATAACAAGTTAAAACACGTACGATAATGAAAGTGATTATTAACCGAAATGTTATTTCTACATGGAAATTATTATTAGATGGGTAGTATAAAGTCATAAATGAATCAATTGTGATAATATAATTATGAATATGGTTATGGTATATTTTAATAACATATTATGGTTATTATACATGAGGTTAAATGTACCTTCGACCAAAAGAAAGCACAAGGTAATGGTTAATTCCTCAATCTCATTATTATCTCTGATTGTTTATTTGTAAGCTTTTACTAGGATGTATTTATTATCCATGACAATGTTTCTTAAAAGATTCTTTAAAAGGATTATTTTTTGTAATATCTTTAACTAAAGCATCACTTTAAATTGTTTAAATATTTATTCTTCTAAATCATTATCTTTAATGTCCATGTTTTCAAAATGGTTTTAAGGATTTATTTATATGGATATGAATGTTTTAAAATGTTAATTCATTTCAAAAGTTTAAAAGTGGTATGGGACATTTTGATTCGAAAATATTTTATAAATTTCTTCCTTTAAAAAAAATTTGATCTTTAAAAGATTTCATAAAAATTTTATATTTCCCTCAAATAGTTTTACTCATGATTTTTAACTATGTCAACATAATTTACTAGACATTATTCTTTATTGAGGTTGATTAAATATAATAAAATATTCCATATTGTGTTGAATGAGTTATGATATGTTTGAATATGGATGTGATTTTTTTATACCATTCATGTTTTATGGTTAAAGTTTTGACATTTGGTATTCTAGTTTTAATACGAATGTTTTTTTATGTTTTACCCTTTTCAAATGAGGAATGAATTGGACTTAGTAAATGATGGGTGGGGCCCACTATAGCCCCTCGGTGCATCAGTATCTCTCATGAGAAAAACTAGTGTATTGGCATAAGGCCTTGACAAAATTATTATTTGTAGTCTTGGCACAAGGCCTTGACTATGTGGTTATGATGTCCGTCATTATCCATTCCATTTTTATGAAATTACGTATTGATATTACATGTTATTATTCAAATAGTAGAATGTCCATGTGAATAATTAAATGGAATTATTTGTTTTATATTTTCCATATTATACTGAAGTTTAATTTTAAAAGTCTTATGTTTTAATCTTATACATTTCCTTAAATGTTTATTCTTATTTATGATAGTTTATACTATATTTTTATCCTTACTGAGCATCTGAGCTCACCCCTTTCTTATGTTTTATTTTTTCAAATATGTGAAGAATTATATTTTGATTGAACTATAAAAATAGGCCAAGGGATATGATTTTGTTCATAGGGGACACAATTTTTTTGTTATTTCATTTCAAAATGTAATTTAAAACTTATGTAAGTATCTAGTACTTTCAAGGATACTAAACTGACGAGTCTTTCAAGACATGATATCTTGTGATCATGAAAATGTTATTTAATAATGTACCAACTCTAGGTAACCAGGGTCAGGGCATCACAATATCTCCCATAGTTCTATGAAGCTGATTGTGATCCAAGTCATGTCAGGGGGCATAATGACCATTGTGGGGTGATTGACATCCATGAGACCTAGATGTTAGAAAGGAACCCTAAAGGGTTGTTTTGTATGTAAAGACATTATGGTGGCCTCATTAGGTTATATATAATTTTATATTCAAAAATATATTCATGAGTTTTGGGTAGTATCAATTGTGGGCATCCAATATTACCTGAATTGATCTAATTGGCCTTTTTGGGCTATGATATTTGACGATGAGAATGGGAATTCGACCAGCCCTTGTGTTGTTTCTTATTTAATCTTCTATCTATTTTCATTTATATATAATATTATATGCATTTCTTAGGATGTGTTGGAATTAATTTTTATGATGTTGGGGGTAGATTCCTAGTGGGTATGGGATCCATCTTCCCACTATAGAAATGTATGGAATGTGTAAGACAGTTAGAATATATGATGGATATGTTAATTCTTGATTTATAATGAATAATTTTAAATGATATGGTAATAGTGATTCTTATGATTAGAGGATTATGATTAGTTTAAATGAGCACAAAAAATATATTGGGTTCCAGAATTCTAATTTTCAGTCATCATATTTGGAATTCTTGAGATTCATGGGATTGCACTATGGTAGTGAGGATATTGTGAATATATATGGTTTATTTGAATCTAATAGTAATATTATTTGTGGGTGGGTGAATTAACCCAACCATATATGTTTACACACATTGAGGTAGTAATAATAAACCCCTTATTAAATGCATAGTTTGACCCATATGATTAGTTGGATACACTTTATTGTAATGACGGATCAGGAAACTAATTCAGTTGATTCCAATGTGAGAGGCCTCATATCTGAGAGGGAATTACCATTGGATTTATTATGGTATCTAGATTAATTATTCATATATAAAATTATATATAAAATTATAAATTTCCAAGATCCATGTTCCACAATATATGAATTTTATGTTCTCTTGATTGTGTGTAATTCCCAACATACAACTATGGAGTTTAGCCTTTCAACAGAAGATAGGTTGGGTGCCTATTTTCTCCCTAGGGCCAGATAATAATCTATGAAGGATCCATGTGCATGGGATCCTATTTTTTACACTATATTGTACCCTTATAATGATGCATGATTATCAGGTACATTTTATATGAATTCTATTATAAGAAAACATTATTTTATGTGGTTTTAGTGACCATGATTCCATTAAGCGATGTTGTTGCAATATTCTCAATAGAAAATTGAGGTACTTTATTGAAATTTTTAGAAACACTAAAATATCAAAATAAACATGTATATAAAAAAATTTATATTCCTGATAAACCTAAATATATGACTTGTTAATCATTTAAATAAATTATGAACTTAATAATTTTCTATATTTATCATAATAATACATTTCTACTTTTCCAATCAAGTTATTTTTTTATCCAAATTTTATAACAAGAGATTTTTGATAAGTAATGTATTTTTTTGGATGATATTAATACAACATTAATATATTATAGCATTTTCAACTTGAAAATAAAAATAAAATTCATTATATACTTCCCCACAATAATAATCATCATGTTTTATCTTAATCCATTAATCAGAAACAACATCTAATGAGATTATAAAAATATAATCATCCAAATATATTGGAATTTTTTCATAATTCCATTAAAAATATAAACCAATAAATAGGTATAATTTTTTCATACTTATTTAAATAATATATAATATTTCCAAATTCCATAAATTAGAAATTATGAATTATTGGTAGTGGAATTTTTTATGAATTCATAAAATGGATTCAAACCGATTGTAGATGTATCCAATTTTTCTCATTCATCATTATAAAGAATGAATATATGAAAATTATGATCTTATTACCAAAAAATTATGAACATCACTTTTATGTACAAAGCACTGTAATGTATAAAATAAGTTCAATTCCATATTTTATAACCATCAACCTAGAATTTATTCATTACGTTTTACTAAAAAAATTTCTAACTATTTAATATATTTTTAAAATTAAAATTGACTATTGTTCACATAAAAATCATCCCATGGAAAATATATAATAAATAATTAAATTATTTGAAAACTTTTTTCACAAAAAAAATTAATTATTGAAACAAAAAAATTAATTACTTCTCATCATGAAAATAATTTTTGAATAAAATTTACTTATTTCATAGAATAAGTAATTACCAAATTCATGGTTAAATTTTCTAATATAATGAAACAATAAATCCAATAAATTTTCTATATAATAAAAAAACACTAAAATAATTTTCTAAGAGAATCATTGTCAAAGAAAGGGTATATCTTTTAAAAAAATGATTAATTTTATTTATTAATTCTTAATCAATATAAAGTTTCATTTTACCCATAAATTTATCATAAATATGATAATATTTCACAATATGAAAATTAAATTCATATTTATTAAGGTTCATTTAGAATTTCATTCATTTAAATATATTTCTTTCTATTACAAACCACAATTGTATCACTTTTCTTTAATATCCTGAATTATATATTTTTCATCTAGATTAACAAAACAAATTAGTATTCTAAATGAACGATTTCTCAAAAAAATCAAAAAAAAATTTTATGTAAACAAAATTAATCATGGAACAAAAAAATTATGACTAATAAAATTTAAATGTACCTAAAGAATTTATTTATCACATTTATAATAAAATAATCATCGATATTCTTTTACATATTTTATTGGACATCTTCAACAATAAGGTAACTGATAACACGAATTTAACATGTTATATAGCTAATATACTCTTATAATTTTTTTACAATGAATGTATTCATAATATCTATCTTCAATCCTTATCATTTATATAAAAATATTTTATAATTTTATCCTTATCAAACATATGGTTTTTAATATGAAAATTTAAATTTGAGGGGTCACGTATTGTGTTTCATTTTTTCGCTTCCAATATAATAGATGTTTGTATACATATTAATGTATAATCCTATAAAATAAAAAATAATTTCATAAATATATCATTAAATAATTTTTTGGTTCGATAAAAACTTGTTCTATTTCATTAAATTCAATTTCTATCAATATAACACGTTTTTTGAGAATATATTGTGAATTTTACTCTTTCTTATATTTTTTTCAATTATTCATTGATATTTTTTGTAGTATTTATAGTTATATTGAAAATATTATTGCATAAGAGTTTGTATGGAATGAAAAATAAGGTGAAATAATTAAATACTAAATATTTTATTTGTAAAACTTCCCACGACATGATTTATATTGTTATGAAATGGTGAATCCAAATGGTGTCCCCGGTAACAATAATCATTGATTAATGAGGAATAGATACCATAATAGAGTATATGATGAGGTTTTATACCTACTTTATTTAGAAGTGAGTGGGTCAGCATATCCCCCCCCCAATATGTGAGTTAAAACTATATACTTGGTATTTTATAAAATGATCACATGCTCTAATTTTGTAGGCAATCGATCGGGGGGAGGGGCATGTGGATGTAACCATGATGATTCATAAAAACTATTGTTTATTCCATTTCAAAAACATTTAGGAAATTATTTATATGTTTTATAACTTAATACAATTTAAATTATCTCTTATATTGGTTGTAAGATATTTTTTGGATTATAGAAGGTCTTAAACACTATCACCATTGATCCCCTCTTATCCTGAACAAATCCACCTCCACTCATGATACCCTTATCATAAGTGAAATACATTTTGATATTCATTCATATGTTGGGAGGCTTACATCAAACTCACTAAACATACATGAAATTACTATCATCATGATATAACATCATCTTATATAATTCATACTCTTATTATTGGCTTCAAAAATAGTCCAAAACCTACAATAAATACCATTATGTTCACCCTTTATAAAAAGAATATATGAAGACCCCTCCCCCTAAAACCACATTTTGAGAATATTTTAGAAAAAATATCCATCTATATTTATAAGGCCCCAGCCTTAAACCTTACTTAATATTGAATTAAATGAATAATTCACCTTGAGGATCTTTTCAGGTTTAGATTTTTAGAGAATTAGGTCCTAACTATTACATCTCAAAAGATTACATAGTAGACACTTCTACTAAGTTTCCATAAAATAAAAAAACACTTAAAAAGAGACATGTCTATTTCCATGTTTTATATGGAATGCCTTTCCATGATCCCATCCTTGACCCTATTCAACTTTAAGTCCTGTGGAAAACATTTCAAAAACTTGGGATGAGCATAAAAATCCCAGTAAAGGATGCACAAAGAAGGGAAACTGTTAGTTTTTCAAAACAACAAGTAAACCATGAATACTTTACCAAAGTAATACTTTTCACCATTATGAAGCAGTGAAAACTCTTCGCTGAATAAAAGACCATTACTTACCCTTTTGTAACCAAAATATTACCATAAAACCCATATAAATAACACATAACATATAAAGGTAACTTGGGACATAAAAATACTTAAATTGAATAACCATAGGGTCAACTTCCACACATACTTAATGGAATAGCCATACAGCCGACTTCCATACCCAATGCATTGATGGTTATAACGTAACCACCCATCCTGGTATTCACGGAACCACCCGTCATATGGTTTATGAAATAACCACCCATAAAATGTCCAAGTACCATAATTACACATACAATATTTAAAATATAAACATTTCAATAACAGCATTTCATTTTCAATCAAAATAAGTAATTCCAAGATATTGAATTAAGCAATCCATTTTCAAAAACCATTTAAAAGTGATTTTTGAATCAATGTGTCCCATTCCACTTTGAATCTTTTAATGGAATTATATTCTTAAAAAATTAATGTCCATATAAATAAATACTGAAAACCATTTTGAAACCATGGACATTAAAGATCAAGATTTAGAATAATAAATCTTTAAAACATTTAAAATCATATTTTTGTTAAAGAGTTTTTAACAAAATGAGAGACTCTTGAATACAAATAATTACGGAATAACATTTAATCCGAACTTTATAATATCATGAGAATAAAGGGATTCATGATATAATATGTCAAAAGACATTATACACACCATAGAAGAGTGAATTGGTGCATAACAACAATGAAGTCTCAATGGAAATGTAAATTGAGATGAAATCCATTATAAAGATGGTATCCTTAAATTAAGGATAAATCTACCACATAATTATGTGTGAGAAATATAAATACACCCAATATAAGTGGATATTAAGTGTGAAACAATCAGAGGACATTCACACATATTCATAGGATGACATGTTCCAGAAGTATATGTTGAACCCAAAGAAATCGAAATTGGGTTAAAACGTTCCCTTGTAAAAATTTGACAGCCTAACGGCGTCACTTCAAAATTCAGAAAAATTAGTCGATGAGAGAGTGAATGGTATCTCATAACTTGGAAATAAAATTTACATCAATATGGATATATAATAACATATCCCAACATAATAAGATGTAAATTAAAAGACATAACAAAAGAAGTCTTTTAAAAAGAGGAGGGTGAAAGGTTCCCTTTCCGACTTGGGTAACTTTCGAAACGTACACCCCATGAAAGAAGAACTATAAATATTTGATTTAAATACTCATAAAAGAAATTATATTACTAAAAGATTAGAATAATGGTATGTAAATAAACCACTCAAAGGAAATTGTGGCAAATGTAGCATAAATCTCACAGGAATAAAAGTGAGATGAAAAATCCCTTACGAAAACCCGGCAGCCTAATGACGCCACTTAAAACATCCAAAAATAGATTTATGAGATCATATAGGTTCTCTCGTAATATGAACATAAAAATTACATAATGAGGCATATAAAATAACATCCCAAAACATAAGAAATATGAGCTTAAATGAAATGACATAAAAGGGAGTACTTAAAAAGAAAGAGAGAGGTAGGAGCCCTTACCTCAAGTTTGACTTGTCTTGTTCGTTTCTTTATATTCCTGAATAATAAAATTTGCTCAATTTATGACTTCTTAAGGACCTCCTTTGAATATTATTATTCAGTACATATAACTTATTATAAGGTTATAATAATTGGTTAATAATGTGAGTTCACATCAAACGTTTTTGTCGATGTTCGGTACATGAGTAAAAATTGAACTTGTTGGAAATGAATTTTCCATGTAGTTATAGGTACATCATATCCAAAATAGTATTGATGTTTTAAATATCATATATATCTAGTATATATTCATTTTATAATATTCCATAACATTTGGAGATAAAAAATTAAAAGCACGGTTTATTGAGACGGTAGGCCGTACGTACGCATGAACGCTACTTTCATTTTTTGTCATATTAATGGAATTAAAACAAAATGAGATATATATATATATATATATTATAATTACATAATTATATCCATCATTTAGATGTAATATATTACATATATATCCATTATATATATGTAATTATAATAGTACATAACATTTGGAGAAAATAGATGAAATGTACCGTTCATGGAGACTGTATGTCGTACGTACGCATGAACGCTACTTTCATTTCTTTTTTTGTATTCAATGGAATGAAATAATAATGATATAAATTTATATTATCATTCCAGTAGGATATCATATGTAATACCATTAATTCCATCCTTTATACATCCCACATATGGCATTAGCGAATCAAATCACTTTGAGGGGGTGGTAGTCTGCACTTCCTAAAATGAAGATATCGCGTTTACCCATAATGGAAACCATAAAGGTATGCCATAAATGAAAAATACAGAAGCTTAAGGAAAACATAAACATATTATATATAATATATAAATATAGTTACATCTTAATTTCCACCTTTTAAGGTGTTAAACGAATATTGAACAATCGTCGTTTCGTTAGGCAGTAATTCGCCATCCACAGAAACAGTATGTTCTTTAACCATTAGACGGAGGTGTGTCAAAGTGTAGCAAGAATATTTCACATAAAAAATCCTATTATATTTAATATACTGGTTTTTTTACAAAATAAAGAAATAAAAAGAGGTTAGAGGGTTGGAGAAGCAAAATAAAACAAAAGAACAGAAGTGAAGACATTACCTTAAAATCGAGTAGCTCTTCTTGATTTGAGCTCAAAGGCTTCCATGGAAAGGATTCTGTCCAATGGTGAGGATTCAATGATGAATAGAGGGATGTGGACAGATGAAATGGGCAGGTTTTGGCCATGCCAAAGGCTTGAGAGGTGTGGGTAAGGTGGTAGAGGTGGGGGCCTTTTATAAGAGAAAAGGAGGGGCACTCTTGGAAAGTTATAAAATATTACTTTATTATAAAATTCTTTTCGGATTTAAAAGGTCCCAAAATGATATATTTCGTGGGTAAGTTGATAAGGTCTCGAAATACAACCTTCCAATAGGTTTGTGACAAGTGTAATACTTATATTTCACCCTATCTTCTCATTTTATTTAAATCGTTCATTTATGAGGTAATCATTGCATCATCACGGTGTCATAAATAAATTAATTTATATAATATATAAAAATTATAAAAAAAATATCATGATGTATGAAATCTTTTTATATTTATAATTAATATTTATAGTCAAAAATATGACTTTTATAACCCTACATAAAAATTCTTTTAGTAAAACAACACATGTTTGTGACATTTTAATATTTACTTTAAATAAAAAGGTATTAATGTCATTTTCAAACAAAAGTGGCTCCATGGGGTCCCAAAGTTGACCAATGGATTTTCTTGGTCTTCCATGGCTCATCCAATGAGGGTATGACATGTGTCTAGGTCATTTCATGTTATTAAAACATTATTTTTACCTTAAACTACACTAATTACCTTTAATCGCGATTAAAACTTAAAACTTACTATTCACCAAAAAAAATTATTTTAATCCCATTGAACCACATTTTACTTCATAATGACAACAATGTATGTTGGATTTTTGAAATTCAAAACACAGAGGTGGTAAAATTTCATTTAAATGAAAAATCAGTTTTTTAAGTACCACTTAGTGGTTTCACTATTCCTCAAAAATTGAAGTTTTCCCAGAAAAATAACAAAATTTCACCCTAAGATATATTTGATATTCCTAATTCAAAAATTATGTCTAGTTTAAAAATTCAAAACATATAAGTTACATTAAATAATTTAATAATTCCCACTGTCAGAACAAATAGTGTGTTTTTATGAAATAATATATATCAAAAGATTGACACTAGTTTATGTCCAATTTCAAAGTGAAATTAATTCAATGAACTCTATTGGATTAAAAGGTAAAAATATATTCTAATTTAACTTTAAAACCAATTCAAAAGATAATCTAATCATATAAATAAATGAGATTAAAAAGAGGTTTTGAATTAAAATACAACATTTTTCATTATTCATTAAAAATGAACTTTATTAGAAAAATACCAGAAAATTACACAAAGTAAATTTTGATGTCCAGATTCTAAAGAATAATTTTATTTGGTCCAATAGCATGTATAAGAGTGACCAAAACTATATTTAATGAGGTTTCTCCATCAAAAGTTGATAGTTCGACCTTTTAGTGAATATTAGAAGATTTATGCTTAAAATTGGATTCATTTGCATTTTATACCTCTAACAATTATTGGATGAGAGTAAAAATATTTGACAAACATATATAATCATTTTTTATTTAGTTCCATTATTTCCCTCCATTACAATGGCTAGGTGTTAACTACCATTTAAAATAATATTTTTGTATTATTAGAGTGCAACGTATGATTTCAAAGGAACTCGTTGTCGCGTATTGGGTAAGGCATCGAGCATAGCATTCCCATTAAAGTAATATTAATATTTTATTAAAAAACATGGATAAATATAAAAATTTCATATTATTTATTTACCTGGGGTGTTACAACCTTCCCCACTTTTGAGAATTGCGTCCTCGCAATTTTAAATTTGGGCTCGGAAACATCATTGAAATCCCCACATCGGAAAAGGAGTAAATTAAACTATCACTTTAAAAGAAAGAAAGGGAAGTACAAAGGTCACCCGAGTTAACCCATACTAAGATTCCATGTATGAAAACATGGATATGGAAGAAAAAAAGGGTCATGTTCTGAGGGAGTGTGAAAGAAAACATGTTTAGGAGAAAGTTAACCACCAGAAAATCACAAACTTGTGATGGGTTAAATAGTATTGGATTCCCTAGTAGGAAAATTCAATGGAAGACATTTTTTTAGTTACTTTTCATTGAGGATTTTATTTTCGAGCTTAAGTAAAACATAAGGAAACATACTTACTTATCATGTTGACTTTCAACTTTTAATAGATTTCTTACATGAACTCGTATTTTCTCCAAAAGATGAGTATTTAGGATGACTTTTTTACATTAAGAGAGCTATAATAAACTTCCAGAGAATCACCTAATCCACCAAAGAGATTTGTATACTTCCCATGTCTTTAGACCTTAACCAAAACTAAAACCAAAAACGTTAGTATGAGATCAGATAATACCCAAAAAGGATAATCCTTTATAAAAAGGAAATCTATTCTTAATCTCCAAAATTTTTCCAACATGACCCAATGTTCAACGAAGACCAAAAGTAAACAAAACAAATATTGAAACCCAAATATTTGAAGGATTTAATCACATAGTCATCCAAGTTAAATCGTAACATTTATCTCCAAACAACATCAGTTTCTCTTAAAGTCTCATATTGAAAAGTAATTAACCTAATCACATATCCTCCATGATAGTTTAATAATTTCCATAGATAACCCAAAATAAACTTACTCTTAATTCATAAAATCATCTAACTAAAAATAATTAGTCAAACTAGCCAGGCACTTCATGTAGTCCAGTGGTAGGTGATAAATACCAGTCGCACTTTGGTTGTGGATTCGATTCCTGCAGTTTTGTCCGACGCGACGGGTTGTCACACGGTCTGCATTTTGTCCTTCTTCCAAACTATATAATTCATAAAACATTCCACAACAACGAGATAAAATCTTCAAAAATAACGATAACATAATTTAACCTCAATTTTATTTCATGCATTTCACTTTCCATCATATCATATAGTAACCCATAATTACCTCAAAAGTAAGGATCATATAAACCCTAATGGTTACATTTATTATTATCACATGAATGTCCACATCGAGTTGGTTCTCTCGTACAAGAGGCATTAGAGAACTCACCAAGGTTCAAGTGGTTGATCATGACTCCTGATAGTTGGTTTAGAATAACCACGAGATTTCTCATTGAATCCCCCATTTCAACCAGTCTCTTAATCAGAGAACCACAACAGTTTCCTTCAAACCCATTGTCACTTTAGTGCCTACTAGATCCATCCATTTACTCAAACTAGAAAGGTCAGTGTGAGTATATCATCAAAACCATCATTTACTAAAGAAGAAGATAAACACTAAGATATACTTATCCAAGTTATCTCAAACTCATTCTAGCCTTCAAAAATAACAATGACTCTATCTAATAGAATAACCATTGTGGTTATACACAACTTGTCACTTAACACTCTAACCTCTAAAGTTATCTAAAATGACCTCTGATACCAACTATATGGCCCCAGAATTAAACCTTACTTAATATTGCATTAAATGAATAATTCACATTGAGGATCTTTTCAGGTTTAGAGTTTTAGAGAATTAGGTCATAACTATTAAATATCAAAAGATTACATAGTAGAAACTTCTAATAAGTTTCCATAAAATAAAAAAACACTTAAAAAGAAACATGTCTATTTCCATGTTTTAGATAGCATGTCTTTCCTTGATCCCATCCTTGACCCTATTCAACTTTAAGTCCTGTGGAAAACATTTCAAAAACATGGGATGAGCATAAAAATCCCAGTAAAGGATACACAAAGAAGGTAAACTGTTAGTTTTTCAAAACAACAAGTAAACCATGAATACTTTACCAAAGTAATACTTTTCACCTTTATGAAGCAGTAAAAACTCTTCACTGAATAAAAGACCATTACTTACCCTTTTGTAACCAAAATATTACCATAAAACCCATATAAAGAACACATAACATATAAATGTAACTTGGGAAATAAAGATACTTAAATTGAATAACCATATGGTCAACTTCCACACATACTTAATGAAATAGCCATACGGACGACTTCCATACCCAATGCATTGGAGGTTATAACGTAACCACCCGTCCTGGTATTCACGGCACCACCCGTCATATGGTTTATCACGTAACCACACTTAAAATGTCCAAGTACCATCATTACACATAAAATATTGAAAATATAAACAATTCAATAAAAAAATTTCATTTTTAATCAAAATAAGTAATTCCAAGATATTGAATTAAGAAATCCATTTTCAAAAACCATTTAAAAGAGATTTTCGAATCAAAGTGTCCCATTCCACTTTGAAGCTTTTAATGGAATTATAATTTTAAAATATTAATGTCCATATAAATAAATACTGAAAACCATTTTGAAAACATGGACATTAAAAATAAAGATTGAGAATAATAAATCTTTAAAACATTTAAAATGATATTTTTGTTAAAGAGTTTTTAACAAAATGAGAGACTCTTGAATAAAAATAATTGCAGAATAACATTTAATCTGAACTTTATAATATCACGAGAATAAAGGGATTAATGATATAATATGACAAATGAAATTATACACACCATATAAGAGTGAATTGGTGCATAACAATAATGAAGTCTCAATGGAAATGTAAATTGAGATGAAATCCATTATAAAGATGGTATCCTTAAATTAAGGATAAATCTACCACATAATTATGTGTGAGAAATATAAATACACCCAATATAAGTGGATATTAAGTTTCAAACAATCAGAGTCCATTCACACGTATTCATAGGATGACATGTTCAATAAGTACATGTTGAACCCAAAGAAATCGAAATTGGGTTAATACGTTCCCCTGTAAAAATTCGACAGCCTAACGACGTCACATCAAAATTCAGAAAAATTATTCGATGAGAGAGTGAATGGTATCTCATAACTTGTACATAAACTTTACATCAATATGGATATAGAAGAACATATCCCAACATAATAAGATGTAAATTAAAATACATAACAAAAGAAGTCTTTTAAAAAGAGGAGGGTGAAAGGTTCCCTTACCGACTTGGGTAACTTTCGAAACGTACACCCCATGAGAGAAGAACTATAAATCATTGATGTAAATACTAATAATAGATATTATATTACTCAAAGATTATAATATGTTCAGTAAATAAACCACTCAAAGGAAATGGTGGCAAATGTAGCATAAATCTCACGGGAATAAAAGTGAGATGAAAAGTCCCTTATGAAAACTTGGTAGCCTAACGGCGCCACTTAAAACATCCAAAAATAGATTTATGAGATCAAATAGGGTCTCTCGTAATATGAACATAAAAATTACAGAATGAGTAATATAAAATAACTTACCCAAACATAAGAAATATGAGCTTAAAATAAATGACATAAAAGGGGGTACTTAAAAAGAAAGAGAGAGGTAGGAGCCCTTACCTCAAGTCTGACTTGTCTTGTTCATTTCTTTATATTCCTAAATAATAAAATCTGGTCAATTTATGATTTCTTAAGGAACTCCTTTAAATAATATTATTCAGTACATATAACATATTATAAGGTTATAATAATTGGTTAATAATGTGAGTTCATATCAGACATTTTTGTCGATGTTTGGTACATGAGTAAAAATTGAACTTGTTGGAAATGAATTTTCCATGTAGTAATAGGTAAATCATATCCAAAATAGTATTGATGTTTTAAATATCATATATATCCAGTATATATTCATTTTATACTATTCCATAACATTTGGAGATAAAAAATTAAATGTACCATTCACTGAGACGGTAGGTCGTACGTACGCATGAACGCTACTTTAATTTTTTGTCATATTAATGGAATTAAAACAAAATGAGATATATATATATATATTATAATTCCATAATTATATCAATAATTTAGATGTAATATATTACATATATATCCATTATATATATGTACTTATAATAGTACATAACATTTGGAGATAAAAATGAAATGTACTGTTCATGGAGACGGTAAGCCGTACGTACGCATGAACGCTACTTTCATTTCTTTTTATTTTGTATTAAATGGAATGAAATATTAATTATATAAAGTTATATTATAATTCCAATAGTATATCATATGTAGTACCATTAATTACATCCTTTATACGTCCCACATGTGGCATTAACGAATCAAATCACTTTGAGGGGGCGGTAGTCTGCACTTCCTAAAATGAAGATATCGCCTTTACCCATAATGGAAACCATAAAGGTATGCCATAAATTAAAAATACAGAAGCTTAGGGAAAATATAAACATATTATATATAATATATAAATATAGTTACATCTTAATTGTCACCTTTTAAGGGGTTAAAAGAATATTGAACAATCATCGTTTCGTGAGGCAGTAATTCGCCATCCACAGAAATAGTATGTTCTTTAACCATTAGACGGAGGTGTGTGAAAGTGTAGCTAGAATATTTCACATAATAAATCCTATTATATATAATATACTGGTGTTGTTACAAAATAAATTAATAAAAAGAGTTTAGAGGGTTGGAGAAGAAAAATAAAACAAAATAACACAAGTGAAAACATTACCTTAAAATCGGGGTAGCTCTTCTTCATTTGAGCTAAAATGCTTCCTTGGAAAGGATTATTCCAAAAGGTGAGTCTTAAATGATGAATATAGGGATGTGGAGAGATGAAATGGTCATGGGTTGGCTGAGACAAAGGCTTGAGAGGTATGGGTATGGTGGTAGAGGTGGGGACCTTTTTTAAGAGAAAAGGAGGGGCACTCTTGGAAAGTTATAAAATATTACTTTATTATAAAATGATTTTTGGATTTAAAAGGTCCAAAAATGATATATTTCTAGGTTAAGGTGATAAGGTTTCTAAATCCACCCATAAAATAGGTTTTTGAAAAGTGTAATACTTATATTTCACCCTATCTTCTCATTTTATTTAAATCGTTCATTTATGAGGAAATCACTGCATCATCATGGTGTCATTAATTAATTAATTTATTTAATATCTAAAAATTATAAAAAAAAATCATGATGTATGAAATATTTTTAGCTTTCTAATGAATTTTTATAGTCCAAAATATGACTTGTATAACCCCATATAAAAAGTCTTTTAGTAAAACAACACACGTTTGTGACATTTTAGTTTTAACTTTAAATAAAAAGGTATTAATGTCATTTTCCAACCAAAGTGGATCCATGGGGTCCCCAAGTTGACCCATGGATTGTCGTGGTCGGCCATGATGCATCAAAGGAGGGTATGAAATGTTTCTAGGTCATTTAATATTATTAAAACATTATTTTTACCTTAAACTACACTAATTACCTCTAATCGCGATTAAAACTTAAAAGTTACTATTCACCAAAAAAATTATTTTAATCCCATTGAAGCAAATTTTACTTCGTAATGACAACAATGTATATCAGATTTTTGAAATTGAAAACACAGAGGTGGTAAAATTTCATTTAAACGAAAAATCAGTTTTTTAAGTACCATTTAGTGGTTTCACTATTCATCAAAAATTGGAGTTTTCCCAGAAAAATACAAAATATTCACCCTAAGCTATATTTTTTATTCCGAATTCAAAAATGATGTCTATTTTAAAAAATTCAAAACATATAAGTTACATTAATTAATCTAATAATTAATTCCCGTTGTCAGAACAAATGGCGTGTTTTTATGAAACAATATATATCAAAAGATTGACACGAGTTTAAGTCCAATTTCAAAGTGAAATTAATTTAATGACCCTTATTGGATTAAATGGTAAAAATATATTCTAATTTCACTTTAAAACCAATTAATAAAATAATATAATCATATAAATAAATTAGATTAAAAAGAGGTTTTGAATTAAAATACAACATTTTTCACTATTCATTAAAAATGAACTTTATCGGAAAAATACCAAAAATTTACACAAAGTAAATTTTGATGTCCCGATTCTAAAGAAGAATTTTATTTGGTCCAATATCATGTATAAGAGTGACCAAAACTATATTTAATGTGGGTTCGCCATCAAAAGTTGATAGTTCGACCTTTTAGTGAATATTAGATGATTTATGCTTAAAATTGGATTCATTTGCATTTTACGCCTCTAACAATTATTGGATGAAAGTAAAAATATTGGACAAACATATATAATCATTTTGTAGTTAGTTCTGTTCTTTCCCTCCATTACAATGGCTAGGTGTTAACTACCATTTAAAATAATATTATTTTATTATTAGAGTGCAACGTAAGATTTCAAAAGAACTCGTTGTCGCGTATTGGGTACGCCATCGAGCATAGAGTTCTCTTTAAAGTAATATTAATATTTTATTAAAAAACATGGATAAATATAAAAATTTCATATTCTTTATTTACCTGGGGTGTTACATCCTTCCCCCCTTTTGGGAATTACGTCCTCACAATTTTAAAATTGGGCTCAGAAACATCATTGAAATCCCCACATCGGAAAAGGAGTAAATTAAACTATCACTTTAAAAAAAGAATGTGAAGTACAAAGGTCACCCGAGTTAACCCATACTAGGATTACATGTATGAAAAAATGGCTATGGAAGAAAAAAAGGGTCATGTTCTGAGGGAGTGTGATAGAAAACATGTTTAGGAGAAAGTTAACCAACAGAAAATCACAAACTTATGATGGGTTAAACAGTATTGGATTCCTTAGTAGGAAAAGTTAACGGAAAAAAAGTTAGTTACTTTTCATTGCGGAATTTATTTTTGAGCTTAAGTAAAACATAAGGAAACATACTTACTTTTCATGTTGACTTTCAACTTTTACTAGATTTCTTACATGAACTCTTATTTTCTCCACAAGATGAGTATTTAGGATGACTTGTTTACATTAAGAGAGCTATAATCAACTTCCAGAGAATCACCTAATCCACAAAAGAGAACTGTACAATTCCCATGTCTTTAGACCTTAACCAAAACTAAAAACAAAAATGTTAGAATGAGATCATATAATACCCAAAAAGTATAATCCTTTATAAAAAGGAAATCTATTCGTAATCTCCAAAAATTTTCCAACAAGACCCAAAGTTCAACGACGACCAAAAGTAAACCAAACAAAGATTGAAACCCAAATATTTGAAGGATTTAATCACATAGTCATCCATGTTAAATCGTAACATTTATCTCTAAACAACATCAGTTGCTCTTAAAGTCTCGTATTGAAAAGTAATTAACCTAATCACATATCCTCCATGATAGGTTAATAATTTCCATAGATAACCCCAAATAAACTATCTCTTAATTCATAAAATCATCTAACTAAAAATAATTAGTCAAACTAATCTGGGACTTCACGTAGTCCAGTGGTAGGTGATAAATACCAGTCGCACTTTGGTTGTGGGTTCGATTCCCGCAGTTTTTTCTGACGCGACGGGTTGTCACACGGTCTGCGTGTTGTCCTTTTTCCAAACTATATAATTCTTAAAACATTCCACAACAACGAGATAAAATCTTCAAAAATAACCATAAAATAATTTAACCTCAATTTTATCTCATGCCTTTGACTTTCCATCATAACATATATTAACCCATAATTACCTCAAAAGTAAGGATCATATAAACCCTAATGTTTTCCTTTTTTATTATCAAATGAACTTCCACATCGAGTTGGTTCTCTCGTACAATAGGCATTAGAGAACTCACCAAGGTTCAAGTGGTTGATCATGACTCCTGATAGTTGGTTTAGAAAAACCATGAGATTTCTCATTCAGTCCCCCATTTCAACCAGTCTCTTAATCAGAGAACCACAACAGTTTCCTTCAAACCCATTGTCACTTTAGTGCCTAATAGATCCATCTATTTACTAAAACTAGAAAGGTCAGTGTGAGTATATCATCAAAACCATCATGTACTAAAGAAGAAGATAAACACTAAGATATACTTATCCAAGTTATCTCAAACTCAATCTAGCCTTCAAAAATAACAATGACTCTATCTAATATAATAACCATTGTGGTTATACACAACTTGTAACTTAACACTCTAACCTATAAAGTTATCTAAACCGACCTCTGATACCAACTATAAGGCCCCGGAATTAAACTTTACTTAATATTGAATTAAATGAATAATTCACATTGAGTATCTTTTCAGGTTTAGAGTTTTAGAGAATTAGGTCATAACTATTATATTTCAAACGATTACATAGTATACACTTCTACTAAGTTTCCATAAAATAAAAAAACACTTAAAAAGAAACATGTCTACTTCCATGTTTTAGATAGCATGTCTTTCCTTGATCCCATCCTTGACCCTATTCAACTTTAAATCTTGTGGAAAACATTTCAAAAACTTGGTATGAGCATAAAAATCCCAGTAAAGGATACACAAAGAAGGTAAACTGTTATTTTTTCAAAACAACAAGTAATCCATGAATACTTTACCAAATTAATACTTTTCACCATTATGAAGCAGTAAAAACTCTTCACTGAATAAAAGATCATTACTTACCCTTTTGTAACCAAAATATTACCATAAAACCCATATAAAGAACACATAACATATAAAGGTAACTTGGGACATAAACATACTTAAATGGAATAACCATATGGTCAACTTCCACACATACTTAATGAAATAGCTATACGGCCGACTTCCATACCCAATGCATTGGAGGTTATAACGTAACCACCTGTCCTGGTATTCACGGTACCACCCGTCATATGGTCTATCACGTAACCACCCATAAAATTTCCAAGTACCATAATTACACATCAAATATTTAAAATATAAACATTTCAATAAAAACATTTCATTTTCAATCACAATAAGTAATTCCAAGATATTGAATTAAGAAATCCATTTTCAAAAACCATTTAAAAGAGATTTTTGAATCAAAGTGTCCCATACCACTTTGAAGCTTTTAATGGAATTATAATTTTAAAACATTAATCTCCATATAAATATATACTAAAAACGGTTTTGAAAACATGGACATTAGAGATAAATATTTAGAATAATAAATCTTTAAAACATTTAAAATGATATTTTTGTTAAAGAGTTTTTAACAAATTGAGGGACTCTTGAATAAAAATAATTGGGGAATAAAATTTTATCCGAACTTTATAATATCATGAGAATAAAGGGATTCCTGATATAATATGTCAAAATACAGTATGCACACCACATAAGAGTGAATTAGTACATAAAAACAATGAAGTCTCAATGGAAATGAAAATTGAGATGAAATCCATTATAAAGATGGTATCCTTAAATTAAGGATAAATATACCACATAATTATGTCTGAGAAATATAAATACACCCAATATAAGTCGATATTAAAAGTGAAACAATCAGAGGTCATTCACACATATTCATAGGATGACATGTTCAAGAAGTACATGTTGAATCCAAAGAAATCGAAATTGGGTTAATACGTTCCCTTGTAAAAATTCGACAGCCTAACGCCGTCACTTCAAAATTCATAAAAATTAGTCGATGAGAGAGTGAATGGTATATCATAACTTGGACATAAACTTTACATCAATATGGATATAGAATAACATATCCCAACATAATAATATGTAAATTAAAATACATAACAAAAGAAGTCTTTTAAAAAGAGGAGGGTGAAAGGTTCTCTTACTGACTTGGGTAACTCTCGAAACGTACACGCCATGAAAGAAGAACTATAAAACATTGATGTAAATACTCATAAACGAAAGAATATTACTCAAATATTAGAATAATGTTCAGTAAATAAACCACTCAATGTAAATGGTGTAAAATGTACCATAAATATCCCGGGAATAAAAGTGATATGAAAAATCCCTTACGAAAACTCGGCAGCCTAATGACGCCACATAAAACATCCAAAAATGGATGTATGAGATCAAATAGGGTCTCTCGTAATATGAAAATAAAAATTACAGAATGAGGAATATAAAATAACATCCCCAAACATAATAAAGATGAGCTTAAAATAAATGACATAAAAGCGAGTACCTAAAAAGAAAGAGAGAGGTAGGATCCCTTACCTCAAGTCTGACTTGTCTTGTTCATTTCTTTATATTAATGAATAATAAAATTTGGTCAATTTATGATTTCTTAAGAACTCCTTTAAATATTATTATTCATTTCATATCACATATTATAAGGTTATAATAATTGGTTAATAAAGTGAGTTCATATCAGATGTTTTTGTCGATGTTCGGTACATGAGTAAAAATTGAACTTGTTGGAAATGAATTTTCCATGTAATTATAAGTACATCATATAAAAAATAGTATTTATTTTTTAAATGTCATATATATCAATTATATATTAATTTTATACTATTCCATAACATTTGGAGATAAAAAATTAAAAGCACCGTTCATGGAGACGGTAGGTCGTACGTACGCATGAACGCTACTTTCATTTTTTATCATATTAATGGAATTAAAACAAAATGAGAGATATATATATTATAATTCCAGAATGATATCCATCATTTATATGTAATATATTACATATATATCAATTATATATATGTACTTATAACAGAACATAACATTTGGAGATAAGAAATGAAATGTACCGTTCATGGAGACAATAAGCCGTACGTACGCATGAACGCTACTTTCATTTCTTTTTTTTTGTATTAAATGGAATGAAAAAATAATTATATAAAGGTATATTATAGTTACAGTAGGATATCATATGTAATACCATTAATTCCATCCTTTATATGTCCCACATATGGAATTAACGAATCAAATCACTTTGAGGAGGCGGTAGTCCGCACTTCCTAAAATAAAGATATATCGTGTTTACCCATAATGGAAACCATAAAGATATTCAATAAATAAAAAATACAGAAGATTAAGGAAAACATAAAAATATTATATATATTATATAAATATATTGACATCTTAATGGCCACCTTTGATGGTGTTAAAAGAATATTGAACAATCATCGTTTCGTGAGGCAGTAATTCCCCATCCACAGAAACAGTATGTTCTTTAACCATTAGACGGAGGTGTGTGAAAGTGTAGCTATAATACTTCACATAAAAACATCATAGTATATTTAATATACTTTTGTTGTTACAAAATAAAGGAATAAAAAGAGTTTAAAGGGTTGGAGAATCAAAATAAAACAAAAGAACACAAGTGAAGACATTACCTTAAAATCGAGTAGCTCTTCTTGATTTGAGCTCAAAGGCTTCCTTGGAAAAACATTCTGCCTAATGTTGAGGCTTCAATGATGAAGAGGGGGATGTGGAGAGATGAAATGGGAAGGGGTTTTCCGATCCAAAGGCTTGAGAGGTGTAGGTAAGGTGGTAGAGGTGAGGGCCTTTTATAAGAGAAAATGAGTGGCACTCATGGAAAGTTATAAAATATTACTTTATTATAAAATGATTTTCGGATTTAAAAGGTCCCAAAATGATATATTTCGAGGATAAGGTGATAATGTTTCAAAATAAACCCATCCAATAGGTATGTTACAAGTTTAAGACTTAGATTTCACCCTATCTTCTCATTTTATTTAAACCGTTCATTTATGAGGTAATCACTACATCATCACGGTGTCATAAATAAATTAATTTATTTAATATCTAAAAAATATAAAAAAATATCATGATGTAGGAAATATTCTTATATTTCTAATTAATATTTATAGTCAAAAATATGACTTGTATAACCCCATATAAAAATTCTTTTAGTAAAACAACACATGTTTGTGACATTTTAATTTTAACATTAAATAAAAAAGGTATTAATGTCATTTTCCAACCAATGTGGCTCCATGGGGTCCCCAATTTGACCCTTGGATTTTCTTGGTCGGCCATGACTCATATAATGAGGGTAGGACATGTGTCTAGGTCATTTAATATTATTAAAACATTATTTTTACCTTAAAATACACTAATTACCTCTAATTGCGATTAAAACTTAAAAGTTACTATTCACCAAAAAAATTATTTTAATCCCATTGAACCAAATTTTACTTCTTAATGACAACCATGTATATCGGATTTTGGAAATTCAAAACAAAGTGGTGGTAAAATTTCATTTAAATGAAAAATCAGTTTTTTAAGTACCACTTAGTGGTTTCACTATTCATCAAAAATTGAAGTTTTCCCAGAAAAATACCAAAAATTCACCCTAAGCTATATTTGATATTCTGAATTCAAAAATTATTTCTATTTTACAAAATTCAAAACAAATAAGTTATATTAATTAATTTAATAATTAATTCCCGCTGTCAGAACAAATAGTGTGTTTTTATGAAACAATATATATCAAACGATTGACACTAGTTTAAGTCCAATATCAAAGTGAAATTAATTCCAATGACCACTATTGGATTAAATGGTAAAAATATATTCTAATTTCACATTAAAACCAATTAAAAATATAATCTAATCATATAAAAAAATTAGATTAAAAAGAGGTTTTGAATTAAAATACAACATTTTTCACTATTCATTAAAAAATGAACTTTATCGGAAAAATACCAAAAAATTACACAAAGTAAATTTTGATGTCCTGATTCTAAAGAAGAATTTTATTTGGTCCAATAGCATTTATAAGAGTGACCAAAACTATATTTAGTGAGGGTTCGCCATCAAAAGTTGATAGTTTGACCTTTTAGTGAATATTAGAAGATTTATGCTTAAAATTGGATTCATTTGCATTTTACGCCTCTAACAATTATTGGATAAAATTAAAAATATTTGAAAAACATATATAAGAATTTTATAGTTAGTTCCATTATTTCCCTCCATTACAATGGCTAGGTGTTAACTACCATTTAAAATAAAATTATTTTATTATTAGAGTGCAACGTAAGATTTCAAAGGAACTCATTGTCTCGTATTGGGTATGCCATCGAGCATAGCATTCCCTTTAAAGTAATATTAATATTTTATTCAAAAACATGGATAAATATTAAAATTTCATATTCTTTATTTACTTGGGGTGTTACAATATTGGTTCCAATGTAGTCTCAGAGTAGTTTTAATATTATTATAATGCACTTTTCTTCAAATAATATTTTGAATGAAGTTTTTAATTTTTTAGAGTTTTAGAAAAAACATTTTGAAGCTAATTATATAAAATTTCACTAAACTTTATTGTCTATGGGAATGACATAAATTTTAATAAAAAAAGACAAAATATTACACTTATATGCGATATAGTTTCACTAGAGATTGCATTAGCCTTCCACAATTACATACTCAAAATAAAAGTTATTATAAAAATCCAAAAAACTAAAAAAATAATGTTAATTCATAAAACACACACCATATTGGTTCTACCATAAGTTGAATACTATAAAAGAGAAATTTATTTTTTTGTGTTATTGAATGTTGTGATTATTTTTTTGTGTCTCCTATAAATATGGAGTGTGATTTCTAAAAAGTGGAATCCCATAATGTATAGTTAAACCCCATACTATTTATCATGACAGATTTTGAGATCTCCACATCCCACTATCCATCGAGAATAATTTTGGACAACATGAATATAATCCCACATTGTACTATGAAAGAATGATCATATCCCAAAGGTATTTACATTGGATTAATTACCACACCATTTTCTCATATATTAAGTACATGATCTTAGAAATACATCTCATATCGATAGATCCCTCAATAATAGATTTCAGAATTATTTAATAATAGGCAGATTGACACTAATACTATTGATGATATTCATTCAGGATGGAATTCATAGTGTTATCAATCTCATGGATGATTTCCTTGGATTCTCTCCAATGATGAAGGATCCCTCTAATATTATTTTGGAAATATCTTTCCCATTATATCTAGTTATTCCATGATGTGGTTAGTGGACCTATACATGAATTCATTATTGATGAAATTATTTATTCATGCACTCAATTATATGCTCAATTCATTGACATATAATAAATGTGGTTTAATTTTTATAGTTTCTATTTTTTCTATATTCATAGAACACGAGTAAAAGATATAGTATTTCTGAAAATTATAAATATATAGTTTTTACTCATTTTTACGTATTTATTAATATGTTAACAAAAATTAATATGTGTAATATGTGTGTATTATTTCTTAACTATATTTAATTTTTAAACAAAAATTATATATAATGAAAATTTTATATCCCACAGAAAACATTTTTCATGATTCATGTCATCTTTAATAATGCTTTTTCTGATATTGATACAGTTTATTTTATATCAATTTCTACAAAAAAACATGTGAAAAAAGGTTCAATATATCAGATATATGTTCTATAAATGTTATGTTTCATAGAAAATTCTTTTTTTTACAAATAATATTTTACACACACAATTTTTTATCCATAGAACATATGTTTTTCCTTAATGAAAAATGATTGATGTAAGTTGTGTGTATTTTATGTGAGTGTTTTGTTTCATAAAATGTTTTATATTTTTTGAATGTGATGGCCTGTGTTCCTTGTTCTCATTATTTTTTTGGTGATGTGTTTTTTCTGTATTGTCTGTGTGTGTGTGTGTGTTGTGTTCACCGAGTATTTTTGAACATGAAACATATATATATATGTTTTTTATTTTTCATTATTTAAAAAAACAATAGAGTACTATGATTAAAATCCCAAAATAATATTTTAATTATTTCACGTTTTTAATAAATAAATTTTTTGCATATTATATTTTATAAATTTAATTTGAGTTTTTTTGTGTCTGTTTGGTGATCGTTTATTATAAATGTTCTATTTTACTGAATATGTTTGTGGGGAATTATGGATTTATTTTTCTCTTATATATAATTGTTCACTACTATTTTATATATGTTTTTGTAATATATATATATATATATATATTCTACATGCATATTTATTTTTTTAAATAGGAATAATATGAAGTGTGTGTTTTCTATATTGACATATACATTTTTAAATATGAATATTTCATATGATATATGCGTGTAGGTATATATTGTGTGTGTGTGGGTGGGTTTTTGTGCTCTATTCACATTTATTATCCCAAAATACATAAATAATTAAAATATTGTGTTTTATGGAATCTCCAAAAAATATATGTCTAATTAATGAATTATATATACTTTCAGTATCAACAAATGACCTATTGATTAGTTTTTATAAATACTATTTAAATTTTGAACAATTATATGATTGTGACTTTATATTTATATTTTATAACAAATATTTATTTTTACGCTAAAAAAATTAATAAAAATTAATAAAATATTATTTTGAAAATAAAATTGAAATTTATGACAAAAAAATTACTATAGATAGTTCACTTAAGATGTACTGATTGGGAAACCAATTAAACATGTTCCTCCTCATTATTTAAATAAAAATGGGAAAAAACATTGGAAATCATTTAGTATAATAAATTCAATATTATAATGCATAAATATTAAATTAAACACAAAAATGATAGAAACATTATATTAATTATAGTGTTTGTTTGGTCGTAAGGTAATGAATTTTTGGTATATGTATTTATTAAGTTATAATGGTGTTAAAATATTATTATATTTTAACCCAATGGTATTGATACAACATATTATTTTAATAAATGATAAAGGAATAAAATTTTCATACATAAATTGAGTGAGGAAAAACATTTATGTTTCCATTTCATATAAATTTTAATATTATAATGTACAAATTATATGTAAAAACTAGAAAACAACAATAAATAATAAAATTAATAAATTATTTTGTTCTGAAAGAATTAAAATTATTAAATTAACATGTATTTTAAAAAAATTGTTATTTTATTATATTAATTATATAATTTTTAAATATAGAACTTTTTCTTTCCAATGAATTAGTACCCAGGATGAGTAGTGGCCAGGGTTAAAGTATTGAATAGTTGTTTACTATTTATGTAAAAAATAGGTAATATATGGAATTAAAATTCAATGTCATATGTAATAGAGAAGGAGAAAAATTAAATTTAATGGAATAAATAAAAATAAATATCCATAATATAAAATAATTTTATGAGATTCCAAATGGGTGTGAAATAATGTGGGATCAACCCATAATACACAAAATGTATCGACTCGATGTTTTGGTAAATCCATGAGTATAAAGTCTTCAAGAATATGAGGTAGTCCAAAAAGTTTAACTACTGATATTTCATAAATTCATATCCCACCATAAAATTTTGAGGCCACATGTGTTCTATTAAATACACAACTGACCCCAACTAATTTGATTATATTAAAAACCTTATCCAATTGAATATTCTCATCCTAGACCATAACAGTTATTTATAAACAACCATCAAACAATAAAACATGACAATTAATGAACATTTATTAATTTATCCGTGCATCACTGAAAAAACAAGGATACAAAGGAATTCCCACTTATTCATTCATGTAGAAATCATATGAGGAATAATCCCCTTATTTTATTAGTAAAAAAGTCAATTCATAAAATCAATGATCGTTATACTCATCAATAACAAAAATTATTTCTTAAATATTTTTTATTTTATTATGTGAATACAAAATGAAGATTTTTAAGGACATATTCTTCAATTGGGTCACCTTTTACAACCTTATGAAAGTCGTCCTCTCCAGAATTTTAGGATATATCATAGCAGTAACCCATGATATATGTTCCACTACAAACCCATCATAATACACATTACATGGTGAAATTAAGAAACTTAAATCGTGGTTGTATCCACATAATACATATATGATTAATTAGCATTTTATTCATCTTCATCATCACTATCTAAAAATAGATTTATCACATGAGTTTATAATCATGGTTGTATTGGTTAGATTCAATAGGTATTGATATAATGATCATGGGATGTCAATTAGATTTTTCTTGTCCCTTTTATCCTTATGTTCATCATCACTTTCAAAAGATGCATTGAAAATTGAAATACAATAGCCACTGTCATGGTCATAAATTAATAGTTTATACCCATTAAGAACATAATGTTAACAAAACTGATGAAGATGTGATTGGGTGAGATTTTTGTGGAAACACAATGAAAATATTCCACATAAACCCATTGGAAATGAAATTCAACCATTGTGTTAAAAAATTGTAGACCACCACTTGATAGTTAAAATAAAAAAACAAAATATAATGTGAAGTATAAGAATCTCATATTGGGTAATTCAAGGAAAATATAAATGGAAATATATCTATGAACACGTGTGTTTGTGTGTGTTTTTGTCTGCATTTAATATATAATTTCTAATAAATGGAGGATAAAAAAATTAAGAAGATAAAATAACATTTCATAGTATTCTCTTCTAAATATGAAAAAATCCCATTATTTGGCCAATTATAAAACCAATAAACACAATTCAATGAAACCATGAATGATCATTTTTATCCCTAAGAAAATATTAAAATATTAATTAGAAAAAATAAGATATTCATAAAAAATGTCAACATAATAATACATTCATCAAGTCATTGGGAATATTTCAATATGTCTTCAAAGTTAGTGAACACCAAAATCATTTTCCTAAAGATTGATAGCTACTTCCTCTAACCCATTTATAGATTAGTTAAGAGTAAAATATTTATAAAATAAATATAATCATTATCTCTAAAAACTAATATTTAAAATGAATTTTATAAAAATTAAAAGTGGTGTGCTAAAAAAGTAAAAAAGATGGATATATAGTTGTCCCCTCATCATTATCATTTTTTCCATTGATTTTTTATTCATAAAAAATAAAAATAATTATTTGTTATTATTTTAAATAATTAATTTCTTGTTTGATAGTGCATCATTAAATATACATGATATGTTCCCTATACACTATTTCGAAATCCTTTTTATAACCTCTAAATTTATAGTTACTTAGTATAAATTTGTGTAAAAATTTTCTCTATTTCTATTATATGAATGCTGAATTTTTTTCTATTGAATCAAAAATATAAAAGGATAAATAAAAAATTCTATGTCATCCATGATATTCCCAAGGGAAACAACTTGGGACTTAAATAGTGGAAATATTATTATGTAATTTTCCAAACCTTTACAAAATTTCCATTGAAATTTTCTAGGGATTGGGGATCTCATGAGGGATTTTTGTGGAATAATAGAATCTAGATGGTAATTTTTGGCCATTTAATGGTCAACCACTTTTTTTAGTGGTGTGGTGGTCGTTTTCTTGATGTTCGGTTGGATTTGAGGATTTGTTATGCTGTTTTTCATTTGTTTGGTGGTGCTTATTAAACCGCGACAGTGAAATTTCTCGTCTAGCCAGTATGGTGGTTGTGTTGTTATGGTGGTCACTCATAGTAAAATTCAATGTATAAAAATCCCTTAGTGGATGTGGGAATATATGTGGCTAATAGAATTAATTCATATGAGAAATGGTGAAATAGTTTTCTCATCATTCCATTGAAATTGGTATAGTGAGGTGAAAAACATAGGTCCTTAAACCAAAGCAGAGTGCAAGGCATGGTGTTGGTTAAAATAGTTTTTAAAATGTTTATAAAATTCATTATATTTTATGATATCTCATGGAATTTCATGTCCGTATTTATCCTTAGGCCACCATGCCCTAGTAAAATGTCACCATTTAATAGTGAAGGGAATGTGAGATTTATCTATAAATAGGGTATCAGAACCCCTCTGGTTAAAAATATTTTCCCTTCCAATGAAGATTTCCAAACCTCAATTACTTTCATTATACTCTCTTCATTCCCTTTAGAGAGTCTTACCCTTTGGTTCCTCAAAATCAATGATCCTTAGATCATGTCTTCTCTTCTGTAACAAACCAACCTAGTTCAATAAAAACTCATCACTTGATATGGCCCTCCATGAGTTGAGTATCACCAATGAAACAAATAATTTTCATGTATAATTAAAATAATTCAAGACAACAGCTTCCAATATGGAAGAAAAAGTTAAAAATATCTCACACACACAACATCATGTCTAACCATCTAACCTAGAAAGAGAAACAAGGAAGTACTAAAATGAGTACCTATGTGACCATCTGTCACATCAAACCTAGCGCACAATGAAGTGAATGAATCTAAATATAATATTTTGAACTAAAAAATACATTTCCCTTTACCTATGAAATGATAAAAAATATATCACTGGAAAAATTTAAAAAATTATATCAATTCAAGGACTAAAAGTGGTTCACCAATGAATCTATGTAAATTATGATTCCATTAAAATTTTATATCTAATAGTAAAACAAATACAAATTATGATGAATTTTCACAAGTTAAAATCATTATATAAAGCATTATTTGATTACTTTTTCATTAAAGATTTTCATATTCATAAATAAAAGTAATATGAAAAATATGAAAGAAAATATCTAAGGATAATCAAAAACTTCAATGGACACAAAATATTAAAATATAGTAAGGATCCAACAATAAAATATAACATCTTGTATGAAACCAAGTATAATTAAAAAATCACAAAGTTTATGCTCAATCATAGGGGAATAATAACAAAGACACAAAAAGAATCCTAAACTAGAAAAAAATGGATCCAATGAATACAGACTCCAACCATTGTCTATCAATATCAATCTAATCATCATTAAGTCCACAAATTATGAGAACCTATAGAGAACCCCGTGTTTTGAAACACACAAATTAAGGTGACATGTCCATTTTTGGAACCAGCCATGGTTCCCTATATGCTGGGATTCAAACACCATTTCAACACCATGTTCACAATCCATAAAATTTGTGAAGATTAACTAATTATGTCATATATTCCTAAACATAATTTTATATTTCAGTATTAATATTAATGATTTTCAAAAAAACATTTCACATTGATTAATTACCACTCCCATGTTTGAATCCCATCTTTAGAATCAAAGCCCACTTATAGAATTTCATCAAAAGAAAAATTGTTCCCAGTTTTCTTTTTAATGAAAACATAATTTATAAATTTAGATCCTAATAGAAAAATTCATTTTTATATAAAACAGATCAATATAATTTTAAAACCAAATGGAATTTTCAAGAAAATAAATTAATTCATGAATAAACACTGTTATATAGAGACACCTTCTTCAGGAAAAGAGATGAATCTCTAATAATCAATATGTTAAATCTTTCTTCTATATACAAAATATAATAGATAAAAACATATATGAGAGATAATTTTAAGATTCAAATGTTTAACTACATGATCTGGGTAAATGAAATTGAGATTAAATAAACAATAATTCATTGTGTGATGTCAATACCCAAAGAAATGAGTTTCTATGTAAGTTAGTTTGATTCGATCAAACTTGTAGATGTCAATTAATTTCAATGATCTAGGTTGGTGTAATTTTTCCATAAATTCTCATGAACCTCACCTTTCATTAGTATATGAAATATGCATAACAAAAAATAATTTTGATATTAAAATAGTGAAAATTAAAAACTATTTATTAATGAAGAGATTCTCTACATTCATGCTAATTCATTCTAGACCATCACATTAAAATGATTATGTTTTAATTTATTCATGATAATGAGTTGGAAAACAACATTATTCTTTCATGTAAATAAGATCCTTCACACATTGATATGAAATAAATATAGTTGGCACCAATGATTTTTCAGATTTAATAATTTCCCAAAAAATGTTTCATTGAGGAAACTGGTCATTTATACATGATCAGAATTATTGAGCAAGATTGAAGATCTGGATCATGACTTATTGAATTTACTTAATGTTCCACCTGACCAAGTCATATATATATTGATCATGGTGGAAAATCAATAGAACATCTTATAGTAGATCTTTTGAAGAATAAGGATCTTTTTTAAAGAGGGTATAACCATCTACTAAAGAGGATCTAGGGAGTGGGGGTCTGACCAATCAAATATTTCGGGATTCAAACCAAATAATTTAGAAGAGATAGATTACTATTGGGATAAACATGATCAAGTGGAGGATAAAAAACATGGGGCATAACTATGTTTTTCCAAAAAATATATATTGAAAAAATGAATATATTTCAAAATCTATAACTATGGTTTATAACAATATGTAGTATGGTATAGTCATATATACAATAACATGTGAAAATATTTTCTATTTTTCATTTAAATTTATGATTTCATATATAATCCACTCACCTTAGTTTGAGATAGAGGTTTCAAAAAAATTGGGGTAAAATAAAAAGAAAAAATTGGTTAAATCGTCCACACCTCATTCAATGCCTTCCTAGTGTAACTTCACAATCTGTTGGGTAAATTAATTTGTATCATATAAATGGTTTCTCCCTTGATTGTATGTAATTTACTTTCCTTGTTACAATATCATAATTATATGAAGTGAAGATTCATGTTTGAAGAAGATTTAAAAGTGATTTTGATAGAAATGTGTAAAATAACTTCTAATGTTATACTTTTTTATGTTTCAATCAATACTATTGAAATTCCAAATAAAAGTGCTATTAATATATTATACATGAACTCAAAGTGTAATTAAGATCATCTTCTAGCTGAATTCAGTCATATTGGTAATTTCTCAATGATTTTAGTTGATTATACGTCTAACAAGTCAAGTTGTAGCTGTGATGAAGAAGTGTTCAATTCTAAAATCAATTTTAATTTGATGATAGTCCCTAAATAATCCTTGAATTTATGATCATATTTTTTAAGGAACTTTTGTATAAAAAATTTCTGATGTAAGAAAAATTATATATAATGGGAGAATAATTTTCTAAGATGTTTTAGAACTAAAACACAATATCAAAACAAAAAAATATTAAGGGAAGATTATTTCATGATTTATAATGAAATTTTATCCATGTTTTAAGATGAAAATGAAAAATCAGTCTCACTTTTCATTAAAAAAAATCAATTATTTTGAGAAAAATTAAAAAAAATTGTGTGAAATGGATGTGGTAGAATTTATTCTTGAAAAAGTTTTCCATGAACTAGTAAAGAAACAAAATATATTTATGAATGAAAAATATATCAGATAGAGGATAAATAAAAAATAATTAAGGAGATTAAAATGTTTATACAGAAGTAAAATATGGTTCATGAATATGATATTTAGAATTTTTAGATTCAATGAGAAGAATTACTATAATCAATTCCAGATAAGAATATTTTTGTCAAAATAAAACGAATTTTATTATAATTGATATAGATAAATATGTAATAGATTACATTTGAGAATTCCCATGAAACTGATAAAATATTTACTACCAAGAACTATTCAAATAAATTCCTTATATAAAAAAGAATCAACCTAGTGGAAGGAAGATCTTGAGATTTCCTAAGGATAACTCATCTTAATGCTAACTAAAAAAACATAATTCTTTCTCCTTATAATTTATATATACTAATGATTTTTCATGACTAGTTAATATTCAACTATAATATATGAATCAATTTGGTTGGAGAAAAACTATGATGAATCCACTTCATTATTAATTATGGATGTCCAGAAGTGTAACAATTCATCTCCCCTAGAGAAAGTAAATAAGATGAAATCAATATTTTTTATTTATTATAAGTTATATTGGAAATATTGGCATTAGGTTACACAATTTTTTGTACAACATTTCATTTTATGATAAATAAATAATGAGTATATTTAGGTGGATAAAATCTAATGAAAATTGGAAAATTGCATAACATAAGAAGAATACATAGGAAATAAATCATTATTTCAATAATAGATATGAATATTTTTAACATTTATAAGTATTGAAATAGAAATTATCACTGTTAGGATGAGTGATATTATATACGAATGATGGATAAATCATATATTTATGTAATGAGATTGTGATAAAAAAAAGTGGAGCATGTAACAAAGAGGGATGACAAGCCAAACTTTGGATGTAAACAAAAGAGAAATATTGTTAAAAAACCATAAGATGTTTTTAAATAAATATGTGTAGTTTTTTCCACCAAATAAATATGATTCTATTATGGTATGAAAGGTTACATTATATACAACTGTGAATTTTCCATGAACATCAATGATAAAAGATTATATTTAGAATCAAAGAGATAATTAATCTAGAAAAGAAAAAACCAGATTGATTTCTCAAAAGACATCTTCAATGAAGAATATAAAATTTTCCTAAAATGGGTAACTAGATGAATGATAAATTTGGGTATGAAAGGTGTAATAAGTATGTGAATTCATAAAATATGCTTGTAATGGATTTCTAAATATGAATAATTCTTGATGAAGAAAGGGAGAGTGCTTGTGATTTCAATAATTTAGGAGGAGTTTATAGACAATATATTGTTTCATATTTTTAAAAAAAAAATATTGATCGTATGTCTAGAATAGTTGGGATACTAATGAAACGTAGAGAAATCATAGAAAACAAAATCTTTATTCCTAGAATATGTGAAAAATCATTTTTCATCTAAAAATATAGTTGGATTAAAACGAAAATCATAACCTTTTTATATCTGATTTATGAGCATTTAAGAACCACCTTATTCCCATATTTAGATTATGTTTGTTTCTTAAAATGGGAGTTGTTGGAGAAGCATTTATTCATGTGGGGATCTTAATTTGAAGAAATTTATTAAAATTTAAAGGATATAAGGTTATCCATCATAGAAGAATATTTGAATTATGTTCCCTCCTTTCAATATTTCATATAATCTCAGAATATGCAGGTGTTTTATTCTTGAAGAATTAAAATCATTATTAATAATTAAAAAGTAAATATCTTGAGTGGAATAACAGAAGAGAACCCAATACATAACCTTCTTTCAAATGATATATTATTATTGTCTAATGATCTGGTGAGGAATGAATCTAAAAAATATATATGTTAATCAATGTTGTTTATATCTTTTCTTCTTTGAGGAAGGTTTCATAAATTCTCTTATTTTTAGGTTTAAAATTTAATTTAAAAATTCATATTCCTATACATTCTGAGAAATGGGAATGTGACATTGAAAAAGGTGAAGAAATTTTTTGATCATGAATGTTTTTAAAATGTTTGATGCGATTAATGTAGGATATTTGTTAAACATTTTCTGAATTTCCCATGAATAAGGATTTAGTGTTGGTATCACATGTTGGAAAATTGTTGATTTTTTAAAAAAAATTGATCATTCCATTCTTCTACACTTAGTATGGGTCACATATACTTAGTGTTGATTAGTTTTATCTCTTTTTATGTTAGTGGTTATTCTATGCATTTAAAGAGTTGATTTCACTATATTTGTAATGGATCATGGAATATCAACATGTTATGTTGTTGGTTTTTCAGTTGGAGGAGGTTAGGAGGTGGTTTCATGGGTCTTTATTGGATGTTGAAGGAACCAAAGTATTGAAGCTAGTGATTAATTTTGTTAAAGTGGAAATAAGGGAATGAGTTAGTGATCCATGTCTTGTGTAGAATGGGAACTCTTAACATGAACAATACAGTGAGGGAGTCTATAAAATGGATTCATATTATTAAATGGAAATTCACTCTATGTATTAATTTTTTATAAGGTGAATTAATTATTAGAAAAAAATAATGATACAGAAAATTCACACCTATTAATAGTTTAATAATACGTATTTCATGGGAATAAAAGAATTAATATAGTGAATAAAGAATTAATGACTTGAATTAGTTGGTTATAATAATGGTTCGTTAGATTATACTATCATTTAATTGTTTGTTTTCTCAGTTGTGGATAGAATCCTTTGTGTTTTTGTATGACTTCATACCCCTCCCCCCTTCTTTTCTCCTTGGGTTCTAACAGTTGAGTTTTGGTAATCTATGGTGAGCTACTCACTAATCACAATTATTTATTTATTTATTCCATGGAGAATCTATTTGGTGCTGTTTTTTTGTACAAGGTGTGAATTGGGTAGCATTTTTTACAAATAATTTGTGTCATCTAGGTTACATTGGTGTCCACCTTTGAGGTTGTGGTTTTTGAGAAGTTTCTTCTATGCCATGTGGTGCAGTGTCGTAAAAGATTTCATGAGGTAAGGAATCCTAGTTCATTATTATTTACAAGCTATGTATGTTATTTTAATGGTTTTTATTTACACTGTGTGGATGGTTAGGGATTTCCTAAAAAGTTATAAAATTTCAATAACTGATATTGATGGGTTTAAGGATATATAACATGCTTTACTTATTTGATATATGTTCATCTTGATATTGTACGAGCTTGTTTCCAATAATTAAAATAACATATGAAAGATTTATTGTTTTGGAAATATATGATATTTCCCAAGATACATGCCCAATTTTTGTTTGACTGAACCCTAAATAAATGTATTATGAGTACATATATATATGTAAAATAAAATGGATTCACATGGAATTATTGTTTTTGGGATAATAACCTTGTTAAATTAAAATTTAATTTGTTAATAAAACGAAACAATTGAGTAAAACATAATGCGTTATTATTATTTTTGGTTCCTTTATTGTTTGGTTTTTATATTGCAGGATTTCATGTGGTGACAATGTGATTATTTTTTATTTTTTATTTTTGGGGTATGATGTGGTGATTTGTTTTCATGGATTCAACATGTGAACTTGTGTGATGTGGTAAAAAGTTTTTATATTGAATAGTAGTTTTTTTGCATGATAAAGTTGGGGTGCGTGATGCGGTTCTGGTGTGATATGGGTCAATTATTGTGGTATGGGGGATGCAATTGTGTGTATTTTTGTTTCTTAGTATTGGAGGTATATTGAGGATGATACATGCTATCATTTGGGTGATATGTCTTGGATAATTAGATATAATGAAAACAATTGATATGAGTTGGGATAGTTTTGATGTGGCATGGTTTTTCCTGTTTCCTGGATAGAAATGAAATAAAATATGAATGAATAAATTAATTGGTTGAAAATTGGATATAATGATATGGAAATTGGTTATAGTAAAATGATTATATCAATTGAATAAATGAACAATATTTTTAAATGTGAAATTATGTGACATAGAAATGAAAGTTATTGTAACATAATTAATCTAGAATATAATGAAGATGTAGACAATTGGGGGATATGTTGTGTGGATTGTGTGGTATATTTTTGTCATATTGCATAAATTGGGGGTAGTTGTAATAATGGTTTATGTGTGGTACAGTAGTGGTGATGAGGTGTTCACTAGTGTATTTTATGTGAACTCATATGTTCGGAATTGTGTGTGGTATATATATCATGTATGTTTACATTATTTCATTACTCACCCTCCCAAGTTTGAAAAACTTATCAAGGCTCAGTGGTCCTATGTTCTGGGTGTTCTCCCAAACATCCCTATTGGTGGGGATAAAGACAGTATTCTACACCTCATATCCACTCTTCCTTCAGAAATGATGGCCTGGTTGTCATTGGGAAAGATGTGTTGTGATGGCTAAAGTTTTTTGGGGTGAGGTGTGACGTGGTGATACATGATGATATGTGATATATGGTGGTGGTTATTCATGATATGAGGAGGGTAGGTGGTTTATTTCCTTCATTTTCACGATACCCCACAACCACTATTATATTAAGAAATGTGATGTAATGTCCCATGTGTCTTTGGGAAAGAAGTTACGTGTTGTGGATGTGATGTGATGAGTACTAATATTCTCACTAGATGATAGAACTTATGAGGATGTGATAATTATATTTTCATCCCAACCCACATCATATATTATAGGCGTGTCATGGGATATGAACATAAGTGACGGGAGAACAAGACGATCGATTCATGGGAAATAGAGCAGAAAATCATTGAGGTAGTGGCTATGGGTTACCATGAATTGTTAGGATCTCAATGCTATATTACTAAATTAGATGTAAGGTTTGGTGATCGAGCCATGTGAGGATGGGATTGGTCCAATTACCTATATAGGTACATGTTGGTTCTAATTTTTATCACGGTTGCATTATCATTCTCTTTTCATGCATGCACTTGATTCCATGGTTATATACCTACTGAGTATTCATCTTACAACAACCTTACATATATACCCTTTTTTTCAGTTTTCTGTGAGGATTTTGGGCACCGAGATGGTGATTTTTATCCTTGTTTGGAGTTATTGTTGAGTTATATCCCTATAAATATCTTTTGGTATAATTAGAGAAATAATTTGTATTGATTTATTTTTCTTAGTCATTATAGGTTGGTTTTTTTGTTTACATTTATATTATTTGAGGGATTATATTTGTGGATCTTTATCCTATCACTTTTCCCATTACATTTATAAATGTTAATGCCTCCCATTTTGTGATATTTATATACTCTAAGTTCTAGTTTCTGACCTGGTGCCTACTATAGATGGTACTCTGCAGTTATTATCCCACTTGCGTCAATGTGTAATATTTTTAGGGAGTAGTATGTAAAAGAGGTGTATTAATGGATTTGATTTTTTGATAGTAATGAGAATATAATAAGTCATTGTGATGTTTTTATGGGTTGGGAGGTAAACAATTACAGTTTATCTTAGGGCCTGACATAGGCCATGGAGACTAACAAGGACATGTAATTTTAGGGGCCCTCGGGATTTAGTGCACGAACTATGAACTTATTAAACAACAAAATGAGTTAGAACAATTTTCATGTTAGGGACCTAAAATATGTACATGAATCATGATTATTTTTGTTCATTTATGAATTTGTTTTTGGGAAAATAAAATAAATTGATTAAATATTATTTAACAGATTCCATACTACTGGACATTGGATGTTCTCCTTGATTTTTAAGAATCACTCATGTTAATCATCTATTAATATCTCATGTAGTTGAGGTATTATAGTTTTGTCTAGTTGATCAATGGAGGATCAATCTGACAGAGGAGGATAATGCTTGGTAGATGACTTTGCATTCTATTTAGTGGATAAGCCTCAGAAGGTATGAGGGTAGAATCACTAATTTGTAGATAGAGAATAGGGTAGAGGAGATCATGATCACATATGGATGATTCATGCATATGATGTGTTCTAGGTATTTTTTTAAGTTATAAAAACATTTTAATCTATATGTTAATAGTGGAAACTATTTCATATTGACTTTAAGTAGGCGAAAGTGTTGTGGATTAACATTGGGTGTGATTTATGCGGGGAGTTCCTCTCATAAATGATGAGAGAATCCATGTATTCACTGCATATTTCCTTTAATAATGATATCATTATTGTGTGGTTTATTGGGATAAGGTTTATGGAACTACTAAAATGTTACATTGATGTTTTACCGTATGATCTTTCCATAGAGTGACATATGAAAAAGGATTTACACCCAATTATCATGTACATGATCATCATGTTTGTGCTTCATACACATTTTTAAGGGAAGAATAAGATATTGATTATTGATAGTATTTTATATCTTGGAAGAAGGACATGATATATTGGATAGAGGATCATTTCAAGGATTAGAGCTTTAGGAAGTGGTTTATGGGTTTTCAAGTTGTCAGGGTTCCATTTAGTGTAGAACTGTTCATAATTGATTCATCCCCATCCATTGGGGAAACAAAGTTTCCAAGTTCATACTAGGGGATTTATATTTTCATTATATTTCAGTGGGGGAAATGGTAACCACTAGGATCAATTCATGACCACACATGGTGAGAAATCTCATATGGGTTCTCATACAACTTTTCAGCAGCATCAGTTTCTACTAAGGCACTTTCAGCAGTATTGATCAATAATGTTTGTTCGGTAGTTGTGGGTTGGTGGAGTTGGAAGAGGGAAATCGTGTGATGTTATACCACCATTTGTATTTAGGTCAATTCATATATGTATATTCTGATAGAAGAGGGGATGTTTAGGTTCACGTGGTCAGATGCACACGTTAGAGGCTGCATCACCACCAGAGCCAATATTTGATAAAGGTATGATTAGTTTATCATTTACCCTCATGCGTGATTGGTAAGATTCATTATCCTCGTATTCATTATTTCTCCCACATTTTTATATGTTTTTGGGACTACATGTGGAGATTATTATAGTTTATCAAGAGTTATGTACACAATTTTGAGGTCACAATTCAATGATTGATGTGCCATAAGGATGTAGACTATTGATGGGGAATCACTTGTCATTGTGGGAATTATTCTTTCTATAGATACAACCATATTATTTTATCCTCATTATAGATTTTATGTATTTAATTCACGTAATAATAATTTTTTTCTAGATGATTATTTTTCGATGTGGAGGTCTAGTGAGTGGAACTAATTAGTGAGAAAGGATATCAGATATGAGCCAGACCGATAGAGGTACTTTTATCATAGTTAGTTGATCTATTAGTGGAATCTATGATAGAGGATGATTATATGGGTTTTTAGGAGTTCATGAATTTTTTTCAAAAGTATATTATGAACGTATCCCCATGAAAAAATTTCTTGTTTTTGATAGAGTGGAAACTATGTGATTTGGTGAATTAATTGGATCCCTATTAGATGGTGGATACATAATTTCACGAGTTGATATTATAGGAATATTATCTAATGTATAGGAGTATAATCAAACCAATTGTGTCTTCATGGTGTTTTCTAGTGTTTTTATACATTAATACCGATGGTAATCAGAGTCCATGTATGAACTTCTAGAGGTTAAATCAGGTAATAGTCAATAACTTTTATCCACTTTTGAGGATCAATTTTTTTTAAAAGTTGAGATAAGCTATTTGTTTCTCCAAGATCATCAGGTGTTCTGGATGCAAACATTTTATGGTGATGTTTGGGGATATCCATGAAGCCAACCTTCAGGTGCATGTATGGGAACATTGAATTTTTATTCATGTTATTCAGTGTTATGAATTCATTGACAAAGTTCATAGGGCTAATGTAATCCATGTTTTCTGAGTTCATGGGTTAGTTCATCTCTGTATTCAATAATGATATCTTGATCAACTCAGAGATAGTGTAGGATACCATTGATCATATCATATCTAATTTTTATTTTCTTCCACACCTCTAACAATATATACATTTCTTCTAGAGTATAATCTAGATGTTAGTGGTTCAGATCTATGGAAATGGGGTATCTTATCCTGGTGTGAATGTGAACATTTCAAATTATGAGGTAGTTGTATCTTGGAAAACAACTAGTGATATTGTATAGATTCAAATATCCTTTGGTATCACATGAAATTATCAAATTAATGTTCCCAATTTCTCTCAGTTTATATCCCTACTAACATCACTGAATAGGGAATACCACAATTCTTTATATAATGATCAGCATCAAATAACGTTCAATTACCTAAATAGAAGACAGTCATTGATCCAATTATTTTGTTTCTTAATGATTGTGTGTTATTTGAGGTTTTTGGGGATTCATCGTATTTTGTGATAGGATAGATAATGATGTACAACAGGTAATAAGACTCATTTGGGACAAGAAGTTTATGTCCACACGAGACTAACTATTCCACTAATGATCTATATTTGGTGGTTGTTGAGTTTTCATACAATTTATGGTGGAACTATCCCATCAGTGAGTACTTTGTAGTTTTTTTATACCATAAGATATTGAAATAGTCATTCCCTCTCAGTGGGATTTGAATTAATTATAGTAGAGGTTGATGTTTATTATATAATATGACTTAGATATCTATTAATCTTTGGGAAATAGGAATATTTTTGTTGATGGATTGAGTTGGATGGTTCATGTGGATGTGAATCAACATTCTATAGAGGTTTGGACTAGAATGGAGGAACTTTTACTGATGCATCGTGACATCAGAGGGTGTTTTAGAGACCTGGTTTTTTTATTTCAAGATGTTGATATATTTATATACATATTTCCAAATCTAGGTAGTGAGATTATGTGAGTTTTTGAGACCCGGTGTTACATGAATAAATTTTATAAAAATATTAAATATATTTTGTATTGTGTGATCCCGGAGTCTCAATGAATATTAGATAACAATTTAAAAAAGAATGGATCAAAAATTTGATACCACAATTTAGTCCACAACATGTTTTTACCTAAGGTGTGACCGAAAATAGGCAAGTGATGGGTTTTCTAATACCTTGTTCATTAATGGTATGTTCGGTGGGTTAACTATCAAATTAACTCGTTCATTAATTAATTTTAACCTAGTATAAATTATATAGGAATACTTCCGTGGTGATACTCACAGGGAAAGCCTCATATTCCTCAAATCAATCGAGATCTTCTCCTTGTTCTTTGATAAATCACCTCATACGAAGACGAAACTCCATAACAAAGTATATAGGCACCCATATAATGAAACCATATCCTTCAATAACTAGATCGAACATTCTTTAACTATGAACTATAAAATCTCCAGGTAGGACTCATCAATTTGTGGTCCACACCCTCTCAGATGATATTGAATTATCATATCGATCCCTTTCTTATATCTACACCAATTTTTTGTTATCTGACCCTGAGTGTCAATTCTTGATCGTTGTCCAAGAATACAATGTAATGATCAATTAATTTTTTTTCTACTTTCCCTGTTGATTTCATTGAATCCTTCACTATTTAGACCTTATGGTCCTATTTTAACAATTTCGGGTGGTACCAAGACCAATAAGACCCTAGAATCATTACAGAATCACGTGTGATGAGCGTATTAGTGAATCAATCCTAAATTTGAAATGTTTTGGGGATAAGGATGATTGTTTTAATGATCAGTGATCAAATCATCAATTCTTGATGATCCCCAGGCATGCAGAATGAACAACACTTCAATGTGGGACATAGATGTCTGATTATCAACAAAATATGGATGAAATCTATGATCCTCAACCAGATATACTATTTTCAGGTGGATTTGATGATAGATTTAAAGAAAAATAGATAGATTCAATTTTTGGGTATCATATCATTACTTTTTAAAAACCATTCTACACACAATTTATAGTAATGATCACACAATCTGTATCCCCTTAGTTGTGGTGGGTAGGGTTTTTGTAAATCATAAGAATGTAATGGAATATAGGCCTCCTACACACCATGTACCTCATCCCCATATGGAGGATCCATGTGGTGGGACATATATAATGGATATTATGTAGATGTACATGGCCAGTCAAATTTCCATGTACCAAAGTTCATTGATACATGGTAAAGTATTTAGTCATGAGTTTAGGGTTATGGACATGACCAATCACATAGGTGGGACCCTTATTGGAATGGGAATGCCATGTATATCCCCTAAAGGTTTTTCACTCCTAAATTCTTAGAAATATATGTACATAAAAGGACATGTCCAGGTGAAGTAGAGGACCACACGTCGTGTGTGTCCCCTCACATGTAGTGTACCCGAAGGTTTATGTTTATGAAACATTGTGATTTTGTATCTATTTAATTTGAACTCATATTCTATCATGTGAGTACCCAATCCTATTTTTTCCATGTATAATGTGATGGATCCCTTGGTGGTGTATTTAATAAGATGATGTGGAATATTATTTGCATGATTATTTGTTATGTAATGGTTAATAAAAATAGTGATCACACAGGACCACCAGACAACTTCAATGGGGAACCATCTAGTATAACCGGGTAGCGGGTCCTCAATGACATTCAATATGTACCCTCTAGTGGAGTTGGAAGTGGTTTATCAATGACATCTATGTGCTACCCTTCAGTAGTGTAGGGTAGTGTGTCCTCAACCACTCCCAAGTGGTACCCTTTATTAGAGCTGGGAAGTGGTTCCTCAAGGAATATCGAGTGGTAACCTTTGGTAGAGCTAAGAAGATGTCCATATAAGACTTATGGATGGTACCCTCCATTAGAGGTCTGTAGTGGGTCCTCAAGGACTTCTATTATGGAACCCTCTTTTTGGAATAGGGAATGGGTCCTCTAACTCTAGAGTGTAACCATCCAAACGGATAGTGCATGTGTCCTCCATCATCTATTTAGATTGGAACCCTCCCATTGTAATAGGGAATGTGTCCCCTACCTAGTGATTGTTTCCCCTGTACTGTGTATCACAATGTTATGGCATGGCTTGACTTGGATGTTTACTTCTGGGAAGATGTGTGACATGTTGGTATTCTTGGATGGGATTATGGAACTATTGAAAACTCATATTCTTATTCTAAGGAATGACATGGAGATCCCCTAAATCTAATATTTTGGATTCTTTTGATTGAGGATATAAATATTCACTTTTATCCATACCGTGGGATTTCATTAATCTCTTTTCATGAGATTTGAATATGTGATGGGTATGCAATTTGGTGTTTTGTATTTATATTCTCGTGGTTGGATGAGTATACTCCCTTAATATGTTTGGAAAATAATCAATCGGTAGTTTATCTACTCACCAGTTTGACCCCTTTTGTTTGTAGAAGGATACTCTCTCTATCTCTCTTGGTTTGTGTTGAGATGATCTCATTCATTATATATTGCATTATGTGTATTATAAACTATCATTTTTTCTTGTTGTATCTCTTACTACTCCACCTTAATTTTTTTTCCATCCATCTAGGAATGTGTGTACTAAACATTGCAAGGGATTTTCTTATATATTTCTTGTCTCTTGAAGATGATAGATAGGTTGACAATGAATTCAGAGGGGCATAGGGATACTAGGTGTTGTGGACCACCTATGGTGGTCATAGCTTATATATCAGGATACATGATCTCTCAGATATTATGTTATATATTTTATTCTAGATTAGGACAAATTTCAATTTCGGAATGTTTTTCCTCTATACTTTTTATTTTTCAATGTCATGCTCTAGTACACTGTAACACCCTGAGATTTTATGAGAAGTATTTTTTTTAATTTAGTCGATGTCTTGTGTTGTATCCAACACCAAGATTATCTTGCGCTATACGTAACACTGTATTATATTGCAGTATACGCAACACTATTCTTGGATCTTGTTACCCAAAATTTCAATATCGTTTGATAGAAGTTATTCTACGCAACATTGAGTTTATATATATATATATATATATATATATTCAATGTATAAATGAAATATGGTTGGATTCTATTATATACAATAGCAAAGGAATATTGCACTGCATACAACCCTGACTTGGCTTTCTTTATAGACAATCACGACCTTCCACAATAGCATGTGTTGTATGCAATACTGAGTTTCACTAAACAACGATATATTATTAAAATATTATATAAACTAGCTGTTATGAAGAGTAATACCCACTTTATGAAATTTTATAAATTTTATCTTTCAAAATGGACTTCATTTTTGGATTCGGAATATCGAAATTAGCCTAGGGTGAAATTTTGGTATTTTTCTGAAAACTTTCAATTTTTGATGAATAGTGAAAACACTGAGTTATTGGTTAAAACCGACTTTTTATTTAAATAATTATTTATTTTATTTAAATTTATTTTAGGTAAAAATAGAATCATAATACTTATATAAGTTCAATTTAATTCATTGGAGTCATTTTATAATAATTTTTGAAATATAAATATTTTATTGAACTTTTCACCGTCTTTTACCCACCTTCTAGGAGCATTTACAATTGTACATAAAACATAATTTTACCACTTCTGTTAGTTGAATTTATAAAATCCAAGAGGCATAGTTAATATCAAGGAGTAAAATGTGGTTCAATAAGATAAAAATAATCTTTGGTGAATAGTAACTTTTACTTTTATTTACCATGGTTAAAAGTAAATAGGGTAATTAAGGGTAAATGTGATATTATTATAACCCTAAAACAAGTCCTAATTCTATTGGATAACTGCAATTCGACCAAAAACGACCTTAGTAATGAAATAATACCCTTTAGGTTCACTTAAAATAGATTAGGACACTTGTTATTATTTTATTTAAAGAAGAGTTAAAAGAGTTAAAATCAAAGTTTAATAACTAAAACATTTTTAATATAGAGTTATAAAAAAGATAAATTCGACTATAAATATTCATTATAAAGATAAAAAGATTTATTACATAATGGTATTTTATTAATAATTTTTAGACATTATATAATTTAATTTATTTATGACACAATGATGATGCAGTAATTACATTATTAATGAAATATTAACATAATTGATGTTATAAATACCCAAATAAATGACATTTGATACTTTTTATGACTTACACTAATTTTATAGGTTCCTAATACATGTTAATATTGACTTATTTAATTCTTTTCGAACTAATCATGGTTTTCTGATTTTCACAAAAATCAATTACCAAATAGTGTCAAAATTGACATAAAATAGTTTTTAAACAAATATTATATTATTAATGGTTATCATATTCCTAAAAATCTAATATTCTTCCAAATGACTTAGATAAGGTTATATATATTACTAATTAACCACTTGGGGTTCTTTTGACTTGTTATAGTATGTTTATTAACCATATAGTGTAAGAAAACAAGAAGACACTGTAAAAGTTAAATTATTTAACTTAGAGTTAAATCTAAATGATAAGGATAAAATAGTAACCTAAACATGTCTAAAACCAATTTTTTGAGAGGATTTATACCCATAGCTACTTTAGCTTCTAAATTAATCAATTTGGAGCTATTATAAACCGAATATGACTTTATTATAAAATAATATTTTAAGTTTTTCCTAATTTTCCCCTCTCCTCCCTTATAAAAGGGAACCTCCTCCCTCTTCCCTTTACACAATTTTGAGCTTTTAAGATCGGCCAAAACCTGTCCATTTCCCTTCTCAACTTCCCAAGAAACATTATATAGGTTCTGGACTCCTCAAAAGATAAAATCTAGTGCCTTAAGAAGAAGCTTAAAAGAGGTGTGTCGAAGAAGAGGTAATCTCTTCTACCGATTCTTTCAAGTTTTCTTTCTTCTTAAAATTATTCTTCTTTAGTTATTTCATTATAAATTAATAACATCAGTGTCACTAATACACTGATATGTTATTATAAATATTAAACAAACCCATTTAACCTTCTATCCATCCTACGGAAAACGAAATCACCGCGCGTGATTACATACGGATTACCGTCTCCACGACGCGATTTGATTCATTATCCATGTTAACCATTCAGGAATGACTATAAAGTATATATAATGTATAATAATGAAATATATTACATGATAAATCTAATTTATTTATGTGTATATATATATATATGTCATCTACTTACTTCCATTCAAGTCAAAAAGGAATGGAAAACAACGTTCATGCGTACGTACGACTTACTGTCTCCATGAACGGTGTATTTCATTTCATTTATCTGCCTATTATATATATATATATATATACTGAATATATATGATATATAAATCATGATTTAAATTATGGAAGTAATTAAATCATTATATAAGAAATAATAATATCAAGAACAAAAATTCCAAACACGTAAGATAAATAAAACGATTTTACCCAAAACGCTACTTTAACAGGGAATTTACAAAAGAACGGGTAATATGAAGTCATAAGTGAACCATATATTATATCATAACAATGAATAATATTCTCTAATAAGTAAATGACATTATATAAATCATTATACAGGAGGTTCGGATACGTAAGAATCATATCAGACCTAAGGTATGGGATAATTTTTCAATCTCATTTCAATCTGAGATTGCTTATACGTAAGTATTTACTGGGGTTATATTTATCATCCATCTGCGTGTTTTATAAAAACAATTCATAGAGTATTTAGTATTCTTCCATGTATTATTAAAGTCATGTTTACCCCTGTTTTACTTTTACATTGTGTTATGGAAGGAATCCTTCTTTTGTTTACCATACAAGGTACTTTTTGACTTTTCCGGCAAAAGTACAAGAAGAATGTTTTTTTAACTTATACGGCATGAACATATTTTTACGATTTTATAACGCCTTATTTTCATAAAGCTTAGTCTAAAAGATTTCATGACTATTTTCAACAAAATCCTTTTCTTTTAAAAATGCATGGCATTTTGTGAAAAGAAAATAATTTTGAAGAGGAAAGGATATTTTTATCATGAATTCATTTCAAGTGTTTTATCAAAACCATTTTCCATCTATGATGACATTATTTTCATATGTTTATGTTTCAAGTATAATATCCCTATGATTTACATGGTTTCAATTTTCTTATGATGAAATGTTATTCATTTTTTTATATGGATTATGTTATGATGGGATGATGTTTTTGAAACCCATTTTATTCTTTGGGTTATGATGAATGATTTATGTTTATGTGTGGCACACGTAAGAATGATTTAATTATAAAATTGGTGGGACCTATATCTCCCTCTAATGCATTGGGTAAAGATTTATATCTCATGAGATAGTCATGGCTGGAACGGTAAGTTAATCTGGTTCAGTGATACAGGACTAGAACGAGGAGTGAACTCGATTCAGAAAGGAACTTTGTCCAATAAGATGGTCTTGGTAGCAATTCCTTGGCTACTATGGAAATAATATCATGTTATTAATGGTTTCACACAATTAAATATTTTATTCCCATGCTATTATATCATGATTGATGTTCCTTTATGACTTATGCCTTACGTATTGCCTAGATTAATTTCACAGCTCAAGATTTTGATTTCTAAACAATATGTTCATGTTTTGAAGTTAAAATGTATATGGTTTGTTTTATTTTCTACATGCATACCCTTACTGAGCATTTTATCTCACCCTTTATATGTTTTTTCCCAGTGATATAAAGAATGGTTTTAAGTTTGAAAAAAAGGAATATCTTTATGTGAGATGTTGAAGATCTTTCACCAAGATTAGAAGATTATATTCCGAGTTTCCAAAGACACTAAACTATTACGGTCCTTTGGTGTCAGTTTTTGTTATGTATTAGGTATTCCAAAAAAGTAATGTAATGTCCATGTATGTCATGATTGGGGTCTCTATAGTTGGTATCAGAGGAATGGTTTAGTTAACCTTTGGAAACTAGGATGCGAAAACGTTAGTGAGATCTCTAGAGATATTTCTATTGTATGTCTAGGGATGTTCCTAAGGTTATGTATAAGAATAGGTTATAGTCCTATAATTATTATAATGATCATGAATAACCTATGATTAAACCTAAGATGTTAGAGATTGAAAGTACTCCCCTTGATTATGTTGTTTTCCTAGCATGATTTTTTCCTCTCACAGTATTCTTTTTAGGTTTTAGAAAATGACTGGAAATAGAAAGATTCATGATAATGGAGGATATGATGGACAATGGAATGATATTTTTCATGAGTAACCAAATTAAACAGGATTTGGAAGTCCAAACATTGTTACAATTCCTGATCAAAAATCTCATAATATGATCAATAATCTCAACTTTGGTAAGTTTCCCGACTCAGCTAATAAGAGAAAGACGGAGTTTCATGATGATCATAGAGGAAAAAAAATTCAATTTCCATCATGTAAATCATGTGGTAAGAGGCATCAGGGAGAATGTTTTAAAGGAACTGGAAGATGATTTAGGTGTGGAAAAGAAGGAAAAAAATCCAGTAATTGTAAATGAAAAGGTTCAGTTAACACCATGGACAAGGATAATGGTATTGCTAAGACATAAACAATGGGTAAATGTTTTAAATGAGGAATGTGCGGGCATTATGCAAACCAATGCTCTAAGGGAAAATTTCATAAAGAGAATCAGCATGGTCATATGGGTAGTATTTATGTTAATGGTGATGAAGAGACTACAACTGATATATGAGATGAAAGAAATGATGAAGCTCAGTCAGTGGTTTAAGAAGGTAGTGGAATGATCATATGTTTACAAAGAATAATTTATGGTACTATGGAATGATGAAAAATATAAGGATTGTTACACTGTTGTCTTTACTTGAGTTTTTGAATGTATATGATTAATTGTACTTGTTACCTTGAAAGGTTATTTAGATATTTTTGGAAGGTAGATGATATGTGCATAATGAAAGGATAAGGATATAATGAGATGTTTGATATTATTAATGAGCTCATGATTGATATAAGGACAAATTGATATCATTGTCTGAGTATATAGAAATTTCGGGATTTTGGTAAGTGGAAAGAGTTAACTTTTGGCCTCACTCATGTTTTCACTAAGGTTCTATGGTAATTAATGTTTCAAAAGAATACATGATTAAGGTATTCAGATGTTTGGAATGTGACCAACAAGATATATCTTATGATATATGGGGGATAAATGATGGTATTCACGTGCTTGTTATGTGACCTTTCAAGTAATATTTTTCTTTATACTAGGAGATTGGAAATATGCATTTTGGATAAGCCTAAATATTTGAAATAGATTATTTCGTACATCATATAGTATTGTTTAAGGATAGAACTTTTTTTGATATTATTTTTGGAATGTTATAATAGTATAGTTTTAGAAAAAGGACATCCCATGGGATGAACGACAACCCGTCACGTTTGACAAGGATGTGGGAATCAAACCCACAACCGAAGTGCAACAAGCCTTTATCGCCTATCACTGGCCTACAGGAAGTCCCTGGTTAGTATAAATTAGTTTCAATTTATTATGTGGTATGATATATGAAGTATACATCCATTTTAGGAACCATATACGATTAATCTCACCATAGATGGACTTATGTATATAACTTTTGCTAAACTTATGTTTGAGACAAATGGAATGACCAATCATTTTATCACATGATTTGCTAACACTTCCCGGAAGTCAAATTCAACTTCATTTATTTAAGGGATGAAGTGGAAATTGTTCAATTCACAAACAACAGTGATATTGTACCAAAATCAAGTAAGTATTTCTTCTAATTCAAAATTTTCAACTTTAGGGAAATGATATTAAAAACAAAAAATTTTGTCATAGTGCTCTTATATTTGATGAATTAGATGGTACCTTAGATCACCACCAATTTATGGTTGTGTGATTGTTGGATTTTTCATAGCCATGTTCTCTACCACTCTCCATCAGAACAAGATGGTTTGATTTCTCGTCCATATCCATATTTTCACCTATGTTCTCCTATGTGGACACCCAGTGATTAGTTAGTTTGGGTAACCATTACGTTTCATAATTTAGTTTTCAAAGTTAAGTTTTGGTAGTCCTTTTTACGATGTGGTTTTCTATTAAAGAAACTTCAAGTGGTAAACCATGTATAACCTCGACGAATTTCGAGGGCGAAATTCATTTTAAGGGGGGTAGAATGTAACACCCCAAGATTTTATGAGAAGTATTATTTTTAATTTATTTGTTTTCTTGTGTTGTATGCTACACCATGATTATCTTGTGTTATACGTAACACCGTATTATCTTGCAGTATACGCAACACTATTCTTGGATTGTGTTACACAAAATTTCAAGATCGTTTGATTGAAGTTATTCTATGCAACATTGAGTGTGTGTGTGTGTGTGTGTGTCTATATATATATATTCAATATATAAATGAAATATGGTTGGGTTCTATTATACACAATAACAATGGAATCTTTTAGTACACGCAACCCTGACGTGACTTGCATTACACGCAATCACGACCTTCCATGATAGTGTGTGTTGTATGCAATACCGAGTTTCACTAAACAATGATATGTTATTAAAATATTATATAAACTAGAAATTATGAATATTAATACCAACATTCTAAAATTTTATAAATTTATCTTTAAAAATGGACTTCATTTTTGGATTCGGAATATCAAAATTAGCCTAGGCTGAAATTCTGGTATTTTTCTGAAAACTTTCAATTTTTGATGAATAGTGAAAAGACTGAGTTATTGGTTAAAACCGACTTTTTATTTAAATAATAATTTATTTTATTTAAATTTACTTTAGGTAAAAATAGATACATAATACTTATATAGGTTCAATGTAATTCATTGGAGTCATTTTATTATAATTTTAGATATAAAAAAAATTTATTGAACTTTTCACCGTCTTTTACCCACCTCCTAGGAGCATTTGCAATTGTACATAAAACTAAATTTTACCGATTTTGTGAGTTGAATTTAGAAAATATGAGATACATGGTTAATATCAAAGGAGTAAAATGTGGATCAATAAGATAAAAATAATTTTTCTGAATAGTAACTTTTCACTTTTATTTACCATAGTTAAAAGTAAATAAGGTAATTAAGGGTAAAATGATATTATTATTACCCTAAAATATGTCCTAATTATATTGGATAAGTTTAATTCGACCAAAAACAACCTTAGGAATAAAATATTACCCTTTAGGTCCACTTGGATTAGATTAGGACAGTTATTATAATTTTATTTAAAGAAGAGTTAAAAGAGTTAAAATCAATGTTTAATAACTAAAACATTTTTACTATAGGTTTATACATATAATAAATTCGACTATAAATATTAATTAGAAAGATAAAAATATTTCCTATATAATGGTATTTTATTTATAATTTTTAGACATTAAATAAGTAAATTTATTTATGACACAATGATGATGCAGTAATTACCTTATTAATGAAAGATTAACATAATTGATGTTATAAATACACAAATAGATGTAATTTTCTACTTTTTATGGATTCCAATAATTTTTTAGGTTCATATCACATGTTATTATTTATTTAATTAATTTTTTTCGAACTAATCATGCTTTTTTGATTTTTACAAAAATCATATACCAAATAGTGACAAAATTGACATAAAATAGTTTTTAAAATAAATATTATATTATTAATTTCTATTCTATTCCTAAAAATCTAATATTCAGAAAAATGACTTAGATATGGTTATATATATTAATAATGAACCACTTGGGGTTATTTTGTCTTGTTATAGAAAGTTTATTAACCATATATTGTAAGAAAACAAGAAGACACGGTAAAAGTTAAAGTATTTAACTTGGAGTTAAATCTAAATGAAAAGGTTAAAATAATAACCTAAACTTGCCTAAAACCTATTGGTTGAAATTATTTCGACCCATCCATACTTTATTTTCTAAATAAATGAATTCGGAGCTATTATAAACCGAATATGACTTTATTATAAAATAATATTTTATGTTTTTCCTAAGTCTCCCCTCTCCTCCCTTATAATAGGGCACCTCCTCCCTCTTCTTTTTACACAATTTTTATCTTTCAATCTTGGAAAACCCCTGCCCATTTCCCTTATCAACTTCCGTAGAAACATTACAGAGGTTCTGGTCTCCTAAAAAGACCAACTCAAGTGCCTTAAGAGGAAGCTTAAAAGAGGTGCATCGAAGAAGAGGTAATCTCTTCTACCGATTTTTCAAGTTTTCTTTCTTCTTCAAATTATTCTTGTTTAGTTATTTCATTATAAATTAATAACATAAGTATCAGTAATATACTAATATGTTATTGTACATATGAAACAACCCCATTTCACCTTCTATGCATCCTATGGAAAATGAAATCACCATGCGTGCGTACGTACGGATTACTGTCTCCATGACGCGAACAGATTCATTCTCCATGTTAACCATTCAAGAATGATTCTAAAGTATATATAATGGATAATAATGAAATATATGACATGATAAAGCTACTGTATTTATATATGTATTTATATATATATATATATATGTCATCTGCTTACTTCCATTCAAGTCAATAAGGAATGGAAAACAGCGTTCTTGCGTACGTACGGCCTACCGTCTCCATGAATGGTGTATTTCATGTCGTTTATCTATCTATTATATATATATATACATAATATATATGATATATAAATAGTGATTTAATTTATGTAATTAAGTAAATCATTTTATAAGAAATAATAATATCAAGAACAACAAGTACAAACACCTATGGTAAATAAAATGATTTTACCCAAAATGCTACTTTAATAGGGAATTTACAAAAGAACGAGTAATATAAAGTCATAAGTGAACCATATCTGATATCATAACAATGAATAAGATTCTGTAATAAGTCAATGAAATTATTTAAATCTTTATACAAGAGGTTCGGATACGTACAAAGCATATTGGACCTAAGGTAAGGGATAATTTTGCAATCTCATTTCAATCCTAGATTGCTTATACGTAAGTATTTACTGAGGTTATATTTATCATCCATGTATGTGTTTTATAAAAAAGTTTTCATACAGAATTTATTATTCTTCCATTTATTTTTAAATTCATGTTTACCACTATTTTACTTTTACATTGTTTAATGTAAGGAATCCTTCATTTGTTTACCATACGAGGTACTTTTTGACTTTTTCGGAAAAAGTACAAGAAGAATGTTTTTTTAACTTATAGAGCATGAACAGATTTTTAAGGTTTTATAACTCCTTTTTTCATGAATATTACTCCACAAGATTTCATGACTATTTTCAACAAAATCCTATTATTTTAAAATTGCATGGCATTTTGTGAAAAGAAAATAATTTTGATGAAGAAATGATATTTTCCTCAAGAATACATTTCAAGTGTTTTATCAAAACCATTTTCCATATAAGATGAAATTATTTTCATATGTGTATGTTTCAAGTATAATATCTCTATGATTTACATGGTTTCACTTTTCTTATGATGAAATGATATCCATTTGTTTTATATGGATTATGTTATGATGGGATGATGTTTATGAAACCCATTTTATTCTTTGGGTTATGATGAATGATTTATGTTTATGTTGTGGAACACGTAAGAATGATTTCATTATGTGATGTGTGGGACCTATATCTCCTTCCAATTCATTGGGTAAATATTTATATCTCATGATATAGGCATGGCTGGAATGGTAAGTTAATCTGGTTCAGTGATACAGGACAGGAATGAGGAGTGAACTCGATTTAGAAAGGGACTTTGTCTACTATGATGGTCTTGACAGCAATTCCTTGGCTACTATGGAATTCATATAATGGTCTTAATGGATTTACACAATTAAATGTTTTATTCCCATGCTATTTTATCATGTTTTATGTTCCTTTATGACCTATGCCTTATGTATTTCCAAGATTTATTTCACAAATAAAGATTTTGATGTGTAAACATTATGTTCATGTTTTGAAGTTCAAATGTATATGGTTTGTTTTATTTTCTCCAGGCATACCCTTACTGAGAATTTTAGCTCACCATTTATATTTTTTCTTTTCCCCAGGATATAACGAAAGGTTTAAGGTAAGAAAAAAAAGGTAAGATATTTATGTGAGATGTTGAAGAACTTTCACCAAGATTAGAAGATTATATTCCGAGTTTCCAAAGACACTAAACTATTATGGTCCTTTGGTGTTTGTTTTTTTATGTATTAGGTATTCCAAAAAAATAATGTAATTTCCATGTATGTCAATATTTGGTCTCTACATACACCCAAGAGGTTTTTAATTCTTATATTACCTTCTATATATTTCATGTTTTTATTATTAATACTCTACACTTATATAATGAGATGGTAGAATGTGTGTGTACATGTACTTAGGAAAAGTCATACCATTTAGGTTATGCTTTTCCGTTCGTTTCACCACCCTATAGCCTATGGATATAGTCTTGGGTTATTTGTAGTTCGAGCCTTGGTTTGGTTTGGTTCATGATAGATTTTTATCAGAGAAGGATATTCATTGAGATGTTTTCTAAAGTATTACCTTAATGTGGAATCTGTTGGGATTAGTAAAAAAGATTTAAAGTGACACATGTGAGGCTCTTAGGTTGGGGAATCTAGTGATGGTGCTGGTGACTGATGTATCAATTCACCAACACCTTGACTACCTACTTTTCGAATCTGTATACTAAGACATTGGTTACATGGATCAATAGAATTATCATCATTTAGGACTGATACATTGACTTTCCTTCTTTATTTAGCTCCCAACTATTTTCACATATATAAATATATATATTTATGATTATCTTACCATGATACTCCTCGATAAATCTAATGAATTTGGCGTGGTGATAGTCATCTAGGATACCAGTTCCAGATCATGACAATGATCCAATGAGTGACTAGGCCTATGTTTAGGGTCCATCTCATGAGAAACACCCTCCAGATGGTTAGGTAGTATCACCTACCACTGTTAAGTAGCATATCATCTAAGTATATAAGTCTCTAGATTCACAAATTCTTAACACACCTAATGAGTTCCAAATAAAGAAACCATTGTGGATCCATGGTGACCAAGATCCTCGGGTAGAAAACGATTGGATACATTTGGTGGGATGTAACTTTAAGCTTTTATCGATACTGATAGATCATGTGGTTACACAGGAAGCTAGCCTTTCCATGGATTAGTTGGGCACTTTTGAAGCCTTGATATGCAGATTCAAGATGAGTTGACACTGTAATTTCCCATCATCTAGTAGTTATGTCATGAGGAGTAATATCCCTCATTCTTACACTCATTATAGATTCATAAGGTTTTGGAGCTATAGAGAGGAGATATGAAAGTTTATGATTATGAAACTAGGTTTGCATACCCTACCTTGTGCTCTAATTATGTGATATGAAATGGTTAATTTCAAGAATGGAAGTTTGTGTAGTGACTCTAGAGAGAGGTATGTGCCAAATTGGTACCCATTTTCATCAACACCAATGTTGGGGTGCTGGAGTGGGCACTAGTCATAGATAGAATTCTGTCAGAGATAATCTAGACAATGGGAGATGACAGTGGGTGTCATATAGTTTAGTTGTCTAAATCATCTAACAGGATCCAATTGGCGGGATGTCGATGAAGGAGTCACTTTCGCGATCAGACCCTGAAATGAGGTCTTATGGTAGATGGATAGAGCAAAACCCTAGGGTAGAAAATTGAAGAATTGTACTATGATTTTGATATTAATGGTCATATAACATGTGACTTCCCAACCAGACATGCTAAGGAGTGAAGACAAGTAGATGATGGATTTCTACCACAAATGCATCGTAGTGATCAGGGATAACCTAGGAAATGTATTGGTGATACACAGGGGGAATTATTTAGGAGAGGATTGGGAGGATATGTGGGTGGTGGATGAAACTATAATATACTTCCACCATAAGCACCTGGAATCCCACATCATTCTCAAGGATCCGGTGGCTGAGGTCTTATATAACATGAGGATTTATAGGCTTATAATCTTGCATTGCATGAGATGATCAAAGGTATGTTCTATATTTATTATAATTTCTCTTTAGAATTATTAGACACATGTTCCAGTCATTATATCATCTCTATAATCTTATTTTGATAGCTCGATGTCCCAGTTTAGCATCTAGCACAACATCTTTGTCTTGAGGCTCATAAATGGAATAATTCTTATGTATATTTTATCTGTTGATAGTGCAAGTTATCTCTTTTTGGAGAGAGGGTCAAGTGGGGTTATTTTGTTATAAAAATGTAACCCTAAAACAAAATCTTTGTTGTGTACTATTTTTTCATGGTCTGAGGCAAAATTTATTGTCATCGTAGATGAGTCAGAAACCTTCACATTGATGTGACAAGATTCACCTTTATTGGTGAAAGATATCTTATTGTAGGACAAGTGTGTGTTTTGAGCGGGAGGATAAAACACATCACCCATTAGTTATTAGGCATATCTCTTTCTTTAGTAAGATCTTCATGCATAAGGATTCATTAATTTTTTTAAGATTCCATGGACATATTCCCTGAGGACATTTTGGGACTACCTATAAGGTAGTAGATGGTGTCATTCATTGAATTACACCCTATAACCACTACAATGTGTTCTATGTCATATAGGATAGCCCCTACCAATAACCTTAAAATATGATTATATTCAAAAAAAAATATTTAGAGAAGGGTTTCATCAGATCAATTATGCCCCCCTTGGAAAACTCCAGTGTTGTTCCTGAAAATGGAGGATGATGGATTACATCTTTGTGTGGATTATCACCACCTGAAAAAGACCATTATATCAAAAAAGTACCCCTTCACAAGGATTGAAGACCAATTTTACCAGTTTTGAGGTGTGAGATAGTTCTCTAATATCGATATCTGGTCTAGCTATAACTATTTTAGCATTATTGAGGATCATATTACAATGATAGAATTATAATGTTTCTACGGACGTTATGAGTTCCTATTGATGCTAATGAGTGTGATTATTTACCCCTCTATATTATTGTATTTGATGAACTAGGTATTCCAACTATACATGGACCAGTTCATGGTCATCTTCATCAATGAAATACTCATCTACTCTACAGCAGTGAAGGAGGATGCATAGCGCTGGAATGGGGTTCTAGTTTTTCTTCAAGAGAACCAGCTTTATGGGAAACTCTTCATGGGATAGTTTTACATTATTGGGTATCAATTTATGGATCATGAAATTTATAGTCATGCTATCTACATGGACCCAACGAATATTAACGTATTTATTTCTTGGGATCAACCCAATAGCATGTTAGAGGTGAAGATATTTCACGAATTGAAGGTTACTTTAAGAGGATTTTGGAAGAATTATATAAAATTGCAGCACCTTTGGTCACCCTTATAGGAAATGGGAATCTATTTATAAGGACTTAGTAATTCCAAAGGGACATTGAGGAGTTTAGGGTGAGGTTGAATAGGCATTAAATATTTAAAATACTAGATTAGGAAATGGATTACATAGAGTATCTCAATGCCTCGGGAGTTGGGATCAGCTTTGTAATCATGTAGAGGTAGGTAGTTATCGCATACAGGTGGAGGTTGTTAAGACCCCATGAGTATAACTAAATGACACATGAATTAGATTTTATAGTGATGGTCCTTTACTTTTGGTTGTGAAGGAACATTCATCTAGGGGAGTGATTTTGGGTATACATGGACCCTAAATGTATTAGGTATGCATTCACAGAGAAAGACATCAACCTAAGACTATGACACTGGATAGGGTTCTAGTAGGACTATAAATTCTAAATAGTATATACTCTAGAAAAGTGGAATTTAGTATAAAATTCCATTAGTAGGAAGTCTTAGTATCTCTTATTGAAGGAGGATTCAGAATAGTTGGGATCACTGCAGTTGACCTTGGTGTAGCAGTAATTTACAATTTTTATCATTCAATGGCATTGACTCCTCTAATCCCCAAACATGTGAGATAGTCCTAGCTGGGAGACATCAAATGTGATGACATACATGACCAAATATTTATTGGTTATTTACTATATGGATATTCCAAATAACATAATCATTTCATATTATCAAGGTATGAATAGTGGTTCCATTCACTATGTGGTAGGAGGTGATATAAGAGTTCCACACTTCTGCCATAATTATACATCTCAGTGAAGGGAAGATTTAAAGAAACCATTAGTGGTAGTTTTTGTGTTCTAAAATGAGATGGATGAAAGTTGATTTCATATCTAGTAACATCACCTTTCATTAGGGGAGGACTGAGCACCATGTTCCAACGTGATTGTTTCATACCCTTTAAATCCTAGAGTATAAGGGGGATGACATATCTAAGGACTCTGTGATAGGGATTCTGAAAATAGAAAAGGGCCACATTTCCATTTGGGTGATAATTTTCTAACTCTTAATGTTGGTCCACATCCATGTTATTAGTGAGAAATTTTTTTTAGAGAGTTTTGGGTAGATATATGTATGGGAGTTCATTTTACTTCATGGGTTTCCGTATACGATTTTCTACAATCATGAAATGTTGTTTATGTTGTGATTATAGAGAGGATCGTTGGAGGAATTTGAGCCCCGAATGAGGATGAGTAGAAACTTTCACCATCAGAATGATGGGTAGACCAATCACACTATCTAGGTGTTGTAGGATATGATAATGGCTTGTGTATTAGAATTTGGTTAGAGTTTGAAGGATCACTATCTTTTGTAGAGATTTTGTATAAAAATAACTAACACCCAAAATTCAACATGGCATTTTTGTAGGCCCTATATGTGAGAACTTGTAATTCACCCTGGTTATAGACATTGATTGGTGAGAGAAATCAAGTTGGCCTATAAAAGATGAATATGATAGTGGATAAATTCTATGTCATCACTGAGCGGATGCGGATATCCAAGAGTAGTCAAAAATCATACATTGACCTCCATTTTATGCACACAGATTTTGATCAAGGAGACCACATATTCTTAAGATTTCCCCAATGATGAGGATTATGGGGGTTCAATGGGGGAGCCAAGATATCCATGAGGTTCAATGGTTTGTTTGAGACCGTTTAGAGGGTTGGTGAGGTTTCTTACTGCCTCTCAATACCCCCAAATCTAGAGAGGGTAAACGATGTATTCCACATGTCATAGTTGACGAGATATATGAAAGAACCCCTTGTATTTAATAGACTTGGGTGAGATGGAAATCTCTAATGGAGCTACCTTTGTAGAGCACTCTGTGCAGATCAAGGATAGTCCAGAGAGGGCCATGAATGGATTCAAAATCCTCTTGCTTCATATGTTGTGGAAAATTAGAATGTGAAGGAAAGTTCATAGGAGTAGGAGATCTATATGCAAGATCCGTATCCTCAGTGGTTCATTTAGTTATTCTCTTTGAGGTTGAAAATACTTTTGGAGTGAATGATGTAGAGAACCAATTTTTTATGTTAGACTTTGTAAAACTTATAATATATTTACAGATTTAGGAACTGAGAAAACATTTTATTTTGAGGCTTGTTGTGTCCAAAATTAATTTAATAAAAATATTAAACCTAATTTAAATTAAATGTAGATAGTTTATAAATAAAATGGAAAACATCTTAAAAGGAACATTGTATCAGACATATGAGTCTGCAGTTGGGTCCAGAATGCATTTATTACCCTAGGTGTGACCTATAATTGGTCATCCAAGGGCATTATAACACCTTAATCATTGGCAGTACATTTAGTGAATTAATTAATTAATTAATTTTAACCAAAAAATTAAATTATATAACAATAATTCAATAGATATTTTTCAAGGGTTATCCTCATAATCATGGGATCCTCTAAGAGACTCTCATTCCCCTTTTTTTAAGAATATTCTTGAATGATGATGAATCTTCATATCAAAGTAGATCAAGACAACATAAATGGGGAAGCATACATCAATTGTTGGAGAGAGTGTTATTCAACAATGAATGGTCTAATGTATATGTTGGACTCTCTAATTTGTGAGCTACACACTATATGATTAAATTTATGGAGCATATCTATACCTTTCTTGGATATTCATCAATTATATCCTTTACATGCTCCCATGTGTCGATTAAATTAATTTATTTCAGTTTATTCTAAACCATGATTTCCATTGTAGTTCGTTCACTATTAAATCTTGAAAAATCAATTAAAGATTTTTTATTGTGCCTTACACCCTCAATTTCTTCACGTCCTTCAATATTTAGACCCTGAAGCCCTGGTTCGACATTGTCATGTGGTATCGAGCCCAATCGGATCCCCCGAATCACAACTGAATTGTGTACAAAGAGCGGATCTATGAATTATGAAATGTTTTGAGATGTTTTCAGGGGGGATAATCATTTCAATGATAATTGATAAATTCATAAACACGTGAATACCATGAGGCATGTGGGTTGAATGAAGAATCACTAAGGGATATCATAGTTTGATTTTTGAAAAACGATAGCTGGAATCTTCGATTGTTGGCCATATCAACTATTTTTTAGCATATTCAAGTTTTATTTGATGTGAAATGGGTATATTCAATGTGTGGGGAGCATATATGAGTTTCTATGAAAACACTAACTTCACTTCATGCACCGTGATGAGAACACATCATGTAACCCCTTGGATGTGACAGTTAGGGTTTTAGGAAATTATAATGATAACATGTCGTGTAGCCACTACATGCCATGTACCTCATTCCCATATGGGTGATCCATGTTATTTATAACATGATTAGGATTCCTTCCTAATTTATATGGTGATTAAAAACACCATATATCTAAGTACAATGGTACAAGGTAATGTACATTGATACGGTGTCGAGTACACGAACCCGACCAAGCACACGAACAGGACCCCAAGTGGAAAGGGAAATCCATGTACATCTCCCTACATTCCATGTACTTCTAAATGGATTTAAAATGATGTTCCACTTGTGAAACATCTAGGTGAATGATAAGGACCAAATCTCATGTGGGTCCACTCACCGGACATGTACCCCTTGGGTTATTTTTTGGGATCTTCAAGGACATGTATCTCCTTTGTAGAGACCCAAATCTTGACGTACATGGAAAATACATTACTTTTGCGGAATACATAATACATAACAAAAACAGACACACAAGGATCGTAATAGTTTAGTGTCTTTGAAAACTCTTAATATAAACATCTAATCATGTTGAACGATCCTCAATATCTCCCATAACGATCTTCCCCTTTTTTTTCCTCACCAAAAACCATTATTTATTTCCTGGGGAAAATAAAACATAAAAAGGGTGAGCTCAAATTCTCTGTAAGGGAAAACATAGAGAACAGAAAACAATCCATAAACATTTGAAAGAAAAAACTTGAACATGAAATCTAATCATTAAAACCTTGAGCAAAGTCATAAATCGTGGAAGTAGGTAAGGCATATATCATAATGGAACATCAATCATGATAAAATATAATGGGAATAAACATGTAATTGTGGAAACCATTCAGCACATGTCATGATTTCCATAGTAGCCAAGGCATTGCTGCCAAGACCATCTTAGTGGACAAAGTCCCTTTCTGAATCGAGTTCACTCCTCGTTTCAGTCCTGTAACACTGAACTTGATTAACTTACCAGTCCATCCATGTCTATCTCATGAGATATAAATCTTTACCCAATGCATTGGAGGGAGATATGGGTCCCACCCATCTCATAATGAAATCATTCTTACTTGTGCCACAAAATAAACATACATCATTCATAAAAACCCAATAAATAAAATGGGTTTCATAAACGTCATCCCATCATCACATAATCCATATAAATGAAATGGATATCATTTCATAATAATAAAAGTGAAACAATGTAAATCATAGAGACATTATACTTGAAACATACACATATGAAATAAGGTTATCTTAGATGAAAAATGGTTTTGATAAAACACTTGAAATGAATTCTTGAGGGAAATATCCTTTCTTCTTCAAAATCAATTTCTTTTCACAAAACATCATGAAATTTTAAAAGAAAAATATTTTGTTGAAAATAGTCATGAAATATTTTGGAGGAAGCTTCATGAAAATAAGGCTTTATAAAACTGTAAAAATCCGTTTGTGCCGTATAAGTTAAAAAAACATTCTTCTCATACTTTTGCCGGAAAAGTAAAAAACTACCCCGTAAAAGAAAGATTCCATAAATACCATGTAGTAAAAGTCAAAAATGGGTAAAAAGGACATTAAACATACATGAAGCCATTTTTTGGAAACATGGACATGGATTATAACAATAACCCCAGTAAATACTTACGTATAAGCAATCTCGGATAAAAAATGAGATTTGCAAAATTATCCCTTACCTTAGGTCTGATGTGCTTTGTATGGATCCAAACCTCCTGTATAATTATTTAAATAATGTAATTGACTTATTAAAGAATCATATTCATTGTTATGATATCATATATGGTTCACTTATGACTTTATATTACCCGTTCTTTTGTAAGTTCCATGTTAAAGTAGCGTTTTGGGTAAAATAGTTTTATTAATCGTAGATATTATTACTTATATCCTAATTTACTAAATTCCAAAGTGTAAAACATGATTTATATGTAATATATATTCATAATATACATATATATATATATATGATAGATCGATAAATGGAATGAAATACACCGTTCATGGAGACGGTAGACCGTACGTACGCATGAACGCTGTTTTCGTTTCCTTATTGAATTGAGTGGAATTAAGTAGATGACATACATATATATATACATAAATCCAGTATCATTATTATTTAATATATTTCATTATTACTTATTATATATACTTTATAATCATTCATGAATGGTTAACATGGAGAATGAATCTCATTGCGTCGTGGAGACGGTATTCTGTACGTACGCACGCGCGGTGATTTCATTTTCTGTAGGACGGATAGATGGTGAAATAGGGTTGTTTCATTCTTATAATAACATATCAGTATATTATTGATACTGATGTTATTAATTCATAATTAAACAACTAAATAAGAAGAAGTAGAGGAAGAAATAAAGTTGAAATAATCGGTAACGGACATTACCTCTTCTTTGAAGCGCCTCTTCTTTACCTTCTCTTAGGGAACTAAAGATGGTATTTGAAGAAGACCAGGACCTCTAGGATGTTTCTAGGCAAGTGGATAAGATAAATCGGCAGGTTTTGGCCGAGCATCAAGGATAAAAATGGTGTGAAGAGAAGAGGGAAAGGGTGACCTTTTATAAGGGAAGAGAGGGGCACCTTTGAAAAAACTAAAAATATTATTTTATTATAAATTCATATTCAGTTTTTAATAGCTCAAAATTGATTTATTTCAAAGTTAATGGGGTTATGGGTAGATATATTCTCATAAAATATAATTTAGACAAGTTTAGGTTTCTATTTTAACCTTATCATTTATATTTAACTTTAATTAAAATAATTTTACTTTTGTCGTGTCTTCTTGTTTTCTTACACTATATGGTTAATAAACATACTATAAAAAGCCAAACTAACCCCAAGTTGTTTATAAGTAATATATATAAGTCATTTGGCAGAACCTTAGATTTTTAGGAATAAACTAACAATTAATAATATAATATTTTTTTAAAAAACTATTTTATGTCAATTTTGACAGTATTTGGTAATTGATTTTTGTGAAAATCATAACAGAATGATTAGTTCGAATAAAGTTAATTAAATCAATACTCACATGTCATATTAACCAATAAAATTATTGTAATTCATAAAAAGTCTCAAATTACATTTATTTGGGTATTTATAATATCAATTATTTTAATATTATATTATTTAGGTAATTACTGCATCACCATTGTGTCATAAATAACATAAATTATATAATGTCTAAAAATTATAAATAAATTACCCATAGGTAGAAAATATTTTTAGCTTTCTAATGAATATTTATAGTCGAATTTATCTTATGTATAACCTTATATTAAAAATGATTTAGTTATTAAAATTTGATTTTAACTATTTTAACCCTTCTTTAAATAAATTAATAATAAATGTCCCAATCTAATCCAAGTGGACCTAAATGGTCATATTTTATTCCTAAGGTTGTTTTTGGTAGAATTATACTTATCCAATAGAATTAGGACATGTGTTAGGGTAATAATAACATCATTTTTACCCTTAATTATCCTATTTACTTTTAACCGTGGTAAAAAAAGTAAAAAGTTACTATTCACAAAAAATTATTTTCATCTCATTGAACCACATTTTAGTCCTTGATATTAACCGTGCCTCTAGTATTTTCAAAATTCAATTCACAGAAGTGGTAAAATTGCAATTAAATGAAAAATTCTGTGTTCTAACAACCACTAAGTGGTTTCACTATTCATCAAAAATTGTAGTTTTTCAGAAAAATACCAAATATTCAGCCTAAGAATTATTTGATATTACGAATTCAAAATTGATGTCTATTTTTCCAAATTCCAAACATAGAAGTTGCATTAATTAATTTTAAAATTAATTCCCGTTATCAAAACAAATAGCGAGTTTTTAAGAAACAATAACTATCAAAAGAATGATACTTGTTTATATCAAATTTCAAAGTGAAATTAATTCCAATGATCAAAAATGGATTAAATGGTAAAAATTTATTCTAATCACACATTAAACCCAATTAAAAAGATAATATAACCATATAAATTATTGCAATGAAAAAAGTTGTTTTTAATTAAAATATAGCGTGTTTTTACTATTCATTAAAATATGAAAGTTATCATAATAATATGAAAAATTTATCGAAAGTAAATTTTTATATCCTGATTCCAAAGAAGAATTTTATTTTGTCAAATTGAACATATAGACATGTCAAAATCAAGATTTAAAGTGGGTGCGCCATCAAAAGGCGGCAAAACTACATTTTTTGAAAAATACTTATTTTACTCGAAAAATTGATTGTGTTCTCATACCATGTTCTAGAAAATGTGTAAGATGAATAATAATGTTATAAAATTCAAAATGTAGTTGATAATATTCATAACGGCTAGTTCATAATAATATTATAACCATATATCATTGTTTAGTGAAACCTGGTATTGCGTACAACACACGCAATCGAGGAAGGTCGCGATTGCGTGTAATGCAAGCCAAGTCAGGGTTGTGTGTTGTGCAGGACTCCTCCGTTTTTTCATATAACAGAATCGAACCATATTTCATTTATACATTGAATATATATATATTTATATATATACACTCCATGTTTCGTAGAATAACTTCTATCAAAATTGTGTGTAACATGATCCAAGAATAGTGTTGTGTATACTGCAAGCTCATACGGTGTTGCGTATATCGCAAGGTAATATTTTTTATCTTACAACACATAACATAAATGAAATTAAAATAATATTTTTCATAAAATCTTAGGTTGTTACATTCTACCCCCCTTAAAATTAATTTCGCCCTCGAAATTCTTCGGGGTTATAAATGGTTTACTACTCGAAAGTTTCTTTAATAGAAACCCACATCATAAAAAGGAATACCAAAACCAATATTTAAAAACCAAATTATAAAACGTAACGGTTACCAAAATTAACTAATCATTGGGTTTCCACATAGGAGAAAATATTGATATGGAAGAGAAATCTAACCATCATGTTCTGGTGGAGAGTGGTAGAGAACATGGCTATGGAAAATCCAGTAATCACAAAGCCATAGATTTGTGATGATCTAAGTTATCATCTGATTCATCGGATATAAGGGTACTAGGAAAACATTTTTGGTTTTTAGGATCATTTCCCTAAAGTTGAAGAAATTGGAATTATAAGAAATACTTTCTTGATTTTGGTACAGTCTCACCATTGGTCGTTCCGTGGACAATTTCCACTTCATCTCTTAAAGAAATGAAGTTGAATTTGTCATTCGTGAGGTGTTAGCAGATCATGTGATAGAATGATGGTTCATTCCATCTGTCTCAAACAAAAGGTTAGAAAAGGTTATTAAAAATACATAAGTCCATCTATAGTAAGATTAATCATATATGGTTCCTAAAATGGACTTATAATTAATATATCATTCTGCTTAATATTATAAAACTAGTTTCTACTAAACAAGGACTTCTTGTAGGCCAGTGGTAGGCGATAAAGGCCAGTTGCACTTCAGTTGTGGGTTCGATTCCCACAGCCTTGTCCGACACGATGGGTTATAGCCCATCCTGCCGGTTATCGTTTTTCTAAAACTACATTACTATAACATCCCATCAATAACATCGAAAAAGTGTTATCCTTAAGCAATACTAACTTATGTCCAACATAATCCATTCCAATATTTATCTAAAATACTTCGGTCCAGGCTCATAGTATAAAGAAAACGATTACTTGAAATGTCATCAACCAAGCATGTGAATACCATCATTTATCCCCCATATATCTTATTGGTCACATTCCAATCATGTGAATACCTTAATCATGTATTCTCTTGAAAAATGAATACCCATTAAACCTTAGTGAAAACATTAAGGCTGTAAAAAGTTAACTCTTTCCATATACTAAAATCCCAAAAATTCTATATACTCAAACCATGATATCACTTTGTCCTTATATAATTCATGAGCTCATTAATACCATAAAACATATCATTATCTCCTTAGTACTTCTTTATGTGCATAATAGGTTCTTTCCCAAAATATTTGAATATCCTTTCATGGTTACTGGTACCATTCTTCATACACTTTCAAAACTTAAGGAAAGACAACAGTGTAACAATCCTTAGATGTCTCTTTATTCCATAGTACCATTAGATTACTTATACAACATTACTCTTGATAAACATGTAATCATTCCACTACCTTCTTAAACCATTGAAAAACCTTCAACACTTTTTTCATCTCATATATCATTTGTAGTCTCCTCATCATCATCCACATAAATACTACCCATATGACCATGTTGATTCTCTTCATGAGATTTTCCTTTAGGGAATTGGTTTGCATAATGCTCGTACATTCCACATTTAAAACACTTAACTATTGTTGATGTCGTAGCAATACCATTATCCTCATCCATGGTGTTAACTGAACCATTTCCTTTGCACTTACTGGCTTTGTTTTCTTCTTTTCCACACCCAAATAATCTTCCAGTTCCTTTGAAACATTCTCCCTGGTGCCTCTTCACACATTATTTGCATGATAGAAATTGAACTTTCCTTCCACTATTATCATCATGAAACTCCATCATTCTCTTATTAGCTGAGTCAGGAAACTTACCTAAGTTGAAATTATTGATCATATTATGAGATTACTGATTAAGAATAATAACGATATGTGGACCTCCAGATCCAATTTCATTTAGTTTCTCATGAAGAATATCATTCCATTGTCCATCATATCCTCCATTATCGTGAATCATCTTGTTTCCAGCCATTTTCTAAAACCCAAAAAGAATAGTGTGAGAGACAAAAATCAAGCTAGGGAAAACAACATAGTAAAGGGGGAGTACCCTCAATATCTAACATATTAGATTAAATTCTAAGATCTTTACCATAGTTCTAGGACTATATCCTATACGTATAATTATCTTTAGGGACATCCCTAGACATACTTTAGAAATATCTCTAGGGATCTCACTAACGTTTTCGCATCCTAGTTTCCAAAGGTTGACTAAACCTTTCCTCTGATACCAAATATAATGGTCTGGAATTACTTCATGTGGACTATAATTGATACCTATCAGGAAACTCCATGGGCGGTTACACCCCCAAGGTGGGACAAACCACCATCCCCCGCGACATCCATTTCCTCATAAAGCCCTTGGGCAGAGAGTCATGCTTCGTCCAACGCTCACATGTGAGATTTCCCAAGGATCGGATACATTCCTGCCTCTTTTTCCTCTGATACCAACTGTAGAGACCCAAATATTGACATACATGGAAAATACATTACTTTTGTGGAATACATAACACATAACAAAAATAGACACACAAGGATCATAATATTTTAGTGTCTTTGAAAACTCGAAATATAAACATCTAATCATGTTGAAAGATCTTCAACATCTCCCTTAAAGATCTTCCCCTTTTTCATTCCTTACATAAATCTTTTCTTTATTTCATGGGGAAAATAAAACATAAAAAGGGTGAGCTCAAATTCTCAATAAGGGAAAACATAGAGAACAGAAAACAATCCATAAACATTTGAAAGCAAAAAACTTGAACATGAAATCTAACCATTAAAACCTTGAGAAAAGACATAAATCATGGAAGTACATAAGGCATATATCATAATGGAACATCAATAATGATAAAATATAATGGTAATAAACATGTAATTGTGGCAACCATTCAGCACATGTCATGATTTCCATTGTATCCAAGGCATTGGTGCCAAGACCATCTTAGTGGACAAAGTCCCTTTCAGAATCGAGTTCACTCCTCGTTTCAGTCCTTTAACACTGAACCGGATTAACTTACCATTCTAGAAATGTTTATATCATGAGATATAAATCTTTACCCAATTCATTGGAGGGAGATATAGGTTATACCCATCTCATAATGAAATCATTCTTACTTGTGCCACAAAATAAACATACATCATTCATAAAAACCCATTAAATAAAATGGGTTTCATAAACATCATCCCATCATCACATAATCCATATAAAAGAAATGGATATCATTTCATAATAAGAAAAGTGAAACCATGTAAATAATAGAGACATTATACTTGAAACATACATATATGAAATAATGTTATCATAGATGAAAAATGGTTTTGATAAAACACTTGAAATGAATTCTTGAGGAAAATATCCTTTCTTCTTCAAAATCAATTTATTTTCACAAAACATCATGCACTTTTAAAAGAAAAATATTTTGTTGAAAATATTCATGAAATCTTTTGGAGGATGTTTCATGAAAATAAGGCTTTATAAAACCGTAAAAATCTGTTCGTGCCGTATAAGTTAAAAAAACATTCTTCTCATACTTTTGCTGGAAAAGTCAAAAAGTACCTCGTAAAAGAAGGATTCCATACATACCATGTAGTAAAAGTCAAAAATGGGTAAAAAGGACATTAAAGATACATGAACCCATTTTTAGGAAACATGGACATGGATGATAACAATAACCCCAATAAATACTTACGTATAAGCAATCTCGGATAAAAAATGAGATTTGAAAAATTATCCCTTACCTTAGGTCTGATATGCTTCGTATGGATCTGAACCTCCTGTATAATTATTTATATAATTTCATTTACTTATTATAGAATCATATTCATTGTTATGATATCATATATGGTTCACTTATGACTTTATATTACCCGTTCTTTTGTAAGTTCCATGTTAAGGTAGCGTTTTGGGTAAAATCATTTTATTTTTCATAGATATTATTACTTATATCCTGATTTACTTAATTCCAAAGTGTAAAACATGATTTATATGTAATAAATATTCCAAATATACATATATATATGATAGATCGATAAATGGAATGAAATACACCGATCCTGGAGACGGTAGGCCGTACGTACGCATGAACGATGTTTTTGTTTTCTTATTGAATTGAATAGAATTAAGTAGATGACATACATATATATATATACATAAATCCAGTATAATTATTATGTCATATATTTCATGATTACTTATTCTATATACTTTATAATCATTCATGAATGGTTAACATGGAGAATGAATCTCATCGCGTCGGGGAGACGGTATCCCGTACGTACGCACGCGCGGTGATTTCCTTTTCTGTAGAATGGGTAGATGGTGAAATAGGATTGTTTAATACTTATAATAACATATAAGTATATTATTTATACTGATGTTATTACTTCATAACGAAAAAACTAAAGAAAAATAAGTAGAAGAAGAAATAAAGTTGAAAGAATCTGTAACGGACATTACGTCTTCTTTGAAGCGCCTCTTCTTAACCTCCTCTTAGGGCAGTAAATATGGTCTTTGAAGAAACCCAGGACCTCTAGGATGTTTCTAGGGAAGTGTAGAAGAGAAATTGTCAGGGTTTGGCCGAGCATCAAGGCTCAGAATGGTGTGAAGAGAAGAGGGAAGGGGTTCCCTTTTACAAGGGAGGAGAGGGGCACCTTTGGAAAAACTAAAAATATTATTTTATTATAAAGTAATATTCTGTTTTAAAGAGCTCCAAATTGATTTATATTGAAGCTAAGGTGGGGAGGGGTCGAAATACTCTCATCCAATAGAATTTAGACAAGTTTAGGATTCTATTTTAACCTTATCATTTAGATTTAACTTTAAGTTAAATAATTTTACTTTTACCATGCCTTCTTTTTTCTTACACTATATGGTTAATAGACATACTATAACAAGAAAAACGAACCCCAAGTTTTTTATTATTAATATATATAATCTTATCTAAGTCATTTGGCTGGACCTTAGATTTTTAGGAATAAAATAACAATTAATAATATAATATTTTTTTAAAAACTATTTTATGTCAATTTTGACACTATTTGGTAATTGATTTTTGTGAAAATCATAAAAGAATGATTAGTTCTAAAAAAGTTAATTAAATCAATAATAAAATGTCATATTAACCTAGAGGATTAGTGGAATTATTTAAAAGTCTCAAATTAAATTTATTTGTATATTTATAATATCAATTATTTTAATATTTTATTATTTAGGTAATTACGGGATCACTATTGTGTCATAAATAACTTAAATTATTTAATTTCTAAAAATTATAAATAAAATACCATTAGGTATGAAATCTTTTTATCATTCTAATTAATATTTATAGTCGAATTTATCTTATGTATAACCCTATATTAAAAATTATTTAGTTATTAAACATTGATTTTATCTATTTTAACCCTTCTTTAAATAAATTAATAATAAATGTCCTAATCTAATCCAAGTGGACCTAAATGGTCATATGTTATTCCTAAGGTTTTTTTTGGTCGAATTATACTTATCTAATAGAATTAGGACATGTTTTAGGGTAATAATAACATCATTTGTACCCTTAATTATCCTATTTACTTTTAACTATGGTAAAAAAGTAAAAAGTTACTATTCACCAAAAATTATTTTCATCTCATTGAACCACATTTTAGTCCTTGATATTAACCGTGTCTCTCGGATTTTCGAAATTCAATTCACAGAAGTGGTAAAATTTCATTTAAATGAAAAATTCAGTTTTTTAACTACCCCTAAGTGATTTCACTATTCATCGAAAATTGCAGTTTTTCAGAAAAATACCAAAAATTCAGCCTAAGCATTATTTGATATTCCGAATTCAAAATTGATGTCTATTTTTCCAAATTCAAAACATAGAAGTTTCATTAATTAATTTTAAAATTAATTCCAGTTATCAAAACAAATTGCGTGTTTTTTAAGAAATAATAACTTTCAAAAGATTGATACTTGTTTATATCCAATTTCAAAGTGAAATTAATTCCAATGATCAACATTGGATTAAATGGTAAAAATATATTCTAATTACACTTTAAACCCAATTAAAAAGATAATCTGACCATATAAATTATTGGGTTGAAAAAAGTTGTTTTTAATTAAAATATAGCGTATTTTTACTATTCATTAAAATATGAAAGTTTTCATAATAATATGAAAAAAACCTCACAAGTAAATTTTTATATACTGATTCCAAATAATAATTTAATTTTTTCAAATTGAACTTATAGATATGTCAAAAACAAGATTTAAAGTGGGTGCACCATCAAAAGGTGGCAAAACTACATTTTTTGAAAAATACTTATTTTACTTGAAAAAATGATTTTGGTCTCATACCATGTTCTAGAAAATGTGTAAGACGAATAATAATGTTATAAAATTCAAAATTCAGTTGACACTATTCATAACGACTAGTTCATAATAATATTATAACTATATATCGTGGTTTAGTGAAACCTGGTATTCCGTACAACACACGCTATCGAGGAAGGTCGGGATTGCATGTAATGCAAGCCAAGTCAGGGTTACGTGTTGTGAAAGACTCCTCCGTTGTTTCATATAACAGAATACAACCATATTTCATTTATACATTTAATATATATATATTTATATATATACACTCAATGTTTCGTAGAATAACTACTATCAAAATTGTGTGTAACATGATACAAGAATAGTGTTGTGTATACTGAAAGCTCATACGGTGTTGCGTATAGCACAAGGTAATCTTTATTTATCTTACAAAACAAGACATCAATGAAATTAAAAGAATATTTTTCATAAAATCTCAGGGTGTTACATCCTTTGTGTGAAATTTTACTATCACCCATGAGTATTGTATCTTGAGTTTTTTAACATGTATAATGTGGTGGTTCCCTTGGTTGTGGATTATGGGATATGATGTGAAATGTTGTGTGAGAAACACTTGTTTAGGTGAAACTGAATGATAATAGTGACTGTGAAATATCACCATATGTATTTCGAGTGGTACCCTCTAGTAGATCTAGGTAGTAGGTCCTCGATGAATTTCTATTGGTATACTATAGTAGATATTGCATATGGGTCCTTGATGAATTTCTTTGTGTACCCTCCTATAGACATGGGAAGTGTGTCCTCAATAACTTTTAGAGTGGAATTCTCTTTTCAACACAGGGCATGGCTCCTCCTCCACTAGAGTGGAATCCTCCTATCGGGTATGGAATGGATACTCCTCCATCCTTTTAGAGTTGAAACATAAAATTTTATTGGGTTAATGGGTCCTATATTTAAATTATATTTCCCATAGAATGTGTGGTAAAGTGATGAGGCATGGCTTGACTTGAACTATTACTCCTGGCCAGATGCATGTGATGTTGGGCATCATATATGTTTTCTAGAATTGGTGGAGACTCTACTTCCTAGGCTGATATGTGATATTGAGATACCCTTAGTGTCTAATTTATGTTTCTTTTGATTGATTATATATATATATAAATATACATATATATATATTTACTTGCATCCATAACATTTTAGTTGGTTACACTCATTCCAAGAGATGTGATGATTTATGGGGTATGTCATTTTACTTCAGTGTTTAGCTTCTAGTTTTTGAATAATCCTACTATCCTGAAATGGTTGGAAATTATTCAATGGGTAGTTCATCTAATAACCTTATTGAACCACCTAATTTTGGATGAGGTATCTCTCTCTAACTCCCTCTCTCTCTCTCTTGGTTTGGGTTGAGCTAATCTATTTCACTATATCTTGCATCTTATGTAATATCTAATGTCTTTATTACATTTTCTATCTCTTAATACTTTCCCTTCTTATTTCAAATCATCCTACTTGGTAAGTATATACTAACCCTTCATGGTATTTTCCCACACGTGTCGTGTCTTATGGAAATGAAAAACATGTCAGTGGTGACATTAGATGAGCTTAGGGATACTGGGTGTTGTGGTCCATGTATGGTGGGAATATATTGGAGATATAGATATAGGGTATCGTAGTAGTTTACAATCCCAATTTTCTATATTTTGGGACTTATTTCAAGTTGGTCATGTATTTTTACCCATTACTTTTCTGTTTTAACTATCATTTTATTGTAAACAATATAGGTTTTTATGCATGGTTTACAATCTAGCTATTGCATATTTTATTATTAATCCTGTTTAGTTATTCATTTATATGATCGAGTGTGTTCATATATGTACATAAGAAATGGATTCTCATTTAAGTTATTCCAATCAGTGCTTTTCTCCACCCCTAGCCTATTGTGGTGGTCCTAGGGGTAGTTGTGGCTTGAGACTCGGCTTAGGTCAAGTCGTGATAAGAGTAGTGCCCAAGGATGTCTCCATAAGATAATCTGAGAAAAATATTTTATTTAATAGGGATAGGTGTCTAAATGGGGGGACTCAATGTAAGAGTTGATGTGTCATCATTTTTGACATCAAGATTCTATGTAGGGATGGTAAGAGGATTTCATAAATCGATTAATGTTCTAATAGAGGTTTTTTTATAATTAATAAAATGAAAGAGTGGTTTCTACATAAGTTTTATAGATCTTCCATGGAGATAAATCATTGTTTTATGAATATGTATCTTGGATTTTAGAGGTGTTATTGGTGGCCAAGGATTAATTGTTTAGTGTAAGATTTTTTGTGAGGCTTCTGGTTTTTAGTATGTGAAATAAGAGAAAAATGTTTTTAGAGTTTTATTTTAGTCCTTGTATGTTCTTGAGTGGAAATGGGGGAATATACAAGAGTTTCATGATAGTGTAACCCTATTCATAGGGAGGGTATTTCGTAGTTTGGGTAATAGTGGACTGACTAGTGATGTTGGCTCGTTTTCTAGCGATTATTGAATCAAATGATGTGGATGTTTTGGAAAGGAGGTATGTGGCTAATCTATTTTTACATCTTAGGGTACCAAGGACCATCTTATATTAATTATATCCTCTTTATAAATCAAGTGTAAGTTGGTATTGAAGCATGATTTTCAATCCCATCTACTACTTAAAATTATTTTTCTCCCTCATATAGATGTAATGTAAAATCTAACCATATGGATGACAAAAGATAAGTTTTGTGCATCTGTTTTGGACATTGTAAGATCTTGGCATTGAAACCTTCTATTGGATTAGTTTTGGAAAAAAATATTTATCAATTATCAATTATCATGTCGACATTTGAGTGATTTTATGGGTGGTTATTTCATTATCTATTATGCTATAAAAACATCAAAGAGTTTCCATTTCATGGTCCTAATGTGGTGTAGTGTATGGACGAGAAATTTTAGTTGGTTTAAGAGAGGATTTTGGTGGAACATGACTAAAATAAGGCATATATTGATCATATGTAGAGTACCCTAGAGTTCAATTTCAGATACAATGTGATCTTGAGAGTCCCCCCCCCCAACCTGGGGAGTGTAGGATTAAAAGGGGAGAAGATTTCTTCCCATTTGGTTATTCCCTTTGAGGTGTTAGGGTGAGTACGTGAGATATGATATCTGTTGGAATTTCCACTATAGATGGAGAGGATCCACAATGTCTTCCACATTTCCCATATTTTCTGTGGCTTCATGATGACCCCCACATCATCTAATGATGATAGTTGGATGTTTCATATGACATGATGTTTGTGGAGAAAATAGTAGGGATCCACAGTTGTTTAGAGAAGGTGTTGTATGAGTGGAACATTCTATGGGATCTGATGTATTAGAGGTATTGTTTTCTGGAGGAGAGTAAATTGGAGTGAGAGTTTCATATGTTTCCATATTACACAATGTTGTTTTTTATTTTTCCATGCCCAATTTGATTCCTCATGTGATATTTTGAAATTTATATATTATAATATGTTCTGTTTTTATAACATGTGATGTTAACTGTGTGATTAATCCCTCTATATGTAAAAAAGTTAGTAATTGAATCATAATCAATCCACATTATATATTTAAAACATTATAACTATGCATTTGAGTCAGTGAAACCCAAATAATATGATATCATGACAGAGAGGATGTGATTCCCTGAATTTCATTCTTAGTGAAATGATGACTTTTGTCCATTGTAGTGATTTTATTTTCCCCTATGTAGGTTTTGATGGTTATATGGATTTTGTGGAAGATATGATATGGTCTAGGGATGGTGTTAGTGGACATGGTGTTGTTCCTCTTGATATTTGGTATTATGGTTGTGAAAGTTTTTTTTAGCCATTTTGGTTATGTGTGATTAGATAGTGGTGGTGTAAAGTGTAGCAAGGATCCTGAGAGTTATCAATTGAGGTGTTTTTTATAACCCTTATGTTCATTAGGCATGGTTTCTATTCTTGTAGATGATAATCATTTTAGCGGCATCTAATGTAATGGACTATTCTATCCTAGTATGTTAACTTATTTGTATTATGGTTAGGGATGTTCGTAGGAGGTTTTAGGGATTTTTAATATATTTTGGAGAAAAATATAAGTACTACAAAAAATGAATCAGGTCTGGACATGGGAATACATGATGTGAGTGTGTGATTCACAAATCTGATAGCTTTAAAAGTCACAACTTGTGTGCAGCTATGGAGGAGTCCATGAATCGGATTCACTATGTGAAAGGGTATTTCAAAAAAAAATTTAATTCATGTCGGGGAGCCATAATTTTTTTTAGATATTGAAGATATTAGAAATTCACACCCTGTAAGGGTTTCAAATATTATATTTCATAGGCCCCTGTAGAATTCACTATATGAATTAGGTGTATTTTAGGTACTTAAAAACCCCAATTTGGTTGATTCTCCACTCAATCAATCATTCATTATCACTGTTATGGTAAGAACCATAGTAATTTTTGGAGGTTATACATCCCTTACCCCCTACCATCTATCCTCAAGTTTCATTGGTTTTGATCTCGAGATCCATGGTGAGTTCCTATATAATCCCCAATCATTCCCTCATGTTCTCCCTTAGAGAATAAATGTGATGGTTTTGCTCTTATGTGAGTGTGTGTTGGGATACATTTTTGACACACTGTTGGTGTGATCCAGTTTTCTTCACAAATTCCTTTTGTTTTTGGGGTTTCTTAGTAGCTTAATTGTAACACCCCAGGTAAATAAAGAATATGACATTTTCACATTTATCCATATTTGTGAATAAAATATTGATATGACTTTAAAGGGGACTCTGTGCTCGATGGCGTACCAAACACGCAACAACGAGTTTTCTTGGGAATCTTACGTTGCACTCTATTGATAAAATAATATTATTTTAAATGGTAGTTAACATGTAGCCGTTGTAATGGCGGGAATGGATAGAAATAACTAAAATATGATTATGTTTTTTACATTTATACAATAAAAGATAAAGGCTTAAAATACGGAAAGAATTTAATTTTAGGCGTATATGCCCTAGTTTTCCCTAAAGGTTCACTTGTCGCCTTTTGATGGCGAACCATCATTAAATATAGTTTTGATCACTCTTATACATCATTTTGGACCAAATAAAACTCTTATTAAGAATCGGGACATCAAATTTTACTTTGTGTAATTTTTTGGTATTTTTCCGATAAAGTTCATTTTTTTAATGAATAGTGTAAAATGTTGTGTTTTAATTCAAAACCTCTTTTTAATCTAATTTATTTATATGATTGTATAATATTTTGAATTGGTTTTAAAGTGAAATTAGAAAATATTGTTACCATTAAATCCTATAGTGGTCGTTCGAATTAATTTCACTTTGAAATCGGACTTAAACTAGTGTCAATCTTTTGATACTTATTGTTTCATAAAAACATGCTATTTGTCATGAAAGCGGGAATTAATTATTAAATTAATTAATGTGACTTATATGTTTTGAATTTTGTAAAACGGACTTCATTTTTGAATTCAGAATATCAAGTATATCTTAGAGTGAATTTTTGGTATTTTTCTACAAAACTTCAATTTTTGATGAATAGTGAAACCACTAAGTGGTACTTATAAAAACTGATTTTTTCCGTTTAAATGGAATTTTTCCATCTTTGTGTTTTGAATTTAAAAAATCCGACATACATGGTTTTCATTAAGAAGTGAAATGTGGTTCAATGGGATAAAAATATTTTTTTGGTGAATAGTAACTTATTAAGTTTTTAATCGCGATTAGTTGTAATTAGTGTAGTTTAAGGTAAAAATGATATTATAAGAATGTGAAAACACCATGAATCTTGTCCTACACCTATTGGGTGATTCATGGAAGACCAATAAAAGCCATGGGCCAACTTGGGGACCCCATGGATCCACTTTAGTTGGAAAATGAGAATAATATATTTTTATTTAATGTTAAAATTAAATTGACACAAACATGAGTTGTTTTACTAAAACAGTTTTTAAGTAGGGTTACACAAGTCCAAATTTTGATTATAAATAGTCATTGGAAATATAACCAGATTTACTACATCATAGTATTTTTTTTAAAATTTTTATACATTAAATAATTTAAATTATTTATGACATAATAATGATGCAGTGATGACATCATTATTTGACGATTTAAATAAAATGGAAAGATAATGTAAAATCTATGAACTACACATGTCAAAAACTTATTGGATGGGTGTATTTAGAACCCTTATCACCTTATCCACGAATTATATCAATGTGGGGCCTTTTAAAACCGAAATACATTTTCAAATAAAGTAATATTTCTTACTTTCCAAAAGTGACGCTCCCCTCATCTTATAAAAGGCCCCCCACCTCTACCTCATTTCACACACTCCTCAAGCCTTTGGCTCAACCAAACCCTGCCCATTTACTCTCTCCACATCCATCTCCTCATCCTAGAGGATTACCTTTGGGCAGAATCCTTTCAAAGGAAGCCTTTAGGCTCAAATCAAAAGGAGTTACACTTTTAAAGGTAATTCATTCTCTCATGTTCATTTGTTTTATTTTTTTTCTCCAACCCCCTAAACTCTTTTTATTTACTTCTTTTGTAACAACACCAGTATCTTAAATATACTAGGATGTTGTTATAATATTTATTCGAGCTACACTCTCACACAACTACATCAAATGGTTGAAGAACATATGGTTTCTGTGGATGGAGAAATTCTGCCTCCCGAAACGATGATTGTTCAATACTCATTTAACACCTTCAAAGGTGGACATTATGATGTCACTATTTTTATATATGATATATATAATATGTTAATGTTTTACTTATGCTTCTGTATTTTTCATTTGTGTCTTACCTTTATGGCTTCCATTATGGGTATACGCGATATCTTCATTTAAGGAAGTGCGGACTACCACCCCCACAAAGTGATTTGATTCGTTAAATACCATATGTGGGACGTATAAAGGATGGAACTATGATATTATATATGATATTATACTGGAAGTATAATATACCTTTATATCATCATTATTACATTCTATAAAATATGAAATAGAAATGAAAGTAGCGTTCATGCGTACGTACGGCTTACCGTCTCCATGAACGGTGCATTTCATTTCTTACCTCTAAATGATTATGTAATGTTATAAATGCATGCATTTACTGGATATATATGACATATATTATATCTAAATCATGAATACAATACTGGATATAATAAACATTTGGCCACACGAACAACATGTAATTGTAAGAAGTCCACTTTCGACTTAAGAACCAAATATCGACAAAACAATCATTATTAACTTAATGATTACATATTGTTTATAACATGGTAATAAGTGATATAAAAGGAATAATGAACTTGAAAAGGGTTCTTAAGGAAGTAGAAATTAACTCAAGTGTATTATTCAGGAGATTAAAGAACGATTGAGTTAAGTCGGACCCGAGGTAAGGGATCTTACTCCTCTCTTTCTTTTTAAGTACACTCTTTTATTTCATTCCTTTTAAAGCTCATCTTTTTGTCATTGGGATGATCTTTTATACTAATACTACTGTAATTTTTATGTTCATGTGATGAGAGACCCTATTCTCTCTCATCAAACCATTTTGGAAGTTTTGATTGGCGCTGTTAGGCTGCCGAACTTTCGTAAGATATCTAACTTCTCTCTTTCTTTTTAAGTACTATCCTTTATGTCACTTCATTTAAGATCCTATTTGTAATGTTGGGGGATGTTATTTTATATTCCTCTTGATGTAAATTATATTTTAATGTGATGAGATACCCTATTTTATCTCATCAATCCATATTCGGAAGTTTTATGTGGCGCCGTTAGGCTGCCGAGTTTTCGTGAGGGATTTTTCATCTCACTTTTATTCCCATGAGATTTATGCTACATTTTCCACAAATTCCATTTAGTGTTGTATGTACTGCCCATTATTCTAATATTTGTGTAATATACTTTCGTTTATGAGTATTTACATCAATGATCTATTGTCCTTCTTTCATGGGGTGTATGTTTTGAAAGATACCCAAGTCGGTAAGGGAACCTTTCACCCTCCTTTTTTTGAAAAGACTTTTTTTGTTGGGTCTTTTAATTTGCATATTTTTATGTTGGGATATGTTATCATATATCCTTATTGATGTAAATTTTATGTCCAAGTGATGAGATAAACTTTTTACCTCTCATCAACTCATTTTGATGTGATGCCGTTAGGCTGTCAAGGGAACTTTTTAACCCAATTTCGATTTCTTTGGGTTCAACATGTAGTCATTGAATATGTCATCCATTGAATATGTGTGAATGACCTTTTATTGTTTTACAATTAATATCCACTTATATTGGGTGTACATATATTTGTCACACATATTTTTTAGATTTATTTGTCCTTAATTTAAGGATACCTTCTCTATAAGGGATTTCATCACATTTGACATTTCTGTTGAGGGTTCATTGTTGTTATGCACCAATTCACTCTTATATGGTGTATATACTGTCCTTTGGAGTATTATATCATGAATCCATTTATTCTCATGATATTATAAAGTTCTGACTAAATGTTATTCCTCAATTATTGTATTCAAGTGTCTCTAATTTTGGTAAAACCCCTTTAACCAAAATATCGTTTTAAATGTTTTAATTATTTATTCTTATTAATATCCATGTTTTCAAAATGGTTTTAAGGATTTATTTATATGGATATTAATGGTTTAAAATTTTAAGCTTCAAGGTGGTATGGGAAACTTTGATTCAAAAATCTCTTTATTAAATGTTTTAAATGGTTTTGGAAATGGTTTCTTTTTGAATGGATTCAATATTTCAGTATACTAAAATGTTATATTGTGATTGAAATGTGGAAATGTTATGTTTACTTTATGCATGTTTTATGTGACACATTTATGTTATGGTTCTTGGGCATTATTATGAAAATGGGTGGTTCCGTGATAAACTAAGGGCGGGTGAGCCCATTATAGCTCTCCAATGCATTGGGTAACGCGAAGGAGTGAAACGTTAAGGTTTCTCCGAAGAGATTTAGGGAATATACTGTGATGGGTATTCAAAACGTAACCAAGAGGGTTACTCCCCACGTAAGAATGTTATGAATTCCTCAAGTTACCTTTATGTCTTATGTTTTCAATGATTTATTCATGGTTTGATGAGGTATGTTAAAGTGCCTATGTTTTATGGGTAAAGTATGATTTCATTCTTATGTATATATGAACTCATGTTTCCTTTCCATATTTTTATAACCCTTACTGATATTTTTATGCTCATCCCAAGTTTTTGAAATGTTTTTCACAGATCAAGGGAAAGGTACATGATGTGATGATAGTGTCAAGGATGTGTCAAGAAAGAATCTGTGTTATATTTTAAATATGTTTCCATTGATGGGAAGAATGAATACTGTCTTTTATGTAACCACTTTGTTTAAATGTGGAATGTAATGCAAGTTTCATGATCTAATTCTCCAAAACTCTAAACCTGAAAAGATCCTCAATGTGTAATCTTGTAATAACTCAAGATTAAGTATGGTTTAAGGCTGGGGCCTTATAGTTAGTATCAAAGGTCGGTTTAGATAACTTTAGAGGTTAGGGTATTCTTTAAGCATAAGTGGCATTACCATAATGGTTAGGATTTCAGAAAGAGTCCTAGTTTTAGATAAAGTGAATGAGTAAGTATATCTTAGTGTTTATCTTACTCATTAGTACATGATGGTTTTTTTGATAAACTCACACTGACCTTTTTGGTTTTAGTAAATGGCTGGATCTAGCAGGCACCAAAGTAACAGTGGATGTGAAGGAAACTGTGACAGTTTTTTTGAGCAAGAAACTGAATGATATGGGAGCTGCAATGAGAACTCTTGTGATTATCCTCAACCAACTATCTGGAGTCATGATTGACCACCTAAACCTTGGAGATTTCTCTAAGATGTCATATATGCAAGAAACAAATCCCTACGGAAGTACAGGTAATAATCATAATGGTAAGTGTGTTCAAAAACCTATGTGTCAAAGATGTGGAAAGAAACACCTAGGAAAATGTTTCAAAGGGACAGAAATATGCTATAGATGTGGAAATGAAGGTCATAAAGAAAAAACCTGCCATGGAAAAAGAAAGCATCTAGTTGACTCGAGGAAAGGGAAATAAGTTCTTTCTGAGGGATCAATTGAATGTTTCAAATGTCGTGTGCATGGTCATTATGCAAACACATGTCCTATGAAGAAGTTTCGTGAATGGGGTCACCAAGAGCGTACCAATATTCGTTTACCAATACCTAATGCCATTCCGATTGAGGATGAAGAAACTGACAATGACCAATCAAAGGTATGTACTATTTCATTACTATTGTTTTCCTATTTTGGAATCTTAGGATATGATTCATGATTTTGTTTGTAGGAAAGAGGTATTTCGGAATAAGTTGGAAAGGAATGGATAATGGATCATGAATAATGTTGAATGAGTAAGATGTCAACATATAAGGGCTTCAAGAGTTATGGTGAAATTCTTAAGAGTATTAAGTCTCTTTTGATGATGGGGTTACATTAGAAGAATTTTTATATTATGTGTAACCCTTATGTTTAATATAGTCAAATTTTATTCAAGTAATAGTTATCTTTTCTTTTGTGGACATAGTTATAAAGAACCATTTGGGTTTATATGATCCTTACATTTGAGGTAATTATGGGTTACTATTTGTTATGATGGAAAATGAAAGCCATGAGATAAACTTGAGGTTAAAATATGTTATGATCATCTTTGAAGGTTTTATCTCATTTTGGGGAATTTTTTAAGAATTATATAGTTTTGGAAAAAGGACAACACGCAGACCGTGTGACTACCCGTCTCGTCGGACAAAGCTGTGGGAATCGAACCCACAACCAAAGTGCGACCGGTATTAATCGCCTACCACTAGACTACGTGAAGTCCCTGGTTAGTTTGACTGATTCCTTTTAGTTATATGATTTTATGAATTAAGAGTAAGTTGATTTTGGGTTATTTATGAAAATGATTAACCTATCATAGAGGATATGTGATTAGGTTAATTACTTTTCAATACGAGACTTTAGGAGCAACTAATGTGGTTTGGAGATAAATGTTACAATTTAACTTGGAAGACTATGTGACTAAATACTTCAAATATTTGGGTTTAAATCTTATATTGGTTTACTTTGAATAATTTTATGGACAAATTGATTATAGAATGGTCCTCGTTGAACTTTGGGTTTTGTTGGACAAATTTTGGAGGCTAAGAATAGATTTTCTTTTTATAAAGGGTTATCCTTTTCTGGATTATCTGATCTTGTACTAACCTTTTGGTTTTGGTTTTGGTTAAATCCTAAAGAAATGGAAATTATATAGTTCTCTTTTGTGGATTAGGTGATTCTCTAGAAGTTGATTATAGTACTCTTAATGTGAACAAGTCTCCCTAAATACTTGTCTTTTGGAAAAAATATGAGTTTGATTAAGGAATCTAGTAAAAGTTGAAAGTCAACATGATAAGTGATTATGTTTCCTTACGAATAAATTCCTCAATAAAAAGTAACTTAAAACAAAAATGTTGTCTATTAACTTTTCCTACTGGGGAACCCAACACCGTTTAACCCATCACAAGTTTGTGATTTTCTCATTGTTAACTTTCTCCTAAACATGTTTTCTATCACTCTCCATCAGAACATGACCCTATGTTTTCTCCTCCATGTCCATGTTTTCCTACATGGAGTCCTAGTATGGGTTAACTTGGGTGACCTTTGTACTTATCTTCCTTTATTTTAAAGTGGTTGTTTTACCGACTCTTGTTCCGATGTGGGAATTTCAAGGATGTTTCCAAGCGCAATTTTAGAATTGCGAGGACGCAATTCCCAAAAGGGGGGAAGGATGTAACACCCCAGGTAAATAAAGAATATGAAATTTTCATATTTATCCATATTTGTGAATAAAATATTGATATGACTTTAAAGGGGACTCTGTGCTTGATGGCGTACCCAACACGCAACAATGAGTTTCTTGGGAATCTTACGTTGCACTCTAATGATAAAATAATATTATTTTAAATGGTAGTTAACATGTAGCCGTTGTAATGGCGGGAATGGATAGAAATAACTAAAATATGATTATGTTTTTTTACATTTATACAATAAAAGATAAAGTCTTAAAATACGGAAAGAATTCAATTTTAGGCGTATATGCCCTAGTTTTCCCTAAAGGTTCACTTGTTGCCTTTTGATGGAGAACCGTAATTAAATATTGTTTTGATCACTCTTATACATCATTTTGGACCAAATAAAACTCTTATTAAGAATCGGGACATCAAATTTTACTTTGTGTAATTTTTTGGTATTTTTTCGATAAAGTTCATTTTTATAATGAATAGTGTAAAATGTTGTGTTTTAATTCAAAACCTCTTTTTAATCTAATTTATTTATATTATTATATAATATTTTGAATTGGTTTTAAAGTGAAATTAGAAAATATTGTTACCATTAAATCCAATAGTGGTCGTTGGAATTAATTTCACTTTGAAATCAGACTTAAACTAGTGTCAATCTTTTGATACTTATTGTTTCATAAAAACACGCTATTTGTCATGACAGCGGGAATTTATTATTAAATTAATTAATGTGACTTATATGTTTTGAATTTTGTAAAATGGACTTCATTTTTGAATTCAGAATATCAAGTATAGCTTAGGGTGAATTTTTGGTATTTTTCTAAAAAACTTCAATTTTTGATGAATAGTGAAACCACTAAGTGGTACTTAAAAAAACTGATTTTTTCCGTTTAAATGGAATTTTTCCATCTTTGTGTTTTTAATTTCAAAAATACGACATACATGGTTGTCATTATGAAGTAAAATGTGGTTCAATGGGATAAAAATAATTTTTTGGTCAATAGTAACTTATTAAGTTTTTAATCGCGATTAGTGGTAATTAGTGTAGTTTAAGGTAAAAACTGATATTATAAGAATGTGAAAACACCATTACACTTGTCCTACACCTATTGGGTGAGTCAAGGAAGACCCAGACAAGCCATGGGCCAACTTGGGGACCCCATGGAGCCACTTTAGTTGGAAAATGACAATAATATATTTTTATTTAATGTTAAAATTAAATTGACACAAACATGAGTTGTTTTACTAAAACAGTTTTTAAGTAGGGTTACACAAGTCCAAAGTTTTATTATAAATAGTAATTGGAAATATAAAACGATTTCCTACATCATAGTATTTTTTTAAAAAAATTTAGACATTAAATAATTTAAATTATTTATGACATAATAATGATGGAGTGATGACATCATTATTGGACGATTTAAATAAAATGGAAGGATAATGTAAAATATATGAACTACACATGTCCAAAACTTATTGTATGGGTGTATTTCGAACCCTCATCACCTAATCCACGAATTATATCAATGTGGGACCTTTTAAAACCGAAACACATTTTCAAATAAAGTAATATTTCTTACTTTCCAAAAGTGCCCCTCCCCTCCTCTTATAAAAGGCCCCCACCTCTACCTCATTTCACACACTCCTAAAGCCTTTGGCTCGGCCAACCCCTGCCCATTTACTCTCTCCACATCCATCCCATCATCCTAGAGGATTCCCTTTGGGCATAATCCTTTCAAAGGAATCCTTTAGGCTCAAATCAAAAGGAGTTACACTTTTAAAGGTAATTCATTCTCTCATGTTCATTTGTTTTATTTTGTTTCTCCAACCCCCTAAAATCTTTTTATTTACTTCTTTTGTAACAACAACAGTATCTTATATATACTAGGATGTTGTTATAACATTTATTCGAGCTACCCTCTCACACAACTACATCAAATGGTTAAAGAACATACGGTTTTCGTTGATGGTGAAATTCTGCCTCCCGAAATGATGATTGTTCAATACTCATTTAACACCTTAAAATGTGGCCATTATGATGTCACTATTTTTATATATGATATATAATATGTTAATGTTTTACTTATGCTTCTGTATTTTTCATTTGTGTCTTACCTTTATGGCTTCCATTATGGGTATACGCGCTATCTTCATTTAAGGAAGTGCGGACTACCGCCCCCTCAAAGTGATTTGATTCGTTAAATACCATATGTGGGACGTATAAAGGATGGAACTATGATATTATATATGATATTATACTGTAATTATAATATACCTTTATATAATTATTATTCAATTCTATAAAATACGAAATAGAAATGAAAGTAGCGTTTATGCGTATGTACGGCTTACCGTCTCCATGAACGGTGCATTTCATTTCATACCTCTAAATGATTATGTAATGTTATAAATGCATGCATGTACTGGATATATATTACATATATTATATCTAAATCATGAATACAATACTGGATATAATAAACATTTGGCCACACGAACAACATGTAATTGTAAGAAGTCCACTTTCGACTTAAGAACCAAATATCGACAAAACAATCATTATTAACTTAATGATTACATATTGTTTATAACATCGTAATAAGTGATATAAAAGGAATAATTAACTTGAAAAAGGTTCTTAAGGAAGTAGAAATTAACTCAAGTTTATTATTCAGGAGATTAAAGAACGGTCGAGTCAAGTCGGACCCGAGGTAAGGGATCTTACTCCTCTCTTTCTTTTTAAGTACACTTTTTTATGTCAATCCTTATAAAGCTCATCTTTTTGTCATTGGGATGATCTTTTATACTAATACTACTGTAATTTTTATGTTCATGTGATGAGAGACCCTATTCTCTCTCATCAAACCATTTTGGAAGTTTTTATTGGCGCCGTTAGGCTGCCGAACTTTCGTAAGAGATCTAACTTCTCTCTTTCTTTTTAAGTACTCTCCTTTATGTCACTTCATTTAAGATCCTATTTGTAATGTTGGGTGATGTTCTTTTATATTCATATTGCTGTAAATTATATTGTAATGTTATGAGATACCCTATTTGATCTCATCAATCCATATTCGGAAGTTTTATGTGGCGCCGTTAGGCTGCCGAGTTTTCGTGAGGGATTTTTCATCTCACTTTTATTCCCCTGAGATTTATGCTACATTTGCCACAAATTCAATTGAGTGGTGTATGTACTGCCCATTATTATAATCTTTGTGTAATATACTTTCTTTTATGAGTATTTACATCAATGATCTATTGTCCTTCTTTCATGGGGTGTATGTTTTGAAAGATACCCAAGTCGGTAAGGGAACCTTTCACCCTCCTTTTTTTTAAAAGACTTTTTTTGTTGGGTCTTTTAATTTGCATATTTTTATGTTGGGATATGTTATAATATATCCTTATTGATGTAAATTTATTTCCAAGTTATGAGATACACTTTTTACCTCTCATCAACTCATTTTGATGTGATGCCGTTAGGCTGTCAAGGGAACTTTTTAACCCAATTTCGATTTCTTTGGGTTCAACATGTAGTCATTGAATATGTCATCCATTGAATATGTGTGAATGAAATTTTATTGTTTTACAATTAATATACACTTATATTGGGTGTACATATATTTGTCACACATATTTTTTAGATTTATTTGTCCTTAATTTAAGGATACCTTCTCTATAAGGGATTTTATCACATTTGACATTTCTATTGAGGGTTCATTGTTGTTATGCACCAATTCACTCTTATATGGTGTATATACTGTCCTTTGGAGTATTATATCATGAATCCATTTATTCTCATAATATTATAAAGTTCTGACTAAATGTTATTCCTCAATTATTGTATTCAAGTGTCTCTAATTTTGGTAAAACCCCTTTAACCAAAATATCGTTTTAAATGTTTTAATTATTTATTCTTATTAATATCCATGTTTTCAAAATGGTTTTAAGGATTTATTTATATGGATATTAATGGTTTAAAATTTTAAGCTTCAAGGTGGTATGGGAAACTTTGATTCAAAAATCTCTTTATTAAATGTTTTAAATGGTTTTGGAAATGGTTTCTTTTTGAGTGGATTCAATATTTCAATATACTAAAATGTTATATTGTGATTGAAATGTGGAAATGTTATGTTTCCTTTATGCATGTTTTATGTGAAACATTTATGTTATGGTTCTTGGGAATTGTTATGAAAATGGGTGGTTCCGTGATAAACTAAGGGCGGGTGAGCCCATTATAGCTCTCCAATGCATTGGGTAACGCGAAGGAGTGAAACGTTAAGGTTTCTCCGAAGAGATTTAGGGAATATACTGTGATGGGTATTCCAAACGTAACCAAGAGGGTTACTCCCCACGTAAGAATGTTATGAATGCCTCAAGTTACCTTTATGTCTTATGTTTTCAATGATTTATTCATGGTTTGATGAGGTATGTTAAAGTGCCTATGTTTTATGGGTAAAGTATGATTTCATTCTTATGTATATATGAACTCATGTTTCCTTTCCATGTTTTTATAACCCTTACTGAGCTTTTTATGCTCATCCCAAGTTTTTGAAATGTTTTTCACAGGTCAAGGGAAAGGTACATGATTTGATGATAGTGTCAAGGATGTGTCAAGAAAGAATCTGTGTTATATTTTAAATATGTTTCCGTTGATGGGAAGAATGAATACTGTCTTTTATGTAACCACTTTGTTTAAATGTGGAATGTAATGCAAGTTTCATGATCTAATTCTCTAAAACTCTAAACCTGAAAAGATCCTCAATGTGTAATCTTTTAATAACTCATGATTATGTATGGTTTAAGGCTGGGGCCTTATATTAATCTTCTCCTTGCGGTTTTCAATGTGTAAGAAAAGATTTATTCTATAATGGGATCCTAATTTTCACTTGTTTACATGATATTTGTAAGATTTGAATGGGTTTCCTTTTCATTGGTTGGATAGTGGGTGTTGACGTATTCAGATATTAAATTAGAATTAAATTAATTGTTGGTTATGGAATATATATCACTTTCTTTAATGGTTTGATATATGACATTTATTATATTTCTCATGCTTGTTTCCAATATAGAAAATAGTGGTTGTTGGGAGCATTGTTTTCACTACAGATGTTATGTGATGAGACCCTTGCTATGTTTTTGTTGGATCTCAACCTAAATAAATTGACAATGAATATATATTTGTTTACTAAAAATTTTTCCCACAGTATATTGGAATGTGTTGTTATACCCATGATATATTAAGATGTAAAGATTTATAATCATTAAATAATTTTGGAATTGGGAATGTTTTTTTTGTGGTTGATTTATTGTGTAGACTTTGTGTTGAAGGATTTCATGTGGTAGGGTGATGACTAGATGGGAAATATTATTTCTGGGGTCATAATGTGGTAGTTAGTTGGAATGGATGTGAAATGAGAAGTTGTGCGACATATTGTGAAGTGTTTTTGGTGTATCATGTGGTTTGTGGTGTCAGATCTCTTTGTGTTGTGTGATGTGGATATTATTATGGTATTCAATGGTGGTGTTCTGTGGTAGTTGTGTGGTGTGTTAGTGGTGGAATGAGTTGGATGATGCATGGGGTTTTTTGGGTGACATGGATTTTTTTATGTGGTGTGATTATGAAAGTTGATATGAGTATGGATAGTTTCAACATGAAATTGTTTTTCTAGTTACAAATTTAGAAATGGAATAAAAAACAATGAAAAGGAATGGGTTGGAAATATAATATAAGAGATTAAAATTGGTTTTTTTAACTAGATTAAAAAAATAGATGATTTAAAATGTAAATGTGAAATGAATTGACATAGAAATGAAATTTAGTTTAACTTGATTAATCGATAATGTGATGAATGTGTGGTTGAATGTGGGAAATGTTGAATTTATTTTTTTGTGGTGGTGTGTCATTATGCATATAATGGTGGAAGTGGTTGTGTTTTTTAATGTATGGTATGGTGATGGCGATGTTGTGTTTTTTACATTACTTGATGTCAATCCATTGGTAGAGTGTTTTTTTCTCTAAATATCAAATAAGATTTTGTGAATTATTATGTTCCCCACTAGAGTTGGATAACCTTATCAAAGCTTAGATGTTATGGTTTATGGGTGTTTTCACCAAAATTTATATTGGTAGTGATATATATGGTTGGATACCCTCTCTTGCAACTCTTACTTTAGTATTGATGTACTGGTTGACTTCAAGAAAGATGTGTAGTGATGGCCCATGTGTTTTCATATAATGTTTTATGTAGTGAGATGTTGTGTGATTTGATATGTGGTGTGGGTGATTTTTAGTAGTAGTATGGAATTAGGTTGATGTCCTTCACTTTCATGATACCATACACCTCTGTTTATATAATGAGATGTGATTTGATAGACTAGGTGTCTCCAAGTGATAAATTATGTGATGGCCCTGGTGTCTTTGGGAGAGATGTGATGTGTTGTGCCTTTGATGTGATGATTCCTGACTCTACCACCATAAGTAGGACCTTGCAAGGGTGGGCTAGGTAGTGATGCATCCTATGAAAACACTTCTATATAATATACATTAATTAAGGAATTATTACATAGTATTACACATATTTAAACCTAGACGATCTTGAATTTTAGTGACATTGGGAATTAGGTATAATATATAAAAACTTAAATAGGAAATACATCATGTTTATTGAAAACATCTTTAATATGATCATATTATTCCTTCGTACTTAACACTTCATGTGATAACCTAGGCACATACATTAGAATGTGGTGAGAAATAAATATCAGCAATGTAATAAACATGGAATAATATAAAGGTGGTACTACATGATATACAACAAGAATATCAATTGGGCATAAAATTAGTGAGAATCATAAACATGAACAATGTGGAATGAAAAAGCATGACAATTATAAAGAGAGTTTGTGAAATGTGGAAACAAATTAAAACACTATACAATAAACATTGGTTATGGATAATTTCCATGAAATGATGATGTAAAAATTTCAATTACGGATTATCTTCACTCCTTAGTCCCTCCTACATCATCTCATGAGACAAAAATAGTACCCATTGTAGTGGAGCAGTATATAATTTTTGGCGTACCCGTTACATTCATTTCATTCTCGTGCTTAAGTGGTCCACATATATCATGCAACATAGATTTAGTCATTATCATATTTTATTCCATGATCAAGGAATGTAGAATAAAAATATTAAATTCCATTAAAAAATATCTACATGTGTATAATTTTGAACACCCATGATAGGAAATGGGTATGGGTATTCAATACAAATATTTTGGCTTGGTAAGTTGTTGTGATATTTATGTAGCATAACGTTGTTTGTTAAAGATTCATAAAAATGGTTTGATGAGAGATAAATGAGTATATAATCATTTGGACATAAAATGAAAATCAGTAGGGACATGGAATAACATAACCAAATATTAGGAATTGGAAATAGAATGCCAAATATTATAAGGAAACTTGAATAAATAAGAGATGTTGAGATTCCCTTACCATGAGATGTGTGTTCCAAATGCTTTTGAGAATATTCATGATAGCATGGGGGAACCTTGGGAGAACTCTAGAGTGGGTAGGGATGTTTAGGGACGTGCCCAAATGCTTTTTAGTGAATAGTACTAGGATCTTGGATGGGTTTATATAGGCAACAAGTCGACATTTTTTTATTATTTATCAAAATTAGGTTCTGGACTCTATATAAAAAAAATCACCAAAACTAAAAAACCTTAAAATGGATTTTGACCATGGTTTCATACATATATGGGTGTATTTATTTATTTTTTTATACAAAGGTGTGATCTTTTTAATATATTTCCCTTGGTTATTTGGAGGTTAGTCATGATCTTAATGAAATGATTTTAAAACAAGAAAACATATTATAGGTTTTGGAGGATTCATAAAGGATTTAAAAAACTAAACAAATAATCAAAATATCAAATAACATTAAAAGTAAAAAATATATATTTTTCAATGTATGTCCCTTATTGTATTTATTACATCCCTTTTGGGTAATTATGAAGTCCTAATAAATGTAGTATATTTATATGGTATTTAATTTTTTCTCAAAAATATTCTTGTGATAAAATGATCAAATATTTGACATTGGATTATTTCAACATTCTAATACCAACAATAATATGAATTTTATAAAAATAATTTTCTATATATTTTAATTTTCACTTATAATTTAATAATATACATTTATTGATAAATGTTGTGTTTTTAAATAATAATAGTTTTCAAACACTTATAAAAATTAACTTTGACATCAAAAAAAATTATATGATCATTTATATTTAATAAAAAATATTTAAGAATAGTATTTTTTAAAATATCATTTATTTAATTAATCTATTAATTCATCAAAAGTAATTTCTTAATTAAAAAGTTTATTACTCAAATATAAAATTTTTGTTTTACTATATCAAAATATCATTTTTATTCAAATAATTAGTTAATAATTTATAATTAAAAAAATAAGTAATATAAATTAAAAAAATTAAATGAATAAAAAATATAAATATTTATAATATTAGTATTAAATTGATTCTCAACTTAGTTAAATTATTTTTAACCTTAATTAAATTATTTTCCTTCATCCATGGTAATAAATATTCACCTCAGTTACAATTAATGGTTTTCAAAATTTTATTTGACCATATTAACTAATATTAATTATTATGATTCAAAATATGGAATCTTTTTTATCAAAATCAATTCAAGGTGGTGAATGAATTTAATTTAAAGAAAAAACCCTCAAGTGCAATGGCATGCAGTTTTCAAAATAAATGCATGTTTCAAGGAAAATATGATTTACTTTTTCTCTATAAATAGTAATATTCATTATATGAAATAAAATTCACATATATATATATATTATATAAAAATTTCACTAAAAACATATTTCTCTAGGTTTTTTATTATGTAGTTATACTGGTGAAACATTATGATTTTTAAAACAATTTTATGAAAAATGTGTTTTAAGATTTAAAAAAAACTTATATTATAATATTTTATAATGATGTTTTAAATGTAATTAATTTAATTAAATAATTCAAATGAATAACTGTTATTCCTTGAAATCAAATTAAATAATTATTGGAATAATATATTAATTAATTTATCAAAATAAATGGAAATTTCACGCAAAAAGAGTGTCGTTCACTTTTCAATGAAATCCCATTATTTTTTAAAAAATATAAAAATGTTTCCTTATGTTAATTTTGATATAATTATATCAATAATGGAGTTCATATTATCATGTAATTTTAATAAATGATCTGGAAAATATTAATAATAAATTTTTATAAAAAAAATTAGAAAAACAAAATGATATTACCAAAAACAGATTGATCATTTATAGAAATTTATCAATATATTTAGGGAATATATATATACATATATATTAGTAATTAATACTAATAATATCCATAATATAATGTAAAGGTTAAACTGGTTATATTTAAATAATAATTTTTTTTGTTCTAGTGTTGCATATCACATATGTTATAGAGTATAGTATTCTTTTTTAATAACTCAGTGTGTTACATTCTTCCCCCATTTAATATTTTTTCCCAAGAAATTTAAAATAGAACATTGTAATAAATGTTATGACACATGAGACTATATTTATTTAATACCCACTAGGTAAAAAGGGTTAATAAATCATCTTTTTAAAAATAGAGAAAGGAAGGTATGAAGTTCATCATATAACAAGGTCTCCAAGTGGGACAACAACAGTGAGAAGTGAAAATATATACATGTAATGGAAACCTAAAACCAAAGAACTAATTGAGTGTGATTGAGAACATGGTTAGGAGATATTTAATGATAAAAAATACATCCATAATGTATAAATTGACCATCAATTCATCATAAATTTCAATAATATGGAAACATTTTTTATTTATGGTTTTTTCCTAGATTTAATAAATTCATTTAACATATAGATGATAAACATAAGGAAATTATCTTTATTGAAAAGTATAATTTATTCATTTAATCAATTTATAGTATATTTTCATCGGTTCTCCAATGTATGAGTACATTTACACTGTTAAAAACACCAATAAAAATTGAATTAATATTAAATAGAAAAAAATATAATCGCATTTTTTTCTTATCATATGAATTTATAAACATCAATCAATGTTATCTTTGATTTATTTCATAATATAGACTCTCATGGGAATTTTTTTTCCTTCACAAGGGTTCATAATGAGCTTACGAATTTATCAAAGCATATCACCTATTATTTTCATAATAATAGTGAAGCAAGACCCATTGACAAGAAGTATTTCCTGATTGAGTCTTTATCAATGAGGTGTTTTTGGGTTTTACCACTAGATACTTGTGTTCCAAGGACACATCCATTTATATAATCAATACAGGGTCACATTTTCTTGATATTACATTTACTATACTCTTTGAAAATATTTTGGGATATTTTCAAATACATATTTTTATTCCATAGGCTTTCTCTAGTGTTTTATAATCCTAATCAAAAAATATGTACACTTTTCCTTTGATACCAAATATGTCAAATCTTCACTTTATTATACATTAATTCGGGATTTATTTCATAATATTACACATAATACAACCTAGAAGATAAAAACATATAGTTTATTTTGTAATTAGGTACATTACATAACAAATAAAAAAATAAATATATCATCGTTATTGAAAATATCCTTAAAATGATCATATTATTCTTTTGTATGTAGCAATGCATGGTATAACCTGGGGACATATGAATGAATGGGGTGATATATAAACCTTAGTGAGGGAATAAAAATAGAAAACTATGAATATGTTCATACATGTTTGACAATATTCATATAAATGGGGCATAAAAGGAGTGAGAATTATACATATTAACAATAAGTCATTATATGATGTGATAATTATAAATTCAACATAGGAAATGTGGAAACAAAATAAAACACTGCATCATAACATTGGTCAAGACTAATTGATAAGAAATCATGATCTAAAAAGTCCCACAATGGATTATGTTCTTTACATAATACCTTTTATGACATCTCATGAGACTAAAAAATTACCCAAGGCATTGTAGTACTATATAATCATGGGAACACCCATCACATTCATTTCATTATCATGCTTAATTGTGAAACATAGATCATGAAACATGGATTATTTCATTATAAAATTCTATTCCATGATAATATTGTTTTTAATACACATATGTATGTCCCTAATAAAAATTATATGTCCATAAAGGTGAACAACCTTAATTGTAAATGGGTATTTGTATTCCCTAAACATTTTTATGGAATAGAAAATAGTGGTGAAATTTTGGCAGCATAATAGTGTTACATAATTTTTAATAAAAACATGTTCATGATAAAGAAATAAATGTATCATAATTTGGAAATTAAATGGATAATAACAGGGACATGGAAAAAAATATCCCAGTATTATGAATTTTAAATAGAATTAAAAAAGACAATTAACAAGCTTGAATAAAGAGGAGAAGGTGTGGGTCCATCACATTGATTGAGTGATTCCAAATGCTTGGGAGGAGCTTATTAAGAGAATGGTGTTACCTTGGGGGACTATAGAGAGGACATAACAAATTTAGTTCATTCCCAATGGTTTTTTGTTAATATAAATGGTATATTGGATGGGTTTATTTTGGAAATGAGTGGGAGATTCTTTATTGATGACCAATCTTAGGTTTTTTACACTGTATAACAAAATAAAAAACCAAAAACCTTCCCATGGGTTTTACCCTTTAAATTTACCAAAGATGATTGAATTAAATTATTTTATTAGTCCAAGAGTCAAAATATTAAAATATTAAACATGGTGATGTGGAGGTGAATCGTGCTCTGAATGAAATGATTTTAAAACCTTAAAATATATTATAGGTTTTGGAGGATTCATAAGGGATTTATAAAATTAATAAAATGAAAAATAAAATCACATTATTTTTAATGTAAAAAATATATTTTATCATTGTTACCCTTTATTGTATTTCTTACATCATATTTGGGTCATTATAAAGTAAAAATACAAACCGTATATTTATACGGTCATTAATTGTCTTCTGAAGACTTCACTATCTTAGAAAATTAGCAAAAATTAACCATTGGATAATTTCAAAATTATTATTCCAAAAATGTTATAATTATTTTCTTAAAATGTTTCTAAATATTTTATTTTTTAATTTTGAAATAGAAATAAACATTTATTGGGAAATTTTTTGTTTTATCATAATAACAGTAATCTAAACATTATAAAATTTATACTTTGCATCATAAAAACTAGACTGTTAATTATATTTAATAAATATTATTTTCAAAAAATATTTTATTAAAATATACTTTATTTTAAAAATACAATAATCCCTCAAACATAATTTCTTAATTGAAATTCTATAATACTAAAAATTAAAATATTGGTTTTGCGGTATCAAAATATTAGTTTTATCAAAATTATTATATAATAATTTATAATGTAAAAAATAAGTAATAAAAATAATAATAAAATCAATTATAAATAAATATAAATATTCATTATTTTATGCATACTTTATTTCTAGACGTGGTTACATCATTTTTACCCTGAATTAACCTATATTTTTTACAATGGAAATAAATGTTTAATAAAATTACTAATCATATTGTTCAAACATTAAGATGAAATTATTAAAAAATACAAATTATGAATATTAGAAATATGGAACCTATTTTATCAAAATAAATTCACATTGGTGAATGAATTTAACTTAAATATAAATCCCACAAGTCCGATAGAAATTGGTTTTCAAAAAAATATATTTTGCAAGGAAAAGACGATTTAATTGAACTTTATAGCTAATAATATTCATTATATGAATTTAAATTCATATATATATATATATATAATATAAAAATTACCTAAAAATAATCTATAATTAGAGGGTATTTTAATTAATTATAATGGTGAAAAAATATTCATTTTAAAATAGTTTTCAAAAAAATTGTTTTATGTTTAAAAATAAACGTATACAACAATTTGGTATATAGTTGGTATAAATATCGTTCATTTAATTATACATAACTAAATAATACATTTTTTAAATGAAATTATATAATAATTTTATTTTTATATTAATTAATTTGTCAAAATAAATGGAAATTTTACATATTAATGGCATTTTCACTATTCACTATAAAATCATTATTTTTCAAAAATTCCAAAATTTGACCATATGTTAATTTTTAAATTATGATTTGAAAAAAAAGAGTTTTTATTGTCATTTAAATTTTATAAAAGGCCTACATAATAATTTTAATATATTATATTATAAATAAATAAATAATATTTTTTAATAACATATTTTGATGAAAAATAAGACATTACAAAAAAATGATTTATTAATTACAATGTATTTATTACTATATTTAAAAACTATATATATATAATTCATTTTTTAATATTACTCATATAAAAAATTAAATGGAAAGATTAAAACATTCATATTTAAATCATAATTGTTTATTTTTGTTTGGTGTTACATATCACATATGTTATCAAACATATATTTATATCTCAAAATCTCAGGGTGTTAAACAAACCAACCCATAATAGAGATGGGTTTTATTTTTTATGATACATACTGATGAATTAGGAGCATAGGGTGTTTTAGTTTGGGGTGTTATAGCGTAAAATCATCAAAGAAGCGGTAATAAGGGACTATAAATTGTTATGATCTCGATAATATATTATTATATTCAATGCATGATATATTAAGTTTTACCTTTGAGTATGTGATTGGTTAGATGACATGTATAGGTTCTTTTTTGTTCTTCTCTTTTTTCATGGGATCATTATCATGATCTTTTCACTTGTTCACTAGAGACATGTGTTATGTCCCTACTAAATACCCCAGTTATTCTCACTCTATGTATATAGAATATTTTATAGTTTTATGAGAAATTTTTGGGGATTGATCTGGATATTACTAGCTTGGGATTGATCTATTGTTGAGACACTTTTGCAGACTTTTCTTTTTTAAGCTATGAGACACTATTTTTTTTCTAACGCATTATTTAATGGTTTTTGGGTTTCCTTTATTTTATCCATTGAAATTTCCAGGTGGTTCATTATCCAATATCTAGATATTATTTTTTTATCGAGTGAAATGTCTCCCATTTGGGTGGATTTTATACATTTGGTGTTAGTCAATAACCAGGGGCCCACTGAAGGTGGGAGTTAGGGGATATTATCAATCATCCATCATTATTGTATCTTTTGGGGCAGGGGGACCTAAAAATAAATGTTTTACAAAGTGAATATCTTCATAAATTCATAATGTTAGAGATGACAATTCCATTCCATGGATATATATTTGATTTTATTATCAATAAGGGTTATAAGGAAACAATGAATTTTGAAATTAAATGGGTATTGAAAACAAATCTAATGGGGGAGATTAAAGAATCAAAGTGATCTGATTAAGTTAAATATGCTTAATAAAATTTTATATGACGAATGTATATTAAGATTTTAATGTGAGAATTATTGATCTATTATAAATATATAATACATATTCTAAAGGAGTTTGGTGTGGGCACAATGTTTATAATTATATTTGTTAGAATGTGATGATGGAACAGTTTCATGAGTTCTATATGTATATTTCTCTAGGTATTATTTATAATTTTCTTTTCCAATTAAAAGATATCCAACAACATATTATCTATAATATAGTCCAACCTAACATTGATGGAGGAGGTCATCAACCATGAAAGTTAGATAGCTCATAGAGCTCAAATGATGGTAGGGTGGAAGAGGTGGTCCATATAGTACCCAAAAAACCCACAAGAAAGTGCATTTGTATTTGGAAGGTGAGCATGTTCTTGGAGGCAGAGCTTGTGAGAAGTTATTGTGTTCAAGTGGGTCTTAGAACCAACCCTAGTATTGTGGATCACAACTGTAGTGACATAGATTGTGTTATGAATGAGTTCCTAAATGAATTAATCAATGATGTTGGATAACTAACATTAAGTTATTAATCATTTTTATATTAAACATATGTAAGGAACCATAATCATTCAATATTTTTTCTCAACACCAATCAATCAATCCAATAGACATTGTCTTAATATTACGCTACCCAATTTTTTTCATGCACATAAATTTCTTCATTTTACAAAGTCATCAATCCATTTTGATCAAACCAAGACAATAAAAATGTTTTGTTTCATTTTTAGAATACATCGTACGCCAAGAAATTTTTTATGAGAAATGATATATGCTGAACCAAATGGTCATGTGAAGCGATCAGGCAACCTCATAATCACTAAATCATCATGTGAAGTCATTAGGAATAGAATTGATTCCATGCACATGTTATTTCTATGTAGTGAAATGAGTTTTTTGTCTATGAATTTTATATATCTATGTCGGTGGACGTTTTCTATTACTACCCACATACCTAATCAGTCCTTATTATGATCTAAATGCATATTGGAGAGAAATGATTATTGGGAAACATTGTAGAGAAATCACTCTATATTCAAAAATGTATTCCATGAATACATCTAGAGATATTAAATACACTCATCTTCACATGAAAATGTTTTGATTTTTTCATGCGACGAAAAAGGAATACTATTTGATCTACTCGTGTAATGAATATCTCATACGCATTGATACATAAATAAGATATTTGGTTATAATTATCTAGATATGAGAATCCTTTAAATAAATCCCTTCCATGAAAAATCATGAGGATTCAAATATAATTTTTATAGCTAATGCATTGTTCAGTAGTGAGTTGTGTGATAAATATGATAAACAATTTTTATAATCTAATATTCATGCAAAAGTTTAAATGAGATAGTCTATGCGTGCATAAATAATCAAATTCTGGATGCACATTATTAATAGTTTCACTAATTCATGTACTTTTTTATACAAAGTACACTAAACAATATTAAGAATACCATGCATTTCATTATACATGCACTAAGATTGATAAATTCACATGCAATAGACATTACATGAATAGTGTGATGGGAATTTGAGAATGGATTTGGGAATATTTTTATAAATAATTCATAAGAAAGTATCTAGTGTTTGGTGAGATCAAGAAATATTCTTATATAAGTAATAATTTCAGTAGTATATTACATTGAGGTACGTAATTATTTACAAGTGATCAAGATTATTGACCAAGATCAAAAATCTTGACCAAGAGCTATTGAATGTACTTTATGTTGTACAAGTGAAACTCATATCCAGAAATATTAGGGAAGAAGATAAATAAATCATCATATAGTTGTTCATGTGAAGAAGAATAAGCTTATGACATGGGGTCTAACCAGTTGATGAAGAGGCTCGAGAGACTGGGTGGTCTAACTAGTTAGAAATTTTGGTGGTCTTACCAACCTAATGATAAGAGTTTGGTAGAAGGTGGTATAATTAGGATTAAATTTGGGATCAACTACTAGGTTTTATAACATTTTACAGTCTAAAGAATAAAAAAGTATAAGAATATTATATTAGGGTATTAGTATCTCGGTGTATAACTAATTGCAGTAAGAAGGATATATTTGTATCAAACCCTATTAAAATAATGTGTACTGTGTTTTACTTATTTTTTTCATTTCATATAGTGTTCAACATTGAAAATAGATGAGAAATGATTGAATTAAATGGTGGTAAAGTAAAAATAATAGAATTTATAAAAACAGATGAAACCAAATTCTATAACTCTTATTGTGACAGTGTAATCCATTGAGAACATCAAATCTAGGATCGATCCTTATTTTATTTACCTTACTCATTATATTCATATTTTATTTTATTTTAAAAAAGGATTTATTTTTTCATTTATTCCTTGTTAAAATAATTTTTCTCTGAGTATATCTTAAAATATTAACACAACATATCCCTACCAAAAAGTTATGGTGTACCTCTCCTTAATCCTTTTTGTTGTAATTCAATTAAAAAATATACTTAAATATTAAATATACTTTACTTAATTAAATAAATTGAATCATTTATTTGTGGTGGTATGTAACCCTTGTATTTTAGTATTTTTAAATTTTTAATCTTCACAATTTATATGACTAATACTTATTATTGTGTATTTATTTTTATTTTTGTCATTTTTATTGAAACAAGTGAGGTCAGATGATTTTATTTTCCATTTTTTAAACCCATTTTAATGGGTGAAACAATTTATCCCATGAAATAAAAACAAGAATAAATATTAAAAATTACATTTATTCATGTTAAAAACGTTGATCATTTTATAAAAAGACCTCACATTTTTTAATCCCATGTGAAATCTCACATTTTTTATAATAAATTAACTTTCCTTGAGGATTATAAACCCTTTTTTAATATTTATTACCTATAACTAATTTAATTAGAGTACCGATCGATTATTTTTTTAATTCAAATTTTATTTATTTGTATCAAAACATGTGGAATTAATGTACTTGTGTTTTAAATTTTTGAGGAATATTATTGTTTTTAAAAGTACCATTTTCAATAGAGTCCATTTTATTTTTCCCTACATATATATTTAATCCTCGTAAAACTTATAATATATAGAAATTATATTAGTATATCCATATTAAAATCTAATATCCCCAAGAATTTTTTTGTAAGTGAAAATGCATGATCTAGTTGAGCTTCTGTGTGGAGGGAAGTTGTCTTCATATGTTTTAAATAATATTATGATAATTTTTGTTGAAAATTAAACTATCAAAAAGTTCTTCTTCTAAGATATGTTCCATTATAAATCTTTTTAGATTCAATGCACCCACACTGCCTTCAAAAATTAATATGTGCATAATTATAAAATAGCAATAAAAAATATAATTCTATCGAAGTATCTTTAGTGGATTTCATTTTTTTATTAACATGATGAATGTTGTGTATATTTATTAATTTTCTCAAGATTATTAGATCATATTTACTGATAACGGGATGGGGGAGAAGACAATACATTAGTGAAATCTATAATCATGAAATGTTTATTCAAAAAGAGCCAAAAATTGTTATTCTACCTCAAAATGTTTCACATTAATATCCACCCTCCCAAAATCAACAGAATAAACCATAAAAATTTTCATGATAAAAAATTTTCATTCACCCACAATAATTGGTGATTATGGAATTTATGAAGCATATGGTGACTCTTGAATATGATTGGAGAATAAATACATTGTTTAAAATTAATATTTTTTTGATGTGGAAATAATAATTAGATTTATATTTTGTATGTGATATGGACGGTAAATGAAGGGGAAATTTATTAAATGATATGAATAGACAACTTGAAATAATTTATTTTTAAGCGGCCTGATATCTTGTATTTCATGTTGTTAAATTTACGTCCCTCATGAACATGTGTTTTTAAGTTTTCTATGATTTGATATTAATGTTTACTTGACCATGTGTCCAATAAATAAGTGTGGGGTATTAAAATATAAAATAGTTTCATTATTTTTCATATGAATTTAAATTATTTAATCCCTTTAAATTTTTTAAATTTAGTTTAATTTCATCAGTTTTGGATTTTATTTTATATTTTATGATTGAATAGGAAAACTTATTAATTATTGATGTCTAATTTTTTTTATTACTATTTTATTTTGATCATAACAATTTTAATATTAATAATAATTATGTTATTATTTACTTATATTATTCCATTTTATGTGATTCAATTTATTCTTCAAGACCAAGTTCTAATTAGAATTTCATGGGGCACAAATAAATATGTTAATATAGAAAATATTTAAGGAAAAAATATTGAACACTCCTCATTAAATGAGTAATATCATTTGACAATGAAAAAATTGATGTGAATCTATTTTGATATAAAATATGAATCAATGGATATTCATCCAATTATATTTCAAGGATAAATTCCCTCATTAATATATCTATTTAATGTATCAATTTATAAGAAGATGGTGAGTATTTTTGTAAAAAAACATATAACATAAAAAATTAAGTAATAAATTTTTAACATTTTTCTAATGTATTTGAAATGTTTAGGGTCACAAGCCAATAAAATTATGAGGAACTTTTAATAATAACTATTGACATGTTTTTTCCACATTTTGGTAATAAAAAAGAAAAAAATTTGTAGGATGATTCTAGAGAAGGAATTTTCCATTATTACTTTTATATTTTCATAGAATTGAAATGGATTTATATTACCTCTTATTCTCTTACACCGTTCACAAGGAAGGTGAAAATAATGTTTGGTTGGATAATGTGATGTTTTCTTTTTGAAATGTTTTAGTGATTTTAATTCATGGAATAAATTTCCTTTATTTCTTATATAAATATTGATTCAATATTATTATAGTAATTTTTATTATCATGTATAATCGTATTATGTTTTAGATACAATTACTGTTATTTCCATGGTGAATGATCATTATCTCTCTATACAGGAATATGATATATATATATATATAATTCAATAGTTCATGTCTTAGTGTTGATGTACTCGGAGAACCTCAGAACATATTGGAGGGTTAGTGGACACTCTAGATTATGATAAAGAAAACATGATCGGGTATTATGTATGTTAATTAAAGGTATTTGTTGAGACTCTATCGCAAATTGGAAGACTATTATACCAATATAATATATTGGAATTGTTTATTTTTATTATCACCATTTTACCTTGGTATTTATTGGAGGTGATTATAGAATATTTCTTTAATATATTTAGAAGAATATGATAGGATTACTCAAAAATAGCATAACATTATAATTAGAAAATAAAAAATAAACATATATCCCTTACCATAACAATATAATTAATCACATTATTTATCAATAAATTTTTAATATATTTTTTCATTCTATTTTTAAAAGATTAAACAATTTCGAAAACACCCACCATTTTACACTAATTTCAACTGAGAAACATGTTTTTTGTACAGTTTTATTTGGGGAAAACCATGGTTGAGCAATATAGTACATTTCCACTCAAGAAAAAATTATTTTTCCACACCCCATGATAGGTAGGTTTTATATTTCATCATTATTTTATATATTGGTTTTTTCTTAACACCACATTCCACCCCTAGATAAACAAACAGAATTAGAGGAATGTGTAAATGTAGAAGGATATGCATTAGACCTCTGTCTTTTATTTTAATTGATCATGGTTATGAAACCAAAAAAAATTAGTTTTGAAATAATAATATCTATCATTCATAATTTTTGTGACTCAATTTGTGCCATTGTACAAGAGGTCATGGCAAGTCTCATTGTGATGGACAATGATTTGAGAGGAAGACATTATTTGTCTTGATTTTATGTAGATCATTAAAGGGAAGATATAGATATTTTTTGATATTATTAATGTATAAAAATAACTTCAAAAGTCTTATGTAGATCAATGTAGGAGGTCATTTGAGTTTGAGTTTTGGGACCAAGTTTTCCTAAGGGTTTCTCCAAATCATGGGAAGTCGAGGATGGATTGGGAAAGAAATTCCTAACCATGGTCCATGAGACCATTTGATGTGTTGAGACCCATTGGTATGGTTTATGATCAATAGGAACCTCCTCCTAGTAATATTGTATTAATTACTTATTTAATCTTTTATATCTTTACTAGTATATTCAGGATGATTCCCATGTAATTCAATGAGGATATTAAGATACCAAGGATGATGTGTTGTTCATGGTGTGGATGGTATTTACCCAAGACCCTCACTATAAGGTATTGTTAGGGTATTTCATCTACCTGGTTCTAGTTCTCTTATGGCTTGGTGGTAAGGAGGATATTACTAGAGACCATGAATCGTAGATGCATAACTAATACTAGATGTTTCTCTATAACATCCTAACACTCATCATTGGTTAGAGAAGAGATGGCGGTGCGAATATCCTTTGGAGAAATCCCCAAGATAGCAATGGTGGATAATAAATATCATGGTTATGAGAATACATTGGGGAAGATTTTACTTTAAGAAGAAAATATCTATATTATTTAATAATAAAACATCCTACCGCCCTATACAATGCATGAGGACAAGAGTATAATCCAAGGTAAACCAATAATACAAAAAAATATTGAAAATGAAAATATATTACAATAATAAGAAATGAATAAGAGATTATAAGGCCAAAAGAAGGTGTTGAGTATAAACATAGTAATTACCTAAATATCATGACACATCAATTGATAAATATGATACCTTCAATTTTCCTATATCTGGGTATATGATATAATGAAACACACCAAGGTCCAAAAGAAGGGGATGTGTATAAACATATTAGGATTTTCACATATACTCCCAAACTCATGACACTTGGATAAAACTTTTCATCACATTCTACATAGAATAGTTCAACTGAAATTTAACAGTTTATATAAATCCATAGGAGTAACAAAGTGAGAAAATAATAAAAATTATTATTTCAATACATTCATGTTTGGAATAACCTTTACAATTTTCAGACAAATACACACCCATTCATACACACTCAAAACAATCAATCTTAATGTTACTGTTAACAGTTGAACTCCATAACCATAATCTATCTAACCATGAATAGTAGAGCTCTTTATCCACACTTCATTCCCCTTTAACAAATACAATCCCAATTATGAAAATTATATTCCAATTAGATTTACAAAAACAAATATTCCCTTGAAAAAATTTAATCAAACTCAATGATTTTATCAAAAACCATTCCTTAATTTTAAAATCAACATTCTAAAAGCATTGTTTATGTTGTTTTTTCAGAGATCCATTTAATATTAAAAAATTAAAATTCACAAAAAAATCCATAAATAAATTCACACAATATATCATGGTAAATAAAGGAAAAAATATTTTGAAAACGCATATCTCATGTTCTAGAATAGTGGAGATGAGAGAGATGACACCTACCTCTAAATAGGTGAGAGATTCAATGAATGACATAAGAAAGCTTCTAGATCTTGGTTCCAAACTGATTTGAATCAGTAAATTCAATAAGATATAGTCATGATCCACATAAATTAACATACATATATCTATAATGTAATAAGACTATTAATTTGAGAGAGATAGGATAAGAATATATCAAATAATAAAGGAGAAGGGGAAGGACTTAGAGAATATTTCATATCACCACGCGCATTCATTTTCCTAAAACATGGTAATAGATTGATTTTAAATGCATTTGGTGTCTAAGAGGGTATAAAAATAGGATAACTTAGATGAATGGGGGAAAAGGAGGGTTTTAATTATTTACACAGAATTAAATTATAAAAATGGTTGGGGTGATAAACACTACACTAACGCATACTTCATATAACCACAACGCAATACCAATTAGACCATAGAGAATTATACCTAAACAAAAAAATATACTTCATTTTTATGATAGTATGAAAAACATGGAAAATTATACACCATAGAATATATTTTTTAAGAATTTGGATGCAACGCAACCCCTACACCATGACACAATCAAACTTAACTTATGTCACTACCCACCTAATACAAACTATGAGTGATAAAAATTTTCATGATATAATAACTTAACCTAGAACCACCTACAAAATAGCTAGATTTTTCCACACCACAAATTTTTCCCACATCCCAACACCCTATTATGTAGTTGGTTCATCCATATCCCAATAAATAGATGCCTATGTCGCAGCCCCATGCTACATGGCGTAGTCTTCCCAAAAAATATTACACTTATAAAAAATCCCAAAACCAATTACATTAATTATATATGGTAAAAATACAATATAAAATCATAGGGTAAAAAAAATTGGGGATGATACATTTTATATTTTTTATGTTTTAGTGATTTGATGTGGATGATGTAGTAGATTATCTGATGTCTAGTTTAAACGATGCTGGTTTTTAATCAGTATTTGTGCGATGGATCATTCATTATTATTATTATTATGTTATATTTTAAGAAATTGTTGTTGGTTTTTATTCATGTATTCTACCTTATTGGTTTTTTATTCTCTAGGATGAGAATCATTTTAGAGGTATAGGATGTAATGACTCAAACCTTTCTAATATTTCCCCATTTATTTCTAATGAATGGTGTTATATTGAGTGATTTTGGTGGTATTATAGTATACCAATGCAGTGTTTTAGCCATTTAAGTATACACTATTGCATGGTTGTGGGTGTGGTGGTGGATTTTTTGATTTTTGGTTGGATTTTATTGTGTTCTTATCCATTTTGAGTTGGTTTTTTGGTACGTAGTGAACCAAAACTAGTGAAAATTCATGTATGGGTGTTTTTTGGGTGTGTTTGTATGGTGGTCACTATATATACAATGAGATATATGAAAAATACCATAGAATGGTGTTTTTCCATGTGTGGAACCTCATGGGTTCCCCTAATATAATTTTTAGAGTAAGGAGATCCCCATATCATGGTACATTTCATAATGAGGTGAAATGTAATGGGTCTTTTTACCATGTTTTAGTGCAGGGCATGGTGATGATTAAAATGGTTTTAAGGAATTTTTAAAAACCAATTATTTTATGATATAATATATAGGGGATGGGTATGTGTTTGACCATAGTCCACCATGAAATGGTTATAGGTAACTTTGGTGTGGTCAAGTCCACTCAAGATTTATCTAACAATAGGGGACTCAGACTCCTTTAGTTTGAATTATTTTCATTTATTCATCCCTTAGATAACATCTAGAACTTCATCCATGATCCCCTAATTTTTAAAGATTATTACATCTTGGTTCATCTAACTAAGTGTTTATCAGATTAATTTACCATTTTCTTCTCTTTTATCGCCCTTGTCCCCATATGTATTTCTTATAATGGTTTGTCTGGTGACAAAGATCTATTTGGGAGAATGTATTGATGTGGTTCAATATGAATATTCTTAGGTCGTGTTTTATTCCTATATGATAGTGAGTAATATTTTATTTATTATTTAATGGTTATATGGGGATTTATATTTGAGGTATGTGATTCAAGTTCTCTAACTCCATATGTACAATTTTAGACTATCATAATTTTTATTTCTAGTGTTTGAATGGTATTATTTTTCTGAATCAAAAGTAATGACTATAAAAATGAAATTTGATGGGAATTGATAAAATTTCATGATCCTACTAGTTTTATTAATTTTTATGTGTTTTTTAATATCCCTTGTAACAACTTTTTGTGATGTATTTACTATAAGTACCCTTATATTGGTTAAATATTTGAAGCTTGTGTTTGTAAAATACCATGCTTGATGTTCTTGCCTTTGTTTGTTATGTTGTGTGTGGATTTGTGGCTTAGTTGGTTATTGTGGAATGGTGTACTTGGTTTGTTATTTTTTATTGGGGGCCTTGGTCAGTTTTTTTGGTTTGTTGTCCATGGTGTATTGGGATTGGTGAATATGGTTGTTGTGTCTTGATGGCCTTGTGATGAAGTGACTGATCTGGTTGATGAATGACAATATATCAGTTACAGTGGAATGAAAATTTGAGTGAATAAAATGAATTGTCATGGGATGGAATTATACAAATAAAAATAGACATAAATAAAAGAAAATATTATGTGTAACATGGGATATGGCTAGTATAGAATTTTGTTTCTTTATATTTTTTTCTATTAATAGTATAGAATATTAGAGTGGTACTGGTGAAATAGTATTGGTGATCATAGTAATATGATGATTTTAGTATGAAAAAAATAGGTATTTGATTTTAAACAAGAATAATAAATTTTTTGATATTGTATTTGTTTACACACCCCATCCGAGAAGATTATTATACACACACTTAGACTGTAAGACCCTGGAAATTCAAAAATAGTAAATTTAATTCAATAGAATGCATGAAACGAAATGGCAGACATAGAAAAGAATATAACAACTCGATAATATATTATATATTTGATATTTTAAATACATTAATTATATTTTATTTATTTCAAATCCTATAATATTAATTTATCTTGTATCATACGTAACAATAATATTCTTCAATATCTTCCACTATAAGAAAGGATGAGTGTTTCCAAACAAAATTTAATTATTAAACATGAATAATTTAATATAATAAGATATAAACAAGACCTTAAATTATATTTTAATAATTGGAATAACTAAATTATGAAAATATATGTTTTAAAAAAATATAAAATGAATTCAATGGTTACCAATTATTTATAAATGTATATGAAAATAAATTGAATATAATGGAAATGTTTTTATTCTAAAACATGTGTTTTATCAAAATAAATTAAATTAATACTATTAGTGAATGTTATTAATGAAGTATATATTTTATATTTATTAAAATATAGTTTACATTCATCCAATAGATTTTAAAAACATAAGATAAGAACAATCCCAATTGTGCACATAAATACCAAATTTTTTTAAAAGGTAGTTTTGCAATCTTTTATTGGAGAACCTATTTTAAATCGAATTTTTTGATTCATTATAAATTTTATATTTCAAGATAAAAATAATTATTTAAATATATGAAAAAAAAATTAGGTTGATTTTTTGATATTTTCCTAAGAAGATTCGTTTTTTTATGAATAGTGAAAAATACCTCATATTAATTGTATATTGAATTTTAATCTCAATAATTTATAAGTTCAAATTATATTTTAATTTTTGATAAATTATATTTATTTAAATTATACATAAATTAATATAATTATTTTAATTTTAATCCATTTAACATTGAAAATGGAAATACAATAATTTCAATCTTTCAAAAGTTTTTTACTTTAAAAACCTGCTTTGCATCCCTTCTACGAGATTAAATTTAAATTAATTTCATCCACTTATTTAATTAGAATTTGGAAAAATGGAATCTATTTTTTGAATTGGAACACATTATATGTTATACTATCTTAAACATAGTTTTTGACCAAAAATATTATTGATTGCAATTAAAATTAATTTCAATGATTAAGGTAATATTGGGTTTGATAAGGGACTAAACCTTAAACATAAGGGAAAAAATGAGCTGGAAACATGTCAAAACCCTATTTTATTTAAATATTAGATACTAAATCCTAAATTTTCTCAAATTACATTAATTTTTTTTGAAACATGATGTAAGTGAGACCTCTCAATAGTGTTAACTAGTTTAGATTTACAATGATAGCAATTCTCCCCAGTATAAAAAGACACTCACCACTCAAATTTATTCACACCTATCAATCCCTTTGGATCATAAAAAACATGACAATATAAGATATAAAATTCTATAACAGAACCCTATTTTCCTCACGTTTTTTATTTGGAAATCCAAGGATGAATTTTGGTATAAACCAAAAGGAGTTACCCTAATAAGAGGAATCATTCTTCAATGATCACTTTTAATTCATTTACATCTCCAACCAGTATATTATTTTTTCAATTATTATATAAAATCCTAAATATATAAAATATAATGATATTTTTTTATTCTAATAATTTTTCCTACACTTCAATACACATTCATCAAATGGGATATGAAATCTTCATTCATATATATGGCATACTACCGCATGGAAAACTGATGTTGTTCGTTCATACATTTACCACGATTCAAGGTTGGAACAATAAAGGTTTTATATTTTATATATTATATTTATTGTATTTATAATGTATTTATTCTTATTTAATATTTATATAATATTTACCTTTATGATTTCCACTTTTAGGGAAAATGATAACATCATTTGTGGACGTGTGGACTACTGCCTACGCAATGCAATGTGATTCTTTCATGATATACATGGAATTCATAAAGTATGGTTTTAATAATAACATGTGAAAATATGAAATAAATATGATAATAAAATTATAATATATATATACCTCATATAGAATTCATTCATTCAAATATGATAAGGAAATATATGTAGTGTTTATGCATACGTAATGACCAACTGTCTCCATGAACGTTGCATTTCATTTATTATCTACAAACTAAATAGTCTATTATAATTACATACATACTGGATATGTGTGATATTTAAATAATGTCTTAAATCAATTATATTATGAAATCATTATATATATAAGAAGAACACAAATAACAAGTCAAGAAAACTTGAATATCTAAGCAATTAACACTAGAAATAGTGAAAATAATGAATGATTATTAACAAATGGGTAAAAAGATATTATAATAAGATCGTATATGATATTATAATTATGAGTATGGTTATATTACAAGTATGTGTAATTATTAATACCATTATAAATTATATTAAATTATGTTCACTCAAAAGTAAATGCAAGGTATGGGATTTTCATCTCACTTTTTTATGTCTGTGATATAAATGTAATCTTCATCACTAAATTATTTTGTTTGGTCTATATAATATAAATATTGATATATTATTTAATGAATTATTTTACCATCATGGTATTTAAGTTATTAGTTTTATAATTATTACTTTTGGGAGTTCAGATTAAAATGTTACCAAAGTTGTAAGGGGATTTCTAGTCTAACTTTTATTTTTATGAAATTTATTTCATATTCACCACTTGTTTCATTTGTGTGGAATATAAAATACCCTATTACAATCTATACCATGAATATCCTTATTCTCATGATATCACAAATTTCATTTTATATTATTCCATAATGGGTCTTATGGTTGAAATGTTTCAATGTGGTATAGGACACTTTAAAATATTTAAATTTTTCCCCCTCAAGAATGTTTTTAATGATATTTTAATTGTATTTATATTATTTTATGAAAACAATGCCTATTATTAATATAATGGATATATGTCATATTTATAACATCCTTGTTCATTCTCTATATGTTTTATGATTATTTCTACGAGAGAAAATACTCACTTTCACTTATATGATTTATTTTTGTAATTCGCTGGAAATATTGAATTCCCATTTATAATTGAATATTAAATTTCCTAAAAAAAATAAATATAATTTATTTTGGATATAATTATAACCTAAACGATGCAAAAATTTTCAATACACTTTTTACTTTGAAAGTTATTTGATATCAGGGGAAATATTTAAAAATAAATATATTTTATCTACCCTGAAATATGATAGGACACATTATTTGTGAATTCAATTGATTATTTGAAATATGATGATTTTTTAGATATGTACGATACAGATGGGACCCTGTTACAAATAGCCCATCGATGCATCGATTGTCTCATGGGACGAGTAAGTTGGTTAGCCTTAGTATGGTTATTCGCTAGTATGTTTTAAACTATCTTTCAAATGGTGTGTACAGTAAAGTTATTATATATCTATGAGTACTATAGTCTAACAAATAATCATTTTAACACCCATATATTTTTTTGATTTTTTTCTTAATAATTTTATTTTTTTCATTTTTTTCATTTCATGAAACACTGACTATATCTGGGGTAATATGAATATACCATGTTATTTGTTACTTTTATTCAACACAATGTTATGATTTCACTACATGGGACGCATATAATATATTTTAAAATATGTGACACTATTATTGTCTTCTGTTACACACAATGAAAACATCTTTTCATAGCTTGTGTTACACACATGCCCATATTATATAACCTTTTATTTGAGAACCTACATTAAAAAAATTAACACTTATAAATTTTATTTTTCAATATAAATATCATTTTTGAATTCATAATGTCAATATTATCTTAGAATGATTTTTTTTTACTTTTAGGTGATGTTTTATTTTTTTATGAGAATTGGAATATACATTATTTTAATTAAAAACTACCATTTAATATAAATAATTATTGTCGTTAAATTTTATTTTAAATTTTATTTCAAAGTAAAAATATATCAATTTTACATATATTAATATAATTTATATCATTGGAATAACTTTTATATTTTATTTATATACAAAAACATATTTAACTTTTGAACATTTTTACATTAAAAACTTATTTTCTCACCACATTTGTGATATTAGCATTAATTATTTCTTAGTTACTTTTGTGAATTTAATTTTAAAAAATGGAGATATAAGGTCATAATAATTATTATATTTATATTCTATTAAGATTAACATCTGTTTTTTCCAAAAATATTAGTGAATGTGATTAAAGTTAATTATATTGATTAAGGTAAAAATAAGTTCAATAAAGGACTATGCCTTAAACTTAAGGGGAAAATGAACTAGAAACTTGTCCAAAATCCAATGTTGGAAACTCTTTAGACTATATCGATTATAATTTCTTATTTTATATTCCATTTTTAATTAGTCCAATAAATTTTCCCTATTTCATAATTTATGTAAGTACAAGGGAAAAAGGAACTTTCCTTAACTTTAACATTTATAAACATTGAAATATGGAAAAATATTATTTCCTATTATACATATATATTTCAAATATAATTTAGTTATTTTTTCATAATTATTTATCATTATTTTTAATAGAATATTTAGTAAAATCAATCCCTAAAAATACTAAAGCATGGAATATTTAGTTAATAATTAAATAAAATAATCAATCATTAAAAAGTAAATGTAAATTAAATTTATTGATTTATTATTCTCAATTATTAATTTACATTAATATATCATGTTACAGAGATGTGAAATTATATATTTTAATTCCAACAAATATTTGATATTTTTAAATTAAAATTAAATAAGTAAATTCAAAATTAATGTTAATGTTATTTTACAATAAATTATATATTTCATTCAAAGAATTAAAAATATTAAAAATATTTTCATATGAAAATTAATTTTTAAGTTTTAATAACTATATAATATGGTCTATTAATAAGGAAATAATTTCTTTTATAACCCCTAATTTTTTAAAACATTGTTAGCATAGTTCGGGTTAAAGTAGTGTTATTATGTGTAACATTTGCTTGTTTTAAAATTAATTCCAAACACACATGAGGTTTTTATTTTTTATATATGATATAATATTGGTAAATAATTTTGAATATATTTTCTAATAAATCTTACCTTAATTTATTATTAACAGTTAAATAACATTTTTGGGAAAACTAGTTACCTAAATAACAAAAGAAAATAAAAAATATAAGGAAACTGAAAGACTAAAGAACAAAAATACAAAAAATGAACTTATTTTTGTGGGGTGGATATTTTATTCAACAATAAAATAAAATTAATCCATTATTTTTATATTTTGGAATAACATTAGGTATGTGATACCTCCCATTGGTGCTTACATTTTGGTATTTACTTTATGTCACTCCTCCTCCACTATAAAACGACATTCACACATCTCATTCCTCACACCTATCAATACACATTGGTTCCTCAAAAAACTCCCCAAATAGTCTTCAAAGATCCCTCCATTATTCCATTAATCCTTATTTTTGTATAAATCCATCAAATTATGTCCTTTTGTCTAAAGAAAAAAAAGTTTACCAAAGAAGATGTAACATCCTTCTCCAAGATTCATTCATTTATTTTCTTTCTCCATCACCTAAAATTATATTATTCCAAACTTATATAATAAAATAATTGTCCTAGATATACTTATATGTTGTAATTATAATTTTTAAAACGTCACATACACATAATTCCATCAAATGGCTAACGAATCATACATTTTTTGTACAGTTAACTACCGCCTCACAAAACATTGTTGTTCGTTTTTGCTTTATCACCTCACATGGTTGGTTATTATGATGGAAACTATATTTTCGTAATATATATATATATATGATAATAATGATGTATTTATACTTATTTAGTCATTAAATAAATCATAACTTTATGATTTCTATTTTATTTTTATGTCTTAACATCGTTTGTCGATATATTGATTACCACATGCTCAAAGCGATGTGATTCATTCACACTTTACATGGAATGTATTAAGAATGGGGTTAGTAAAAATATATGATATATATGAAATTATAATTATAATTTATATATATATAATTTACATTATTTCTTTCAATATGACAACAAAATGGAATCAAAGTCCATACAAACGTATGGCCTACCATTTAAACAAAAGATGTATTTAGTTTTATATTTATATATTTTATAGATTAATATAAATTTTTAAAAAATTAATTTATATTATATATAACTAATTTTTTAAATTATGGAAATATTTAAATCATGATCTGTGTTGGAGTTTCATGAATAAAGATTCCAAACAAGTATGTTAATCAAAGAGGTTATTACCTGAAACCTTACGTTAACATGGATTTGTTAACAAATGGGTAATAAAATGTCATAAGTGAATATTAAATGGTATAATATATAAGAATATTGTTCATTTTTATATTTATAATAATGATATATGTAATATATATGAGGTCTTAATTTGTAAAAATAAATAAATGACTTAAAGTTAGATAATTTAAACTCAATATTTATTTCCGTGAGATATAATCCTTATTCACCACTGATTTTATTTGTGTGGTATATATACTTCTATTGGATTAATTATATTATTGCAATAATTAATCGTATAAGTATTTAAAAATATATTTTATTTTATTTTTCATGATGTTTATGTTTCAAAACATACCAACTTTGTAAAGTAATTTTTTCTCAATTTACCATATTTGAGACACCTATTATGTTATAAACATAAATTTTTCAATAAGGATTACATAATTTTATTTAAAAATTTATATCATGAATCTCATTATTTTAATTATTTTTTAATATTCATGTAATGTTATTCATTTCATAGAACCATTATTAATTATTACTGAGAAGTAAGTTTTTTTCAATAATCTCGTCATTTATTCAGATTGTTTACGATTCTGCTTCCATTGTGGAAAACTTATGATACATCTCTAATGAACAATCAGGAATTTTTTTATCCTCTATTAATTCACTATATCATCATTTACTAGTACCATTTTCCCACTCTTTCATAATTATGATACTTAAGATATTGTTTTTAAGATAATTCATATTTATCTCTCTCTTTTGTGAGTAATAACTTTATTTCACAACAATGTTTTCTAAAAAGGTTTTTCAAAATATTTATAAAAAAAATCAAATGTTTTCATGATTATTTTATATGTTTTCAAGGAAAATTATTCTTAAAATTATTTCAATATTATTTTATTAGTTTTTTATTGGAAAATGTTTTCAAGCTTCTTTTATAAGTTATCAAGAAAAATTGTTTACAAAATGATTTTAAGCGTTATTTTTTCCAATGTGTTTTCAAAGAAAAGGTTTTTCAATTTTTTTTAAAATTTTCAATTTTATTTTTCAATTTGTTATCCAAGAAAAAGGTTTAAAAAATGTGTTCAAGTTTTTTTATATTTAAATTCTATTTTAAAATAAAAATGTATTCCAAATGATTTAAGTTTTAAAAAAATTCATTCACGTGGAAATGGAATATTACTAAAGAAATGTTTTAAATGATATCGAAAGGGTTTTTATATAATAAAAGGATACTATGAATTTTTTATGACAATTATTTTCAAAAATTTCTATTTTTTATATGAAATTTTTCATGGGATCATTCAAAATCCTTGTATATATAAAAACTCACCCTTTTCTATAGTTCGAGAATTTTTTCTGACATAATAAAATAATACCATTAATGTTCATTCTTGAAGGTTTTATGTTTTAATAGAATGATGTTCATGAAACCCATTTCTCTCCCACCTATTATATGCTTATTGAACTCGCTTTTTTTCATCGGTTATTCTTTGATGAAATAGTTATGAAGCCTATATCTTTTCAAAAGGTTATGATGTGTAAAAATATTTATGATACCCATTTAATTTTATGTGTTATTATATGATGTTTATGAAACCTATATATTTTTATCGGTCATGATATAATGAATGTTTTATTATCTTGTGGAACATGTATGAATTATATTATTATGTGGTGGGTGAGACCTATATCACCCTCTAATGAATTGTGTAATGATCTATATCTCATGAGATATTGACAGGAATCTAGTCTATGGGTTTGATCCACTTTAGGGATATGGGGAAACGAAATACCTTATAAGAAGTGGACTGCGATATGGGGTGGTGGGGTGTCTCACATAGTAAGTGTATTCCCCATGAAGATAAAATGATGAGGAAACCCAATCCACTATGGGGATATAGAGTAACCCGATCCAATAGGGGAAAATGAGGAATCCCAATACACTATGGGAATATGGGGAAACTCAATACCTTACTATGAAAGTATTACCACTGTGGATAGTGGGATTTCCCACCCAGTATGTGTAGTCCCCATGAAGTTCCCTGATAAGTTATAGCAATACATCTTGACTAATAGGGAATGATATTACATGTTTATATGTATTTTATTATTCTTTGTATTTTTTCTATGTTATGATTTCATGGATTATGGTCTTTATTACTTTAATATTATTTTCTTATACACTAGTAATATTTTTTCCAAGATTCATGTTTATGATATTTGATAAGATATGTATGATCTTATAATGTTATGATCATGTTCTCATGCCATTACAATTATGTTTATTATTTTATATCTACCTTGATTAAACATACTAATCATATGAGATCACCCATTTAATTATTTCCATCCCAAGGTTATGAAGATATATTTCATGTATGATATGTATAAGGGAGGTTTTAGTCTCGGAGAAACTAGTGGGAGATAATGTATCTCACTCATGTATAGTATGAATGGTTTATTATATATGGTATCTTAGTTAAGGATTAGTGACCCTATAGAAACTAGGATGAGAAAACCATAGTTATAACATTAATAAAATCTCGATGTATATATCTAAGGATAATGAAAAGTGTTGGAAAATGTCCTGGAATTTTGGTAAAATATAGAGAAAGTGGTTTTCAATAAATAAATCCATGTCTAGAGATGAAAATTGGTTGTGGTTCTTGAACAGATGAAACTAGAATTAAATAATCTAAAAAGGTGTGTAAGGCAGGACTCGAGCGTAACTCGGTACATGAAAAAGGGGTTACTCTACACCTGGTTTGAAGCTCCTAAAGGGATATTCATTAAGAATTAAAAAAATAATCATCAACCATCTTGAATGATTTAAAAATAAATTGGATATGAATAACATAGTATAAATATAAGGTGTCATAAAATAAAGATGTAGGTGATAGTACATAGATATCCTATAATTAATTTATCATTATTAGTTAGTTTTATTCTATGATAAGTTTTTATCACCCTATATATCTTGGTTTTAGTCAATGGTGGGTACCAAAAGGAACCAGTTTAACATTTAATGATTCATATTTTGAAATTATAGACATCATACAAATAGAATTCCTAAGATCCTATAAAGAGAATTAGTCTAGGGGTATAAGTATTGGTTACAATTATGAAGATAAAGATACTGAAAACAACATGTGAAAGGTATGTGATATTCTAATAGTATTTTTTATATTAACCATATTAATATTGATTAGATTAAGTTTAGGAAACCTTATTACATGACTCATGTTTTATATTCTAGGAAAATGGGTATTAAGGAATATGATGATGTTATCTAAGTAATGGTTTAAGAATAAACATGGATGACTAAAGTGTATATATTTTGGGTTCAAATAATATTTTATATGAATCATGGCATATAAAAGTGTATTTAGAATAATTATTTGAATTTTAAATTAAAATTTTATGTTGAATGAGGATAAAGAAATATACTATTGATTTAATGGAAATGTGATATTTTGCAATAAGGGTAGGTAAACCTTAATGATTTAAAGATGTTGAGAAAATTGTGTTTAGCTTCGATAAAGAGTTGAATGATTTGGATAATGTAAATTGAATAGAATTTAAAACCACATAACTAATAAAGGATTTGGGTAAAATGAGGACTCTGATATCATGGATAAAGAATAATTTTTTTATTTACATAATATATCCATTATTCTTCGGAATAAATAATCATGCATGTTTTCTAAAATTATTTATAGAAATTTAGTTTACTTCCATGTTTCAATAGAATATTTGATCAGGGTACCCACATGTATGGAATGAGACAACCATGAGATAATTTTAAATATATGTGGGATCAATGTAAATATGACGTACTGACCTTCTTTCTAATGTTTTTATATTCATATTTTATAATGATTATATGGTTACCCATTTATGGAAATTTTAAATTAAGCATAGAATGATGTTGTTGAGATTAAACTATTATCTCATCTCATGATTATTTAATCATATAAGGTAACCAATTAGAAAAATTTATTTTTTATGGCTACTGATAATGGATGTGATGGATTATTATAGGTCTCTCTATCAGTTATTTCTACATGAATAAAAAAATCAACTTCATTTTTCAAGAAAGTTGTGAAGTGTAAATTAATCAATGAAAAAAAGGTTGAAATTGAATAACATCAAGTACGTATATCTTCCTATGAAAATTATTCCACTTTAGTGAATAGATAATGAAATAGAAATGGTTATCCTAGTACCTTATTTTCCAAGGAATAAAATGGCCCTTAGATCATCATAGATTTATGGATTTATTATTTCAAACATTCTCTTGACCTTGTTCTCCATCACTCTCCTTCAATACTTTATGGTTATATTTTTATTTCATTTTTATTTGATCACATTACACCAATGTTCTCCCATGTGTAAACAAAGTTAAGAGTTTCTTTGTTAACTATAATGTTTATAACATTTCCTTTTTAAAGGAACATACAATATTTAAATTTACGATGTCAGTTTATATGAACAAAACATTTATGTATTAGTATTTTGATCTCCCAGATGAAAATTGTGGGAAAACGTAATTTTATGGGGTATAGAATGTAACACACTGAGATTTTGTGATTTTTTTAATAATATTATTTCTTTTATTTCTTTTAATTTCACACAATATTTAATATCACTTATGTTATAAGAAATGAAAATGTTTTTCTTCATTTTTATGGTACCGAAGATAATCATTCACAACATGAAACACATATATTGTCCGGGGGTATATTCCAAACTATCTTTGGCTTTTCTTATGAATAATGATGAATTATTTTTATAGCTTGTGTTACCTGAAAGGCCGATTCTTACCACCTTTTAATAATGAAACTACCTTAAAATGAAATTTTGAAACTTTAATAAAGATTATTTTTAAAAATAAACATAAATTTAGAATTCATAATGTAAAAATTATCTTAGGATGAGTTTTTGGTATTTTCTGTGAATTTTATGTTTTTGATGAAAAGATAAAAGTACTACATTATAGTTAGAAACAACCTTTTCACTTAAATAATTATTAATGATAATTTTTATTTTGAATCAGTTTCTAAATTAAAAATAGATCAATAATACATATATTAGTATAATTTAAATCATTGGAATCATTTGTTTTTTGAAATTTTTATATACAAACTTATTGAACATTTGAACATTTTTACTTTAAAACCCTACTTTCTCGCCACTTCGATGAGATTAAGAATAAATATAATTTAGTTAATTATTTGAATTAGGTAATAAAAATTTTAAATACATGGTTAAAATCAATATGATATTGATATTATAAAAATATAAACTAAATTTTCTTCCAAATAGATTAATTAAAGAGATTAAAATTTATTTTACCTGGTAAGGTAAAATTAATCTTAACCAAGGACTAAACATTAAAATTAAGGGTGGAAATGACATATAAAGTAGTCCAAAATCCTTTTTGTACAAATAATTTGACTATATCAATTAAATTTTTTGATTTAATGGGATTTTATTAAATAAATGTTCTATATTTCAAAAGTTAACTAAGGAAAACAACAAAAAAAGAAGCGTCCTTACCTTTATTATTTATAAAATTATTAGATTTGGATTAAAAACATCATATATTTGGTTATACATATCTTATATAATTATAAATGAGTTATTTGTATCGTTATTATTTATCATTATTTTTTAGAGATGATTTAGTTTCATTAAAATCTTAACAAATTCTAACACATGGATTATTTAGCTAATAATAAAATAAAATAAATTATGTTAAAAGCATTAAAACTAAAGTAAACTTAAATACTTATTGTGTTACATTTTATAGGTTAATATAACTTTTTACACATATTGTAACTTAATATATTCTATTTCTAATAATATTTTTATTTTATTATAATAAAAATAATAAAATAATGTCACAATTGAAATTAGTGTAATTTTAAAATAGATTTTATATTATGAAATGATTTAAAATTTATTAAACTTTTACCATGTTCCAATTGAATTTTATGTTTCAATAAATATAAAATATGGTCTATTAATGAAAAAATATATCTTTTATAATGAACATGTATAACCCTAAATAGTAAAAACATTGTTAGAATAGTTCAGGTAAAAGCAGTGTTTTTGTGGGTTACATTCAAATGTTTTAAAATTAATGTCCAGAAAACATGACAATTTTTTTAAATTAGTTATAATATTTAAAATTAATTGGTCATAAAATTTCCAATAAATCACACATTAAAATATTTTTAATGTTAAAAATACATATGTTTGAAAACTTGTTACTTAAATTTAAAAAATGAAAAATATAAGTAATCATAAAAACTTATGAAAACAATTATATAAAATCACTTATATTTTTGTGTTGGAAATTTTTTTTCTACCAAAATATAACTTTAATCCATTTTTTATCAAATTAGGTAAGGGATAAATCTCATTGGTGATTACCTTTGGTATTTTCAAGAATTCCAATCCTCCTCTACTAGAAAAAAGGATTCACTATTCCCTTCCTCACACCTCTAAAGACACTTTTTATCATCCAAAATATGACCAAATAGTGTCAAAACATTCCATCCCTTATTCCATGGAACCTCAATTTGGACATAAATCTAACCATGGAATCCCTTTTGTGAAATTTAAAAGGAGTTACCCATAAAAGAGTTAAAATCCATTATCATGGCTCTTTATTTTTTATTTCTTCATCACCTCAAATCTTATTGTTACATAATTATATAGTAGCCTAAGTATCCCTAATATACTTAGATTTCATTATTTTAAGGTTTATATCTTCAATTCCACACACTTCCATCTAATGGGGAAGGAAGATAATATTTTTTTGTATGTAAAACTACATCCTCACATAACGATGTTGTTCATTTTTTCAGTACCACCTATCGTGGTTGATAATTATAATGGAAACTAGTTTTTTATATGATATATATGATAATAATTATATTTTATATGTATTTATTTATTATATAAATCCTTCCCTCAGACTTTTTATTTTTTTTAAATGTGATATCTTTGTTTGTAGAAGTGTGGACTACCGCCTCCTCAAAGATATGTGATTCATTAACACTTTACATAGAATATAATATGAATGGGTTTAGTAAAAATATATGATATAAATGAAATAATATATATAATTTAATTTAATTATATATATAGATTTCATTTACTTTTTCTCTTTAAATACAACAATAAAACAGAAGCAGTGTTCATGTAAACGTACGACCCACCATCACCATGAACAATGTAATTCCTTTAATATTTCATTATTTTAAAGATTAAAATATATATTCATAAAATGAATATATATATATATATATATGGTATATAAATCATGTTTCACATTCTGTAAATAATTAACTCATGATATATGTAAGAGGATAAAGAATAAAAATTCCAAACACATACAATAAACAAAGTTGTTATTATCCAAAACATTATTTTTACATGTAGTTGTTAATAAACAGTTAATAAAAGGTCATAAGTGAATATCATATGGTATTATATTTAATGATATGGTCTTTTTTATATATAATATACTTATATTTATCATAAATGAGTATTAAATTTTTATAATGAATTTCAAGATTTAAGGTAAGGGAAATTCATCTCACTTTTTATATCTATGAGATAAATACCTTATTAACCACACATTTTTTATTGTGTATTGTATATTAAACATATTGTTATTTAAAAATACATTTTGTAATAATTCAATAATGGGTTTAATGGTTCAAATGAAACTAAATCTTTAATGTATTTTTCTCAATTTACCTTCTTTGAGATAGATGCTACGTTATGCCCCTATAGTATTTTATAAGGTTTATATAATGCTCTTTAAATTTGTATATCATGAATCACATTACTTTTAGAGTATTTTAATATTCATGAAATGTTGTTATTTTGATATCCTTATGATTCGATTTTACCAAGTCGTGAGATATTATTGCAACAATCTCATCATTTATCAGGGTTATTTATGTTTATATTTACATTGATGAAAATTATGATAAATATATCAAGAAAACTCAAATATTATCTTATCATATGGTTATACATTCTTTAATCATATACTTGTGAAATTTTCCCACTATTTGGTATTGAAAAAAATTAATAATTCTTTTTAATAAATATTAAATTAAATAATTCTTCTGTTGGAAATCCATTTTCATTCAAAACCATGTTTTCTAAAAAAATTCAAAAATTATTAAAAACTGTCTCTCATATTTTAAAAATTCATTTATACATTTTCATGGAAAAAAATTTCCAAATTTTTTTTATATTATTTTATTTTCTTTTATAGAAAATAGTTTTTTAAAAAATTTTGATATTATTTTAAATGTTTTCAAGGGAAATGGTTTTAGAAATGTATTCACGCTTATTTTATATGTTTTAATGGAAAATTGATTTAAAAACGATTTAAATAATTATATTAATTTTTTCAAATTAATTTTAATTAAAAATGATTCCAAGAAAATCAATATTTAATTATTATTTTCAAGGATTTTTTTTAATGACATTGGTTTTAACAATATTTTCAAGATTCCATTATATGTTTTTAATGCTATTTTAAAATAAAAAGTTTTGCGAAATGATTTACATTTTAAACTGAATTCCTAAAAGTGGAAAAGTTATTTTCTTACATATTTGTTTTAAATGTTTGTGTAAAAAATTAATTATAAGAAATGGGTTTATGAAAATAATCTTCAACAATAAGCTATTTTCTTAATAAATGTTACATGAGATTATTTTAAATTGCTCCCCAACTAATATTTCATCCTTTATTATAGTTTAAGATATATTATGGACAAGATAATTGAGTACTATTCGTATTCCTTCTTGAATGGTTTATGTTTTAATGGAATAATGTTTGTGAAACTCATTTCTCTTCAACAGGTTATATGATTTTGTTACTGATTTCTTTTTACAAATTTTTCATTAATGAAATTATTTGGAATCCAATCTTTTATCCATAGGTCATGATGTGATTAAATAATTATGAAACCCATTTTATTTCATGATTTTTATATGATGTTTATGAAACCCATTCATTTTTATCGTTCATGATATGATTATTGTATGATTACATTGTGGAATATGTTTGAATGATTTTATTATGATATGGGTCTAACATGTATCTCCCTCCAGTGCATTAGTTAAAGATTTATATCACCTATCATAAGAATGTGAATCAAGTCAAAGATATTGATCTACTATGGGAATTTAATGACTCAAGTATTGACTTGTAAGACATTATAATATTTATATGATTATTTATGATTACATAAATTGATTCGATGTAATAACATATTACATGGAGAGACTCAATACGGTGATTTTAAAAATATTAAATATATTTTTTCATGTGTATAATTTATCACGTGAAACATGGAATAACTCTCAAGTGGAGTCTCGGAATGGAAATATGATTCCACATTTGTGTCTAAAACATTGTGTTTACCATAATCAATTCATTAACATTATTAACAATAGGTTATTAATTGGGGGTGATTTGAAAAAGGGGTAATTAATCGATATAGAGACTAAAATGATTTTTAATTAAAATAAAGATAACCTAATTATCCCCCCTCCACTCATGTTGTGAACCCAAAACACAGAGGATAAATCTCTCCTCTACAATCCCATTTGTAAAGGAATAACTAACACCGATTTAAGAAATGAGGTTCCACCCATCACAATTCTTTATGTAGATCATCATTAGATCGAGAAGCAGCATGATCAAGGAGTTGTTATGAACCCAAAGCTTCGGTGGTTCACCCTCAAGGTAGGTGATTTTGAGATTTTATCTCAATCCCTTCCGTATGAATTTTTTTATGGTTTAGAAGCCCAGAAAAATTGATACATATCCCTCTTAGTTTGATCTTTAGTTTTAAAAATAGTAGTGAATGGAGATATTTTTTAGATAATTCTCCAATGGAGTTACCATTTACATTAAGTGTAGTCTGGATAGACATATTGTGTATCCCTTCCTATTCAATGAAGAAGACCTTTGGGGACTACATTCCTTGTACCAAGGATATGCACCATGTAGTGATCCAAACCAGGTTTCCATGGGACATGGATTTGGTAGCCATGTGATAGAAAATGCTCATGTAAAAGTAAATAAAAAAATTACATGGAAAAGGGGTTCCAGACACAAATAGGGAAATAACACATAGAAAAGTGTTCGTTTATCCTATACATGCCATGTAATAGCAGATACATGGTCTGGGAGTGATAAATTTGGTCAGCTATAAAAAAGAAGAACATGGACAAGGGTTGAGTCAAGAGGGACATACTAGGTATGGGTTGTATTTTTTGTAAACCCATACAAGGGTTGTAAAACCTTGTATACATGATTCACATCCAGGTGATCTGGTAGTATCACACACTGTGTGACCCTAATGCATTCTATATACTCTTTGAAGACCATCCCCAGGACTTCCTCCTTGAATATCTCAATATTTAGATCATGTATTTACTATTGTGTGTAATCTATCATACGATTTTTTCCATATAGAATGAGACGGTGCCCCCATTTCTGACTATGAGATACAAGGTGGTGTGTCTCAATATAGAATCATGTGTAGTGATACATGACCTTGGGGAAAGTGATCTGGGTGAATCAATTGGTTGACATCGGCATCAGTACCATTCCATTCTTCTTTAGGATGTGGGTCCCATGGACTTTTTAAACCAGTAGAATGGTTCTCCACTATTGAATCAGGGTGTAGATCCCCTACCAATAGTGGTTTTTAACAAAAATTATGTTATGTGTGATGCTCCTCTTAGCGGTGACTGACAAATATTGTAGATTACTGTGGTCTGTAAAGAGAGTAGTATAGACTGTTAATCCCCTATGGCACCAGTGTGAAAGATTTCATCACCTCTCTTCTTTTGGTATAGATGGAACTCCCCACACCATAGTCTTAGGGTCTATAATATTGGGTTGTTCAACCAGGGTTGGTACTCCCCTGATGGATTAGGGTGAGGGTTCCTCATATTATTCACATAGTTGGAAAATTCTCCTCTATCCTTTCATGGCAAAAACCCTCCATACATGTTGGTCAGATAGTGTAGTTACTCCTCTATTAGACCAGGGTACAGGTCTTCTATCTATGGAGTTGGTACTCCCCTCCCTTGTTAGGATGTCTGTCCTCTAGAAAAAAAGTATAGATAGAGTGGGTACTCCCATATCGTGTTAAGGTGAAAGTCTTATATCCTTGGAGTTAGAACTTATCTATTGTTCGAGGGTGTGGTTCCTCCATATGTGTTGTTCCATTAGAGTTTCTACTCCCCTATCATTCCAAGGTGGGGGTCCTCTTGCCTAGGGTCTGTACTCCCCTGTCATGTTAGGGTGTAGGTCCCACATAGTAATCATGATTTTATACTATAATTATCCTATCATTTTAGGGTGTGGGTCAACTAGTCGTTGTGTTATACTACCCATGTTGTGGGAACATGTCATATAACATTTTATTATTACTCCCATATCGTACCAGGGGGTAGGTACTCATATATAGAGTGGTACTCCCCATATTTTGGGAATATATCATCTAACATTTTATTATTACTCCCTTATCGTACCAGGGGTTTATACTCAAGTACAGAGTAGTAATCCCCTATATCCATGTTATATGGAAGATAATATCCTTCATTGGATCTATTTATCCATCACCTGTTGATTGTAGTTATGATTTGTGGGACCCTACACTAGATATGAGAATTTCCTTGTTTGGTGTCAGTGCTCCTTTGAAGGAAAGTGGTATATACTACTCCATACAAGAGACACAGAGGTTTAAAAGGTCAGTTACGAGCATCACTCTCTCAACCGTAGGGATGTGGTGAGGTTTGGTTCCCTCTATTCTCGCTCATTAAAGAGGATGAACAAGTTACATAGTATGGAGAATTTCTAAATCAATTGTTCATATTGGTGAGGATCAAGACTCTCCCCTTGGGTTTCGTTATCCTTGAACTGGGAAAAGGTTAGTTATATAAGGACCTCTAGTGATGGGAACTAGATCTGTATGTAGTAGGTTGTTCCTGATGAATTGTATATCTTGGACAGGTACTATCTGGGATGGATAATATCATGGAGTATGTTATCTATGTTTTTTTTCTTTATTTCCATGATTAGAATCTAGTTTTGTCTATGAGTCCAAAACCATATGTGTCATACAGTCTGATACAAGTACATTTGGGAGATTTTGTGTGCCCTTATAGTGTTGTCACATTCTGGGTTAACACCCCTTGTGGACAAAGTATACATACTTCTTCCATTCCCACACATTAGTTTTGGTTACTCTCATTCCATGGGAGATAATGATGTGTGGTTTATTCCATGTTCCTTCCCTATTTAGTATCTCATGGATGGAAGAGATTAATCTCTATTAAGGGGAGGAAAAGAATAGATGTGTAGTTCATGTAATTACCATGTTGAGCACCCTGTGCATGGAAGACGTTAATTCTTGATGGGTTGAGTTGTGGGATGGTGTTTTCCTTATACTCTTGTTTGGGACAATTTTGACTTAGTTGTCTAGTTATGTACATCAAAAGATGGTTCAAGATGAAGTTTCTCTCTCGATGGGATTCCCTATAGCTAGGTCGGCAGACCATTTCCTTTTCATTTCTCCATTTTACTTTATGTTTTGTAGTGCCTAATGATAATTTTTAAACCCAAAACTACATGGTCTTTTCCAACACATGTTTTGTATTATTCAAAACACATGACCTTCGATTGTTTTCCCACAGGACGTGATAAGGGAAGAGCATAGTTTGTTAGAACGAATGAGGTGTTTATCAGAGCTTGGCCGAGGATCTTTAAATAAGTTGAATTTGATAGTGATAACATCCTTTTGAGCTGGTTGGAATATTTTATAGTTTTCTTTTGGTGGGCATGTTTTTTCCTTTTTTACCCTTACATTACTTTCTCAGTAATCTAGTTTGGGATAGATGTATCCATGAACATTAGTTTCCAGTTTTTTATATATCTACATTGTTTCATCAAGGTGTATATGGGTGTTTATATATAGGTAAATTATGAAATGGGATCCCTGAGTTTAGTCATTCTATATACACCTATTGCCACCACATGTCTTATGGAGATGAGCTTGGGGTTGTTATGAATCAAGTCCTGACTTCAGAAGGGTCATGATAGATTGGTATCAAATCATGTACATTATGTGGGATGATGTTTGTATGTATCTACCTTAATAATATTTTCTTAGTTTACATTATGATGGTGTTATTGTGTTTTTAGATCAACTCCCAAGCCATAGGTTCCATTTTTTTATGGTGTCCAATGAATACATTATATGAGACTACTATAACCTTCTTTCTGACATGGTACATTTAGAAACAGGTCCAAGAGGAAATAAATGGTACATGTATCATATATTATTAGTTTTTGGTTTTTCATTACTTTTCCTTCTAGATGAATCTCTCTATACTTAATCTTTTACTATTAAACTTCTTGAATTCATTTTATGGATGCAACCACGATGACATTCATATAGTATTCCATGGTGGGATTGTGGTTATTATTATTTATGTGAAGAGGCTTCAGTGTAGGGAATAAGTTCTAAGTCATTTTCAAAATGTTGTCCACAAGCTGAGCAACCACCCTTTAAGAAACTTTTATTCCTAGTAGTTCCATCTAAGTACGTTCATAGGCAAAGTGAGCAGCATTAGTTCTAGAGGTAGTGTCCTATGAGTTACTGGGGTGATCCCAACAACTTAGAAGATTATGACTAGGTCAAGATAGTCACTTGTGTTTTCATCTATGTGAGGAAACCTTCTAATCAAATGTTGGTCCTAGTGGAGAGCCTTAAGTAGGGTGTGTCTAGGAATTTGTGGAGTTTAGTGACAGAGTCCTACAATGAGGAGACACTCATCTGGGTTGAGGATGAGTGAATAATTATGGAAGAGTTTTACCCAGCCACATCGTGGAATGTGCATGTCCTAGATATTCTGTAGCTTTAGCAGGGTTGATTTTCTATAATGGAGTACTAACAGAGGTTCACAAAACATTAATTTTACCCCACTGATTTGTTTCTAGATAATTTCTTCAGATATTGGACCTTTTAGTTGGGCCTCTATAGATAATTCTAAGAAGATGTGGTCTTCTTAGGCCTTCCAAGTTATGCGGGGGTACTGGAGTGAGATCTAGTAGTAGAGATTTTTCTATTTGGAGGACATGCAGACATTGCCCATGGTCATTGTCACCTGGTTGAAGCATCTTCAATAACTACATGATAGTAGATAACAAAACCATCGAATAAGAGGAAAACTCATTCCTAGACTCAGGAAAGTGAAACTATAGAATAGGATAAGTACAGTGGATCATGTTACCCTCATGAGAGGTGATGTTACGATTGTTATAGCTGAGGAAATCTTGTTATAGATTGTCCAAACTATCGTGATACTAATAGAGAGTTTATCGATTGTCCACCTTAAAAGTGGCAACATTTGGATATTGGAATTCCGAAAAATAAAGGACATTGTTGAGGATATGGGAGAATAGAAATTGGTGGCATGTGATTTTAAGTCTCTCCAAACTGACCCCCAGGTGGTCCACACATGGTTCAAGGTGTTGAAAGATGTGGGTGAGGTAAACTTTAGTCCATAAAGTCCATTAACCCAAAATCAATAAGGATTAATATAGATACGCTCTATGTTATTTCTAATTTCCATAGTTGTAATTTATAGACAATGTATGAGGTACCCTTTTCTTTCCTCTTCTTGATTAGGGTTTAACGGTGGTTTTGTGGGGAATTGGTAGATCCCTGTGTTTTTTTTGTTTAATGTAGCTTCGAATTCACAAGAAAGTGGGGTTCTTCCCCCCACCATGAAACATTTTTAAGGTATGATAAAAACTATGAGGGTGATTCGGTGATACCAAAACTAGATAGTATCTTGTTGTGGTGGATAATTCCCCTTAACTTTTGTGTTCAGGGTTGGGTTACATGATGGGGGTTATGAAAGAGGGTTCAGTAACACCTATTGTGAGAGTTTGGGAATCCCTTTAATGTATTTTTGTACCCTCATGTTCACGGTGTTATCAATTTACACAAGAAGCCTGAGGATGATATGACACTGTTTGAAGTATAATTAGACTCACAAGAAAGTGTGATACTTTTCGCACATGGGTGTTTTTTTGATGTGATAAAAACCATGTGGGAAAGTCAGTTTTACCCCAAGTGGATAGTATTGAGGTGTGGCGGATTAGTTATATAGACTTTTGTGTTTAGGAATATGTCCTATAGTGGTTTGTTGGATAAGGTAAGGCCTTTTTAGTGGTGTTTCTATACTCGATCCCTTTTTTCATGGCATCCATGGTAGAGGGAGATCATTTCTTATAAAAATTAAGTATCAATAGAGTTTTACACTATGATTTTTTTGAATTATGGGGTTCTTTCCTACCATCTCTACTCAGCTGGGATTCCACTAGTGGTTGTGGAGGTGTTTATGTTTTTGTGAGATGTGTTATAGCTAGAGATTTGTAGAGTAAGGGCATTGTGAGACCCAATTTTTACACCTTGGTATCCCTATATTATATAATGGTACCCTCACATGTTAATAGATAGCCTTGAATCCAAGATGTAAAAGGAGATTGTAGTAAAGTTCATCCAGGGGTGGATGTGAAATGTGGGGTTTCCATGCTAATTGCTTCAGGTTAGAGAGTAAGTGTACTTCTAAAACCAATGACTATCGATAGAACCTAGTCCTTAGTGCTTTTCAACTGATAAAATATGGGGATACATGTGCATGTGTGTTTCATGATGTTGACCTGGTTGGACCTACACATGAGCACGGTTTGTCCATGGTGGTTCCCTTGAGTGTGTTCTTAGAAGCAGCATGGGTCACCATGGTCACCATGATGGAGTGGGAGTTCTAATATAGATCTCTATTCGTTTTCCTTGTTCCTAGATTTTTCTATTTTTTTAGATGACATTATTTAATATTTTAGTGATTTTTTGAACAATTTTTTTGATCGATAAGAATATTGAATATTTCTATGAATATTTCCAAGGATAACCAATAAGTCAGAATGATAATTTGAGGCCTGGAGATCCTTAACGTGGAGTTTTTGTAAATACTAAATATATATTTTCAGGAATGTGTAGTTTCTGAGGAAACATGGAATAAATCCTGAGAGGAGTCTTAGATCACAAATAGGATTCTATGCTTGATTTCATAACATCATGTTAAACTAGATGATACATAAAATATTTTAAAAAATAGTTTTTCATCAGAGGTGAGTTAATGATGGGGAGTTGATGTGAGAGACTTAAATGAATTAAATAAAATAAAATAAACCTAACCTAATTCTTCATCTTCCACTCATGTTGTGAACCCAAATAAAATATGGGAAATGTATCCACTCCTATCTACATTAAATATGATAAACCAAAGTAGAATCAATGCAATGAGGTGATGTCGATCTCATCTTCTGACATATATCATCATCAGATCAATATACAATATGATATGGGCATCATTCTACACCCAAAGTATTGGTGGATGACCCTCTAGGTAGGTAGTTTGGAGTTTTGGTGATGATCCCATTAATTTTTCATTATTTAATGGTTTTTTTCCAAAATAAAATTACTATAGATCACTCCTTGTATTATCTACATCTTTTAGGGTAAATAGAGGTGAATCAGTTTTTTTAAGGTAATTACCCATTGTAATTACCTTCTACATAACATATAGTCTAAAGAGACACATCATGTAGCCCATATTGTTTGGGGAATAAATAATTTCAAGACTAAACGTCATGCACTGGGGTCACACATTATGTAGTGACCCCAACCATGTGGCAATGAGACATGGAATGGGATAGTCGTGTAATAGTACATGGATATGTAACCATACAGAACCAAAGTCCAGAGACACATGGTTTCAGACATGAAATAATAAAAACCAAATGGAAAAGTGGTCACCTTTCCTAAAAACACAATTTACTAGTAGATACACGGTGTGTGAGGGACGTGGTTGGCCGGTTGTGTGGAGGAAGAGCACAACTAGGGGCCAGGTAAAGGGGGTATGTTGTGTATGTGATGTACATGATATATAGGGGTTTTACATTATCCATACCATTACATGGGTAGGAAAACCATATTGATAGGATACACGACCTGGTGATGGGGTGGGCTCATAGGCTATGTAGACCTCAGTTCATATTATGTACTCCTTAGAGATCTTCTTGAGTATTCCACCTTACATATCTCATTATTTGTGATTATATTTGGTCTTGTGAGTAGCTAATCCTAAGTAGTTTTCCTTGTGTAATTTAATGGTGGACACGATTTCGTCCTATAGGATACACGATGGTGTGTATTGATCGTGATTATTGTGTAGCATTGCTTGACCTTAGGCATTGATCAGGGAAAATCACAAGGTTCATGTCGCGGTCAGTACCCTTCTCTTCTGCTTTCGGATGTGGTTCCCCTAGACTCTTTAGACTGATATAGTGGTTCTTCTATACAGGATTTGGGTGTGGGTCCCCTACCTATTGCAGTGTTGTAATAAGTAGTATGATATGTGTGATTCGTCTTTTATAGGTTGATGACTAATATAGTAGATTGGTGTGGTTCATAAAGAGATACGATGAGACTGGTACTCTCCTATGGAATTAGGGTGAAGGTTTCCCTTACCTATCTTATTTGGTATAAATGAGACTCCCCATGTCATGGTTTCAGGTTCAACAACATCAGGTAGTTCTTTAGAGGTTGGTAATCCCATGATAGATTAGTTCTCAGGTTCCCTATATCAATCAAATATTTGGATAGTGCTCTCATACCATTCTACAGATGGGACTTCCATTATTGTCAGTTAGATAGAGTAGTTACACCCCTATTAGACCAAGGTGAAAGTCCTTTATTCATAGAGTTGGAAATCCCCTACCGTGCTATGTTAAAACCCCTAAAGACGTGATGTATAGATAATGTGGATACACCCCTTCCATGTTAGGGTGTTCATCCTTAATCAGTAGAGTTAGAACTCCCCTTTCTTTCTAGTTTTCAGGTCCTCCATAGGTGTTGTTCTAGAAGAGTTGGTACTCCCCTATCATTCGAGTGTGTATCTCCATTTCCATAAGATCATTACACCCCTGTCATGCTTGGGTGTTAGTCACTTATAGTAATCAACTTGGGATAGTGGGACTCCCCTGTTGTTCCTGGGTGAGGGTCTTATTTACACAATGTGGTACTCCGCACATAATGGGAGTTGGACCATGACCGTTTGTGTGGTAATCTCATATCATACCAGGTTGTGATACCTCACCTATATATTAGTAATCCCCCATCTTCAAGTTTCAGCAGGGATAGGGTACTCCGTTGGATTTAGTTCTCCCTATTCATTGGAGTACAATTATATGGTTTGGGCCCTCTACTAGACACGAGATATACCTGTTTATGAGTTAGTTTTCCCTCGAAGAATAGAGGTTTGGGGAACTCTGTTCATGAGTGACATAGGTTTTTTGAGATACATAGGAGAATTAGTACCTCAAGTATGGGGTAGTTGTAAAGTATGGGTCCTTATGCTATCTCTCATTATAGAGGATTCTTGTGGTGAACAATATGGAGTATTTCTCCCTCAACCTTGTTAATTGGTGAGGATAGAGCCTCTCCCCTTGGTTTTCATTATCCTTGAACAAGTTTCATGTTAGCAATTGTAGGACCTTTGGTTTTGGGCACTAGAGCTGGACCTAGTAGGTTATTTATTATTTAGTATATTTCTAGACATGTTCTATCTGTGGTGGATTATGTCACAGAGTTTTTTTACTAATTATTTTGCCAATATTTCCATGAGTATAATCATTTTGATAGCAATGAGTTCAGAACCTTAGTATATGTTGACTCTATTATGAGTTTATCTGGGTGATTATGGGATCCCTGATGGTGTTGTCACATTCTAGGTTGACACCCCCTGTGGACTGATAATACATTCATCTTCTATTCTCATACATTAGTTTTTGTTACTCCATTTCCTTGGGAGGATAATAAATTTGAGTTATTTCACATTCTTTTCGTGTTTTTCTTCTCATGGTTAGATGATATTACTCTTCTACTAGGGGTGGATGAAACTTGAAATCTATTTCACCTACTCACTATGTTGAGACCACTATTCTTGGATGAGGTTACATCTTGTTGGGTTGATTTGTTTGATGTAGTTTTATATACACTCTTGTTTGGGATTCTTTTTATATAACTGACTAATCATGTTCAACTGTGGATCGTTTGAGATGGTGTCTTTCTCTCGATGTGGTTCCCTCTAGATATGTCAATAGACTGTTTTCTTTTAGTTTCTACCATTTATTTTTTATTTTTTGTGAGCATACTATGTACTTTTATACTCATCCTACATGGTATTTTCCCACATGTGTTGTATCTTATAAAAACTACATGCATTTTGATGATGTATCTAGATAAAAAGATGCAACGAAGATTAGTGAACTAGCTCAACCATGTTTATAAGTGTATATGGGTTGAGGATCGTTCAAAAAGATTCATTTGATAAAAATCCCCTCTTTATGAGTAGGTCATATTATTTTAGAGTTTTTTTGTGGTTATGTGTTTCTGGTTTTTATTCTTTTAGTAATTTTCCCATAATCTAGTTTGGGATAGATGAATGCATTCATTTTAGTTTCCATATTTTTATATCTCAACACAATTTCATCGAGGTTTTTCTTGTTGTTTGAACACTGTTAATTTAGGAAAAATAATTCATGAGTTTAGCTATTACTTTTTTTCTTTTCTCCACATTTGTAAAATGGAGTCAGTCATGGGGTAGTTACGTCTTGAGCACCGTATTTAGTTAGGTAATGATAAGGTGGAAGGGGAAACCCAATACATTATAAGGAAATTTCAGAGACTGGGGATTGTGGTGTGTCCCACCCAGTCGGTGCAGTCCCCATGAAGATGGGAAGAAGGGTAAACCTTATCCACTATTGCTAAAAGGAGAAACACTATCCACTTTGGGAAGATTGGGAACCTGATCCAAAATGGGAAGATGGGAAGACTAGATCCCCTATAAGAAGATGATTGTGACTAGGGATGATGGTGTGTCTTACCCAGTAGGTGTAGTCCCCATGAAATGCCCTAAAATGTTCTAGTAGTGGGTCTCAATTTATAGGGAATGATATTACATTTTTATGTTTTTTCCACAGTTTCATGTATTATTATTATGTTATGATTTCTTGTCTTATGATATAGTTTCCATTAAGATTCATGAATTATGAAATTCAAATCATTATGAAAGGATTTATATTTATAACAATTCACATGGAGGGTATGACATTATATTACTGTTATCAAGTTCTCATACCCATATGATCATGTTTATTCTTTTATATCTCTCTCGCTTACCCTTTTAGAGTATTTTAGATCACCCAATTTATTGATTCCTTCCCATGCTTATGAAGATATATATCATGTATGAAATGTCTAATGGGGGTTATAGTCTTGGTGAACCTAGTGGGAGATAATGTAGCTCACTCATGTATCAACATATATGTTTCCATGATTCCAAAGGCACTAAACTGATACGGTATTTACAAATCCATTTTTTAATGTTTTATGTATTATGAAAAAATTATGTGATGTATATGTACGTTAAGGATGGGTTGTTAAAATAGTTCCTATATTTTGATTAAATTATTATTATCCATGATATTTTATCTATAAAAAGGTATACAGATTCATTTCTATCTCAGTTTACTGAAAAAATGGAATGGGTTTTTGTTATTTACATTGGAATATTGATTATTCCTTATCCATTTAATTTAAATCACGTGTGTGTTTAGTTATTTTACTTTCCAATTTTTTATGCACTATATCTTAGCATATTTATTATAAGTAATGTGTGTTCAATTATTTACCTCTCCATATTTATTATTTTCCTTAATTTAGTATTACTTCTTCCATACACAACCCTTAATAATCATTTGATCTCACCCGTATTTTTCTTCCTCTTCCCAGGAATCCATGAAGAGTACTAATAATTGTTTTCTATGATATTCTATGTTATAATAATGTTAATATCAAATAAATTAGTTTTTTAAATTAGTGTATCCATTTGTAATACCATATTCATGTATGTATCTGGTTCACCAAGACTACTAACCTCTTCAGTCCTTTAGGATTTGATTTCTTATAATCATGCCAATATAATTTTAGTAGTCACCAACACCCTGATAACTATGGTAGGGGTCCTATATTTAGTATCAGAGGAGGTTTAGTAGAAACATTTGAAACAATATTAAGAAAAACTTGGATTATGGTACATAACAATAAGATATTCTTTGATGATTATCATATAAGAACATATGACTTCATTAAATTAAGTGTTATAGATAAAATTACATGATTATAAGAATATGGTTGATCATATATCAAAATACTTAAAAATGATTTAATGGTTTATGTAATGAGAGTATACCAAGGTTAAGGACTTTTCTATGTGGAATTTATGGAATGTATTGGATTTAGTGAAAAAGATATTTAAGTTATAAGGACATTTAATTTTGTGGAGATATTTTTTACGGTACTGATAATAATTAGGGTCAATATTATCAATAATGGAATTGTAATATTAGTTAAATGAGACTATGAGACATTATAAAAATTATATTTTCATGAGAAATCTAGTAAAAAGGGTATGTAATGATTAATTTCATTTCAAAAATGAATAATAATTTATTTTGAAAAAATTTATGAATTATATAAATAGGTTATTCGAAAATTAACAATTGTATATTGGATAACAACCAATCCAATATAGAAATTATATGTTACTTGAACCCATGATCTAAAGATTATAAGTGTTTCATGCCTACCACTAGCCTATGTGATGTGCTTGTTATTTTTTTGTTATTTTCAGTTAGAAATTTGAGGAATTGATATTAATATAGAACTAATTTTTTTAATTTTTTGGTTTAGAGAATAAAATATTATTCAAAATTTATTTTTTGAATAGTTATAGGAAAATTAAAATAATTTTCACCCTTTATGGGCCTCACGATCCCTTAAATGTGTATTTTTGTGCTTCAAGAATCAACATTAATTTTTTGGATATCTATTTCATGAATTATGTGATGTATTACATTTTTATTAAACCACAACCATAATATGAAATTTATCTTATTAAATTGAAACATGAAAACTAATTAAATTTCATTATATTAATGGTTAAAAAAATAATTCTTCAACATTTGAAAAATCATATTATTTTTTTCTTAATAACTTTATTTTGTTGAACCAATTGACGTTTAAATCGTTATATATTTATGGATCTCAGACCCTGAACATTAAATTCATCATTAAATATTTCATGATTAATTACCTCACTAACTCCATATAATTATTTATTCTTTTCCTCCAAGTCTATATAATCAATTTCCACTAATGTTCTCCTATTTAGAATAATAGTTATATGTTATTCCATGTGACCATTGTACTTAATATTCTCTCATATTAAGAGGGTAAATTGTAAAATATGTTATGATGTGGGTTATAAATAAGTTAATTTTCAAATATAAAACCCCATATTATCAAGAATAAGTTTAAATTTCAAGGAGGAAATATATTTAATGTGGGGATAATTAACACCCTAAAAATTTGAAATGAGTAAATTTTATTCAATAGCATGTACGACACGCAACACCAAATGTAGAAAGGAAATAACCTCTCGAGGAATTATGATATATTTAATATTTTAAATAAAATTTATATATTTTATAGTTCTCAAAAAAGGAAAAAAATATTTATTTTTCATCGCATACAATATCAATTTTTTTTCAATAGTATGTGTTACACACCAGACTAATTTTTATCGAACAAAAATTTATTATTAAAAATTTGTTATTTATTATAATAGTATATATCCTGCAAATTAAGTTTGTAGCTTTCAATATAATTAACTATATTATGAAAATATATGTTTTAGAAAAATATGAAATGAATTCATTGGTAATCAATTAATTAGAAATGAATATAAAAACCAATTGAATATAAATGACATGTTTTCATGCTCACAAAAGTGTTTCATCCAAATAAATTAAAAATAATTACTATTAGTGAATGATATTAATGAAATATATATTTAATTTATTCAATAAAATATTTTTATACTCATCCAATAGATATTACATGCGTATGATAAGAATAAACCCAATTCTACACATAAATACATATATTTTTACAAAGGTAATCTAGTCAATTTTAATAGAGAATATATGTGCAATCCTACTGTTGAAGCACTTATATATTTTATTTTTAAAAATAAATTTCATTTTTAGTTATTAATATAAAAAATATTTTAGTTTTTTTTGTGGTTTTCTTAAAAGATTCATTTTTTTATGAATATTGAAAAATATAGGATTTTAATTGAAAACTGACTTTTAATCCCAATAATTTATGTGGTTAAATTTTATTTTAATATTTTTTAAAATATATTTAGTTAAATTATAGATAAATTAATATAATTATTTTAATTGGAATCATTATCAAAATTAAATTGGATGTAAATATATTTCAAACTTTTGGACATTTTTTACTTTGAAAATCTGCTTGGGTATCCTGTCGGTGGGATTAAATTTACATTAGTTTATACCACATATGTGATTGAAAAATTGTAAAAATGATTAAATATTTATAAAATGAATAATATATAATCTATATTATGTTCATATTAGTTTATGACCAAAAATATTAGTGAATTTAATTAATATTTATTACAATGATAAGGTAAAATTATTCATAACATGAAACTAAACCTTAAACATAATGTACAAAATGACCTGAAAACATGTCCAAAACATATTGGTTGTTCATAATTTGACCATATAAATAATTTTCTATAATATATTTCAATATTTGAGGAATAGTTTTTATGTTATAAATCTCAATATAGATTAAATTTTTATAATTACAATAATGCCAATCCTCCTCCACTGTAAAAAGGTAGTCACCCCTTCTACTTATTCACACCTCTCAAGCCCCTTGTATTTTCAAAAACCTAATAAAATATGCTTCCAATTTACCTCTAATCATATTATATTCAATAATTTTGTATGAATTAAAACCAAGGAAGTCATTTGGTATAATCCAAAAAGAGTTACCCAATAAGAGGTAATGTTCTTCAACGATGAATTTTGTTTCATTTATTTTTCCTACAATTCAATCCTTTTTATACCATTACTATATAATAACATGTGTATCATAAATATAATTATATTTTGTTATTATATTATTTTGACCTATAATTTCACACATATCCATCAAATAAGATACATGATCATTATTCGTGTGTATGGCGGACTACAGCCTCACGACCGGATGTCGTCCGTTCTTCCATTTACCACCTTTAACTGTTGGAATAATGATGGATTTATAATTTATGATATATATATATATATATATAATATTTTTTATGTCTATATTATTTGTTTAATTTTTATATGAAACATTCCTTTGTGCTTTCTATTTTTTGGAACATGATAGCATCGTTTGTGGAGGTGTGGACTACTGTCTCCTCAAAGTGTTGTGATCCGTTCATGCTATAAATGGAATGTTAAAAAAGGATGGATTCAATAATATTAAGTGAAATATATGACATAAATATGATATTGGAATTATAATATACATTTATATATATATATATCATTTAATTTTTCTTCATTTAAATACGATAATGAAATGAATGTACTTTTCATGCATACGTATTGCCTACCGTATCCATGAATGGTGCATTTCATTTATTATCTCCAAACTATATGGATTATTATAATTAAAAATATATATAATTTATATTATATTTACATCATTTATTTTATACAATATAGGATTAAATCATCATCTACATAAGAATAAAAAAATAGTCAAAACTTACTCGAAAATTTGGAAATTAACACCAGAAATATTGAAAATAATGATATATTATAAAAAATTCAGTAATAAAATATTACAATAAGATTATATAGGATATTTTAAACATTATTATGTTTATTTTATAAGTAATTTAGATTCTTAATAATATTATACATCATATTAATATACGCTCTCCCATAAGGAAACACAATGTAAGGGATTTTCATCTCACTTTTATCATTTTGGATAAAAATGGCATATTCACCACTTAATTATTTTTTTTATATATTAGCATCATAAATTTATTATATTTAAAATTTATGTAAAGGGAAAAGCCCGAGATAAAATAGTATTTGATGCTTAAAATGGTGAATTCCAAGGGATCCCCTCATATTAAGTCATCTCTATCGGGGAAAAATAAATCCAATTTAGGAGAGTGAGAGATGGTTATGTAATGAGAAGATTTAGACACAAGAAAATATGAAACTTTGATTCCCTCTATATAGGTTTAAATCACATACATGAAGTTTTTGATTAATCTTCTAAACTTATGGATGAGGTATACAATAGACCAAGGTGTGGAGAGAAAGTCACACGAAGAGTTAGAAATAATTCTGGAATCAGTCTCCACAATAGAAAGTTCAATATTAATCTAACTAAAAAGGGATATACCTTCTAGTACTACCCAAGCCTCATCTTGGAAGGAATCTCCAATCCCTAAGAAGGAATTTAATGAAAAAAAAACACCACCCCTGGTATACAAAAACCAAACCGCCTCATGCATAATTCCTGAACAACAGGAGCTATCAGTGTTTGATTTGAGGCCCCAACTAGGTGGGAGCCATCGAGTCCACCTTCCTTAGAGATTAAATATATAAGTAGGAGGAAATAATCTATTATCCAAAATGGGTCTGAATTAAGGTGTTTCGAACACTCTTTGTACTGATTAAAGAGATCAATCAGTAAATTCCTTGCTCTGGTAGAAAGAGAAAACATCAAACAAGAGACTCCCTCATGTCCCACATTATTCATAGAAATATAGATCGTCTAGTATCCCATGATTAGAATCAATACACGATCCTTCCTCTCATTAATGTTATTCTCCACGCCACGAAACCAGATGTCAAGGAGGGATTCTCCCATAGCCGATTCAGTGTGCAAACTATTGTTGACTGCAAAGGTAGTTCATATCGTGTGATCACATTCATCTTTAAATAATAAGTTTGTGATGGATTATTCCTTGAAATAATTATAGAAACAACACGTATAATCTAATTGAATACACGTGTTCTTGATTAAAAAATATCTGGGTAGGGATTTTTTCTGAATCAGCCATAAAAAAATGTAGTATTTTGGGGGTACATCTTTACACCAGGGAATCTCCCCCCAGGATTCAAGGTCATCGATGTTGTATACCATCCAACAATAGTCATTACCAGAAAAAATTAAAGATTTTAAACCTCTAGAAACACACTGATCTGGGTTGGTTGAAAGTTCAATGAGGTAAAATAATATGATTTCATCATCATCTGATACAATTTGATAGTGAAGTTAGGATGCTCTTTTGTAGTCATGAAGCTCATATCAGGAACTGGGAAACAAGGGAATCCAAGAGGGACACCATCCCAATTGACCTACCAAAAGATAATATCACCTCTACCGACTACCCACTGATTGTGATTACAAAGATTTATTTTGTGTGGGTGAATCGGTTTCCATATAATAGAATAGTTCCCTCTAGGAGACTTCTAATAATCTCATATTTTTTCTCCATGAGGTTTCACCATAAGGTTCGTCTCTTTGCTACCTCCCATGCCAATTTTTCATGATCAATGTATATCTCACCGGATACACATCTTAGATTATTACAATCCACTTCTTCCACTTTATCCAATATACCCCAAGATTCCTAATGGTTTTTCCCATCTGAGTGAGCATCTCAAATTAAATAGGCCATAATTATTCCAATACATTTGATCACCATTTTTGAAACCATGAGGGAAGAGAGAATGTTCATTATAAGAGATGTGAGTACACCATTGACTAGGGTGATTTCATTATTAATGGATAGAAAATAGTTATTGTAGTTATTAATTTTCCATGTGATTCCTGTAAACCACCTTATTGATATTATGATTACGAAGCATATATGGGGGAAATGGTTCATCAAGATAATCCAAGAAATGATCCGACTTAGGATTCCCAATTCCTTATCCATAATGTTAGCACACCCTTCTATACAACATATTGAATGGTATAAACTAAATTTCTCATGATTCACCACTTTCCCACTCTAGTGATTATACTTATCGAGAATATTATTGAATCCACAAATTGATTTCTTATTCCCATTGGGAATAATGTTGGAATCATACAAAAACATGAGGTTGGAGATAATCCTTTACCAATGACTACAACGGAATGGTAGAATATTCAGGTCAATAAGGCTTTTGGTGATAATGTAGTTGAGGTTATCTTGCATGAGAATGAACAAGCTTGGGGATAATGGGTCACATATCTAAATCCGTAGAACTGTTTTGATGAAGACACAAACCTTCCCCATGAAATAAATATAGATCCAAGGAGAGATGAAACACCAGTACAAGAGTTCATGGGCCCAGGTGGAGAATCCCATACATTCAAGTACCATGAGAATAATGTTCCATGCAATCCTGTCAAAGGCTTTTTCCATGTCCAATTTGATAACTCTATTAGAGCCAACTAATTTTTCATTCACCATGCTGATCATTTCTTATGTCAAAATGATGGAGCCTTAGATTTATTTACCACTAATGTACCCATGTATATCTTCCTCAATCTAGTGGGGGATAATCATATAAATTCTTCAATTGATAATGGCAGAAAAAAAATTGTAAGGGAAATTGCACAAGCTAATGGATTAAAATTGTTTTTAATTAAGTCAATTATTTGATATGTGAGAACTTATGTAGAAATTTATGGCATGGGTGGGTCCCAGTTATCAAAACCCCCAGATGATTTAGTCTTCTAATTGGATGATTAAGTTGGATAGACTTAGTGGGGTTTTCACCCATTTTGTTTTAAGTTGTCTTGTGAAAGGTATTGACAATAAAGGTACCATGAACCAAGGAAACATAGCATATAATAAAGAATAATTTCTTTTATTTTCATTTTTTATTACTAACGATGATATTTTTACTATGATAAAATCTAGGGATACATTTAATTCTAGGTTTGTTGATTATATTTTATGGTTTTCAGTTATTCACATTTCCTTATTGATTATTCTATATCTAGAAAGATAAAATGTAATGTGAGTTTTGTTATTCACCTTTTCATATTTTTTTGTAATCGAAGTTATTTTATTGATTTCATGGCATGTGTGTTCAGTTATATACCTTTTTATATAGATTATTCTCATTGATTCATTATTGTTTCCACTTATGTAACACTTATTGATCATTATAGTAGGACCTTATTTTTTTCCTTTCCCAAAGAATCCAAGAAATGTATTTAGAAACATACCGAAAATTATAATAAGTGGTAATAAGTTATTCATAAAATAAAAAGAATTATATTCTAATTAGTGTATTCATTTATAATACAAGACCCATGTAGGTATCTAGTTTACCAATACTACTAAACTCTTCTATACTTCGGGATCTGATTCCTTGTGATCATTATAATGTCATGGTGGTAGACACTAGATCTGGGATTATTGTGGTAAGTGTGTTATAGTTGGTATCATAGTATGTTTTGTAGGAACCTTGGAAATTATATTAGTAAAATCAAGTTTATGAAACATAACCTTAAGATAGAATCTATAGAATAACCTAGAAGTGCATATGTCTTGATTAATATAAGAGCTATGGATACCATCATTGGATTATAAAATTTAGGATGATCCTTGGTTCAAGGAAATAAAAAACTCTTTCAGTTCTTATTTAACATCGGTCAACCAAGATTAGGGTCATTTTCGAGAGATCTTTATGGAATGTGTTATTTAAATTGAAAATGTTATTTATGGAATAATTCCTTATCATTTTATAGAAATGATATTAAATCTATTGATAACCATTAGGTTTAATATGATAAATAATAAAATATTAATAATAGTATAAAAATATTATTGGACTTTGTCAAAAAATAGTTTTATTGAAAACCACAGTAAAAAAGGATAAGTAATGATTAATTTCATTTAAAGAATGATCGTCACACTTTTTTGAAACAATTTCAGAATTATATCAAAATGGTTTTAGAAAAAGAAAAACTATATCTCTGGTGAAAACCTATATAGTCTAGTAAGGAAATGGGATATAAACCCCTTAATAAAGGATGATAAGGGTTTTGTACCTACCACTAGCCTATTCAATTTTATACTTAATTTTTTATTGTTTTTATTAAAAAAATGACGAATACATATTTATTAAAGATCCATTAGTGTAACTTTTAAGGTTTAGATATTAATGTATTAAATATATTGGATTTGTGAAATGATTAGAGACAAATGGAAACACATTTCACTCTTATAGGGATAAGGATCTCCTAAATTTGTATTTTAGTGCTTCATCCATCAAAAATAATTTTTTGGATAGGGAAGAAATATAATTTGATCGAAGGCCAAAGAACATATGAAATGGTTCTTATGAAATTTAAATCTTTCTTATATATATATATATATGGACAATAAAATAAATTTTAAATATTAGGATAAGTATATTTAATTTTTTTATCCCAATATCTTAATTTTTTTGAAGTGATGATGTTTTAAATCATCATAGATTTATGGATTTCAGATACTTAAATTCTATTTTTCATTCATTTTCTTTCGATTAATGACCTCAGTCACTCAGTATAATTTTTTATTCTTTCCCTATAACTCCATATCATAATTTTCAACTAATTTTCTTATCTATAAAATATTGATTATATGTTATTACATGTGCCCATTCTAATGAAATTTTTCTTTTTTGAAGAGGATATTTTATAAAAAAAATTATGATGTAGTTTTTTCACCAAGGAAATTTTCAAATACCAAACCCTAAATTATCAAGATAAAGATTAAATAGTGGGGACAAAATTTATTTATTTTGGGGAGAATGTAAAACCAGAAAAATTATAAAATTGTATGTTTTATTCAATAGCATGTATAACATGAAACACCAAAAATAAAAAGTAATAAAACCACACAAAAGGTGGATTATCCTAATACATTAAAATAAATTATTATTAGTTAATTCGAGTAATGAAATTTAAATATTATATATTCAATAAATTTTATTTACATTCATACAATATATTTGATAATAATTCAATAGTAAAAAAACCAAGTTTACACATAAAAGCCAATATTTTTATAAATGTGATTTTACTACCTATTAATGGATTACATAATTTAAATCTTTCTTTTGGAACTTTTATAAACCTTTTATGTCAAAATAAACTAAATTTCTTAAATTAGGTCGTAAAATTTTTCTTAGGGTTATTTTTTTGTATTTTTTTAATTATTTTCATTTTTTGATGAATATTGAATATAATAGGATTTTAATTGAAAACATATTTTTCTAATCTATCACTTTTAAAAATAAATTATATTTTAATTTGGTTTAAATTAATATTATTAATATTATACATAAATTAATTCAATTTATTTCATTTTAAAAAACATAACTTTCGATTTCGATATAAAAAACATTTCATATTTTGAATATTTCTACTCTAAAAAGCCTCTCTCTCGTTCCGTCTGCAGGATTAAATTTTTGTTAATTTATACTAATTATGTGACTAAAATAAGGAAAAATGGAATCGAAATTTTTAATATTAATTATTTTTAATCTATAGTAAGGCCAACTTAGTCGTTGAATAATATTATTAGTGAATGTAATTAACTGTAGTCACAATAGGTAAGGTAAAATTAAGCATAACAAGGGACTAAACCTTAAGCATAAGGGCCAAATGAATAATATAAATGTCCAAAACGTATATTCTTGAAATATTTAGACCATATCCTCTGTTTTATATAATTTTGTTCATTATTTGAGGAAAATTACTTAATAAATACCTCTCATAAGTATTTATAATTTTTTATTTACAAGAATGACACGCATCCTACACTAAAAAAAGACACTGAAAACTCCAACTTATTAAAAAATATCATGGACTTTAAAACCTCCAAACCCTATCTAAATAAGATCCCCACTTCCCTCCCCTCATACTAGAATCTTAACTTTATGAACAAGTCCAAACAAGGAATTTATTTGGTTTAAACCAAAAGGATTTACCTGAATAAGAAGTAACATTCTTCAATGATCACTTTTGTTAGATTAACCTCTCCACCCCTTCAATTATTTTGATATAATTATTTTATAATAAACAATATATATTTAATATACCAATATTTGTTATTAATATGATCTCAAAATACACTTTCACACACATTAATAAAATGGGATACATAATCATCATTCTTGTGTACAGTGGGAAACCACCTTACAAACCAATTCATATGAATGATGCATTTCATTTACTATATCCAAAATATATGGATTATTATAAATAAATATATAATTAATATATTTTCTATTTAAATAATGGTTTATAACATGTATATGATTAAATCAGGATCTACATAATATGATCAAAAATAACAAGTTAAAACATACTCGAAAAACTAGACAATTAACACCTAAAATAGTGAAAATAATTAAATATTATAAAAACTGAGTAATTAGTTATTATAATAAGTTCATATATGAAATTTTATATATTTTTATTTTTATTTTATAATATAGTGACATTATTAATAATATTATAAATTATATTAAAGGAATATCACCCAAAATGAAACACATGGTAAGATATTTTCATCTCACTTTTTACATATGTGAGATTAATATAATATTCCTGATGTACTTATTTTTTCTATCATATATACTAACCCTTTTGATAAATTATATGATGAATTATTTTATCCTCAAGGTATTTAAATTTTCAACTTCAAAATTATTACTTCTCTGGATTCTCATAAAAATGATTCAAAAATTATAAGGGGATTTCTAGTCTCACATTAATTTCTATGAGATTTATTCCATATTCACCAATAATTTTATTGTGGTGTTTATACTACCCAATATCATTTTTTATCATTGATGTATTTGTTATAATGATATCATAAGATTAATTTTATGTTATTCCTTCCTGGGTATTATGGTTCAAATGATTAATTGTTGTATCCAAAACATTGGAATCTTTAAAGATTATTTTCCTCAAGAATTTTTTTAATGACATTTTTATGGTATTTATATTTTTGAAAGAGAAAACCCGTTATTATTAATCTAATTGGTATATGTCATATTCATACCATCCTTATTCATCCTCTATATTTATTATTATTATTTTAACCAATTACATTATTTACAATCACTTTTTGATTCATTTTTATATCCCCCTTGAAATATTCACAATCCAGTGGTCCTTGATTATTAAATTTACCCCAAATATACATATAATTTATCCTGGTTTTCATCATTTCCTAAACCTTAAAACATTTTTACATATGGTGTTTACATTTATTTTTATTTGGTATCTTGGAAAATATTTATAAATTAATATCTTTTACTAAATGTAGACATTGTATATGGCATGTTGTTGAGGAATTTAATTGATTGTTACATATTTTAGGAATGTGTTAGATAGGTACAACACAGTTGGGTCCTTTTTATGGAAATCCCCTCGATGCATTAGTAGTTTCATGGGACTAATGAGTTGGCTAAACTTAGTTGGTTTTCCACCAAGTATGTTTTAAACCATCTTGTATAAGGTGTTAACAACAAAGGTATCATGTACCTTGGAAACATGGCATCCAATAAATAATAAATTCCTTCATTTCGAATCATTAATTTTTATCCAAGATATTTTCACTATGAAAAAAAATCTATGTATTCATCTAATTTTCGTTTTATTGACTATATTTAATGGTTTTCAGTTATTTACCTTTCCATATTGATTATTTCGTATCCAATTTTTTGTAATGGATTGTGTGTTTAGTTATTTACCTTGATATATTTTTTACAAACTCCTTATTAGCTTTTTAATTACATGGAATATATGTTCAATTATTTACTATACCATATTTCATATTCTCATTGGTTTATTATTGTTTCCATTACACTTCTCCCTTACTAAGTATTTGACATCACACATATTTTTTTCCATCATCCAGGAATCCAAAAAGTATAGTAAGGAAGATATGGAAGGTTATACTATTTGGTAATAAAGATAACATTAAATCAAAAATTTGTGTTTAAATTAGTAAATTCATATTTAATAGAATAAAAAAGTATGTCAATTTTTGAAAAATACAACTAAACTCTTAGGTCCATCATGACTTGATTCCCGATAATCATACCAATGTAATGGTATGAGATATCAGCTATGGGATTTATATGGATTAGGAGCTACATAATTGTATTGAATAGGGTGATTTTTATAATATCAATGATGACTAGGATATATATAAATTAGTACACCCTCTCACTAATCTCTCTTCATTAGTATTTTGTGATGGTGTCTTTTATAAACCATTATGTGTGGTACCCAGTGGATGAAGAGGATATATTTAGTGGGGGTTATGCATGGTAGTGTGAGTGATTGATGATGATATTATAGAAATTCATGATAGAATACTACCCATGGTTTATGTTATCATAGTTTAGTATGAGAAATAGGTTTAGATCTGGTATTAACTATATTGAAGATTCTGTTTATTACACTAGTTTTGAGCTAGGATATCATATTGAAGTGATTGTAGTTGTTGAAGAGATCATACGTATGGTTGTATTCCCATTGGTTGGGAACAAAATACTAGTGGGATTTTTGTTTTAGGGAACCATTCTACACTATTCAGATATTACATTATAATTCATGGATTTGTGATTTGTTGATGGAGACTTAATGAGGCTAGGGGAATTAGAAAAACCACTAAGTTCATGTTAATTATATTGTTTATTCACTGAAGCATTAATATCATCTTTAAAAATTTTCATGTGAGGAAATGGCTATGATCCACATATTATACCAATTATTCTCACCCAATATATATATATATATATATGTGTGTGTGTGTGTGTGTGTGTGTGTGTGTGTGTGTTTCATATGTTTCTAGGAGGGGATTGGTGATCGAGTTGGACATTACTATTTTTGAGTTTGGAGTTATTGAGTCACTATGACAAGATTGTTTTAATGGTATCATTTTATTTTTTAAATGAATTATTTTTTATATAATAATGCATTGTGGGTTTGGTTGAATCGGATTTTTTTTAATATCTTAGTGTATTATTTGATGGTTTATGCTATGATCCAGGGAGATATTTTAGTTTAATTCCTCTCATTATGTGTTATATACCCTCCGTAATTTTTTCTAACATTAAGCCTACTAAAGGTGGGATTTTGGGTTCACACTAATAATAGTTGTTGAATGAGGAGTAATTCTCATTGGGGGAAGGTCATGGTGGTTCATATGATCTCATCTTCTAGTAAATTGGCTGGTATTGTCAAATTATGTCATCTTTCAATGGATTGGCGCTCCCTGTCATTTCATTAGATAATTATGGGATGAAGGTTAGTACAACTGGTGTTAGTTGTCTATGCTAGGGTCACCACCATAGGTTAGTAGTTATCGATGTAAATGGGGGTACCACATGGAAATTTTGATGTATATGTAACCAGTTAACCAGCTGGAACCAATATAAAGGATATGTTGAACCACTAGTAGATGTTTTGAGTTATCACTCTAAATTAGCTATCTAATTAATATGAATGTCAATAAATATTTTAATTCCTTTAATATAAAATTATAATAGATTATACAGAAGTTATATCCCTTGTATTTTGGAAGAAATTTATAAACCACATAATCCTAAAACTTGTAATTTTTTTTCTCTTTTCTCAAATTTGTGTTAGCCATGAGCTTGCATGGAGTGTGTGTGAGTAATAATTGGTGAGATGATGTAATGATCCATCACATTTTTTTCAATATATTATTCTCAGAATAGTGTTCACTACTATAGATCTGGAAAACTTCCCCACATCCCAAAGGTTGTCAATATGTTGAAGGAGCTTAGGGTAAAACAGTGGGGAGAAAGTTACTGCATATTTATGTGTACAATAATAAATATATCTCCAATCATCATCTATAATAGGGGGAAAATAAATGTAATACATAACCTCCATGAATATATGAATGGTGATATACAATCATACAATATTGATATCTTATCTGTTTGATTAAATATGTCTAAATAAATATAAATGAAATTAAAAAAAGACCAACAACTCCCTTCTCCATTACCAATCCCACACCTCACCCCAAATATCTGATCCCATTTGAAAAATATGGTTAAATCATATAATATAGGGATTTTTACCATGAAGGAAAAATAAGTGTAATAATTTTTATGTTCTGGTGTTCCATTGCTACTCAAGATGGGTGTGGTTACATAACTAACTAGGGAACCACCAATGTGGTCACATATATAACTAGTAAATTTATTATACATGTATGTGATATTCATATATGAATAAAAGAATAGAAAACTTTAAAATTTAGTATATAAATAAACATCGTCAACCCTTAGCACAAGGAGACTCCTTGAACCATCAAAACTTGTACAATCTCATGTCCATACGAGTATAAAATTCCTAAGGTAATTTTAATTATGAATTTGGTTTGTGTGAAATTTTTAAAAGTGATATTTTAACCCATAAAATGATGTTTAAGGAATATCAAATAGGTGTTTAAGACATTTAAGGACATTTTGTGGTGTTATAGATTCTTATAATGTAATTTATATGCTTCATGGGTGGTCATGGTAGCTACACATAATAGTTGTAGCCACTAAGATCCCATTGACTAGTCAGTGGGGGGTTAAATGTTTCAAATGAAAATTCTACCCTCATGAGTATAAGGGGACACCCCTTTCTTTATTATCCTATATGACAACATTATGGGGTTCGAACACTCTCAATCCCCTCATGTTCCCCGTGTTTGGGTGAGGTTTTCTGAGTGATTTTTTTAGTGTATTTAGGAATGGTTATCATTTCATAATTTTATCTATTCTGATCTCATAGAAATTAAATTCATGTTTTTTCAATTAGTTATTCTATGGTAATTCCCCTAGAGAAAGGTAAAATCTGTTGTTTTTTCCGGCTTGTTTTAAAAATGCAACATAAATTCATTCCATATTGATATCCACTTTCCACTATTTGTTGATTCCATGAAAATAAACTATGGTAGAATTTTTTTAGGGGTCTTCAATTATTTATATTTACATTGCTTACGGATTCAACAATGGATTTTATTATTGGTCTAAGGATGTGGCTGGGGGGGTCTATTTCGGGCCTCTTATTGGAGTTTGACTTTAGTTATATTGCAAGTATGACACCAAATAAAAATTTAGGCATTATTCCTAAATAGAATTAAATTAATTTGTTATTTAATAAATGTAGATTCTGGTTGTTTGGTTTTCTTGGTGTGAGTTCTGACCCCACATGTGATTGTAATAACCATTTGGACATGGAAGATGCAGACAGAGCCTATGATGTTCTTATTATCAAGAAATTAAAATTTTATGCACCATATAATGTTATAGGTGGTCTTTATTATGTTTGCTAGAGTAATTATTCCCTAGGTTATGTGGTATGTGGTGTCGCCAGTGATGAAATTAACCAAGTTAATTTTTTTGGATTGCTTGTTTAAATAATTAGTTAGATTGTTAATTTAATTTTTTTTCTCTATTATTATTATTGAACCTAATACTAATATTGAATATTTTATCAACCAATGTCAAAGACCTAGGAACTCAATGCTAGTCTTGTGAGTTTTATACCCTCTTTGAGGGTGTGACTATGACATGGGAAACCTGAAATAAATATGTTAGATTACCCTAATTAGGGACCACAATCACCTCCTTAGAGGTGATCAGTCAACATATTTTATTTTAGTAGAAGGGGGATATATTTAACCACATGAAACCAAGTAACCCTTAATCTAAATTATATTTTCAATGAGTAATGAACCCATCTTTATAAGTCTTTTCCAGATGAAAAATTTCTTATACATTTATATATAGTGTTGGTTATTTCAACCAACATTGTGTGATCCTTGATATAGATGAGGGATATAATCTAACTCAATAGATTGTTTCCAATATTACCTAACTCCCTGAGGCCAATGAATCCATGTGTGATCTCAGTTATCCCATGTGGTAAAACACCCTTCATGGGGTGAGTGATTTTTGTGAGAATGGAATATTCTTGAATTTTTGTTTGTAATGAAAGTATTGGACCTTTGTATGTTCTTGATAATGGATAAATATTGATATGATTAATGATTTTTGGTTAATATGGATTGAGGATGACTTGTTTAACCTGAATCGACCTAATAGTCATGATGGAGCGATGATCAGTGATGATGGGCATGGGTGTTTGACCAGCCCTTGTATTGATTCTTATTTTAATTTTTTTCCCTAATTTATATATAATTATATATTTATATCTTGGGGTGTCTAAGAATAATGGGTTTTGACATTGTAGAAATATTTATTATGGGGCCAGGACCCATATTTGACTATATGAACGATGGGGATTCCCAATATTAATATGATGTATGGTGGGTAATATAATGCCTATGATACAAGGGGTCCTTTGAAATTAGATGTGAATAAGAATTCCTATGGTTATGAAATTTGTTTGAGATGATCTGGGAAATGGAATATCTAGAATTATAGGCTTCTACTTTTGATACATCACTGTTGTAATGCTTGAGATGGATGGGATTCCACCAAGGTAGTGAGGCCATTGAAAATTCCCACGGTGTATTGAATTTTAATAGTGATATGAGGTGATGGGTAGATGAAATTAATCAATAAAAAATTTATAATCCTGATAGAGATAATAAAAAATCAATCAATCGATTCCTGGGATGCCCCATAGGATATGGTCAATGTGTTTAGTTGTGATTCATGTTCGGGATCCATGAGTTATTGGATACTCGGATGAGATGCCTTATGTTTGAGAGGGTGTTTCCATTAGATTTAATAGGGCCTACATAGTAATTAGGCACACATAAACATGTATATTTCCAAATACATATCCACCTTTTATGTAATTTTGTGTATTCCTTATAGTGTGGAATGCCCATGTTACAACAATGGTGTTTAGAATTCTAGATTGACATGAGTTGGATTACTAGTTTTTCCCCAAGGTATGATTATGATATATGTTGGATGAATGTGAACATAAGCCTATATTCCATACTATAGTGTCCCCTTGTGGTAATGAACCATGCTTAGAGGATTTTCAGCACTCTATGAAGCATATGCAGTCAATCATGATTAAGAACCTGAGAATTTATGATTGTTTTATTTACTTTTAATATATTATTTATTTTTCTATTTTTATTTATTTTTTATTCATAGTGTATCACGTGAACATATTAATTATTATACTAGGTATGTAGTAGACGTTTTCAGTGGTCACATTCTGATTTATGTACTCACACCCTACTCTGGATGACGTTTCACTTGGGTACTCGAGTAGTCTCCACTTGGTTTCACACATAGGATAGTCCTAGGCCTAGTTTAAGATGATCGTGTATGATAACTATTGAATTTAAGGTGATTGAAAAAAATTTAGAACTAGGGTTTAAAAATGATTCGTGTTTAGTATATGTTTTATTTTATTGTATATGTTTCCTCTGCTAAGTGGGCGATTAGTCCTCATATAATATCATGATTATTCATGTCCTCTATTTGATGGATTTTAATTTTTATAGTTGGTTTTTTTATCATGTCCACTTTTTTTATACAGTAGATGATGTTTGGTGATACTATTATGTTATTAAAATATTTTATAAGATGTAATAGCCTCCTCATAGTACCATCTAGACTACAACCACAAGTCAATAGCCTCTATAGTATGAGGATGCATGCAAGATTTCTAGTCTGTCTCAGGTCTAGAACATTAATTAGTGGTTATTAAGCCTAGGATTTGAAAAATATTTTATTATATTGGTTTCCATTCATTTGTTTTACTATTTTGGGATATATTAGCTAGATATTTTAAGAGGCTACTGGAGATTATGGTGGGATCCAAATTGGTGAATCATGAACACATTTTTTAGTGATTAGTCCATGCTACTAAGGGTGGGATTATATTTCTTATTGTGTTATGTTATGATTTTATTATTCACCTCGAATGATGCACATTATGATTGGTTGTGATTTATTATTTATTTTGAAATTTGACCATAAGGGAAAGAGGTATCTCGTGAATCATTATCATCCATTTAGTATTCACGTGAAATATAGGCATTCTATATAATGTTTTTTAAAATTGATGATGAGTTTCCATATACTTAATGTATTGACAACATCTCATACGTTGTATTCATGTAACATAGAAATATTTTCTGAAATATATATTTTAAATAATTTAATAATTTCGATATTTTTAGTTGAAAAAAATAGACTTAATCATACATTACATAAAACCCTAAGTTAAACATGTGTTACATGAAACAACAATTCCATATTTTGTTGCATGCAATGCCAATTTTTAATAAAACACGACATCTTCTGTAAATACTAAAATTTTATATGATGAATATAAAATAGCCCTTGAAATAGTGGGTATGGATATGGATAACAATATTGTGATAATATATGACTTCTATATTTATGTAAAATCATTTATTTTCTTAAAAATTAATTTGAATTAAAAATAAATAACATTTTAAAATAATAGAAATCAATTTTTGATAATATATTTTTATGAAAACAAACATTATTTATCCAAAAAATTAATTAGATAACTTTTTGAAGGATTTTAATTATATATATATATATTAAATATTCAATCAAATTTTTAACATTCATAATTTTTTTGTAGGCATGAGACAAGAATAATTAAATTATAGGAATAAAAATAATGTTTTTCTAAAAAAAGGTTTTATCAGATTTTATGCACATATGTTTTAAAATTAATTTTTTTATTTGTTTGGTATTTTATTAGAAATAGATTAAATTTATGTACTAAATAAAAATTTTAATGTTATCTTGGGGTGATTTTTTGATAATTTTCTAAGAAGATAAATTTTTTATGAAGAGTAAAAAATATTGGTATTTACTAAGAAATTTCACTTCTTTTAAAGAATTTAAAAACATAAAAATTATTCTAATATGGTTTTAAAAATAAATTTAGTACAATTATATATCTATTAATACAATTTAGGTCATTTGGATCATTTTCATATTGGAGTTTGATAAAAAAAATGATTCTTATGATTTTGAAAATTTTTCCTTTGGAAATATACATTCTCATCGCTTCTACAAGATTTATTTGAAAATAAATTCTATAAATTTTGAAAATGTAATTTTTAAAATGGATAAAATATTTTCAATAATAGTAATATATATTTTATTATATTATTAATTTAATTTTCTACCATAATTTATAGTAAAAAAATTTCAAATTTATTACCACAGTAATGGTAAAGAGGGGTTTTAAGCGGCGGGGGGGGGGTAATCTAAAATGATAAGGCTTAATAATGTCGCGAAAATTTTCAAAAACCCATTGGATACAAATATATTTAACTTATATTTATTTTTTTTGATAATTTTTTTACCCTTTTGAAATTTAATAAATGTTCTTACACCTTTTTATTTTTTTAAAATGTACTAGTGGGCCACACACCTCACTTCTAGAAGGCCACCACCTATCATCCCCTCATAATAATTCAGAAACCCATTGTTTTAGTAATGACCTAAAAAATCACTCTATTAATTCTATAACATATTCATATAAGACTTGATTTCGTTAGAAATATATGATAAGAATATTTTTGGTGAAAACCAATAGATGTTGTCTGAAGAAGAGGCAGCATCCCCAACCGAGTGTTTTCATTTATTTATTCCTCCACTTCATTAAATTCATATTTTAAAATGATGTTATAATAACTAAATTATCCTCTATATACTTTTATTTTAAAAATTTAATGAAATAATCTAAATCCTTATTCTCTTTCATTAAATGGTATAAGAAATCATTATTCATGTCTATAGAGGACTACCACCTCGTGAACCATTTTTATTCGATTTCCTTCACCACCTGTAACAACTAGATGTAATGAAGGGTTTATTGTTTATGTGAGATATTAATGAAATTACTATTTTTACGTAACCATAATTCCACATAAACTATCTTAATTTCCATAATGTGAGAATATGATAATTTCATTCTTGTCTACGGAAGACTACCGCCTCATGTAATGATTTGATTCATTATCAACATATTCTTTATGTGGAATGTAATATGGAAATATTAAAATAATAATATTTGATTTATATATGTTATAAATGTGATTATATACTATATATTGTTCTTTCTTTCAATCCATTGAGAAAATGGAATTAACATTAATGTGTATGTACAAGCTACCACCTCCATGAATGGTGTATTTCATTCTATATCTTTAACATTTATCTGTTAGTATAAATAAATATATCACAAAAATATATGGTATTTATATAATGGGTAAAACTATAGATATTATAGAACCATGAAAAAATTATGAGGAACAAAAATAAAATAATTAAAACATACTCAAAAAACAAAGTAGTGATTACCTAAAACATGATTTTAAAATGGAATTATTGGTAAACATGTAATAAAAGGTCACATGTAAATAATATATTATTAGATAAATAATATTACATTTCATTAATATATTTATAATAAAATTATATTTATTATATATTAGGTTTTAATAAATATTAGAGATTTGTTACCTAAGGTAAGCTTTTTTCGTCTCACTTTTATTCTCTTTCAGACAAATGCCATATTCACCACCGATTTCTTTTATGTTATTTATCTAATAACCATGAATTTATTTTATGAATAATATCATAATAATTATGAAGATTTTTATATAATTTCTTTTAAATTTATTTCATGGGGTTGATAGTTCAATGATTTCCAAAAATAGTAAGGGATCATATCTCAATTTTCCTTCTTTGAGACATATATTATATTATGGACTTAACTTATTTTATTAGGATTATATTGTAAAATATCATGAATTTATAAAACATTATTTTATTTAAATTAATTTAAATTTTGGCATCATGTGTTACATGAAATAAAATTTTCCTGGATAGTGTGCCTGACAGAAAACATTGAGTTCATCTTTCATTACACATAATGTTAATTTTTATCGACAATAATATCCTATTAATATTATTATCAAATGTTATGGTTATCACGTAGACAAATGAATGTTGGGTTTGATTTGATTAAATAAAATATGTAAATTCATGGTTTATAAATTTATAAAATGAATTTATTGGTTCTCATTTAATGGTAAATAATAATAAAAAAATATTGAATATATAAGAAATGTTTTTATGAGACATTTTTTATTCACACAATATCGTTTCTATTATTAAATGAAATTAATTATTATTGGTGAATTATTATAATTAATTTTAGAAATTATATATTCAATCAATTTTTTACCTTAATCCAATAAGATTTATTTTTAAGATATTAGAAAAAATCTTGTATTATAATTACAAACTATATTTTTCTAAAAAGTTGTTTTTCATATTTTATGTTGTTTTTAAAAATTATTTTCAATAAATATTAGAAAATTGATTTGGGAAAATAAAAAAAATTAAAACAATAATTTTGAAATTATCTTAGGATCATTAGTTTTTAATTTTTAGAAAACATAAACTTTTCTGCAAATAGTGAGAAATACAGGTTTTATTATAAATTTTAATTTCAATCAAATATTTTGAGAAGATAAAATTATTTTAGGATGGGTTTAAATGTATAATTAGATCAATTTTATATGTATTAATCTAATATTTGTATGGATAATAATTTTCAAATTGAATTTTTTGATAAAACCCATTTGAAATTTTGAACATTTTGTAATTGAAGACCACTTTCTCATCGCGTCAGATGAATTAATTTTAAATTAATTTCTCCCACTTATATGATTTAAATTTGGAAAAAAAGGATTCCATATTTGGAATTATAATAATTTATAATATCTTATAATATATAACATAATTTTTATAATAATTTTATGTGATAAAAGTTAAAATTAATCACCCCTACTATGGTAAAAACGAGTTTACGAAGAGGTTAAACTTAATATATAAAGGATAAAAATACATAGAAAATTGTACAATACACATTTTCTATAAATATTTCAACCTTATTACCTATAGGATATAAAATTTTCCATTATTATATCCTTGTGACATTGAAAAAATGTGGGTGGAATTCGTTCTTTTCATAAATTATAAGTGTGCCTATCAACACACTTATAAAAGGTTAACGCTCTTCTATCCTCTCTACACATTCAAAACATTTTTTATAAAAAAATATATTTCCATATAACTTATCCATTTACATAAAATAGTATTATAATAATTTTTTCCATAAATCTATGTATGTAATGATTTTGTTCAAAATCAAAAGAAGTTCTCTAAAGGAAGGTAGCATTCTTGAACGAGATATTTTATTTTATTTCTTCCCCCGCCTACTATAATTATTATATAAACATTAAAATTTAGCAACATAAGTATATTATATATAAACTCATTTTTTTATGTTATGTTCATTAAATATATATATATATATATATATCTTAATAATAATTCCTCAAAAGGGTAACTAAATATATGATCATGTGTAAGGAGGACTACCCCCTCACAAACCTACCAAGTTAGTTTTCCAAAAATGATTCACATTGATTGTTATAATGTTTAATTTATATTAAATATATTATTTTTATACAATTATTATACTTATGGAATTGTTATATCATATAAAAATTCACTGACATGTGGGTTTAACAGAGCTATAATTCTAAATGAATTAAAACCTTTTCATTTGGTTGATGGGTTGTTATTTTCACTAGGATTTACAATGAAATTTCTAAATTTGGAACACCTCAATGTGTTTTTCTATATGTTATTTATTTCCCAAGAGGTTTCTTGGGTGATCCATCAATTTTTGGGTGAATCAGATTCTAAAAACTCAAAATGGAAGATGTTTGGTAAGGGTACATGGGTTGCCTGAAATAATGTGGCCCCTTAACAGCAAAATGTGTGACTTGTGGAGGTGAGTAAATGTGGTGTGAACAATTTATTCAAGGTATTATCCTACCATAAACCTATCTATCATGTTTAGTTACACATAACAAGTTACTAGGAACTCTTCATCACATGTTTGGTGCACGTTTAGGGTAACAGTGCGGCTCAAATTGTGTGAGGTGGTTTCCTAAGGAATGGGTCTCGCACGGTTGGCACATGGTTTGGACAAACTATTTTTCTAACCAATGAAACCTATTTTTTATGAGTAAAATGACAATTTTTTCCATAATGAGTATTAAAACTCAATTCTTATTTCTTTCCTCCTCAAGAACCCATATGAGGCTCCTTCTTGGTGCCAAGGGATCCTCTTATAGCCTATACTAGGATTTTCATGATCTCTTTTGTCCATCATCGGAATCAATCACTGTAATTATCTATGGATCCACATAGATAAGATATAAATTCCATTTTTTCTTCATTTAATCTCAAAATTATTTAGTTATCAAGGTGTATGCTCATTTGACCTATTTTCCAGTCGGGATGTCCATTTCATAAATTTCATCCAAACCGGACCAAATCAGACCTCAATTTTGGATGAGTGGAACATCCAAAGCATGAGGCAGGTGGTTTGTGGGATTTTTCTCACTTTTATGTGATTTAATAAATATTTATACTGTACAACATAGAATCCTGTTATGTATGTTTCATTAACAGTTGTTTTATTCAATTTAAAATGGTTTACACATCATTTAATACACTCAATGATCATTGCTAATTAATTTGGGGATTCCAACCCTAATTACAGACACCCCTTGGGGTTCCAACATTATTTTCCCTATTATAATTAATTTATTAATATTCTTGTATTCATTCTAAGTCATCATCTTGGAATATAAAATGATATTTCACATGTGGGTTGTCCTAAATTGTTAATAGAACTTCTTGGGTTCCTTTTGGATCCCTTAAAAATTTAATTTCCAAGTTAATATTTTTTATTAAATTATTTACTAAAGTAAGTTTCATTATAACATAAGTATTATATGCATGTTTATGGTTAATTAATTAATTATTAAAAATGACATGATTCTATAATAATACCCATTGAAAGAGGTATAGTATATTTGAAATTATAAAGTGATGGGAAGTGGTTTTTATTAAATGGTTTCTTAAAATAATTTTTTTAACTTTTTAATTAGATGCATGTTAATTATTAAATGAATTATTTATTAACAATTAAAAGTTTTAATAATAATACCCCTTGAAATTGGTTCACTATCTTAAAAATTATAAAGGGACGGGTAGTGTTTTAAATTGTACTTGGCATGATTGTTTGGTGTTTTCTCTATGTATGATGTCATTGTTTGTCTAGAGGAATGTTTTGTACATGGCCTATTTTAAATTCTATATGGATTTTACACCCATTCAATATAAATATTAAATGAACCCAAGAATATCCTATGTTTTAGGAATGTTTTATAAATTTAAATTCTATCTTTATAAATGTAATTCTCCAATGTAGGTAAAGTCACATTTTGACTAAGGAACCTTCTACATGCCTTATTGACTAGTGATAAAAAAATTACGTGATTTTTTTGGTTAAATAAAATAGTCAATTATTATAAGATGACTTACGGGATTTGATTAAATTGTGTTAATAAAATGACTTGATTATATTAAAACTCTTTATGTGAAATGAAAGGTAAATTTTTGTAAGTCCACACTATTAATTTCATGATTATGTGAATGATAAATTGAATTACAGTATATGTAACTCTATTATATATAATGGTCTCATTAAATGAAGAGCATGAGAGGTATTTACTCAATTATTGTATTATAAATATGATGATTCCATTATACATGTTTGATAAATTCAAATAATGAGGCGTATTTCCTCAAGTAAGGATTATTATAAATATTATTATGCCTTGATATAAGCTATGGAATGATGGTAAGGGTTATCTTTAGCATGGCGGAATAAAACTCCCTTACATCGAGTGTTGATAAAACTTTCTTGCACCGGTGATGCTATATGGGAATTTGGATTTACGAACCAAGTTCCATGATTTGATTATTAACATGATTACATAATCACCATCTTGAGTTTTGGGCATAATGTATCATATCTATTTTTATGAATTTCTTGAAATCCTTCTATTTTTATTCATTTATTATAATCCCCTTTTAATGGTTGAAGGGGAACCCTAAAATGACCCAAAATCTTATATGACATTACACAACCATATGTATTTAGAAGAATTTATCCAGACTATAACTACCTGGAACTTCCCCTCCATAGTTTTTATATAATGATTTCATCTCTCCACCTTCAAATGAATGTTCGTCTAGGCTTCCAGTGAAAGTATAGGATAGTATTGATGTCAATTGTCATAACCCCTCATTCTTACAAATTCATTATCTCTGCTTTGTTGAATGCGCATGTTCTGAATCCTCATCTAGATTGTTCTCCTTGTAGAGTCTTCTAATCCCATTGGAGTACAATATCATGTTGATCGATAGACTTGCAGTGTCTCGAAGGACTTGAGGTGGCCCAAAGTCCTTGAGGATGCCTAAAGGCCTTAAAGGGCTCAAGGATCAAATTGGTGGTCTGAAATCCCAAACGTATTAATAGTTCTGGCTAATATAGTACAAAATATTATCTACTACAGTACCTTCTACACTACCTACTATAGTGATGCTATAAAAACCTAGAAATATTTCTTCATCTAGATTTGATCTCGGGACTCTTGGGTGCACTTTATAAGTCCCCACCAACCTGGATGAGACTCTTGTGTGGCTCACACTCTATTGGGATGTACGGAATGTACACTATTTATTGATCATATCAGCTTATTCAAACTGATTATTGATTATTGAGTTACGCCCAGGTCCATCCAACACCTATTATTCTTGGTATATTCCCTATATACATCCATACATACTTAGTTAATATAGGTGTATTCAATATATAGGTAAACTATATATATAATTATGAATATATATTGTTCCTGGTCAAATAAAATAAAATAATGATCCAAAGTTTGTATAGCCATGAGATGTACTTTATTAACATGATTGGTCTAGTATTTATTTATTTATCATTTTCCTTTCATTCATAAAAGATGTAAACTATTTTACTTCTTATTCACGAGCTGTATATAGTTGTGAAAAACATGTGTTGTAACCTACTGGGGTTTATATCTCACTCCCTACTCAGGATTCCATTTAACAAGGGTAACCGATTATAAATTATGTTCATAGAACCATGGTTGATTGTTTATGCTAACTTTCAATTACCTTATCATTAGGAGCACATGGACAAGATGGATAACAGGATTCTCATGGAGATCACCCATTGTGATTTTTATTTCATTTAATTATTCTAATACAGTACTTTTTCCTTTTATGTGACTATCATTTAAGTTTATATATCATCATCTAGGAATTTAGGCATTTCTCTATATTAGCAATGGACATCTTTTATATTTAATATATATTATTCTTATGTTGATGTGTCTTTCTTTCATTTATCACTACTTTAGGTATTTTATGTTATTTACTCTCTATTATACTATTTTTCTACTCTAATCCTGACATTATTGATTACCCACTATCACCTTATAATACATTCATTGAAATTAGACCACCTCTAGCATATGGGGAGGCTTACTTGAGGCCACGTTCCCATCCTTTCCGACTACCACCTTAGTGGTCAATCAGGCTGAGACATCACAAAGTGGTCTCAGGGCCTATTTTTCATTTTTCATACTATTTTGGGCTACTGGATAGGAGACTAGAAATATGTTAGAGCTTGGTAAATATCAATTCCTAAGAGTGATCAACTAATGTATGGGGAAATTACTATGTGTCCATGGTGGGATTCTTATTCATTTTGTTTTCTATTACAGTTGATTTGATTTCACCTTGTGTGAATAGTGTATTTTTCACTAATGGTTTATTTGTGAATATTATGGAATCATTATCCTTGTCCTTTTATGTAAATGATTATTCAATATATACATAATTATATGCACATAGAAATTAAAATTACATGCATATTCCATGACATGCAGTTGGATTTTTAGTTTTCTCATTGATTTGGTTGTCCAACTTAGTGATATTTCATACATTTTTTTCCTTTATCATGCCTAATATTATAACATTATTAACTTATTATATACCTTATTCCTTTCTATTTAGCATGACCTCTATGTTTAATTTTTAAAACTACATGATAGTTTTGTTGATTATATGCAATTAGTTCAATTGGATGATTTTATTGGCTGTGATTAAATGGGAAACTACTTTTAGTTGTAAGGTGTATGGGCTCCCTATAATTAGGAAAATGTGGCACATATACTCAAAACAACTATGGAACCCTATATAAATATCTATAGCTGGTTGATATAATGGATAGGATTTTTGTATTCAAACATTCATAGTGATTTTTTTGTCAAATGGGATCCAAATGCCAACCTATAAAATGTATGGGCACTTTATAGAAGGTTAGATAGACATAAAATTAACTAAAACTTGATATGTGACAATGAAATGTTATTAAATAGTTTTAAAATGTAAAAAAATATTAAATTTAATAAAAAATTATGTGTTTGGATTTGAAAAATTCCTTTGACATTTCCACACGGGCATGGTGATCATGTCATTAGCTACTAAAATTCACAATCGGACCCATATAGGTAAATCAATGCATGTTTCTAATTAAGTAATCATTTATAGTTGTTTTAAAACCTTAATAATTAAGAAATATATTTTGGGTTGCATTCCGATAAGCCTAGGTCAGCTTAGAGGGACCCTCGTAGGTCGCCTTTTCTGCCATAACATAAAGAGTAATTAACATGATAAATTTTCTAATTATGATTGGATGTAAATAATTGATTATGTTTTTAAAAAAGATATTTGATATGTATTTCCTTTTTTCATCTAATTTTTAGATAAATCAAGTTCAATGTTATTTTTTTTATAATTTGTACTTGTTTTCTTGTTTTATTAATTTTAAATGAATAATGATTCAAATTGAGTAAATGTAACGATATAAAAAGGAACCTGAGGTGGTTTACCTTATTTTAAAAATCGTGTAATGATTGTTTAAATTATTCTTTGAGTTTCCTTTTAATGTAAACATGATCATTTTCCATAGGCCCTTCTATTTTTTAGTCAGGTCTTAAATTATTATTGAAGGCCTAATTACTTTCTATTAGCGTGACCTAGTGATTGGTCGGTACTTATGAATTTTATGGGGGATGACATGAGGAATTTATTACCCGTAGATAATAAATTTTCTACTTCATGTGGTGAGATTTTAGATGTATAGAGGTATTCATTTGTCATTTTCCCATGTAGGAATCTTATCTTCTAGATGACACCATTGTTTGGATGGGTGATCATGGTATTCTTAATATTTCTAATGGGTGTGTGCATCAAGTTATTCCTAGTTTCAGAAGGATAGACATGGAAAGGTCCTGGTCAACCACCTTTTGTGTCATGTGAACCCATCTTTTTCCTCAGTACTGGATGACATGATGTTTTATCATCCGGGTTAGTAGTCATACGATTCAATGTGACATTAAGCTAGTTCTCATCATAGGACATTATATTCTTGAATGCATAGGCCTGAAAAGCCTATGGGTTGTATTCAAGATGTTTTATATTATTTATAAAACCATGGGGTAGTATGTGTTGGTATATTTGGTACCCACCATGTTTCTAGAAGTTGTAATAAATCAGTGGACTTTGGTTGTATTTATGAGCATTATGTTGTTCAGTACGTTTTTAGGTCATCTTCGGAGTAGAGTGACTTGGGATTTAGACAAATCAATTTTCTTCCAATCCTCTGGATGAATTCTTATATAATTGATTATTTTTAAGTTCATCTTAGGTTACTTTTTTATTTCCTTCAAAATGCATAGATGTGGTGGCATGGAGATCATGACTCGGAGGGGTGACACGTGTTCATTTATGGTGGTTTTGATCTAGTGTGTTATGGGTGGATAACCTATCACTTCTCCTAACAACTATGAAACACCTATAATGGGAAGTTTCATGTTCGTTCTTTTGAATTTTTCTATTTAGGTAGAAAGAACACAGTTTAGGATACCATTTAGAATGGTTACTTCCACATCTAACTTCCTTTGGGAATTTTAAATTTTAAATCATGTTATTTTGTGCTCAAAATCATGATGTTGATGTGGTTGGCTATGTATGATACCTTTAAGAAACACTATTAGTCTTCAATGGAATTTGGTGGTTAAATATTTAAGGATTTTTGGATTCATAGGCTTGTGATGTGTCAATGATGATGCATCGATTAGTGATGTTGATTTTCATTCAATTGGTTGACTAGTAGGGGCTCATCAATTCTTATTTTCATTTTCTTAGATGGTTTGAAGCAGTTAAAATCCTATTAGTTTACACTTATGAAAGAGAAAAGCATGTACCCTCTCTTGATTTCATCCCTGATGCACTAATGGAGCATCGGTATTACACTATTGAAATTTTTTAAAATGTGTTAGACATACTATGTGATCTTTATCTCAGTTTTGTGTAGGATGTGTGGTCTTAATCATGGAGTGGTTAGTCCTGAGTGATACCGAGGTTCCCATGTAAGAATTCCTTGGTTGAATCTAGAACATGTGTCAGTTCCTTTGATTGGATCTTCTGAAGGATGCCCCTCTAGGCTCATCCAATGATCTGATGTTGACATCATGTATTTTTACCGATGTTTCACATGTAAACATGGAGTATTAAAATTCTTTGTATAGTTCCTTAGAAACCTGTTTAATAAATATGAGGTTGTATGAGGATTGGTGTCATGATCAGAGGTTCTTTTTAATGTGTGATGAATTCTAGTGGGATATATATGGGTTACACCCTTTTTAATGAGAATACATGACAACATAAATAACTAGTTTATGGTTGGATTTGGGAAAGTCACAATGTTCTATTTATGGGATTCGGTGAATGTGATTTTTGTAAATTCATGATTCCATGGAGGAGAGAACTAAGGTTCATTTTATAATACTCTAAATATCTAATATGGGAGTTTCAAAAATGGTCAGCTGGAGGTGGATTGATTAATGGATCTTCATATTCAATCGGTATGGTTAGGTGGAACTGTTTTAATGAATACTATAATGTTAAGGAGAGTTAGGTGTAAAGTTCTATAGTTTCTTTAGGGAAATCATGTGCGACCAATTTTAGTTTGGTCGATTAGGATTTGAAAATTTCATTAGATTATGGTTTATATTTTGATCTCATAAGTAATCGGGTACACCAACTTAATAAAATTAGGCCTCGAGTGTTATTAGAAATCATAGGGAATGCTTCATTGGAAATTCTAATTGTAGAAGTGTCTTGGTTCATAATTGGCCATTTCTAATGTTAGAATCCCTTGGGGGGAGCACCATCGGTCAAATAGTTAATGAGATCATATTGTGAATGTGTTTCTAGCATAAATAGACTCAGGTAAACATTGTTTTGGTGTTTTTATTGAAAAATATTGTTGGATTAGGTTTTTATTGCATAAGTTATGTATTATTAAGTGAGTGCATGTATGTGCATTAAGCATCTCAAAACAAAAAAACAACTATATGAACGAGACTACATGACCCTTATAGGTTGGGTGATGTTTTATTTGTTCCTAAAGGAATATCGAGGATGATAAGTACTTTGTTGGGGATTTTTTAATGACCCATGTTTTGAGCCAAGGTATAATTCCAATGGAATTTGAAATTTTGAATTTCGTTGATGGGTTTTTTTTATGAACCGAGAATCAGAATGAAATTCCACAAGTTTGATCTCCTCAATGTGATTTTTGAGATGTGGTTGTAGTCCTGAGTGGTTTCTTGTTATCTTCTTATATTTTTGGGATAATCAGACTCTAGAAACTAAAAACGGAAGAGGTTTGGTAAGGGCACACTATTTTTTTTGAAACCATTTGTCCCCCAGCAGAAAACCATGCAACTTATGGATGTGTGGAAAGGTGAAGGGCATGGGCTGCACATGATGTTCATAAACATTAAACCAAGCATGCACAATAAGTTCCACATAGGTAATACCAATTTACTATTAATCTCTTATTTTGTTCATGGTTAGGTTAACCATGTTGCTGAAACTATGCGAGGTTATATCCTATAGAATGGGGTCCACACTGTTGGTGTACGGTTTGGATAAAACCTGCGGCCCAACCATGCGACTTAGTTTTTAGGGTTATAATGACCATTTTACCTTAATGACTTTTAGAACTCATGTTTTATTTCAATTAACCACCAACATTGGAGTGAGGCTCCTCCCAAATTCCATAGGATCCTCTAGAACTCTTTTTTTGTTCTTGTTTGATCTCCTTAACCTGTAATTGGAATTAAATTCCATCAATATTTATTAATATTCATTCGTATTATCTAGATTCATTTTTTATCATTATTTATTTAATCTCCTGTTGAATTTTTTTCAAGTATCAAGTTGATTTTCCCTATTTTCAGGGATGATGTATGTTTCATAGATTTATTCCAAATCAGACCAAAACAAACCTTGATATTGATTGAGTGGAAAGTCATAATCACTAGGTAGGTAGTATATGACTTTTTCATCACTTTTTAATCATTAATTAAATAGTGGTGTTTCAATACTTCTAGCCTTTTTTGAATGTTTATTTAAAAGAGTATTCTTAAATTTAAAACGGTTTACACACCACTTAATACATATATTGAATGTTTCTAATTAATTTTAGGATTCCACCCATTATTATGAACATTCCATGTGTGTGTTGGCTTTATTTTACCTATTGTATGAATCCCTTATATGCATAAAACATGGAATATAAAATGATATTTCCCTTGAAGGTAGTCCCAAATTGTTAATACCTCCTCTTGGGTGTCATGTTGAACCCTTATAAATTGACTTTCTATATTGGTATTTTTTATTAAATGATTCCTTAATGTATGTTTGGTTATGATTTTAGTGTCTGATGCATGTTTATACATAAATAAATTGTTTTTTAATAGTGAAAATATTTATAATAAAACCTCTTGGATGAGGTACATTGTCTTCAAAATTATTAAGTTCTGGATAGTGATTTAAATAATGCATGGATTGATGCTTTGGTGTTTTTATTATTCTTGAATTAATTTTTTTTTGGAATAATTCTTGTTTTGTACATGTCACATGTTGATGTTATAAGTGGAGTTTCCATCCATTAAATATAAATGTTAAATGAACCAAATCACCTCCAATGTTCTTGTCCTATTTTATAAATTGAATGGATTCCTTTATAAATTGGATTTTCCCTAGTAGGTAAATGCTATTTTTGAACAAGGAACCTTCTAATTGCCTCATTGATCCTTGATAAAAGTGTCACATATATAAAAATGTCACATGTAATGTTTGATTAAATTAAATGTCTAGTCATGCTGGGATTCCATCCTTGATTGGATTAAATGGTGTAAATTAAATGACATTATTGCACTAAACTATTTTTTAGAAATGAAAATTAAATGGTAGTAAGGAAATTCCATTTATTTCATTCTTAAGTGAATTATAAAATGAATTATATTAAATGGAACACCCTTGTTTATGATGGTCTTGATAACTAAAGAGAATCAGTGGTATTTCCTCAAGGATTGTATAATAAATATAATGATTCCCTTATAAGGTCTTGATGATTGAAAATCATGATAGGTATTTCCTCTTTCCATGTTTATTGTAAATATTATTATGCCATGATATAGGATGTGGAACGATGGTAAGGATTCTTTTAAGCATGGAAATATCATGCTCACTTACATCAAGTGTTGATCATGAAATCTTACAGCAGTGGTACTATATGGGTGTTGTGATTTAAATTCCCTGTTTCATGATTTGAGTGTTAACATAACAACACATTCACTATCCTGAGTGGCATCCATCATGTCTCACACACTATTGGGATGTAGGGAATGTACACAATTGCTTGAGATTATAGGATTGTTCATACTAGTTATGGATGAATGAGTTACACCCCAGTCTAGGAAACACCTTGTATTACATGTATGTAGCCACCTAGTCTGTATGTGGATGGTTCATATAGGTGGATTCAATATATAAGTAAACTATATATATAATTATTAAAATATATATAGTTCCTGATCAGGAATTGGTTCTAGATGTGAGCCAAATCAAGTAGAGATTCCGAGTGTGTTTTAGGAACTTGATTAGGCTGGTATTTATTTATTCAATATTATTATGTAATGAAAATTTCTAGAACACTCTTTTACTTATTATTCAAATACAAGATTCATTTTTAGACACCATGGTTGGTGACCTACTTGGATTTATTTATCACACACTTTTTGGTCCACCATTGAACTAGGGTACCTTAGTAGAACATATGATCACATAACCATGGTTGATTACTTGTGCTGACATGCTTGTACCTAGGAGTTTGAAGCACAAGAATAACATGGAGCATGAGATTCCCATGGAGATCGCCCATGAGGATTTTTTTTTTCATTTCCTTATTTGGGAAATGTAATGTTTCCTACTATAGATATACCTTTATAGATTATGTATCATCATTTGGGAATGTATAAATTGTTCTAAAATAGATATGGACATTATATATATTCATCTTATATTATTCTTCTGATGTTTTTTTTTATTTTATTTATTAGTGACACTGATTTTTTCAGTTATTTATTATCTATTGTACAATTGTTCTACTATGATCATAATTGTATAGTCTCCACACTATCATCACCATGGACCCACGCTACAAGTCTAAAGCCTTTGGAATATGTGGAGGCATGCTTGAGGCCATTTAACCCACTAGTATGACTACCATATTAGTTTTTAGTGGGCTAGGATGTCATAATAAATTTTTTTTACTTTCCATTTTTTTAATCATATGATAGTGTCACTCGTGTTTATCGAATAATACTACCTCACTATGAGAGTTGATTTGTTATTCACATATTCATTACATGGGGTGTAAAAATGGAAAATTTAATTAACATATGTGATATCTATGACCATATCATTTTTATGGAAAATTAAAATCACATCTAACTTATTAACATTCAAATTGATGTAAAACAATAACGTCACTGGTGTGTATGGAAGACTACCGCATCACTAACTGATGTAATGTTTTTTTCATTTTTATTTTACATGGATGGTAATAAGGATATATTAAATGAATATATATGATACTTTTTTATAAATATATATAAATATATGATGTATTATATATAATAAATAATAATTATTCTATATGGGTGATATATTATTTTCCATTCTTATATTCTATCTATCGAGAAAATGGAAACAACGTTAATGTGTACATATGACCGACCATCTCAATGAACGTTCTATTTAATTTTTAATAAATAACATTAATATATTCATATAAATCCACATATAATTAATATATATGTTACTTATATCATTTTTAACATTCTATAAATTATGGAACCATGATCTAAATTAGTGGACCAAGAATACCAAACCAAAACATAACTGAAAAATGAAATAGTTATTACCCAAAGCATAATTTTAACAAGGAATAGTTAATAAAATGGTATTTAAAGGTAATTAATAAAAAATAAATGGTATGATAAACATTATTGTGGTTCTATAACATCTTTATAATAATCATATATATTTTTTATATGGTGTTTGGATGTGTATGAAGTACGTCGACACATAAGGTAAGGGGATTTATTGTCTGACTTTTACTTCTACGAGGATTATTTTATATCCACAACTTGTTCAATTTGTGTACTATATATAATAACTTAATAAATTTTTATAAATTTTTATTGAACCATCCAAATGGGGATCATGTCGTGACTACCCCATGTCAAACTCCAATAGGCCAGGGGATGGAAACTAGCGCAGAGTAGGCCTATCTCACAAATGGGAGGCATTGCCCTTAAACTTGTACGCATGGAGGCAACTGCAATCCCACAAATGTTGACAAGTAAACACTAAGTAAACCAATCTTTCTAGTAAGACAACCACTTAGAGTAATAATACAAAAATAAATTTAAATGGGTGAATATACAAGCCCAAAAAAATGAAAACTATAAACAAATGAGTACACCATTCTTTATTAGCTCATCAGAAAAAAAACACTATATGAAGGGTAGGTGAAGGGATGATACCTATATCCATAGAAATATGCCTCATCTATTGGATATCACTGAGAACTACATGTTCCCGGGTCACCAAGGTCTCTATCAAAGCATCGGTCATCTTCACAAGACATGATATGTGACGGAAAGGCCTGTGCAGGGGTGAGTAAAATAGTAATCTGTAAGGACCCCAACCCCTAAAGGTAAGACCACAATGAAAAGACCAGAAAGGAATGTACACATGAATTATTGTTACCTCACACATGTATAAAACTAAAGTATGAAAAAAATACTATTAGACATATCACATAACACCTAGTACTATTGATTTACTTAGACCTGCTGAGTTGCATAGACATCCTGTGTTACATAGACCCAATGAGTCACTTATACCCAACGGGTTACATAGAACTAATGAGTCACATAGACCGACAGAGTCACTTAGACCCATAGTCATAGACTTCTCTTCATAGCCGACCATAGGATTTTGGCTCGTAGCATGCTTGTTCTGGGAGAACCTACCCCTGAAGCCAAAGGTCATATTTCGACTTCCATGAATACCCACATAGAGTATCTCAAAAGGACCATGTATTAACAATTGTTCCAATTACAAAAACATCTCATCAATCAGATGTACAATTGGATAGTTATGGGTATTTTTAGTGAAAAGGGGGCGGGGGTCCATGTCCGGTCTGACCTAGTTAGAAAAATATGATCTAACCCGACCTGTCAGGTTGACTTGGTCCAATTTTGCTCCGCCTTCCAAGACCAGCCCCTGGAGTGGACCAATTTCTCCACCCGAGACATGGTAGGTGTGGCGTCCCAACCTAACGAACACAGTTGACCACTATGGGGCCCACCCATGGCGGATGTCGTAGGTCCTACACCGCGGTCCTACTAGAGAGGGCATCCCAACTGTGTGATAAGGACCGCCGGCCGCATGTGTCATGGCCCACGATCAGCCACCTACTGGTGGCCCATACTCACTGCATGTGGCATTTTCTACAGGTTCCTCCACCACCATCCTTCCCAAACCATCGGATCCCATGCGAATGGTCCTCCACCTAGCACCTCCAACTCTTGCGGCCTCCTGTCACTGGTTGATGTGCCACTTCAGTCCTTCCTGGACTGTAGATTTCCAACATCGTCGGCCTTCAAACTGGTATCCAGGATCGTTGCACCATGAGAAATGGTAAGAACGTAATATTTCCCAAAACGGATGAATATAGGCCTTGTTAGTGTCATCCCCGATCCATCCATGTTAGATTTCAAACCAAGGAGAGTTTAATAAATCTAATCATGGTTCTCATCAAAACATGGATGAACCCGATTCAAAACCCCATAATAAAAACAATCTAACAGAAGCGATTAATATGTGGGTTGATCAGTGTCCGTCGCCCAAATCAAAGAATAGGTAAAAAAGAAATCAATTATAAATAAACCCCTACCTTAAAAATTGGATTGATCACTTGTGAATAATGAAGCCTCATCTTTCATTCATCAATACATGATCCTAAATCCATCATTATTAGTGTAATCCTTCAAAGAGGAAGGGAGTTCATTATCATTGGCCATTCCTCATTCATCATTGCTCTTCATTCACCAACAAAATTCCTTCAATTCTTCAGATAAAACTCTAGGATTCTCTCTTGATCTCGTATCCCTGATAATCTATTAAATTCTTGAAATGTGTTTCAGTATTACTGTTACACTTAGTCACAGTGTCATTAAGATGATTCATTTATGAAAAGAAATAACTGACTAGTTGTTGCATTGGAGTGAGGAATTTCTAATAATTGGGAATCTAGATTCTTTTTAATCATTTAATTTCAAAAATTATTATTTATAAAATGGTTTATTCACATAATACTCCTCTATAATTGAAATTATGGGGTTTTCAAAATGAAATTACCCTTAAATAGGTTTCTTTTATAGTATTGGGTTTTATTTTGAAACCTTTCAGACATAATTTTACTATACTTAGGTTTTATATGTTTGGATTATCCATTTATTATGTTTAAAGGCTATTTTAATTTCATGAGATTAAATGAAAATACTGAGTTTATCAATTATGTGGTTTATTTAAAAATTATTGAATAGTCTCTAGTTTCAGGTAAAATGTTTGGAAGAAGATTATTGTATTCCTCATATTGCCAGTTGTTACCATTCTCTATGTGAAGTGTGAATAATTATTGTCCCACTTGATGTTTTGGAAATTTAATGTGTTGAATTATGTTAAGAAGAAACTTCTATTATATCCCAATTACTGAAAAAAGTTTGTTCGTTTGGGTATTATGGTTGATAAATACTATTTTTCTAAGATTTTAAGGGTTCCTCAAGAGGATTTGAATCCTAGGTACACTGTATGATTGGGTGTTGAACTTTTTATATGATCTATGAATACTTTTGTAGTTGTTATGATTTTGGGTATCCATTTTTTACGTGTGATAATGGATATCTTCTTGGGGTTTTCCCACAGAAATTGGCAATTCTCATGAGTTTCTATGTCCCTTGTTTCCTTGTTTATCACTTTGCATCTTGTTATTGGGGATATCATGGTTGTGATAGCTATGTCATGACATTTTACATAGTGTTTGTCACATGGTCATACCCATGTTTATTAATGGGAAACTAGGTTTCATTTGATGACCTGATGGATGAAACAATACATCAATGAAACAATTGTTATCTGTTGGAAAAAGAGAGCCATCGTGTTGAATATTTACTATTCCAAATTAAAAAAGATGTATTTTTAGGATCAAAGACTATTTCCAAATAATTCTTTATAGAGTAATGTTTCTTTTGAACCATATATTTTTTATGATAGGTGAATTGGATCTAGTTTCTTTGATTGTTACTTCTCATATGACCATTGAGGTTTTTTTAGTCGATAATCCTTGGAATATCATTGTACATTTTCAATTTACATTTAGGATTGATCCAGTCTTGTCTGGGATGGTTTTACCTAGTAATAGAATGATAATTAAATTTTTTATCTATTAAAATCATGGTGTTTTCCTTGGATGAGTTTTATAACCTTAGTCACCATGTTGAATATCTATTTTACTTAAGTTGTTTCTCATTATTGCACCATTTTAGACTAAGTATAACTTTAGGGAGAACTGGGCCATGTATCTTTTCATTTGAGAGCCTTAGGATGAATATACTCATAACTAATAATACTTAATGAGTTGATTGTGTGTTCAACTCTATTCCCAATAATGATTCATGCTAAATATATATGAGTTATGATAATTTTTTTCATGAAGCATCAAGAAAGGTTTTGGGATGTTACATGTAGAAGGAAATATAGGTGATAATAATGAATTTATCCAATTAAACCCTTATTAAATGAATTTATCAGACTATTGACTTTAGTAGACAGTAGTTATACATGCTCTTAATATATCATACCAATACCTCTTTAAAGATCAATTTATAACATATCAAGTCATAGGAGCCTAAAGTATATTCTCAAATAGAAAAATATAAAACTAAAATAGAGGTTTTTGGTTGAATATCATAAAATATATGGTATATAAATTGCATAGGCTCCCAGAATAAAGAAATTTGATCATGAAATCCTTGAGCAAGAAACTTATTAACTTTTGAAGTGGAGGAATCAGTTGGGGGAATAGTCCTCAGGGAACCTATTTACAATGATTCTATTGGATGTGAATGATATTGATTAGTATGTGTACATAACAAGTGAGAAAGTTGGTTCTACATTGGAGGATTTGAATTATGAGGTTTTTGGTTGATACTTTTATTTTTGGGATTCCTCAGTTTTCTTTTCTTGATTTCTCGATGGTACTTTGTGCTTCTATAGGCAATTGGTTGTTTTTATTTATCTGATATAGGGGTTGATGGATGGTGAACATTGGTCTAGTAAGTCTATGAAATCTATGTTTATGATTACCTTTCACAATATGAGACATCAATATGGGTGTCCTGACATGAAATCGTCAATTGTAAAATTCATTTAGTGATTCATTTCATATTAGATAATTGATGTTGAATAGCATATAAATGAATTTTTATTATATCCTTTACCCATTATGTGTTCAATATGGGATAAATCACATATGGACTTCATGATTTAATTACCATGGACTCATTATATAAACTATATGATTTGGGTGATCATTTATCATATTACAATTCTTGTAGTTTCCTTCCAATTTAGGAGACGATAATTTAGAGAACATGAAAATTTATATATACAAAGTATATGAAACTCTACAGAGTACCTTCATATTTATTTTCTATTAGATAAATATGCTACATATCTAAATATTGGTGAATATTATAAGATGGGGTGTGTTCCCAGTTGAGGTTGAAAATGATGTACTAACTTAAAATAGATGGATATGTTAGATGAGATATATGTTTTATTATGAATATGCCTTGGGAAATCTCTCTTGAATTCAAAGATAATTATTGATATAATCTGACCATTTATAGGATTTTCTATAGAAATAGTTATCAGGATTTGAAAAAATGTTTCCCTTCAATAATTTTATGGGAATACTTACTGATATCATTTTTGTTGTCAAGAGTTGGGTGGACATTATATTTTTGAAATAATTCTTCTCTAAGGGAGACAAATACAATGGGTTACTTTGATAGAGGATTGAAATAACTATAAGACACTAAAGAATATTTTCATAATGTTTCCATCATATGATCGTACTGAGATATTTGATATGGGTTTTATACAAATCCCTCCAAGGTTTGATTATTATTGTTTGGGAAGACAACTATATTACCATTATGGTATGTTATCATAGTTTTTAATGTTGAACATCTTGGATTGGTAACATATCATTTTAATTTACCATCATGTTTGACATTATTAATGAATAGTTTCAGGTTTCCCAAGTAAATTCATATTAGTTTCATTTGTTCCACATGTTATGGTGGGAGGATTTAGATCTCTAGTTGAAAACTCACTGGTAGTATTACCATCATTGGGTGTGGATCAGCAGGATAAGGGTGAATATATGGTACAACATTCTATTTCTACTTTGGGTTATGGAAGTGTAGATTTTCATTACCATGGGACATGGGAGTATGAGATGTTGGTGATATATAAATGACCTTATATTTACGTGAATATAGTATCTTGATAACTTTAGGGGTATATAATGTTTTATGTTGTGGAGAATTAAGAGACCCTTTTTGTCATAAGAACATATTTTTTGAGAGTTCTAGCCACATTTTTTTGTTTTAGAGGATTTCGGGAGTTGGGGTTCAAAATGTTTTAAAACAAAAATATTGTAACTTAGCAAACATTTTTGGAACTGTGTTAGTATCGATTGTATGGTATCCATGTGATGGAGAGTGTAGGGATTATAATGATGTTAACATATGGTATGTATGGTATGTCTAACCATGTGGATATTCCTAGGTAACCATGTGATTATATTTTTAATTAGACATCAGGTATGTATAGTTGGTGCATTTTTTGTTTAACTAATCATCCCAACACCACATCCCTTCTAATTTTTTTAAATGAAATTTTACCATTATTACCTTAAACATTTTAACTTCAATATCCTCCACAATTATCTATAACTCATCATATTATCCCTTTTTTCTCTATTAACTGCTTATCCTTTGGTTCCCTAGTAATATTTGATCGATCTTGGATGGTCTCTTTGAAGTATGTATAGATTTATTCATGTTTTCTCCTCCTTTTTCTTGATCTATTCTTGTTATCTATTATTCTCCATGTGATGGAACCATATAATGGTATCAATGGCTCTTAAATGGGTGTAGAAGGATATTTTGATGATATTTTTTATGGATCTATTATTTTGATGAAAATATGACATCCCTTAAAATCAATATTTTCTAAGGATAGGTGATTACCATTTTCCTCAATGTAGTTGTCTCTATCAATATACATTTCCCATGAAATTTCTTATGTTATTATTTTTTCAAATAGTTATAGTTTTTTGAATTAAATGATTTTAAGTCTATATGGGATAATATTTAATCTTTTTATGGAGATGGAAAGTGTTAAAAAAATGGTATTTTCATTCAAAACTATTTTATAAAAATGACATGTTTTCTTAAATTCCACAAAGGGGATTTTCAAACATTAATGTTTTTTCATTCATTTAAGTGGGATGACATTTACTAGGGAAAATATTTTTTTAAATTATGGTAATATTTTCATGAACATAATGGTTGATTATTTTACATTGGGATGACATTGTAGTACTCTATTATACACTAAATTATAAATTCATTAGTTGGGTATATATATATCTACAGTAGGTTCTCATTAGGATATGGGGCTAGTCAGTGTCATTAACTAGGGAGACCACTATAAATTATACAGACAACATCGACTAGTGTTACTTATAGAAATTAGTTATAACCTCATGTTTCCTACCCATTTGTTTCTTTTTCGGAAACATTATATTTTTGGTTACTTTATGATTTCTAGTTTGGTTTTATGATTCCTGATTCCCTGGAAATTTCCAACAATTTATAAATCAAGGATTTTATGTTATATTCCGAAATATTGATGAATATGAACTATTTTAAAGAAAAATAAAGTATTATTAATGAAAATTATTTAAAATTAATGGTTTTATAAAATGTGTGTTGAGGAATAACTAATTTGTGTGTGGTGATTTCCACTCCTAGATTCGTGGTGGTATTAAACTAGGATTTAGTTCTCACAAACTATATATGTCTTTAGGCATATGTAGGAGTGGTTTTTTTCTAAATAGGTAAAACTATGTGGGTTCATTGTAATTATTACTTCTCATTTACAAAGTTACTTTAAGGTGATTTTGGCATGGTGTGGGTGATAGGTCATACACGGTTTGTGTTATAGATTTCTCAAGATACAAGATGTTAGATTTTAGATTATTATAGGTTTTTTCTATTTGGAATTGTTCATTATCATAATATAATGAACCCCATACAAAAGATGTTATTTTACCACTGGATATTCTATTATTTGATATAAGTTCCCTATCACATGTTTTATTTTTTTATGCTGAAATTTTTCCGACATTTATATATCAATACCCATGCTCTTTTCACCCACATGTGGATATCAATAATTCAATTCATGACTTGTGGAATTTTAATTTTTATTATTTTTTAGGTTGTTCCAAGTTCATTAGATTCACTTTTCAAAACATTAAAATAATCTTCAAACATCATAAAATGGTTCCCCTTCACATGATACATCATTATGTATTCTGGTTTCACCATGGATGGATTCTGCATCTTCCGGATAACTCTTTATTTATATGAAATAGATTACTTAAAGTGTTACCCCAATAAAACAAACTAATATCATATAAAAACATTAGATAACCATTATTTTTCATAATAATTTTTATTTTTCATAAATTGGGTTAAAAAACCACCTATCATCACATTTTATGAAACAACGCTATAAATTATTCCAAGAAAACCTTGAAATTAGAATCTATCTCAAAGCAGTATCACATCATCAATTTCCCTTTTCCATGTAATGATATCATCATATTTATCATTTATGTACACACTCCATAACATATATTTACATGTATATATCATCATGGTTTTCATTCTAATTGAAAAATATATATAATCTGCATTCCATCATTTAGATCTTCAAGATAAGAAAAATTATTTATATCAAAACCAGCATAGCTAAAAAAAATATAATACTTCATACATAATATAATAAAAAAATTAATTATAATAGGTTTAGGTAATGGGTAGATTCTGAAATTATTGTTGATTGAGAAAATTATCAAAATGAAATAACAACGAATAGAAAACAACAAAAATAATAATAATAATTAAATCATATAACAAACCAAATAATTTCAATCATCAATGAAACATTCACCAATATTATGAATGACATAAATCATGATTTATTTGAAATGTATGCATATAAATTAATATATTGTTAATAAAAACAATAAAATAAATTTATCTAAAAAAATATAGTATTTGAATACTATTACATGATTATAATATTATAAAAAAGTTAATTTGTGTTTGGTTTTTAACATGTAAGAATTTAAAATAAAAATTATTGTTTTACTAAACTGGTTAATGATTTAAAATTCATTATAGAAAATAGAATAGAAAAAAAATCCAGAAGAATTATTTTCAAGTGTTGGAATTGTGAACTTACTTCAAGTTCTATGTATTGTTGATTGGAAGGAGTGGCTAAAAAATATATTCCTATTCATAAAAAGAAAGTATTAGTATGTGACATGAATAGTTCAATATATTGAATAGATACGAAGATCTAATGATGAGAACTATTCTATTATGTCTTCAGTTCAATGAAAAGAGTACTAAGACAAATGTTAGATAGGAGGATAGAGGTTATGTGTTTGATTTACCAGATACAAGAAATCAAGGTGAGGATTAATTTAAGGAATTGATAGTTTTTAATACCAATAGTAATATTATTGTGAATATCAGATGTTGATGGGACCGGCTGATCAGTTTCAGGATGTTGTAAAAGGAATGTGGTACCACATGTTTATGTGTTATATGAAGATTAATTTTAGTGATATATTCTCTCAATTAAATTTTTTTGAAAAAGTATTTTGTATTTCTAATGAAATGAAAGGACACAATGCTTCTCCATGTGTTTTAGGACTGAATTTATGAACCATGGAAAAAATATTTTGTCTTTATTTTCTTCTATTCTCTCACTTTTTTCTTGAATATTTCATTATTTTTTATGGGATGTGCTAGAGTATAATGACTTTGTGTCATAATTAAGGTTACTCATTCTTCATAGTTTTGATACATCGATGTTCAGAGAAATCATTTATTAACATACTTTGTTCAATGTTCTTACGATGACCTCAATTCTATTGGGCAATTATGGAGGGAGATTATCAAAAGCAAATTGAGGCCACCATATAAATATTTTACACAAAAAAAGTAAAATATCAAAATCAACACTTAAATTAAAAATATATCATTATGATAAAAATAAAAAAAATATTTTTTAATATCTAAAATAATATTTGTACTAATGGATTTTTCATTTCCACTATAAAAATCTATGTCATTTTTTCAATCAAGATATTTACATTCTATCCATATTTTTCAACTTGAGAGGTTTGATAAGTAAAAGTGTACTGTATATAATACTAATATAATGGGAATAGAATATAGAACTCTTGAAATAAAAATAAATATAAAATGAATCATATATTTTACCAAAATAATACTCCATAAATCATAGAATGGTCCTTGGATCTAAAAAACAGATAATGAAAATATCAAATCATAGTCATCCAAATATACAGTAACATATTCATAATATACATAAACATATCATCATGAAAATAGGTAGTATTGATTCACACATATTTCAATACTATATAAAATTTTAAAATCCCGTTAAATAGTGATGTTGTGTTATTGGTACAGGAAAATATGTGTGATGTTCTAAAATCGTTTGTACACATTTTAATTGCATCCACTTTCTATCATTCATCATTAAAAATGAAAATTATATGAAAATTATTATCTTATTACCCAAAAAATAAGAAATTTTTTTTATTTGACACATAATTATCAAATATGCTATAATTTTTATTCCATATTGTATAACCATCAACTAAGAACATATCCATTACATTAAAATAAATTTTATCAACAATATTATATTTTTTTTAATTCTAATATAAAACTATTTTCATATACCTCGTACCATGGAAAATATTTTAAACATATTAATTCTATTGAAACCATTTTTCAAATTATAATTTTAATATGATTACAATAATATTCTAAAATAGTGCATCAGGAATCAATTTTTTTTATTAAAATTTTGTTTTTTCATCGAATAAGTCAGTACTTGAATATAAATTTCTGGTCTAATTTAATAAAACAATCATTATGATAAATTTTTTATATACGTAAAAAAAATAGTAACCTCGTAATCTAAAAAATTCAATGTACAACATATGTTCATGGTTTTGAAAAGAAATAATTTTTTAATAATTCAATAATTAAAAATATAATGTTTTATTACACCCATAAAATCATCAAAAATATATTAATATTTCATATTTACAAAACTAAAATAATAAATTTCCTATGGATTTTCTAAAATAATTCATTATAACATATTTATCTCTGTCATATAAAACAATTATATGACTTATAAGTAGGTCAACTAATACACCTTACTTCAATATTTTAAATATAATAAAGAAGTCTAAAAGTATGATTCTTTTTAAAATTAAATAGTTTTTTTCTATAAAAAAACTGTGAATCACGAATCTATAAAAATCTGCATTATTAAATTAAACTTCACCAATTAACTAGTTTATCACTTTTATTATAAAATTATCATCAGTATATTTTTATATTTTTTATTTAACGTGTTAAACATCAAGATAAATGATAACATAAATTTAACATTTCATATGATGAATCACCTACAAACATTTCATATATTTAATCACCCCCTTGAATTTATTTATAATGAATGTATCTATAATTATGATCTTAAATACAAATAATTTCAATTATTATTTTATAATTTTATATTCTTATTATAAATGTGATGTATTATATGATAACAGAAATGTGAGGTGTCATATATTTTGTCCCATTTCATTCTAATGTATTTTAAATTTCTCTCTATATTAATATCTTATCCTATAAATGAATATTCACATTCAAAAAAATCATTCAAAATATTTATGTTTACCTTAGAACAAGTTCTATGTAATTACTTTTTATGTCTATCAATAAAATATTCTTTATCATGATATATTATGTCATTGATTATTTATTCAAATAGACAGTTTATGTTTTTTTCTTTTATTCAATGATATTTTTTGTGTTATGTGTAGTTATATTGAAACTTTTAGATCATAATGGTTTCTATTAAAATATAATTAACAAAAAAATCAAAATTAAATATTTTATTAGTTAAATTACCATGAAAATATTCAAAGTGGTATGAAGTGGTAGAGTCTAAGGTTTTCTCCACTAAAAATGAGATTAAAATTAATATTAATGGATCCAAAAATAATTTAAATGATCAGGTTTTTGTCATACCTTGAATTATATGTTAGTTTTTTAATAGATTTATTCCCCAAATGACATGAGTAAATAATACCAAAATTTTAATTTAGAAAATGTTTATATGCATCATTTATGTTGCAATTGGATCAAGTGGTGTGGAGGTAACCACCAAAATAGAAAACACTAATCTTCAGTTAGTGTCCACAAATGTTTGGAAAATGTTGTATAATATAAACAACTAAATCTCAATAATCATAGATCTTATATCAGTTCAAATAAATGTTATTAGACTATAGAAGGTGTCAAATTCTATCCCCATGGATCCCCTCAGACCATGGACAATTCCATATACTCTCATTATATCATGACTATATCATACATAACTTTTAATCTTCATACTATTGTTTTTATGCTTCCAGCATAACCACTAACAATACAAGACATTACAATCATAATCCACATGTTGAGAAATTAGGTATTAAGCTTTTGGTTGAATGGATACTTCTCTCTTTGTTTAATGAACTCACCAATATATTTTATAAGTAAAATCTAATTCAAATTCATATAAATATGATAAAATCTTTCCCAAAATTAATTCACTTTCTCTTGGCTTACAAAATAGTCAAGTATCCCAAAAAAACACCATGATGTGATCCCTTAAGACCATGACTGTATGATCACATCCCCGAAACCACATAGTCAAAGTTTTATTAATATAGTATCCCTAGATCAATATCCCCCTACAGTCTATAAGTAGCTTCCATATTATTTTCATCCTCTCTGATTAAACAAAATATATGGAATGGGGTTTCCACTTTCAGAATCTCTTAACATAGGCATTTTTTGGTCTATTTCATTGAACATCATTTTCTGTAGTAGTGACATCATTTTGAATAACCCTAATAAAAAATTTATACATAGCTAAGATATCATTCAACCAAATAAGACATTCCCATTCCACAATATTATACTATTCATCAAATTTAATTGAAAAATATAAAACCCTAAAAAAATTTAATTCCACTGAACTCGGAATAGACTGTTTCTCTCGAAAGTTGTATACTATTGAAGAGAAATTGAATCTTAGTGTTATGACCTTTTATAATGAATTTTTAATTTCAACTAGAAATATAGAAAGAGATGTTAGGATTCATGTATCTTGATAGTATATGGGAACCCCATAGCAGTTATAATTCATGATGTTTATATCGCCACATCCCGATATTCATCATGTTTGATTTTAGATGGTGAATAGTTTATCATATAGGTTGTTAAAAATTTGTTGGACACAACATTCAGTTGAACCCATAATATTGGTCTTTATTATATATTCTTGGAATGACCTATCTTAGATGGATTTTCCATCAACAACTACCCATTGTAGTTTATCATGTATTTAGTTCATGGTCATAGTAATACATTTCATGTTGATGGAACCCACTACAACTGGTTTGTGAATTCTTGACTAACATAAATATTGACACATATCTTCCTGATGCATGTCCTTGATGAAGGAATGAATAGTGTTCCCCATCTCTTGAATTATTTCCATGGGAACTATAAGAAGATATATAATTTCTATTGGGATATAGAGAATATAACTATTGGATTGTATCATTGTATACCAAATAAAGTGAACCCTCTATTAAATTGTTGATGCACATTGAAATGAGGTTAAATATGTCATCAAAGTTATTGATGAATATTTTCCATACTGATAAAGGATCCTCCAGATTTTATTTTGGAAACATCTTTCCCTTAATAGCGAGTCATTCCTCAATGAGAATATCTCTCTTTGAGATGCATGAATTATTTATGTAATAGTTTATTTATCCACTAAATTAAATTTTATATTGATTATAAAATACTAAATCATTATAACTACTAAAATTGATTATGTTTTATATGTTCACTAAACAAATCTAAATGATTTATTCTTAATTGAAACTATATTTTAATGATTTATTCTTATTTTAACATATATATTCACAAGTTAATATAAATAAATATTTATAATTTCTGTATGTGTGTCTTTTTAACACAATATATATAATATTTAATATATATATATATATATATATGTAATTTAAAATTTACATCCCATGGAAAATATTTTTATGGAATCATGTCAATGTAAGAAAGAGTTCTGTTTTTTTAAAACATTTTGTTTTATTTCATATAATTAATCAAATTTTGAAAAACATTGTATTTTATAAAATATAAGTTATGAAAATATAATTTTCCCATGAAATATAATTTTTCATTCTAATTATTATTCTTCACTTAAAAAATTCATTTTTGGTATAATATATGTTCTACCATCAAGAAAAATGTTTTATGTATTTTTTCTGTATTTTATGTGTGTGTTGTGTTTTGTAATTTTTTGACTTGTTCATCTACTTATGTCATGTGGTGTACGTGTGTGTGTGTGTGTTCTAGGTTCTCATTATGTGTTTGTGTTTGTTTTTTTTGCATTGTTTCAATGATAACATATATTGTGTTCATATACTGTTTTATGAACAAGAAACATACATATACATGTTTTTCATATTGATTCTTTAATCAATCCATATAAAAGATAACTTATAAGTCCAAATTAAATTTTTAAATTTTTAATATTGTTGAATAAATAAAATACTGGAATATTATATTTTTTAATGTAATTTGAGTGTGTGTGTGTGTCTATGCTTAATGAACATTTACAGTAAATGTTCGGTGTTTATAAAATATGTTTAATGGGGTATGTATGTGCTTTAAATAATAAAATAACATAAATGATCCATGGAATATTTAAATTCTATTTGGAATATAAAACGTATCACATGCTACATATATAAATCCAATATGTTTTATATATATGTTTTTTCATTTTTGGGTATGTGTGTTATGAATTTGATGTGATCAGTTATATAAATTTTCACTGCTAATATATATATATATATATATATTACATACATATAATTTTTTTGAAATATGAATATTATATATATTCTTTGTGTTTTATATGTGCGTATAATACTTTTGAAATATTTTTGTTGTATATGATATATAATTGTAGGTATAGTGTGTATGTGTGTCTTCCAAGAACAACTGTTATCCCACAAAACATATCTTATGACATTAATTAAAAATTCATTTTTCATGGTATCTCCAAAAAAATAATATCTCCAATTAATGAATTATATGTGTCTCCATTAACAATAAATGACACACTTTTATAATTTTTTAAATATTATTTTAATTTATACAATGATATGATTGTTAATTTTAAGTTAGTAATTTATAATCAATATTAATTTTTCACTAAAAAATTAATGAAATATGCAATACAATATTATTTTCTAAAAATTTATGACTAAACAAAGATAAAAGAGAGTTCATTATGGACATACCGAGTGGGAAAACAATTAAAAATATTCCTCCTCGTCATTTAATGAAAAAAATGACAAAAAAAATGGAAATAATATATCCTTAAAAAAAATATTATCCAGCATGATTATTCAAACAAAAAACCACAATGATGAAAAATACATATGCATAATACTATTTTATTGGTCACCAAAAAATGTATTTAATATTTAAATATGTTCCTATTATAATTGTTATTAAATTATAATATATTTCATCCCCATGGTATTTATACAACACATTATTTTAATGAATGAAAAATGAATAATAATTTTGATACACAAATATAGTGAGGATTACAATTTTTCTTTCATATAATGCATTTAAATTAATAATTATGAAGGAACAATTATTTGTTCAAAAATGAAAATAACAAAAATGAATAAATAGATGAATGTTTGTTTTGGATAGAATTCATTATATTTAATTAAAATATATTATATAAAATTATATTATATTTGTCCTAATTATATAATTTTGATATAAAAAATAAGTGATTTGTTCAATGAAGAGGAAAACCTAACCTAAATAAAAAATTAATGATGTTTAAATCTAATAGTTCATTGATTAATTAAATAAATATAGATTTAAGTAATAATAAAAATATATGTTTTAGTTTTTTAGGACTATTTTGACCCCTACTCAACTATTTTTAGGCTCATCCCCTACCCTAATAACTTTGTAATTAGAATTTGTATCGCATAACTATCATCAATTCACTTTGTATATTATAATAATTCTTTACTTTCAATGATCATCTAAATAATTTGAATAATGATTGAAATTTATTTATATAAACCCCTATACAATTTAAAAAGGAGTAAAAAAATATTATTAAATAAATTCTTATATTATCCCTGAAAATTAAGATTTGGAATGTGTTTTTGGAAAAATAGGAGCAGTGATATACAAAATTGAAAATTTTTGAGAAATTAAAGTCCCCTCAACATTCATATTTTTTCATTGGATTGTTTTTTCATAGAGAATAGCATTAATAACATTGGATTGTTTTCCCTTATGTGTTTCTAGAATGGATGGTGCTTCATTTTAGTTTATTGAGATGTATCTTGTACCTAATTCATTTGTATAAATTTTGAATTCATAGATCCTTACTATTCATTAGAATAAGAAACCTCTTTATTTCCATGTATGGACTGTTGAAATTTTTTTATCCGGTTCCAAGTTCGACAAATGAAATAAAAAATGTTGATTTTTAGGCTAACCATGATATTCAGATTGGGGATTGCATGGGACGTAAATAATAGTAGGATGGTCATGTAATGAATTGAATATTTATATGCTTACATTTGTATTTTTCACGATCCTAGGCATATTGTGAGGGGTTATAATGGTGTTATGGAAGCCTAATGTTGAGTTCTTCAATTTCTTGGTACAACACAATATGATAGTGAGTGTAGTGAGAACTGTTTTGAGTTTTATTGAGTAGAGGGTGTTTTGGATGTTTTGAGTTGGTTTTGTTTTTCTTAGAGAACCAAAATTAGTTAAAAACTTGTATCACCATTTTTCATGGATTTATGGTATGTTGGTTTGCCTATGTAAAATTGGATATATAAAAACACCCTTTATGGGTGGGGTCCAGATGTGGTTCCTTATTGGTTCTAATTTGAGAAACTGTGAAGTAATAGGTTCACCGTGACATTATATTTTGTTCCATATTTTGAAATGGATTGTGTATTTAGACCACAGAGAGGTTCAATGAATGGTGCCATATTAAACAGTTTTTATGGTTCCATTAAAATTTATAATGTTCAAGGATCTCATGTGGAGATATGGGTTCAAGTTTTACCATAGTCCACCTTTATATAGTCACAGATCCCCTTATCATGTTGAAATCAACAAGTAATTTTCATATGAATAGGGAAACCTACCTTCTCTAGTTTGAATTAATTTACATTCCTTTGACCCTTAATCAATTTAAATTCATTTATCCATCCTCTATTAATATCCATTGGATATTATAACCCTACAGTTCATTTGGATCGATGTTATGTGGATCAAGTTATCACTTTCTTCTCCTTTATCTATCATTTCCGCATTTTTGTTTATTTTTAAGAAATCTTTAGTAATAAAACTCTATTTTGAAGTGAATATTAATAGTGATTCTATATTAAAAGGAACAAGCTATGTTTTTCTCAAATATGGTGGTGGTTAATCCATATTTATTATGAGGAAATTATATGGGGAATTTTAAATTAATATAGGGTATTTTATTTCACTCCCAACTTATAGGAGTGTATGATAGAATCGTTATTTTAAATTCCATTGGGTGAATGGTTGGAATTGAATTAGTTAAATATAACAATCTAATACAAGAAATTAGATGGGAATTTTTTGAACCACATGATGTATCAATTTTATTGATGATGTTGTTGTTGATATCTCATCTTAGGACTTGTTGAGATAGATTGACTAGAATCAACTTTAAATTCCTTAAATTTAAAAATCCTTTAATTGTATATTAATATTCTCGAGAGTATTTCTATATTTTTTTCATGTTGTGTAATACCTAGTGGTTTTCTTAGTTTTTTTGATTTATTTCACTATTTGTTTATTCTGTCTTGGTACACTTTGTTGTCATTGGTCGGTGGATTTCTATTGTTTTGGTTGATGTGGTTGATGTTTGGAAGTAGTTATGTTTCAATGGAATGATAACCATATTGAATAAAATTAATTTTTATATCATGTACTTATAATAATGAAAATGGATGTATATGAATAGAACTAGAATATGGATCTTGGGAAGTGGCCCATATTTTATGCTTTCTTGATATTTTTATTTTTCATTAGTTGAAAAAAACAATGGAGTTGTATTGGTTAAAAACTACCAGATATTGTAGTCTTATGATGATGTTAGGATGAACCCATATGCATGGAATTATGTGAGAAATTATTATATGTTATGTTCATGTGTCTCATTATGCATCCCATGAAATTCATATACTACGTATTGACACCATGATGTTCTAGAAAGGGTGATTTTGCTAACATCTAGGCTTGGGAGGTTACATATGGATGACTACCCTCTCTACCCATTTCTTTATTTGGCAAGGCCTTGTGATGGTGTCAGTGAGACACAATTTGGGGTAGTACCCGATGGTGGATGAGAATATATTTAAAAGGGCCATGTATTGAAGGATGATTGGATTGTTTTTATTTCTAATATGTTCATGATACCCTACTACCCATGTTTCATGGTATGATTTTGTGGTATGTGGAAAATATTGAGAGTATTGATTTCTTGTGGTAATGTTGTGGTTTATTAAATGGGTTAAGAACTATGATTTCCCTTTGCGAAGGTGATAATTGTGTATGGTATGGGAGGAAAGGATGTCTTCTCATTTGTTGAGAGTTGAAAAATAATAGGGAAAGTACTTCTGTGAAAAAAATTATATTAATTTGATATTACATTAGTATTTATTGATGCATGATTTGGTGAGCATGCCTTGGTGACTATAGGGGAATTGGCTGACCTTCAAAGAACTTATTGGTAAAAAAATTCACCGAGGGATTAGGAGACAGATTCCACATATTCAAATGACCTTGGGTATGATACTACATAGTATATATTTTATCCTCACTAAAATATATTAATATATGTTTTATAGTTTTCAAGGAAGGTGTTGATGATCAAAATGGACATTACTATCTTAGAGTTGGAGCAGTTGGAATATTTCCTCAAAAAAATGAATCATTTTTTTTGAGATTCCTTTATTTGTTTATAATCATGAATTTTGAGTTTTATTTTATGAAATTTTGTTAGATTTTATATATCATGGTTTATTTAATTGTGGTTTATGTTATGATATATCTAGAAATTTAACTGTAAATCCTACCATTATATATGGTTTTCCCCCAGTGCGAGATGACATTTTTGAGGATACTAGAGGCAGTCATCAAGGGTCACCAAATCGTAGATGGTAGAATATAAGGGCTTCCCATTGGGTTTGGTTCATAATGGAGTGGTATAATAGTATTTTTTTTTGAGAGATACAATGGTGATTGGAGTTAGGAACTGGTCAGAAATGTATGGGTCAGTATGGAATTAGTTATAGATGATATTAGAATAATAATTAAGAAAGGGAAACAAGATCAGACATAGTACTTTTCCCCCTATGTGATTCCATGCATATACTATAATATTTCTAATCATTACATGTGATACCACTATACTTATTTGGTAGAGGCTTATGAGAGGTAAATTCATCCTGATTTCCTCAGTTTTGTTTTGGGTTCTAGATGATTCAGTGGATGAATAACTTAAATGTAAAAATGTGACTAAATAAATATTTTGGTATTAAACAAAATAGGTCATCCATTATCTTATATGATGTCGGATAGTCATCATTTGAATGTCTTTTAGGTTGGATAAATTCATTATACGACCATATTAATTGATAGAGGATCGATCCCTATCAAGTGGATGAGTAGTGGAAGTATTTATTTTATACTTTTTAGCTTTAGAGCGTAGAGAATTACAGGGCCAACATATCTTATTTAGAGACAGAGCACTAATTAGAAGATTCATAGAGTTCTATTGGCCTAATTTGAGCCTAATGTGAATATTGGGTACCCCTAGAAATTATTAAATTATGGGGAGATTCACATTAGTGGTGGATGTTTTATCTCATGAATCAAAAAATGAAAAACTGATATGGGATGATTTATAGTTGGAGTTCAGGGATGGTTTCTTATTGATGAATGAAAAGTTTTTAGTGAACTTAATGTATCTCTATATTTGGTAAGGAATTATAAGAGTTTGGGAGATATAAATAATGTTTAAGGATCATCTATAATATAATCTTAACATTATTCCAAATTACTAGTCCTATAAGAATTGTTAATGGTATGTTTTGTGTCCCTCTATTTATTATGCAGTTTTCCAATTTACATTATCCCAAAATTTTCAGGTGTAGAAGATGATTTCGGTGATATAGAGGGTCTATGAGTGGTCTGGAGAACACCTATTTGATGGTAAATATTTTCTTTTGGTGAGTATGGAGTCATATTGAAAATAATGTATGATAATACAATCAAGATTTATGTTGGTAGAGAAGCGGTCTCAGTAATCAACCTCTCATTTCTAATTGGACTTTAGTTCTTATATGTATTATAGGAGTTATTTGGTTTTTTTTATGGATTGTGGGGACATGGAAACTACAATTTTTTTTTCACATCAACCATAGGGATTAAATATGTTTTGGGATGTCATGATCCTTTTTATGACCAACAAATAAAATTTCCCCTAAGGCATTATTAGTAGCATGGCCCAGTAATGTTTGTTTACTAGTCATTCCAATAAGATTATTCTCAGAAAGGTGAATGTTGAGTTTATAGAGGGAATCCCTATGATGTCCTTCATTGTCTAAGTCTTGGGATAGAGGGAAATCATATATGTCTTCAATAGTGAGTAAAATTAGATTGCATAGGCCAGATTCATGTGATCGATGGTAAACTAATTGAAGAAAATGAGGTTGGTAGATGTATGACTAGTTTTTCATCTACCTTGGCCTCTTCATTATTTTAATGTACAGATTTTAATTACTTTGATGCATCCAATTTGTTGTGAATATAGGGATTTAATATATAATGGCTTCCCATAACCCTCAAGTTATTTATTTAGATTGGAGGTAAAACCCGATTGTTTGATGTGTGTTAGGGATATAGACTGATGATGGTGAAACATTGGTCTTTAAGGGATTTCCTATTGTTATTGATAAAACCATATAATATATTTCTTTTCATGGATGGTTATATTCTATATGCACTATAGTTTATGGTATCCATATAATAGTTTATTTTTTATTTAAAATGGAAGCATTTGGTGTTTTCCAGCAAGTGGTATTTTCGTATGAGAAAAGGGTGTGTGGATACACTTCATTAATTGATGGAAAAATCATTGATGTAGTTAGTTGGAGATATTAAAATAGATGATCCTAGAGTTTTGTTTGTTATTTAGATGTTTTTATAAAGAAGATTTTGAATATAATCCTCAATGATACATCAGGTTTGGGATAGAGATACAGGTGTGTGCTTCATTGATTTTGATGTGTCCCTATCAAATGTCATATTCAGTGATACAAGATTTGAGAATCTATATTTATGGTCTCATGGAAAAAGGTTGTATTTGGAACATTATATAACCATAGGGAGCTCATATTATATTCTCCAATAATGAAAATTATTGCATGATATTGTACATATATTGTAATAGTATTAATTAGGAAATGATCAAGAATCATTACCATCGACAGAGGATAGATGATATCTCGGACCAGTTGAGGGGGGAAAGCTAGTTCTTTATGATCAATTAGCAGTTTAAACATCCTCAGTTGTGGTTAAATGAGGATGATATCCCAAAGATTAAATTCTAGTGTATGTATAATCATTTCAATTACTTATTTATGTTATTCAGTATCAAAGAAACAAAATCTAGGTTAATGGGACACATGAAATATGTTTTTCATGAGTTCCTAGATTAGTCCATAGTTGTGTTCATTGATGACGTTATCATGTACTCAAATTATTAGAAGGAGAATTTTGATCACATTAAACCTATTCTGTTGACTCTTTGAAAAAACTAGGTGTATGGTAAACTATCCATGTATATGTTTTATATGTGATAGGATCATTTTCATGGACATATAGTTTTTCAACACTGAGTGGTAGTGGATTTGATAAATTTTTAAGCTGTAATGTCTTGGGTAGAAACCGAAAAAAAATATTTTAGGATAAAACAATTCTTGTTTTATAGGTTATTATAGGTTTCTAGGATGGTGTTTATCGTTTGATATACATTACTATCTTGGTGTTTGGTGTGGTTGGATATTTTCTAAGAAAACGTTTTTTGGGAACTATTGTGTTTTTGAGATGTTTGTTTCTTATTTATACATTTTCATTGAGATTGATTGAATGTGATTTTGGTTAATTTTATATATCATAGGGTATTTTTTTTTGGTTTTTTCTTCTATGATATAGGGATGTATTTTAGAGAAATTACTCAAATTATTTGGTATTTACCCTTAATTCTTGTTATCAAAAAAGGACATAATATTTAAAGTATTTGAGGGTCACTCAAATTCCATCCACTTGCATATGTTGGGTTCCCATCTGGAATGGTTCATTGTAGAGTGGTCATAAATTTGATGGTTTCAAGATATGATAGTGATTTGTGCTAGGCAGTAGAGAAGAATGTATTATTTGGTAGGTCATTAGTTTCTGCTATGATTATTACATGATGTAAGAAAGGGAAAATAAATCAGAAACATGGCTTTTGGACACCCTTTTATTCAATCCAGGGAACATAATATTTCTAAAAATTCCATGTGAAATGAAACTACATGAGTTTTAGAGGCCTTTAAGAGGTACATGTATCATGATTTTTAAGTTCTATTTTTATTCTAGGTGGTTCCTATGATGAATAAGTGAATTTATAAAATTAAAATAAATAAATATATTAACAATGAACATAGGAGTTTCTCATTTATATTCAATGATTTTAGATGGTCATCATTCGACTATTTTTCATGTTGGAGAGGATTATTAGGTTATCTCTATTAATTGATGAAGGTTCTATCTCGATCATGTAGACGAGTATTTAAAGTGGAAATTTCATTATTTTTATCATTATATATTGGTGATGTATGGGGAAATGTCTCTAATTTAGAGGTAGAGTACTATTTGAAGGATTTAGAGATATATTTTGGCATGATTTGAGCCTTATGTTATTAATGGGTTTCCCTAGAAGTTAGTCAATAGTGTAGAGAGTCACATTATTAGTGGATGTTGTATCTCATGGATCAAAAGGTTGAAAAGGTGCTATTGGATGATTTCTAGCATTATTTCTACAATATGTTATTATCAATAATGGATAAGGTGAAAATAGGAAGGATTTTATCTCTATCCAGTAAGAAATCATTATCTTTTGATAGTTTGACATAAATATAAAGAATCATATGAGCTTTTCTCATGATTTCCTTCTCGATGAGGAGTCCCATGTATGTCATTTGGAGGTGGTATTGCATCCATTCATTTATTCTTCCATTTCTCCATTTATCTTACCCATAAATTTGGAGGTGAATAAGAAGGGTGAGGTGATATAGATGGTTCATGAGTAGTCTAAAGATCCCCTATTTTAGGGTTCAAAAGGTCATATGGGGTGTAATATGTTAGATATTATGTTATAAATGTCTTAATAGTAGATATTTTGATTGGTGGGAATGAAATATCGATATTCAACCTAATTGTTTCAAGGGAAATTAGTTATCATATGTTTATGTAGATTTATTTTTTCTAGAACTAAAAATTGTAGGTAATGGAAGTTATTATTGGTAGTGATTATTGGTATGAGGGATTCGATATCATTTGGGTGGCTAGGATCATTTCTAGTAATTGTATAATAAATTTATCCTAAGGCAGTTTGGATAACATGGCGAGATATTTTATGTTCAACAACATATCTAATAGAATTATGATAAGATAGGATGTGTTCTTATTATAGAGGGTAGCCTAAGGATGTTCCTCATCATTAGGGGGCAAGATAAAGAAATGATATGGAGGTCATAAATAGTGAGGTGGAGAACCGAGTTGATGGATAATGCCTGATATCGTGGGGAAAACACAAGATTTTCCAAATGTTATTAATTGTATGATTAGTTTATTAACTACCAAGATTTACACATTCTCTAATTTTAGATATTTTAAATATTTTATTATATAGAAGTTGGTTCTAATAATGGGATTGATTTTAGAGAGGCTTATAATACCCATATTGTGATCTATGCTAGTTTGAGGCCATGCTATATTGTTTGGTGTGTGATGGGAATAAAGAATAATGATGGGGAAACATTGTTATTTGTGGGATTTGTTATTTCTATAGAAACAACCATTAAATTCCATTATTCGCATGGATTGTTAATATTCACTGTAAATAGTCATATATATTTTCTTTGGAGATTTTTGTATTCAGATGTGGAATAGAGGCGTGTGGTTTTTTCTAGTGAGTGGGTTTTTCAGATTTCAAATAGGTCTATGGTGACTCTTCATGATTTTATTGATTAATAAGAATCAAAATTAATGGGAGCTCTAAAAGTCGAGTCTCCTATAGTTTTTTTAGAGTATTTGGTGGTTTTCATAGAGGTGTTGTCACCCTACAGCATGGTGTCCCATCGATTTTGGAACATATATATAGCTGAGTGAATCTTTGATTTTGATGGATCCTTATCAGATGTCATTTTGGAGTTATGGGAGTTCAAATACTAAATTTTAGATATGTTTCAAAAAGGATTTATCCAACCCAGATTATCTAACAAAAGAACATTAATTATTTTTTCAAATAAGGAAGATGGTTTTTAGAGGTTTGGAAAAGACTACAATATGATGATACATTGTTGATCAAGAATAATTAAACTATTTTAATGATAGATGGTCAATTTAAATAGTTAATTGGTTCTAGATGGTTTATTAAGATCGATATGTTGTCTGGATAACATCAGTTTTAAGTAATGGAGGATGGCATCCTAAATGTTTCATTCCAGTACAGGTATAGACATTTTGAGTATGTAGTTATGTTTTTTGATATGATGGATAAACTAGTTGAGTTTATGGGATTATAAAATCCATTTTTATTGTTTTTATGAATTATTTTATAGTTCGGTTCATCGATGACATTATCATGTACTCAAAGTTAGACGAGGAGCATGCTGAGAACATGAGGATTTCACTACAGAATCATTGACACCACCAAATAAATTGGATTTTTTCCAAGTATAAGATATATATGAGAGAGGTGATCATTCCAAAACATGTAGTGTCTCAACTAGAATAGATGTGGATTTGTTGAAGGATGAAGTTGTTATTTATTTTGTAGCACCCAAAACACGGTAACGGTTTGCTGCTTTCTTGGTCTTGTAGGTTATTACCAAATGTTCATGAATATCTTCTCAAAGATTTAATTCTACTAACATACCAAATCAAGAAATACCAGACGTTCATTTAGATCAATCAGTTCCAAGAGAAATTTGACAAGATTAAAGATAATATTATCATTTCCCTCTCTCTTTGACTTCAAAAGGATGGTGTGATGTTTGACGTGTTCTTTGATGCACGTAATTTGGCCTTGGGATGTGTGTGATGTAACAGCAGACTGTCATACCCTATGACTGTATCAATTTTTTTTTCAAATAAAATATATATATATTATGGATTAAATTTTTATGGGAAAAAATTATATTATTCTACATGCAACACTATATTAGCTTGCTTGACAATCAATAATGAGTTCAACTTATGTTATACACAAGATTATGATTTACCAAAAAATAGTATGCTTGTATTATTATTATTTTTTTCAACCACTATGGCCTAGACATGAAAATAATCTTAAATAATCATTAAATATATCTTATAATTGTTTTATATAATGAGAAAATATTTATAAAATGTAATTTTTCTATAAAAGTTTCTTATATGAAATTTTCAAAAAAAATATTTTCTATTTAATTTTGTATGAAAAATTAAACATAATTTTCCATAAAATAATGGAATTAATTTTTTGTTTAATAATATCAAAAATAGATTATTATGTAATTTTTTTAATTTTTTTCAGAATTTTCATTTTTTGATGAATACTGAGAAATACATCTTTTTAATTGAAAATTTTCATTTTAATTAAAATAATTTATAAAATTAAATTATATTTTAAATTATTTTTAAAGTATAGTTAGTTAAATTATACATATATTAATCCAATTTATATCATTTTAATGAATTTAATATTAACTATTGATATAATATCCTTTTCAAATTTATTCAATTTCACTTAAAAATCAAAATCTTGTTGCATCTACATGATTAATTTTAAATTAAATTTATTCAATTATGCAAGTATAATTTTGAAAAATGGATTCCACAATTTTTATTATAATTTTTTATATTATATAATAAGTAAAAAATATTTTTTTCACTAAAATGATAATTGAAACTATTAAAAATACACATAGTGATTAAGGTAAAAACGGTTCTACCGGTTGAATAACCTTTAATCATAAGGAGTATAATGATCATAAAAAATTATAAAAACCCATTCCCTTAGAATATTTCTACAATATTCCATCTTATATAAAAAATCCATTATTTTATTAACATGAGGCAAGGGATACCTTGAAATAGTGAATACTTTTTTAGTATTTAGAAGAATTTCACTCACCCTCAATTATAAAGGGGCACTCACACCCCACTATTATTCACATATATAATGGAATTTAGAACATCCAAACCAATAAAAAATAACCTAAAAATACCTATCCTCATCCAAGAAGACATATTTTTGGTGTAAATCCTTTTGATGAAGTATTTATTGAGGACCTAATGAAGTTACCGGAGGAAGATGTAGTGTTCTTCAACAATCATTTTTATTTTAAATCAGCATCCACATCGTTATTTTTTAGAATTATTATATAATTACCTTTGTATATTACATTTATTTATATGTTTTATGTTAATTTAATTACCAATTACCATCTCCTCTTTAGCAGTATGGTACATGAAGTCTCTGTTCATGTGTATAGTAGACCACTGCCTCGTAAACCGATGTAATTTGCTTCTTCATTACCACCTCTCAAGGTTGGGATAATAATTGGTTTATTTTTTTTATTATATTTATTATTTTATTATTTTATTATTTTATTATTATTATTGATTTATTTTTTCACATATACCTTCATGATTTCAATTTTTTGGGAATATGTTTAACACCCCTCATGTGTATGGAAGATGACCACCTCTTGAAGTGATGTTATTCATTCAACATTTACATGGAAAGTATTTAGGATGGGTTTTTTGACATATGTCATATATTTCAAAAAATAATAATTTTTCAATTATAATAAATCATTTATTTTATATCTTTCAATACTAGAAGGTAATGGATAAGATATTCATGCATAAGTACAACCTACCATCTCTATGAACGATGTATTGAATTTTCTATCTCTTAATTTTATAGATATCTCTAAATACATATATATATATATAATATATATAATGATAAAATCATTATTATAATTATGTAGATTTTGAAACCATTATTTATGTAATAGGACCAAAATTAATGATTCAAAAACATATACAAAAAATCTATTATTACCCGATACATGACTTGAACCTGAAATTTTTAATAAATGTGAAATAAGAGGTAATAAAAAAAATAATATATGGAATCATATAAAAGTATATGGAATTTTAATTAATTTATAATAAAAATAAATTTATTATATTTTAGGTTTTAATGAAAATAATGTATGTCAAGACTTAAGGTAAGGGATTCTCATCTCACTTTTAGTTGACATGATACCCAAGAAAATATTCACCATGGGTTTTCTATGTGTTACTTATATATTCCAAATGAATATATTATATGATTCCATTCATAAAATTAATGTGTATTTACATATCCATTTGAAAATATACATTTCATGTCGATTAAATTTTCAATGTTACCAAAGAGGTAAAGAGTTTTTATCTCACTTTTTATTCTTTGAGACATCAGATATCTCATCCACCTATAGCTTATTAAGAGGTGTATATATAGAACCATTGACATATAATATCATGAGTTCCTTTATCTTCATGATATTTTATTTTTCCATTTATTTTAGTCATTAATGGTGATAATGATACAAGGACACCAAAATGGTAAGAGATTTCTATTACAATCACTATTTTTATAGGGATTGTTTATGATTAAGTATCCAATATTGAAATCCTATGATCCAACTATCAAGAAAATCATGAAGTTTCTTATCCTCTATTTATATCAGTAAAATAAACTTTTTCCACCATTTTCCTCTCTTCTTGTTAAAAATTATGTTTTTTTGATAAATGATCTTTTGGTCAAAACCATTATTTTATTCCAAAACAATGATTTCTAAAAAAACTTGTCAATGTGTTTTAAATAAATTCATAGTGAAAATGATATTTTCCTCAAGAAATAATTATATGATATTATAATGAAACTTTTTATATTATCTTCGATATTTTAAATTAAAAAAAAAATAAAAAGGTTTTTTGTTTCAAAAACCATTTTTCTATGTGGACAGAATATTTTTCATATGAAATGTTCCAAGAGATATCCCATAAAAAAAATTTATCTATGATGGCATCATTATATGTAATGTTTATTTTACATGGTATATGATCCATGAGTATTATTTATATTCATTCTTAAATTCATTTTTTGTGTAATGATATTTATAAAACCTATTTATCATCCATGGGTTATACCATGAGGAAATTATTTTGAATACCACTTCTTTTCGTGGGTTATGATATGATAAAATGATTATGAACCCTATATAATTTACACATATTATGATATGATAAAATTTTTATGATACACATTTCATTTCATGGTTTGTGATATGGTTATTTTAATAATCTTGTGGAACATATAAATATGGTTTTAAATATGAGATAGGTGGGACCTATATCTCCCTCCAATTCATTGGGTAAATATTTATATATCATGACCTAAATAGGGTTGGAATGGGTAGTGACCATAGTTTAGTAAGATAGGGCAAGGACGAGGAGTGTACATGGTTCAGTAAGACATGGCTGGAATTGGGAGTAAAATCAATTCAGTAAGACAACACTGTAATGAGGACTGAACCCTATTTAGTAAAAGACTTTTTATGATATGATGGTCCTAGAAGTTTTCCATGACTAATGTGGAAATTATTTTCTATTCTTATGTGTATACCAAAAACTCTATGTCTTATTTCAATAAGATGCCTTCAGGATTCATGACTCATGATTCCCTTATGATTTGTGTCTTATGAACTACTTGTTTTTAATACCATAACTCATGTTTGTTATATTTAATATGAAAGCTATGATTTTAAAATATTACCATAAAGTTATTATACCATTATTCTTATGTTATGTTTATATATCTCCTATGTTTATCCTTACTTATAATCTGAGCTCACCTTTTCTTATGTTTCCTTTTCCCAGCGTATAAAGATATTTATTATATAAGATTTTTTTACAAATGGGTATAGTTATAAAAAATGTAGTGGGATATGATCTAGATCACATTTGGAACAACTGTTTATTTAAACAAGTTTTCAAAGGCACTAAACTATTTTGGTATTCAGGTGTGTTATTATGTAATGTAATGTATTTTCATAAAAATTGATAAAATTTCTATGTATGAAAATTTTTGGATGTTATCATTGGTAGTGGAGGATAGGTTTATTTAAACATTGGAATCAAGGATGAGAACATGTTAATTAATTATCTAATTACTTGTTTATGGATAAATCTAAGGATGAGACACATTATATGTAAAATCGTACAATTTTGGTAATTGTTAGAACTAATGGTTTCAGAGAAAATGTATCCCTCTCTATATACTAATAATAGATGTGGCTCAAGAATAGATGTACCTAGGGGTAATATCTATGAAAACACTATATTTAACTAGACTCGATCAGGGATTGGGGTGTGATAATGGGACATTTGACATATAATGCACTACACGCACATCAGAAATTTATGTTTAAGGATAATGGGAATTTTTCTAACCAGTTCCTGAACCCAAGGATTATTAATGATGATCGATGTCAGAAACATCCTAAGACAAGAGACAATAGGGAAATCTCATGCAATAACTATTTATGATTAAGGGTGTGATAAAGATGTGGTGAAAGGTTTACTTACCATCCACTCTTGAACAATTAATATCTTATTTTAATCTAGATCTACTCATTAATTAATATCTATAGAATTTTATAAGGGTATAATTATATCATAAAAATGAAAATTTATATAATTATCAGTGAAAATACCTAATGGTATAAAGCGCCCATCTCAAGTATATGATTCCACTTATGTTGATGTTGGTGGGAATTTTCTCCATGAGAATATTTTCATTCTTCCTCTTGTGGAATTTTATGTCAACCTATAAATAGATTAGAATTCATTTCGAAAAGAATGTATATATTTTTGAGTAATGTAATTCAAGATTGATATTCCAAACCAACCTATGATTTTCTATCCATGTGAAAATAAATATGAACTTATACGGTAGATTACATCCATCATACGAGTCTTAACTCCCATTCATCTAGGTTTTCATCTCAAATGGTTAGTGAGAAACTTGACTTTGATGAAATTCGAATTGTGCAAGAATGTTATGATGAATTTGTAGAATAGTTTCCTAGTAATCCTCCAATATATGAACTTCAGATATCAATACAAATCATACATGGTGGAATCCCATTTTCAAATATTCCTTATAAAATGGACCCAATTAAGTATCACAAATTGAATATAAAAATCCAAGAAAATCATGAAAAGGGATTCAGTCGGCCAAGTATGTCACCATAGGAATTTACCTTTCTGTTTTTTATGAAAAACATAAATCAATTCAACGTTGTATTAATTATTTGGAACATAAAAAAGATAATCATCAATAAAAAGTATCATCTACCCCATATTGATGACTTATTCAATCAACTTTGCGGAGTTCAATAATTTTCTAACACTTACATTCATTCTTTATAACATCAATTGAGGGTCAATAAGTAGGTTATACCCAATATAGCTTCCTATAGAAGTTATGGAAATTGTGAATATTTTTTGATGTCATTTTTTCTTACAAATTCCATTTAAATATTCATGTATTTAATGCATTGAGAATTTAAAAATTTCCTTGACTATTTTGTGGTAGTCTTTATAGATGATATTGTTATCTTCACAAAGATCATGGAAGAACGTGAAGATCACTGATGAATTGTGATAAAGACCATGTAACGTGATAATATAAATGAAGAATATACCAAGTGTGAATTTTATTTAAAAATGTATTATTTTTTGAGTCATATGATCTCAAGAGTGGTTATATTGGTAGATCCATCAATGATAGTGGCTAATAAATAGTGGTATAGAAAAACCATGGTGACTGGGATCCATAGTTTTCATGGTTTAGCTTGATATTACTGATGGATTGAGGAAAATTTCTCAGGAGTTTCTAATCCACTCACCATATAAACTAAAAATAGATCCAAGTTCCTCTGGGCAAAATAATGTGAGGAAACATTCAAGGAACTAAAGTGAAGGTTATTGAATGGACCAATTCTTACATTACCATATACATGATAAGGGTTTTTAATCTATAGTGACACATCCAGTAAAGGATTTATATGAGTTCCCATGTGAAATGGAATGGTTATTGCTAATTCCTCATGAAAAATCAATTATATTGAGAGAAATTTGTTAATAATTATTTAATGTTATCTATAGTAATATTTTCATTAAAGATATATTGATATTATATTTATGAAGAGAAACTTTTTATATATACCAATCATAAAAAATTAAAGCACATATTCACATAGAAGGTGTTGAATATGATTTAGATAAAATAATTAGAGCTGTTTAAAATTATGACTTTTGAATAAATTACACCAAGGGAAAGTGAACAAGGTGGTCGATGATACGAGTTGTAATGATCATTCTAGATTATCTATTATGAGGATCTCAAATAATAGAATATTTCTATATTTTCAAATGATGGATCTGGAAATATTAATGGAATGGGAAAATTGTTATCTTTCTCAATTGAGCATTCAATCATTTATCCATGTGAAGATTAAGGAGACGCACAAGGAAGATGTATAGTTTCAAATTAAGGTTATAAATTCCAATGAGTTAATCCTTGATTATAATACAATGATAATGCTCAAGATTCATTTATGTATTCTTTCCCAACCAGATTTGAAGAAGGGATGGTTATAAAATCTCAAAGTCCTTTATTCTCTATTCATAATGGATGTTCAATGATGTATATCATTTTGAATAATAATTCAGGTTAGATGGTTTGAATGATAAATTTAGATAATTATATCTTGGTTCTTGGTATTCTATATTGTTAAGGATGAAAGAAAAAAGTATATGGGGATGTTAAATCCATTACCCACACAAATGGGGTAATGGGAACTCATCAACATTTATTTTTTCATTGGAATCCAATGAAGCTCTAAAGGAAATAATGTTATATGGATTGTAGTTCATTTCCATATTGTGTTAGTGCAGATCATAGGTATCTGAGAAGTTTTATCTCTACATCATCTTTTTTGAGTATACATTAAGTAATTGATAATATTACATTGTGTTCCACTCATAATTGTATCTGATTAAGATATGTGTTTTAATAAAATGTTCTATTGAAGTATTCAGTAGGTTCTGGAGAGGGAGTTAAGCTTTATCATTGTGTATTATCTTCATATAGATGGTCATTTTTAGATAACAATCCAGAAGTTGGGGGATATGATGAGATATTTTTCAATGGATTTCAAAGGTTGTTGAGATCAAAACCTTCCTCTATTCGTGTTATATTACAAAAATATCATTCAATTAAGGATTCAGATGGATCCTTATGAGGAAATCTATTGGAATAATTTTATATCTCAATCATGTTGGAATGGAGTTAGAGAATGAATGATACTAGGATAGTAGTTAGTTAAAGAAATGGTTGTGAAGGATAGATCCATTCAACATCAAGGATGCTCAAAGTCAGTAGAATAGTTATGATTTCAATCATTATCATGATCTAGAATATAAATTTTATGATAAAGTGTTTCTAATAATTTCTACATGGAAGAATTTTATGAGATTTAGATATAATGGGAAGTTGAGTGTTACTTATATTGTCCCTTTCATGATTTTATATCATATTCGGATAGTATAATACCATTTGGGGCTCCCATAAAGTCTATCTCAATTCCACAATGTCTTCTATGTTTCAATCCTATGTAAGTACACATATGAACCATCACATGTACTAAACTAGAAGGTGAAATTGATGGATAAAGATATTTCTAATGAGGATTAACAAATGGGAATTCTCGATTGAAGATAGAAACCACCAATTCTTGAATCATGCAACCTAGGTTACATGGATGGAATATGGTTTGAAAAAATTGGGCATCCAAAAAGTTGTTCCTAGTTTTCAAGGATTCTCCGGCAAAGAAAAAAATGATGCAAGATAAGGAAAGCCATGAGGGTGTCTACATTTTGTCGTTAATATTTTTTATGGTTAGTAAACTTTCTGTTAGACCATGAACCTTTCCCGTGTGAGAGGGATGTGCCTTAGAGAGTAGATATGCACGGTCGGCGCATGATTTGATTATCCATACAAAAGGAGTGGAAAATAAAATAGGGAAAATTTACCATTTTCACCCTTTGACGCTTAAAAGGGTTTGACCTATTCTACTCCATTTTCACTGATGAGAACCCCCTCATGTGCTACTCTTCTTATCTATTCCTACATGGTAGCTATTCATTATTTTGGTTTGAATTAAACATCGACTGATATGTTTGAATCCTATAAGAGAGGCTTCAACTCCATTATCATTGGTCATTATTTTCTTCATATTCTAATAACTTTTGATTTCCCAAGATAGGATTTTTATTCCCAATTCCACTGGATCATGGTGGAATGAGATACAGTTTATGGGGAATTTTCTCTACCTATAAAGAGGAAATATTGAGAGGTTATGTAAACCTCGTCATATATTTGGTCTTTGAGGTATGTTGTTGTATGGAATTTTCCAAATATTTAAATAATAAATTTAATAAATTTAATTAATGTGTTGATGCCATTGGTTGTGTATTTTCCTAGGGTCAGTTCCGAGAGCACTTGGGATTCATTTTTCACATAGTATCTCATATATAAAATGAGAAAAAAGAAATAAGTGGGTAATCCTCTATTATTACCTTTTGATTTTTATTATATACTTTTTTATTTACTGTTGAAAATAAAGTTTTAGCATGTTTCTGAGTTTTCTAATATTTGGTAGGATCTTAGAAAGTGATTCAGCATGAATCGAACATTAGTGATCATGGATAAGGATTCTGAGAGCAATTTATAGATAGATTTAATGCTTCCTAAATGTAGGTGGTATTCCATTTATGGATTTTTGTACATATGACTGTTTCTAATAATATTTTTAGTTTTAGGATATCTAATTTATGATATTACACCTATTTACATTTCTAAAGAGTATTTATTTTATAAAAAATCATTATTTAAATATAATGAATACTAGGGGTCACTAATAACATTTTGGAATAAGATTCATGCCATGACTTGAGATTAGTGAGATATTGTTTCCCCCATGATAGATTCCCTTTATTGTGTTATAACCTAAATGATCCCATATAGGATTCCTATCCGTAGATAAAAATTTATAGGACCCCATAGGGGATGTCAATCCAACATGATATCTTATAGGATCCCAAGAGATATACCATACATATGTATAGACCATGAGGATACTAAGTGGGATGAAACTCTTGAGTACTAAATTAGGGTCCTAGTGGGATACCATGGTTTGGCTGACCTTGAATGAGTGCATCATGGGTTTTTGTAGAGATGGTAATAGGTTTAACCAAAAAAAACCTTATATACTTGTGAGGTGATGGGTTGTAATGGTAGTGGTGGTTTTGGAAATTGGCCTACATCACTCTTATATTTTGGAATCACATGGTTCTTTTGATGAATCTATTGATTATTGGAATTCTTTCTAGAAAATATCATATATGGTGGACATGATCAGATGATAATAGTTGGGGATTCCATGATTTTATTTTTTGGATCTTTCTTCCAATCCCTTTATGGTTAGGGATACTCAGAGACACTACCTAAGATCCATTCATTTATGAACATTTTTTGACTATTATATTTTAGTGATACCCTAACATGCTTCTCAGGATCCAACCTTGGGCGTACATGTTTTGTGTTCATTGAGAGGCCTTTATTTGGAAGTTGGAAATGGGACTTCACATAATTATTGTGTTTTTGGACATGCTGTTTCATGCCCCATTATTTGTACAATGAACATAGTGTTTCACATCATATTGGGTTTTTGGATAATACATTTCATTCCACATAATTTGAATATTGGATGTGGAGACTAAAATTATCATTAGGCAATTAAACATGATGTTTCATCTAACTTGATTGGGATAATGGCCATGATTACTCACATCATTTATTTTGATTAACATACATGATGTTTTGTAACCCTGGATGAATGCTATGTTATTTCCCTCATTTAAGGCATCAGAATCTTATGATGATGGACAGATTCCATGGTTATGTGCCTCAGATCCTGGATAGTGCTTTGTATCTATGTGTGTGTGTGTGTGTGTAAACATACAATACATACACACACATACACACAAACACACACACACACACATATATATATATTCATACTTTTATATGTACATCTATATGTAATAAAAATGTTTAGAGACATTTCTGTCTTTCTCTGAAGTAGGTATCATCAATCGGGATCATAGGCCCAAGGATCGATTAATGATTTATTTTATTTTAATCCATATTTCTAGTTATGTCTTGATTGGGTAGATCTTATTCCATGGTCATGACTTATATGATTTTTTTGTTTATTGATTCTCATAAAATAGTTATTATTGTCATTATCATAATGAGTATCTCACATATACACACACTAAATAATAATGGCTATATACGGGACCTCATTGGTGGTTCCATAATGAGTTTCATACTCACACCCTGGTCAAGCCTCCATTAAACTAGGGTACCTGAGATGTTGTTCACTTGGTTTTCGGTAGTGTTTTGGGACAAGGCCTAGGATCGATCGAGTAGGATGGCACAGATGTTTCCATAGAGAATGGGTATATGGTCCAACATAGGGTTTCAATTGAGCCTGGTACTTTTATATCAGTTTATTTATTTTATTCATTTATATGTAGTCCTTTTAGTGGGTGATCAGTGTTATATGTACAACATAGATGTTCATTCATTTAGTACATTCCATTTTATTATATACTTTTTAATATTTATTTCTTACTAAATATGATTATTTACTCACATATATGGTGTTTTCTTATTTCCTTTCTTTTCAACTCTGTTATCTAGGCATACTCACCCCCCAAACATACCATTGTCACTCGATACTCGTTGATATCTTTAGGAATATGGGAAGGTGCACTTGATGGATTGTTTCCAATAGTTTTTCCCACTATTCAATAGGTGATCCGACCCATGATGTGTCAAAATAAGAGGTTATATGTTATAGTAACTCATTCCATTTACATATATCATTACATGATTTATATCATAAAAACCCACTAATTATAACACAATGATCATGGGTTCTAATTTATTTGGAAGACTGTGTACATAATACATCAAAGTTGGAGTAAAATAAATATTTTTTATTTTACCCTCCATAAAGAGTTCATAAACCCATTAAAACTCTTGAAAACACATGGGATAACAGGGGGAATAAATTGAAAAAAAGGGTGAGCTATAAATCTTATCAAGTGAATAAATATGATATAGAAATATAATGTTTTATTGAAAGGATTAAGATGATATCATAAATGGGATGGCTCATGAGTAATCACATTGAAGAATAATATAAATAACATGGTATCATAAAATTATGGGACCGTAGAAAGTTTGGTCCATGTATAAAAATACATTTACATGAGTAAAGGATAATATCCTAGATAGTATCACATGTTGTACATTCCCCATAATTTATTTGGTATTCCTCATGATAATAATTCATTACTCAATGAAATGGAGCTCTATTTAGGTGCACCCATCATAACATTTTCATGATTTATGTATTACACATAAATGAAATAAATCATAAGGAATAAACATAATAATAATCCATGGATAGTAAATTGTCTACTTAATCTTATCTTTTATCATAATAAAATGAAATTTCGTGTTGCATTCATTTGAGAGATAAACATTAAGAATGTATTACCCTGTAAAAGTAATAGATGGGGAGAGTGATATATATTAAGTAAAAATATAAATACAATATTTAAAATCATTCCATAATAGTAATGGTTGATATCATTTATGAATAGAACTAATTTCAAAAATATTAAAATCAATATTGAGGAAAATAAACATTTAACATTAAAAATCGATTTTGAACAAAAAATTCAAAAATATTATGGAAATATATTTTTTCATAAAATAACATTAGAAACATAAAAATTAATAATAAATAAAAATAATGCTCCTGATGGGGGAAATCCCATTCATTCCATGAACCTTATAGGAAATATTAATTTAACATTTTTTATAACAATTTAAGAAGCACCTTATTTATAAAGTGATAAGAAGAATCCTTTTAACCATTATATAAAAAGTTGAAAAGGATAAAATTACATTCATTAATCATAAAATAATATTAAAACATATTTTTTAATAAACATTAAATAATTAATAGGCATGGAAAATAATGGTTTTTCGACCAAATAAAGAAATAATTTTTATTTTCTACAAAAATAGTTTCTAAAACAAATTATTTATACTAGATAAAAAAATGGTTATATAACATAAAATGAGCATGAATAACTTAAGGATAAAAAATCATCCAGGTTTCATTATTAAATGATCAAATAATTTCAATGAATTGAAATTGAATCATAGATAATCGTGATTAAAATTAGAATTAATCCTAAACCCTTACCACATAGGTAACTTTTGAATCAAAACACACATGAATAGAGTAAATTAATTACATATTATAATGTCATGAATTATTAATTATTCATGATATAGTACTTAATTTAGAAATATATACACCATTTAATAAATATTTGGTGAATAAAATAAATTTTTTCCAAAAAAAGAAATATTTTAGAGGAAACCCAGACCTCGAGTACAAACATTCTTGTTTATGAATTTTATCTCCTTAAAAATAAAATTATTTCAATTATTTGGTTTTATAATAAAAACCTACATGATTATCCACATTTATATAAACCATTTACTTCATTTATTCTATTGAAAAATTTAACTACTTAATTATTGTTTTCCATGTTGACTGTTTTGATTATGGTCAATTCATAATTTTAAAACATCCTTAGTCCATTGAACATGGTAAAAAGGGTAATTATTCAATAATATCTTGAATAATGATAATGAAATTATTATTATTTTATACCTAAATTATAATTGTTAAAAAAATGATGATATAAGGTTTTTAAAAATGATCTATCATACAATTATGGAGATGCTAGATGGTACGTACACATGTATACCATTTCAATTTTTCAACAATCATGATGGAAGAAGATAATTGATATTTTATATTTATAGAATGTCCATTATATAACAAAAATGATATTATATCTTTATATACACATACCTATACCATCCATGTGATATAGTAATAAATAATGGATCACATCACTTTGTGAGCCTATAGTTCTCCATACACATGAATGATGTTATCATTTTTTCAAGGATGGTAAGGTTAAAGATAATACGGTATATTATTTTTAAAATATGTTAAATATGTTATTATTATCATATAAAAACATTAAATACATCATAATAAGTTTTCCTGATTTTTATTGATTGCAAACAAATTACATCGGTTCAAGATGTGGTAGTCTGATGTACACATGAACAATGGTGTCGTTTCCCATTTATTGGAAGTAGAGATGGATGTAGTTTATTGCATTAACATAATAATATATTATTATATATTAGATACTAATGTTATTATATATTTATGACTGGATATAGTTTTAATGATTTGGAACAATAAACCAAACAAAAATGATCAGTTAAAAATAGTAACTATTTTTTCAGACCACCACATTAGTTTTATAATTAAATCGATCCTATATTTGATTTCCAAAGAAAAATATATTATATGAAATGGATATAGATTTAATGATATAATTTAGATAGGTATTTACTAATATAAATTTAATTATAATTGTGAAGTAGAGAAGATATAAGGTGGCCTTTTATAATTGGGGGGGGGTGGACACACTTGGAAATTTTAAAAGAAAAATTTATACCCAAATTTTTCATTTAATAGACGGCTCTAAAAGGAAATATTCACGATCCATAGATGATATAACGTCGATATATATCTATAAAAAATATTTTTGAAAATTATTTAAGTCATTTCAATAAATATAATTTTATTTTTACCCCATGATAAACCTATATTAACATAAACACAATAAAATATTTTTTAATTTTTCCACTATTCATTAGAACCAGAAATTAATTTTCCCTTATTATATAATATATATTATATTTATTTGAAAAATGTAATAAATTTGACTATATTAAATTTATATAAGTGGAAAATTTTAATAAAAAATAAATCCCATGGATGTGATGGAATTGAGTTTTTCCAAAAAAAAATGTATTAATGAAGGAGAAGATGATTTTACATTAACTCAATGACCACTAATATTTATAAAATGAATTCAAATTAAAAAAAACGTACACATATAATATAAAATATTTAATTTAATTTAATCCTCATTGTCGGTTAGTATAATTAAATAATGTGGAGAAACATTATGCCCCATAAAATAATTTTTAAGAAAATAATTTTTAAGCCTTATAATACATATATAATAAAATCTATTATAAAGGTGATTTGAATTATTTTAATTGGATTAAATACAAAGAATAAATAATAAATCTTAATTTAATTCCATTTAAATTTATAATGGTTCTTAAATATTAAATAATTTATTAAATGAAATGATTGTTTCAAAATAATCAACATTTTTCACTATTCACTTAAAAATAAATATTTTCTGAAATTTCCCAATTTTTACACTATGTTATTTTTGATATGATGATTTAAAAAATTAAAATAATTTTATCAAATTAATTTTATATTATTTATAAAAAATAATTATAATATTTTCTCAAAAAAAATTAAAATAATTTTTTAATTAAAATATATGTTTGACGAATAATGAATGGATTTCTAAAAATTGGTTGATCATTTTATATGAATGTATAAATTATTATAAATCTATTAAGTACTGTATGTATTTGTTATTAATAATTTAATACTATTAATACCTGTTAATTTAACGATAACTATGTAATGATCATAAATAATCATTATTCATTTACGGTTGGTGTGGCATGTCACATATAATATCAAATATAAAGTTCATAATTTAAAATATTGAAGTTTTACCTTATACCCCAATTAAATAAATTCAAAAAATGCAATTAGAACTTTTTTTATGAATAAATTTTTTTACATTTGAAAATTACCATGTGGAAAGAACATATCATAAAATGAGTTTTTAAATATTCCTCTTATAAGAGATAAAGTAAAGTACAAGGATCATATATAATAAAACATACCTAGGATTCCAAATAGGAAATAATTGGTGTAAATTGAAAACATTTATTAGGAAACAAGATCCATTAAGTAGTAAATCATCTATACCTTTTTTTAATGATAGAAGTTAACATAAATTTATTGAAAATGATTAACTTTTTTATTTCAAGATATTTTTTCATAAATATTAAGGATCATTTTACCATATTGAATAAGAAGACAAGTAAATATAAATTATTGATATTTATAACTATATACATTAACCATTTTCACAATAATGTTATCTTTTATAAAAATGATGATTATTTAAGAATAATTTTCCATGCCTTAAGTTCTAAAATAATATTTCAAAAGAACACAAAATCCTCAAATGAATAACAAGCTATTCCACTAGTCTTTTCAAAAACCTAAATTTTTAGAACAAGATATCCAATATAATATATTAATCTCTAATACATCAATAGTAATTACCAATATTCATCATAATATAATCTAAAAGATTCTATCATTGAAACCCTATAACATACTTATTAAAAAACAAAATAGTACTCCTCCCAAATAATCATATACGTTAAAAAGAACAGTTATATAGACATAAAACCAATAAAATTTCACCTGAAATACATTTAATCACATAAAAAAGATATTTTCATTTTAATATGTATCCATATAAATATATTAGAAAAAATCACTCTATATAGGACATCACACAGACTAGTGGTAGGTGATGTGACTTTTTCTCCCTTTTATTATTAGTTTAATCTTCGCGACCTTTTGATAGATGATGAGTTGTCACTCGACATTGGGAGTTTCCATTTTATAAAAAATATATTAATATAATTCCAATAATATCCCAAAAAAATGATATACATTTTCAAGATAACATTAATTATCAAATAAAATTTTAACAAAAAATAAATCTAGGAAAAATAATTGAATAAAATCCAATAATCTTAGTTGACAATAATAACCTTAGTGGAAAGATAATATAAAAGATTATTTTTTCCTCAATCATGTCTTTTTCCATGAAAATAAACTTTCTATTAAATCGCTATTTTAGGCCATTAGTTCCATTTAAGATATTCTAGAATTTTTTGAAATCTATAGATGAGAAATCCAGCCAACGAGCCTATACCGGAGTGGTAAGGGCTCCTGATTGGCATCCAAGAGACCCAGATTCAAAACTGGGTGGAGGAGAATTTTCAGGGTATTTTATCAGTACTGTATTAGCTATTGTTCGGTAATGTAGCAGCTAGAACTATTCACCAAATTTGGGCCTTTGGGCCATCGGTGTGGGCCTATGGGTCTCAAGGGCCTTTGGGTCATCAAAGGCCTTCAGGCCACAGGTCCTTCGGGCCACATAGACCATGGAGTATCCCAGTTCACACAGAACAGGCCCAAAAAGAAGATCAGAGCAACAAGAAAAGCAACCACTAGAAACAGAGCTAACCGGATTGGAATAATGAGAGGGTATGGAAGCCGCCATTGGAACTAGGCATCGTACATCTTTGTACGGGGCAATGCTAGCCAATTAGTAATGAAATGTGGGGAGATAGGTGATCAATGACGTAGAATCTTGAGAGGGAAGTTCAAGTGGGTTGGGTCTACGAGTCATGTAGTGGGCATGGTATGCCTTTGGGCCTTCGAGTCATGTATTGCGGGTCAGTCGGGCCTTTTTTCCCTGGGCCTACGGGCCATGTACGGGTTCCCCTTCAACCCTTAAAAGGGGGATTATCTATAATAAAATATAAAATAAGGCCTTTGGGTGATTCAGGATATAGATGACAAATCCATATAAGTTTTAGGATTCGTAAACCCATCATACCATGGATAAAAATAATCAACAACATTATTATTTAGTTATAACACCATAAAACTTCAATAATTACATAAAAATGATAGACATAACCTATTTCCATAGGAATAAATCCATGGATAAGGGAATTAACATAGATAATAAATAGGTTCCACACATCCTTAACATTGAACTATTAATGGTTCCATATATTTAATGTTATTTCCCATTGGATTGTTAACCAAAAGAATCATTTCTATTTAGCAGTTTTCTACTTTGTTCCCTCATTTTCCATAAAAAATAAACTTCTATATATTTTGAGTCATGATAGAGGGTGCTTCTTCCATAATTTTTGACATGTAGAAAATTGAATCTTCTTTTATTTATCTTCCTTAACACTTAAACAACCATGATACTCCATCCCATTATTATTTTATGTGTTTATAAATAAAAATATGTTCTAGTTGTTAATTGTAATTTTGAATAGATCGTTTGGAATTATAACCATATATATAACTTCCAGTCCCTTTAAGTTATGAAACTCATTGGGGAAATAATTATATTTATCATTACATTGGTTTTTTAATGATTTATCATATTTACCTATTATTAACTAAAAAATTAATGGAATAAAATGAGAATACATAAACATAAAAAATTTATTCTTATAAACCTAAAAGTAATAATTTATAAATTTTAAGTGTATCTTGACTTATTAGTCTCTTGGTTTCAATCTCTATTATCCATTTTAATTATTCCTACTAGGTTTTATATCGTAACAATTCATTCAAACCTATCATATTGGTTCATAAAGAGTTTTATAAATTTCCATTATATATCATTTAATCCAATTAAACTAGGTGCACATTAAGGGCACAATCACTGTACACCAAAATGATTTCTTAGATAAACTCAACCAACCATTTTTTGGGATTTATCACCTTGATTCATCTATGAAAAATCAATGTTTATTTGTAGTATATTGACCAGGATATAATAAATTTTTTCCCAATCGCTCTATACTACAAATTTTTCAATAATTATTCTTTTTTTATACATTCTCTTAGGGTTATCAATAAATTAGTATTTTACTAATAAAAAAATATAACTAGAATATTAAATGATAATAATGATACAGAACCAAGTCATTTAAACATATTATTACTCAATTTTAAACATAAACAACCACGAATTATAACTCAGAGATCATGTGGCCTAGTGTCTTTGGAAGAATCAGTTAATAATATATCAATGTGGGACTAGAATAAAATTATTATATTTTATTCTACATAATGATCATTTAAATACCTTCGACCTCCTAAAATTGTATGGGATAACCTGGGGGATTCATTAACCAAAAGGGTGAGATAAAAATCTCAGTAAGTTAATAAACATGATTAGTCATCAAAAAATACGACTCAAAGGTATAACATGGTATCATCAAAAAATCATCATGGGTAATCGCATAGAATAATAAGAAGTATAATATGGTTTTTTAATATCATTAATTCATAGGTAATGTTGATAAAATATATAATATGACATAATCATGATTTAAGGCTAAATGCATAGACAATATCTCATATCATACAATGTCCCATAAATGATGAGATTTACTCCCCAATCCAATACATGACTCCTCATGACAATAACTATTTCCCAAAGGATTGGAGGGATATATGGGTTTGTGTATCAAATAATTTTCTTGATTTATGTGTACCATGGAAATAAAACCATTAATAATACTTAAAAATAAGAATTACCCATGAAGATAAAATGGGTTTCATAATCCTGTCTCATATTATAATCCTAGAAATTTTCATAATAAAGGAAATTGAGAGATACACATAAGGAATATATTACCATGTGGTATAATTTGATCTGAAATATCAAATACATATTTATATTTTCCCTAGATAGAGCATAGTAGATAACATTGGGGTCAATCTTAAGGAAGATTTGTGTTAATCGAAGTGATTCCTCAAAAATACTTTGGAATTTTTAATTATTCTGGAAGAATTAAATGAAATAAAATAAAATAGTGTTGATGAATGAGATATGAAAATTTAAACAATATAAGTAGAAAAATGGAATAGAAATACATACAATAAGATAAGAAAAAAATCATCATCAACAAAATTAGTTCTATAATAGTTGATCTTATTAATGGAAATACCAGTATTTAATGATAAAATAAAAAACCTTCAACCTCAATTATATGATTATTTAAATCTCCATTGAATAGAGTTTAACACAAATGAAAGATGATTCTTAAAACTCTCCAATTTCAACATTCATTTTCTCATGAAACAATTGAATTAATGTCATACGAGTCGATCATGGTGAATGTTTCTGACTTTAATCATGTAATTTCAATAGTTAAAATGATGTGAAGAATAAAGTGATGATTAAAAAAATATTTGGTATCCAACAAGTTTTGAGGTTAAAACCCTAAAAAAATTAAAAAATTATCCCTCAATTTTTGAATGTAGAAGATCATACACAGAGAGCTTGAACAGATAGGGAAAAATGTATTTACATGATATAACTATAAAAATAAGAGAAAATGAAGAAGAATAGGGAAAAAAATAATGGAAGGTTTTGTTCCATGAAGTCCCCACTTCACCAAAAAGTATAAAAAATATTTAAATTTTATTAAGAAGTAAGGATTTCTTTAAAATTATAACAATTAGAAAACTAAACATGTCAACCATTCACCATATTACATCATTTCTATATGATGTGAGAAATCATTTTGAAAATGGATGATTTCTACATGTACATGTCAATCAAACATCATAAATATGAAAAGACCCTGTAAGATAGCTATATTATCTGCACAATATTCTTTTTTACTTATATCAAGACTCACTAAAAATATTCAAAACACCTTTTATGAATCCCATAGAAATTTCATCGATGAAATAAGGGGAGAAGTTAATGGTCCCAATATCTTCTTCAATTGACCTACAAAATAAAACACATAAAATAAAACTATATAGATAGCACTATTATCTTCCAAACCCCATCATTATAATGAAATAACACTATAATTCCATAAATTCATTTTAAATTAATCTTCTAATGACCAATGATTGATCATGAAACATTAAACATTATTACAAAAAGAAAAATTGTTCTCGTATTATTTATTAATGTCTTGGACACTAACATGGGTTTGATCATCCACATATTCGATCTTTAAAATCAGCTTCTCCAGGATTTATTCCTTATCATAAACAATGATATTTATTTTAGATTCTTCATATCTGAATGAATCTTCTTCAACACATATTCAACCATGTTCTAAATCACAATCTCTATATGAAATTACAACATGAAGGAAACCAATGATTCTTCTTCATTCATTTTCCGGTCATCATTAGATTCTATCAGGAGCATCATATTCAATCTTAAATAATATTTTTTTCAAAGTCCAAAAGGTAATTATTGATTATGTTAGACTATAATGGCTAATCTCATGTTTCTCAAAATTAAATATTTATTCTTTGATATCTTCAATTGAAACATATTCATATTTTCTCGATTTCTAATCTATTATTCATCATCAACATTCGACTTCAATATTGATAAATTTTCAATAGAAATGGATTTTCATTAGTTAATAAATTTTAAATGAGGTTTTAATCCCACGTATATATCCTTATATTAATGTTGTATTTGATTGGTGTTCTGAGGAATGGATTTCTCAGTTTGGCTGGTATGACATTTCTTGAAACCCAAATCTAAGTTTCATTAAATCTAAAACTAGAGATATTCATTTTTTCTTCTCTGGATCTAGTTTGGAATAATTAAACATATAGTAATAAATATGATAAATTTGGTTTAGATTATATTATCCTAATTAACTTAGGCATGACCCAAATTCAATTCAATTATGAATCACAATTTCTCTTATAGAATTCTGAAATAAGTCTTACGGGGACAACCCCAACTATCTTACATGGATTATTTTACAAAAATAATGATTTTATCATGTGAATTATTCTAACATGGTTTATCATATAATTTTTTTCTATTTAAATAGTGTAAAAAGGTAAAAATATAATTGATTAGTAAATTTAAAAATTATAAATTAATTATTTCAATTTAAAAAAAAATATTGAAAATTATAATTTAAATAACAATAATTAATTCTTGGTAAAAAACATAAAAATAAAAATATTAAATTACAAATAACATTGAATTAATATATAAATAAAAAAATAAAAATCAAAAATAAATGTTCATTATAGAGTAAAATAAACTAAAATCAAAATAATAAAATCATTAAATATTTAAACATAAAAAATAAAAAAATAAAATATAATCTATTAATCTAATAAAAATAAGTCCAAATGAACAAGAAACAATAATTAACTAATAATAGACACAATTAATCAATAAATACATATGTTATACATAAAAAAGATGAAAAAATACATGAAAAAAGGCCTCATCAAATTCCCCCACATGTAAGTCTTTGATTTTCCTCAAGAAACCTTCTGCCACAATCAATGGTTTAAAATAATTATCAAAATAAAAAATCAAAATTTCCATTAAGAATTGATTTTAAAAATAATTTTCCATCATGTATTATCTCAAGCAGTTAAATATGAATACCCTATAAAATTAAATTCTTTCATTACCGAATCAGATACTGTTGTATAAAAAATATTAAAATAAATTATTTTAGTGAAAATTTAACAATAATGAATTTTAATCCAATAAAAATTCCAAACATATATTTTCCTCTAAGTGAACATTCTCACATAACAAGGGAATCCATAATAAATAGACTATCCATTAAATGGTGTGATGTGAAAATTAAATGGTGGAATAAATAGTACATCTAAAAATTTGATAATTAAAGAATGAAAATAATGAATTAATGAGTTCGACTTGGATTAGGATTTCAATTTCCTAATTCGTTTGGGTTCATATCTTATTATCTAAATTCAAATTCAAAAGATCAAAATGTATTATTATTGATGACTAATTTCTGAAAGTTTTACTCAGATAAATTTCTTCTAAGAGGTTAAGAAGAATAATTTATCTAATTAAATAAAAGGGGTATTAATGCTTAATCTCCTAAAAGTGGAATCAAGATCCTCAAATTTGAGTAAAGTTTTCACCTTGTGAAGAATCCTTAATGGTGATTGAAAATAACAATTTTGATATTTCTTACTGGATTTTTGATGGGTTAACATCAAAATGTGTTGAAGAAAACATAATACCCCTTCCCCATAGCTAAAACTAAATTATATCAACATTATTGAAGTAAATATTGAAGAAAATTTAAGATAGTATAAATTCCAACATATTTACTATTCATTAGTGAAATTTCATTTTTTGGGTTGAAATTTAGTAAAAAAATATTTTCCCTCACAAAATAAAAAAATGAAAAAGATATAAGAAAAACCCACTAGTTACTTTCTAAAAAACACTGAAAAAATTAAAGTCCTTCAAGGTATTTTCATTTTAAAATTTTATGTTAGAAAAAATGTCATCAATAATGTGTTAAAAAATGCATGCACGTAAAAGAATTATTCATAAAAATAAATTTTAAAAGGTTTTAAAAAACCATAAGATCTATAAATATAATATCAAGATACAAAATGTATTAAAAAACATCTAATAGTTAATTTAAACTAAAATTGAAGTAGTGGATATTCTTTTTTATGCATAAAAAGTGGGTAAATTTAACTAAAACTCTCCTTCTTTGGAATGTTTAACACTTCATATTCATCATGAGGAATCCCCTTTTCACATGATTAAATCACTCTAGTTTGGAAATTACAACTCCTAAAATTTATAAAATTCAAGAATTATATCCATAAGATAATGTTCAAAAAAAAGAAGAATTCCAAGAAAACATTAAGGGAATTTGATTCAAAATGATCTAACATGCATGTTATTTTGACATTCATGAAACATTGTAATTAGTAAATGAAATTATGAAAAATTATACTCATAATAACACTTATAGAACAGTTTTTAAAATTTATATACATTAATTATCTATGGAAAAAAATATTCTTTTTTATATAAATTAGTTTTGTAGCATGTTTTATGTTAAACATAGCAATATAATTATCCGACAATGATGAAAAATAGTATTGAAATTAAATTGATATGTAAATAATACTAAAAATGATTTAAAAAATTAAATTTTATGTTAAACTCTCTAAATATTACGTATTGAAGAAAAAAAACCTTGATTCTTGTATGGATTAAAAGAAGTTACAGAAAATAGGTTGACATACTGTGGAATGTAATACTATAAAATTTTCCTACAAGAGAGACTAGAAAGGATTATTTAATGAATGTAAAATATCTAAAATATAAAAAATATAATTAATACAAGTAAATAATCAGGTAAACCTCGCAAATGGGTATTGTATTTCAAAATTTCATAGCATGAAATCCACGGGTTCCACTCTAGTTAGATTATTGATGTGGCTTATTTAATAATTATCATAATAAGTTCTTATTCCTTACTTGAATGCCCTATAACATTAACATGTTTTGAAATTCCCCTTTTTTATTCAAATATATTTCCCCTCATTATCATTATAAAATTTAGGCAGTTATGAGAAATTATAAATAAAAATATAGGGGAAAATCCCCTATTATTCTATATAAGGGGTGATATGCTGGGTTTGATAAAATTAAATACGTAGAAGTTATTATTATTCTATTTTAGTTTCCACTAAAAATTAATCATTGAAAATTAAATATTTATCAACATCCAACTATAAACTAGTTCACATATCCTAAACCTGTTATTGATCATTGACCTCTTTAAAACGTTTTTGGAAAATTGGATATGGGAGTTTTTCATGTTCCAAAAAAAGTGAAAATACATCCTTTTCAAGGCCATCTATGCAATTATGATGTTCATCAGACTATTCAGAACCTACATAAAGAGAATTATTATTATAATCAACTAAATTAAATTTAAAATAAAGTAAATTTAATCATTCTTATAAAATGTAAAATCATCCTGAATTTGGATTGAATTTTAATTTTCATTGATTGGAGGTTATCTTAGGAGTTTTTCTAATTCAGGAGTGATGTAGTCAACCTCATGTATCCTAAAATCATAAATAAAACCCCTCATCAAAGGGTTTCTTAAATAGAAAATGAGAGAGTATCTTATGATGTTTTGGATATTCTGTCAAGTAAAAATAAGTATACATGTCGGTGTAATAATATTTATCAAAATAAAAATAAAAAATACAATATTTCTCAAAGAGATTTTCAGTTTCATCAATTTTATTGTCTCCCATTTCTTACTAACTCTTAAAAAATTCCTCAACATTAGTATAATTCACTTGCAACCTCTAATCAACCTTCTTGGCCTATTTCAAAATTGTTGGAAGAATAATGTTTTCTCTTTGAGCCTATCCTATATAATAATTAAGGAAAACATCTTATAATTAGTTGAGTTCTATAGTTAATGCTTCTATATTAGGTATAAAAAACTCTTTATAAGTATTAGTAAGTTTTAATAAATCTTTTTCACTCAAAATTTAAAATTATTCCCCAAATTTTAAGGAAATAAATATTACCATGACTTCTGATCATTGAGGAAGATTCACCTTTAATTTTTTTTGTAATTTAAAATATATAATCTCTAATCCTATATTCAAAAAAAAAAAATCTAAATGTTTTATTTATTATCATCAAAACAATCACAGATACATTTATCTTTTCCCTATATATAACACGGCAACGAAACTTGAGGTCAGTCTCAATGAAGCAATGTGATTATCCTAGGGATAAATCAAAAATAATTTTATATTTTTGATTATTATGGTAGAAGTAAAATGAAAAAAGGAAATATTTTTTATGAATGGAAAGTCAAAATGATAATAGAAAGGTAGAAAATGAGAGTAGAAATAGAAATAATATGGGAAGAATAAACGTCAGTATGAACAAGTCCATTTCCAAAATTGTCCATATCTATAATGTTAATCACTAACGTATTTGTTTAAAGAAATACTAATACTCTCTAAAATTATTAGATTAATATACATATTTATTAGATTAAATAAATAAAATAATTATTATTATTGCTCACCACATTCATGATTTATATTCTCATGAAAATTTTATTCAAATATCTCTAGACTAAATCTTTCCAAATTATTCTAAAGATAATAATGAAACTAAATGAGGAAAATTTTGTGAAGAAGAAAGTGACGATTGAAAAAAAAATTGATCTCTAAGTGGCTTCAAGCATCACCTCTTGAAAGATTCATTGAAAATTAGTCCATCATTTATAATGGTAGGAGATCACATACAATGAAAAATAGTTAAAAAAACTATATTTACCCAACAGACCCAAAAAAGGGAAAAAAAGAATAAGAGAGAAAAAAAATTCATGACTTTTTTCACCAAGCCCCCATTTCACAAAAACTCAATCAAGACTACAGTAATAAATAAAATGAAAAAAATATATATTTGAAAATAAATAAAAATCATAACTATCATGACCCATCCCCTGGGGCCCATGCTGTGACTACACCAAGCCCACCTTCCATAGGTCTGGGGTTGGAGACTAGCATTAGAAATGTATATCCCTAAAATGGGAAGATATTGCCTTTAAACATGTACAAACACATAGTATAAGAACACAACAAGATGTAACCACGATAGAAACCTGCAGTAGTAAAATTGTGTACTAAAAGTAAATGGTCTGGAATACAAGCCCAAATGAAAGATACAAAACAACAAAAAATAGAAAACAGTTCCTGAGATCGTCTTCTAGGGAACCAACCGGAAGGGTAGGTATATATCATCTCCATAGCTCTCCACATCAACTGTCACCACCATCCATCGTCAGGTATCGGCTCCCCGAGTCTCAGTCAAGGCTGATCGTCATCTGCACAAGACACAACAAGGTTCCAGAGAAGACCATGCAGGGGTGAGTATAACAATACCCAGAAGGGACCCCGAGACCCCCCAAGGACTCTTATATTTTTACAAAGGAAAACCACAAGAATGATCTCAATCACAAAGCACAAAGAAATAGGCATAGCTCAAACCAGGTATAACTGAGTATAGTAGTACAAATGATTAGTCTTAAGGCTAGATCATATTTCTCTATTAAGAGGCACTGCTGTTGAACCACACAAGATCGATATTTACTAACCCTCGAAGACCCACAAAGGATTGATAGGTGATGATTCACATAGAATCACTGGGTGCTGGTTCACATAGAATCTCCCGGTTCTGGTTTACATAGAATCGCTTGGTGCTAATTCACATAGAATCACTAGGTGATGATTCACCCAAAATATCTGGGTTCTGATTCACACAGAATCATTGGGTGCTGATTCACAGAAAATTTCTTGGTGATAATTCACATAGAATCGCAGGGTGCTGATTCACACAGAATTGTTGGGTGCTAATTCACACAGAATCGCTGGGTGTTGATTCACACAGAATCGTTGGGTGCTGATTCACAGAGAATCGCTCGGTGCTGATTCACATAGAATTTTTGGGTGATGATTTACACAGAATCTCTCTTCATTCTTCATGTCTCAGCTAGACACAGGATTATCACTCATTGTACGCTTGTTTCTGGGAGAAACCTCTCCTCAAGCCATCAGTCATATTTCAACTGGCACCAATTCCCACATAGAAGTTACCCAATGATATGTCACAACATAAGGGTTCCAACGCAACATACGGTGCATCAACCGGCGCATCAGCTGGAAGCCCAGTCTGTTAGTTATTTTCATTTATTGTCGAGGGCCCGGTTAGATTTGGAGTCGATCCAACCTGTCCGTACTCCATCTTTCTCCAAAACTCTCATGGAATATCTCAAAAGGATCGTCTCGCTCTAAGGATCTCAGCACCACATACAGTTCGTCAAACGGATGTTCGGTTCACATGATACGGCCTTTTAAGCGTATTTGGACCCAAGAGGGTTCGAGTCAAGACTAACTCGGTCAGACCGACCTAGCCTGACCCGGTTTAGGCCGACCTGACTCGGTTTGGGTCATCCCACTCTAGCCCAAGTCCGGCCTGGATTATCCCAAACCAACCTGGGCCGGGTAGGATGGGCTGGGTCGCGGAGGGCTCAGCCCACGCATGGGTTGTGCGGTCCACCTCTCGAACGGCTCAAAGAGCCGTTCCGCTCTTTAATTGGTGATACCAGGTGGCGCGGCCTCATCACCCGCAGGACCTGTAGGGATCAGGTCCCCTACCTTCATCACGGCTTCGAGCTGCGGTCTATTTCACCGCGGTGCATGATGGTGTACTACCTTCCGCCTTCACGGCTGACCATTTTCGGCCGCCTTTTCGATAGCCACTGAGCCAAGTGGCGCCACCCTCCTCTGTGGATGGTGATTACAGGCCACCGCCTATGCTGCCAGCACCATTCGTCGGTGCCGCCAAGCCAGTGCCACGCCGGTGGAAATTCCACGGGCCATCGTGTGATCTCTGATGGTTTTTACTTCCTTTTAAACACTCCTACATCCATCCAGGGATGTTTTCATCGTTTTGTGCCTCTAGATTTCCACTTTTCATCGAGTTGAAAATCATCCCATGAAGAATGCATCAAGAAATGAAGATGTGGAGGGTCTGGTCCTTGTTCGTTTGGCATGTTCCCTCCGCGTTAACATCATAACAAGCGGGAGAAATCATAATTCATCAAAGATGGCCTTAATAAATAAAACCCCTACCTGGAAGATCATTTGTGACCGATGCGGACGGCGGTGCTTCCACATTAGAGGGTATTACGGATGCAGGGTAAGGTTTGTGATCATTGATGTTCGTCGTCCGTCGACCTCCAGAGCGATTCCCCAACTATCATCGTCAAATCCTCTGTTATTCTTCAGTGGAATGTGTCATGGTACTTTGCCAGAGGATCCTCATAGCCATGTCAAAAACTCATGACCATGCTTCCATTAAATAGTTGGGAGATTCGACCATGTCGCATGCATTAATGCGGTTCATTTATGAACCACATTTAATATTTCAATGTTGAGGTTACAAAGATTAAATGTCAATCCATTAAATGCCTTCAAAATTCATCGGTCCTACCACCGCCGCTCAACTGTTACAGAAAATAAATAAAATAACTTTTTTAAGTTATTTTTTTTTGTAAAGTCCAAAATTTATCATTTCCCCCTGACCTACTGCGATCAAATTGATGCTTCCCTAAAGCGAATCATGGCACTGCAGATTCAATGGTGCCCTCATACTTTTTATCGGAGCACTAGTTCAAAAGATAAAAACATTACATGTACGTTTATTGAACGTACCTTAAAAATATTAAAAAATTCGTTCTGGGCACACTGGGCCTTGGAATCATGCGCCTTCAATTTTTTCAGACTCATATTAATCTCAAATAATTAAAATAATACATGAAATTTCTTGGTCTTTACATTATCCACACCTTATGGATTTTCATCCTCAAAAGTTTCAACAAAAAGAGGGGAAGAAAAGGGGGCACTGAGCATGTATCTGAGCCTCACGCTCTCATGTGCTCTCCTAGATATTCCCATGCTACCAACGAACTCGCACTAGAGGTATCGAATTCCCATGAATGACTAACTCCTGTCGATCCTCTATCTCTACCAGGAACTCCACAAATGTCTCTCCATCATCGATGTCCAACTCCCCTCAATCGATAACGTGTGATTGATCATGCACATACCACCTCAACTATGACATGTGGAAATCATTTTTCACTTTTTGCATCCTTAGGGGAAGAGCTAGATAGTACTCCACCTTGCCTACTCTACTGAGGATCTAAAAATGTCTGATGAACCTTAGAGGTAGCTCACCACCTCGAGAAAACCTCTTTAATCATCATCGGGGTGAGACCCGTAGGAAGACATGGTCTCCCTCCTCAAAATTCAAGGGAATCTGTCTCATATCAGCATAAGACTTATTCTGGCTTTGTGCAATCTTCATCCACTCCTGGATGATCTGTACCTTCTCTGTGGTAGCCTATTCCAACTCTGGACCCATGAGTGCTGACTCCCCTGGGTCTGTTCAGCAAAGGGGTGATCTACAAGGTCACCCATATAAGGCCTCAAATGGAGCCATGTTTATGGTGGAGTGATAAATGTTGTTGTATGTGAACTCCACCAGGGGTAGGTGGTCCTCCGAACTCTGTCCAAAATCAAGGACACAAGCATGAAGCATGTCCATGAGTTTCTGTGTAGTCTGCTCCATCTGACCATCTGTCTAAGGATGGATGGTGGTTCTTAAGTGTAGCTGAGTCCCGAGCACCTCATGTAATCCCTTCCCTAAGTAGGATGTAAAACGAGCATCAAAATCTGAGACAATTGTCGATGGAACCCCATGAAGTCGTACAATATCTTGTATATAGAGATGTCCCAAGCTCTCTACTGATCCCTACTCTCGGATGGGTAGGAAGTGGACCAACTTGGTGAGTCAGTCAACGATCACTGAGATAGAATCATGGCCCCTGGATGTACATGGTAACCCCGTCATGAAGTCCATGGATATACCATCTCACTTCTACTCTAATACCTCAAGTGGATGAGCTAAGTCTGCTGGTACTTGATTCCCAGCCTTTACTTTCTGACAAGTGACGCATCAAGATACAAACTCTGCCACTAATTTCTTCACCTCTAGCCACCAATACTAATGTTGGAGGTCCCGGTACATCTTTTCCACTCCAAGATGTAACCCTTAAGGGGATGTATGGAACTCCCTCAACACCTCCTCTCATAGCATCACTGGTACCATGGTTTTCCCTCTGAAGAGGATGACGTGCTCCCTACCTTCAGAAAATCCATCAAGAGCCTCACCTAATGATATCTGAGCATGTTAGACCTCGCAATCTACATTCCCATGTTGAGCCTCCCTAACTCTCTAAAGAAGTGGGGGAGTGATAGTCATAAACTGGAGATGAGTTCCTCCATCTTTATCCATGAAGGATATCTACAACGCGGCTAGATTCTTTGTCACCTCACTCAGCTGTTGTAGACCAAAACTTCTACTGAGTGCATCTGCTACAACATTCCTCTTCCCATGAGTATAGAATATCTCAAAGTCATAGTCCTGGAGGAACTCTAGTCATCATCATTTTCTTAGGATAAAGTCCTTTTGAGATAAGATATACCTGAGACAGTTGTGATCAGAGTAGACTATAAAACGTTCGTCGATCAAGTAGTTCTGCCACATCTCCAGTGAAAATACCACTACTGCTAACTCTAGGTTAGGGGTAGCAGAGTTATTCTCATGATTTCTCAACTACCGTGATCCATAAGTGATCACTGCTTGCTCTTACATTAGGACACAACCTAGTCCTATCCCTGATGCATCACAGTAGACTACATACCCAACACCCTCTTCCAGTATCCTCAAGATGGGGGCACTTGTCATCATTTGCCTCATCTCCTGAAAACTCTGATGGCACATCTCCATCCACAATAAAGTTTTCCTATTCTTTTTCAATTATGAAAAAGGTTCATCTACCCTAGATAAGTCAGGTACAAATCTCTGGTAGTACCCATCCAATCCTAGGAAACTTCGCACCTCAGTCACACTCCTGGTTGGCTCCCAAGAAAGCACTGCCTCTATTTTAGTTGGATCCATTACAAATCCAGTCTCTGAGATAACGGGCCCCAGGAAGTGGACTTCTCATATCTAGAACTTGGACATTGAGATCATTCCATAATGATTGTTCTCCCAGAGTGTCTCTAGAACTATCTATAGGTGTGTAGCGTGATCCTCCCTTGACGTCAACTATATCAAGATGTCGTCAATAAAGACTACCATTAAGTGATTGAGGTAAGGCTAAAAGATACTATTCATGAGCCCCATGAACACTTCCAGAGCATTGTTCATGCCAAAAGGAATCACTAAGAACTCATAATGACCATACCGACATATTAAGGTTGTCTTTGGTACATCCTATTCTCGTACCATGAGTTGATGATAACATGATCTGAGGTTAATCTTCGAAAACCATCGATCTCCCTTCAGCTGGTCAAAGAGATCATCGATCCTTGGTAGAGGATACTTGTTCTACACGGTCACTTGGTTCAGGTGCTGATAGTCCACACAAAGCCTTAGAATCACATCTCCCTTCTTGGAAAACAAGATCAGGGATTCCCATGGAGAAACATTGGGCCTTATGAACCCATTTTTTGCATGTCCTCCAACTGTACCTTCATCTCACGAAGCTCCACGAGAGCCATCTGATATGTTTGTGTAGATATCAGTGTCATCCAAGGGTATAGGTAGATGTAAAAGTCCACCTCTCTATGAGGAGGTAGTCCCAGAACATCATTAAGGAAGACATCAGCATACTGATCCACCACTATAGGATAACTCAGACTCCTCAAGTCAACTAATCCGAGGGTGAGGCTAGAAAACTGGTGAGTAATTGTCTATACCCTCCTCTGAGATTTTCCATCCCATGTTGAAAAGGTTTCCTCATCACTGGTGAAGGTAAACCTGATCCCATCCTCCTGAACACACCACACTTTGTGCCTAAAATAGTCAATATGAGCATGGATAATGGATAGCTGGTCCATACCCAAGATGATGTCGTAAGTCCTCGACGCTGCAACTAGGAGATCCCATCCAAAACTCTCACCTCCTAGAGTGAGCTCACACTGTCTATGCCATTGCGTAATCATCTAATCCTCTCCCTTTGGAGTCTCTAATTGTAAGGATCAAGCCAATGGCTCCATCAGAATCTCTGAGCTCCGAACAATTTCCATGGAAATGAAAGAGTGACTAGAACATGTGTCTATAAGTACTACATCTAGAGAGGAGTAGACACAGATCGTACCTCTAATCATATCTATAGTGTCGTGGTCATAGGTCTCTACCGCCTATAGCTGAGCTATCCCCTATCCTCATGTTCCCTGTGTTCGGGGTTGTGGTGGTAGAATCTCAAACCGTCGTCCACCACCTACTGCAAGACCTACTACTCTGCCACGTCTGCCACCCGGTGAAACTCCTAGATTGAAATTCAGCCACTGCCTGGGTGGTTCCTTGACCCTCTATTGATCTTCGGTATGGCGGGTTGGGCAGTCATGAGCCATATGGCCATGCCCTCCGCATGTGAAGCACAGTCTTCTTCCCTGATAACCCCCTCTACCTCACGAACTCCACGCCTCCAACCCTATATCCTGGGGTCGCACTCCAGAAGGTCTGGTTCTCTTGGACCTCTGTTTCATCTACCTAATACCTACTGCAGTTGACTCGGCTACCTATCGTCCCATGGTGGCTCTCACCATCAGTGCCTGCTCAGCTAAGAAGCTCTCCACCAATAATGCTCGTTCGAGAAATCCAACCTGCATTGGGATATTCAATGATATCATTGACATTCTGATCTCTTTCCATAGACCCTAATAAAATGTCTGGGCCCTGAAGAATGGGTTTCGTACCATGTAGGTGGGGTAGTGTGAGAGGTCAATGAATCTCATCGAGTACTAGGCCACTGATAAGCTGCCATGCTGCAAGTGAAGCAGCTCCTAGATATGCACAGAGCATAGTGGTGATGGGACGAATTCCACCCTGAAGAGGCTCTCAAAGTCCATCAAGGTGAGGGTTGTCTTATCATGTAACTGGAGCATCAGGCTCCACCATCATCCTATTGGTCCATGGAAAAGGCTAGCTGCTAGGATCACCATCTGCTTTACTAGTGTCCCAACTAGGCGGAAAACTCTATCCACAACCTCCAGCCAGTCCTCAACTGCATGGGGATCTATCTTGCCTTGAATCCTTGGAGGTATCTACTGTTGGAACTCGTAAAATGTGCTAAGTAGGTGTGAACTGTCCACCATTGGGTCTGGTGGAAACTGCATCCCAATGGGTGGTGGTTCTATCAGTGAACTACTTGAAAGTGCTAACATAGTAAGAGGGCCCTGCACCGAATCCTCGTCGCTCAGTGGGCCATCATCGTGTACTCCCTTGGGAATCATGGATGGATGTCTACGAGGTAGAATCCTAAAAAGAAACAGGTGTTCCATGGACAATAAGTTATACCTGGTGAGATGACTCAAAAGAGATCAAAAATAAAATATTTCCAAAATACCCACAATTAGTGTTTTCATGCACCGAGTCAGAAATCAAAATTCCGGTTCCAGGTGTATGGATACGTCGGCCTCCAAACCAAAACTGGACTTCCTGAACTAAAAACCACACTCAAAACACTTAACCCTATTGCTCCATTGGAAAGATCAGAGTCCTTGTTATTCGGTAGAACCGAATCCTCTGATACCACTTTGTCATGACCCGTTCCCCGAGGCCCATGTAGTGACTACCTCAAGCCCGCCTTCCATAGGCCAGGGGTTGGTTACTTGCACCGGAAAGGCATAGCCCTAAAATTGGAAGGCATTGCCTTTAAACCTGTACAAAAACACTGTCCAATAACACAACAAGATGTAACCATGAAGTAAAACTACAGTAGTAAAAGTGTGTACTAAAATTAAAGGGACTGGAATACAAGCCCAACTAAAAGTTACAAAACAAAATAAAATAGAAAATAGCTCCTGATATCGTCTGCCTGGGATCCTACCTGAAGGGTAGGTACATATAGTCTCAATAGCTCTCCATGTCAACCATCACTGTCGTCCAGCATCAGGTCCCGGCTCCCCGAGTCTCAGTCAAGATTGCCCATAGTGTGCACTAGACACGACAAGGTGAGGGAAAAGCCCATGAATGGGTGAGTATAACAATACCCAGTAGAGACCATGAGACCCCTGATGGAATCTACGATTCCTATATAGGAAAACCAAAGGCATCATCTCAATCACAAATCACAATGCAATAGACACAGCTCAAACCAGGTATAACTAAGTACAATAGTACAGATGATTAATTATAAGGCTAGATCATCTTACTCTATAAAGAGGCACTGCTACTAAACCACATAGGATCGATAGGTACTAACCCCTAAAAGATCCAAATAGTATTGATAAGTGCAGATTCACATAGAATCGCATGGTGTTGATTCACACAGAATCGATTGGTGCTGATTAACACAGAATTTCTTGGTGCTGATTCACACAAAATCGCTCGATGTTAATTCACTCAGAATCGATGGTTGCTGATTTACACAGAATCGATGGGTGATGATTCACAGAGAATCGCTCGAGGCAGATTCACACAGAATCGCTAGAAACTGATTCACACAGAATCACAGGATGCTGATTCACACAGAATTGTTTGGTGTTGATTCACACAGAATCGCTAGGTATTGATTAACAAAAAATCTCTCGGTGATGATTCACATAGACTCGCTCGGTTCTGATTCACATAGAATCGCTCTTCATTCTTCACGTCTCAGCTAGATATAGGATTCTTGCTCATAGTACGCTTGTTTCTGGGAGAAACTACTCCTTAATCCATCGGTTTTATTTCAAATGGCACAAAGTCCCATTTAGAAGTTTCCCAATGATATGTTATTTCATAAGGGTTCCAACGCAATAGATGATACGTCAACCGAACACCCGTTTTGTATGTTATTGGAATTTCAGTACCGAGGGCCTAGTTATATTCGAATTCGATCCAACCTAGCTGTACTACAACATTCTCTAAAACTCTCATGGTGTATCGTAAAAATATTTTCTCTCTCCAATGATCTCAGCACAGTAGAAGGTTCGTCAAACGGACATCAAGTTCGCAAGATATGGCCTTTTAAGAGTATCTGGGCCTGAGAGGGGTCTGGATCTGGTCTGACCCGGTCAGACCGACCCGGCCCGGTTGGGCTCAACCGGGGTGGGCTCGGCCCACTGCGCCAAAACCAGCTTGCCCCCCCCTGGCTGGGCTGGGCTGTGGCGGCATGCCCTACTGACTGGCACGACCCGCGTGTGGCTTGCACGGTCCGCCTCCTGAACATATCAAAGAGGCATTCGGCTCTTTAATTGGCTACGTCAGGTGGCACCGCCTCGTCACCCGTGAGACCCACAGGGAGCGAGTCCCCTTCCATCACCGTAGCTTCAAGTCGCGCCCTGTTTCACCACGGCACGTGATGGCATGCCACCTCCCGCCTCCATGGCCAGCCGTTTCTGGCCGCCTATTCGACCGAAGTGGCATCGTGCGGTGTTTCCCTCCTCTACCGCCACCAATGCTGTCAGTGCCATTCATTGGTACCACACCGGCGAAAATTCTATGGGCCAACGAGTGAGTACCGGTGGTCCTTTCTTCCTTCTAGACGTACATACATCCCTCCCAAGATGTCTCCTTCGTTGCCTGCCTCCTGGTTTCTGCTTTCTGTCGAGTTGAAAAAACATCCCACGAATAACGCATCGTGAAATGAAGCAGAAGAGGGTTCAAGCCTTGTTATTTTGGCCTTATCCCTCCATGTTAACATCATTACATGTGGGAGAATTTTAATTCATCAAAGATAACCTTAATAAATAAACCCCTTATCTCAAAGATCGTTGGCGACCGTTGTGGACGACGGTGCTTCCACATTCGAGGGTATTGTGGATAAAGGAGAAGGTTTTAAAGCGTTGATGTTCATCGTCCATTGACCTCCAGAGTGATTCCACAATGGGTGTCGTCAAATCCTCTGTTCTCTATCGTTGGAAGGTGTCACAGTATATTTCCACTGGTTCCTCGTAGTCGTGTCAAAAACCCACGCCCAATCGTCCATTAAATATATGGAAGATTTGACTATGTCACATGACATTAATTTGGTTCATTTATGAAGCACATTTATTGTTGTAACGTTGAGGTTACAAAGCTGAAGGGTCAATCCATTAAATGGCTTGACAAGTCAATAGTCCTGGCACAGCAGCTCAACTGTTACAGAAAAGAAATAAAACAACTTTGTTAAGTTATTTTATCATTTTTTTTAAGTCTAATATTTATCTTTTTCTCTCGACCTACTATGGTCTAAGTGAATATTCCCTTAATAAATTCTCGATGTTGCAGATTCAATGGTTCCCTATGATATTTAATACAAGCACCGGCTCAAAATATAGAAAATGCCTCTTGTACGTTTACTGAACGTACCTTAAAAAAGTCTAAAAAATAGTTTCGGGCACACCAGGCCTTAGAATCACGTGCCGTCAATTTTCACAAACTCGTATTAATACCAAATAATAAAAAAATACATGCTATTTCTGTGTATTTACAATAACACTCCATAGGTAATATTTTCTCTATTTTTCATCCTCTTTGTGTTACATGAGAAAACATTTCCCAGAATGTTTTCTACCCCCATGTATGTGTAGATATCATACCAATATCTAACAGGATTGTGAAAATTTTCCCTGGCACATTCCTAATAATATTTATTCCCACATCATCTCTCACAAAAAAAATTTGAAAACTATTCATGAATCACAAACTGTATTCATAGTATAATTGAGTGAAACATATGAAGCTCCCATAATCTTCCTCACTCATCCTACAAGATAAAACCTAGAGAAAAAAACACAATTGATACTACAATCAGCTTACAAACCCCATTATCATAACATAATAACTCTATGATGTAGAAAAATTGTTGGCATTTATCATTTCCAACCCAGATTATAAATCAAGAAACATCCACAAAATTCCCAAAATGAAAACATATTATCACATTCTTTATTGGAGCCTTTTCCATGTGCTCAGGTTTCATGATGATCTTCTTGGAACTCTAGCATCCCCGACATCTGGTGTTCTTCCTCAACATCATTAGTGACATAGATTTTGGATTCATTATATCTAAATTAATTTTTATAATCATTCCATATACTAGGTTCAAAAACCCGATCTTGATGTAGAATCATAACAAGCTTGGAAATTCAAAGTTTGTTTCACTCAATTTTTAATCATTGTTATTTTCTATTGAATGCTCCGGCTTGATTCTAAAATATAGATTTTTTTTAGCACCACAATGTAATTCTTGATTTAGTCAGATCACTATAGCTCATCTCACCTTGTTAAAAACACATAATCCATTTTCATATAACTTCAAAAAATGTGGATTCATATGTTCGTCAATTCAATATTATGGTTTCTCTATGAACATGAGCTATAATGGGGGTAAGTTTTGAACACTGTTTATCAAATAAATTTATTTAGTATATGTCTTGATAAAAAAATTAAAAAATAAACTATTAATTAATTTAATTACAATATATTATAATTTATAATTTGTAAAAAAATTAGGAAACTAAGAAATTTAATTTAAATAAAATCAATTTAATATTGGAAGAGAATATACAATACAATATAATTAAATTACTAAACACCATGAATAAATAAATACACAAAAATTTAATAAATAAAAATAACTTTTCTTAATAAAATTAAATAAATAGGAATCCAAATAAGAAAAAAAATTAAATGTATAAACCTAAAAAACAAAAAAATTGAAAAATAATTAATAAATCTAATAACAATAAAACCAAATGAACTAAAAACTATATTTATCCAATAAAATACATAATTATGCATTAAATACAAGGATTATTTATCAAAGGAGATATGGAAAATCAAATGAAAAATGACACATCACCCTATAAAATTGGGATAATTAAGTGATGTAGATATAAAAGATGAACAAATTAAAAATATATATAAGCATTCCATAACATTAAATTTTTTTCCTTTAATGAATATAAGTACTTTATAAATAATTAAAAAAATATTATTGGAAATAACCTTTCTAATTTTAAAATCAATTTTGAAAAACAATAATTCACTAAATATAATGGGAATAATTTTTTTCAAATAAACATAGAAACTTATAAATGGGGATTCAAATAAACTAATGGACTTTATGGTAGAAAATAACTTACATTTCGTAAATTTTAAAAAAAATTTCCTTTATCATTTTTAGTAAAATTAAATAAATAAATCATTCATAAAATGAAAAGAAAATTCATTTTAACCATTTTCTAATAATTAAGAAAGTGTAAAATTGAATTTAAAAAAAATAAAAAATATTGAAATATTTTTTTAGAATCCCTTTTAACAATACTTATACATGGAAGATAATGTGGTTTCTACTGAACGAAATAATATATTTTATTTTGGTTAAAAAAATTCTTCGTATTTTAAAATAAAAAAGAGAGGGAAATGGGTCGGTTACATGAACAGTTAATTTACAACCAAAGTATATTAATTTGGAGAGTTTTTATGAGGATATGATTGAATAATTTTCAATTATGGATAGTCAACCATAAACCATCCCAATAAAAATGAGACTAAAACATAATCCCTTATCACTTTGATAAATTTTGAATCGTAAGTCCCATGAATGAATTAATTGAATTGTAATTTAAAAAACATAAATTATAAATGAATAATGATATAATATGTAATTGTTATGTACATATACCATGTAAAATATATTATGTTCATAAAATAATGTGTATCTGAAGGAAGTAATTTTTTAGTTGAAACCCTTACCTTGAGTACAGAAATTATGATGTATCTCTTTTATCACCATTATAATAAACTAATATATATTATTTTATTTCATAATAAAATTTTCTAGTATTAGGACCTTATAATGAAAAAATTTAATTCATTCATTTAATTGAAATATTTAATTATTTAATTAGTTATTTTCACATCTATTATTTTGAGGATGCTCATTTCAAAATGTTAAAATGACATTGGTGGGTTGCTCAGAGTCAAAGGGTTAATTTTTCCATCACCTCAAAAATAATAATCATAGAATAATAATCTTATTTTTCCTAAATTATACATTTAAAACTAACCATAAAATACGGTTGTGAAAAAATGAACTATGTTAAAATCATAGAGACTGTAATGAGTATGCATGAAAGTGTAATGTTTCCATTTGTCAATGATCATAATGGAAAGAATTTATGTGTTATTTTATATTCAAAAATTATTATTATATCATAAATATATTATTATATAGGTTTTATTATAGATAAATATATCATCCATGTGTTATGGTAATTAAAAAATAAATCGCATCACTTCATGAGGTGGTAGTCTACTGTACACATGAACTGTGTTATTATTTTTCCCGAGGGGTGAGGTCAGAAAAAAAATGATATAATTAATTTAAATAATGATTAATATCTCATTAATTTAATATAAAAAAATTAATTTCAACATCATAAAAATATTTGAGTGGTGATTATTGAAAATTAATTACATTAGCTTGTGAGGTAATAGTCTGACATACACACGAATAGCGGTTTTATCCCATATGATGGAATAGGAGATGGATGTAGCTATTAAAATAAAAAATAAAATATTATTATATGGTTTATACATATTTTATTATATTATCATTATTGAATAATATTTTAAAAAGGTTTAATATGAAATAAAAAATGCTCGATTAAGAACAATACCACTTTTTTAGACTAACTCTTTAGGTTTCTAACTAAATCCTTATAGATTGGATTTATGAAAAAAATCCATAAAATTAGTAAATGCGTATGGATTTAAAGAAATTATTTTTTCAATAATTATCTAAAACAATATTTATTTGATGTTTTATGTGTATAGAATGTTTTTTGGCCTCATATAAGTGGGGGGAGGATAAACATTGAATTTTTGAAAAGAAAAAGTGATATCCATGTTTTTTAAATTCCAAATAGTTCCAAAAATGACCATAATCAATCCTTATAAGATATAATGTAAAATTATTACAATAAATATTATTTTATACTAGTTATTAGGATATTTCAACCCTTATATTTTTAGTTAAATTTCCAATAAACCTTTTATAAACATAACAATAGTAAAATATTTTTACATTTTCCTTTATTTATTTTTAAAAAAACAATTATGATAAAAATATCATATAATATATATTATGTTTATTAAAAATATAAAATAAATAATAAAAAATCATTTCATATCAGTGAAAAAAATATTTTAAATGGAAACCTGGAGAAGTGATGGAATATTGTTTTACCAAATAATGATTTTTTCAATGAAAAGAAAATTTTACATTACATATATGAATAGTAATATTCATTATATTAATAGAAAATAATAAATATAGATATATAATATATAAATTTTTTTAAAAAAACCCTTTTTATGGGTTAATTTAATTAATTAAAATGGAGAAACAATATGCACATTAATATTGGTTGTAGAAAAATGAGTTGGTAAGCCTAAGAATAAACTTATAATAAAATCTACTATAAATGTGATATAAATGTAATTAATTATATTAATAATGACTAAATAATACTAAAGTTAATGTAAAAAAAAATTAAATAAAAATTTTAATTTTTAATGACATAATTTATTAAAAAATGGAAGTTTCACAAAAATATGTATTTTAACTATTCAAAAAAATCAATATCTATGGAAAAATTATGAAATCACACCCTATGTTATTTTTTATATAATCATTTAAAAAATATATTCCATTTTTTCAAATATATTTAAAAATATTTCAAAATATTTCAAAATACTATTTATAATATTTAAAAAAATTAAAAACATTTTTGAATAAAACATATTATTTTGAAGGTTAAAATTTTAATAATAAGAAATGAAAAATTATTTAAAATTAAATACTCAATAAATTTAACTAGTACTGTAATATTATGTAAAATTCATTAATTAAATAACACTATTAATAAATTCCAAATTAATTGATATGTTTTAACAGTCGATTAATAATCATGGTTTTTTTTCGGGTCAGTGTTTTATGTCACCTACACTGTCAAACATATTGTTATTATTTTAAAATCCCATGATGTTACATAATTTTTGGGATCATTCATGGATAGAGGATAAAATTAGGGTGATATATTTCATGTTTTGGATACCCTACTACCCTAATTTTATGGTATGGTGTTCTGGTATGTGGAACAGGATGAGGTATGGGCTTCAAGTGGATATGATGTTTATTATTTCATGGGTTGTCAGATGGAATTTTATATTGATATGATTATAGTTGTGTAATAAATTAGAGTAAAGGATTTATTCTCATTATGTAATATTGGAAATCATATTTTGAATCTTATCATATGATAAAACTTTATCATCTTTTGATAATAGTTTACTATTATGAGATTCTTGATATGGTTATATATACATGGTGAGGCTAAAAGAAAGAAACAACCCACTAAGTGCTTGTTATATATTTTGTTTTTTCACTAGAGCATTAATATTATATTTTCTCAATTTCACAATAAACTTTTTTTATGATCCTACTAAGTATAAATTTTATTCTCACAATATATATATATATATATATATATTTCATTGGTTTCTAGAAAGGTGTTGGTGATCGAGTTGGACTTTAATAGCTTGTAGTTTGATTCTATTGAGTTATTTCCATAAGATTGTTTTATTGATATTTTATTATTTTTGATATTATTTAATTTCATTATATGAATGCATTATGGGTTTTGATTTATTGTATTTTGGTTTATTTTATATGCCATATGGTATTTTTCATGGTTTATGATGTGATCCGGGGAAATGATTTATTATAATTGCATTCATTATTTATGATATACCCTTAATGAGAGTTTATAATCCTAGGCCTATTGAAGGTAGGTTTCATGAGTCACTCTTTTATCACCTATCATCCTAGGAGGTTTTCATAGTGGTGGGAAATAATGATACATTTATATTTCTCATATTCCATTGGATGACCTGCTATGGTCAAAATATAACATCTTTTAGTTGTTAGGTGCACCAATTTATTTTATTAGTAAATTATTGGTTGAAAATTAGTTCATATGGTTTTGGTGGTCTTAGTCAGGATTACTATAAGAGATTGACATACACTGATGAAAACAGTTATACCTTTGTGAATGTTGAAACTCAATGTAACTGGTTGAATAAATAGGCCCCACTATAAAGGCGTGGCGAGACAACTTGTATTAGAGTGGAATTATCACTAAAAATTAGTTATCCAATTATATGAATTGTCAATGGATATTTTAATTCTTTACTACTTACAATTTTAATAAACTGTGAATCAGCGTTCTTCGATGGATGTTGGATGTAAATTCCAAATTGCATAATATATTCATTTCTACTTTATTTTCAATTTTCATAAATGTGTGTGAGTCATGATATTACATGGAGTGTGTTTCTGAGGATAAAATGGTTTTATTATGAATTTCCCCACCACATCTCTCCAATATATTATAGTTGAACTTGTGGTCACTACATGGCCTCCGGAATACATCCCCATACTCCATAGGTTTTCTACCAGAAGTGGGAGTCTAAGGAAAGATTGTGTGGAGGTAGTACCACTATATCATAGTACACAATAATAAATAAATAACCAATAATCATCCATAAGTGAAAAAATAAATGAAATATATAATAACCTATAATTTATGAATGGTTTAATTGGACCCTTCATGAAGGATCTCTTATTGGGCCAATCACATATGCATAAATAAAAATTAAAGAATAAAAAACACTAACAAGTCCCTTGTCCATCTCTATGCCCCAACCTCACCCAAAATATCTGATCCTAACTAATATATCATAATAAATCATATACTAGAATGAATTTTTTGTCTTTTACCTAAAAAAAATTCAATGACTCTCTGGTACTGATGTGCCATGGCCTCTCGAGCATGGTGTGACTACATAACTAAATAGGGAACCACCAATGTTGACCCAAACGTAACCAATAAATTCAATGTATAAATATGTGACATGCTTAGTAGAATAAAATAAATAAATAAACTACTAAAAAGGTAAATAAATAAACATCATTGACCCTATAAAGAAGGTTTCACCCTTGATTGTCCATAACTATAAGATATCATGTCTGAGAAATTTAGAAATTCCTAAGGGAATTTAATTCTTCAAATTCATTGAGGCTACTTTATTGAAAATTAAATTCAAACACATAATTTGAAGCTCCTATCTTCAAATAATTCTTTCTTTTTGGACATGGAATGTGGTATGTTTGGTGTTAAGGGTCAAATTACCCTTTACCAACTCGATTTAAAGGGGAATCCCACACCTCTATTCTCATGTGTGTGAATTATTAGGGGGTGGTGGTTCGAACCCCCTACCTATATTCTTTTCCCCTATGTCAGATTGTAGTGTTCTGAGTGATTTTTAACATAGATTAAGGTTTGGTAATGCTCTCCTTCTTCCATCTCTACATATACCCGGGATTTTAAATTCTATTTTTGTTTTAGGATATGTATTTTGAATAAATTTCCTTGAATAATGGTCAAATAACCCATTTTTTAAGGGTATTGTGGTTGATGCATCCAAAAGATTCCCCGTAATACTATCCACATTCCACCATTCATTGATTCCATAATGATACATCACATTGGGATTTTTTTAGGTACTGTTGAAAATTTTATATTTAAATTAGTTATGGAATCATCATTGGATTTTATAATTTTTGAACTATGTTGTGGTTAGAGGTTCATTATAGACATTATGTGGGATTTCAGCATTACTTTTTATGCCATGAGTACAACCTATGAGAATTTATGAATTACTCATAAATTGAATTAAATCATTTAGATATTTAATAAATGATGATTTTTGTTTTTTGGGAGTGTTTGGAATGGTTTAAGACCTCAAATGTGATGGAAAATACTTTTTGGACATTGACGATGTTGATCTGGGCTATGAAAATCTACATATAACGAAATTAGAAAATGATGATGTTTTATTTAGGTATATGGTCTCACATATGTGACCTAGAGGAATTATTTCCTATGTTAGGTAGAATGTTTTATGAGGTCTTTCCTCGGAGGAAATTGACCAGATAAAATTAGATGTATTGGTTTTTAAAATCATTAATTAGATTTATAAATAATTTAATTATTATATGTAATTAAAATATAAATATGGTCTTATATTACATGTCTTGAACTATAGTGGATGTGACCTTGGACCTAAATTATAGCCTTATGATGTTTAAACACACATTGATAGTGTGACTATAACATGGGGAACCAGACTAAAATATGTGGGATACCCCTAATGGGGGACCACAATAACTTCCTTATATTTGATAAAGACCTTGGGATGATCATCCTAGTGATGGGATAGGTTTTACCATGTGACACAATTGAATAGTAAGACTCACTAAGATGGTCATGGGTGATAGAAATATCTTAATAAGAAATTTCCTTGGTTGATAGTCCTTATGATGGTCAATAAATTGTTGTTTGTGAGAAATTACATTGAAGGATCCTTGATATGGAGGAGGGATCTAAGATAACTCCATATATGATTTCATATATTACATACCTACCTGATTCTGATCTATGCTCCTATTTATGCTATGGGACATAATGACCATCAGCGGGTGAGTAATTTCTGTTAGACTGATAAGTGAATAGGTCCCATGAATGGTGATGTAGTACTTAATTAATGTATGGTACCTTAGTATGTGATTGATAATAGATTAATCATAAATAGATTCATGGGTTTTTCTTAATATCAATTGTGGGTGTCTCATATAACCCAATCCATCCAAGCAGGCATGTTTGGGATATGATCATTGATGATGGGATGGAGAATTCAACCATACATTATTATTTCCGTATTTTTGTAATATATATTTTAATTTTTATATATTATTGTATGTATTTACTAGTATGTATAGGAATCATTGGTTTTTACATTGTGGGTGGCTTCCTAGTGGGACAAGGATCCATCATAGCACTATAGGAATGTGTGTTATATTCAGTGCTCCTATGATATATGATGGGTAAAATAATTACAACGATACTAGGGTTCCCTAAAAATGAGTTTTACATTGGAATTAATAAGATTCCCTAATTTGACATAGACCCAATGTGCACCATAATACCTAGAATAATATTATTCCACTATTCATACATCACTATTGGATTTCTTATTATGCATGGAATTCAACCGAGTTAGAGATGCCATTACAAATACCTAGTGTGTATGGTATTATAATTATTATATTAGGTGTTGTTTTGGTTTATTTTCTTAAGAATATATGTGGACACATTCTAAGGGATACTTGTAAAAAACCTTTGATCAATGCCTATGATACCACCTGGGATCTAGTTGATACAACAAGTTGTGATACCCGAAGAGAGTCTATGAGTTGTTAGATTCCCATGTGAGAGAACATAGATTAGTGAGGGTATTACCATTGTATTTTTGAGGGCCTTAATATTAATTTTTCACACCATATTATTCATATTTATTATAACCCTATACCACTCTCTAGGAATTTAATTATATCCTGAGTGTGTCGAATACATATGTTACAACCATGGGGTTCAACATTTCAAATTGATATATTTAGAAGCTAATTTTTACCCTAGTGTATTATGATCATGTATGATATAGGAACGGACATGGGATCCCATATAATTAAATATGGAGTCCCATTGTGGTGATTTATAATTCTTAGAGATATTTCAGCATCAGACACTATAGATATGGTCAATTGGGGTCACGGGCCTAAGAATTTATTATGAATCTTTTTGCTTCCTGTTGTTTATGTATTTTACACTTTTATATTTATTTTATCATCTCATTATATCACATGAATGTATTAAGGTTTTTAATTGAAATTAAATATACTGAATAAGTGGTTCCCAACATAGATGTATACTCACACCCTACTCAGATCACCACTATACATGGGTACTCGAGTGCTATCTACTTTGTTAGAGGAATCGGATGGACCCTAACCAGCTATAAAATTATTTAGTAGGATATCTATGTAATGTATATTTATTGGGACATAGTAAAACATAGGTATGGAATTGAAACCAATGTTTATTCCTTCTATTATTTTATTCCATGTTATTGATTTTCTGACTGTCTCATTTTTTCTTCTGTGTAAACATGATTAATTAGGTCCTCTATTTGATTCATTGTATTTTCTTATATATGGTTATATTTATTTCTTCCACGTATTTTGATTACACCTTGTTTTATTTTTCAATATTTTATTTTGTTATTTTGAACATTCATATGAGAGAATTTCCTTCTCATAGTACCACCTAGAACCCATGCACTAGTCTAAAACCTCTGGAAGACGGGGAGGAGTACTTAAGGCCCAGTTTGTATTGATTCTGTAACACTAATCCTTGGAAACCGAGCATGGGATTTCAAAATGTTATAACATAGTGTATTTATTTAATTTTATTTTACTTTTTTAGAATATAATAGCCATGACTTTTATTAATGGATGGGATATTATGATGGAATCTATATTGGTGTGTCATGTAGACCTCTTCTAGTGATAAGTATATGCTATTACGGTTTGGATTATTATTCTTGATATATGATTTTATGGTTGTATCATTCTCCTCAAGTGATACACATTATGTTTGGTTATGATTTATTATTGATTTTGAGTCTTGGCCATAAGGTAATGAGGGATACCATGCATTGTGTTCAGGCTTATAGGAATCACAAGACATATAGGCCAACCAATTTATGATTTTTATTAATGAAAATGTTTTTTCATGTGTTTAATGTGTCATAAACTTCTCATAATGTGTTTTTCCTTTTATGAAAATGGGGGTAATCCACTAATCTAAAATGATTTTTTTATCTTTTCAAATGTTTAAAGGTTGTATAGATCTATCGATCAATGATTATTGGTGATGATGATGAGTCATACAATACACATATGAGGCGTAGTGAACCTAGTAGTTTAATTAAGGTATAAAATACCTTATATTAAACCTTTTATGTATGTATTTATTATCATTTTAGAAATATAAAATTATATTAAGAACCTCTATTTTGTTTCTCGAATATCAATAAATTCAATTAAACATAACCAAACTTTGTGTTTAGAATATATTTGACTTGTGATTCTCATCACCACTATTACTGGGTGACCAATTAGATGTCTCTATTAGCTTATGAAGTTGATGGAAGGAAACCATTTCATGTGTATGTATATATATATATATATATAAATATATTAGTATGGGTGACCCAATAATCTAGAGATTAGTCTATTCAATATGTATTAATATATGCTAGTTACCTAGTATTGGAAATATTCTTGGTATATGACGTATATTCTAACACTATGAGAGTTTTAGGATTGGGATGTTTCTTCAAGAGAGTCAAGTTATTTTTAAGAAAATAGAATATATGAAATCATGTGAGATATTAACCATATTAGACCATGTTTATGGGTTAGATAAAAAAACTAGAAACAATATTAACCCAATCTATTTTCCTCTATACTTAGGTAGATTCTCTAATTATTATTTTTCGGTAAAATGACCCATGAGAGGGGTCAGCCCAAGTTTTAAAATCCATAAATTCCTGAAGTGAGGTTATATACTAGTGTTCGTTAATGATGCATGGTAGGTGTTTTAGAGATATGTGATTCGCATGATAATACCCTAGTCATTCTTGAGAGTGGAACCATGGATTCCTGTGAATTTATTTTGTGATCAATTATTAAGTGTAGGATTGTTCGGTATCATTGCACTATTTTGATTTGTATATTTGTTAAATGATGAAAATTTGGTCATATATTTTATGAACTTTTTTATAAAAATTGATTTTAATAAGAACTAATAGTTTTATATTGAAAATTATTGTATAAATTCATGGTGGTATAATACTATGATTTAGTTCTCACACCCTTTATATGCCTTCAAGTGTATGTAGAAATGGATTTTCCAAACCAATGGTGAAAGGACGTTTGTTTCTTTATATTATGACAACTCATATTCAATTTTTATTCCTAGTGAGTTTGGGGTGATAGTGGTAATAGGTCACATAGTGTTTGGCACATGGAGATTCAAATATCATAGTTTTTGGTCTTTAATCCATTAATTGTTCTATTCATTTTTCATTATTCATCTTTATAATATTTCTTATCTCACCAATGAGTTTTTAAGTTATATTTTTCACTTCTATGCTCATATATGTTAATTTTATCCCGTGTTTTTATTTGAGGGTGAAATTGTTCCAAAAAATTTTGGTGATTGTTATTATTCCATATTGATTGTGAAAATACTTTAGGCCTTGTGGAATTTTTATTTAGGTAACTTCTCAGAATGATTTTTTTTGTTTCTTACAAAATGGAATTGAAGTATAGGATCCTTATGATCACCTACCCTATTAAATGTACCCTGTTATTATATGGAGATTTATATTAGTTTGGATATTAGTAAATGTCAGAAAATTTAGGTAGTTTATGCATAAGTTCCAAATCACCACCATCCATAATGAAAGGTGAGTTACCATTGGAATTAATACCATAATAATCATTTGGAATTCTTTATGGGTTATTTTTTAATACAACAGTTTATGATCCTTCTTGGAAAGTATCAGTTTCTTTTGAGGTTTTTTTGGATTTTGGGTTATAAATTGAATATGAATCAAAATATAAGGTTACCTTGGATAGCCTTAAAATCCAGGTAGAGGTCAACCACTCTATTTTGAATAAATTAAGGTTATTATGGGACTATTATAGAATTTCTGTTATCTTTGTTTCTAGGTAAATCATGACTCTGCCACCCATTTTTCAAATTTATAACCAATGATTCTAGGATTCATTGAGTGGTTATAATTGAATTGAAATGAATAAAGGTGGTTATAATTATATGTTCCATTAATGGATTATATTGGTTGAAATTTATAGCATGATCCTATTTATATATATGTCATACAACCAATTTTATGTATGAAATTTTTATTTCATGAAAAATGATTTGGGTTTGAGAAATGATTATTTAGTTCCATTAGTAAAATTATTCTTCTATTTTAACCTATTTTATTGTAAATGGTTGTTTTATTATAAACTGTCATAAAATGTTTTTTATTTTCAAACTATTTAATTATCTATATATTTTAATTCTACACAAAATGAGGGTTTCTTTAAAAAGGGGTGAAATGTTTTAATAAAATGGTAGTTTGATATAAATCTGTAAAGGATGAGTTTTAGTTATAATAGATTCTTTTGGTTTATTAGAACAAGTGATCTAAAATAAAAAAAATTATTTTAAAATAGGATGATAAAATAAGAAAAAATTGATTATGTGGAAAAATAGTTTTATAATTTTAGTGGTTTTTGAATTATAATGGGTGTTTGAATGATGGTTTGTTTTGATATATTTCTATCATTTTTAATATAATTCAACATTGTAAATGATTCTTGTGTAATTATTTGCCTTGGGATTTATGGGATATCATATTGAAATAGAATAATTAGGAACTAATTATCTTTTAAATAATTTTAATTTGAAAAATATTCTTATTTTAAAATGTTTTTTAATATATGAACCCATTCTAAATTGTGTTTTGAGCTTTCAAAAATCATTTTATAATAAGGATTTTTATTTTTAATTGACTTTTATTTTGAAAACCATGTCAATGATTTTTTATGTTTTTATGGTTTGTATATTTTTCTTATCTGTTAATTTGGATTAGAGGCTATTTTATTTTCCTGAGTATGAAATACCAGAATAAGTTTATGTAATTTTTTTTTGTAAACCTTCACCAATGGACTTTAGTTTAAAGTAATTTATTTTCTAGGTGGGTATTTTCACCTTCTTTTATCCATCCATTTGTGAAATATGAATGGATTTTAAAGCATTATAATTCCCCCTGATTATATTTTAATAGAATGTCTTTAAATAAGTCAACATGATGTTTCTCTTATTGTGTCATTAGTGAAACTTGTATGTTTGGTTGGGTAGTCCAGTTGACAATGAACATTTTTTATAGAAGATCAATGTTTCTCAAGATGAGTAGTATCATGGATACAATATTTTATTGGGTGATGATCTTTTTATTTGAATGGTAAATTGTTTTAGAGAATTAATAATTTTAGGTATCCATTTTTTAGTAATGATTTTGGAGAATTTCATTGGGTTCCACCATAAAAATTCACTTCTACCTTGAGTTTCTCCATGACTTGTTTCCCTGTTAAGATCTGTGTGTGTTATTTTTGGGGATATCTTTGTTGAGAATTATATATATATATATTTGGTATATTATTTTGAACAAGGTGATCCAAAAGTGCGTGAATAGGTAATTGGGTTTGATTTTTTGACCTAATGGACTGATGGATACTTCATTAACACACCTACTTTTGGTTTGACTGTATGATCGAAAGGGTTTAATATTATTATCCAAATTTACAAGAGATGAAAATAAATGATCCAATACCAGATTCATTTTATTTATTATTCTGTAATTTTTTTAATAATCTCGTAGTTATGATATATGAATTAGATCTACTTTTTTGGATTGTTCCTTTTTATATCATTACTAAGGTGGTTCCACATTGTAATCCAAGGAATATGACATGGAGTATGTACTATTCTTTAGGATTTATTTTTTACCCACTTTATTGGGTTCACATAGTTAGATTGTACTAACTTCTTGGTTATGGATTGAAATCATGGAGGTTTCCTTAGATGAAATGCGAAACAATAGTTTCTATAGTTTTTCTCTATTTTCTTGAAATGGTTTCTCATTGTTGCACCATTTTAGAATAATTATAATTATTTAGTGACCTAGGGGATTGATCTATTATATTGAGATAAACACATTGAATATATTCATACATAATTTTATTTAATGAGTTAAATTGAGGTCAACTTCATCACCAATACTGATTCATCCTAAACCAATTAGAGTATTGACAATGGTTTCCATGAATCCTCAAGCAAGGGGTTGGGATGTGGCTTAATGAATGAAATATGGGTGATTTATTGAGGCTTTAACCAGTTAAACCCTTATAAATTAATTCATCTCACCATGAAATTTATTTTATAGTTGTTATACAAGATCTCATGACATGGTACCACTACATATTTAGAGAGTAGTTCATGTAATATTCCAGTCATATGAATATAGAGAATATTATCACATTGATAAATTTAAACCAATTATAGATATTATGGGTTGAAATTCCTAAAATAAATGATATCAATATTTTATAGGCTCTTATAATAAATAAATTTTTTCATGGATGCATTGAGTATGAATATTATAATAATTTGTAGTAAAGAAATTAGTTCAGGGAATGGTCCTTAGTGAATCTATCGAGAATGAATCTATCGGATGTGAACGTGACTTGTTAGTAGGTGTAATAATCTTCTGATCATGTTGTTTATTATTTTGATATTTCTAATTATAAATATTTTTTAGATCCATTCATAGTGGGGATACCTTAATTTTTCAGTCATAATCTTTGAATAGTTCTTTGTGAATCAAGAGGGAATTAGTCATTTTTATTGATCTGTGATAGGGTTGATAGATGGTAAAAATTGGCCTTATTTTTATATGAATATTGGGTTTCCAATATGTTTCATGATATGATACATCAATCTTGGTGTACTTAGATGATATTTCCAATTGCAGATGTCAGGACAAGATGCCTTGCATGTTAGATAATTGATCTGAAATACTAGATACTTTTCATTTTGTTGTATCCCTTCACCACTATGTGATAGAAATGGGATATAATACATATGGACATTATGGTTTTACTACCATGGGATCCTTATATAAACTATATGATTTATGTTTTCATTTTTCATCATATGAATTCTATTATTTCCTTCCTGTTGAGGAGACGATAATGGTATAGAAATTTAACATTTATAAGTTAAAAAGTATAAGAAAATCTATAGTTTACCTTAATCATTATTTTCTGGTAAAGTAGTACTATTTTAATTCCAATTATGGTGAATAATATAGGATAAAGTGGGTCATAATTCAACATTTAGTATTATTTACTAACTTCAATTAAATGTATAGGTAAGATAGTCTTTTTGATCGCTTATGAATATAATGTTTCCATGTTTGGTTGACTTTAGTGGTTATCATTAATAAAAACTATCCATGGATGAAATTTTATATAATAATAGCTATTGGGATTTGACTATAATGTTTGCTTTATTTCACTTTATGGTTATCTATTTTTTCTCTTTTGTTTTTGGAAAAGTTGGGTTAACAGTCTCTCTTAGAATTGATCCTTATCCATGGGTGAAAAAGATAATGTGGTATCATTGGATGAAATAGGAAATAACTCTGTTCCATGTAGGAAATATTTAATAATTATGTCATCTAATTTTTTATTTTATATAAATGATTATATTTTTTTAGAGTCTCACCTCAATTAGAACATCATTTATTAGGGAGATAAATAAATTTTCACCATTGTATGTTGGCCAAGTTTAAAATATTTAACATCTTATATAGGTAACATATTAGTGGGAATGACCAATTGTTTTTTACATTTCATTTTCAATGTTTCATTTTTTCCACCTAAAATCATAACAATAGGATCTTTTCCATTTTTTAATGTGTGAAAATGAAAAACATGAGTTGATAACTCCATCGTTTTTTTACAAGTTTAGGTTATCAATAAATGGGATCAGGGTGGATACATGGTAAATAATTCCCTTTGATTTATGTTTTATAGTCTTGTGTTTGTGTATAACCATGTAGTGTGGGAGTTTTATATGGTGTTGAAGTAGCAATGGAGTTATATATATGAGAATATAAGAACATATGTGGTTTATGGGGAGTGAATATTTTATGGTGGGGAGAATTTTGACACACTTTGTGTCATACATATGTAAAATTTTAAAGTGTTCATATATCATTTTTGGTTCAAAAGTTTTTTGAGAGATAATATCATCTTCTTGTAAAAAAATTAATTTTGGGGTATATATTTATAATAGATCCAGTATCAGTCATTCAGTAACCATAAAAAGTGGTGAGTTTGGGTTTACTATAAAATTCACACTGAAATAACATCATTTGTAATACTATGTGGTTATTCGTAGGTAATAATTAATTATTATTCATAAAGGGATATTAAGACCACAAGGTTGATGAATAGTTTTTCTAACTGTACAGCCTAACTATGGGACCCTTCCCACCCTTTTAAAAATGAAATTTTAACCTAACACCCTTAATTTTTTTAACCCAAAATTCATCATCATTCCTATAATACTCAACCTAGACTCCTCATGTTGCTCTATAATTCTTATCACTTAGTTATATGGTGATTTATTATGGAAAATTGATAATATCATAGAGGAATGAATATATTTCATAATATTTTCTTGTTTTTTTAAATATATACCAAACCTTCATTCTTCTCTATAATATGAAATAGTTAAAGGGGATTTATTCATAGATCTATGGTTTAGATGAATAATTTTTTAATTTACTTATGGATATAGGGTTTTGAGGAAAATATCTCATTGTTTTCAAATTATATTATCAATGGTGATGTGATTTCCATTATTTACAAAGTTTTTGTCTCTTTTAACACAACATTCCCATTGTATTCCATATGATATTATTTTTATTCATTGGTTTTGTTTTATGAAATTGATTGATTTCGTTTTCATGGAGGAAAATATTTAATCTTTGATTTAAATGGAAGGTTTTTTTAAAATGGTATTTTATTGAAAACCATTTTATACAAATAATGTGTTCTATAAAATTCCTCAAAACTAGTTTTAAAACAAATATTTTTTCTCATCAATTGAAGTTGTATGGAATTTCTTAAAGAAATCATTTTATAAATAATGGGAATACTTTCTCAAATATAATGGTTGATTCTGTAACCTTAGGTATTCCTTGGGTAATATGGTAAGACATTCACATATATATTCCTTAATTGGGGTATATAGACCTCAAAGGTATGTGATAATTTTCATATAGAGGTTGTTTTTTCTATGACTAGGGTTCCCCAATTGGAAATAGAAAGACTATACTACCTAGTTTTCCTTATGTTTCTTCATTATGTACACTCCTTTTTAATCTACCATATTATTCTTGGTTGGACACATTACATTTATGGTTATTCATTTCTTTCCTGGTTGAATTTATGATGCACAATTTTTTGGGTATTTTCCCCTTTTTATTATCATGGATTTAATTTCATATTCCTTGATTATGTTGAATATGACAGGTTTTTAAAATAAACATAGTGTGAATTATGAAAATTAATTTTAATAAAATGATTTAAAAAAAATTAAAAACATATAATAGATATATGGTGATAGTCATTGTATAGATTAAATTTGGTATTCAAGTGTTAATTAGTTCTAACAGTCTACCTATTCCTTTAGGTGTATATAGACTTGGTTTTTTAGACACAACTAAAAATACATGTGTTTCATGTAATTATGGACTCCCAAGTATTTGATTTCTTTCCATTGATTTTGGGATAGTGGGGATGAATTTAAATATGGATGTTAGCTCGTGGAGTTATGGAGGTCCTTATTGTTGGTATTTTGACTATTTTGGGTTATAGTTGATTATACATGATCATCGTAATCATTTATTATAGCTCCTCCATGAGTTTTTATTCTATCATTCTCACTATCTTTCTCTGGTATATTATGTTTATCCTGTGTTTTCTTTTGAGGGTTTAATTATTCATGAGTTTTTATATTGATACCCATGTTATTGTCACTATCCCATGGAGATCAGAAATTCTCTTAGAGCCTTATAGTGATCTAATTTGGATGACATGTCTGGTTGACTCAGGTCTGGCTGTTACACTTATCAAGATTTTGAAATCATACTCTAACATCAATCAAAGGATCTCCTTCACCTAATACACTAGTATATATGGTTGGCTCACCATGGATGGATTCTCCAACATTAATATATCTTATTCTTTATAAATATTATTTTCTTCAAACTATTTCACATATACAATTTCATCATCTGATTTGGAAACTATAGTAATCCATGATTTTTAGTAATAATTAATACTTTTCTAAAATAATGAGAAAAAACCAATCATAGATTTTTATGAATCATTAAAATAAATATATCCAAGAAAATACATAATGTAGAATCTTTCTCCAACAATTATCACTTTCCTAATATCCATTTTCTATTTATATAATCGGAAAATTCATCATCTATTTACACAATCCAAAACACATATTCATAGGTTGATAAAATCATGTTTTCTATTCTAACTGAAAAATATATAATTATCATTTGAAAATTTAACTATTTAGTATAATAAAACATAATTATATTATAACCAACAAAGTTGAAATAATTAAATATCCTAAGTCAAACGTTTTTCTGAAAAAAATGATTACAGCTAGATTTGGTAATGAGTACATTCTCTATATGCTAATGAAATATAAAGTTATCAACATGAAATAAGAATGAGTAAAAAATAACAGAAAATTAATTATGATTTCATATAAAAATCTAGTATAATTTAATCATCATTAAAACATTCACCAGCATTACTAATAACATAAATCATGATTTATTTCAAACTTCATCGCCAAAATTAATATGTTTAAAATAAAAATAATACATTAAATTTTAAATATCAAAAATATAATGATTTGAATAATTTTAAACAATAAAAATATTCTAATAATATCAATGGTTTTATGGTTTTCTAAACTAGATGCCATTCAATGATTATAGCATCAAATTAGTAAATTGAAATTAGATTTATAATATATTCTTTAAATTAGAAGGGATAATAAATAATATGAAGTAATTTTCATCTGTTGGGATTATAAATCCTATTCAAGTCCCATATTCAATCAACCTGAAAGAGTGGTTGTGGAAGATGGTACTACTTAGATAAAGTCTATAGTAGCATGTGACAATTGTAGTTCAATAGATTTACTAGAAGATATATATCTTCTGAAGTGCATTGTAAAGTTAGGTCATTGGTTCACTAGGAGAAGTATCGATCCTAATGTTAGATGGTTGATTGGTGGTGATGTGTTTGATTTATCAGATACAAGAGGATTACTCAAGGGAATCAATAGTCATTATTCCCAACATATAAACCTTCCTTGAATTTATAGGTTGACTAAACATGTTGATCAGTTAGATCTTCTAATAAATGGTGGGTGGTAAAACATGTTTAGTTGACTTATGGTCATTGATTTTATTAATCTACTTGGTTATAATGTAAATGTTAATGAAAAATACATTTGTATTTTTGATGAAATAAAAGGATACACTACTTCTTCCAGGGTTGTAATACTCAAAATCATAACTATGAAAATAATCTTATGTCTTCAAATTCTCTTCTTCACTCTTATTCTTTATTGAATATTTTTTTGAACTATGATTAAATGTTCTATATTATAATTTATTACTGTAGTGATTAATTTGATTCTTTATACTATGTTTTCATACATTTTTTTCGAAAAAATTACTTTATGAAACTACTTTTTCCAATGTCATTTTGGTGTCCTCGCTTCATGTGGGTGATGTTGGAGATATATTCTCAATAAGAAAAAAAGGCCACCTTATAGAACTTTTATGGGAAAAAATATATTATTTCAAAATAAACACTTATATACAAAAAATAACTTTTAGATATAACTTAAAATTCAATATTTTTTTCTCTCAAATTAATTTCATACATAATATTTTTTCGTATTCATTTTAAAAATCCAAGTCAACATTTCCAATCATGTTATTTTTATTATATTAATATTTAAAAACATGAGAATATTGATAAGTAAAGAATTATTTTAAATAATAATCAAACATATATAATGGATAATAACATTCCCAACATGAAAATTCATATCAAATTAATCACATATTTCACAAAAATAATAATCTTCAGGTCCTTTCATGAGCCTTTGATATAAAAAATAGGTAATGAAATTATCAAAAAATAATCATCCTAACATATTCAAATTGTTCAACAATAAAAATAATCATATAAACATAGAGGTGTGTAGGATTTTTTTCATTCCTAGTTTATGCTTAAATAAAATTTTGAAATTCCATATAAAAAATATTGAATTATTGGTATAAAAAATATGTGTGATGTTATAAAAAGTTTTAAATCACTTCTGAATTGTATCCAATTTCCCCCATTAATCATTTAAAAGATGAAATAGAGGATTATTATGATCATATTATCCAAAAAATGGACATTTATTTTATATACATTGAATTCTCATGTATTCCATAATTGGATTTCCATTTTTTATAACCATTAACTCAGAACATATTCAGTACTTTTAACTAAAAATTTTCCAACTATATTGTATTTTTTTAAAATTAAAATATACATTTTTTAATATAACTTGTACCATTGAAAATAATATCAACATCATAATTTTTTTTTAAAACATATTTCCCAATAAATTTAAAATATGAAAACCACAATCTTGTAAAAATAGTCCGTCATGAAATTGTTTTTTATGATAATTACTATTTTTGAAAGTAGTAGTCATTACATGATTATATCTTCTATTATAAAATGTTTTGAAAAAAATTTACAATATTATTTTTATATACATAATGATAAATTCACTTCAACTACAAAAAAATCCTTGTAAAATAAGTGGTCATGGTTTTGAGATGATTGATTCTTTTTTAATTATTCAATCTTTATGAAACTGATGTGTTATTACACCTATAAATTCATCACAAATATGTTAATATTTCTTATTATCAAAAGTAAAATGATTTTTTTCATGATGTATTTTATAAATCCTTCATTACATCATATTTTTATCTCATATACAACCATTATTTATCTTCAATATGAATATCTACAAATAAACTGTAAATAAATATTTACATTCTAATAAAGTAGTCTAAAAGTATAAATTTTCAAAAAAATCAAAGAGTTTTTTTCCATAAAAAATAAAATGAATCATGAAAAAAAATCCTTATAATGAAATTTAAATGTTCCCAAATAACTACATCATATAATTTATGATAAACTTATCATCCATGTTTTGAATATAATTTATTGATCATATTCAAAAACTAGATAAATGATAACTGAAATTTTATGTTTCATATGTTGAGTCACCTACTAACATGTTATTTTTCGAATCACCTCTTATAATTTATTTATAATGAATATATTTAGGACTTCTACACTCCATCATTATCATTTTCATGCATATATTGTATTTTTTCCCTTATCTAAAATATTATGTGACATATGGTAAAATAAATTTGAGGTTTCATATATTTTTTAAATTTTATATTCCCAATATATATGATGTTTTTATCCAAATTAATATTTAATCCTATAAAAGAAAACTTACATTCTTAAAAATATCATTCTCAATATGCTAGACAGACCAGAACAAGTTCTATATCATTAAATGTTATGTCTATCAATATAAATGTTTTTTTGATGATATATTTTCTTAGGTACTATGTATTATAATATTTCCTTTTTTTATTTTTTCATTGATATGATTTTTATTATGTACAATAATATTGAAATTTTTAGTGAATAATGGTTTCACTTTATGGAAAATCAAGGTAAAATACAATGAAAAATAAATATTTTATTAGGAAAATTATCATGATAAGATTCATTGTGGTCTGAAATGTTAGAGCTTAAGGGTATCAACACTAACAATAATCTTACAATATGGATAATGGGATCCCAAAATATAATAGATGACATGGTTTTCATCTTACCATTACCTAGAAGATAGTTTTTAATTATATTTATATCCCCTAATGCTTGATTAATTTTTATATACATATTGATTTAAAGGATGTTTTGAAGCTCTTATTTTGTAAGAAATAAATCAAGGGGTGTGGAGAGAACCAAGAGGAGACTAAAACACTAATATATAGTATGTTTCCAGAACTATTAGGTAAATTTATTATAACAATCAAAAGTAAATCTCATTGAGAATAGAACATTCAATATTTGTAAGATAATTTCTAGGACCATAGAGAGTGCTAAATTCTATCACCATGGATCCCCTCATATCATGGAAAATGAAAAATCCTCTCATGATTCCATAATAAGATGAGAAATAAATTAGGTGGGCTATGATTGACTTGGGAGAATTTAAGATTACTCATTGACCCTATAAAACATTATTATCATCATCTAAGAGTTGAAGAAATTATGGAATAAGATTCTTGGTTGATGGAGACTTCTCACTGTGTTTAATGAACCTAGTAATATCTATGATGATTGACCACACTTCCACTTTCACATAAATATGAAAACATTTTATTCTATAGTTCCTCCCCTTATACATAGATTCCTAAATATTCAAACATCCTATAATAATTACCATGATGTATTTCTTTTATTCCAGGAAGGTTTGGTCATACCCCCAAATCCACATTTTGAAGATGTTTTAGATATAATATAAAAAGATCGCAATTCAAATTTATACATTCAGTAGATTATGTATTATAATCACCCACTCCACATAAAAGATTATATGGAATTTATTTTCCACTTTTAGATACTAACAAAAAAATGAATTTTGTTATATTCAATTTCATTGGTCTTAATTTTCAGTGTTAATGATGTCATTCTAAATGAAGAAAACCATAAAGTTATACTTTTATAAAATATCACTATACCATATAATACATTCCCATTCCAAAATTTCATTCTATTCATAATATTTATTTATATTCTCTAAATCAATAAAAAATATAATTTCGTTCTAATGAACATGAAACAACCTCATTCTTTTGTATGTTTAAATCTATTGGGGAGAGCATTTTTTCATTCTTTCTAACTATTGTGGTGATTTTGTGATCCCTTATAGAATTATTGAATGATATTTCAAGAAAATATTATCTCAAATATTATTGGGGAACCCCATACCAGTTATAATTCTAGAACATCACCTTGTCACATCCTATTATCCACTGATTATGGTTTTTGATGGTGAATAGGTTCCTCCAATGGTCACACCGAAGAGGTGAGACAAAACCTTTTAGTTGTGACCTATAATAATAGTCTTTATTATATATTCCCTAAATGAACTTATACTTGATGGATATATGTTCGATGACTACTCATTCCAATTTTCCCTAAATATAGTTTATATTCTCAGTGACGCTTCTCATGTTTATGGAACCTTGTGTAACTGGTTTTACCATTCTTGTCGAAGTTGAATAGTGAATCTTATCCTCTTGATGTTATTCCTTGATGATGAAATTCATAGTTATCTTAATACTAAAGACGATTATTTTGGCAACTCTAATGAGGAAAAATAGGAATGAGGATATATATGATAACTTATCCTCTTACTTCTCATGTTTAGAGAACACGCATGAGGATATATCCAATAACTTTGTCGTAAAGTTTGATCTTTAACAAAGTGGAAATAAATGACTTTTTTAATTGGATATGGAAGTTGTAATATGGTTAAAAAGATAATCAATGTGATTGATGCAGATTCCCCTGATGAAAATGGAGTCACTTTTTCTCTCTATATCAGGTCATTCTTCAAAGAGATTAGAGTTCTAGGCATGAATTCATTATATATGTAATGTTTTTTTCTTATACTAAATTAAATTTCATATTGATTTACAGATATTAAATCATTATTATTCATATTATTTTTTTATTGGTTTTATATTCACATAACATATCTAAAATATTTAAAATTAGGTAAAATTGTATTTAATTGTTTTGTATGTATATTAACATTTAAATTCATACGATAACATAAATAATATGTATAATCTTAGTGTGTGTGTGTTTCTCACACAATACCTATAATCCGTATTATATATATATATATATCATTATTTCTTTAAAATGGATCATAGTGTTCAGGTTTCATGTCATCTCCAAGATAATATTTTTTTTGTTAAAACATTTTATTTCATTTCATCTTTAACAAACAACTTGTAAATAAATGATTACTCTATCAAAAATATTTTCTGGAAACATAATGATCCCCAAAAGATTCATTATTTATTTCTAAATATTATTCATCATTCATACAATATATATTCAATAGAGCATATGTTATACCATCTAGAATCTTTTTTTTTTGTATGTTATCATTATTTTATGTTTTTATTATTCTATTTTGAGAACATCTATGTGTGTGTGTGTGTTGTGTGTGATATATTTTCTCATTGTGTGTGTGTTTTGTGGGTTGTTTGCATGTTTTCTCATGTATTTATAACATGTATTTTTATGAACATCAATCATATATATTCATGCATCTATATTTATTATCAATACAATTCATATAAAACATGGCTTAAAAGTCCATATGAAATTTTTAAATATTATGTTTTCTTAATAAATAAAATATTTAAAAAATATTCATTGTAAATATAATGTGTGTGTTTGTGTGTGTGTGTTCAATGAACATTTATTATACATTTTCCATGTTCATTGAATATATTTTGTGGGGTATATCACTAATAAATATAATAAAATACCATAAATTCTCCATGGAATATTTGAGTTATCTTTGGAATAAAAAATGTCTAATGCATTGTATATATCTTTTTTTCATTATATATTTGTGTTATTGTGTGTGAGTGTGTGTTATGAGTTTTATATGATCATATGTACAAATATTCAATAATAATTCATATTATTGTGTAATATATATATTTATATATTATAAATGAAAATATATTTTTGTAATATGAATATTATTTAATGTTCGTGTGTTCTAGGTGAGAATATATTTTGTGAAAAATGAATGTTCTGTATGATATGTGTATGGAGTTATAGTTTGTTTGTTTGTGTTCTTTTTGAACAATTATTTTCCAACAGAATATATCTTATTCCCTCAATTAAAATAATATGTGTCATGAAATCTACAAAAAAAATTATATATCAAATTAAAGAATTATACATATTTTCATTTTTGAAAAATTGAATTCTAATATATTTTTTTAACATTATTTAACTTTTTATCAGTGATAAGACTTTGATTTTAAAATTAATTTTTCATAATCAATATAAATTTTTCCTTAAAAAATTAATATAATATGAGATAAAATGTTTTTAAAAAAATAAAATTGAAATTTTTTTAAAAATAATGATGAGAGAGTTCATTTACAACATACTATTTGGAAAAATAATTAAATATGTTCCACAAAATAATTTGAAGAAACATATTACCAAAAAAATGAAATAATTTATCCTAATAAATAATATATTATTATGAATGAAGATTAAAATAAACACCATAATAACACAAACTCTATATGAATTATATTTTTGTGAGGTCAAAAAGTGATTTCTTTTATGTGTAAATATATTTATTTTACATTGGTATTTAAAATTAAATATATTTCAACCTGATGGTACTAATAAAACACGTTATTTTCATTATTTAAAAATGAATAATTATTTTAATACATGAAGAGAATGAGACATTCCATTTCTATTTCAGTTGTTACATTTAAATTTAATAATTATGAATTTTTAATTTTATGTTCAAAAATGAAAAATAAAAAAAAAATAGTTGTACGAATGATTTTCTTCAAAATTAATTCATATTATTTTGGTAAAATATATTATATTAAAAAATATTGTAGAATAATAACAATCATATAATTTTAAAATATACCACAAATGATTTCTGCAATGAAGAAAAAAGATAACATAATTTTAAAATGAGTCATTATGAAATAACGTTGTTAAATACTTAATGACATAAATAAGTTTCAAACAAAAAAAAATATAGGTTTTTTGTTGTTTGTTTTAATTTTAAACCCTAATAAACACTTTTTAGGCTCATCCCAAACTATAATAACTTCATAATATATGTCTAGATCACATGAAAATCATCAGGTCATCGAGTATGATACAATAATTCTTCACTATCAATGCACACTGAAAGTGCATGAATAAATATTGAATGTTATTTACTATAAAAACTTAATAATTTAGTTAAGATTTTAAAATGATATAAAATATATTTAGTTATTCTCACCCAAAAATATGGCTTGAAAGAGTTTTACAAAAATGTATAGTTATTTTCTAAAAAACTAAAAATGTAAAAGAAATAGTATTATCTTTATAATTCAAATTTGTTTTCATTATTTTTATTCTTAAATAAGAATATAAATACTGATTTTGGATTCTATGTCTTAATGTGTGTGTCTCTTTTTTTATATCAATTAATTTTCTAGAGATTTTTCATGTACATTGTTACAAATTCGTTTTTATAACCTTTGAATTATTGGTTACTAACTAGTAATTATAGGAAAAACATCATCGATTTCCATGATCAGAATGGAGAATTTTGTTTTTAATTTTGTAAATCAATCAACTGAATCAAGAAATATCAAATTTTAGGGTAACCTTGATATTCAGGTTGGTGATAGCATGGGACTTCCAAGGTGGAAGGATGATCATGTAATTACCTGAACATTTACAACATTAGCTTTTTATTTTTCAAATGTCTTGGGGGACTCGTGAGAGAGTTTTTTGGCACTCAAGAAGTTCAAAGTTGATGTTTTCCATTTAAGGGTACACAATGCAATGGTATAATGTGATGTGGTGTCTATTGTGATGTTTAGTTGGGGTATAGGGTGAATCTATTTTTTTTGTGTTGGTTGTGTGGTGCTTAGTTCACCACGGCTAGTGAATCAACTTTTCTAGCCATTTTGGATAGCATGTTGGTAAGGTGGTTTCCCTATGTAAAAAAGGTATCTATAAATATACCAAATGTGGGTGGGGTTCCATTTTTGATTAAAAAATGTGTTTTGTGAGAAAAAATGAAGTAAAGAGCTCATCATACCATGGTATTTTTCATCATTTGGTTAAATGGATTGGGTATTTGCACAATTCCTTTGTTCAAGGTATGGTTTATAAAAAAAATATTTTAATGAAATTTTAATTTTCTTAGTATTTGAGAATATAATTTTGACCAATGGGATAATTTTCGTAGTATTTGAGAATATAATATGGACTAATGGGGCACATGAGCCTTAGCCCAGTTGGTAAGGACTCTGTAAGTGCATCCAAGCGACTAGGGATCAAATCCAGGAGGAGGCAGAATTTCCGGGGGTACTGTAGTAGTACTGTAGAAGTACTGTAGCAGTAATGTAGTAGTACTATAGCAAGAACTGTGCAGTATTATAGCAGGTACTATAGTGGGAACTGTAGCAAGCACTGTTTGGCACTATAGAAGCTGGGAATATGCCTTCGTTTGGGCCTTCGGGCCACTGATTTGGTCCCTAAGTCCTTTAAAGCCTTCAGGCCACCCAGGCCTTCAGGTCAGTAAGGCCTTAAGGCCACCTCAAGGCCTTCGGGCCACCTTAAGTGCAGATACAAACCATACAACCTACAAGGAAAAATATCTACAAGGAGGATAAGCAAGGAGATCTCACCATAGTAGAAGCTAAAAGGATTACAAGAATGAGAGGGTATGGCACCTACCATCGGGAAAAGCCTGTGCATGCACGGGAATGCCTAGCCGAACAGCCATGCGAAGGTGGAGAGCTGATTTCACAATGAAGATGCTGGGGAGGAGCAGTTCCAAATAGTTAGTCTAGGTTGTATGTAATGTTTGAAGCCTACAGGCAATGAATTCCTCTAAGGCCTACGGGCCATGTAATACTTATGCCTACGGTCCTTATAAGGGTTCCACCTCACCCCTTGAAAGGTGTATTATCAAAAATCAATAAAAAATGAAAGGCCTTCGGGCCATTGGAGGTGGATTTGGACCAATGGGTCTATATTTTATTAAATTCTACCATGAAATGGAATGAGGTAACCACATCATTGAAATGGTTTCATGAGATTTATCTATAAATAGGGGACCCAATCTCTTTTAGTTTGAAATAATATCCCCTCCTTTGACACTTGATGAACCTCAAGACCTTCCTCCATCACAACTTCATTCCCATTGGAGAGGCTAACCCCTTGGTTCATCTAGAGTATTGTTCCTTGGATCGAGGTATAAATTTATTTTGCTTTATATATCTTATCCCCATTGTTCAATCGTTTGAATGTTGGTTTATTGAGAATCCTCTCACTGGGAGTTAGTATTGATGTTGGTTCACTATGCAGAGTCTCAGGTTGGGTTTCCTTCAAATTAGGTGGTGGATCATCCTTCTTTCTTGTGATGATATTACTTGGGTCATTGTAATTGAGGTCGGGATTTGATTTTTAAAAAACTTATATGAAAATATCAAATTTTTATACTTTATCATTCTGTAGTTTGAATTGTTTGAATTTTTCTAATAATTGATAATGATATGAATAAATAAATTAAATTTGAATTATGTTAACCAAACGTTGTAACCGATTTTATTAATGTTGTAGTTAATTTTGATATCCGATTTCATGACTTGCAGTGATGGATTGATTGGATGTGCCCTTAAATTATATAAATTCTTAAATCTATTAGTTGTAAAATACTAACTTTGATATTGTTTCTCTATGTTTTTATGCTCTATGTGGCCGTGTTTCCTAGTTGGTGGTTGTGGCTTCATTTCAATTATTTATTTATTATTTGGTTTGGTGGCCTTGGTTGTTTTTGGTTGGAATATTTATGATGTTTGGGTTAATTTGGATGATTATTGGTAGTGGTTCAGTAGAAATGTAATGATAATTGGCTTGAATAATATAAATTTATATAGGATGAACATATTCTAATGAAATTATATGTATATCAATGGAAATAGAAATTGGAACATTGGATGTGTCCCTTATGTGATCCTTAAATGATATATTTTTTTCATTATTGGTAGAAAATGATGAAGTTAAATTTATGACACTCTATTAGTGATCCACGTATTATTATTATGTTATTATAAACCCAAATTTTTGGTATTTTGTGAAAGATTATTATTTTCTTTTTCAAATGTTTCTCTATACACCACACCTAATTAGAGTAATTTGTAACAACAGTAATTTGTTCTATCCTAGTTGTTTTCCCAAAAATTTTGGATAGGGAGGATAAATATAATAGACTACCCCCTCTTCCCACTCTCTCTTCAGTAGTGGTTCTTCATTATTTTGTTGTAGACAAGTAGAATTTGTACCTGGTGATGCATTGGGATATATGTGGTGCGGTCATATATTTTATGAGGAAGGAATGAGGTTGATTTTTAACATGTTCATGATATAATACTACCCATGTTTTATGATTTTATGTTGTGTTATACAGAACATGTTAAGAGTTGTAATTTCCTATAGTTGTGATGTTATTTGTGGATTGGTTTGAGAGTTTGGATTTTAAATTGAGATAGTGATAGTTGTGGAAGGTTTAGGGAGGAATTATCTCTTATCATTTTATAAGAGTTTAAAAATATTGAAGGTGTGGTTTTATGGATCCATTATAAATTAATTTATTTTTACAGTACCATTTTTGGACACCTGATTTAATGAATGAGCCTTGGTGAGGTTGGGGGAATTTTCTAATGAGTTTGGTGCTTGTTAGTTCTGTTATTTGTTCACTGATTCATTAGTATGATATTTCTATATTTTCACAAAAAAAAATTGGGTATGTTTTGGCTATGTATAATCTTATACTCTCCCAATATTTATATAAAAAACTTAGGTTTCCATGATGGAATTTGTGATCATGTTGGACATTACTCTCTTAGAGTTTTGAGATGTAGGCTTATTTCTAAAAAAAATTGTTGGAAATATTTTATTTTGAAGATTCTTGTTTCTATTTAGACATTACATTGTGAGATTAATTTTATGAAATTTTGGATTATTTTATATGTCATGGGGGATTGTATGCTGGTTGATATTATGATCCATGGAAATATTTTATGGTAATGCTTCAAATTATGTGTGATTTACCCCAATATTTAGTCTCCCACAAAGGACTTATTATATCCTGGTTTTGTGGGTCACTCTCATATCAAATTCTAGGAAATGAGAGGTTCATAATAGAGGAGGTTGATGATATAGTGGTATCTATGTTCTTGTTTAAGAGATAAGCTCTAACAAACCAAGATTGACGTACATGAAAATTACATTACTTTTGTAGAATTTATTAATACAATATAGAAAAAACTCCCAACGACTGTATTAATCTATTTCCATTTTAAAATGGAACACAAGTTTCTTATCTACTGAATGATATTAAAAATATTCAATAAAGATCTTCCCCTTTTTTACTCTTACCTAAAATTTTCCTTTGTGGAAATGAAAACAAAAGAAAAGAGGTGAGATCAAATGATTTTTAAGGGTAAACAAGGGAGATATGTAAGCATTATAAGAAAATAAGGGTATGAAAACATGAGCATAAAATTTTAAGACCATACAATCCATATAAAAATATAATATGAATAAGTCTTGGGATAAATATTATATGTTCATAATACATGAATCATAAGGAAATAAAGAACTTAATACATTAAATCATTACATAGGAATAAGACATTGAATTTTTTTAGATAGATAAGCATATAAAATTATTTCCATAGTAGTCAAAAAATTATTCCCATGGGTATATTAGTATTATGGGTTCACTATACATGCCATCATGGTATTCATGGTTCACTCCCATAACCATCTTGGTATTCATGGTTCACTCCCATAACCAACTTAAATGACATGGTCCTTCATGTCTATCTCATTAGATATCAATCATACCCATTTTATCAGGGGGAGATATAAGTACCAACCATATCATAAAAAATATACATATATACCATGAGATCATAAACAATCATATCTTAACCCATGAAATGAAATAGGTCTCATAAACATCATTCATCCATAACATAACCAATGGAAAATAAGTTGGTCTCAAAAATATCAAACCATTATAACATAATCCATGAAAAAGATATGTCATTCATAAATATAATTTCAAAATAAACATAATCAAACCATAGGAATAATAGGGATAATATACATGAATAATATCCCTATTAAATAATTTTATCTTTATGTATATACTTTTTATAGAAAACATGAAATTAATTCCTGAGGAAATTATTCTTCCATCTTCGAAAATGTTTTCTTTTCATAAAATACAATTCTATTTTAAAAGAAAATAATTTCATTTTAATAAACATGAAACATATTAATGGAATCCACAAGCATATAAGGAATTATAAAATCATAAAAATAAATTCATTCTATATAATATAAAATAAATCACTCTTCTCGTACATTTTTCAAAAAAGTAAAAAAGTAACTCATTTGGAAAATAAAAGAAATATTCATTTCAAAACATGAAGTAAAATTCAAATATGGGTAAAAATGACTTTAAAAATCCCGTAGATAATAGTAAAATTTTATTAAATTAATTTTAGAAGACAAGGACATGGTTTAAAAATAAATCCATGTAAATACTTACGTATAAAAAATCTTGGATAATAATGAGATTGTGAAAGTATCACATATCCTAGTATTGGGTACCATAATATATATTATAATATCTTATATAATGGATTAAATAATATTATTAAATAATTAAATAACTATATTTATATTTATGATACCATTTCTAATTATATTGATACCCGTTTGATAATATTTCATTATTACACTTATTTTAGGTGTTCACTGCTTTATTTTCTTATACATGTTTTGCCAAATAAGTTATGATTATTATTAATAGGTAATAGTTATATCATTTCTAGAATGTTATTAATAAATTATATATCATATTTTTTCATTATATACAATTATATAATTCATTTCTTAATGGAGATAATTTTGAATGAATCACATAACTTCATGGAGACAGTAGGCCGTACGTATGCACGAGCGAAGATATCATTAACATAATTGTGAAATAGTACAGTGTTGGATGGTATATAATTTTTTATATATTAAATATCATTTTATAATAATTATATATATTAATTATTTTAATCATTATAACTATCAATGTAAACTAGTGGTGAAAAATAGATTGCACCATAGTGTAGAGACAGTAAGTCGTATGTACACGCACGTGGTGGTTTCATTTTCGGTATGTTAAATTGAAACTGGAATATGGTTTTTTCATAATAAAAATATAATCTTGGAATATAATTGATATTGTAGTTACTAATTTATAATGGAATCAACTCATGATGAGGAAGTATAAGAAGAAAAAAGTTTGAATGAATTGGTAGAGAATATTACCTCTTCTCGATGAGCTCCCTATATATCTCTTCTTAATAGAACTCGAGTTGGTATTATGAGAATAACTAAACCTATAGATTGATTCTAGGGAATTTGAGAAGGGAAATTAGTAGAGGATAAATGATATTTAAGGCTCAATGTGAAGTGAATAAGTGAAGGAGGAGGTTCCTTTTTATAATTGAGGTGATGGGTACTTTTAGAATCTTCAAATATATTAACTTCTAATAAAATAAAATACCATAGAAGACATATAAAATGTCATATTTTAGGATATGGTATGGGATAGTTATGTAATCTCATAAAATAATAATTTTTAGAAATGTTTTCTTATCCATTTAAACCTTGTCATTTTAATTAACCCACGATATTCTATTTTAATTCTAACTAAGGTAAAACTTTATTATATATTAAAATAGTGTTTTTACTTATTTGATGTAAATTAGACCATAAATAAACCATTTATAACATTTTAGACATATAATAATTATTTTTTCTTTTTTAAATCTATTATTATTTTTAAAAAAATTAATGAAACATTATTTTGACAATATATCAATAGTGAAAATTTTAACACTTTATTTCATGGATTTATAAAAATATCATGATAAGATGTTATCATATAAAAAAATAATTTATTATATCACTATGTCGTAAAGGGTGTCTAGAAAATTATTTGAATATATTAATTATCATATATTATCTTTATTTTAGTATTTTTAATAACATTTATTACTTATCTCCATTATTAAAATATTTACAACATAAATATTGTATAATTAATTAATATAAATTTTGGTAATAATTAAAAATAAAATACTATGAATAATATTTTTCCTAAATATTTTAGAATAATACTAATAATATAGTATAAATTATGGAACATCCTACATTAAAAATGATTTATTTATTAAAATATAATTGTGATAACTTTAACATTACCATAAATAAAACATTATATGTGTCATAATATTTTCCATATGGTTCTAAATGGAAAATATCTTGACACATGGATGATTATGGTCTCTTTATAATTGAAAAATAAGATTTTTTCAAGTTTTTCTGTTCTTAATGGTTATTTTTATTTTAATAAAATTTATTTTATTGAATTTTAATCAATTAAATAATTGTTGCATCATCAATGTATATGCCTTTAATGTAATTATTTATTTCCTAAAAATTTCATATATAAATTAACATGATAAAAAACATTTTTTATTTCAAATTATTATTTATAGTCTAATTTATCTTAGATGTAACTTTATATTCACAATGATATAGTTACTAAAATTTGATTAAGATATATTTAAATTTTCCTTAAATAAAATATAATAAATCTCCTAATCACATCCATGTGGCTTCCAAAGGATTGCATTATGATCCAAGTCTGACTTAGGTATAAACACACACAGAAAAATAATATTAGGACTATTATTATGATAATTTTATAAAAAAATTACCTCTAACTAACAGATTTACCATTTTACCGTATTAAATTTTTTCAACTGATTTTTCTATTCATAATGTAAAAAAATAAATGAAATATATTTACATAATTTGGACCTGTAAATCCAAATATGGAAAATATTATTTTATAAAATTCAATGCATAAAATATATATTAATTAACTTAAAATTAATCTTAATGTCGGAATTAAAAATGGGTTTTTAAAGTTAAATCATTGTAAAAGATTGAAATGTTTTACATCAAAATTCCATTTCACATTAATCCCAATGACTAAAATTATATTAAATAATAATAATATAATATATTTATACATTAAAAAAATTAAATAATATAATTAATCTATATAGATTATTTGGATGAAAAATGTTTTTTCAATTAAAATGCATTATTTTTTTACTATTCATCAAAATGTGAAACTTATAAGAAAAATACAAAAAATTAAAAAAAAGAAAATTTTGACACTAATATTTGAAAGAAGATATTTATTTTGTCAAATATATTATAAAAAAATTTAAAAACAATATTTTAAATGGGTAATCCATCAAAAGGCAACCATACTACATTTTTTTGAAAAATACTTATCTATCTAAAAAATTGAATTTGTTTTTATGTCATGTCTAGAAAACATATGAGATGAATTTGAAATATTATATTTAATGTATTAAATATATATTTTATTATTAAAATACATCAAGAGTGATTTTATTATTTTCTAAACACACTTATTTTCATTTAAGTAGTTTTGTCATTTTATTTATAAATGGTTTTATTTTTATTTATAATTAATTGCTCACCAAATAATTAATTATATGGACATGAGTAAATAATATTTTCATAATTAAGTTAATATTATTCATAATTAAGTTAATATTATTCATATTTCCCATTATAATGGATAGGTAAAAATAATAATTATTTCTTCTCTTATACTTGGTTTTTTGTAAACTCAATTCTATCAAAATGACTAGAAAATGTGTGTAACAAAAGCCAATCATAGTATTTTTTACACTTCAAGATAATACGGTGTTTTGTGTAGTGAAATATTATCATGGTGTAGAATTCAAAAAAATAAAATAGATAATTTTAAAAAATCTATCTCATAAAAATCTCAGGCTGATAAAATTTACCTCCCTTAAAATGAATTTCTCCCTCGAAGTTCATCTGGGATATAAAAGTATTAATACTTCGAAATTTCTATTATAGAAAACCACATCATAAAAACAATGTCTAAAACATACTTTTAAAAAGAAATAGTTGGAAAATAAAAATTACCCAATGTAAATCACAACTAGTTATCTATGTAGTAGAACATTGGTGAATATTTGAGTATAGTGGAAAAGAATAAATAATCATAGAGATTGATAAGGATCATTGATCACAAGAACGTGGATTATCCTGAGAATGTTAACAATCAAAAAATAGTAATCTAATGAAGTGTGAAAGTGTTCATTGATGTCATAAAAAATTATATCAATCATACACCCTTTTATATCATGAACCATTTTTCTAATTTTAAATAATTTTCATAAGAAGATATAGATACTTGATTTTAGTACAATCCCACAATTGGCCATGCTTTAAAAAAAGTCCACTACTTCTCTTATTCAAATAAATGAAGTTGATTTTTTCATTACCGAAGCATTATCATATCATGTGATCTATAAATATAACTATAGTTCATTCCATCTATAATTTTCACAATAAAAATGTTATCACATGATATCAAATATGCACATGTCCACCTATGGTGAGAAAATACTTAATTATAACAAAAATGATCTGAATTTTAACAAAAAAATCAATAAATTGATAACATTACAGTACTTTAAAAAGCTAAAAATACAAAACATTAGAATTAGGTTCTCTAAATAGGATGATCTTTTATCCCCCATATATCCGAAGGTATCACTTATTGGTCACATTCTAAACATTTGAACACATACATCTTGTATTATATTGAGTCCTAGTAATAACCTAAATTACCATATATCCTTATTGAAAACATTAATTTTTTCATGTTCCAAAACTTAATAGATATATTAATTATGTCCAAAAAAAATTTATATTTCATCCATGATAGCATAACCCTCTTGACAACAGTTCAAAAATTATTTCTCATGAAACTAGTATCATTCAATTTACTTATTCATTTCCAAAATATCTTTATCCAAGAATTTTTATCTTAACATAAGGTACTGTTGAGTCAATAAGGTTTTCCTTATGACTTTTCCATTCCTTCTTGTTTTGAAAATCACAAACACCTTATCTTTAAGGAAAATCGCTTTTGTAAGGAAAAATGCTTTCTTAAGGAAAATTGCTTTTATAAGGAAAAATGCTTTCTTGAGGAAAAACGCTTTTATAAGAAAAATTTAGCCTTATCATATTTTCATTAATATTTTTTTCTTAAGTATGAAATTCGGATTCACTTTCTCGGAATCATAAAAACTTTGATATAAAAGTATTCTGTTTAGGATTCGGTTCTGGACAAGAACTATAAGGAAGTTTCATTCCGAATTCCGGATATGAATTCTGACTTAGTTCTATTCCAGATTCAGGATACGAATTCTGAAGAAGAATTCTCATTACGAATTCTAATGAAGAAATCCCATTCCGAATTCTCATTACGAATTCTGAAGAAGAATTTTCATTACGAATTCCAATGAAGAATTCTCATTACGAATTCTAATGAAGAAATCTCATTCCGAATTCTCATTACGAATTCTGATGATGATTTCTCATTACGAATTCTGATGATGAATTCTCATTATGAATTCTAATGACGAATTCTTATTACGATTTCTGATGACGAATTCCTATTCCGAATTCCTATTCCGAATTCTCATTCCGAATTCACCTATTAAACAGAATCTGATTATCATTGTTTTATACACTCTGAATTTATTCACTCCGAACTTTCACTCCGAAATTTCTATTCCGAACTTTTATGTTAGAGTTTAAAACGATGTCGTACTTTTTGTTACACTTGTTTTGTTATAAAACGATGTCGTCCATTTTGTTATAAACTAACCGTTGTCTAAGTGACATGTGTACAGGTCCCTCCGAACTTTAAGGAAAATATGACCGTTGGAGAGGAGCTGACCTTACCTATAAATAGGAGCTCATTTGAAAGAGCTCGGTGCTGATTACTGAAAAAGTGCTTACATGCTGTTGAAGTGATTTCTAGAGAGAGAGTCTCTTATTAACTCTCAAAAGCTTCGTGCGACTCCGAATGTTGGTGATTACATTCGAGGGCTTCCGGGGATAGGAAGACAGAGGTGCCGACTACCTTAAAGATCGAGGGCTTTCTTGCTGAGAAAGACAGAGGTTGCCGACTACCTTAAAGATCGAGGACTTCCTTGCTGAGGAAGACAGAGGTTGCCAACTACCTTGAAGTTGAGGGCTTGTGGGGATAGCAAGACAGAGACTCCGATCTTCGTATCAAGGGCTTACCCTGGTGTGGGTAAGACAGACTTGCTTGAAAGTATAAATCAAGGGACCTTTATCCAAGGTTGTTGGATACCCTTCTCTTTGGGTTAAAAGACTATTATCTTGTTACTAGTAGTTTTACTACTTGTTGTTATTCCGCTGCAATTTGTATCTTAAGGAAAGTATAACTTTCTTATACTTCCTTACTTACTCTGTTTCATTTAGATTCTATACGCTTTAAGGTAGAATCTCATATTGTAACTTTTGTTAAGTTTCAATTTCCGGAATCATATTTCCGGAACCTACTTTTGGAATCTCTTTCCAAGTTTAGTTCGGTGTTAGAGGTGTTGTGAATCTACTTAGTTTAACTTTGTTAAACTTAGTCCTTTCCTTTTCTTAAGGAAACTTTAGTTGTTCATAACTAACTTTAAAGGTTCCAAAGGAATTTTTAAAGTATACAATTCACCCCCCCCCCCCCTCTTGTATATTGAGCATCTCATACCATATTTCGATCCTACAATTGGTATCAGAGGTTGGAAACCTCTTACTCTATACCATTCTTACATTTGGTATCAGAGCCAAGGTTACTGAAATACTTGTACTCACATACAAGTTTTTTTTTTCTTGCTCACTTTTTTATTCCGAACTTTGTCATTCCGGATTATCCATTCTGAACTTTTTGATTACGAACTTTTGCTACTAACTAGTTTGTGTGCAAAGTTATTTTCAAGTATGGCAGGAATGAATGTTGGATCTATTGACAATCTAAATCCTACAAGACCACCAATCTTTGATGGTAATGATTATGAGTACTGGAGAGATCGTATGAAGACTTTTGTTATCAATACTGGAGTAGATAACTTTGTCATGCTTACTGGTGACTATAAAATTCCTGACAAGGAAGTCAGAACCTTTACTAACCAGGAAAAGCAAGAATATCAACTCAATTATAAGGTACGCAATACTTTATTATGTTCAATTACTAGAAATATATATAGCCAAATTTCTTCTTGTGAAGCAGCTAACTGTATATGGAAGAAGCTAGAGGTTACACACTTTGGGACTTCTAAGGTGATTGAGACTAGAAGAGCTATGCTTAGAGCTGAATATCATGGCTTCAGTTTTCCATATGGAGAACCTATCTGTAAAGTTCAACAAAGATTTATGACAATTGTAAACAGTCTACAATCTATGGGAGAGAAAGGTTTAGATGATGAAGCTCTTGTGGACAAGATAATTGATATTATGCCCAATGAGTGGGAATCCAAGAGAACAGTTATAGATGAGAACAGGAAGGTCACTCAAATTACTCTTGATGAATTATTTGGAACTCTTCTACAACATGAGACAAGAATGAAGAGAGATGCTGACAACATCAAGAAGAAGAATGGAAATGGAACAGTTGCTTTTACTACAACTTCAAATCAGATGAAAGCTAAGACTCCTGAGAGAGTAACCAGATCCAAATCGAAGAAAGTCATTTTCCAATCCGAATCTAGTGAAAGTGAAGTTTCAGAAAATGAATTAGCCAATCTTGCTCGAAGGATGAACAAGATAGTTGGACAAAGAAACTTTCAATCTAAGTATAAGAAAAAGGATAGGAAAGATAAGAAAGATGGAGAAGTTACTTGTTATGAATGTAAAAGAGCTGGACATATTAGACCTGATTGCCCTATGCTCAGAAAGAAAGAAAGGAAGGAAAGACATTCAGAAAAGAACAGGAAGAAATATTACAAAGCCAAAGCTAAGAAAGTTCTGAAAGCTAATGACACCTGGAGTGCCAGTGGTGGTGACTCTTCAGATGAATCTTCTGAATATGAATCTTCAGGACAGAAGAATCTTGGTCTTATAGACAGATTACCTATTGAAAATCATTGTCTTATGGCTAAGGTACGAAATGATGAATCATTGACCAATGTTTCTTTAAATTCGAATGATAGTAAGTATTATAACTCTTCTGTTGAAGAATCATCTTCTGATGAGGTTGCTGGATGAGTTTCAGGAGAATGTTAAGGATGCATTTCAAACCGAGGACAAGAAGTTTCATGAGATGACTGCCTCATTCGATGAGAAATTGACAGAGGAAAAGAACATTCGGAGTCAGGAAGTAAGAGATCTGAATGGAAATCTCAACTCTGTTAATCAAAGTTGGAAATTTGAAAGGGATCATCGGATCAATTTTCTAGAAAGGATAAAGTCTCAGGAAGAGAAAATGGAAGCTCAGGAAGAAAAGTTGAAGGCTCGGGAAGAAATCATTCAAGCTCAGTCAGCAAGAATAGTTGCCTTAGAAAAGCATGCAGAGGAAGATCATAAGGATCTCAAGAAGATCAAGACAATTCTCAAGGGGCTCATGTCAAAGGAGAAAGATCCGAAATGACCAATCCGATCTTTTTGTTGTAATCTGTTTTTGTTGCTGACATTTCAAATATAATGAAAATTGTGCTTGTTGTTTCTATTGTTGTCGTTACTAATCTTTTCAGGTACTTTGTTATTTTGTTTCCATTCCCTCCAATTCTTTTTGAAAATCACAAAGGGGGAGAAGGAAAAGATCCTTAAGAAAAAGAGGAAATCTAATAAGTGCTTATCAAAGGGGGAGAAAGAAAAATACCCAAGGAGATAGAACTCTAATAAGAGTTTGTTTAAGGGGGAGTTTTTCTTAAAGAAAAATCACTCCGGAAATATGAATACGATCCTTAGAGACTCAAAGCCTAAGGGGGAGTTAGTCGTATTCATCTATATTCTTAAATCAAGGGAGATAAGCTTTAATATGTTTCTTTCTTCTTAGAATAGCTTTTTCGTAAGGATGTTTGTGCTTTCCAAAAAGGGGGAGATTGTTGAGTCAATAAGGTTTTCCTTATGACTTTTCCATTCCTTCTTGTTTTGAAAATCACAAACACCTTATCTTTAAGGAAAATCGCTTTTGTAAGGAAAAATGCTTTCTTAAGGAAAATTGCTTTTATAAGGAAAAATGCGTTCTTAAGGAAAAACGCTTTTATAAGAAAAATTTATCCTTATCATATTTTCATTAATATTTTTTTCTTAAGTATGAAATTCGGATTCACTTTCTCGGAATCATAAAAACTTTGATATAAAAGTATTCTGTTTAGGATTCGGTTCTGGACAAGAACTATAAGGAAGTTTCATTCCGAATTCCGGATATGAATTCTGACTTAGTTCTATTCCAGATTCAGGATACGAATTCTGAAGAAGAATTCTCATTACGAATTCTAATGAAGAAATCCCATTCTGAATTCTCATTACGAATTCTGAAGAAGAATTTTCATTACGAATTCCAATGAAGAATTCTCATTACGAATTCTAATGAAGAAATCTCATTCCGAATTCTCATTACGAATTCTGATGATGATTTCTCATTACGAATTCTGATGATGAATTCTCATTACGAATTCTAATTACGAATTCTTATTACGATTTCTGATGACGAATTCCTATTCCGAATTCCTATTCCGAATTCTCATTCCGAATTCACCTATTAAACAGAATCTGATTATCATTGTTTTATACACTCTGAATTTATTCACTCCGAACTTTCACTCCGAAATTTCTATTCCAAACTTTTATGTTAGAGTTTAAAACGATGTCGTACTTTCTGTTACACTTGTTTTGTTATAAAACGATGTCGTCCATTTTGTTATAAACTAACCGTTGTCTAGGTGACACGTGTACAGGTCCCTCCGAACTTTAAGGAAAATATGACCGTTGGAGAGGAGATGACCTTACCTATAAATAGGAGCTCATTTGAAAGAGCTCGGTGCTGATTACTGAAAAAGTGCTTACATGCTGTTGAAGTGATTTCTAGAGAGAGAGTCTCTTATTAACTCTCAAAAGCTTCGTGCGACTCCGAATGTTGGTGATTACATTCGAGGGCTTCCGGGGATAGGAAGACAGAGGTGCCGACTACCTTAAAGATCGAGGGCTTTCTTGCTGAGAAAGACAGAGGTTGCCGACTACCTTAAAGATCGAGGACTTCCTTGCTGAGGAAGACAGAGGTTTCCAACTACCTTGAAGTTGAGGGCTTGCGGGGATAGCAAGACAGAGACTCCAATCTTCGTATCAAGGGCTTACCCTGGTGTGGGTAAGACAGACTTGCTTGAAAGTATAAATCAAGGGACCTTTATCCAAGGTTGTTGGATACCCTTCTCTTTGGGTTAAAAGACTATTATCTTGTTACTAGTAGTTTTACTACTTGTTGTTATTCCGCTGCAATTTGTATCTTAAGGAAAGTATAACTTTCTTATACTTCCTTACTTACTCTGTTTCATTTAGATTCTATACGCTTTAAGGTAGAATCTCATATTGTAACTTTTGTTAAGTTTCAATTTCCGGAATCATATTTCCGGAACCTACTTTTGGAATCTCTTTCCAAGTTTAGTTCGGTGTTAGAGGTGTTGTGAATCTACTTAGTTTAACTTTGTTAAACTTAGTCCTTTCCTTTTCTTAAGGAAACATTAGTTGTTCATAACTAACTTTAAAGGTTCCAAAGGAATTTTTAAAGTATACAATTCACCCCCCCCCCTCTTGTATATTGAGCATCTCATATCATATTTCGATCCTACAGGTACAAACTATGTGTTATGTTTCCCTTAATCATATGTTCTCCAAATATATCATCATTCCCTTAAATCACATTTCTAGGTCTTTAGAATTACTCAACATACCCTTTCTCATCCTTAATGAAAAACTTATACTAAAAATAATTATATATTTCATGATTCATATAACAATATCATTGAATTATGAAACAATTCACAAAAATCATCCAAATTTATTATTAAAAAATTACTCAGGATCCATTATCTTTTACATTCATAAAATATGAATTATGTCTTAAAGTTTCTCAAACTTAATCTAACCAGGATTCTTAGGTATAATGTAATCAATAATGCTAGAAGATCCCATAACTCTCACATGTAATTTACAATCTCTTTATCCTATACAATATTACCAATACTCATACAACGTTCATGATTTTCATCATGATATTTCCATATGGGAAATTGATTTTCATAGTTCCCATACTTTCCAAATATGAAACATTTGATGTTAAAAATGTTCTTTCTAGTTCCATTTATTGACTAAGACTATAAACAAAAGTGTGATAAACAATTATCATATATGAAAATTTAATAACTAAGATAAATTACAAATAATATTTCAATCTATGAAATCATAGGTTTAATCCTATATTAGTCATGATTTCTACCAAAATTTTAGGATTGTAGCCTATAGTTAAACTTATCCTTAGGGAAAAACTATTTATATCTTTAGAAATATTTATAGGGATTGCAATAGAGTTTTCACATCCTAGTTTAAAATTTTTGACTAATGACTCACCCTGTTAACAACTCGAATTACCCAAGCCTTGTGTACGTAGATATTACATTACTTTTGAAGATCGTACCCTTCATATCAAAATATCATATGTATGATTCATAGAATAATTATTGTAAGTTCATAGGAAATTAATCATAAAGAAATAAATAACATAATACATGATATCATAATAGAATAATACAAGATCAAATTTCTTACAAACACATAAGAATGTAAAATGATTTACATAGTAGTCATGGAATTATTTCCAAGGACAACTTATTAGTATGGGTTCACTCCCCATACAATATTTGTAGTCATGGTTCACTACCATAACCATCTTGGTAGTCATGTATCATTCCCATAACCATATTGGTAGATATGGTTCACACCCATAACCATCTTGGTGGACAAGGTACTTCATGTCTATCTCATGAGATATCAATCTTTACCCAATGCATCGGAGGGAGATATAGGTATCATCCATATATTATGAAATAATAAAAACATATTCCACAAGATAATAATCAATCATACCATAAACCATGACATTAAATGGGTTTCATAAACATCATTCATTTATATCATAACCCATGGAAAAGAAATCGCTCTTTGAAATATCATTGCATTATAACATAATCTTTGAAAAATATATGGAATATTCAAATATCATTTCAACCTAGTCCTAATAAAACCATAAGAATAATAGAGATAATATACATGAAACATATCCCTATTAAATAATATAATCTAGATGGAAAACAATTTTGATAGAACACTTGAACTTAATTCTTGGGGAAAATATCCTTTCTTCTTCAAAAACATTTTATTTTCATCAAATTCCATGCAATTTTTAATGAAAATAGTTTATTTAAAAAAAACAAAAAACCCATGTATTGGAAGATTCAATGAAAAATGTGTTCTGAAAATGTAAAATTCAATTCATACCGTATAATATAAAATAAAACATTCTTGTCATACTTTATTCGAAATAGTCAAAAAAATAACTCATTTGGGAAAATAAAGAATGATTCCTTTAAACACATATAGTAAAAGTAAAAAATGGGTAAAATGGATTTAAACATTCATAGTAGAATATTAAAAAATTTATGAAATTAGTTTAAGAAAAAATAGACATGGATGATAAATAAACTCCAGTAAATTCATATGTATAAACAATCTTAGATTATAGTTAGATTGAAAAAATATCCCTTAACTTATGTCTGGATTCCTTCATATGTATCAAAGACCCCTATATAATAAATTAAATAATGTAATTAACTTATTTTAGAACCATATGTAAATTTATTATATCATATATGATTATATTTACACTCGTTTAATAATATTTCATTATTATTCTTCTTCTGGGTGATGATTGCTTTATTTTATTATGCTTGTTTTGTCGAATAAGTTCTGATTATTCTTCGTAGGTTATTATTATATAACTTCCAAAATGATATAAATAAAATTTATTTAATATTTAATCATTATATACATTTATATAGTTCAAGATTTAATGGATATCGTGTAGAAGTAATCAAATCACATCGTGTAGATGGTAGATGGTACATACGCTCGAGCGAAGATATCATTCTGATAATTGGGAAATGGTGTGAATTGGATGGTATATATTTTGTTAAAGAATAAATAAGATGTTATAATAATCTTATATATTTATTATTTCAATAATTATACCCATCCAAGTAATGTGGTGGTGAAAAATAGATTATACCACGATGTGGAGACGATAAGTCATATGTATGCACGCTTGGTGATTTCATTTTTTTTATAAGATTTAAAGAAGGTGGAATATGGTTTTTAAAAAATCATAATAAAATATCATCATATAAGTGATACTATAGTTACTAATTTATAATGTACACACCCCATGAAGAGGATGTAAAAGAATAAATTATTTGGAAAGAATCAGTAGAGAAGATTACTTCTTCTTTGATAAACTCCCAATAATCTCCTCTTAAAAGCACTAAACATGGTATTTTTAGAAGACCAAAACCTATATAATGTACATATGGATTTTTATAAGGGAAATAAAAGGGGGATAGAAGATATTGAAGGCTTAATTTGAAGTGATGAAGTGGGAGAGGAGGCTCCCTTTTATAATTTAGGTGAGGGGCACTTTTGGAATCTCCAAAAAAATAATTTATAATAAAATAAAAGCCCTTCCAAAAAACTAAAAAATATTATATTTTCTAAGATGATATGATATAGGGTTCTAATATCATAAAAAATAAATTTTATACAATTTTTTATATTAATTTAAACCTCATCATTTTAATTAGTCCTGAGTTATTCTATTTTAATTTTAATTAAGGTAACAAATTAATCAATATTAAAATATTTTAATTTTTAGTTATTTGATGTAAATTATACTATAAATGAAAATTTTTAAACCTTTTAGACTATGTAATAATTATTTTATATTTTTTATCATTTATTATTATTTTTAAATAATTTAATAAAAATTTATTTTGAAAAAATATCAATAGTGGAAATTTTGAAACTATTCATTTCATGGATTTTTAAAAATATAAAGATGAGATTTTAACCTCAAAATAATATTTTATTATATCCCAATTTGGGAAAGGTAATATATAAAATTTATTTCATATATTAATTATCCCAAATTGAATTTATTTTAATATATTTGATATCATTTATTTGTTATACCCATTAATAAAATAATTATAATATCACTTATGTGTAATTATTTAATATAATTATTTGTTGGGTGAAATTTAAAAAAAACTATGAAAAAATTAAATCTTGTATATATTAATATAATACATTTATATGTTTATATCTTTTGGAAATTTCAACATCTATAATTTTATATTTATTAAAACATGAATGTGGCAACTTTAACACTACCCTAAATAAAATATTATAAGTATCATAATATTTTCCATATGGATCCAGATGGTTAATAAACATAAAATTTGATGATTATGTTCATGATATACTCTACCAATAATATTTGGTCATGTTTTTTTGTCTTTTAATGGTTATTATCATTTTAATAAAAATTATTTTATTGATTTACCATTAATTAAATAATTTTTTATCATCAATTTATAAGTCTTTATATAATATATTTATTTTCTATAAATTAAAATAAATTTAATTGATTAATAAAAACAATTTACCTTTCAAATTACTATTTATATTTGAAGTTATCTTTTGTATAATCTTTTATTAAAAATGATATAGTCAGTAAAATTTGATTAATTCATATTGAACTTTTCTTTAAAAAAATATATTGCATGTCCTAATCTCATCCAAGTGGACTCCAAACGATAAAATTTATACCCAAGTATGACTAAGGTATAAATAAAATCATAAAATGATATTATTAAATGTGATATGGTAATTTAAAATTATTAATTTTACCTTTAATTACCTAATTTACTTTTTTACCATATTAATAAAAAGTTACTAATTTTGTTATTCAAAATGACTAAAAATAAAAGAAATATCTTTACACAATTTCGACTTACTGATTTTAGATATTGAATAAATTTTTCAAAATTCCAAAAACACATGGTATAGTAATTAATTTAAAATTAATCTCATTTTCAAAATGAGAAAATAAGTTTTAAAAGTTACAAATATTGCAAAAAAAATGAAATGATTTTACATCTAAATTAAATGAAAAATTAATTTCAATGACCTAAATTATATTAAAATATTAAAATATAATCAATTTAAACATTAAAACCATTATATAATTTAATTAATCCATATAAATTATTTAGATGAAAAAAGTTGTTTTCAATTAAAATTCATGATATTTTTATTATTCATAATAACATGAAACTTATTAGAAAAATACAAAAAAAAAACCAAATTAAATATTGAAACTTTAACATCAAATTGTAAGTTTATTTTTCCAAATATAATATATAAAAAAATTCAAATATAGATTTAAATTGTGTGTTCCAACAAAAGGCAGCAAAAATGTAATTTTTTGAATATTAGATTTTGTATCTGAAAAATAGAATTTTTTCTTATATCATGTCTAGAAGACATATAAGATGAGATTTACATATTATATTTAATATATTAAAAATCTATTTCATTAATAAAATCCATCAAGATTTGTTTTATTATTTAATTATCTCACTCGTTTCCATTTAAATAGTTTTTAAGAAAAACTTTTCATTTTTTTAAAAAGGGTTTCGTTTTCATTTATAATTAATTTTTCACCAAATAATTAATTAAATATTCATGTGTAAAGAATATTTTAATAATTTAGTTAATAATTTTCATACCTTAAATTATAATGCCTATGTTATAAAAATATTTTGTTGTTCTCTTAAACTTATTTTTGTGTGAAATGAATTCTATCAAAAGGGAACGAAATTGTGTGAAGACAAGCCTAGAATAGTTTTGAATATATTTCTAGATAAAGTGGTGGTGTTTGAATAGAAATATTATATTTTGTATCTTTCAACATAATACATCAAATGAAAAATCCATCTCATAAATATCTCATGGTGTTACATATGATGTTGATTGTAGTTAGGTACTAGTGAGGAAAATATGTGTTAATAAAGAATTAGTTTAATATGAGTTTAATATGGAAGGTATGTAAGGAAATATTGATTGTAAATATTATTATAGTACCCTATGTGATTTAATGTTTGTAAAATATGATGTATAAGAAATTTATAAGAATCTATTTTCCTTTTGGGGAAGAGACCGAGGAGAGGTATATGAATAAATATTTCCTCAATTATATTTTTATTCTAAGTGGTTCAGGGGATGAATAAGTGAAATGATAATTTGAATATGAATAAATAATTTTCTGAAAAACAATGGATTTTATCCTTTATATTTACAAAAACTAGTTTTTTAGAATACCCATATTTACCATGTAGGATATGATTAGCAATAATTAATTTTTAATCAATAGATGTTAGATTATGATAAAGAGGATGAGGTATTCGGTGGATGTAGTGTTTATTTTAGATTTATATTTTAGGGATTTTTGGGGACTGATTCTCTTATTTTGTGATAGTGCACTATTTGAAGGATTTATAGACATCCTTTAGCTTTATTTGATCCCAGTGTGAGTATTGGGTTCCCAAAATAGTTAGTCAATTTTTGGGAGAGGCTTATCCGTAGTGGGTGTTGTATCATAGAGATCATAATGTGGCCAATGATCTATGGGATAATTTGTAGCAGGAGTTCAGGGCTATGTTATTATCAAAGATGGTGAATTTATAGAAACTCTAGGAGTTTCTTTTTGAGTCAATAAGGTTTTCCTTATGACTTTTCCATTCCTTCTTGTTTTGAAAATCACAAACACCTTTCTTTAAGGAAAATTGCTTTTATAAGGAAAATCACTTTTATAAGGAAAATTGATTTTATAAGGAAAATCTCTTTTATAAAGAAAATTTCTTTTATAAGGAAAATCACTTTTATAAGTAAAATTGCTTTTATAAGGAAAATCGCTTTTATAAGGAAAATTGCTTTTATAAGGAAAATCGCTTTTATAAGTAAATTTACCTTTATAAGGAAAATCACATTTATAAGGAAAATCGCTTTTATAAGGAAGATCGCTTATGTAAGAATATTATCCTTATCATATTTTCATTCATATATTTCTTAAGTATAAGTTTCGGATTCATTTCTATATTCTCGGAATCATTTGAAACTTTGATATGAAACATTCTGTTTTAAGTACCGAATTCCAGATGAGAACTGTAATGAAGTTTCATTTCGAATTCCGGATACAAATTATGATAAAGTTCTTCTCCGAATTATGGATACGAATTCTCATTACGAATTCTGATGATGAATTCTCATTACGAATTCTCGTGACGAATTCTCATTACGAATTCTGATGATGAATTCTCATTACGAATTCTGATGACAAATTCTCATTACGAATTCTGATGACAAATTCTCATTACGAATTCTGATAACGAATTCTCATTACAAATTCTGATGACGAATTCTCATTAGGAATTCTGCTGATGAATTCTCATTTTGAATTCTGATGACAAATTCTCATTACGAATTCTGTTGACAAATTCTCATTCCGAATTCTCATTCCGAATTCACCTATTAAACAAAATCCGATCATCTTTGTTTTATAAACTCCGAATTTATTTAGACTCTGAAAAATTATTTTTGTTTACCCATCGAACATTCACTCTGAACTTTTGAGTTAGACTTTAAACGATGTTGTAATTTATGTTTCACTTGTTTTGTTATAAAATGATGTCGTCTATTCTGTTATAAACTAACCATTGGTTAAGTTACACGTGTACAGGTCCCTCCGATTTTTAAGGTAAATATGACCGTTGGAAATGAGGCCGACCTTTCCTATAAATAGGAGCTCATTTGAAAGAGCTCAATGCTGACTGATGAATAGCTTCTTCGACATTGTGCATACATGCTGTTGAAGTGATTTCTAGATAGAGAGGCTCTTATTAACTCTCAAAGATTCGTGTGACTCCGAATGTTGGTGATTACATTCGAGAACTTCCGGGTATAGGAAGACAGAGGTGCCGACTACCTTGAAGTTTGAGGTCTTCCTTGCTGAGGAAGACAGAGGTTTCCAACTACCTTGAAGTTGAGGGCTTCGGGGATAGCAAGATAGAGACTCTGATCTTCATATCGAGGGCTTACCCTGGTGTGGGTAAGACAGACTTGCTTGAAAGTATAAATCAAGTGACCTTTATCCAAGGTTGTTGGATACCCTTCTCTTTGGGTTAAAAAACTTATATCTTGTTACTTGTAGTTTTACTACTTGATTATTTCCGCTGCATTTTGTATTATAAGGAAAGTATAACTTTCTTATACTTCCTTACTTGCACTCTGTTTCATTTATATTTTATATGCTTTAAGGTAGAATCTCATATTGTAATCTTTTGTTATGTTTCAATTTCCGAAACCATATTTCCGGAACCTACTTTCAGAATCTCTTTCCAGTTTTAAGAAAGTACATAGGACTTGATGTTTATAACTTCATTCTTTTTTCCAGGTTTTCAATTGGTGTTAGAGGTGTTGTGAATTTTCTTAGTATAAATTTGTTAACTTACCTCTTTCCTTTGTTTAAAGGAATTTTTAAAGTGTACAATTCACCCCCCCCCCTTGTATATTGAGCATCTACATCATTATTTCGATCCTACAATTGGTATCAGAGAAGGTATCTGAAATACTTGTACTCACGTATATGTTTTTCTTGCTCACTTTCTCATTCCGAACATTCTCATTCCGAATTTTGTCATTCTGAACTTTGTTATTACGAACTTTTTCTACAAACAAGTTTGTGTGCCAAAGGTTTTTAAGTATGACAGGAATTAATTTTGGTTCTATTGATAATCTAAATCCTACATGACCACCAATATTTGATGGTAATGACTATGAATACTGGAGAGATCGAATGAAGACTTTGGTTATCAATACTGGAGTGGACAACTTCATTATGCTTACTGGTGATTATAAAATTCCTGATAAGGAAGTTAGAACTTTTACTAACCAGGAAAAGCAAGAGTATCAACTCAATTATAAGGTACGCAATACCTTAATTTGTTCAATGAATAGAAATATATATAGCCAAATTTCTTCTTGTGAAGCAGCTAATTGTATCTGGAAGAAGTTAGAAGTTACACACTTTGGAACTTCTAAAGTGATCGAAACTAACAGAGCTATACTTAGAGCTGAATACCATGGCTTCAATTTTCCTTATGGTGAACCAATCTATAAAGTTAAATAGAGAATTATGACTATTGTCAACAGTTTACAGTCTATGGGAGAGAAATGGTTAGATAATGAAGCACTTGTGGATATGATAATTGATATTATGCCCAGTGAGTGGGAATCCAAAAGAACTACTATAGATGAGAACAGGAAGGTTACTCAAATTTCTATTGATGAGTTATTTGGAACTCTTCTCCAACATGAAACAAGAATGAAGAGATATGATGATAACATCAAGAAGAAAAATGGAAATGGTACTGTTGCTTTTACAACAACATCAAATCAGATGAAAGCTAAGACTCCTAAGAGAGTAACCAGATCCAAGTCTAAGAAAGTTATTTTCCAATCTGAATCTAGTGAGAGTGAAGTCTCTAAAAGTGAGTTAGCAAATCTTGCTCGAAGTATGAACAAGATAGCTGGTCAGAGAAATTTCCAATCCAAGTATAAGAAGAAGGAAAGTAAAGATAGGAAAGATGGAGAAGTCACATGTTATGAATGCAAGAGATATGGACATATTAGACCCGATTTCCCTTTACTCAAAAAGAAAGAATGGAAAGAAAGGAATTCAGATAAGAATAGAAAGATGTATTATAAAGCCAAAGCTAAGAAAGTTCTGAAAGAAAATGATACATAGAGTGCCAGTGGTGGTGACTCTTCAGATGAATCTTCTGATTACGAATCTTCAGGACAGAATAATCTTGGTCTTATAGCCAGATTACCTATTGATAATCATTGTTTTATGGCTAAGGTATGAAATGAGGAATCATTGACCAATGTTTCTTTAAACTCTAATGATAGTAAGTATTATAACTCTTCTGATTAAGAATCCTCTTCTGATGAAGAAAATACTTTACCGACTTATGAAGAAGTTTCTAGGTTTGCTGAACTTCTTGAAATTGATAATTCCAAACTCAATAAAAAACTTGATAAGGAAAACTCTAGGAATAATATTCTTACAAAAGAGATATAATATCTTTCTAAAGATCTTGATAAGAAAAATTCTGATTTTGAATGTATTTCAAAAAATCTTGAGGAAGTATGTTCTGAGAAGAACAGACTTTCTAAAGAGTTAGAAAAAGTAATTTCTAAGAAAGGTGTCTTTGAGCCTAACTCTAGTTCTAAAACTAATGATTTTGAGTATAAAAACTTGGTTATAAAACTCAAGTCCAAAATTTTTTCCTTAAAGAAGTTTTTATCAAACTTTACCCATGGTAAGGAAAATTTTGATAAAATGTATTCCCAAATTCGATCTTTAAGAAATAAATCCAGTTTTGGTTATACCCATGCAAAACCAATTTTTAGTAACAATTATTTTTTCCTCAAAGTGCCCCATTTTGTACTAAGTGTCAATGTGGTGGTCACTGGGCAAAGAATTGTTCCTCAAACAAAACCCAATCTATAGGATTTCACAAAGCTTACTTTTCTAAAAAGATGTGGGTACCTAAAATTTTGTTATCTGGAAATCTTGTATTTAAACAAGTTTGGATTCCGAAAGTCTAATTCTCTTCTTGATTTCAGGAAAATAAAGAGAGTACCAAAAACAATACATGGTACATGGATAGTGGATGTTCCCGGCACATGACTGGTAACAAAAGCTATTTTTAAAAGATTATCAAAACGAAGGGAGGAAAGGTAACTTTAGGAGACAATGCTAAGGTAGAGATTGTTGGTATTGGTAATATAGTTCTTTTAGAAAAAACATTGATTTCTAATGTTCTTTTTGTTAAGGGTCTTAAGCACAACCCCATTAGGATAAGTCAGTTATGTGATGAAGGTTACCTTGTGAATTTTAGGAATGATAAGTGCTTAGTTCACAATTCCAAGGAAGAATTTATTCTCTCATCCAATAGGCATGAGAATTTTTACACCATAAATTTAGAAGACCTCAAGAGACAATATTTACCTTTCCTAAGTGCAATGGAAGATCATTCCTGGTTATGGAATAGAAGACTAGGTCACTGTAACCTTAGAAACCTATGTAAAATCACTAAGGAGAAATTATTTAAGGATCTACTGAAGCATAGATTTGATTCTTCTAATGTTTTTGATCCTTGTCAATATGGCAAGAAACATAAATATAGTTTTAAATTGATCGATGAAGTCTCAACAACTGATGTATTGCAGTTAGTGCACATAGATCTTTTTGGTCTAACACAAACTGGAAGTATTGGAGGCAAATACTATGTGTTTGTTCTAGTTGATGATTACACTAGATTTACTTGGGTTTATTTTATAGCAAAAAAATTTGAAGCTTTTTCTTATTTCAAAAGTTTTAGAGCTCAAGTTAAAAATGAGAAAAACCTTCCATTTAAAACTATTCATATTGATCATGGAGGAGAATTTCAAAATTCTAATTTTGAAACTTTTTGTAGAAAAAAGGTATTACTCACAATTTTTCAGCACCTAGAACTCCTCAGAAGAATGGTGTAGTTGATAGAAGAAATATAATTCTTCAAGAGATAACTAGAACCATGTTGAGTGAATATTCTATAGCTAGACATTTCTGGGCTGAAAGTGTAAGTACTTCTTGCTATACTATAAATCGAGTTTTGATTAGACCTTTTCTTAATAAAACTCTTTATGAGTTATGGAATGGTAGAAAACCAAGACTATCTTACTTAAAGGTTTTTGGTTGCAAAGTATTCATTTTGAATACTAAAGATAACTTACATAAATTCACACCAAAATCCGATGAAGGAATTTTCTTAGGTTATTCCACAACTTCTAAGGCTTATAGAGTTTTTAATAAAAATACTTGTACTGTTGAAGAAACAGTGCATGTAAAATTTGATGAGTCTGATCCTTTTGTTTTTAAACCATCCCAGCCTACATCCTCGGATGTGTTTTCAAAAACTGATTGTCAACCTTTGATAGAAGAACCTTCTGATAAGGATAATGTTCAAGAAGATACTTCTGAAACATTTACCCCAGAAGACTTTCTACCCTATGTTGATGAACAGGCTTTTCAAAACCCAAATCAGGTGTTTCTTAAGAATCATCCCAGTGATAGTATCATTGGTGATGTAAATCAACCTGTAAGTACTAGAAGTTCCTTAAGAAATGAAGTAGAACATCTAGCATTTCTTTCCCAATTAGAACCTAAACTCACTAATGAAGCTTTAGGTGATGATGATTGGATCAAAGCAATGCAAGATGAGCTAAATGAATTCGAAAGGAATAAAGTCTAGACCTTGGTTGAAAGACCTAAGGAAACTTCTATTATTGGAGTAAAGTGGGTCTTCAGAAACAAATGTGATGAGAATGGAGTCATAGTAATAAATAAAGCTAGACTTTTTGCTAAAGGCTATAATCAGCAAGAGGGAATAGACTATGAAGAAACCTATGATCCAGTAGCTAGACTTGAATCTATCTGTATTGTACTTGCCTTTGCAGCATTCTTTAATTTTAAAATTTTTCAGATGGATGTGAAATGTGCTTTTCTTAACGGTTATGTCCAAGAGGAAGTTTTTGTTGAACAACCTCCTAGTTTTGAAGATACAAAACATCCTGGTCATGTTTTTAGACTTACCAAAGCTTTGTATGGTCTTAAACAAGCCCCAGAAGCATGGTATGATAGACTCACTAGATTTTTTCTTCAAAATAACTATGTTAAGGGAAATGCAGATCCAACCCTTTCTATAAATAAAGATAAGAAAAAAATTTTGATTGTTCAAATTTATATTGATGACATCATATTTGGTTCAACTCAGCAATCCTTAACCAACTCTTTTGCAAGTCTAATGAAATATGAGTTTGAAATGAGTATGATGGGTGAGTTAACTTTTTTCCTTGGTTTTAAAATTTCTCAAAAAATAGAAGGAACATACATATCTCAACATAAGTATATTAAATATCTTCTTGAAAAGTATGGTTATGACAACACTAAGAGTATAAGTACTCCTATTGGTACCTCAAACTCTTTAGATCTTGATGAAGCTGGGAAACTAGTAGATCAAACATCTTTTAGAGTTATGATAGGAAGATTACTTTACTTAATAGCTAGTCAACCAGACTTAATGTTCTCAGTATGCTTATGTGCAAGATATCAATCTAATCCTAAGGAATTTAACTTAAAGTCAGTAAAAAGAATTTTTCGATACCTTAAGGGAACCATGGATCTAGGATTATTTTATACTTCTGGAAATGATTTTGTTCTAAAAATATTTTCTAATGCTGACTTTGGTGGATGTAGAATGGATAGAAAAAGTACATCCAGAACTTTTCATTTCTTAAGATATTCATTAGTTTCTTGTTCTTGCAAAAAGAAACATTCTATAGCACTCTCCACTGCTGAAGCCGAATATGTAGCAGCTGGAAGTTGTTGTGCTCAAGTGTTGTGGAAGCAACACACACTCACAGACTATGGCTTGAGTTTTACTAAAACTCAAATTTTGTGTGATAACACAAGTTCCATTGCCTTAAGTAAGAACCCTTCACATCACTCTCGTGCAAAACACATATATATTAGGCATTAATTTATTAGGGATTACGCGCTAAAAGGAGATAGTATTCTTAAGTTTATTGGAATGCAAGATCAACTTGCTGATATTTTCACAAAATCTCTGCCTTCTGATAGATTTGAATACATTAAACATAAGTTAGGAATGATAACCGTAAGGTAATCTTTCTTAATTAACTTTCTGTTGAAAAAGTTTCCTTACAGTAATAAATTCCTTTTCATAGGGGGATTACATTTGATTTTTAGAGTAACTAAATTTTTTCAAAGTTTGTTTTCAAAATTTTCGGAACTAAAATTCCGGAATGGGAATTTCTGGAACTAAAATTTTCCAGAATGGATATTTTCATTTAGAAAACTTCTGGAATGGAAATTTTCGTAATGAAAACTTCCGGAATGGAAAATTTCATACGGGTATTTCCATAATGATATTTTCGTACCGAGGTTTTCATAATGTGCTTTTCGTGTTTCAATTTTTTTTAATGAAATTTTCGTACTGAGTTTTCTGTACTGAGTTTGTTTTTCGTACTGAGTTTTGCGAACTATGTCTTTTTTTAGTAAAGATTTTTTCGTAGTTTTCTTAAGAATGTTACCCATTACGAATAATCCTCCTAAGACATTCTGAAAGGTATGATTTCCTTATTCAAGTTTTCGTAATCATACTTTACTTGCTGGAATTTTCTTATATTTTGTTTTCTGATTATAGTTTTCTTAATTATTTGTTTTAATAAAAACCTCAAAAGATCGGATTTAAGTTTTCTTGAGAATTGGTTTTCAACCTTCAGATCTGATCTCAGCTTGTCACAACCATTCGGTCAACTGAGGAAGTTGAACCCTCTTCTCATTGCCTATATAAAGGGGACCCCAAATGGTTTTCCCACATTGGTTTTCAAGCTCCAGCGTCTCGAAGCTCTGCCTCTTCATTTTAAAGTCGTTCCGAACTTCAGATTTCTCCATTCCAAACTTCTCAGAGGTCTTCAGATCCGAATGTCTATGGAAGTAGCTTCTCAAGACATGTATTCCTCTAATCCGATTTCCAAGTGGTTAGTAAATAGAAAAACGTTGGTTCATCCTGATTTCTTCAACAAGTATGATTATCTTATATCCAAGAACATAAAGCTTAACGGATGGGAAGATGTTGCTGTATCCAAGCCTGGAAATCAAGATGTAGTTTATTCGGATTTTCTTATAGATTTCTATGAGACAGTTTCCTTCTATAAGGAAGATGGCAAGGAGAAATTATCATTTAAGTCTTATGGCAAGACTTATAAGCTTTCTTATTCCAAGGCAGCCAGCTTGGTAGGGCTGGACAATGCAATAGAAGCCGAGTTCATTTCTCATGTTTTACCGGATTCAAAGGGAAGCTTCGACAAGGAAAAGGCATTAGAGACTCTCAGACTAGAAGATGACAAGGCTTCGAAGATTGCTTCTCTTTCTATGAATTTCCGGATTCTAGAATTATGGGTACAAGGCCTTATCGTACCGATAAAGGGTGACAAAGATAGTCTGAAGAAGAGTGAGATTTATATTCTATATTTTCTGATAAATCTGAGGAAATTTAATCTGATGAAACACATTCTTATTACTCTTGAGAATATTAAGAAAGGGAATCTGAGAGCTCAGATCATAATGTATCTAGAAATCCTCTCAAAGTTGATAGTTCGGTGTCTTGAGTCCTTCAAGGAGACTTGAAAGTCTAAGCCAAGAGTTTGCAAGATTATGTTGGTGAGTGATGGTACTCTCAAAAGAATGGATGTAGCCTTCGACAAGAAGACTGGTCAGTTTGTTGATTTACCTTCTCAAGAAGAAACGGTTCCGAAAGTTGTTGAACCTGAATCCTCTAAGCCAGTGAAGAAGAGAAAGTTGAAAGAAGTTAAAGTTGCAGCAGAGAATCCCAAATCTAAGGAAGTTCATTCCGCACCTCCAAAACCAAAGAAGAAGAAACCTTACCCAGATGAGGTAGTTGTTAAGTGGAGGTAAGTCAAAGAGAAGAGAGTCCAAGGGGAGCCTTAGTTTGGCTTGGATCCTGCGGAGGATAAGTCCTTGAAGGAAAGAACTGCGAATGAGCTAGAAAAACAAGTGAAAGAAAATAAGCTTAAGAAGAAGATGTCTAAAGCTGAGGTAGCTCAGACTTTGTTGAAGTTTAATGAGATGGTTTCAGTAAACATTCCTGTTCCGATATCTTTTTCTCTGGAATCTCTACCTGAGACTCCAGGAAGAAACTTTGTCACTCCGGAAGAGGCAGGAGAAAATCCTGTTGAGGAAGTTGAGCAGATAGAGCAAGTGGAAGAGGAAGAAGAAGTTTCTGAAGGTAGTGGTGACACCGGAGATGTTTTGAAGCAAGTAGATAATTATAAGGGGACACCTTCGGAACATTTGTCGTTCCGAACTTCAGAAACTGAGTCTTCTGAGTTAGTCACTCCTGGAAAGGATGAGGAGAAAGGAGAAGAAGAAGTATCCTATCATGCAGATGAAGAACAACTTCTACATGATATTTCTAAAATGGAGAATGTACAGGATGGTGCTCAGAAAGTTGATGATGATGAAGAAAATGTTGTTCAAGTGTCTGACAGTGAAAAGAGAACTCCGAAACAGGACTCCATTCTTAAAAAGGACAAGGGAAAAAACTTGTGGTTAATACCCCAAACTCAGTGGTTGTAAAGAGAAAGGAAGTTGGTAGTTCTTCAAAGAGAAAGCTTGAGCATATTGAAAAAGAAATTTCTCCAAGAAAAGTCTCGGATTTGGAGTCATCTTCATTGGGGCATGACTTTTTTGTTCAGTCATTAAAGAAGTTGGTAGGTTCTATTCCGACTTTCTCAAGTATTGATTCAAGATGCCAGATGCTCCAACATGATTTGAATCAAAAAACAGAATGTGTATCCATGGTTATGGACAAATGTGTTGAGATAGAGGCTCAGTTCAAAACTTTCTTTGTCGGCTATGAATCCCACAAAAGATCTTGCAAGAGTATGACTAGTTGTTCTAGGAAGACTGTAGAAGAGAGGAGGGTCTTTGATGAATTCCAAGATAATGTGAAGGATTCCTTTGAGACAGAAGACAGGAAGATAAATGAACATACTTCATCCTTTGAAGAAAAGTTGACAGATGAAAAGAATTTCCGGATTCAAGAAGTTAGAGATCTGAATGGGAAGTTGAATTCTATTTCTCAAAACTGGAAGTATGAAAGGGATCATCATATTGAGTTTGAAGAAAAGTTCTTAAAGCAAGAACAGATCTTGAAGGCTCAGGAAGAAAATCTTCAAGCCCAGGAAGAAAAGATTGAAGCTCAAAATGCAAGAATTGTTTTGTTAGAAAATAAAGCTGAGGAAGATCATAAATACTTCAATAAAATAAAGACTATTCTTAAGGGTCTCGTGGCGAAGGAAAAAGATCCAAAATAGACAGATCCGATCTTTTGTTGTATCTAAATTTCTTTGTTGTTGAGCTTTCAAACTTAATGAAAATTGTGCTTGCTCGTTTCTTTTGTTATTACTACTAATTTTTTCAGGTGCTTTGTTATATTTTCCATTCCCTCGAATTCATTTTGAAAATCACAAAGGGGGAGAAGGAAAAGAACCCTAATAAAGGGGGAAAAAGAATCATAACAAAGGGTGAGAAAGAAAACAAACTCTAATAGAGTTTATCTAAGGGGGAGTTTTTCATTAAATAAGACTTTCTTATTCCTAATGAAATATCATTCCGGATATCTAGAATATGATCCTTAGTGTTTCAAAGCCTAAGGGGGAGTTAGTCGTATTCATCAACATCCATAAGAAAAAGGAGATAAGCCTTAATGTTTTCTTTCTTCTTAGACTTTCTTTTTCATAGGGATGTTTGTGCTTTCCAAAAAGGGGGAGATTGTTGAGTCAATAAGGTTTTTCTTATGACTTTTCCATTCCTTCTTGTTTTGAAAATCACAAACACCTTTCTTTAAGGAAAATTGATTTTATAAGGAAAATCAATTTTATAAGGAAAATTGCTTTTATAAGGAAAATTGCTTTTATAAGGAAAATTGCTTTTATAAGGAAAATCGCTTTTATAAGGAAAATTGCTTTCATAAGGAAAATCTCTTTTATAAGGTAAATTTATTTTATAAGGAAAATCGCTTTTATAAAGAAAATTGATTTTATAAGGAAAACCGCTTTTATAAGGAAAATTTCTTTTATATGTAAAATTGCTTTTATAAGGAAAATCGCTTTTATAAGGAAGATAGCTTTTGTAAGAATATTATCCTTATCATATTTTCATTCATATATTTTTTAAGTATAAGTTTCGGATTCATTTCTATATTCTTGGAATCATTTGAAACTTTGATATGAAACATTCTGTTTTAAGTACCAAATTCCATATGAGAAATGTAATGAAGTTTCATTCCGAATTCCGGATACGAATTCTGATAAAGTTCTACTCCGAATTCTGGATACGAATTCTCATTACGAATTCTGATGATGAATTCTCATTACGAATTCTCATGATGAATTCTCATTATGAATTCTGATGATGAATTCTCATTACGAATTCTGATGACAAATTCTTATTATGAATTCTGATGAAAAATTCTCATAACGAATTCTGATGACGAATTCTCATTACGAATTCTGATGATGAATTCTCATTACAAATTCTAATGATGAATTCTCATTACAAATTCTGATGACAAATTCTCATTACGAATTTTGTCGACGAATTCTCATTCCGAATTCTCATTCCGAATTCACCTATTAAACATAATCTGGTCATCTTTGTATTATACACTCTGAATTTATTTAGACTCCGAAAAATTATTTTTGTTTACACTCCGAACATTCACTCTAAACTTTTGAGTTAGACTTTAAACGATGTCGTACTTTCTGTTTCACTTGTTTTTTTATAAAACGATGTCGTCTATTATATTATAAACTAATCGTTGGTTAAGTTACACGTGTACAGGTCCCTCCGATTTTTAAGGTAAATATGACCGTTGGAAAGGAGGCCGACCTTGCCTATAAATAGGATCTCATTTGAAAGAGATTAATGCTGACTGATGAATAACTTCTTCGACATTGTGCATACATGCTGTTGAAGTGATTTTTAGAGATAGAGGCTCTTATTAACTCTTAAAGCTTCGTGTGACTCCAAATGTTGGTGATTACATTCGAGGACTTCCAGGGATAGGAAGACAGAGGTGCTGACTACCTTGAAGTTCGAGGGCTTCCTTGCTGAGGAAGACAGAGGTTGCCAACTACCTTGAAGTTGAGGGCTTGCGGGGATAGAAAGACAGAGACTCCGATCTTCGTATCGAGGGCTTACCCTGGTGTGGGTAATACATACTTTCTTGAAAGTATAAATCAAGGGACCTTTATCCAAGGTTGTTGGATAGCCTTCTCTTTGGGTTAAAAGACTTATATCTTGTTACTTGTAGTTTTACTACTTGTTTATTTCCGCTGCATTTTGTATTATAAGGAAAGTATAACTTTCTTATACTTCCATACTTGTACTCTGTTTCATTTAGATTCTATACGCTTTAAGCTAGAATCTCATATTGTAATCTTTTGTTAAGTTTCAATTTCCGGAACCATATTTCTGGAACCTAATTTCAGAATCTCATTCCAGTTTTATGAAAGTATATAGGACTTGAAGTTTATAACATCATTCCTTTTTCCATGTTTTCAATTGGTGTTAGAGGTGTTGTGAATTTTCTTAGTTTAACGTTGTTAAACTTAGCTCTTTCCTTTGTTTAAAGGAATTTTTAAAGTGTACAATTCACCCCCCCCCCCCCCACCCTCTTGTATATTGAGCATCTACATCATTATTTTGATCCCACATTTCTCTCCATACAGTAGGTGAGCATGAGTATTTAGGAGAATGAAATTGAGTTTAATGATCTATATGGATTTTATCCTAACTTATTTCGTGACGAGGAGTCCCAATCACATAATTTGGAGTTAGTTTTATGTCCCTATATTTATTCTAACATTTCTTTATTTATATTACCAACTTATTTGGAGGTGTATATTAATTTTTAGATGATATAGAGGTTATATTATTAGTCTGGATAATACCTACTGGATGGAAATAATTTTCCTCATAGAAATAAGGTGTTATATAGAGGGTCATGGATTTCAAGGATGTTGAGATTTTGATTGGTGTGAAAGTGTTATCTGTAATAATCCACTCATTTATCCATGTAATTTATTTATTTTATGTCTACTTAGAATTATTTGGTTCTTTGATATGGAATTGGGTTCTTAAACATTTTCAGGGATAGTGTCCACCAGCCCTAAGGAGTTGCTGTGGTTTGGGAGGAAAATATTCTTTTATGAATTAGACATCAAAATTTTCTCTGATGTTATATCAATAACATAGGCCACCAATTCAATTTCAATATAATTTCTAGTATAATTATTCTCATAAAGGATATGGTGGTGTTTGTATAGGAATCCCTAGGATATCCCTCATTATTAGAGGCAAAATTCCCATTGCTGATGTGGGGGTTTCCAACAATGAGGTTGAAGACCTGGAAAAGGGATGATGTGTGCAATCGATGGGGAAACTCTAAAGGATCTGGAGGTCTTTCAATATATAATATATTTATCATATACAATTATTAATTATTTTTATATTATTGAAATTTGTACCCCCATTATTTCATCCACAATGGTTTTCAAATTAGGATTGAATTTGGAGGGTCTTCTCATACCCTTGGTGTTATTGAAAATTGTTAGAGATCATGTTAGATTATTTGATGTCTATTAACAATATATACTGGTGATGAGGAACATGTGTCTTTGGGAAATTTCTTATTACTATAGATACAACCATTAAATTTCATTATTGAAATGGATTTTTTATTTTATGTGTGTTTAGTTTTTTTATTTTTTCTAGAGCATAATTGACTTTTTTTATGTAAAATAGTGGTGTGTGGTGTTTTTGGTCAATGGGACTTTCTAACTGGTACTAGGTGTGTTGATTACCTTCATTCTTTGATGGATAAATCATTGAAAAAGTAAATTGTAAATCTTTCGATGGAGGATCCAAGAGTTTTTTAGGAGTATTTGGATGATTTCAAGGAGGAGGTTTTGACCCTAAACCTTTTTTTGTCGTCATATTTTGGATATAGTTATAGATAGTTTCTTCTGTGATTTAAATTCATCCATATTAGATATCATTTTCAGTTTTTTGGGATAAGAGAATCAAAATTGATGATATTTTTCAAAATGATTTTATCCAGCCTATTGTATCATCATGGGGAGATCAAATTATTACTACCAATATGGTAAATGGTATTCTAAGTCTTCACATAGACTACTAATGGTTGAATCAAGTGATGCTCAAGAATCATTGCCCACTTTTTATGATAAATGATCTATATGAAAAATTGAATGGGTTTCTCTGGTTTTTAAGATAGATATCCAATTTATATACTATTTTTTGTTGGTAAAGGAGGAGGATATCACGAAGAATACTTTAAATTTCAAGGATAGACATTTTGAGTATATTTTTTTGTGGTTTAGTGTCACTAATGAAATAGATAAGTTTAAGAGACTCATGAATTCCTTTTTTATTAGTTCCTATATTAGTTTATAATTTTTTTCATCAATGAAAATATCATGAAACCAATGTCAGAGGAGGAGAAATTTGACCACATGAGGAATATACTATAGACTCTTTTAAAATAACTACATTAAGTGAAATTATCCAAGTGTATGTTCTAGTTGTAATATGTGCATTATAATGGACATATAGTGTCTCAACATGGGTCCATAATGTCTTTTGTGATAGTTGAAGTGGTTATTTATTTGGTAGTACCTGGAAACATGAAATAGGTTTATAGTTTTATTAGTCTTGTATGTTATTAATAGATATTGTTGTATTTATTCTATTATATTATACCACATTCATATACCTGATCATGAAATTAAAGGACTTTTTTTATAGATCAATGTCGACCAACATTCAACAACATGAATGTGTAGATGATTATTCCCCTAGTTCTTCAGCTACCTAAGGATGATGTGGTGTTTGAGTTGTTCTATCATGATTATGTATCTGTGGGTAGTGATCACTTATGGGACTATGATGTTATGTCATCGAGAATTCAATTATTCCACCCATGACCCAAGGATATAATTTGTGTTGAATTCACTAAATCTTTGATGTAATTACCTAATTGACATGGGGGTGGGGGTTCTATATAGTCATTATATATTACAAGATATTGATGTATATATTGTATCAATGTGACCTGAATCTAAAAAATGAATATTGATTGAGCATCTCAAGGACTTTGTCTATGAGATATATTATGGACATGTAAATGATATATCATTTATGATGCATTAACAGGAATTCACTAGGATAATTTCACGAGTAAGATGATCTTTGGAGCACAATGGAGGAATTGGATGTTATGAATCTTGGAGAGGATGAATATGGTCATAGGGGATTTTTTATTTAAAAGATAGTGGATCCCATATTGTCATAATAAGAGGATGAGTCTCAGTGGGGATACCTAGAGGTATATGTGACTTGATACTGGATCATTAATGGAGATGAACCTGATGGATGATAATAGGATGATCCACATCCGAATATGCTCCAAGGAGGGATGTTTTGTTCCAAATATAGTGTATTAGGGAGTTCAATGATAGTTCAATACCTCCCTTTTAGTATTACATTTTGGAATAACTTCTAATTATCATGGTTTTAAGAGGCAAAATGGGTGCCCAATCATTTAACTGTAAATTGTTGTGTTTGTGGAATGATTTATAGTTTGTCAGCCAGTTTAGGTAGAGCTTCATGTTCCTATTTGTTTGTTACTGCCATTAAATATACCTAAGTTGAATAGGGAATATATATTTATAGTTTTCATCACTGGGTCACCTCTTTATTTAGTAGGATATGATGGTATATGGGTTATCAAGGATTTACTGGTATTGTGAGTCCACTTTTTGGTGATCTGAAAGATGATTTATAAGAATATTCAAGTGTGGCATTATATGGATGATTTGGAATGGCTTCATGGAGTTCTAAGGACCATCTTTTCCAAATTATACCTTTAATTTAGTTCATCAGTTTATAGGGTATTTGGATAGATATAATATTTCTATAATTTTTCATGTGTATTTCATGGATTTATCCCCTCAAATATATCAAATTGAGGAGAATTTCATCATTTTTATATTTTAGGGATATTTTTTTATTAAAATTTAAACCATAATTTTTTTTAATTTTATATATTTTTAACACATCTGTATTATGAGGATAAATTTTTTGATATTGATCCAAAGTGGGGAATTAATTTTTTTTGGATTTCATTATTCATGGGATTCATCTGATTCAACAGCGGTCAGTTCTAATTAGAACATGGTGGGTCTGAAATAAATCAATAAATATGGAAAATACTTTTGGATTGTAGATTTATAATTCAGTATTAAATAAGAAATATATAAGGCTAATAAAAACTAATGAGATGAATCTAGTTGGATATGAATGAGAACTCAAATATAAAGTTTAAAATTAATGTTCCTAGGGTTAAATTATCTAATTAATTTTTCCATTTCATGAATCAATGTTGGGAAAGGTGAAAATCCCCTTTGTCCAAATTAAATTTATATTAACTAATTAAAGAAAATATTTTTCTAAACAATGTACAATGATTTTAAATTATCGAGGTGTGATATCAAATATAATACCAAAAAACTATTAATAAGACCCCATATAGATTTTCAAATGCCGGGGGTGTAAATGAGCAAACATTTAATGGATAGATTCATAAAATTTTATTATATTTTTTCTACTATTATTGTTTTTAAATTTTATAATTTATTCATATTACACCATCTTCTCAGACACCCTTAACATTGAGGGGAAACATATGAGTGGTTTTTTGAAGGATAGGTTTAGTTTTGGAAATTCTCGAGTTCTTTCACTTCATGGAATAAGTACCATTTTGTTCTTCTCTTATGTTGGTATAAATATTTTAATAGAACTTTTTTATTATCATGTATGCTTGAATTTGGTTTTATATTCCTTTATATTTATTTTCTTGTATGATGATAAATATCTCCCACAACTAGGTTATTTTTTATGTATGATGGAATAGATAATCTCTTAGTGTTGAATTACATGGTGATTTTTAGTACAAGTGGGAGGAGTAGTGAAGACTCTTGATAGTTTGGGACAAATAGTATCTAATATCGAATTTCCTAATTCAATTGAGGTTATTCACTGAAATTGTCACATGTCATAAGGATGGTAAACCTAGTAGGTATCTTTTAATGGTTTATTCTCACCATCACAATTTGACTAAGTGATTTATAAGATCAAATTATGGATTCTAAAATTAACTAATTTAGTGAAATTGGATTGGATATCATATATCTAAGATAACATTGACAATTGAATACCAACCACGACCTAATCTCCCTTATCACATCACTTTTTTTAATCAATTTATATGTAAATATTATTTTTATATATCATTTAATTACATTTTTTAAAATAAATCAATTTAGAAAAAAACAATCCCATTTTTCCTATAATTTAATGTGAAAAACAAGATTATTGTTATATCCACTCTAGAAAACCTATACTAATCACTATAATACATATTAACTATGAGAATATTTGATATTTATACACTCCCTGGTGGGAATGTGTCAAAACATGTCATAATTTTTAATAGGTAGTTCCAATAATCTATATTTTAAATGTCATCATTTTTTAAATTTGAATTTAAAATTGAAAAAAAAATCATCACACCCAAGTCTATGGATGATAATGATACTTTACATAATAAAATGATTAGGGGATCATAAAGTCGAATTGTTAATGTGTATGAATTCAAGGAGATCATATAGGATCTTAAAACGAATATCAAATTCTCAGTATTAGAGGTATTGGTTTTAGAAATAACTAAACTCAAAGAGTGAACCCAGGAAATTTATGAATAAATGGTCGGGGCCCAAAACGGTATTCCTATTCCAACCACCATTTTTTCTAAAGAAATTACACATTTGAAAAAATAATAAAATTTGTTTATCAATTATATAAAATACCAGTTGTGAATAATTATAGATAAGATACATGAGATCAATATCCAAATAGATCAATTTTCTCATGAGTATTAGTACCAACTTGACCTGAACTATAGATAGATCCACATCCAATTAAGGAAGAGAATTCCCAACACATCATTTATATTGAAAATCCTAAGGAGGTATAGAAGGAAATGTATAAATATCTATTAAACCTCACTCAATCATTGTTAGTTTTTATTGATGAATAATATTTTACTAATAACAAATGTTGATGGGATCAAAATTATTTGGATGAATTATGGAATAAATATGAATTCAAACATGATCTCTTTATCCTTAAAAAGGAATATGAATTAGAACCACTGTATCTTTTTTCTAGAATTATATGATGAAGTAGAATAAGGTACCCATGTGGTGGAGTTTGAGGAATGAATGGGGGATCCTCGTTATCTCCCCCCAACAACAACCACTCAACTATAAGAATCACCTTCCAATGAAGATTCACTCGATTCTGAACAAACTCAAGGATATAATCATTTCATGAAACTTATTTTCATCTAGTTTTATTAAAACTAAATTGATTATCACCTCTAATTATATTTAATTTTTATATTCATACAAATAATTATTTTCCTTGGATAAATATTATGAAAATTAAGTTCCTCCAAATGAAGAATATATGGAGATCCAAGATCATGATGAAAATTTATTGGATGGAGTCTATGAGGATATCCAAGCTGTTCATCCTACGAAAATCGAGATATATGTTGCCTATATTATAGGGGAATATTTTGATTTTAATTCATCATATTTTGTTAAAATAATATTGTAGGTTGAAATTCCATTTTATTATTCCATTGATTCGACATACATGAAGCAATCACTTGATAAAGAAAAAGTTGTTGGGAAATTGAAAACCTTTAAAGGGGAGTACTGATAATTCATCCTACCCCAACTGTGCTAGTTGTACATTACTTATAATGTGGTGGATTTGGGTACTATATAAATGGATTATTTACAAATAAAGAATAATTAATTTATTCTATAATAAATTGATTTTTGTGGTTAAAATCAAAGAGATGCCACCCACCATCATACTTCGTATAACAACTGAACATCCCTTTTGGAGGTAGTCAATTCATAAGTCCCAAATGGAGTTAAAATAAGATATATCCTTTTTTTATTTCCCTTTAAAATTATATTTCTATATTATTTTCTTTCAATAAATTTCTTATGTTTTCTTTTCCACCTATTATATTAGGTTTTTACTGAGAAACACTTAGGATATTAACTTGATGTTTCACTACCAAAAATTCAGGTTGTACCTCTTCTTAACACATTATTACTATGATTAAATTAATAAAATAAAATAAAAATTATATCTACTTTAATTATTTAAGTAATATTTATCATTTATGTATATATGATGAAACAATTATAGTTATATATTTTCGAATTTCCATTATTCAAATTGTTATTTTTTTTACATTTTTTGTGTATTAATTTTTCATTTTTTTTGATTATTTGATACTTCTGAGATCAAATTATTATCATTATAATTTCTAAATCCCATGTCAATGTGAGAACCTATTTATCCAATGAAATTGAGCATAAATGAATGATTAAAATAATTTTTTTCATGTTCAAATCAGAAATAATCTAATGAAAAGACCACGGATTTTTGTATCTCATTCCCTATATCATAGTCATTATCATTAAAATAACCTTCCAATGAGGGTTATGAATGATTTTTTTGATATTAATTGTATTAAAATATATTAATTATAGAACCAATTTCTATAATAATTAATGATAGTTTAAATTAATTAACTAAAAACAAAATGTTCTGAGTTACTTTTGTTTTAAATGATTGAGGAACTTATTTTTGTTTAAATACCCCTTTTCAATGGAAACCTTTTTATTCTGTAATACTATTACATAAAATCACTGTGTCACTAAAAATCCATTAAAAACTTATTATTTTAGCAAATTTACAATCAAATTTTCCCAATCCAACATACACTTGAAGTGAAAATACATGATCTGGTTGAACTTTAGTGTGGAGGGATCTAATCCAGGGGTGTCTTGCATCATATGATGCTTATTTGAGTTGAAAATTAAATTAAGAAAACGATTTTATTATTTTGAAATAAGTATTCCTAATATAATAATTGTCTTAATTAATATTTTTAAATTTAATGAAACCTCACTGCCATAAAAAATTTAGGAAAAATTACAAATTATCAATAAAAAATTCAATTCGGTTAAAAGTGGTTGAGTGCGTATCAGTTTTTATTATTAAAAAAATAATGGTGTGTAGATTTATTAAAATTTTCATGATGGGTGGAGTTTCTTTACTGTTAATGGTAGTTATGAAAATACAGTACCTGAGTGAAATTAGATGCATGAAAATTTTCTCCAAAAATTTCCAAACACTCGTTATTTTTCCTCATAAATTTTCAAATCTAAATCATACCAACCAAAATTCAATGCACATACCTCAGGATTCTTCATAATATAAATATCCCACTAAATCACATTAGATTAATATATAGAAATTTATCAATTCTACGTCTATTATTTCATGTGTTTGGAGGAGATAATACTTTTTGAAAATTAACTTTTCTTTGATGAGGGGAAAATTTATGTGATGTAATTATTTTTTTGTGAATTGGAGGTGAAATGAAGTGTAAATGGATTGAATTAACATAGTTCATAATTTAAATAATTTTTTAGGAGGTATGATATCTTTTTTATCTTAGTGATAAATTTGGGAATCTTATGGTCATGTGTGTTTAAATTTTAGTTTATTTTATTTTATTTTGGTTCTCACTTTTCCATGATTCCAAGTCCTAATTGTGGGGGGATTAATAGAGATAATATTTTAATTATTATTAACCTGTATTTAAATTACTTAATCATGAAAAATTTATGAATTTTTTTTAATATTCATAATTTTTTTATTTTATGGATATTATGTACCAAAATGTGAAAATTTCTTAATTAAGGAATTTTAAGTGTTTTATATCGCCTAAATATTTCAAAAATCAAATTTAAATATTAATAAAAATGGGTAATTATTAATTGTTGGATTCCATTGTTTTCAGGATTCAACTTATTCAACTATAATTAGTTGTAATTAGAATTTCATCAGGGCCAAAAAAATAAGTTATTATGGAAAATATTTTTAGAATATGGAATTGAAAAATCCAAATTAAGTGTGGAATATATCAGCATAAAAGAAACCAAAAGATTTATTCTAGTCAGATATCAATTTTAACACTAATGATCATTTTCACGTTAATTTTTATGGAGAATTTATCCAATTAAAGTAGTTAATTCACATGTCAAATTTGAGGAAAATAAAATTCTCTTAATAGAAAAAAACATATATCCTCATAAAATTGGGGAGTTAATTTCACAAAGTTGTCTTGGGAAATTTAAATTTTATTTATCAATATCCAGCACAAATATAAATAACTCTAATGAAAACCTCTTGGTGATTTTCAGCCAGATGGTGGGATAAAATGGATAAAACATTTGGTATGCATATTCTAAAGAATAAATTTCCTTTTTTACTTTTCTATTTTCTTAGCTTTATAATTTATTTTTATTCTACCTTATTCTCAACTATGCATTATATAGAGTGGTATAATTTTGAGTTATTTTTGAATGGGATCTTTTATTTTTTTACATCTTTAGTCCCTTTATATCCTGGAATAAAATCCCTTTTATTCTTCTATTATGCTATTTTAAATATTCTAAATATTTTTTTTCTTATCCAATATTATCATACATGGTTTTATATTCTATTATTGCTTCTCCCTTGATTAATGATATTTATATCCATTTAATAGGTTTTGGATTATATATTTTGTAATAGACCAGTGCATAGTGGTGATGTACTCAGTGATCATCAGTACATGTGGGAGGAGTAGAGAACACTCTTGATTGTTTATGATGAAAATGTCATGATTTGTTTCTTCTTAGTTCAATTTAGGGTATTCAGTAAAACTCTCTAACATATTGAATGAAAGGTAGAAAAATATTATATCTTTTCAAGGATTATTATCACTATCACCTTTTAACAAAGGGAGTGAGTTGAAGTGACTATGAAATCTCTCTTTAGTACAATTAGTAGAAGAGGATGGGATAAATTTGATCTAAAAACATTTCAATTAGAAAACCATCACTGACCTAATATACCTTGTCGTATCACAATTTTTAGATACATTTTCATAAATCTATTTTTAATATTCAATTTTATTACATTCATTTTTTTCAAATCAACATACTTAAAAACTACATTTTTCACTAATTTAACCTAAAACACATGATTTTTGGGAAATACTCTATGAAAAAAACCTAGTTGAAAACAATACTAAATTTTTACTCATTAAATATTTATATCTTCCTCACCCCATGATAGACATGTTTCATATTGAAACATTCATTTGGAACTCATTTATGCCTTAGCACTACATTCCACCACATGTAAATAAATAGACTATGGCGGTCATCCTAATACCTAAATGTATGTTCAAAAAACATGTCATGAATTTAAATAGATCATATTTAAAACACCAATAATTGGTTGAGTTTACTTATAATAATATACATCATTCATAACTCTTTTTGACTCCCTTTGAGTGATTGTAAGGGGTGTTTTTTTCAATTCAAATTGTTCTTGACTAAGATTAAAGATGAGGTGAATATTGTTCCTGGTGTGGTGTAAAGAATGGAAGAGACTATATTGATGGTTTGTGAGAGGTTGAAGGTGGACCAAGACCATTTTAAGGATTTTGTTAGTTGAAGGAGGATTCATTGGATTTCTAGGATGTTGACCATGTTATCTTGATGGTTTCCACATGTTGTGATATGTATAGGTTTTTTCATGGGATAAATCTCTCACACTGGTTTATTGGACCCTATGAGGTGTTTAGGTACATTTGTGAGGTGGATTATTAGTTGTAACTTCCACCATATTCGGATCATATTTTTGACATGTTTTATGTTCCCCATGTTCATCTATTTATTCATGATGACTACTGGGTCACTGAACGAAGAGAATTAGATATTTAGGATAATGAAATATTTTTGTAGTGCATGATTGAGATCTAATACCACTATGAGAACGTTTTTATAGATTCCTTTATCCCCTAAGTTGTATTTCTCTTTTGTAATGGTTTTTTGGAGGATATTACTTGGTAAAAATAGATGAATATGTGCGACTAGGACCTGAACATTTTTGCATATTAATTTTTTTGGGAAGTTATTTTTATTTTGTAATAGATGTTTAATGTTAAGTTTTTAAGATTATTTTGTTCAGTTTTTTTAGATGGATCTAGCTTCATTTTTATTTGAGTGGTATCATCCATGGGAGTGTTTGGTGGTTTTTAGTAGTTTATGCTACCATAATAGTTTTTTTATTATAAGGGATCAAAATCATTTTAACGGTATTTGATGTAATGGCCCAAAACATTCTAACCCTTCTATTGTGTTTTTGTGGGGATTAGGGTACTCATGACTAATTTTTAGTGGTATTCTAGAAATTCAATTTTGATTTATATCAATTTAAGGGTACATCAATTCATGGTAGTGGATGTGGTGGTGGATTTTTTGATGTTAAATTGGATTTGAGGGTGTTACTAGGAATTTTGAGTTTGTGGTGTGCTTCATAGTGCACCATGACCATTAAAATGTATTTTTTGAGCATTTTAGTGGATTTTTTCATATTGTTTTCACCTTTTGTTGAATAGTTGTTATGGAAAATTCCTTGGGTGGTCAAGGGGAAATTTGTTGAACCTTCGGGGTTCCCTTGAGATAAATATTAGAGCAAGGATCTCACTACACCATAATACAATTCATGGTGAGGTGAAATGCATTAGGTCATTTCAGCACACGATGTTTATGGGCATGGTGCTGGTGAGAGTGGGTAATAATTAATTTTTAAAAAACAAAATATATTAAGATATCCTGAAAAGGATCTAATTATATGTTTGAATAGAGGCCGCCATGATATAGTCAATGGTCAAAATTCCAAGGTGAAGGCCATATCATAATGTTTTTCTATAAATAGGGTCCCTGACCTCCTTTATTTTGAATTTTTTATATTTATTTGACCCATGGTTGACCTCTATCCCTCCCTTAATATATCTATTCATTACGATTGGTTATTATAACTACTCGGTTAATCTAGATCAGTGTCCATTTTATTATGGAAAATATTTCTTCTATTTTATCTCTATGGATCCCATTCTTATTTCTCACTATAGTTCATCTAGTAAAAAAATCTATATGGGAAAACTATTGATAGGGGTTCAATTTTTATTGGATAATGTTGTATTTCCTAAAATTCTAGGGGTTTTGGATCCTTGTTTCTTGTGAAGATATTCCATGGGGATTCATAATTGAGGAATGGGATTCAATATATCTCTTTCATTGTGTAAAACTATGAAACCATCATAATAAATATTTTTTTGGTGAGTGGTATGAATTTTACTAATGATAAAAAATTAATATAATGTGGAAATTTAATGGGAATTTTGAAAATCACATCATGTTATTGGTTTTTTTATGTTTATGTTGTTGTAGAAATCCCATTTTATACCTCGTTCTGATGGCTTGATTATAAATAATATATAACTGGTTAAATATTTAAACTAGTTATTTGTAAAATACTATGATTTATGTTCCTTCCTTTTCCTTTTTATGTAGTTTTAGGATCAGTGTATTATTTATTTTTTGTGGTTTTGTGGCCTTGGTTGGTTTTTTTGTCTTTCGGTAATTAGTTAATTATTGTGAGTTGGTGTCCTAAGTTTTTGTTAGTTAGTGTCTTTGGTTGTTGTGGACCAGTGGTCTTTTGAGGCATTGATTGATGCTATTGATTCTTCATAGAATTCAAGTAATACATTAATGATAATTTTATTGAATAATATGAATTATTACATGATGAAATTTGACTAATGAAATTTGATATATATGAGTTTAAATGTATTGTTGGATGTGGGGTGTGGCCATTATGTGATGATTTAATGATAATATTTTGTTCACTGTTAATTTTAGAAAAAATAGGTTTTTTATTGTAGAAACCCAATTGGTGATAATAATCTTATGATGAGGTTATTATGGACCCATTAGTGTTGTATTCTATATGAAACTACTCTATGTTGTGTTTTTTATTCCATTACAGACCCCATCCAAGTCAACTACTGCATACTAACACTTCGATGTTTTGGGATGTGTATTTTTACCAACAAACAAGATGGGGAGGATAAATATGAATTGATACTCCCTCTCCCATTCTATCTCATCAGTAGAGGTTGATGATGATTCTAGTTTTACAGTGTTAGGGTCAGTACCTAGTGGAGGTTAAGGATATATGTGGATGGGGTTACGCATGGTAGGAGGGAAGGACATTGATATTTAACTTGTAAATAAAACCCCACTTACCAAATATTATATATGATGGTGTGTTATATTGAATAGGTTTAGATATGGGAATTCATGTGGTGATGATTTGGCTTATTTCAGGGGTTTTGATATGGGAATTCCTACTGAGATAATGATAGTTATTGAAAATATGAGATCAAAGAGGTCATCTCATTAGGAGAGAGTGAATGTTTTTTGGGAAATATATTATAATGAACCTTTCTATGATATTATCATATTGTATTACTATACATTGATGAATGATTTGTTTAGTGAGACTTATCAAGGGTTAAATAAATAGATGACCTATTAGGTGTTTGTTGGACTAGTTCTTTGTCCACTAGAGAATTGTTTTTCTCTTTACAAAAATTGATAACAAAATTTTGGTATGATCCTAATAATTATTTAAATTATTCTTTTACCATCTATATATAAATTTGTTTCCATGATTCTAGGTGTTTGTTACTGATTGAGATAGACATTAATGGCATAGAGTTTGTAGTTATTGAGTTGATGTAATGGTATTATTTTGGGTGTTATTTTATTTTCTTTATGATTGATTTTGTTTATACTCAAGCATTGTGGATTTGGTTTTACGGGAATTTTTTTATTTTATATGTCATAGTATATTTTTTTGGTGGTTTATGTTATGATCCAAGGAAAGTTATTAGGGTAATGTCTCTAATTTCATGTGATATACCATCGACGCTAGTCTTTAACCCTAGTCTTATGGGAGCTGGGATTCAGAGGTCACTCTCATCTATGACGCTGACTTAGGTGGTGTTACTAATAGTGGGATGTGATGTATGATATAAAATTATAATCATCTAGTGGATGATCCAGTGTGATCAAAAGAGAGTGTATTTCAATGGAATTGTGCAGCAAGTCATTTCATCATTAAATTATGTGATAAAAGTTGTTTCATTAGGTTTTGGTGATCCTATCTGGAGTATTTATAAGATATACATAGACACTAACCCAAATGGTGGTACCTCCATCAATTTTGGAAGTCAGTGTAACTATTTGACTAGTTGGTACCACTATAATAATGTGGTGGGAAAACATGTACATCTGTTGAATTATCTTTAGAAATCAGTGATCAAATTGGATGACATTTCAATAAATATTTTAATTACTTGTAAATAATGATAGTAAAAAATGTAAAAAAATGTTCTCCCATGGATGTTGGATGTAAATACTACAACCTGTAATCCTTAAATTTATTTTTTGTTCTATTATCTTCCCTAAAAAGTGTGTGAGTCATGATACTTCTTGGAGTGTCTATGAGGACCACTTTGTGAGATGATGTAATGTTATGCTACCTCATTACCCAATACTATGCTCAGACTAGTGGTTACTACATGTCCACAGGTGCACTTCCCCATACGCCAAAGGCTGTCAACCAGTATAGGGAGTCTAAGGTAAAATAGTAGTGAGAATATTCACTGATACCAAAGTGAAAAATAAAAAAAATATCAATAATCTTCATCTATATGAGAGAAGACAAATGAAATTAATAGATAACTTGTAACATTTTATATTTTACGAAATATATATATTTTTAAATAAATTTAAATTTTATGATAGTTTATGTTAAATGAACAAATATGTTTTTTTGATATATTTCATTACACAAAACACTAATTTTATCCTTCTCTATATCCGACACCAAAATTTTCTTACATTATAAGAAACAATGAGTTTTTTTTCTATGCCTTTCACAACATGCAAGACCAAGTTTTATCGAATAAGAATATATTGTTAATATTATTATATATTATTATAGTTTTCATATAAACATTGGAATTAGGGATATAAATACAACCATATATATTATAAAAATTTATGATTTACAAAATTATAAATTGTATTAAATGGTACTAAATTAAAAATTAACAAACATACAAACCAATGGAATACAAAGGAATTTTTTAAATGAAAAACTATTTTTTTCACACAAAATAATATTATAAAATCAATTTATATATTTTAATATTATTTAATTATATTAATAAAATATATATATAATAATATGTGATGTTTTTTTCATTCATACAATAGTTTTTATAGGTACAAGATAATAAAAAATCTAATTTTCTACCTTAAAGATGTTTTTTCTCTAATAAGAGGATTCATCATGATTTTAGTGCACTTATATTAATTGTTTTTCCTATTATAGATAATTGAATTTATAAAATTACATTCCTATTTTAAATCTTTAAATTGAATTTATAGTAGAATTAATTTTTTGATATATTCTTAAATGATATGTTTTTAAGTGAAAAGTGAAAAATATAGGTTTTTATTATAAATTTTCATTTACTAATGATTTTAAAGGAATAATTATTATTTTATGATCGTAGAAAAAATAATATTGGTTCTATAATATATATATTAATAAAATTTATTTCATTATAATCATTTTTATACTCAATTTTTTATAAACCCTTTTATTTAGTTGATCATTTTCTAATTGAAAACTCACTTTCTCATTGCATCTGTGGGATTAATTTCAAATTAAAATTTTCTACTTAAGTTAATGGAGTTTTTAAACATTTATAAAAATTTAAAAATAATCAGAATTTCTATTTTATAACCTTTCAACATAAATTTTTACCAATTTTATTAGTGAAAAAGGATAAAATGAATTACCAAGATTAAGGTAAAAAAATTTTTTTGTTAAAAATAGAATTTAAGGTGTAAAAATTACCCAAAACATGTCAAAAAGATTAGTTGGAATTATTTTGACATTATATGTTATACTATTATTTTTTCTCCATAATTTTAGTCTTTTAAAAGGTGAAAACGTGTGTACACCTAACACTTTGCAAATAAGTCAAGTGTGCCGCTCACCTCACTTATAAAAGTCAACCACATCTCCTCTTATATTCACATATTAAAACCCTTTTGGATCAGACAAGACCATCCAAAATCACTTAATAAAATTCCTACCATAATATTAGAAACATTAATTTAACATTAATCCATACAAGTAAGGATTTTAGTGTAATCCAAAATAAGTTTTCAGAATAAAGGAAATGTTCTTCAATAAGAGTTTTTATTTTATTTCATCATCCACATCTTTAAATTATTATTAAATCCAGATAATATATTATCAAATGTAAATTATATATAATGATATGTTTTTATGATATTTTAATGACCTATATATATACCATTTTACCTTAAATTTGGAATGATAGAGTCTCTCATTAGAATGGTGGACTACCACCTCACAAAACTGATATGACTTGTTTTTACATCAACACCTTTCACGGTTGGGAATTACAATATATTTTATTTATGTATATGATATTTTTAAAATAAAATTACTTCATGGAATATAATATCACATCTAAATTCTTACCTTAAAACCTAATGGAAAAAATAATGTCACTTATGTGTATGGTGGATGACCACCTCATAAACCGATGTTATTTGTTTCATTTCTCTTTTACTTGGATAGTAATAAGTATATATTAAATGAATATGTATAATATTTATATATGATATATATATATATGATATATATATATGTGATATATGTTACATAATAATTATTTTATAAGGGTGTTGTGTTATTTAACATTTTACGTTCCTTCCATGGAAAAATGGAATCACTGTTCATGCGTACGTACGACCAACCATATCTATGAATGGTGTATTTAATATTATTATCTATAATATTATGTATGACTAAAACCATTAATATAATGTATATGAATGATATTTATAACATTATTTATATTCAATATATTATTTAAAAATGTCCTATGAATAGTATTTAAAACATCAATGACAAAACATGCTTTAGAAAACCAGACAGTTAACACCCAAAAAATAGTAATAATAAATGATTATTAAATAATGGGTTATAAAAATTTACAAAAGGATCATATAATATATTATAAGTATTTTTTTATTCATTTATATATTTATAATTGTAACGCCCCGACTCCAGCTACCCAGAGTCGGTGCATTATTACATAACATTGGCATGATCACAAGAAGATCAAATCTCGAAAGACCGATTGGTTTAGTAGCCTTGGAAACACTAGATATATTCATAAGTTTTACATTACATCATAAAATGAAAAACTACTACAACAACATAATTCCTTCATAATTCACACTCATATCCCCACATAATATCCCTGCAGGTCATTCATAATTTACTTCTTCACATCCTGGGAAAAATAAAACATAGAAAAGGGGTGAGCTCAAATGCCCAGTAAAGATAACAATATAGCGGAAACTTTCATAAATAAGAATAAACATTTAAGGCAATGTATAACTAAAACAAAAGCCTTTTAAATATGAACTTTCAACATGGTATGGCATAAATAAAATGAAATAATTCCATTTAATTATTCACATGTATATTCTACTAATCGAATAATCACATGAAAAAAATCAATAACCACTTTCATAATGTTGGAATGCATAATGCCAGACTATCATAACCACATAGCCAAGGCCTCGTGCCAAGACTACAAATAATATTTTGTCAAGGCCTTGTGCCAAGACACTAGTTTGTCTCATTAGACCTACCGATGCATCGAGGAGCTATAGCGGGCTCCACCCGTCACTTATTAAGTCCAATGCATTCCCATATGAAAAGGTTTAAACATAACAAAAACATTCATATTAAAACTGGCATACGAAATGTAAATACTTTCACCATAAACAATGAATGGTATAAAAATAGCACATCCACAGTCAAACATATCACAAAACCTTCAATACAATATAGAAGTTTTGTATCATAATAAATCAACTTCAAATAATCATAAAATCCATCAAAGGATGTTGACATAGATGAAATCAAAATTCTTTTTAAAGAAGTATCTCCTTTTATTTTGAAATCATTTAAGATCCATATAAAATAAAACATTTTCTTTGAAAATATTCTTATAAGCTTGTATGTAAAGCTTCGACGATTTTATAATGGCGGAAAATAACCGCACCCGCCGTATAAGTTAAAAAAAACATTCTTATCTTAATTCTGTCGAAAAGGTTAAAAAAAGCACCTTGTTTGGAAAACGACGGAAAGATTCCCTTATAAACCTCTTATAAAAATTCAAACAAGGGCATAAATGACTTTAACCCATATTCTTTTAAATGTTAACAATGTTTTGAAATACATTTTGAAGTAACATGGACGTGGATGATAACGAGGTCCCAGTAGATAATTATGTATAAACAACCTCAGATAATGAAGAGATTGTGAAATAACCCTTACCAGTTTGGTAACTTATGAAACATACAACCCATTAAAGAGGTATCATACAATGAATATGTAAGTACACATAAATTAGAGTGTATTACACAAAGAATATAATTATGGGCAGTACATACACCACACAAAAGGTAATGGTGGCAATATGGCATGAATCTCACGGGAATAAGGAGTGAGATGAAAACCCCTTACCACGTTAATCAACTGAGTCGTATGGCCAAAAGTTAATAACCACCAAATTATTTACAGAATAACATGAATATGATAATATATATCAAATTCCAGTACACAATACACCACTTTCAATAATTTAGTGGCGAATAATGGAAATCTCACGGAATTGAATGTGAGATAAGAAAATCCCTTACCTTGTACTTTTCCTTGGTTGGGGTAGGTTAACCTCCTTTATAATAGTGAAATAATTGTTACTAAATTATAAAAGAATCATATACATTAATATGATATCATATATGATCTTTTAATATTGATTTGATAATAATATCTTAGTATTATCGTCGTTTCGGGTGTTAACTTGCTCATTTTCTTTATATGTTTTGTTACATAAGTCATGTTTGTTGTATCTTATTCATATCCAGAATGATATCAAGTCCTTAAAAATCATTTTTAAAATCATTAAATCATAATTATACTTGAATGTATATGATGGAGAATGAATCTCATCGCGTTCGTGGAGACGGTAGTCCGTACGTACGCACGAATGCAATTTCCATTTAATTTTTATTTTAAAAGAATCGAATCCAAATGATACATAGGTATATTACTATTCCAGTATAATATAATATTTTATATATGTTACTTAAGTTCATTAACACCATCCTTTATACGTTCCATGTGTGGTATGAACGAGTCATATCATTTTAAGGGGGCGGTAGTCCGCACTTCCTCAAATGAAATTATCGTATGTATATACAACATGAAACTAATAATGGTATGAAATAAAATGGAATTACAGAAGCTTATATATAAAATATATATCATTAATATCATATTTAATTACAGTGCCATCATAATGGCCACCATGAGAGGCGGTAAGATGTATTTGAACAATCATCGTTTCGTGAGGCGTTAGTTTGCCATCCACAGAAACATTATGTTCATCATCCATTAGATGGAGTTGTGTGTATGTGTAGTTTGAATCCTTCTTATAACAACATCCTAGTATATTGAGGATACTGGTGTTGTTACAAAAGAAAGGAAATAAAAAGATTTTGGGAGTTGAAGAAGCAAAATAAATGAAAATAATTTAAGAGAAATCGTTACCTTTAATTTAGGTAACTCACTTTGGTTGGAACCAAAGGACTTGTTGAAATGCTTTCTGCCTAAGGGGAAGCTTCAAGGAGGAGGAGAGGGATGTGGGGAGCTTAGTTGGGCACAGTTTGGACGAGCCAAGTGGCTTGAGAGGTGTGAAGAATGAGTAGAAGTGGTCTCCTTTTATAAGGGAGAGGAGGGGCTCTTTAGGAAAGAGTGAAAGTATTACTTTATAATATAATTATATTCGGTTTATAATGGTCCAAAAATCATTGAGGTCGAAGATAAGATGAATCATATTCTAAATAACATCAACCAATAATAATTGGACAGGTTTTAGATAATATTTTAATCATTATAATCTTATTTATTTAAATGATTTATTAATGAGGTAAACATTGCATCATTATTGTGTCATTAATATTTTAACTTATTTGATGTCTAAAAATTATAAATAAAATATCATAATGTAGGAAATCTTTTTATCTTTCTAATGAATATTTATAATCGAAAATCCAACATGTATAACCCTATGTAAAAATTATTCTTCTAAAAGATGTAAGCTTATGCCATTTTTATTTTTATTTTAACTTTATTAATATAATGTGTCCCTACCACATACAAGTGGCTCCAAGGGGTCCCCAAATTGACCCAAGGATGCTCATGGTCGGGTATGTGTCCACCAATAAGGTTAGGACACGTTTTAGGGTAACTTTGTATTATTATAATATTATTTTTTTTAACCCTTATTTACCGGATTTACCCTTTAACCATGGTAAATAAAATATTTACCGCAGTAATTATTCAAAATGTGTAAAAATAAAAGTTACCTATTTACATAATTTGGACATCCTGATTCCAAATATGGAATCCATTTTCCTAAATTCAAAACACAGAAGTGGCAGAAATTAATTTAAAATTAATTCCCGCTGTCAAAACAAAAAGCGTGTTTTTAAGAGGTAATAACTATCAAAAGATTGACACTTGTTTATGTTCGGTTTAATTGTAAAATTATGTCCAATGACCAACATTATATTAAATGGTAAAAATATATTCTAAATATACTTTAAAACCACTCAAAATCACAATTTATCACTATTAATTATTTTGATTAAAAAAGTTGTTTTAATTAAAATTTAGAAATTTTCACTATTCATCAAAATATGAAAGTTATCCGAAATGTACCAAAATTTCACCCTAGGCTAATTTTGATATTCCGAATCTAAAAATGAAGTCCATTTTGAAATATTGAATATATATGATTTCAAAAAGTAGGTATTACTATTCACAACGGCTAGTTTAATTAGTTGTGGTGTGTGTTAGAACTCGAGGTTGCGTTCAACACACGCTATCGCATTATTCGAAGGGAAACGTACCATAGAAGCTTGGGGTGTTATATTCTCCCCTCCTTCAAATAATTGCATCCTCGCAATTTCTAGGGTATTACTGCATAAAAAGACTCGGGTGGTTCTTCATCATAAGTTCCTCGGGTTCCCACGTTGCCTCTTCCATCTTATGGTTTCTCCACAAAACTTTTACCAGACGCGTCGTCCGGTTTCTCAGTACTTGTTCTCTTGTATCAAGAATCCTGACGGGCTCTTCGCAATAAGACAGATCGGGTTCCAGTTCTAATTCCTCATAGGTGAGTACATGCGTTGGGTCAGGCATGTATTTTCTCAACAGAGATACGTGGAACACATCGTGAACTTTGGAGAGACTTGGCGGCATTGCCAATCGGTAAGCTATAGCCCCAATTCGTTCTAGAATTTCGAAAGGTCCGATGTACCTGGGACTCAATTTACCTTTCTTACCAAAACGTATGACTCCCTTCCACGGAGATACCTTCAGGAAAACATGATCACCGACTTGAAATTCCAAATCCTTCCTTCGATTATCGGCATAGCTCTTCTGCCTACTTTGAGCTGCTTTGATGTGATTTTGGATTACTTTCACCTTTTCCATCGTTTCCTCCACCAGTTCTGGGCCTACAAGTTTTCTTTCACCAACGTCATCCCAACAGGTTGGTGTACGACATCTCTTTCCATATAACGCTTCATATGGTGCCATCTGAATACTTGAATGGAAGCTATTGTTATAGTAAAATTCTACCAGTGGTAAATATTGATCCCACATACCTTGAAAATCAAGTGAGCAAGATCTCAACATGTCTTCTAAGGTTTGAATAGTCCGTTCTGATTGTCCGTCTGTCTGAGGGTGGTAAGTAGTGCTCAAATGAAGTTCAGTATCCAGGGATTTCTGAAGACTTTTCCAGAATCTTGAAGTAAAACGGGGATCACGATCAGAAACAATCGATAGGGGTACTCCATGAAGTCTCACAACTTCATTAATGTATAGTCTTGCTAGACGTTCCAGGGGTAGATCTTCTCTTATAGCAAGTAAATGTGCTGACTTGTTAGGACGATCAACAATAACCCATATTGCATCGTTCCTTCTAGGAGTCTTTGGTAGCCCCATGACAAAGTCCATCGTAATATTGTCCCATTTCCACTCCGGTATGGGAAGAGGTTGCATGACTCCTCCAGGCTGTTGCCTTCCAGCTTTCACTTGTTGACAAACCATACATCTTGACACAAAATCAGCAATCTCCCTCTTCATGTTGTCCTACCAAAAATGTTCCTTCAAATCTCTATACATTTTGGTGCTCCCAGGGTGTATAGAGAAATTGGAACTATGAGCGTCATCCAGCAATTCCCTTTTTAGATCAGGTATATTGGGAACACAAAGTCTCTTCCCGAATTTCAAAATTCCATCTTCATACACAAAGTCTCTCAATCTCCCATCATTCAAAGATTTAATCTTCTTCTGAAATTCTTCATCATCGGTCTGGGAACTCTTAATCCTTTCTAGTAAAGATGGTTTGGCAACCATTTGAAAAAGCATTGATGTTTCACCTTCCCTTGTTATTCCCATGTCCATCTTCTCTAGATCCATGAAAATTGGATCCCTTTCAATTCTCATCATGTTCAGAACTCCATGGTCTTTTCTGCTCAAAGCATCTGCTACTTTGTTTGCTTTCCCCGGGTGGTAGTGTATCGTGCAATCATAATCCTTGAGTAATTCAAGCCATCTCCTTTGCCTCATGTTGAGTTCTTTTTGTGAGAAAATATACTTCAAACTCTTGTGATCAGTATAAATCTCACATTTTTCACCATAGAGGTAGTGCCTCCATATCTTCAAAGCAAAGATCACAGCTGCTAACTCAAGATCATTAGTAGGATAGTTTTGTTCATGAATTTTCAACTGTCGTGATGCATAGGCAATAACTCTATCATTCTGCATAAGGACACAACCAAGTCCTTTCTTTGATGCATCACTATAAATAACGAACCCATCATTCCCCGATGGTAGAGTCAATATAAGAGGATTGACTAATCTTTTCTTCAATTCTTCGAAACATTCTTCACACTCTTTTGTCCAAACAAATTTAACCCCTTTACGTGTGAGCTTCGTTAATGGGTTAGCCAATCGGGCAAAATTCTGGACGAAACGTCGATAATAACCTGCCAAGCCAATAAAACTACGTACCTCAGTTATACTCATAGGTGCTGGCCATTCTTGGATTGCTTTGGTCTTAGAAGGATCAACAGAGATTCCATCTTTAGAGACAATATGGCCAAGAAAAGAAATCTCCTGAAGCCAGAATTCACACTTGCTAAACTTTCCATATAATTCATGCCTCCTCAGAGTCTTCAAGATAATGCGCAAGTGATTTTCATGATCTTCGTAGGTTTTGGAGTATACCAAGATATCATCAATAAATACCACCACAAATTCATCGAGATACTCCTTGAAAACTCTATTCATCAGATCCATGAATACAGAGGGTGCATTAGTCAATCCAAACGGCATTACAGTAAACTCGTAATGCCCGTACCTGGTTCGAAATGATGTCTTCGGAATGTCTTCCTTATTTACACACAACTGATGGTATCCAGATCGAAGGTCAATCTTTGAAAAGTATTGAGCTCCATGCAGTTGGTCAAATAAATCATCAATACGAGGTAGGGGATACTTGTTCTTTATCGTTATAGCATTGATCTCCCTGTAGTCGATACATAACCTCATAGATCCATCTTTCTTTTTAACAAAAAGAACAGGGGCTCCCCATGGAGAAACACTAGGGCGAATAAATCCTTTATTACTCAATTCCTCTAGTTGTTTCTTCAGTTCGACTAACTCTACAGTGGCCATTCTATATGGGGTCTTCGATATAGGCCTTGATCCAGGAATCAAATCAATGGAAAACTCAACTTCTCGTTCTGGAGGATGTCCAGGTAAATCTTCCGGAAATACATCTACAAATTCTTTCACAACAGGTACATCCTCTATTTGAACATTCCTTTCCTCACCGATAGTTACTTCATTCTCTTCCTCCCCAATAATTGAATTAAGTTGAGCTACTGGGGGTGGGTCTAAATAAGAATTAGGTGGTGACGATTCTGCTCTAAAAATAAGGTGTTCCTTATCATTATCATCAACAATCGTAACCTCTTTCTTCTTACAATAAATCTTCGCATCATAGTCCGAAAGCCAGTCCATACCGAGGATTATATCAAACTCAATCATAGGTATGATGATGAGATCAGCAGATAAAGAAAATTTATGTGCTCTAATGGGGACTGATTCACAAAACTTTGTTGCAACGATACTTCCCTTAGGAGTTTTAACTGACAACTCCCTTATTAAATCAAATTGGAAATATCCAATTTTCTTAGCAAACTAGGAAGATATGAAACAATGCGATGATCCAGAATCAAATGATGCATTTGCTAAACTTGAGGAAACCATTAAATTACCTGCCACCACATCTTTCGGAGCTTCTACCTCAGCAGTAGTGATAGCATAAGCCTGGCCTTGATCCCTTGACCTTTTCTGAGGTAAGTTCTCCTGACGCTTAGGACATGCATTTGCATAATGCCCCATCTCCCTGCAATTGTAGCACTGAACGTTGGTAGCTTCCTTCTTCCCCTTGCAATCATGAGCTTGGTGGCCTTTTTCACCACACTTGTAACAGACTCCCATTCCCTTCAAGCAAGTACCAGGATGTTTCTTCCCGCATTTAACACAAGATGGATATTCAACCTTCCCCTTCTTCCCCTTATTTCCATTCCCAGATTGATCAGCAGGTCTCTTCTTCTCTTGATTTTCTTTAAAGTCATAAGACTTAGAGAATTCCTTTTCGGTCTTAATATCACATGAGACAATGTCTTCGTACGATGAAAAGGATTGTGAGACTAATGCTCGATGGATAAATGGTTTTAACCCATCAAAGAAACGATCAATATTACTTCTTGGGTTGCGAATATAATCTCCAGCATACCTTGCTAACCTTGTAAAGTTAGCCTCATACTTTGTGACATTCTCATCCTCCTTTTGTCTCAGACTCAGAAATTTCCTTTTCATGTCTGCTCGATGGTCGCGAGGGAAGTATTTTTCTAAAAACAGATCTTTGAACTCCCTCCATTCCATATTTGATACTTCATCATCTTCCTTCGTATTTTGAATCAATGACCACCATTGATCAGCATCTTCAGTGAGGCGGTAAACTGCCATGATAACTTTTTCCCTTTCACTGCTCCCCAAAGCCTGAAATATTTTCTCTAGGGAAAATATCCATTTCTCAGCTACTAAGGGATTTGTATTCCCATTGAACGTTGGTGGTTGTTGCCTCATGAATCGATCTAACATTGATCCTCCACGCTGCGGATCAGGGTGCTCCACACGGGTAAGGTTATTATTCATAACCTGAGTAAGTTGTCCCAGTATGGTGATTAGCTGATCAGCACCAGTTGCATCACCAGCCCCACTATAATTATCTTGAGCAGGAGGGCAATCCCTACATGGAGTGCATGCATTGATACGGTTTCCATTTCTTCCACTAGGCGCCATTTCTAAATAATGGCATAAACTAGATCAGTTTATGAATCAAAATACATAATCCCATACTTATAAAACACTTAACATAAATTGAACTATTTATGGATATAATCCATAATCATAAAAATGTTTTTTTTGAGGAAGTATATACTCATAAACCCTTCATAATGATTTGTAAATAAAATGAGAGTTATCCTATGCATATCCCCCGGGAGTGTCGTAACCAAGAGTGAAGCAAGGCCCGTTGTCGTGCACCAGTTCCCGTTCGAGTCTAGCTCAAAGCGGTGTTTTTGGGTTTTACCCCTAGGTACATCTGTGCCAGTGCCGCCTCTACCTGCTCGTATCCAGACAGGGATGTATTGCTCGGAAAACTCACAAAATCTCTACAAAACCAAAATTCTAGGAAGTTCTTCTATACTAATCCTCAAAGTTCATCTTAGGTCTACGTGCTCTAATCAGAGTTTATCTAAATATAGCTTCCAAGGTTTGTACTAAACTTCCTCTGATACCAACTGTAACGCCCCGACCCTAGCTACCCCGAGTCGGTGCATTATTACATAACATTGGCATGATCACAAGAAGATCAAATCTCGAAAGACCGATTGGTTTAGTAGCCTTGGAAACACTAGATATATTCATAAGTTTTACATTACATCATAAAATGAAAAACTACTACAACAACATAATGCCTTCATAATTCACACTCATATCCCCACATAATATCCCTGCAGGTCATTCATAATTTACTTCTTCACATCCTGGGAAAAATAAAACATAGAAAAGGGGTGAGCTCAAATGCCCAGTAAGGATAACAATATAGCGGAAACTTTCATAAATAATAATAAACATTTAAGGCAATGTATAACTAAAACAAAAGCCTTTTAAATATGAACTTTCAACATGGTATGGCATAAATAAAATGAAATAATGCCATTTAATTATTCACATGGATATTCTACTAATCGAATAATCACATGAAAAAAATCAATAACCACTTTCATAATGTTGGAATGCATAATGCCAGACTATCATAACCACATAGCCAAGGCCTCGTGCCAAGACTACAAATAATATTTTGTCAAGGCCTTGTGCCAAGTCACTAGTTTGTCTCATGAGACCTACCGATGCATCGAGGAGCTATAGAGGGCTCCACCCGTCACTTATTAAGTCCAATGCATTCCCATATGAAAAGGTTTAAACATAACATAAACATTCGTATTAAAACTGGCATACGAAATGTAAATACTTTCACCATAAACTATGAATGGTATAAAAATAGCACATCCACAGTCAAACATATCACAAAACCTTCAATACAATATAGAAGTTTTGTATCATAATAAATCAACTTCAAATAATCTTAAGATCCATCAAAGGATGTTGACATAGATGAAATCAAAATTCTTTTTAAAGAAGTATCTCCTTTTATTTTGAAATCATTTAAGATCCATATAAAATAAAACATTTTCTTTGAAAATATTCTTATAAGTTTGTATGGAAAGCTTCGATGATTTTATAACGGCGGAAAATAACCGCACCCGCCGTATAAGTTAAAAAAACATTCTTATCTTAATTCTGTCGAAAAGGTTAAAAAAAAGCACCTTGTTTGGAAAACGACGGAAAGATTCCCTTATAAACCTCTTATAAAAAGTCAAACAAGGGCATAAATGACTTTAACCCATATTCTTTTAAATGTTAACAATGTTTTGAAATACATTTTGAAGGAACATGGACGTGGATGATAACGAGGTCCCAGTAGATAATTATGTATAAACAACCTCAGATAATGAAGAGATTGTGAAATAACCCTTACCAGTTTGGTAACTTATGAAACATACAACCCATTAAATAGGTATCATACAATGAATATGTAAGTACACATAAATTAGAGTGTATTACACAAAGAATATAATTATGGGCAGTACATACACCACACAAAAGGTAATGGTGGCAATATGGCATGAATCTCACGGGAATAAGGAGTGAGATGAAAACCCCTTACCACGTTAATCAACTGAGTCGTATGGCCAAAAGTTAATAACCACCAAATTATTTACAGAATAACATGAATATGATAATATATATCAAATGCCAGTACACAATACACCACTTTCAATAATTTAGTGGTGAATAATGGAAATCTCACGAAATTGAATGTGAGATAAGAAAATCCCTTACCTTGTACTTTTCCTTGGTTGGGGTAGGTTAACATCCTGTATAATAGTGAAATAATTGTTACTAAATTATACAAGAATCATATACATTAATATGATCTCATATATGATCTTTTAATATTGATTTGATAATAATATCTTAGTATTATCGTCGTTTCGGGTGTTAACTTACTCATTTTCTTTATATGTTTTGTTACATAAGTCATGTTTGTTGTATCTTATTCATATCCAGAATGATATCAAGTCCTTAAACATCATTTTTAAATCATTAAATGATAATTATACTTTAATGGATACGATGGAGAATGAATCTCATCGCGTTCGTGGAGACGGTAGTCCATACGTACGCACGAACGCTATTTCCATTTAATTTTTATTTTAAAAGAATCGAATCCAAATGATACATAGGTATATTACTATTCCAGTATAATATAATATTTTATATATGTTACTTATGTTCATTAACACCATCCTTTATACGTTCCATGTGTGGTATGAATGAGTCATATCATTTTAAGGGGGCGGTAGTCCGCACTTCCTCAAATGAAATTATCGTATGTATATACAACATGAAACGAATAATGGTATGAAATAAAATGGAATTACAGAAGCTTATATATAAAATATATATCATTAATATCATATTTAATTACAGTTCCATCATAATGGCCACCATGAGAGGCGGTAAGATGTATTTGAACAATCATCGTTTCGTGAGGCGTTAGTTTGCCATCCACAGAAACATTATGTTCATCATCCATTAGATGGAGTTGTGTGTATGTGTAGTTTGAATCCTTCTTATAACAACATCCTAGTATATTGATGATACTGGTGTTGTTACAAAAGAAAGGAAATAAAAAGAGTTTGGGAGTTGAAGAAGAAAAATAAATGAAAATAATTTAAGAGAAATTGTTACCTATAATTTAGGTAACTCACTTTGGTTGGAACCAAAGGACTTGTTGAAATGCTTTCTGCCTAAGGGGAAGCTTCAAGGAGGAGTAGAGGGATGTGGGGAGCTTAGTTGGGCAGAGTTTGGACGAGCCAAGTGGCTTGAGAGGTGTGAAGAATGAGTAGAAGTGGTCTCCTTTTATAAGGGAGAGGAGGGGCTCTTTAGGAAAGAGTGAAAGTATTACTTTATAATATAATTATATTCGGTTTATAATGGTCCAAAAATCATTGAGGTCTAAGATAAGATGAATCATATTCTAAATAACATCAACCAATAAGAATTGGACAGGTTTTAGATAATATTTTAATCATTATAATCTTATTTATTTAAATGATTTATTAATGAGGTAAACATTGCATCATTATTGTGTCATTAATAATTTAACTTATTTGATGTCTAAAAATTATAAATAAAATATCATCATGTAGGAAATCTTTTTAGATTTCTAATGAATATTTATAATCGAAATTCCAACATGTATAACCCTATGTAAAAATTGTTCTTCTAAAAGATGTAAGCTTATGCCATTTTTATTTTTATTTTAACTTTATTAATATAATGTGTCCCTACCACATACAAGTGGCTCCAAGGGGTCCCCAAATTGACCCAAGGATGATCATGGTCGGGTATGTGTCCACCAATAAGGTTAGGACACGTTTTAGGGTAACTTTGTATTATTATAATATTATTTTTTTAACCCTTATTTACCGGATTTACCCTTTAACCATGGTAAATAAAATATTTACCGCAGTAATTATTCAAAATGTGTAAAAATAAAAGTTACCTATTTACATAATTTGGACATCCTGATTCCAAATATGGAATCCATTTTCCTAAATTCAAAACACAGAAGTGCAGAAATTAATTTAAAATTAATTCCCGCTGTCAAAACAAAAAGCGTGTTTTTAAGAGGTAATAACTATCAAAAGATTGACACTTGTTTATGTTCGGTTTAATTGTAAAATTATGTCCAATGAACAACATTATATTAAATGGTAAAAATATATTCTAAATATACTTTAAAACCACTCAAAATCACAATTTATCACTATTATTTATTTTGATTAAAAAAGTTGTTTTTAATTAAAAGTTAGAAATTTTCACTATTCATCAAAATATGAAAGTTATCCGAAATGTACCAAAATTTCACCCTAGGCTAATTTTGATATTCCGAATCTAAAAATGAAGTCCATTTTGAAATATTGAATATATATGATTTCAAAAAGTAGGTATTACTATTCACAACGGCTAGTTTAATTAGTTGTGGTGTGTGTTAGAACTCGAGGTTGCGTTCAACACACGCTATCGCATTATTCGAAGGGAAACGTACCATAGAAGCTTGGGGTGTTATAATAATGAATTTATATTTATTACAGAGGAGGTTTGAGTATGTATGAAGGAAGTTGAGACCTAAGGTACATGATTTCTACCTCACTTTTATATTATGTGAGAGAAACACAAAATTCACAAAATATTCATTTTATGTGGTGTATATACTACACATTAATGTGTTTTATCAATAAAATCCATTAAATTATTTTTATTGACATATCAATTTTTGGATATCACTATCATGGGGTTTAAATTTCAAAAGATTCTAATATAGTAAGAGATTTTTGTATCAATTTTATTTTCTATGAGACACATTCCATATTCATCTTGTATTACTTTTATGTGGTGTATATAATACCCATGATTTTTTGTTATTATTATCCTATAAATTATGTTAATTTATATATCTATTTTAGTATATCACTATCATGGAGTTTACAATTCAAATGTAACCAATGTGGTATGAGATTATTGTCTCAATTTGACTCATTTTATACATAAGTTTTGTTATGAACCAACCTTATTTTATGAGGTGTATATACTGAACCATTTATATTTCATATATTTAATATCATTATTTTACTAATATTATAATTTTAATATATGTCATTCTTTCATGGGGAGTATAATTCCAAACTTACCAAAGTGGTAAGGGTATTCTAACACAATATCATTTTTAGGAGTATTATTTATGACTATGATACCAATGATGAGATATTATGATTTATCCATCAATAATTATCATTAATATTCTTCTCAGTTTATTCATGAATATTCTTCTCAGTTTATTCATGAATATTCAAGTAATCGTACTATTTTCCCACTATTTGGTACTTAAAATGAGTTGGTAATTTTAGAAAAAAAATCAATATTCATCTCTCTCTATAACCAGAAATCAGTTTACTTCCAACACCATGTTTTTTGAAAATATTATCCATAATTTTTTAAAATTGGAATTAAATAAAAATTTCGAAGAAATTCATTTTTTAAATGTTTCATTTTGGGAATTTTTTTAAGATTATTTTAACTGAAATGGATTTTGAAATAGTTTTATGATTCAAAATGTGTATCAAAAAATCATTAAATCATGTTTTCCATAAAGAGTATTTTTAAAATGTTTTATGTTATAAAAAGTTATTTTAAATTAGAAATCATATTTTACTCATGAAATTTTTTAACTTGTTATTGAATAATTATTTATAATATTATAATGTTATTTAAAAAGGAAATATTTTCCATATTATTTTGTGAATTTCAAATTATAACAGTGGTATTTTCATTGAAATATTATTATACTCATGAAATGTTCAATGTGATCTTTCAAAATAATTTCCCATTTAAAATTATATCTTTTGATGTTAATAATGATTTACTAGTGATATGGTCCTAGGATAACATTCTTAATATATGTTAGAATAGTTTATGAAGACCATAGTTTTATAAAAACCATTAATATTCTATGATTTATCCCATGATGATATTATTTTGAAATACATTACTTTTCCATGGGATATGTTATGAATAATTATTTATGAATCCCATTTATATCCATCGGTTATGACATGATGAATTTTTAATGATCATTTATCACACATATGAATGATTTTAATTATTTTATGGTTTGGACCTATATCTCCCTCAAATCCATTTGATAAATATAACTAACTCGTGACTTGATTATGTTATTCATGAACCTGATTTTATGTTCCCGTAGTTATGAATTGAACTTATTACATGTCTATAAGGTTATATGTGAACCTAATTTCATTTTCACGATGTTATATGTCGACCTGATTTCATGTCCATAATGTTATGTGTGGTCCTTCCTTCATGTTCAGAATGTCATTCACAGTCCTTCATTCATGTTAATTGTTGACCATATTTTTTATTATAAGAATCCATTATGATCAAAAAGAATTCTTATCATAATAAATAAAATTGATCACAATTATTGACTGAGTGGAATGAATCCCTAAATTTTTATTTATTTTCAACAAACCCACTTTTAAGGGTATATGGGGAAACCTCACATGACTTTAAATACATACAGACATAAACATAACATGAAGTCCATAAGGGTCATCATCCTAGAATAATAATACATAGAAATACCCCTACCCAGCGTCAACATCATTATGAAAAGCCTCCACTATGCATGACTTCTCAGTAAGCTAGCCAGTTCAAAAATGCACGGTCCTTGTACTTATTATTGTTCCATACCCTCTCAATATTCCAAATCCAAATAGGCATAGGATAATAACAAATAATATTTTTCAATTCAAAACTACATTTTCCCAAAAAAAATATTCCATTGAACTTTGAAACACAAATGATAAAAAAAATATTTCACTATTAGACAATTAATTTGATAAAATAAAAAATAATTTAAATCCAATTGTTGAAATTAGCTTATAATTAATTTTTTAGACTTATCTTAAATGATAATTATTTTAGTGAATAATGAAAAACACTTGTTTTTTTTCATAATTTTCATTTAATTTATGGATTTAGAGTACATAAGAATTGATTTAAGATGTTTTTAAAGGATACATTAGTTAAATTAAATATATATATATATATTAATAACATTTTAGTCATTTTAGTCATTTTCTTATTCAATATTGTTTTAGAAACCTTTAAAACATTTGAACATTGTCTATTAGATAATCCCCTTACTCATCACGTATGCAAGATTAATTTTAAATTAAAATTTACTATTAATGTGGAAGGAATTTTCAATTATGGATTCCATATTTGAATCATAAAAATATATATTAACTAAAATAGTTGACTATTTTTTCAAAATTGATTAGTGAAAATATTTAAAATTACTTATCATATATATAGTAAATTCGAGTTTATTAAGTGGTTAAAAATAGAGTATAAGGTGTAAAAAGGATGAAAAAATGACTAAAATCCATTTTATAGACATATATATATATTCTATATCTTCTATTTTAGATTATTTACCATTATTGGAGTCTATTGGTAAGTGAAAACATGAGTACACCTAACTATTTTAAAAAACAATACAAGTGTGGCACTCACCTATGTATTGAATGGCCACCCACACTCCTCTCCTAGTAAGACCATAAAAATATTTTGGTTCAATGATTCCCTACCCAAAAATTTAAAATTTTCTCTAACCTAATCCTTGATTATTATTTTTGACAAAGATCTAACCGTGTATGTTTTTTGTGCAAACCAAGAGAACATGTATCATGGAAGGTAATGATCTTCAAAGAGTGTTTTTATTTTATTTCTCCCCCACCACATTTATTTACCATTAAATAATTATAATATAATAAATATATTATCTTATATATAATATGTTTTCTTATATTATAATAATAAAATATATTTATCTCTAGTTCCCTAAAATGGGTAATGATAACATCCATTGTGTGTATGATGGACTACCACCACATGAAACTGATGTGACTCATTTTTTCATCAAAAACATTAAAATTTGGGTATGTTTATGGATATAATGTAGGTTTATTATATTCTAAAAATAAAAACACTTATGTAAATATAATATCACATCTATCATCTTACCTTAGAACCTAATAGAAAACAATAACGACACTTTTGTGTACGGTAGAATACCGCCTCACGAATCGATTTGATGTGTTTTCCATTTACTTTTTACATGGATGGTAATAAGTACAGATGATATCAATATATATGATATATATATATGATATATATGTATATATGATATATATGATGTCATAATTTATTTATTATTGTTTTATCACTAAACATTATTATGTTACTTCCATCAAAAAAGTGCATACAATGTTCATACATATGTATGGACTATAGTATACATAAATAGAGTATTTCATCTAGTTATATATAAAATTATTTGTAAATATAATTGTTTTCCCAGAGGATACTCAAGAGGGGGGTGAATTGAGTTCCTATTAAAAATTTCTGATTAAAAATATTTCTAATAGAAACACCCAATTTAACAAACAAGTTAAACTGTAGTGAATTTATAAATATTGTAAGGGTTCAATTAGTTTCTCAAAGATTGATTATTTCTCAGTTAACATAATCTGAATATTAAGTCAGATTTTGAAACTAACTTACTGGCTAACAATAATTACAAACACTTTCTTTTTCAACAATCAGAGTTACTATAAAACATATTTGAATTTCAAAGTAACTAGCAACGGAAAACTGAAAATAGTTTAAACTAAAATAATATGCATATAGATTTTAACCAAGAGGTTTATCCTTAAGCTGAGACTTATTCCTCTCAAATAGTTTATATAAAACTTTTATCCACACCCTGGATTGGGTTTTACAATAGTACTCAGACTGTTCAGGTCTTCAAACCTCTACCATAGTTCTATGTGGGAAAGCAACAACAACAACACATAGGTTGTCCAGGTCATCAGACCTCTACCACAGTTCTATGTGGGATTCACAAAGTTATAAAGAGTTTAGTGTGAGGATTTCATTATCCTTAAGTTCATCTTAGGAGTCAGTGTGTGTTCAAACAGATAGAAGCACACACTGCTCGTAGTGTATTAAAAAAATAATCACAGCAGAGTAATAATATGGATATGAGTTTAGAATGCACTTGTGTGATGTCAATACAGCTCTGGACTCCTTTGGAGTGAAGTAGATGAAGCTTTGAGTCCTTCTTTGGAAGTTGTCTAGAAAACAGAGTTTCGTGGTTATGTTCCTTCACTTCCAGTACAGGTGTTCAGCTTGAATGTGAGAGTATTCCTTGTAGCACTTGAACCTCCTCTTTGAACTTCTATTATTGATGTGTATGAGTGTTCTTCGAGTTCTTCGAGTGTTCTTCTCTGCATGTACGTTTGTATATTTTTGTATATGTCTCGTGTATATATTATGTTCTTCCTTATGTATATACCTCTATATTCTCCAGTAGCTCGATATTCCTTTATTCCTTGAGCTACGGTAATGGGAATGATTACCTTTTATAGGTACGTGGTATAGTTCCCTGACATGCCATCAACCCACAATAATTAATAACAGTTTCATTGAATTAAGAAAATATGACCATTAGGATTATATTAATAATATTAACAAAGTATAGAGTTTGAGTAATAGTTACTGGTTAACAGTCATCTTCCATTAGTAGCTCTCTATCAGTAGACTTGTAATGGTAACTCTTGTAGCAGTAGCTCATGTATCACTATCTCCATCTGTCGGTAGCTCTATGTATCAGTATCTCCATTTGTTGGTAGCTTTATGTATCAGTTTCCCCATCTGTCGATAACTATATGTATCGGTGAACTTATGTTATTAGATCTTCCTCGTTTTCAGTAGCTGTTATCATCAGTAGCAGTAGCTCTCTCTATCAATAGCTTCCTCTATCGGTAGATCCATTCTATCGGTAGCTTGTATCAGTGGACTTGTATCAGTGAACATATATATTAGTGACCTTGTCTATCATTAGAATTATTCTATCGGTGGACTTTTCTAATAATGAACTTGTATATCAGTGACCTTGTTTATCAGTAGACTTAGTCTATCGGTGGACTTGTCTAACAATGAACTTGTATCAGTCAGAATTATAACTATCAGTGACTTAAGAACATAAATTCTTACAAGGTAACTATTCTATGCATATTAGTTCCAAATTGAACTAATATCATACTTCATCATTGTTAAACATAAATAAGCATTTATTAATATATTCCATGATATTATATGATTATCTTGACATCCATACTAACTCTAGAACATGAAGGCATAGTTATGAAACATAATTATTATATAGATATGCATGATTTGGGATTATCAGAAAATATCTAATCATATTTGAGATTTTCAAAACATGTGACTCCAACAATCTCCCCCTTTTTGATAATCACAAATTATGGTATTATAATCCAGAACAAACTTTAATGAATCAGAGTAAAATACATCTAATTGAATTTCTTAGTGTGTTCAGATCATAACTCTCAAATGTATCAGAGTTAAACTATGGAAAAACATAAGAGTAAAAAGAAATAGAAATTTTATTTTCCCCAAAGACACTTATTATAATTTTCTTCTCCTTAGTGTAATTTCTCACAAAATTGTAAGTTCTCCCCATATTATAATTTTTCTCCCCCTTTGTGATTAGAAAAACGAGAAAAAAAATGGTTCAGAGCATAAAAGAAGAAGAGAGAAAACATGCATTTTAATTTCACAAGAAAAAGTTACATGAGATAGTACAAAAAAATACAATAAGTAAAAAGATTCCTATCAAAATCTCTAGCCTCATTCAATCAACCTCCTGGATGTCCACTTTGGATTTCCCTTTAGGATCAGAGGACTGATGTTGGGTAGGTTGAGATACAGGCTTGGGTACTCCAGTAATTATCAAATGTGGTTTAGCTACTGAAACACTGCCAGGTCTGTAATGAGTACTCCTCTGTGTGATCATAGAAGTCGAGCTTCTAATTTCCTGAGCAAGAGTCAGTTGAGTTGTGGAACCAGCAGAACCAGTGGCAGGTAAGGTAGGAGGCATGATGATAGGTGTATTGTCCACATGTAGTAATGGTGGTAAGAGATTCTTGAAATGCATAATGATACCTCCCCATCTCTCCATTGTAGAGATTAAATCATCATTGTTCTCCATAAATTTGTCCAAAGAAGGGGTCAACTCCTTTAGCTTACTAACTTGTTCTCTGAAGGCTTGAGTGACTGGGGGAAGTTTCAAATTCTCTAACAGTAGCTTGAAATGATTAGTTAGCTGATTCTTGCTGTACAATCTCTGAAAATAATAATCAATTTTGTCTTTTATTTCATTCTGGGTTGCAGTAGCATCTCTCATATAGTCTAGGACGATTTTTCTAATATCCCTGGTGGTAGTAATCACCTGAGAATCAGATGAGCTACTGGCACTAACATGACCAAGTTCTTCATTCATCATAGATCTAAACTGTTCCACGTCAACTAATACTTTGGATACACCAAGAGGTGCTACGGTAAAAGTTACTATTTCTATGAAAGACTGAGTTAAATTACTTATGAAAATTTTCACAACAAAATCTTGATTACTGACATGCATTTTTATGGTTTTATTAAAATATTCAAACACATTCACAAATTGTTTCACTACACTTAGAATGTGGTTGATGTTAGTATAAACATGAGATTTAGAACTCATGAAGGTATCAAATGAAGCAACAGATTTCCTTATAGATTCAAAAGCCTCTGATAAACTTTTAACTTGATTTTGACATTCTTTTACTTCATCCATCACTTCTGTCACTGCACTTGACAAAACACTTTCCAGAGAAGATACCAATGAAATTTCCATCTTAATTATCACTTCAACAAAACAGGTTTTCAATTCAGATTTCAGTGCCTCAAGATCTCCTTTTCTCACAATGTCTTCAGGCAGAGCTAGAGGAGCTACTAGTTTAGCAGTAACTTCCTCTGAGAAAATATCATAAGACACAGGATTCCTCCTAATGGGTGTCTCATCATCAGAATCAGGATATTCTAGTCCCAATAAAACAAATCCTTGATCCACATACCAATCTTCCACTTCATAGGTCATAGAAACTGATTCTATCCTTACAGGTTGCTCCCCCTTAAGTGGAGGTTCCTCCTCTTCAGCACCAAATACATCCATATCCTCTTCAGAGGAGTCATCTAAAACTATATTTATATCCAAACCAGGTGGAACAGGCTGAGGTATATTAGAAATAGGTACTGGTCTATCCACTTCAAGAACCTCCTCAACAGGCATAAAAGAACTCTCAAGCAGAGGACTGAGACTTAAGCAGGTACTTCCATTTTCAAATACTTCTTATTCTTCATCATCACCACTACTAGAATCTAGAGCAGTCTCCTCATGATTTGATCTAGGCAGTTCTTCCTCATCCACAGATATTTCTTTAACACTTTCTCCCACAACTACTTCCTTTCTAGGTAGGGTCACAGGTGGAATTTCTTTTCCATATGATACCTTTTCAGTAGCTGCGCTTGGAGTCAAATCATGATCCCCTCCATCTTCAATAGAGGTATCCTCCTTAGTGTCATAATCATTTTATTGAGGTTCCTCCTCATCAGGTCCTAGACCTGGATCTCTCTTATCTCTTGGCCGATTTGGATGGTCAACAGGGTCAAATTTATCATAAAATTTCTCATCATCACTGATCCATTTTCTTCTCCACGGGTTCTAGTTAATCTTCATGTATTTGCAAACAGTTTTAGGGATATTGTAGTTGTCCTTCACAACTACAGTCTCATCTTAAGACCCAGCTATTCCCTTTACTTTAAGCATTAAAGATATCAACTTGGAAAAGAACAAGGCATTTGTTTTTGATTTCGTCCTAGTCATATCTTCCATTTGTACCATTATCAGCCTACACAGATTTACTTTTACTCCATGTCTTATCAGATATAGATAATAAATTTCTGGAAACCTTAGATTTTAAAAGTCTCCTCTTCTTGGACTTAAAACATGCTGGACAAACTTAAACAGCAATCTGTTTTCACCATCCATTTCTGCAGCAGCAACTTTTCTGGATGTACAATTTCTCGTGAGTTCAACTAAGACATCTTCAGAATAAAATACATCACTAGCAGGGGTACAGATTTTGAAGAAAAATTAAAGATACGTTCATGGGGTACCTATAGACAATTATCCCATTCCACCGAGGAGAATGAAACTTCCTTTCCATTAACAAATGAGAATACCTGATTCTCATTATCTAGTATTTTAAATTTGAGAAACTCATAGAATTATTTATCCAACGTAGGATAATATGGTCCATTTTTGTTTGAGAAGCACTCAACCCATTCCTTCACTTCAATCACTCTTAGAATTAATGACTTACTAGTCATAAACCATTCCGTGCATTGCTCTTTCTCAAATATTATCTCCCTTTTTATGAGATGCAGGTTTATAGGTTTCTTTACTTCACTGCCACCACTATACTCTCCTTTGAGTCTCTTGGAATTCCGCTCATCACCTTCTTCACTAACTGTTGGTCTCTTCACTCCTGTCATTCTGCGAATCGCGAGTCTTAGGGTTCGAGATAAACGAAGGTTTGGGAGATAAGTTTGAAGGTAAAGGGTTCGAGGTGGATTAAAATGAGGTTAAGACTAATGTTTTATCATTTAGGAATCAAGAAATAAATAAATGAAACATAATAAATATAATAAAAATGATACAGATTCTGGCGGCTAAAAAACACGAAGTTTAAAATAGCACATACTAGCGTTACCATATACCGGTGAGGATTCCTAATGGTGAGGTCCACTAACATTGAGGTTCTAACGGTGAGGTCCATACTATTGAGGTATACTTAAACTGTTAGGAAAATTTTTACCATTCCTAATTCATGTTTGATGTAATTTAACCTCTTTGAATTTAATGGTTTGGAAAATATATCAGCCAACTGATGTTCAGTTCCAATGAATTCAAGATTTAAATCAAATTTTTGAAAATGATCTCTCAAAAATTGATGTCTTAAATCAATGTACTTAGTCCTAGAGTGAGACACAGGATTCTTGGGAATGTTTATTGCACTGGTGTTATCATAGTTTATAGACACATGTCTAAATTGATATCCATAGTCCAATAGAGTGTGTTTCATCCATAGAATTTGTGCACAGCAACTACCTGCAGCTATGTACTCTACTTCAGCAGTAGACAATGCAACAGAATTCTATTTTTACTACACCATGATACTAAGGACTTACCTAGAATATGACATGTTCAATAAGTTCTCTTCTTATCAAACTTGCAACCAGCAAATTCCGCATCTGAAAAACTTATTAAATTGAATGATTGTCCTTTTGGATAAAATAATACTAAATTAGTAGTATGTTTAAGGTATTTGAAAATCCTTTTAACATCAAGCAAGTGTGACTATTTTGGATTATCTTGAATTTTTGCACACATACAGACACTAAACATAAAATCTGGTCAACTAGAATTAAGATAAAGTAAACTCCCAATCATACCTCTATAATTGGTTTGATCTACTGGTTTCCCAGTTTCATCTGTATCCAATTTACAAGTGTTACTCATAGGTGTATCACTTTACTTATTACTATCCAAACCAAAACGTTTTAAAAGATCCTTTTTATATTTACTTTGACTTAAAATAATTCCTTTTTCATTTTGAAAGACTTGAAATCCAAGAAAATATTTGAGTTCTCCAATTAAACTCATTTCAAATTCACTTTGCAAACTCTTTGAGAAAGAAATACACAAAGCATTTTTAGAAGATCTGAAAATAATATCATCAATATATATTTTTACTTTCAAAACATCTTTGGAAATACTTTTGATAAAAAGAGTTGGATTAGTAATCCCTTTAATAAAACCTTTTGAAATAAGAAAATTACTAAGTCTATCATACCAAGCTTGTGGAGCTTGTTTTAAACCATACAAATATTTAGAAAGTTTAAAAACTCAATTTGGAAAATGAGGATTAGTAAATCTAGGTGGTTTTTCAACAAAAACATCTTCAATTATAAAACCATTTAGAAAAGCACTTTTAACATCCATTTGAAATAACATGAAATTCCGATGAGCAGCATAAGAAAGTAGAATCCTAATAGATTCTAACCTAGCTATAGGTGAAAAGGTTTCCTCATAGTCTATTCCTTATTCTTGATTATATCCTTGTGTAAATAACCTAGCATTGTTTCTAACTATATTTCCAGACTCATCAACTTTATTTCTAAAAACCCATTTAGTCCCTATGGTCAAAGTGTCCTTAGTTCTGTCTACTAATTCTCAGACTTTGTTTCTTTCAAATTGATTTAATTATTCTTTCATATCCATCACCCAAAATTCACCATTGATGGCATCATTGATATTTTTAGGTTCTAACTATGAAAGAAAATCTTGGTGTTCGACCTGATTTCTTATAGAAGCCCTAGTCTGAGTTGCTCTATCTAAATCTCCTACTGCAGCATCTAAAGGATGGTTTTTAAGGGACCTAGTTGGTCTAGTAAAGGTAGGGATAGAAATTTCAGGTTCATTTACAGGTTTGGGTTCAATAGAAACAGGTTCTAGAAAATTTCCATAACTGTTTGTCTTAACAACAGGTTCACTGTTTTTGTTATTAAGGTTTAGAATTGACATATCTTATTCAAGATTTTCAAGAGGTGTCTTAGGTTCATGTGGATCAGTTTCATCAAAGTTTATGTGTACAGATTCTTCCACACATTTTGTCCTCTTATTAAATACTCTATAAGCTTTTCTATATATAGAATAACCTAGAAATATTCCTTCATCTATTTTGGATAAAAACTTATCAAGGTTATCTTTAGTATTGAGGATTAAGACTTTTCAACCAAAAACTCTAAAGTAATTAACCTTAGGCTTCCTATTTTTCCATAGCTCATAAGGGGTCCTTTTGAGAATTGGTCTAATCAAAACTCTATTTATAATATAACAAGATGTATTGACAGCTTCATCCCAAAAGCAAACAGGTAGATCATATTCATTAAGCATAGTTCTTGTAATTTTTTGAAGTGTTCAATTTCTTCTTTCTACTACACCATTCTTTTGAGGTGTTTTGGGTGTAGAGAAATTGTGACTATATCCATTATGTTAGTAATAAGTTTCAAACTCATGATTTTCAAACTCACGACCATGGTAACTTCTCAGGGTCTTAATCTTAAGTCCAATTAGGTTTTCTACAAACATGGAGTATTTAATGAAATAAGAACAATCTTCACTTTTGTGATCTAGAAAGTATACCCACTTATATATAGAAAATTCATCTACAAGTACATAGACATAGTGCTTCACATTTAATCTAGAAACTCTATATAGTCCATATAAATCTATATGAACCAACTCGTGAGGTTGAGAAGTTGAAAATTCTTTCTTTTATTTGAAATAAACTTTATGTTGTTTTCCCTTTTGACAAGGATTACAAACTTTATCTGTTGGGAATTCTAGTTTGGTCAGGTCTCTAAATAAACCTTTCCGAGTCAGTTTCCTAAGTGAATGAACATTTTAGTGTCCTAATATTTTGTGCCATATCCATAATTATTTATGAAGAGTATTTAAACAAGTAACATTTTGTTTATCTAAAAAATTCAAATCTACAGCATATATATTTTCATTTCTTAATGCAGAAAATATCCAAAAAAAGATAATTAAAAACATTACATGAATAATTTTCAAATTTTACATTAAATCCATCATCACACAACTGAGAAATACTTAACAGATTGTATTTTAATCCATCAAAAAATAGTACTTTAGAAATTAAAATTGAATCAGTGTTACCAATCTGGCCTAAGTCGATGATTTTTCCTTTTGAGTTATCCCCAAAGGTGACATGTCCTCCATCAACTTTGATTAATCTCTTAAAGCATGAGTAGTCTCCTATCATATTCCTTGAACTTCCACTATCCAAGTACCATATCTTCCTACAGGAACTTTTCAAGCATGTTTCATACAAAACATATTTTGAGAGAAGATAATTTTGGTACCCATATTTTCTTGGGTCCAGAAAGGTTAGCAAGTAAAACATTAGGCACCCATATTTGTCTAATGGGTTTCCTATAATTAATAAATTCAAAATATTTTGATAAATAAACAATATTTGGTCTATAATAATTTGAATATCTAGATGAAGCATAAGAATTTCTAGAATTTGAACTAGTACCATACTGTCCAGATATTGAAATAAATTTATTTTTAACAATCTTTCTCTGTCCAGGCTGGTAAACTATACCAGTAGAATAATTTTTTGCAACTTGTTTTCCAATAATTTGAGTGAGAGTGGTTTTTACATTTGTAAACTTCTCTAAGTATTTTCTAAGTTTCTCATTAGACAATTTGAGTTTTGTATTTTCCTTCAAGATTTGAGAATTATTTTCTTTTTCTATACTAAGATCAAAACTAACAATACTAGTCAAGGCATACTGCTTCTTTATGATTTTTACTTATCTTTCATCTCATTACAAGTATCTTCTAACATATTACAGTATTTAAATAATTCATCTTTAGACATATTATCATAATTATTTGAATCACTTTCATTCCCAGAATAATAATCATTGTGTATAGGGGAATTAAGTGTTACCTTAGATGTTTCAGTCATGAAACACATGTTGGCATGATTCTTTTCTTCAGAATTAGAATCTTCAGATCCACTTGAGTTGTCTTCAGAATCACTCCATGTAGATTTCATGGATTTCTTGTCTTTTTTATCCTTATAGTCATACTTTTTATTAAATTTCAGTTTTGGATAGTCATCTTTGACATGCCCTTTTCTTTTTCACTCATAGAAAACTATTCAATCATCTTTATCAGTTTTCCTTCTGTCTTTCTTCCAATTTCAACGTTGATCATACATACCCTTATAATCCGATTTTCTAAAGAATTTATTATTTCTACATAATTTCTTGAATCTTCTGGTTATCTGATCCATCTCTTCATCAGTGTCTGAGTCATAATTTTCACTAGTTGTGCTTTCTTCAGTTATCTGAACCTTCTCTTTTTACTTGATCTTTGAAGTAGTGGACTTGAATGCCACTAACTTCTTCTTGTGTTCAACATATTTTTCTTTATTCACTTTTAGATCTTCTTCATACATCATAAATTTTATAATCATCTCTTAAATAGGTAGCTTTCTAATGTCACATGATTCTCGTATAGAGACAGAGGTTCCTCTCCATCTGTCTGGTATGCATCTCAGTATCCTCATGGTTTGCTCTTTTGATGGAACAACTTTTCCCAGTGATCTCATTGTATTAACAATCTCATTAAACCTGAGATACATATAAGAAATAGACTCATCATATTTCATTTTAAAATTATCATAATTAATATTGTATGTATTTAGTCTCATTTCCTTAACATTGGTTGTTCCCTCATGGGAAATAGTCAAAGTATCCTATATTTCATAAGCAGTCTTACAAGCAGATAGTCAATTAAATTCTTCATCTCTAATAGAAAAATACAGGGAATTCATTGCTTTACAATTATTATTGTAAGAAACTTTCGTAGGTTTATCCCAGGTAGTTCTAACAGTTTCTGGAATCTTATATTGAGTCTCTATAGCAGTACAGATGTCAAATCCCATACTTTATAAATGGATTTTCATTTTTATTTTCCATTGGGCATAATTGACACCATTAAAGAAGGGTGACCTATTGGTGGATACACCTTTTAATATTTTACCCATAATAACTACGTTTTAAAAGGATATATAAAGATAAAAAAAATTAGAATAAACAAAGATTTTGAGATCTTTAAGATACAACTAAAATCACAGTTTAAAACTTTTCACAATCAAAGTGTTTTAAAAAATGTTTATCTACACGGTATAATACTAAATTTTGTCCCAGAGGATACTCAAGAGGGGGTTGAATTGATTTCCTATTAAAAATTTCTGATTAAAAATATTTCTATTAAAAACTCCCAATTTAACAAACAAGTTAAACTGTAGTGAATTTATAAATATTGTAAGGGTTCAATTAGTTTCTCAAAGATTGATTATTTCTCAGTTAACTTAATCTGAAGATTAAGTTATCTTTTGAAACTAACTTATTGGCTAACAATAATTACAAAAACATTCTAGATCAATTATCAGAGTTAATTTAAAACAGATTTGAATTTCAGAGTAATTAGCAGTAGAAAAGTGAAAACAGTTTAAACTGAAATAAGAGGCACAGTAGTTTTAACCAAGAGGTTCAGTCTCAAGATGAGACTTAGTCCTCTCAAATAGTTTATATAAAACTTTTATCCACTCCCGAGATCGGGGTTTACAATAGTACTCAGACTGTTCAGGTCCTCATACCTCTACCACAGTTCTACGTGGGAAAGCAACAACAAAAACATATAGGTTGTCCAGGTCCATGGACCTCTACCACAGTTCTAAATGGGATACACAAAGGTATAAAGTGTTTTGTGTGAGCATTTCAGTATCCTCCAGTTTAGGTTAGGAGTCAGTGTGTGTCCAAACAGAAAAAATCTCACACTGATCATAATGTAATAAAAAAAATCACAGTAGAGAAATAATATGGAGAAGAGTTTAGAATGCTCTTGTGTGATGTCAATGCAGCTCTAGACTCCTTTGGATTGAAGTAGATGAATATTTGATTTATTCTCTATAATTTGTCAAGAAAATAGTTGTCGTGGTTCTATTCCTTCACTTTCAGTACAGGTGTTTAACTTGATTGTGAGAGTATTCCATGTAGCACTTGAACCTCTTCTTTAAACTTTTGTTCTTGATGTGTATGAGTGTTCTTTGAGTTCTTCGAGTGTTCTTCTATGAATGTACATGTGTATCTTCTTTTATATGTATCATTTATATATTTTGTTCTTCCTTATGTATATATATCTATATTCTCTAGTAGCTCAATATTCCTTTTATTCCTTGAGCTCCGGCAATGGGAATGATTACCTTTTACAGGTACGAGTAACGGTTCCCTAACATGCCATCAACCCACATTAATTAATAGAATTTTCATTGAATTATGAAAATATGACCGTTGTCATTATATTAATAATGATGATAAATTATAGAGTTTGAGTAACAGTGGTGGGTTAACATGCATCTTCCATCAGTAGCTCTCTGTCGGTAGACTTGTAACGGTATCTTTTATAGCAGTAGTTCATGTATCAGTAGCTCCAACTATCAATAGCTCTATGTATCGGTAGCTCCATATGTCGGTAGCTCTATGTATCGGTAACTCTATTTGTCAGTAGCTCTATGTATCAGTGAACTTCTGTCGGTAGCTCTTCCTCGCTATTAGTAGCTGTTATCATCAGTAGCGGTAGCTCTCTCTATTAGTAGCTTCCTCTATCAGTAGCTCCATTCTATCGGTAGCTTGTATCAGTGGACTTGTATCGGTGAACTTGTATATCATTGACCTTGTCAATCAGTAGACTTAGTCTATCGGTGGACTTGTCTAACAGTGAACTTGTATATCAGTGACCTTGTCTATCAGTAGAATCAGTCTGTCGGTGTACTTGTAAAACATTGAACTTGTATCAGTCAGAATTATAACTATCAGTGACTTAAGAACTTAAATTCTTACAAAGTAATTGTTCTATGCATATTAGTTCCATATTGAATTAATATCATACATCATCATTGTTAAAAATAAATAAGCATTGATTAACATATTCGGTGATATTATATGATTATTTTGACATCCATACTAACTCTAGAACATGAAGGCATAGTTATGAAACATAATTATTATATGGACAATCATGATTTGGGATTATCAGAACATATCTAATCATATTTGAGATTATCAAAATAGGTTAGTCCAATAATATTTATGTTCATAATTGATATATATGATATTTATAAAATTATTTTATTTTTTAAATTATTTATCTATGTCCTATAGTAAATATTAAGAACTATGATGACAAAACACACATGGAGATGCCATGCAGTTAATACCTGAAATAATATAAATAATTAAATATTATTAAAAAACATGTGCCAATAAGTTATAAAAGTACCATATGTCATATAATAAATTTGTGTATTATTATTTTTAGATTTATAATAAACATATATTTATTAAATTGGAGGTTCTAATGTGTTTGAAGAAATACGAGACTTAATGTAAGGGATTTCTATCCCACTTTTATTTTTGAGTGAAAAAATGTAATGTTTGTAATGTTCTAAGGTGGTGTGTTTACTTATCAGAAATTTATTTTATGAATATTTCATTACAAATTATGATGATTTATATATCTATTTTATGATATATCATTCAAGGGGTTTATGCTTCAAATGTTACCATTGTAGTACAAGGTTTTTGTCTCACTTTTATTTTTTATGACACACATGCCTTATTCACCACATATTACATTGATCTGTTTTATATAATTTCCATGACTTTATCTACTATTCATATCCTATAATTTATTTTCATTTACTTATCCATTTTAGGATCGAACATTCATTGGTTTTATGGTTCAAAAGTTTCCAAAGCAGTAAGGGATTCTTACCTCAATATGTCTTCATTGAGACATAAGTTATATTTTTCACCTACTTTATTTTATGAGGGGTATGTATAGAAAAATTGACATGTTACATCAGGAATATCAATATATTTATGATATTATATGTTTTATTCATATTATTTTTTCAGGGGTCATAATGATTAAAAAGTTACTTATGTGGTGTGGTTTTTCTGACACAATCTCACTATCTATCATAGTTGTTTATGATTATGCATCTAATGATAAAATATTAAGATATATTTTTCAATATTTCTCAGTAATTTTCTTCTAATAAAGTTATTCATGAACTTTTAAGGTAATGTTACCATTTTCCTATTATTTATTACTTAAAATTATTAAGAAGTTGTTTTTAAAAAAATCTTACTTTATCTCTCTCTTTTGGGAAAAAAATTTGTTTCCTTACAAAACCATTTTATATAAAAAGGTTTTAAGGAACTTTTTATTAAATATTATTTAAATGTAAAATTAAATGAAAATTATTTTTTAAATTTTTAATTATTTGAAAAAAATAGAATATTTTTTTTGAAGAAAATTAATGAGAAAAAGTTTTATGTTTTGAAATGTTTTTTAAGTTGAAAGTTTATTTTCTTTAAGAAATGTTTTAAATAATTTTTTAATATTAATTTATAATTTTTAAAAGTTATTTTCTATGTAATTTGTGTCCATAATATTTTATATATTTCAAATTCTTCAAATTTATTTTCTATGAAATGTTTTTTTTCTAAATAAGTGTTCCAAATGACATTTCAAAATCATTTCTCATCAAAGATGACATGGTTTGATGTTGCAAATGATTTAATAGGGATATGATCCAAGGATAAAATTTTTATTTTTTATCTAAATTGTTTATGATGAAAAACAATTTGTGAAACCTACTTCTATTCCATGGGTTTTAACATGATTAAATGATTATAAAACTTGTTCTTTTTCCAAAGGTTATGTTATGATGAATTTTTTATGAAATTAATTTCTTTTCTTAGGTTATTATATGGTGAATGTTTTTTGATCATGTAAAACAAATTTGAATGATATTAATTATGTGATGGGTGGGACCTATATCACCCATCAATGTATTAAGTGATGAAGGATAACTCATGAAGTCATTATGTTATTCAAGAACATGATTTCATGATCACAATGTTATACATGGACCTTCTTTCATGTCCATAATGCTATTCATGGACCTTCTTTCATGATCAAAATTTTACTCGTGGTCCTTCTTTCATGTCCATTATGTTATGTTTGGAACTACTTTCCGGTATATATGGTTATGTGTGGATAGGATTTCATGTCAATTAATTTATACATGTACCTACTTATATGTCCATAATGTTATGTGGGAGCCCGATTTAATGTTAAAAAATTTATTAATTGACATGATTTATTTCCCATAAGTTAATGTAAGGGATATATTTAAATTCCTTAATTTAATGAGTGAATCTACATATATATAAAAAATTAATAATGATATAATATTATGTTCTTCCTTAGTTCTAGGTATCATTCCTTATTATTCTCTCATAGATTATACTAGTTGATTCTTTTTAATTCATGTCTTATGAACTTACAATCTTTATAGTGTGACTCAATTTTATGATATTTGATGTGTAGGGAATGATTTTCTTATGTTATCATCATGATCCAATACCGTTATACTCATGTTATGATTATATGATCATTGATATCTTATGATGTATTCATACCCTAATTGAGGATCTAAGATTACCATTTTTTATATTTCCCTTCCACATGATGCTAATAATTTTTTTATGATAGAAAAGAAAAGATAGTATAAAGGGAAAATTGTGCTCTAAAGGAAAATTCTATGTAATTATAATTTTCAAATATAAAATTTATTCTTGTATTAATGTTGTTTTCCATGTCTAATAAACTATACAGTCCTTTGGGATGTGATTCTTGTATATAATGATAATTTAAAAAGTTAACCATGTGCTTCAGGTTACTAGGGTTAGGTCCTTTATAGTTGGTATCATATGAAGGTTAGTATAAATATTGGGAAGTAGATTTAATAAAATATAGAATATATGACATAATCCTAAAATTAATTATAGAATAAATTATTTTAACATCCTAAATTGTTCTCAAGGAAGATATTATGTTGTTTTTAAAGAAACACATCCCTATTTGAATAATAAAAGTGGATGGTGTTCTGTCATAAATGTATCCAGGGGTAAAAATCCCAAAAAAAACCTAGTTGAGCTAGATCCTATTGGGAACTAGTGCGTGATAATTTTCCTTAATCCCTATTTATATTATCACTCATGGGAGATATGATTTTATTAATTAAAATTTTCTTTACGAACCATTATGGAGTTTTTGAATATATAATCATCATGGATGACCTAGGTTAACCTAATATTTCAAATATTCAAATGAAGGTGTCATGATTTAGACATCATATATAGAATTCATATAATTATGAGGTTTCCCATTCTTATTTGTGTTACTCACACAATAATGTTAGGTTTTAAATAATGATGGGTTCCTAAAGGAAGTAGTTAAATGTTTAGGGTGATAGGAAATTTATATATGAGAATCCAAATGGGATGATTACTCAAGTAAAGGATATATTGATTATTCCTAACCAAACATCACAGAACATGATTAACAATTTATACCTTATCCCACTCATGAAGTCACCAATTAAAAGAATGATATAGGTTGATAAGTGTTCTAATAGTTAATACAAAGGAGGAATGAATATTTAATTTCATATATTTTAATAAGTTGTGAAGAAGCACTCAAATTAAATTCTCAATGGAACAAAAAGATGTTTTATGTGTGGGGAGAAGCGAACAGAGTAAGTAACTGCTGGGGAAAATTAAAATATCATTTAACACGATGGATAAGGATAATGGTTTCCCTAAGTTATCATTGACTACTGAATTTTTTAATTGTGTAATGTATAGTATTTATATAAATTTATGACCTTAGAGAAAAGATCAAAAATAGGATCTACAAAATTATACGAGTAAATTTCACGATATTGATTATAAGTTGATTTTAGTGCATCAAGAATTAAAAACAGATCTTGAATGCACATTATTTAGAAAAAAGGGTGTCATTATGATGGAAATTTATTAATGGATGATGTTATACATATAAAGTTGGTATACATACATTTTTATATCATTTACAAGGAGAAGGAATCCCTAAAATTTAGAAAAAACATCTTGATACAAATATGTTATACATTCACCTTCATTTTTTATGAATAAAAGGTCACTTAAACCATAAAATATTTAATTTTTTTCATTAACATTCATTTTACCTTGATCAATTTCACTCTCCATGATTATTTATTCTTTTTCCAAAATTTTCTTATTTTGATTTCCCATCAACGTTATCACTATGTGTAAACATGGTTATGTGTTACTCTAGGTATCCTCTATGTTTCCAAATATTCTTTTTTAAGGGATGTTATAATATTTCTTTGTATGGTGTGTCTATAAAAATTGGAATTTCTAACATTTAAACATTTTATGACAAAAATAAATTTTGTGGGTGGAATGCATTTTATGTGGGTTGAATGTATCATCACAATATTTTATGAAATATATTTTTTTAAATTATTTAATATTTTCAATATCTTGTGTTATATGAAATAAAAAATTTCTTTAATATCATGAATTACATGAAACACTATGTTTATCATGGACTACATGCACCACTGAATTTATCACTCATTACTTGCAACATTGTGTTTCTTTGATGTATTGTGCAAGATTCAAGACTGTGTTCTACCGAATAACTATATAATGTGAATATTCTCATTTAATATAACATTCATATCCTAGATTTTGGAATAGTGGGTATTAATTAGATTAACTCAATAATGGAAATTTAGGGGTTGCACATTTATAAAATAAATTCATAGGTTGTCGATTAATTAGAAATAATGATATAATCCAAATGAATATAAAGGAAATGTTTATTATGAAATAACTATTTTTATGCTCACAAATACATCTTGTATTAATAAATTAAATTTATCTACATTATTTATTTATATAAATTAAATATATATATTATATATTGAGTCATATTTTTTACATTCATCCAATATGTTGGATAGGAATAATATGAAAGAAACCCTATTTTAGGCTTAAAACAGCATTTTCAATAAAATAGTTACCCTTGTGCATTGGATCACTTGTTTAAAATTTATTTTGTACACTATTAGGAAATTACTTTGAGAAAAAATAATTTTTTTTGAAAAAACATCATAAAATTTTTTTGAATAATTTTTTTTGAATATTATGTAAAGATAATTTTTTCCATGAGTAGTAAAACATATTGATTTTTATTAAGAATTTTAATTTCAGTTATCGATATAAAAAACATAAAAAATTATTTATGATGGAATTAAAAGTAAAATTAGTTCAATTATATAGCTATTAATTCAAATTTAATTCATAGTAATCATTTTTATATTTAATTTTCTTATAAAAACTGGTTCAACTTTTCAACATTTTCTATTTCAAAACCCTCTTTTTTGTTGCATATGTGGGGTTAATATAACGCCCCAACCCCAGTTGCCCAGAGTTGGTGCATTATTATATAACATTGGCATGATCACAAAAGATAAAGTATCAAAAGACCGATTAGTTTAGTAGTCTTGGAAACACTAGATATATTCATAAGTCTTACATTACATCATAAAGTAAAAAAACTACAACAACATATTGTCTTCATATCCCCTCATACTATTCTTATAGGTCATTCATAAATTACTTCTTCACATCCTGGGAAAAATAAAACATTGAAAGGGGTGAGCTCAGATGCTTAGTAAGGATAACAATATAGCGGAAACATTCATAAATAAGAATAAACATTTAAGGCAATGTATAACTAAAACAAAAGCCTTTTAAACTTGAACTTCAGCATAATATGGAAAAGATAAAATGAAATAATCTCATTTACTTATTCGCATTGATATTATACTGTTATAATAATCACATACAATATCAATAACCACTTTCATAATGATGGAATGCATAATTCCAGACTATCATAACCACATAGTCAAGGCCTTGTGCCAAGACTGCAAATAAGATTTTGTCAAGGCCTTGTGCCAAGACACTAGTTTGTCTCATGATACCTACCAATGCATCGAGGATCTATAGCGGGCTCCCCTTGTCACTTATTAAGTCCAATTCATTCCTCATATGAATAGGTTTAAACGTAACATAAATATTCGTATTAAAACTAGCATACAAAATGTCAATACATCCTCCATAATCCATGAATGGTATAGAAATAACACATCCACAGTCAAACATATCACAAAACCTTCAATACAATATGGAAGTTTTGTATCATAATAAATAAACTTCAAATAAGCTTAAAATCCATCAAAGGATGTTGACATAGATGAAATCAAAACTATTTGAGAGAAATATCTCTTTTTTGAAATCATTTAAAAGTCACATAATTATAAAATAAAACATTTACTTTGAAAATTTTCTTATAAGCTTTTAAGGGAAGCTTTGACGATTTTATAACGGTGGAAAATAGCTTCACCCGTCGTATAAGTTAAAAAAGACATTCTTACCTTAATTCTATCGAAAAGGTTAAAAAGGACCTTGTTTGGAAAACGACAGAAATATTCCTTTATAAAAATCTTATAAAAAGTCAAAAATGGTATAAATGACTTTATCCCATAATCTTTAAAATATTAAGAATGATTTTAAATACATTTTTAAGAAACATGGATGTGGATGATAAAGAGGTCCCAGTAGATAATTACGTATAAACAACCTCGGATAATGAAGAGATTGTGAAATAAACCCTTACCTTGTACTTTTATGTGGTTGAAGTTAGGTTAACCTCTTGTATAATGGTTAAATAATTGTTATTAAATTATAATAGAATAATATACATTATTATGATATCATATATGATATTCTAACATTGATTTGTTAATAATATCTTAGTATTATCATCATTTTGGGTGTTAACTTACTCATTTTATTTTATATATTTTGTTACATTAGTTGTGTTTTTTTGTGGATAGGTTGTATATTATTCATATCCATAATGATATAAAGTTCTTAAACATTACTTTTAATCATCAAATGAGAATTAGTCTTGAATGGATAAGATGGGGAATGAATCTTATCGCATTCGTGAAGACGGTAGTCCGTACGTACGCACGAGCGACAATACCATTATTTTGATATTAAAATAATATATAATTGGAAGTTATATCAAATATAAAGAATCATTATCAGGTTATATTTATTATTTAAATGAATTACACATCATTATTATACCCATCCAAATAATAAAATATTGAATAACAATTTCACCACGACGTGGAGACGGTAAGTCGTATATACGCACGTATGGTGACATGTCATTCAAAGGATGGATAGAATACTGTATATGGTTGTACCATATTTATAATAACATCACAGTATATAGAAGATACTGGAGTTATTATTTTAGAATGGAAATAACAAAGAAATAATAAGTTGAAGAATAAAGGAACTTGAAAGAGGGTGGTGAAAACATTACCTCTTCTTCAGGTTCTTCCTTTTGATTTGATCAAAAGGGCTCCTTAAGTTGGATTTATGAATAAAGGAAGGCCTCTAGTATGAAGGTAGTATATTTTAGAGGGTATTTGGGTAGAGTTTAGCCGATCCCAAAGGCTATGAATGTGTGAAATTGAGAGAAGGGGGAGTTCCTTTTATAAGAGGGGTGAGGGGCACCTTTGGAAAAGCTAGAAATATTATTTTATAATAAATTCATATTCGGTTTATAATGGCTCAAAAGTGGATTATTTAAAGGTTAAGATTTTGATAGGTCGATAACTACTCAACCAATAGGTTTTAGACAGGTTTGGGTCACTTTATTAACCTTATCATTTAGTTTTAGCTCTTAGTTAATTAGTTTGACACTTACCATGTCTCTTTGTATTTTTATATTATATAGTCAATAAACTTACTATAAAATTCCAATAGACCCCCAAGTAGTCCATTGATGAAACACCTATCAATATTTAAGTCTCTTGGCCGAACCTTAGATTTTTAGGAATAGAATATAAATTAAAAATATAATATTTTTTAAAAAACTCTTTTATGTCAATTTTGACACTATTGGGTATTTTGTTTTTGATAATTTCATAACAGAATTATTACTTAGAAAAAAATTTATATAATAAGTCCTAATATGTCATATTAACCTAGAAAATTAGTTTAATTCATAAAAATTCTCAATTTACATTTATTTTGATATTTATAATATCAATTATTTTAATATTTCATTAATTAGGTAATTACTTCATCACCATTGTGTCATAAATACATTAAATTATTTAGTGTCTAAAAATTATAAATACAATACTATTATGTTGGAAATCTTTTTATATTTATAATAAATATTGATAATCGAATTTATCTTATGTATAACCCTACATTAAAAATGTTTTAGTTATTAAACTTTGATTTTAACTCTTTTAACTCTTCTTTGAATTAAATAATAATAAATGTCCTAATCTAATCCAAGTGGACCTAAATGATAATATTTTATTCCTAAGGTTGTTTTTAGTCAATATAAACTTGTACAATAAAATTAGGACATGTGTTAGGGTAATATTAATATCATTTTTACCCTTAATTACTCTATTTACTTTTAACCGTGGTAAATAAAAGTAAAAAGTTACTATTCATCAAAAATTATTTTAATCTCATTGAACCACATTTTACTCCTTGATATTAACCGTGTCTCTCGTGTTTTCAAAATTTCACTCATAGAAGTGGTAAAATTAAGTTTTATGAGAATTTCCAAATTCTCCTAGGGGTGGGTAAAAGACAGTGAAAAGTTCCATAAAATATTTATATATCTAAAATTATTCTAAACTAACTCCAATGAATTGAATTGAACTTATATAGGTATTATGTATCTATTTTTACCTTAATTAAATTTAAATAAATAAATAATTATTTAAATAAAAATTTTGTTTTAAACTATAACCTAGTGTTTTTTTCACTATTCATCAAAAATTGAATGTTTTCAGAGAAATACCAAAAATTCACTCTAAGATAATTTCGATATTCCGAATCCAAAAATGAAGTCCATTTTGAAAGATAAAATTTATAAAAGTTCAAAAAGTTGGCATTACTATTCATAATGTCTAGTTTGATTGGTTGCGGTGTGTGTTAGAACTCGAAGTTGCGTACAACACACGCTACTGTATTATTCAAAGGGAAGCATATCATGGAAGCTTGGGGTGTTACATTCTCCCCTCTTTCAAATTATTTCATCCTCGAAATTTCTAGAATATTACTGCATAAAAATACTCGGGTGGTTCTTTATTATATGTTCCTCGGGTTCCCACGTTGCTTCTTCCATCTTATGGTTTCTCCATAAAACTTTTACCAGACGAGTCGTCTGGTTTCTCAGTACTTGTTATCTTGTATCAAGAATCCTGACAGGCTCTTCGCAATTAGATAGATCGGGTTCCAGTTCTAATTCCTCATAGGTGATTACATGCGTTGGGTCAGGCATGTATTTTCTCAACAGTGATACGTGGAACACATCGTGAACATTGGTGAGACTTGGCGGAATTTCCAAACAGTAAGCTACATCCCCAATTTGTTCTAGAATTTCGAAGGGTCCGATGTACCTGGGACTCAATTTACCATTCTTACCGAAACGTATAACTCCCTTCCATGTAGATACCTTCAAGAAAACATGATCTCCTGCCTAAAATTCCAAATCCTTCCTTCGGTTATCGGCACAGCTCTTCTGCCTACTTTGAGCTGTTTTGATGTGGTTTTGGATTACCTTTACCTTTTACATTGTTTCCTCCACCAGTTCTAGGCCTACAAGTTTTCTTTCACAAACATCATCCCAACAGGTTGGTGTGCGACATCTCTTTCCATATAATGCTTCATATGGTGCCATCTCAATACTCAAATGGAATCTATTGTTATAGGAAAATTCCACCAGAGGTAAATATTGATCCCACATACCCTGAAATTCAAGTGAGCATGATCTCAACATGTATTCTAAGGTTTGAATAGTCCATTCTGATTTTCCATCTGTTTGAGGTTGGTAGGCAGTGCTCAAACAAAGTTCAGTATCCAAGGCCTTCTGAATACTCTTCTAGAATCATGAAGTAAAACAGGGATCACGATCAGAAACAATCGATAGGGGTACTCCATGAAGTCTAACAACTTCGTTAATATATAGTATTTCTAGATGTTCCATTATTATATCTTCTCTCATAGCATGAAAATATGCTGACTTGGTAAGACGATCAACAATAACCCATATTTCATTGTTCCTTCTTGGAGTCTTTGGTAGACCCCTGAAAAAGTCCATCGTAATATTATCCCATTTCCACTCAGGTATGGGAAGAGGTTTCATGACTCCTCCAGGCTATTGCCTTCCATCTTTCACATGTTGAAAAAGCATACATCTTGACACAAAATAAGAAATCTCCCTCTTCATGTTGTCCCACCAAAAATGTTCCTTCAAATCTCTATACATTTTGGTGCTCAAAGGGTGTATAGAGAAATTGGAACTATGAGCATCGTCCAACATTTCCCTTTTTAGATCATGTATATTGGGAACACAAAGTCTCTTCCCAAATTTTAAAATTCCATCTTCATACACCAAGTCACTCAATCTCCCATCATTCACAGCTTTAATATTCTTTTTAAATTCTTCATCATCGGTCTGAGAACTCTTAATCCTTTCTAGTGAAGATGGTTTGGCAACCATTTGAAAAAATATTGATGTTTCACCTTCCATGGTTATTCCCATGTCCATCTTCACTATATCTATGAAAATTGGATCCCTTTCAATTCTCATATTGTTCAAAACTCCATGATCTTTTCTGCTCAAAGCATCTACCACCTTCTTTTCCTTCCCCGGCTAGTAGTGTATCATGAAATCATAATACATGAGTAATTCAAGCCGTCTCATTTGCCTCATGTTGAGTTCTTTTTGTGAGAAAATATACTTCAAACTCTTGTTATCAGTATAAATCTCACATTTTTCACCATATAGGTAGTGTCTCCATATCTTCAAAGCAAAGATCACAGCTTCTAACTCGAGATCATGGATAGGATAGTTTTTCTCATGAATTTTCAACTGTCGTGATGCATAGACAATAACTCTATCATTATGCATAAGGACACAACCAAGTCCTTTCTTCGATTCATCACTATAAATAACGAACCCATCATTCCCCGATGGTAGAGTCAATATAAGGGCATTGACTAATCTTTTCTTCAGTTCTTCAAAACATTCTTCACACTATTTTTTCCAAACAAATTTGACCCCTTTACGTGTGAGATTTGTTAATGGGTTAGCCAACCATGCAAAATTCTGGACGAAATGTCGATAATAACCTGCTAAACCAATAAAATTGCATACCTCGGTTATACTCATCAGTGTAGGACATTCTTGGATTGCCTTGGTCTTAGAAGGATCAACGGAGATTCTATATTTGGAGACAATATGGCCAAGAAAAGAAATCTTTTGAAGCCAGAATTCACACTTTCTAAACTTCCCATATAATTCATGTCTTCTAAGAGTCTTCAGGATAATGCACAAGTGATTTTCATGATCTTCTTAGCTTTTGGAATATACAATGATATCATCAATAAATACCACCACAAAATCATCGAGATATTCCTTCAAAACTCTATTCATTATATCCATGAATACAGAGGGTGCATTAGTCAATCCAAATGGCATTACTGTAAACTCGTAATGCACGTACCTAGTTCGAAATGTTGTATTCGGAATGTCTTCCTTCTTCACACACAACTGATGGTATCCAGATCGAAGGTAAATCTTTGAAAATTATTTAACTCCATACAGTTGATCAAATAAATCATCTATGCGGGGTAGGGGATACTTGTTCTTTATTGTTATAGCATTGATCTCCATGTATTCGATACATAACCTCATATATCCATCTTTATTTTTAACAAAAAGAATAGGGGCTCCCCATAGAGAAACACTAGGGAGAATAAATCCCTAATTACTCAATTCCTCTAGTTGTTTCTTTAGTTCAACTAATTCTACAGTGGCCATTCTATAAGGGTTCTTCGATATAGGCCTTGATCCAGGAATTAAATCAATGGAAAACTCAACTTCTCGTTCTGGAGGATGTCCAGGTAAATCTTCTGGGTACACATCTACATATTCTTTCACAATAGGTACATCCTCTATTTGAACATTCCTTTCCTCACCCACATTCATTTCATTCTCTTTCTCCCCAATAATTTAATTTAGTTGAGCTACTGGGGGTGGATCTAGGTAAGAATTAGGTGGTGGTGATTCCTCTCTAAAGATAAGGTGTTCCTTATCATCATCATAAAAAATAGTAACCTCCTTATTCCTATAATAAATTTTTGCATCATGGTCAAAAAGGCAATACATACTGAGGATTATATCAAATTCAATCATAGGTATGATGATGAGATCAGTAGATAAAGAACATTTATGTGCTCTAATGGGGACTGATTCACAAAACTTTGTTGCAATGATACTTCCCTTGGGAGTTTTAACTGAAAACTCCATTGTTAAATAAAATTGGAAATATCTAATTTTCTTAGAAAACTGGGATGATATGAAACAATACGATGATCTAGAATCAAATAATGCATTTTCTAAACTTGAGGAAACCATTAAATTACCTGCCACCATGTCTTTCGGAGCTTCTACCTCAGCAGTAGTGATAGCATAATCTTGGCCTTGATCCCTTGTCCTTTTTTGAGGTAAGTTCCCATGACACTTAGGACATTCATTTCCATAATGTCCCATCTCCCTGCAATTGTAGCATTGGACATCGGTATCTTCCTTCTTCCCCTTGCAATCATGAGATTGGTGACCTTTTTCACCACACTTGTAACAGACTCCCATTCCTTTTAAGCAAGTATCGGGGTGTTTCTTCTCGCATTTACTACATGATGTATATTCAACTTTTCCCTTATTCCACTTATTTCCATTCCCAGAGTGATTAGTAGATCTCTTCTTCTCCTGCTTTGCTTTAAAGTCATAAGACTTAGAGAATTCCTTTTCTTTCTTGATACCACATGAGACAATATCTTCGTACAATGAGAAGGTTTGAGATACTAATTCTAGACGGAGAAACGGTTTTAACCCATCAATGAAATGAACAATATTACTTCTTGGGTTACGTATATAATCTCCAGCATACCTTGCTAACCATGTAAAGTTAGCCTCATACTTTGTGACATTCTCATCCTCCTTTTCTCTCAGAATCAAAAATTTCATTTCCATATCTGCTCGATGGTCACGATGAAAGTATTTTTCTAAGAAAATTTCTTTGAACTCCCTCCATTCCATATTTGATACCTCCTCATCATCCTTTGTGTTTTGAATCAAGGACCACCATTGATCAGCATCTCCAGTGAGGCGGTAAACTGCCATGATAACTTTTTCTCTTTCACTACTCCCCAAAGCGTGAAATATTTTATCTAGGGAATTTATCTATTTCTCAGCTACTAAGGGATTTGTACTCCCATTGAATGTTGGTGGTTGTTTCCTCATGAAGCGATCTAACATTGATCCTCCACACTGCGGATCAGGGTGCTCCATATGGGTAAAGTTATTATTCATAACCTGAGTGAGTTGTCCCAGTATGGTGATTAGTTGATCAGCACCAATTTCATCACCAGCTCCACTATAATTATCTTGAGTAGGAGGGAAATCTCTACATGGAGTGCGTGCATTGATACGGTTTCCATTTCTTCTACTAGGCTCCATTTCTAAATAATGTCATAAACTAGATCTGTTTATGAATCAAAATACATAATTCCATACTTGTAAAACACTTAACATAAATTGAACTATTTATGGATATAATCCACAATCATAAAAATGTTTTCTTTGAGGAATTATATACTCATAAACCCTTCATAATGGTTTGTATAGAAAATGAGAATTATCCTAAGCATATCCCCTGGGAGTGTCATAACCAAGAGTGCAGCAAGGAATGTTGTCGTGCACCAATTCCCGTTCGAGTCTAGCTCAAAGCGGTGTTTTCGGGTTTTACCCCTAGGTACATCTGTTCCAGAGCTACCTCTACCTGCTCGTATCCAGAAAGGGATTTATTTCATGGAAAACTCACAAAATCTCTAAAATACCAAAATTCTAGGAAGTTATTCTATACTAATCCTCAAAATATATCTTAGGGCTATGTTCTCTAATCAGAGTTTATCTTAATCTAGCTTCCAAGGTTTGTACTAAATTTCCCCTGATACCAAGTGTAACGCCCTGACCCCAGTTACCCAGAGTCGGTGCATTATTACATAACATTGGCATGATCACAAAAGATCAAGTCTTGAAAGACCGGTTAGTTTAGTAGTCTTGGAAACACTAAATATATTTATAAGTCTTACATTACATAATAAAGTAAAAAGACTACCACAAAATCTTGTCTTCATATCCCCTCATACTATTCCTACAGGTCATTCATAAATTACTTCTTCACATCTTGGGAAAAATAAAACATTGAAAGGGGTGAGCTCAGATGCTCAGTAAGGATAACAATACAACGGAAAATTTCATAAATAAGAATAAACATTTAAGGAAATGTATAACTAAAACAAAAGCCTTTTAAACTTGAACTTCATCATAATATGGAAAATATAAAATGAAAAAATTCCATTTACTTATTCACATGGATATTCTACTAGTCGAATAATCACATTCAATATCAATAACCACTTTCATAATGATGGAATGAATAATGCCAGACTATCATAACCACATAGTCAAGGCCTTGTGCCAAGACTACAAATAATATTTTGTCAAGACCTTGTGCCAAGACACTAGTTTGTCTCATGAGACCTACCGATGCATCGAGGAGCTATAGCGGCCTCCACCCATCACTTATTAAGTCCAATGCATTCCTCATATGAACAGGTTTAAACATAACATAAATATTCGTATTAAAACTAGCATACGAAATGTCTATACTTTCTCCATAAACCATGAATGGTATAAAAATAACACATCCACGGTAAAACATATCAAAAAACCTTCAATACAATATGGAAGTTTTTTATCATAATAAATAAACTTCAAATAAGCTTAAAATCCATCAAAGGAAGTTGACATAGATGAAATCAAAACTATTTAAGAGAAATATCTCTTTTTTGAAATCATTTAAAAGTCACATAATTATAAAATAAAAAATTTACTTTGAAAATTTACTTATAATCTTGTAAGGGAAGCTTCGATGGTTTTATAACGGCAGAAAATAGCCGCACCCATCGTATAAGTTAAAAAATACATTCTTACCTCAATTCTGTCGAAAAGGTTAAAAAGGACCTTGTTTGGAAAATGACAGAAATATTCCTTTATAGACTTCTTATAAAACGTAAACAAGGGTATAAATGACTTTATACCATAGTCTTTAAAATATTAATAATGATATGAATTACATTTTTAATAAAAATGGATGTGGATGATAAAGAGGTCCCAGTAGATAATTACGTATAAACAACCTCGGATAATGAAGAGATTGTGAAATAAACCCTTACCTTATACTTTTCCTTGGTTGAGGGTAGTTTAACCTCCTGTATAATGGTGAAATAATTGTTATTAAATTATACAAAAATCATATACATTAACATAATATCATATATGATCTTTTAACATTGATTTGTTAATAATATCACAGTATTATCATCGTTTCGGGTGTTAACTTACTCGTTTTCTTTTATATATTTGGTTACATAAGTTGTGTTTGTTATTGATAGGTTGTATCTTATTCATATCCAGAATGATATAAAGTTATTAAACATTACTTTTAATAATCAAATGAGAATTATTATTGAATGGATATGATGGGGAATGAATCTCATCGTATTTGTGGAGACGGTAGTCCGTACGTACGCATGGGCGGAAATATAATTCTTTTGATATTAAAATAATATATAATTGGATGGTATATCATAAATACAGAATCATTATCATGTAATATTTATTATTTACATGAATTACACATCATTATTATACCCATTAAAATAATAATATATTGAATAACAATTTCACCACGAGGTGGAGACGGTATGTCGTACGTACGCACGTATGGTGACATGCCATTAAAAGGATAAATAGAATACTGAATATGGTTGTACCATATTTATAATAACATCACAGTATATATAAGATACTGGAGTTATTATTTTAGAATGTAAATAACAAAGAAATAAGAAGTTGAAGAAAAAAGGAACTTGAAAGAGGGTGGTGAAAACATTACCTCTTCTTTGGGTTCTTCCTTTTGATTTGATCAAAAGGGATCCTTAGGTTGGCTTTATAATTAAAGGAAGGCCTCTAGGATTAAGGGAGGATATTTGAGATGGTATTTGGGTAGAGTTTGGCCGAGAAAAAAGTCTATGAAGGTGTGAAATTGAGAGAAGGGGGAGTGCCCTTTTATAAGAGGGGTGAGGGGAACCTTTGGAAAAGCTAGAAAAATTATTTTATAATAAATTCATATTCGGTTTCTAATGGCTCAAAAGTATATTATTTAAAGTTTAAGGTAGGGATAGGTCGAAAACCACTCAACCAATAGGTTTTAGACAGGTTTGCATCACTTTATTAACCTTATCTTTTAGTTTTAACTCTTTGTTAATTAGTTTGACACTTACCATGTCTCTTTGTATTTTTATATTATATAGTCAATAAACTTACTATAAACTTCCAAGAGACCCCCAAGTGGTCCATTAATGATACACATATAATTATTTAAGTATATTGGACTAACCTTAAATTTTTAGGAATAGAATATAAATTAATAATATAATATTTGTTTTAAAAACTCTTTTATGTCAATTTTGACACTATTGGGTATTTTGCTTTTGATAATTTCATAACAACATTATTAATTCAAAGAAAATTTATATAGTAAGTACTAATATGTCATATTAACCTATATAATTAGTGGAATTCATAAAAAGTCTCAAATCACATTTATTTTGATATTTATAATATCAATTATTTTAATATTTCATTAATTAGGTAATTACTTCATCACCATTGTGTCATAAATAAATTAAATTATTTAGTGTCAAAAAATTATAAATAAAATACCATTATTTTTTAAATCTTTTTAGATTTCTAATTAATATTTATAATATAATTTATCTTATGTATAACCCGACATTAAAAATGTTTTAGTTATTAAACATTGATTTTAACTCTTTTAACTCTTCTTTGAATTAAATAATAATAAATGTCCTAATCTAATCCAAGTAGACCTAAATGATAATATTTTATTCCAAAGGTTGTTTTTGGTCGAGTTAAAATTGTCCAATAGAATTAGTACATGTGTTAGGGTAATATTAATATCATTTTTACCATTAATTACCCTATTTACTTTTAACTGTGTTAAATAAAAGTAAAAAGTTACTATTCACCAAAAATTATTTTTATCTTATTGAACCACATTTTACTCCTTGATATTAACCGTGTCTCTCAGATTTTTGAAATTCTACTCACAGAACTGGTAAAATTAAGTTTTATGAGAATTCCCAAATTCTCCTAGGAGGTGGGTAAAAGATGGTGAAAATTTCCATAAAATTTTTATATATCTAAAATTATTCTAAACTAACTCCAATGAATTACATTGAAAATATATAGGTATTATGTATCTATTTTGACCTTAATTAAATTTAAATAAAATAAATAATTATTTAAATAAAAATTCGGTTTTAAACTATAACTTAGTGTATTTTTCATTATTCATCAAAATTTGAATGTTTTCAAAAAAATACCAAAAATTCAACCTAAGATAATTTTGATATTCGGAATCCAAAAATGAAGTCAATTTTGAAAGATAAAATTTATAAAAGTTCAAAAATTGGGTATTACTATTCATAACGGCTAGTTTGATTGGTTGCGGTGTGTGTTAGAACTCGAAGTTGCGTACAACACACGCTACTGTATTATTCAAAGGGAAACGTATCGTGGAAGCATGGGGTGTTACAGTCAATTTTGAATTTTAATTTTCAAATTCATTGACTAGGATATACAAAATTTAATTATATAATTGAAATAAAAATATATATATCATATAATAATTCCAACTTAATTTTTTTTCAAAAGTGTTGATTGAAATCATTCAAAATTATTTGCACAATTAAAGTAAAAAAACTAGGTTTATTATGTTGTTAAACGTATTGTATAACGCATAAAAATGACCCAAAAATAATCCAAAACCCATATAATAGAGAAATTTAGAACATTAACATTATTTTATTATTATTTTCCTATTATTGTATTATTTTTGTAGGTAAAAATGGGGGTACACAAAAACTCTTCTCAAAACAATTACAAGTGTTCCACTCACATAACCTATTAAAGGCCACCCCATCTTCTATTCTATTTAGTCCTTAAAACCCTTTTGGATCAGTATTTACCTGCCCAACTAAAATCACAAATTATTTCCTCTCGTATTATAAGGATTTTTTTTGTATATAATTCAAACCAGGTAATGCTTTTGGAGAAAACCAAAAGAAGTTGTCCAATGGAAGGTAATGTTCTTGAATGAGTGTTTTCATTTTGATTCTTCCTACAACTCCATATATTTTTATTATTTCATGATTATATAATAAAATTATTATTTTCCATATAATTATATTATTTGTTTCATGTTAATTACCTATATCAATATAATCTTACTGAAAATAAAAATGATAATGTCACTAGTGTGTATGGAGGTCTACCACCTCACGAAACTGATTTGAGTCATTTTTTCATCAACAACTTTTATGGTTGGGTATAATGATGGAAATAATATATTTAAATTATATTTTTAAAATAAAAATAATTAATCTAAAATAATATATTTTATAACTTCTTACATTCCAACCCGATGGAAAAAAATAATGTTTCTCATTTATAATGTGACCAACGGCATCGTGAACCGATATGATGTGTTTTTCATTTCTGTTTATTTGAATGGTAGTAAGTATAAATAAAATGAATATATATGATATATATATATATATGATATATATTAAATCATAATGATTATTCATTGGTGATTTTTTATCTAACATTCTTATGTTTCGTCCATCAAAAAAATTAGAAACAATATTCATGTGTACATATAGGCTACCATCTCTCTGAAAGGTGTATTATATTTTGTTATCTATGACATTTTATATGACTCAAATTATTTATATAATTGATATATATATATATATATATTATTTATATTGCGACTTAAAATATATAAATTATGTAAATGATTCCTTACATTAATTAAAAAATAGACATGAGAAAACATGACAGTTAACACATGAAATAGTAGTAATAATAAAATATTATTAATGAATATGTGATAATAGATAAAAACGACAATATATGATATTATATTTATTTATATTATTCATTTATAAATTTATAATTATATTATATTTATTGTATAGGATATTTGACTATGTTTTAAGGAAGTATAGACTTATGGTATGGGATTTCTCTCTCACTCTTATTTACATTGAGACAATATCATATTCACCATGTGATTATATTAGTCAGTAGTTATACTTCCAATGATTTTATTTTATGATGATTATAATATAAAGTAATATTATTTACATTTCAATTTAAGTATCTCTCATTTGTGGGGTTTAGTGTTCAAAATTTACCAATGTGGTAAGGGATTTCTATATCACATTAATTTTATGTTATAAACAAGCCCTTTTCACCATGTATTCCAACAATGTGGTGTATATAATTCTCAGGTATTTATTTTATATTGATTCTAATGTAAATTATTTTAATATAAATATCCCTTTTTTATCTAACTTTTATGGGTTTCATTGTTAAAATATCACCAAATAGGTATGAGATTCATGCATCAATATGTCTTCTTTGAGATATAAGCTATTTTATTCACCTGCATCATTTTATGATGTGTTTATATGGAAAATTTTAAAAAAAAAATATTTTAATTATTTTAATTTTATTATATTTTATATTTATGTTATTCTTTCATGGGGAATACAATCTAGATAATTCCAAAATAGTGAGGTTTTTATGACACAATCTCATTTTTTATCTAGTATGTGTATGATTATGCATCAAATTATTAAATATTATGATCTATATATTAATAGTTTTCATGAATTTTCATATACTATTGTTATTCAGGATATTTTCAAGTAATATTACCATCTTCAACTATTTGGTACTTCAAAACTTTTAAAAATATTTTTAAGTAAATCTTCTTTTATCTCTCTCTTAATTCAAAAATAAATTTTCTTCCAAAACTATAAGGCCCCGGCCTTAAACCTTACTTAAAATTGAATTAAATGAATAATTCACATTGAGGATCTTTTCAGGTTTAGAGTTTTAGAGAATTAGGACATAACTATTACATCTCAAAAGATTACAAAGTAGTCTCTTCTACTAAATTTCCATAAAATAAAAAAAACTCTTAAAAAGAAACATGTCTAGTTTCATGTTTTAGGTATCATGACTTTCCCTTGATCCCATCCTTGACCCTATTCCACGCTAAGTCCTGTGAAAAACATTTCAAAAACATGGGATGAGCATAAAAACTCAGTAAGGGATACACAAAGAATAAAAATTGTTAGTTTATCAAAACAAAAAGTAAACCATGTATACTTTATCAAGGTAATACTATTCACCTTTATGAAGTAGTAAAAACTCTTCACTGAATAAAATATCATTACTTACCTTTTTGTAACCAAAGGATTACCATAAAACCCATATAAAGAACACATAACATATATAATGGTAACTTGGGACATAAACATACTTAAGTGGAATAACCATACGGTCGACTCCCACACATATCACTTAATGGAATATCCATACGGCCAATTTCCATACATACTTAATGGAATAGCCATACGGCCAACTTCCATACCCAATGCATTGGAGGTTATAACGTAACCACGCATCCTGGTATTCACGGCACCACCCGTCATATGGTTTATAACGTAACCACCCATTAAAATGTCCAAGTACCAATATAAAATCATAAAACATAAAACCAATATAAAGGAATGATAACATTTCCACATTTCAATCACAATATATCATAAATATATTGACATAATAGAATCCTTTTTCAAAACCATTTTCAATACCAAAATACATAAAAGAGTATATGGTATTTATTTTATTCTAAAAAACATTACGGCTTGTTGAGAAAGCCAAAGGCCAAATAATACTCGCGGCGGCGGAAAAGGTCGTTGTCGCCGCGTACGTTAAAAGAAACATTCCTTATTGTCGTTTTGTAAAACGCTTCGTTGAAAAAGATTCCTTTTGTATAAAAGTAAAAGTCAAAGGGGTTCATACACCATATAAAAGAAAGTTGTGTATAAAACGAAATATGCCTCAATGAAAGGAGATTGAGACGAAGTCCCTTACAAAGACGGTATCCTTGGTTTAAAGATAAAACAATTACATAATTATGTGTGACAAATGAATACACCAAATATAAGTGGATATTAAGTGTAAAATAATCAAAGGTCATTCACACATATTCAAAGGATGACATATTCAATAACAACATGTTGAACCCAAAGAAATCGAAATTGGGTTAAGAAGTTCTCTTGACAGCCTAACGGCGTCACATCAAAATGAGTTGATGAGAGATTAAAAAAAGGGTATCTCATCACTTGGACATAAAATTTACATCAATAAGGATATATGAGAACATATCCCAACATAAAAAATATGTAAATTAAAAGACCCAACAAAATAAGTCTTTTAAAAAGAGGAGGGTGAAAGGTTCCCTTACCGACTTGGGTAACTTTCGAAAAGTACACCCCATTGAAGAAGTGTCATAAAATGAATATGTAAATACCCATAAATGGAATTATATTACAAAAGGAGTCTAATAGTGGGCAGTACATAAACCACTCAATGGAAATTGTGGCAAATGTATCATAAATCTCACGGGAATAAAAGTGAGATGAAAAATCTCTTATGAAAACTCGGCAGCCTAACGGCGCCACTTAAAACTTCCAAAATGGATTGATGAGAGTAAATAGGGTCTCTCATCACATAAACATACTGTTTACAGAATGAGGAATATAAAAGAACATCCCCCAACATAACAAATAAGAGCTTAAAAGAAGTGACATAAAGGAGAGTACTTTAAAAGAAATAGAGAGGTTAGATCTCTTATGAAAATTCGGCAGCCTATCGGCGCCACTCAAAACTTCCAAAATGGATTGATGAGAGAGAATAGGTTCTCTAATAACATGAACATAAAAATTACAGTAATACTAATATAAAAGAACATCCCAATAACAATAAAGATGAGCTTTAAAAGGAATGACATAAAAGTGTGTACTTAAAAAGAAAGAGAGGAGTAGGATCCCTTACCTCGGGTCCGACTTGACTCGATCGTTCTTTAACGTCCTGAATAATAAACTTGAGTTAATTTCAATTTTCATAAGAACCTTTTTCATGTTCATTATTCCTTTTATATCACTTATTTCCATGTTATAAACATTATGTAATCATTTAAGTTAATAATGTTTGTTTTGTCGATATTTGGTTCTTAAGTCGAAAGTGGACTTCTTACAATTACATGTTGTTCGTGTGGTCAAAGGTTCTTTATATCCAGAATGACATTCCTGATTTGGATATCATATATATAATTTATATCCAGAATATACATGTATTTATAATATTACATAATCATTTAGAGGTAAGAAATGAAATGCACCATTCATGGAGACGGTAAGTCGTACGTACGCATGAACGCTACTTTCATTTCTCTATCATATTAATGGAATTAAAATTAAATGAGAGGTATGTATATTTTAATTCCAGAATTATATTCATCATTTAGATGTATCATTCATTATATATATCCATTATATACATATACTTTTAATAGTACATTACATTTGGGAATAAGAAATGAAATGCACCGTTCATGGAGACGGTAAGCCGTATGTACGCATGAACGCTACTTTCATTTCTATCTCATACTTTAATTGAAAGAAATAATAATGATATAGAGGTATATTATAATTCCAGTATAACATCATCTATAATAACTTTAAATCCATCCTTTACACGTCCCACATATGGCATTAACGAATCACATCACTTTGAGGGGGCGGTAGTCCGCACTTCCTAAAATGAAGATATCGCGTATACCCATAATGGAAGCCATAAAGGTAAGACAAAAATGAAAAATACATAAGCATAAGTAAAACATAAACATATTATATATCATATATAAAAATAGTGACATCATAATGGCCACCTTTGAAGGTGTTAAATGAGTATTGAACAATCATCGTTTCGGGATGCACAATTTCTCCATCCACGGAAACCGTATGTTCTTTAACCATTTGATGTAGTTGTGTGAGAGTTTAGCTCGAATAAATCATATAACTAAATCCTAGTATATTGAAGATACTGTTGTTGTTACAAAAGAAATAAATAAAAAGAGTTTAGGGGGTTGGAGAAGCAAAATAAAACAAATGAACATGAGAGAATGAATTACCTTTGAAAGTGTAACTCCTTTTGATTTGAGCCTAAAGGATTCCTTTGAAAGGATTCTTCACAAAGGGAATCCTCTAGGATGAGGAGAGGGATGTGTAGAGAGTAAATGGGTAGGGGTTGGCCGAGCCAAAGGCTTGAGGAGTGTGTGAAATGAGGTAGAGGTGGGGGCCTTTTATAGGAGGAGAGGAGGGGCACTTTTAGAAAGTAAAGAAATATTACTTTATTTGAAAATGTGTTTCGGTTTTAAAAGGTCCCACATTGATATAATTCGTGTATAAGGTGATAAGGGTTCGAAATCCACCCATCCAATAAGTTTTGGACATGTGTAGTTCATAGATTTTACATTATCTTTCCATTTTATTTAAATCGTCAAATAATGATGTCATCGCTGCATCATTATTATGTCATAAATAATTTAATTTTTTTAATGTCTAAAAATTATAAAACAAAATAATATGATGTAGGAAATCTATGTATCTTTCCAATTACTATTTATAATCAAAATTTGGATGTGTATAACCCCACTTAAAAATTCTTTTAGTAAAACAATTTATGTTAGTGTCATTTTCACTTCAACATTAAATAAAAATATATTAATGTCATTTTCCAACTAAAGTGGCTCCATGGGGTCCCCAAGTTGGCCCATGGCTTGTCTTGGTCGGCCATGACTCACCCAATAGGTGTAGGACAAGTGTCATGGTGTTTTCACATTTTTATAATATCATTTTTACATTAAATTACACTTATTACCTCTAATCGCGATTAAAAACTTAATAAGTTACTATTCACCAAAAAATTATTTTAATCTCATTGAACCACCTTTTACATACTAATGAAAACCATGTATGTCAGATTTTCAAAATTCAATACACATTAGTGGTAAACTTTCATTTAACTGAAAAATCAGTTTGCTTGATTACCACTTAGTGGTTTCACTATTCATCAAAAATTGAAGTTTTTCAGAAAATTACCAAAAATTCACCCTAAGATATATTTGATATTAAAAATTCAAAAATGAAGTCTATTTTAAAAAATTAAAAACATATAAGTCACATTAATTAATTTAATAATTAATTCCCGCTATCAGAGCAAATAGCGTGTTTTTATGAAACAATAAGTATCAAAAGATTGATACTAGTTTAAGTCCGATTTCAAAGTAAAATTAATTCCAACGACCACTATTGGATTTAATGGTAAAAATATTTTCTAATTTCACTTTAAAAACAATTCAAAAGATAATCTAATAATATAAATAAATTTGATTAAAAAGTGGTTTTGAATTAAAATACAACATTTTACACTATTCATAAAAAAAATGAACTTTATCAGAAAGGTACCAAAAATTTACACAAAGCAAATTTTGATGTTCCAATTCTAAAGAAGAGTTTTATTTGGTCCAAAATAATGTATATGAGTGATCAAAACTATATTTAATGACAATTCTCCATCAAAAGGTGATAAGTGAACCTTTAGTGAAAATTAGGGTATTAAAGCCGAAAATTGAATTCTTTCTGTATTTTAAGCCATTATCTTTTATTGGATAAATGTAAAAACATATATAATCATATTTTATTTAGATTCTATCCATTCCCTCCAATACAACAGCTACATGTTAACTACCATTTAAAATAATATTATTTTATTATTAGAGTGCAACGTAAGATTCCCAAGAAACTCGTTGTTGCGTATTGGGTACGCCATCGAGCATAGCGTCCCCTTTAAAGTCATTTCAATATTTTATTCACAAATATGGATAAATATCAAATGTCATATTCTTTATTTACCTGGGGTGTTACATCCTTCCCCCCTTTTGGGAATTTCTTCCTCGCAATTTTTAAAATTGAGCTTGGAAACATCCTTGAACGTCCCACATCGGAACAAGAGTCGGTAAAACAATCACTTTAAAATAAAGGAAGATAAGTATAGAGGTCACCCTAGTTAACCCATACTAGGATTCCATGTAGGAAAACATGGACATGGAGGAGAAAACATAGGGTCATGTTCTGATGGAGAGTGATAAAAAACATGTTTAGGATAAAGTTAACAATAAGAAAATCACAAACTTGTGATGGATTAAACGGTGTTGGGTTCCCCAGTAGGAAAAGTTAATAGACAACATTTTTGTTTTAAGTTACTTTTTATTGAGGAATTTATTCATAAGGAAACATAATCACTTATCATGTTGACTCTCAACTTTTATTAGATTCCTTACACAAACTCATATTTTCTCCAAAAGGCGAGTATTTAGGAAGACTTGTTCAAATTAAGAGTAATATAATCAACTTCTAGAGAATTACCTAACCCAAAAAAAGAGAACTATATACTTCTCATGTCTTTAGACTTTAACCAAAACCAAAACCCAAAAGATTAGTACAAGATCAGATAACCCAGAAAAGGATAACCCATTAAAAAGAAAATCTATTCTTAATCTCCAAAATTTGTCCAACAAAATCCAAAGTTCAACGAGGACCATTCTATAATCAATTTGTCCATAAAATTCTTCAAAGTAAACCAAACTAAGATTGAAACCCAAATATTTGAAGGATTTAGTCACATAGTCTTCCAAGTTAAATCGTAACATTTATCTCCAAACAACATCAGTTGCTCCTAAAGTCTCGTATTGAAAAGTAATTAACCTAATCACATATCCTCCATGATAGGTTAATCATTTTCATAAATAACACAAAATAAAATTACTCTTAATTCATAAAATCATATAACTAGAAAGAATCGGTCAAACTAACCAGGGACTTCACGTAGTCCAGTGGTAGGTGATAAATACCAGTCGCACTTTGGTTGTGGGTTCGATTCCCGCAGCTTTGTCCGACGCGACGGGATGTCACGCGGTCTGAGTGTTGTCCTTTTTCCAAAACTATATAATTCTTAAAACATTCCCCAAAATGAGATAAAATCTTCAAAAATAATCATAACATATTTTAACCTCATGTTTATCTCATTCCTTTCATTTTCCATCATATCATAGAGTAACCCATAATTACCTAAAAAGTAAGGATCATATAAACCCAAATGGTTCTTTATAACTATGTCCACAAATGAAGAGATAACTATTCCTTGAATAAAATTTCATATATTAAACATCAGGGTTACACATAATATAAAAATTCTTCTAATGTAACCCCATCATCAAAAGAGACTTAATACTCTTAAGAATTTCACCATAACTCTTGAAGCCCTTATATGTTGACATCTTACTCATTCAACATTCTTCATGATCCATTAACCATTCCTTTCCAACTTATTCCGAAATACCTCTTTCCTACAAACAAAATCATGAATCATATCCTAAGATTCCAAAATAGGAAAACAATAGTCATGAAATAATACATACCTTTGATTGGTCATTGTCAGTTTCTTCATCCTCAATCGGAATGGCATTAGGTATTGGTAAACGAGTATTTGTATGATCTTGGTGATCCCATTCATGAAACTTCTTCATAGGACATGTGTTTGCATAATGACCATGCACACCACATTTAAAACATTCAATTGATCCCTCAGAAAGAACTTCTTTCCCTTTCCTCGAGTCAACTGGATGCTTCCTTTTTCCATGGCAGGTTCTTGCTTTATGACCTTCATTTCCACATCTATAGCATATTTCTGTCCCTTTGAAATATTTTCCTAGGTGTTTCTTTCCACATCTTTGACACATAGGTTTTTGAACACACTTACCTTTATGTTTATTACCTGTACTTCCGTAGGGATTTTTTTCTTGCAAATATGATGCCTTAGAGAAATCTCCAAGGTTTAGGTGGTCAATCATGACTCCAGATAGTTAGTAGAGGATATACAAAAGAGTTCTCATTACAGCCCCCATATCATTCAGTTGCTCGCTCAGAAAACTGTCACAATTTCCTTCACATCCACCGTTACCTTGGTGCCTGCTAGATCCCGCCATTTACTAAAACCAAAAAGGGTCAGTGTGAGTATAACAACAAAACCATCACGTACTAATGAGGAAGATAAACACTAATATATTCTTACTCATTCACTTTATCTAAAACTAGGACTCTGTCTGAAATCCTAACCATTATGGTAATGTCACTTATGCTTAAAGAATACCCTAACCTCTAAAGTTATCTAAACCGACCTCTGATACCAACTATAAGGCTTCAGCCTTAAACCTTACTTAAAATTGAATTAAATGAATAATTCACATTGAGGATCTTTTCAGGTTTAGAGTTTTAGAGAATTAGGACATAACTATTACATCTCAAAAGATTACAAAGTAGTCTCTTCTACTAAATTTCCATAAAATAAAAAAAACTCTTAAAAAGAAAATGTCTAGTTTCATGTTTTAGGTAGCATGACTTTCCCTTGATCCCATCCTTGACCCTATTCCATGATAAGTCCTGTGAAAAACATTTCAAAAATTGGGATGAGCATAAAAACTCAGTAAGGGATACACAAAGAATAAAAACTGTTAGTTTATCAAAACAAAAAGTAAACCATGTATACTTTATCAAGGTAATACTTTTCACCTTTATGAAGTAGTAAAAACTCTTCACTGAATAAAATATCATTACTTACCTTTTTGTAACCAAAGGATTACCATAAAACCCATATAAAGAACACATTTCATATATAATGGTAACTTGGGACATAAACATACTTAAGTGGAATAACCATACGGTCGACTCCCACCCATATCACTTAATGGAATAGCCTTACGGCCAATTTCCATACATACTTAATGGAATAGCCATACGGCCAACTTCCATACCCAATGCATTGGAGGTTATAACGTAACCACCCGTCCTGGTATTCACGGCACCACCCGTCATGTGGTTTATAACGTAACCACCCGTTAAAATGTCCAAGTACCAATATAAAATCAAAAAACATAAAACCAATATAAAGGAATGATAACATTTCCACATTTCAATCACAATATATCATAAATATATTGACATAATAGAATCCTTTTTCAAAACCATTTTCAATACCAAAATACATAAAAGAGTATATGGTATTTATTTTATTCTAAAAACATTACGGCTTGTTGAGAAATCCAAAGACCAAATAATACTCGCGGCGGCGGAAAAGGTCGTTGTCGCCGCGTACGTTAAAAGAAACATTCCTTATTGTCGTTTTGTAAAACGCTTCGTAGAAAAAGATTCCTTTTGTATAAAATTAAAAGTCAAAGGGGTTTATACACCGTATAAAAGAAAGTTGTGTATAAAATGAAATATGCCTCAATGAAAGGAGATTGAGACGAAGTCCCTTACAAAGACGGTATCCTTAGTTTAAAGATAAATCAATTACATAATTATGTGTGACAAATGAATACACCAAATATAAGTGGATATTAAGTGTAAAATAATCAAAGTTCATTCACACATATTCAAAGGATGACATATTCAATAACAACATGTTGAACCCAAAGAAATCGAAATTGGGTTAAGAAGTTCCCTTGACAGCCTAACGGCGTCACATCAAAATGAGTTGATGAGAGATTAAAAAAAAGGGTATCTCATCACTTGGACATAAAATTTACATCAATAAGGATATATGAGAACATATCCCAACATAACAAATATGTAAATTAAAAGACCCAACAAAAGAAGTCTTTTAAAAATAGGAGGGTGAAAGGTTCCCTTACCGACTTGGGTAACTTTCGAAAAGTACACCCCATTGAAGAAGTGTCATAAAATGAATATGTAAATACCCATAAATGGAATTATATTACAAAAGGAGTGTAATAGTGTGAATTACATAAACCACTCAATGGAAATTGTGGCAAATGTAGCATAAATCTCACGGGAATAAAAGTGAGATGAAAAATCTCTTATGAAAACTCGGCAGCCTAACGGCGCCACTTAAAACATCCAAAATGGATTGATGAGAGGAAATAGGGTCTCTCATCACATCAACATACTGTTTACAGAATGAGGAATATAAAAGAACATCCCCCAACATAACAAATAGGAGCTTAAAAAAAGTTACATAAAGGATAGTACTTTAAAAGAAAGAGAGAGGTTAGATCTCTTACGAAAATTCGGCAGCCTATCGGCGCCACTCAAAACTTCCAAAATGGATTGATGAGAGAGAATAGGTTCTCTCATCACATGAACATAAAAATTACAGTAAGATTAATATAAAAGAACATCCCAATAACAATAAAGATGAGCTTTAAAAGGAATGACATAAAAGTGTGTACTTAAAAAGAAAGAGAGGAGTAGGATCCCTTACCTCGGGTCCGACTTGACTCGATCGTTCTTTAACGTCCTGAATAATAAACTTGAGTTAATTTCTATTTGCTTAAGAACCTTTTTCATGTTCATTATTCCTTTTATATCACTTATTTCCATGTTATAAACATTATGTAATCATTTAAGTTAATAATGTTTGTTTTATCGATATTTGGTTCTTAAGTCGAAAGTGGACTTCTTACAATTACATGTTGTTCGTGTGGTCAAAGGTTCTTTATATCCAGAATGACATTCCTGATTTTCATATCATATATATAATTTATATCAATCATATACATGTATTTATAATATTACATAATCATTTAGAGGTAAGAAATGAAATGCACCATTCATGGAGACGGTAAGCCGTACGTACGCATGAACGCTACTTTCATTTCTTTCTCATTTTAATGGAATTAAAATTAAATGAGAGGTATGTATATTTTAATTCCAGAATTATATTCATCATTTAGATGTATCATTCATTATATATATCCATTATATACATATACTTTTAATAGTACATTACATTTGGGGATAATAAATGAAATGCACCGTTCATGGAGACGATAAGCCGTACGTACGCATGAACGCTACTTTCATTTCTATCTCATACTTTAATTGAAAGAAATAATAATGATATAGAGGTATATTATAATTCCAGTATAACATAATATATAATAACTTGAAATCTATCCTTTACACGTCCCACATATGGCATTAACGAATCACATCACTTTGAGGGGGTGGTAGTCCGCACTTCCTAAAATGAAGATATCGCGTATACCCATAATGGAAGCCATAAAGGTAAGACACAAATGAAAAATACAGAAGAATAAGTAAAACATAAAAATATTATATATCATATATAAAAATAGTGACATCATAATGTCCAACTTTGAAGGTGTTAAATGGGTATTGAACAATCATCGTTTCGGGATGCACAGTTTCTCCATCCACAGAAACCGTATGTTCTTTAACCATTTGATGTAGTTGTGTGAGAGTGTAGCTCGAATAAATCATATAACAACATCCTAGTATATTGAAGATACTGGTGTTGTTACAAAAGAAATAAATAAAAAGAGTTTAGGTGGTTGGAGAAGCAAAATAAAACAAATGAACATGAGAGAATGAATTACCTTTAAAAGTGTAACTCCTTTTGATTTGAGCCAAAAGGCTTCCTTTGAAAGGGTTCTGCCCAAAGTGAATCCTCTAGGATGAGGAGAGGGATGTGGAGAGAGTAAATGGGCATGGGTTGGCCGATCCAAAGGCTTGAGGAGTGTGTGAAATGAGGTAGAGGTGGGGGCCTTTTATAAGAGGAGAGGAGGGGCACTTTTGGAATGTAAAGAAATATTACTTTATTTGAAAATGTGTTTCGGTTTTAAAAGGTCCCAAATTGATATAATTCGTGGATAAGGTGATAAGGGTTCTAAATCCACCCATAAAATAAGTTTTGGACATGTTTAGTTCATATATTTTACATTATCTTTCCAATTTATTTAAATCGTCAAATAATGATGTCATCGTTGCATCATTATTATGTCATAAATAATTTAATTTATTTAATGTCTAAAAATTATAAAAAAAATACTATGATGTATGAAATCTTTTTATCTTTCCAATTACTATTTATAATCAAAATTTGGACTTGTATAACCCCACTTAAAAATTAGTTTAGTAAAAAAATTTAGGTTAGTGTCATTTTCACTTTAACATTAAATAAAAATATATTAATGTCATTTTCCAACTAAAGTGGCTCCATGGGGTCCCCAAGTTGGCCCATGGCTTGTCTTGGTCGGCTATGACTCACCCAATAGGTGTAGGACAAGTTTCATGGTGTTTTCACATTTTTATAATATCATTTTTACATTAAATTACACTAATTACCTCTAATCGCGATTAAAAACTTAATAAGTTACTATTCACCAAAAAATTATTTTAATCTCATTGAACCAAATTTTACATACTAATGACAACCATGTATGTCGGATTTTCAAAATTCAATACACATTAGTGGTAAACTTTCATTTAACAAAAAAATCAGTTTGCTTGATTACCACTTAGTGGTTTCACTATTCATCAAAAATTGAAGTTTTTCAGAAAATTACCAAAAATTCACCCTAAGCTATATTTGATATTAAGAATTCAAAAATGAAGTCTATTTTACAAAATTCAAAACATATAAGTCACATTAATTAATTTAATAATTAATTCCCGCTGTCAGAGCAAATAGCGTGTTTTTATGAAACAATAAGTATCAAAAGATTGACACTAGTCTAAGTCCGATTTCAAAGTAAAATTAATTCCAACGACCACTATTGGATTTAATGGTAAAAATATTTTCTAATTTCACTTTAAAAACAATTCAAAAGATAATCTAATAATATAAATAAATTATATTAAAAAGAGGATTTGAATTAAAATACAACATTTTACACTATTCATAAAAAAATGAACTTTATCAGAAAGGTACCAAAAAATTACACAAAGTAAATTTTGATGTTCCAATTCTAAAGAAGAGTTTTATTTGGTACAAAATAATGTATAAGAGTGATCAAAACTATATTTAATGACAATTCGCCATCAAAAGGTGATAAGTGAACCTTTAGTGAAAATTAGGGTATAAAAGCCGAAAATTGAATTCTTTCCGTATTTTAAGCCATTATCTTTTATTGGATAAATGTAAAAACATTTAAAAAAATATATAATCATATTTTATTTATTTCTATCCATTCCTGCCAATACAACGGCTACATGTTAACTACCATTTAAAATAATATTATTTTATTATTAGAGTGCAACGTAAGATTCCCAAGAAACTCGTTGTTGCGTATTGGGTACGCCATCGAGCATAGCGTCCCCTTTAAAGTCATTTCAATATTTTATTCAAAAATATGGATAAATATGAAATGTCATATTCTTTATTTACCTGGGGTGTTACAAAAACATTGATTTCAAGAAAAAAAATCATGAATTTTTCTAATGGTATTGTGAATATTTATATGAAGAAAAATTATTTTGAAAAGGTTTTCTAATTGTATTTTTTCTTCAATTATTATTTTCAAATAAAAGTATTTTGAAAAGGATTTATGTTTTACAAAGTGTTTTAAATTATATTTAAAACATGTTTTGAAAGAATAGGACATTTAAAAGGTTTTTTGTTTTAGTTTTTTTTATTTTATACTAGAAAGGATATTTAACTCATAAAATTATTTGAATGATTTTTAAATATTCCTTTTTAATTTTCAAATTTTATTTTCAAATAAACTTTTTCCCATAATATTTTATTAATTTCATGTTCTATCAAATTTATTTTTTGTGAAACGTTATTTTCCTCAATAAATTTTCAATCTAATCATTAAAAATAATTTCCAATCTAAAATTACATCCTCTGAAGTTACTCAGGAATTACAAGGGATATGATCCATGGATACCATTATTATTATTTCTTATATTTTTTTATAATGATAGTATTTTTGTTAAACATATTTATTTTCCATGTGTTATACAATGATGAAATTATTAAGAAACTCATTCCCATCCACGAGTTATGTTATGATGAAATTTTTATGAAAAACATTTCATTTCATGTGTTATGATATGATTAATGTTTTGTGATATTTTGGAACAAATATGTATTATATTAATTATGTCATAGGTGGGACATGTATCTACCTCCAATACATTGTGTTAAGATGGTTAACTCGTGAGTTTATTATTTTATGCATGATCCTGATTTCATGTTCACAATGTTATATATAAACCTACTTAAATGCCCAAAAGTTTATGTATGAACCTAATTTTATATTCACAATGTTATACATGGACCCAATTTCTTTTCCATAATGTTATTTGTGGACTGGAATTCATGTTAACAATGTTATTTGTAAACCTACATTCATGTCTACAATGTTATGTGTGGGACTTATATCATGTCCATAATTTTATGCATAGACTTGATCTCATGTACATAATGTTATGTGTGGACCTACGTACATGTCCATAATGTTATATGTGAACCTTATTTCATGTTCTCAATTTTTTAAATAGACCTAATTTCATGTCCATAATTTTATTCAAGGGTCTGATTTCATGTAATCACATTAATGAGTGAACATGTTATAGTATATGATTGTTCACAATGTTATAATATTGTTTTTTCGATAATTACACAACTCATGTTTGTTATGCCCTCATGATTTATTCTCATTATTTCAATTATGATTCATTTCTTTTAAAAACCCAATATTTATGCCATGTCTCAATATTATGATATTTTATATGCATGGTGAGAGTTTCATATGTTGTTATCATGTTCTCATACCATTATAATCATGTTATTCATATATGATCATTGTTAGAATCTATTGTATGCTTAACATTAATGATCATCTGAGCTCACCCTTTCTTTTATTTCCTTTCCCCATGATTCCAAGATGTTCTTTATAACTGGTATGCATAGATATGTTAAATTTGATAATGGTTTTATAAAATAAAATTCAATGTTATATGTTATTTTTTTCAAATTTAAAATATATTCATGTTTTTATATAGTTTACAAAGACTACTTAATTGTTACATATATCGGGATGGGATATATTGTATCTAGTTACAATGTAATAAATTAATCCTAGGCTACATGATATTGGGGTTTGGGACTTTATGTCACCAAAAATAATTTATGAATAGTGATGTACATTCATATATGATCAATATTCTGCTGGGCCAATCACATATTCATATTTTTAAATTGAAGAAAAAAACCAAATCTTTAATAACTCCATGATCCATCACCAAACCTAGACCTACCCTAAATATCCTACCCCATGTATGATAACATTATAGATCATATAATACAATTACATTTTCTAACATGGACCTCTGAAAACTTTATAGATGTTAAGTTACATATGTGTCATGGACGCCTGTGCATGGTGTGAGTATATAACTCAATAGGGAATCACCAATGTGGTCTGATATGTAACTATTAAATGTAGTGTGCATGTATGTGATATGATCAGATAAATATAATAAATAAATAAACTGCAAAAATGTATATAAATAAACATCATTGACCCTCAACACATGGTGAGTCATGGGATTTTCTATACTTGTTAGATATTTTGTCCGTACAAGTTGAAAATTTACAAGGGAATTTTAATTTTGAATTTGGTTAAGGGAACCTTTTGGAAATTGGACTTTAACCCCATAATTTGATGGTTATAGTCCTTAAAATAAATGTTTTTCACATAAATTATGTCTGTATAGTGACAATAATGCTTAAAAATGAACTATAATGAATCTAGTATGGTCAGGGATGGATAAGAGTAGTGTTTCATCCACCAAGAGGCCATCGGCTAGCTGAATGGGGGGTTAAATTTTTCAACTAAATATTTTTCCCATATGGGTTTAAGTGGGAATCCCCTACTTTATTATCCTATATGCGAATGATGGGGAGGGTAGAGGGGGATCGAACCCCCAACCTCCCTGCTTCTCATCCATGCTTGGGTGTGGTGTTCTGAATTATTTTGCTCGCAGATTAAGGTATGGTTCTCCTCCCCTTATATTGTCTATTTATCTCCCCAATCAGATTAATTCTATCTTTTTGGCTAGGGATTCTAAGGAAATTTCCCTACAGAATTGTTTAATCACCAATTTCTAGAGGTTATTTAGATTGATTCACAAAATGGATGTCTCATAATAATGTCAAATTTTCATCATCCTTTTATTTTTTTATGACACCCCATGCTTCAAGTATATTTAAGGATTTTTAATTATGTTTTTTTAAATTTTTTATTGAATCATCATTGGATTTTAGGTTTTTTACTAATGGTGCAGTTGGGGGTACATTGTAGGCCTTTTATTGGTGTTTGGATAAATTTTTTGTGTGATGGGGGAACATTGTGAGTCCAATAAGTATTACTAAATGAAATTAAAATGTATAGTTAGTTAATAAATTATTATTTTGGTTTATTGGGTGTCTTGGAATAAGTTAATACCTCACATGTATGTATATAACAAATTATACATAGATGATGTTGATCGTTCCTAAGAATATCTACCAGCTAAGAAATTCTAACATGATGAAGCTCATAATTTGGTAGGTGGTCCCACATATGTTCCCTAGAGTAATTATTTCCTATGTTACATGGAAATTGGTATGTGGTATCACTACTAAGTGAATTGATCTGGTTAAATTTATAATATATCAAGTGTAAATTAATAATATTATTTTTAATTAAATTAATTGTTCTATGAAATTAATATAGAACAATGGACTCAGATTACCTATCTCAAAAATCAATGGTCGAGCCCCAAGACCTCAATACAGGCCAAACATGGTTTATCCCCACTTTGATGTACATACTACAACCTAAGACACCTCATGTAAATAAGTGGGATGTCTACAATGTGAGCAACATTCACATATTTTGAGGTGTTCAATGACCTTGGGATGATCCACCTATAGATGGGATAAGAATAACCATGTGACAACCTGAAACCCATAGACCCAATGAGATTGCCAAGGGGTGAGGGACCCTTCATTATAGGAATTTCTTTAGTTGGAAAGTCCTTTGGAAATTCTATGAGGTGTTGGTTGTGAAAACTGACCATGTGTGATCTCGTTTGTGGAGGATGGATCAAATATAACTCCCTAGACATTTATGATATGTCTTACCTCTATGAGTGTAATGGAGATGAGTTTCATCTGAATTAAACCATGCAACATAATGACCATCATGGGGTGAGTGATGTCTATGAGATTGGGAAGTCAACGGGGACACCTAAAGGGTTTTTTAGTAGTTAATGACATCATGTGACCTCTGTATGTTCATAATATTGGACTAATCCTGATCAAATTCGTTTTTTTGGGGTAACATCATTTGTGGTTGTCCCGTATAACCCGAATCTACTTAGTAGACTTGTTTGGGATTTGATATTTCATAATGGGAATGGGTGTTCACCCTTCCCTTGTATTCATTCTTTTTTTTATCTTCTATATATTTTCATTTATATGTAATGATATAGGTTTTTACAAGGATTTCTAGGAATCATATTTTGTGAAAAGGGGGTGTATTCCTATTGGAACTATGATTGATCATGGATATATAGTATTTTCTAGGATTCTCATGACACCTACGATATATGGTGGGTATAAGAGTTCTTGAGATACTATGGTTCCATTTAAATGATCTATTCATTGGAATTATGTTTATTCCAAGGTTCACGTGACATTACATGAGCATTATAATTCATATAAATCATCAATTCCACTACTGAAACATTACTGTATAAATTCTTAATATGAATGGGATTCCACCAAGTTAGTGAGGCCTTTCTGAATGCCCACAGTGTATGGGATTCTAAGTTTCATATTATGTGTTGAGTGGGTGAATTTATATGAGAGATCATGTTGATAAATCCTAAGGGATACATAAAAAACCCCTAAATTGATTCCTTGGATACCCCCTAATATTATGTTGAAGCAACATCTTCTGATGGCGGTAGAGGTTCCATGAGTTATAGGATTACCATGAGAGAGGCCTTAGATATGTGAGGGTATTACCATTGTATTTCATAGTGTATCCTTAGTAATAATTCACACTTAAAGTTACATATTTCTTATAAATATGTCCCCCTCTATTGTAATTTGATGTTGTCTTAATAGTGTGGAATTATCAAGTATCTACTGCGGGATTCTACCATTTAACATGAGATGAGTTTGATTTATGGTCTATCCTATGGTTCAACTATTTATATTTAATGGTGGTATGTGCACAGGATCCATGATTATGGATTAGATATCCCCCTTGAGGTGACGTATCATGATCAGATTCATTAATGCACTAGTATAAGAATGCACGGTCAATCTGGGTCATGGATCTAAGAATCGATGATGGTTTTATTTACATTATATAGTCTATAAAATTATCTACATTCTATTTTCTCTATCTAATAATATTACTAGATCATATTTAGTATTTTTTTAATTATTCAATAGATGACAATGGAAGTGACCTATTGAGTTATGTAATTACACAATGCCCATGTCTTCACTACACATGGGTACTCAAGCGGTCTCTATTTGGATGCAGGTATAGGATGGGTTAAGGCCCAGGATAACAAGGTATTGTAGGATATCTCCAGTGACTTAGGTGATTGGAAAAGGTAAATACTACGGATGGAATTACAACCAGTACTCAGACATTCTATAATTTTATTATGTATTCCTGATCATCCCAGTGGGTTATCGGTCCCTATATGAAACATGGTTATTTAAGTCCACTATTTGATGATTTGGATTTACTTGTTTTTGGTTTTATTAATCACTTCTATTTATTTTTATTCAAACTTAGAGGATATATAATGATTTTATTCTATTATTATGTTCTTTTATATGAGGTTATAATATTCTAACAAAAAAACCTTGACCCATGCTATTGATCAGTGGCCTCTAGCATAAGAGGAGGTACTCTTGGGGCTTAGTCTATCTCGATTTTGTAATATTGACTAGTTTTTATGGGGTCTGGGGTTTGAAAAAGTGGCCTTAGATAATTTTCTATTAATTTTTTTTACTATTTTAGGATTTGGTATCCATGAGTTTTAAGAATGTGTTGGATATTATGATGGAATCTAGATTTTTGTGTCATGAACTTCTTATCCAGTGATAATTCCTGGATTCCAGGGATTATATTATTGATTTTGATGTGTGATTTTATAATTATATCAATCACCTCATGTGATTCACATGATGTTCAGTTATGATTGTTTCTTTATTTTTTCACTTGAATGCATGGTGGAGAGGCGTCTCATGCATCATGATCAAGAATGTGGGATATTCTTGACATATATTCATACTAGCGAATGATTTTTATGATTGATGATGAGTATCCAGATTTTTAAGGTTCCAACAACATCTCATATGATATTTTCCCATATAAGAACATGGTGTAATTCTACTAAGCTGAACCAAAATGTCTTTATATTTTCCATTAATTGAAGGTTGTGTGGATCAAAAAATAAGTGGTATTTTGTAATGATGATGATGTATAATATGTTCATAGGAGGTTAAATGACCATACTAGATTGATAGATGCATAAAATTATCTTATTTTTAACCCCATGTGGTTAGATTTATCATCAATTTATTTATTTAAAATGGTATTGAAAGCCTATATAGTGTTTCTTGTATTGCTTGAAATGAAATTCTATATAACCAAACTAGGTGTTATGGATATGTTCAGCATGTGTTACCTATTTGGTGTCATAGTGGGGGACCTGATGGGGGTACCTATTTGATCTTAATTTCTTTTGTATGAAAATTAATTATATATATATATATATATCAGGGACCCAATAAACTAGTTATTATACTATTAAATAGGTAGTAGGAGATGATAGTGCCCCAGAGTGGGTGGTGATCTTGGCATATAAGGCATTTTATCACCCAATGAGAGATCTAGGATAGGGATATTGGATCAGAACAGTATGGTGATAATTAGGAGTGGAGCATAGATGACTTACCATATGATATGAGCCATCTATGAATGTTTCGACACAAGAATGGGGAGACCATAGTGCATGTTTGTTTTGGGCCAATTATTGATTATGGTATATTCTTTTCTTGTAAAATCATTATCATCAGGTTACAATTATAATTATTGACCGAAACTATTAATTTTTCCATCATCCATAATTGTGTAAATAATTTCTTTCCCAATGAAAAGTGGTCAATTTTGGTTTCAAACTGAATGACTCTTAGAGAATCCCATTGTTCGAGAGGATGGGAGGCAAGACTCATCACACATTTTTTAGGTTAATTGTTTCCTTCTCTAATAAACTCTTAATGAATTACTATATGTTCATGAATATCGTCTAAATCATGATACTAGAATAGTTACCATAATAAAATAATTAAAGGATACATTTAAATTTACACAAAATAGGGGGTCTTGTTATTGAATCCGTCTATATGTATATAATGTTCATCATCCATTTACAAATAATGAACATGTGATTTATATGTTGAATCCACTGAACCAAATACTTCAGAATTTGCTTCCACGTAGGGAAGCTATTAATTCACTGAGGAGGGGATTGAGACATTATGAATTTTCCTACATATCCTGGATATTACACGAATCAAAACCCACACTATTCATTAAACCCCATGTAGTTTAACATCATGTGGATAGGACACATATTTGGGTAGTTGGGTGCGGAATATTTTTTCTCAAGTCTCGTCGAGACATCCTACGTATACCAGTTATGGGAGGAATTAGAGTTCTCATAGTTCAATCACGCCCATTGGTTTGGTCTCAAGGTTTACATCCTCATATCAGGGAGGTTTATTTCATACCACTCTTCGTGGATTAGATGATCTGATTTCCCTAGCTGGAGGAGATTCATTATGACAATGATGTGTTCATTTTCCAAATGTATATGTGAGATGTGCTCGGTGCAAGAAACAAGTGTTAGAAAATGACCATCTTCATTGCATGTGGATGTACGGAATATGCACTGGGATATCGCTTGGGGTAAATTAGTATGGAGCTCAATCCTTAGAAATTTGTCTTATGTATCCATATTATGGAAGGGATAACAGTCATCATAGTTCAGTTGTTTGGGGGTTACACACTATTGTTTCCCTTCTTCTTGTAGAGATTTATAGAATAAATGATATAATAATTTTAATTCCCTAATACCATGTGATCTATGACCATTATGAAAAAAAATCATGGAAAATAATCAATGTTGTGTCATGAGTATGTAAGAAAAATGTGCTTGTACTACCCATGGGGTGTTTTAAAGTGGTCTCAGAGACTTCGTAAGGCATATGACATAACCTGATTATTGAAGGATTCAGAGACATCATAGTTCAGTGGGTCTAGGATTATACACCAAGGTTCCCTTATGATCCGAGAATATACATTAAGGATAGACAAGGTGATTAATTATGATGATTCCCTTATCCATGAAAAGGTTTATAATGTATATGATATGATAATTGAAACTCCGTAGGCCCACATGAGAAATGGTTGATGTGGGGAATTAGGGATGGGAAATAATCAGTTTCACAGCTTCTAGATGCAGAACATATGTACAAGGATGGACCTTCAGGGGTCAATAATAGAGCTTGGACCTTAGGATTTCATCAAACATAGCCTCGTTATATGGTGGAGCTATTGTGGGTCTATAATTTTATTCTCTCTGGGTGTTGTGATCTCATTTAACTCTTTTCTAAGTCATATCTTTCTTGATATTCTTCTCATGCATGGCCAAAACATTCTACCTGTATTTGTCTTCATCTGATAGAGAACTGTTTATTAAAGACACTATCTCTGAGATGTTTTCTAATACCACCTATCTGAAACTGGTCATGAATTGGTTTAAGTATTTAATGATGAAGCAATCCTATATATTATGACCCATACATCTATATAAAGGAAAGTAATCAAGATGGTCGGTGAGGTTGACCTCATCTGGTCTCCTGGGATATTGTAGTGTGAGAAGCTTATTGTCCATTGATTCCATGAAGTTAATAAGAACATGCTCATTTTAAAAAGGAAAATTATTTGTCTATTCGTTCCACAAGCCTCGGCCGACCCGAATTGCTCGATGCTTCTGGCCAAGGGTGATTCTATGGTTTTCACTACTCCACATGTGGTGCTGGTGGGTTCAGGTTCTCCCTGGGTACATGGAAGGATGCTGCTACGGGTCTGAGAGTGACATTTGTTTCTTCTTCTTTTCATGGTATTTTCCCTTATTCTATGGTCATGACTCAAGATTTGTATTGGGTTCTCTAAAAGTATTCCTCGATATGTTGTTCTGTTTCAGTAAACTCATAGAATCGAATTGGATACTTTATGGTGATAGGAGGTGTCTACAACCCATCCTAGATATTTTCAGCACATGTTTCATGTAGTTTCTCTTATGATAGAGGGATGTTGAGAAAATAGGTTGGATGTTTCCACCATTCTATGAATTAAAACACCCTCTTGTTCTCAATTTATTTTTAGTTTCTTTGGCTGACAATGATTCTTTTCCTTATCATGGTGGTGAATTGATAAATAATTTGTTGGAAAATGTATTCCAATCCTACAATAGATCTGGATGTTTGGATGTTATACCATAAAAAATGGTCCTTTTAGAGTCTATACAAAACACCTCATCTTTTTCACCTCATGTTCATCTTGATATCCTATCATCAGACCAGACTAGGATACAAAGCGTGTGAGATGCTATTAGGGGTCTCCTACATCATCAAAATTGGATATGTTAGGATTTATGAATTTTGGTGGACTCAAAGTGTTGTCAACCCATTCATGACATGACTACCTAGTAGGCTGCACAACTACAGTTCTCCCTTCCATGGCATCAATTTGAGTATCTATGTACTTGATGATATTAATCAACTCCAAGGGCATTAATGTTTGAGACTTCTCCTATCTATAGGAAGTGGGTGGAGGATGATGATGAGTCCCATATTCCATCACCTACAAAAAAATTTGTTAATCCAAAGACTGAATGATCTCCCTAGTGAGGGAGAGGATATCAGGGTAATGGAGGTAAGTCGCGATCATTTTCTACTTCCTCATTTATGTTAAATGGATTCCTAGATCCAGATCAAGTCCGATGCATTGATACTTTTATAGATGGAGGATTGACTATAGGAGGGAGGGTATTCGTCTATGCCAAAAGATTATACCCAGCATGAATATCACCCCTTGATTATATCCTCATTGAGTTTTGGAGAGTTTTATTTTCTCTCTCATATTATGATAGTTGTTACTCTGATGAAGGAACCTAAACTCCCCTATATGGTGATCGAGATATAGAATAACCTTTCCCTTTTTCTTTTGTAGTTTTCCACTAAAGAGGTGGTAGTAGAATATTCATACATTCTATATTTTGGTGACATCCCTTGTTTCGGGTTTGTTAAGCCTTGGTTGGTGCATCCAAATAACCCTCCTCTCAGGGTACATTTTCTATGTTGCGACCCTCTCTATTAGTGTATTGATTAATGTATGTCATGTTGACAGTAAATAAATTCATAGAGTCTTAACATGTAATGGTTGTAGTTACATTACATTAGACACAATAGGATGATTCTGAACAACTTCAATCATGGTCATTATTCAAACATTTGTCCATATTGGGCCGTTTTGGCTAGCAACCCTAGTGGGGTATGATCACCTTCTTCATAGCCTACCCCATCTTGGTCTATGGATTATTTCCTTGAAGTAGTTTCTAGTCATGGTAGTCGAGCGATCCCTGACTAACATAGGTTTGTCTTCTGATGGGAGGAATTAGTGGGACATCGACCATAGATTTCTTCCTCCCAACATAGAGAATATTGATTCTCGGTGGGGATAATGATGATGAAAATCCACCATGCCATGTGTAGTGGGGGTAATCTAGGGACACAATTGGAACTGATTATTCTTTTTGTAGATGATTTAGTGATTCCTTCTAGGGATTTTATGACTCTCGAGACAGATAATAAGATATAAATACCCCATGACCATTAGGTTAGGGTTGATCGGGAATTGTTTTTGATGTCTATAGGACCCTATAAAGGCATATTGAACCTAGTTATGGTTATTGAGATATAAATTCCCCCATTACAATGGGTTGGGGTTTGTTTCCAACTGTTTCCAATGTGTCCTAAATCCTCTCAAGAATTGATAATCTGAAAGGTGAAGGTAGTGGTAGATATTCCCCTAGCTCAATGAGCAGTTTCCACTCTTGGATGACATATATGGAAGATTATACTATATCTCATTTGATGTGGTGCAACTATGAATGTATATGAGTTGGGTGTGATAGTGGCCCATGATGTGAACCGTTATTTATGGGAAGTTTTCTGGGTGATAACAACATCAGTCTCAGAGTTTGAAATACATTCTCTTCTCTTCTTCAGGGCTAGTATGAAGTCATGTTGGCTATCCTCTTTATCAGTTCATGTTTTTTTTCATCATTGATGTGGGGGAATTCCATTGTAGAGGAAACTATCCTAAAATTTACCTACTCTACTAATTTCTCTGGAGGCTCTATCATTATAGGACACCGAATCTGAGGGGTTATGAGGTTCTATGGGTGAGGAAAAGTGTAACACAACATCCTCTACCTATCATCAAATAAAGATGTATGAATTGGCTTCTTAGATCAGCTACCAAAGTGTTACGATGCAATGGAGGCAAGCATGTTGCAAAAAAAATTTGTTCTTTCTGGGTTTTGGGTCACGGTCCATGGAGATATTAAAATGGCCTAGCTGAGAATAAATTATTTTTTTATTTTGATGGTGACCCTAATATCATGTATAAGGGAGGTGTATAGAATTCATTATTAGATGAGTATCCCACATATTTGGGTGTAGAAAAGGCATGCAAAGATTTTCTAGCTCATACAAGATCTCATTTCAAGAAGTAGAGAAGGGAAAAAACATGATGGGGAGGATGTTTTCATCTAACTCTCTCCATATTTTAATGTTGGATTCCTATTTTATAAGAATTAAATGCCTTCATCCACCCATACCAGATTTGATGCATCTGATGTTTGCTTACTTAATAGAGTTGAGTACTGTTGGATGTTGATGGGTAACTATATGTGGTTGAACCCGACGTTTCAAGCACCTCTCTATATGAAGGCTTCATAGAATTGAAAAAATCTCCATACAAAGATGTATAAGTTTTTAAAACCTCTTTATATAGAGGTGTTTGGTAAATGGGAGTATTTCCTTGTCTATGGGTGATGTCTACATGGGGAGGTTGACTATGTTGCATTTTAGGGGTAGTTTCCCTGTGATCTATCTCCACTCTACCACGAAGAAGACTAGCATGGTAATGAACATATTATTATTTAATGGAAGAGTTGGAAAACCCTTTTAGTGTTGAGAATACCTCTATAACAACCTCATGGAAACTATAATTGAGAAAATTATGGATATGGTCCATGTTTTGTATGATGGTCGTAATATTTCGACCTAACTTTTGGAACAATGCATGAATATGAGCCTACTGTAGTATAGTTTCTAGAAAATTATTATAACCTTCTCGTGTTGTGGGGGTATGATCTCGCTACTGAGAATCTATGGTAATATGCCAATGAGACATCTCATTGTTGATAGAGATATCATCCTGTCCCAAATCATGTGTCATTCTCACATTTTGAGCCTCATTCAAGGGGAGATTATGACCCCAATCCTAATCTGTTGGGATATTCCACCGGTCATTCATGGAATGAATATGATCTTGCATCAAGGCATGTGATGCTCTCATAGGGTGAACCCTAGTTGGAGACAGAATATGAGCCTTTTTGAATATTTATTCCTCACCAGAATATGTTGACAGACCTCTAGAATGGGATAAGGGATATGAGCCTCCTCATATATTTCCACAGAATGATGTTGGTGTAGCCGTTCATCTGAAGTAGTATGAATATGTTTCTGGATTATGTGTTCTATTGGGATGTGCCAGGACTATTCAATGACATGAATATGAGCTTATCCTGAGGCTTTTGCAATTATCACTTGATTATTCCCACTCAAAATAGTTATATTTTCCCGATCCTAGGACTATGGAGTATGATTTTGGGCTTATTTGAAAGTAATATGGGCCTTTCCATATGAATTTTCTCATCTCATGTGTAGAGACTTTGAAATGAAAGGAGTATGACCCCAATCATGGGCCTTTTCAATATGTCACTGAACTTCTTTAACATGCATGTGCCCCTATTAGAAGGCTCGTTCTATTATCTCCTGGTGATCCCTACTTATAACAGGAGTATGAGGTTGGCCTTTTGACTCATCCATTATTATAATATGTTGATAATCCTCCTGGATGGGAGAAATAATATGAACATGACCCAGAACATTCAATTTTTTGTTAGGATCAGAGTGTTAAGTTGTCCTGGATATTTTGGTAGGAATATGTGCATGTACCTTTATCTGCAATAGTGTTGGAATATGTCAGTAGATTTATTTAGCTATTGATAAAATATATTGGAATTTTAGCAATGTATTTTCCTGAATATAATCATGAAGATATTCCTTCTCCATTATGTACTGATAGATATATTTTATCGAAGAGGGGATATACAAATGGACTTCATGTATAGAGGTAGGGATATTGACCACGCATGTCATTGAGTACATGAAAATTTAATGTTTATAGAACATACTTACTATTATTACTGTGGAAAGTCAGGTGTCGAATCACATAGAAGGTATGATGATGTTCTAGACCAAACTAACAAAAAAACCCCAAAAAACACAAAAAAAACTAATTGCGAACAATTAAGAAATTAGTGACAGTGGGTGTGAAAGTGAAGGTGAAATGGTGCAATGCAAGGCTTGAACAGAGAAAATACAATAATGGTGAATTTAGGGTCCTCAGGCTTCTTTTAATTAATTAAAAAGATATTCATTGATCCTACTTAAATTAATTCAATTATTCAGTGCCCAGAAAAATGCTGATAATATAATGAGTTTCCAATTTAGTAGATCAACACAACTCAGTTTAACATCCTTGAGTCTCGATCATTATCTCATGACCCTTGGATTAATCTTTTTATTATGGAGAAGATATACATTGGCCTTTTCCAATTTTCGGTACATCGGTCAATGATCCATGGTGAAATGATTCAATACCTCACATGTTGGTTGTTAAGTTTCGTAGATTGATACACATAATGAACAGAAGAGAAAACCGAACAAGGAAATTGCAATGAACAATCAAATTAACAAAGAAGAGTGGACAAATGGATTATCTATTCATTACAGCCTGATTCCCCTAATCTATTTAACTACACATTAAAGAAGTAAAATAGAATAAAATAGATTATGTATGAAGAAACATCTCTCCACCTTCTGCTTCGATGCTAATCTCCTACTCGATTCTTGTTTTCCTTTGTTTCGGTGATGAAAATGGATTTGGAATGGATCGGGGGGATTTTGATGATGAAATGGATGATGTCCAGGAATCGAGTGAGTGGATCGAATGGGACGAGTCAGTGTAGTCCCCTCCAGTGCAATCCCCTCGGGTCATAATGGAATGACATGTGTTCCCCAAAATATCTCTCCTACTGGATGATGATTTGGGATGCTCTCGATTATTTTGGAATCTCCCACTTAACTAAATCAATGCCTTGTGCACGTCTCTCGTAGCCACCTCATCACTATCCTACGAGCTCCAACTCCACTTGTGCAGAACAATGGAAAAACACCCAAAAATGCATGTGAGAGAAAAAGAAACTAACAAATAGTTACTATAGATATATATATTTATAACAACAATAGAAATACAAATAAAATTATACATAAATTATCAATCCTACTATTAAAATTTATATACACTATATATTAATATAATTAATTAATTAACACTATAAAAATAAATAAGTTTTAAATACCTCATATTAGTATTAATAATATACACAAAAAATGTTATAAGTTTACTACAAACATATATTATAAATAATAAAAGTGTATTATATATATTATAATAATATATACGTTATAAAAATTAAATTTATTTACATACTATTATAAAACATAAGGTCATAATATATATATATATATATATGTATGTATGTATGTATGTATGTATGTATGTCTGTATGTATGTGTGTATATATGTATGTATGTATGTATGTATGTATGTATATATGTATGTATGTATGTATGTATGTATGTATGTATGTATGTATGTATGTATGTATGTATGTATGTATGTATGAATGTATGTATGTATGTATAAATATATACATAAGTATATATATTATTATTATTATTATTATTATATGTATAAATATTATACTATATATACGATAATATAACTATTATATATATTATATATACGTTATTATATATTATTGTTATGAATTATCATTAATGGTGTGGATGTCATAAATCATGATGAATGAGGTCTATTTATTACCCATCAAGTCTCTTCATATGGCCAAAGCGTTTTTATTCCCACCGTTAGATTGGAATTAATTTTGTCCATTGGATCAACCCTTTTGTAATCTATAAATACGGTGGCATGATAATGGAAATTGTGTGATTTTGTGTGTCCATATACTTGTGTTCTTTTTTCTTGTTCTATTGTGATTGAGATTTTTTAATTCGTCATCGTCATTCTGACTAATCGACATCTTTATACGCTTTCATTTCGCTTCGCCTTCAAACGACGAATTTCACAACACATTATCAACACGACTGCTCTGCGAAGTAAAAAGGTCATTCATCCTGGTAAGATAAATTTTCCCATGACGAATATTGCAAAGCATGGATTTCTCCCTCTTGACATTTCTGGGAAGAATTACTTGTCTTGGATTCTGGATGCGGAGATGAACCTTGATGCAAATGGCCTCGGTGAAGCAATTGAAGTTGGCAATCACGCTTCCCCTCAAGATCGTGATCGAGCCCTAATATTCCCCCACCATCACCTCCATGAGGATCTAAAGAATGAATATCTCACGGTGAAATATCCTTTGGTGTTGTGCCAGAATCTCAAGGAGCAGTATGATCACCTTTGACTTGTAATACTACCAAGAGCAAGGTTTGAGTTGAGTCATTTACGATTCCAATATTATAAATCAGTAAGTGAATACAACTCCGCAATGTTTAAAATAACATCGCAACTCAAATTATGCGGAGATAATATCACTGATACCGATATGTTGGAAAGAAAATATTCTACTTTCCATGCCTCAAATGTCATTCTACAACAAGAATATCGCGAGAAAGGTTTTACAAAATACTCTGAATTACTTTCTTTCTTTCTTGTTGCTGAACAAAATAATGAACTCCTGATGAGAAATCATGAATCCAAACCTATTGGTGCGGTCCATTCCCTGAATCGAATGCCACTGCTTTTAATCATGGTTGTGGGAAGAATCGACGTAATCGAGGCTGAGGAAAGTCATTTGTTCGAGGTGGTCATAAACCAAATGAGAAGAGGAAGGGGAACCACCAGAAGTGGTCCAATAATGAACAACCACAAATGAAGAAAGTAAAGAGCGATGAAAGTAACTGCTTTCGATGTGGCATGAAGGGGCATTGGTTGCATACCTGTCATACGCCAAATCATTTTGTTGATCTTTATCAACAATCTATCAAAGGGAAGGAAAAGAATGTTGAAGCGAATTTTGCTGATCAGGATTTGAAATATGATGATGATATTACAAAATTTTATATTTTCGACTATTTTGCACACCCTGAAGGTGATGAGCATATTGATCAAGCATGAATGCTTGTGACAGAATCAAAGTTTGAATTTTGGTTTTTGTATGCTTATGGTTGAAATGAACAATGGTTTTATGGTTTTGTAATATTTTTAAATATTTCATGTTTGAATTTGGTTTCATTTTTTTATTCCTTATATGCATGTTTATTATCTTTACTAGAAATGGATGATATAAATCGGTCTATTGAGAATAATTTCCTTGATGAAGATATTTGTCTCATCGACAGTGCAACGACGCACACAATTCTTAAACATGAGAAATATTTTAGCACCATTAAAATAGGTAGTCCTCATGTGTGTACTTTAACCGATAGTGTGCAATTAATCTAAGGCTCCTGAAGAGAAAGAATATGCCTACCCGGTGGTACAAAAATTATGATAAACAAAGTTTTATTTTCTCTCATGTCTTGACACAATTTGTTAAGTTTTAAAGATATTCGTAATAATGGATATCACATCGAGACAATGGATGAATGAGGTGATGAATACCTCTACATAACAAGCATTAAAAATGAGCACAATTTGATTCAAGAGAAGATTTTGAGACTTCTGTCTGGATTGTACTTTTTCAATATTTGTACAATTGAATCAAACATGGTAAACTCAAAGTTTACCAACCATGATACATTTATTGTCTGGCATGACCGTTTGGGTCATCCTGGATCAATAATGATGAGGAAAATAATTAAATGTACTCATGGTCATCCATTGGTTGATAAAAGGGTTCTTACGCCCCATGATTTCTCGTGTGTTGGTTATTCTCAAGGAAAATTAATTATAAGACCATCACTATCAAAGATCATGACCAAATCCCTGATGTTCATGGACCGAATTTCTGGTGATATATGTGGACCAATTCATCCACCATGGGGACCATTAATATATTTCATGATCATGATTGATGCATCAACTCAATGCTCCCATGTGTTTTTATTGTCCACTCGCAACCAGGTGTTTGCGAAATTACATGCCCAAATAATAAGGTTAAGGGTGAAATTCCCTGATTATTCCATCAAGCATATTAGGGTTGAAAATACTAGTGAATATTCATCACATGCTTTTAATAATTATTTCATGTCATTGGGAATAAGTGTTGAACATCCTATAGCTCATGTTCATACAAAAAATGGTCTAGCTGAATCATTTATAAAGAGACTACAACTTATCACTAGACCATTACTTATGAAAACTAAATTGCCCATTTCAGCATGGGGACATGCAATTTTTCATGCAGCAGCACTGCTTCAAATAAGGTCATCAAACTATCATGATTATTTCCCTTTGAAATTAGCTTGTGGTCATGAACCAAATATTTCACACTTAAGGATATTTGGTTGTGCTGTATACATGCCTGTAGCACCCCCACAATGAACAAAAATGGGACCCCAAAGGAGATTGGGGATATATGTTGGTTTTGAATCTCCCTCGATCATTAAATATCTTGATATTATGACATGAGATGTATTCATAGCATGATTTTCTGATTTTCATTTTGATGAAAAATTATTTCCAACACTCAAAGGGGAAAATAAATCGACTTCAAAATAAATTTCATGGAAATCAACTTCATTATTACATCTTGATCCTCGTAAAAATACGAGTGAAATTAAACTTCAAAAGATCATTAATTTGAAAAATTTAGCAAATCAATTGTCTAATGCATTCAATGATTCAAAACAGGTTACCAAATCATATATACCTGCTATGAATGCACCTGTATGAATTGATGTCCTAGAAGGACAATCTGATGATATTACCAACAATGCTTCCAACCCGCGCCTAAAGCGTGGGAGACCACTTGGTTCAAAAGATAAAAATCCTCATCACATAAAGGGGAAACAACCTATGTTGGTTGAAGATATGAATGAATTTGAAGATGATGCAAATGTACCAGAAGTACATGAACATGATCAAGAGGAAATTTCAATAAATTTCACCAACACTGGAAGATGTTGGAACCGAGTGGAGACCATTATTGATAACACATTTTCATACAATGTAGCCCTTGAAATTATGGATGTGGATCAAGAACCTAAAATTGTTAATGAATGTCATGAAAGGCCAGATTAGGATCAATGGAAATTTGCAATCTAATCTGAGCTAGACTCACTTGCTAAACATGAGGTTTTTGGGTCGATCATGAAAACCCCTGAAGGGATTAAGCCTATTGGATACAAATGGGTTTTTGTGAGAAAATGAAATTAAAATAATGAAGTCGTGAGATATAAATCATGACTGGTTACTCAAGGCTTCTCACAAAAACCCGGGATTGATTATGATGAAACATACTCTCCTGTAATGAATGCAATAACCTTTCGGTACCTCATCATGTTTATTGTACATGAGAAACTTGAATTATGCCTAATGGACGTAGTGAATGCATATCTTTATGGTGATATTGATAATGATGTTTACATAAAAATCCCTAAAGGATTCAATTTTCCAGAAAAATATCATGGATCTCAAGATCTTTATTCAGTTAAGCTGAATAAATTATTATATGGATCAAAGCAGTCAGGGTGCATGTGGTATAACCGTCTGAGTAAATATTTAATGAAGGAAGGTTATAAAAATGATCCAATTTGTCCATGTGCCTTCATTAAGAAGCACTAAAAAATATTTTACTTTTTCCAATAGGGACATATCTGTTGTTAAAAGTGTATTATCTGTTGGTAAAACATTTTACCAACATATATGTCCATGTTACTAAACTGTTGGTAAAAAATATGTCGCTAAATGTTTTTACGACAGATAAAATACTTCTATTGCAAGTATAATAATACCAACAGATAATATATATGTTGGTTAAAGTGTTTAGAAATAGTTTTTGATGACAAAATTATTTGTTAGTAATAATGTTTCCAATATATAATATTTTATTATAAATTACATTTAAATAAAAATTATAATTTTTTATTTCTAGTAAAATTTCATATTACATTTATTAATTTATCATATATAATACATATGTTTTAATTGTTAAACCGAAGAAGATTTTAACACGTTCAAAATGAGACAAGTTTTAATTATATTAATAATGAAATTCATTACAAACATAACCTATCGGATCCCCACCCTTCCACAATTATGCCCCCCGCCCCCATTTTGTTGCTGGACAACCCTACCCCCATTTACACTGGATCAACCACCCCTGCAGCTCCAGTCTGTCATCTCTAACAACTCTAGAAACAATATCTCTAGCCCATACATGCAAGCTCCAACCCTATCAGCTTCATCCATCCATGTCATCTCTAGCTCCATCCCATTCATGCCAGCTCCATCCCCATCCATGTCATCTCTAGTATATGTCACCTTCAGCTCCAGCCCATCAATGCCAGCTGTAGTCTATGCCAGCTCCAGCTCCAACCCAATCCATGTCATCTCTAACCTCATCCATGTTAGCTCGATCCTATAAACAAATAAATGAGAAAACAGATGAGCAAAGACCTCATATGGAATTGAGGGATGTACACAAAAAAGTGACAGCAATACACTTACACCATAGGGAATTGAGGGAGGTACACAGACAAGTAACAGCGCATCATACCTATTCAAAATATGGTATTAAAACTCATAAGTGTGAATCCACAAGCCTCAATAAGATAGATCAACAGAAAATATGAGGACCATCAACTACCTTGATTGAAAAATCCATGTGAAAGATGTTGAGTCTTAATCTCAAAAATCATTGTCTTGAGAGTTCAAAAACACATCAGCAAAGGTATAACCTCCTTCTTGTAGCCTTCATGTAGGCTCAGACTATGATTTCTAAAGCCCATCTTATCTCGTGACCACCAAATCCAGAAGAAAGTGAAATGCATCAATTGAAATATGCATGATGCCCATCCAATCCCGTGACCAAAAAATTCATAATAAATTGAAATGCGATGATTGAAATATGCAGTATCAGAGGCTCCATTGGATAGAAAAACTCCCATCATACATGACACAAAAACCAAAAAATCCATACATCAATGAAAATTCTGAAAAATACATAACTGAAACCCAAGACCACAAAACAGGCTAATACTAGTGGAAATACATGTAAAAAATATTGTCAAAGGAAACCTTCAAGGAATTATAGCCTCAAATACAAGACCCGTACAATTAACATTTTATAAAATGAGAAATTTATTTTCTACTATTGAATTCATTGTAACTACTGTAAAAAACAGATCAAACATCTCTAAGAAAGACATCAAGACTATCAAATGGATTCCTTCAAGAGCTTCCAGCATCAAAAAAATTGTTCCTCAAATAAAAATATGATAAAAAACCTCATATCTCTTTTTTAAAAGCTGGTGATATGAGCTGGTTTCCCATCCCAAAACCACAAAAATTTATTAAAGAAAAATAAGGATAAAGTGTACACATGAGGTGTAAAGAGCTTACACCATCTCAATATAAAATGAAATCAAAACTTCAATGAATAAAGTTCAAAACTAAAAATCATAAATCCTACCTCAAGATGTGCACACTATACTTAGCTGAAATCTTGAAGAATTTATCCTCTTTCCATACACCCCATAAACAATTGGCATTATCCTCCATAGCAAGCCTTTCCACCCACAATAAACATCCTTCAAATTAACCTTCCAGTGGACCTTTAAAACCCTAATCAATATCATCAGCTCAATTCCATGGGAAATAAGACAAAGTGTGAAGGAGAAAACCCCTACAGACGGTTGGCTAGAATCTGATCACAAACACAGTCTGAAATATTATCCCAATAGAACCATCCCAAAGTTCAGAAAGTAGCAAAAATATAAGAGAAGACCATTAAATTAAATCCTTAAAATTAAATCATCTTTAGGTGTAAGTCATCACATTCCCATTATAAGTGCACAATAGACTTTATAAAATGAAGGATACGCCTTTGAAATAGGAAGATGATGCTGATAATCCAATGAACCAATCACCAGATGCAGGTGATGAGGTACTGACCAAGCCAACTTAAGCAAGGAACTCTCAATCATCAGAGTGCATAAAGAGACTACTTTCACAAAGTTCAGCAACTACAATCACCAGGTTCTCAGTAAAGCACCAAACTACTCAAGCCTCACAAAAAAAACATTGAAAAATGTGTGTTCAAGAATCTCATCAACACTTTCAGCATTTGTACCCAGTCATAAGAATATAAACAACACAAAACAGAGAGTTCCAAGAGCTACAACCAACAACTACAGACTTCAATTTGAAAATTTTGAACCAATTATTCTTCTAAAAACTCTGAGAAGGTCCTCTCAAAATCACATCAAGTGAAGGGAGTCGATTCCACTCTCGGGGAAAAGAAGGGGAATCAATAGGGTTTCATGTGTACATGTTGGAGGAGATGAAGGGGATTCGATACCACTCACCAGGGCGTGGATGGGACTAGAATAAGATGATTTTGGTGCCTCTCGTGGGTGGATTGAAGCGGAAGAAACCTCCACGGTGGAGATTCAGGTGTTGAGGGTCTGTGTTTTTTTGCCTCAAGTGGGCCACTAGAAGAAACAAAACAAGCCATCTCCAGTACTAGTGAGGAACCTCAAGTCACTGCTATGCCACTCTTCAGCTCCATGATCTACACCACACACAACCAGAGAGCATATCTAAAAATCAGTGCAAAATATCTTCATAAATTGAAACCAAAATAGAAATAAATTAAAGTGTAATAGGAAGGGAAAAAACAAAGAAATCATGTATAATAATTGTCTTCGTTGTTATTATTCTTTCAATTGCCTTAAAATAGTGTGATCTTCCAGCTTGGAAATCTGGTTAAAATGCAAGATGTTGAATAAGGGGAAAGGAAAAAATAGTCCAGAAAAGAACTAATGAATGGTTTTCTACCGGCTAGTAGCCATTAAATGGGAAAAAGTTGTTACCCCATTATATGTGAACTCAGTGCCCTTTCCTTCTCCTTTGATGTAAATTTTGAAGCCAAAGCATCAACCAAGACTTTTCCAAAGTAAACAAACCCATAAATTATTAGTCTATGTTTAGCATAAGAAATCCTTTTCAATATAAATAGAAAAAACAAACAAGAAATAATTTTCAATAGTTTACTTGGTATGAATGGAAAATGTGTGATGAAATATGTTAATAAGATGCATATTCAAGGAAATAATACATAAAATCATAGATAAGGAAAAAATAAAATGATGAAAATATCACCATAAAGAAGGCTCAGCATATTCAAGTTACATTTATACCAAACACAACCTTAATGAAAGAGCCACTATAGTTATGGATGAATCATTATTTATGGTTCAAGATAATTTTATGTAAAAAAGAAAATTCAATAAGAAAAAAAACCTAATTCACACAAAAAAATGTAAAAAACTAAAGTCCTATTCATGAATTTGGGTACTTACTGTGCTTAAGACAAGAGGAAAAAGAGAGTACCCCCACATGCACCAAAGTCGCATCATACTAGAATTTGAAAGGTAGGTGGCACAATTCCTAAGGGACCCAATCATAAACACCATTGTGGTAGAAATCCAGATAAAAATAACAAGTTGAAGTTAAGTATATAACCATGGACCTGCAGTCAAAACCTAACACTTGTAGTTGACAAAGGTTTAATTTGACAACACTTACTCAAAACTATTTAACACATAACTTATGATGGAATACATTTACCTGGGATTTTAGTAACCATAGAGTTATCTTTATTAGCTTGTTTGAGAGAATGATGAGTTCATCTTCCATCATTATATCAATTTTAATCCTAATATAAAATAAAAAAAGTGACAAAAGGGTGCCAAGTCATGAAAAACCAAGAAAACGAAAGCAGAATGAACCATAACCGAAAACAAACCAATCAAAAGAAACACAACAAAACAATGTGTTCTGTATTTTGAATGATACAAGTATGGTTCAAAGATTATATAGATTCAACATCTTCCCAAATTCATTCACCAGAACCTACATAAAAATAACACAAGCATAAAAAAAACTCAAAAAATAAACTCACACTAAGTGATCGGAAGCAGTTGATCATCCCCAATTCAGCCACAGGTGGCACTCACACTAGTGGAGAGATCATCCCCAATCAAGTAAGCGGGTCCTCTGTCTTGAACTTGATCATGGAACCAGTTCATCACCAATCTCACACTAGCAGCAAAAATTTGATATGTGTAAAATAAATTAGCAGCAGGATAGATGCTTATAAAATAAAACACATCAAACCTCTGGGAAATTTCTCCTCCCTCATAACAATGGATGCAGATTCAACGTGGATCTCTCATACTATGGTTTTCATTATCAAGTCATGTGCCCCTTGATTTTCTGATGGGAGAAGAAGGCCCAACCGTCGATGGAAGTATATCAACATCATCTAAATAGGAAGTAGAAGATATACCATATTATATTGGTTTTTTATCAGTCAGTACAACATTTCAGTATTCACAAAATTTCAATATTTCATCCTTGGACAAATTTTATCATTCAGATTAAAAAAAATTCATCAATTTTATCAAAATTCATAAAAAATAATTTTTTAAACAATACTGGTGTAAATTTCATTTCATTTAACAACCCCTACATGAATCAAAACAACCAAATCCAAATGCAAATATGCAGGAAAAATCTAAAATTACTCAATGAAGGTCTTACAAAAGTGTAATAAATAACAAAAGGATGGAAATGACTACACATAACAACAACATTCATTAATAAATAAATAAAGGGTGTTTGAATCAAGCCCCAGTAACAAGGCATTCAAACACCATTCCATTCTCCAAGATAGCTTCCAATAAACCCCAGAAAAGGTATCTCACTTTACACAGTCTCATTCTGGGACATAGGATCCAACAAAACCAAACCAGTTTAATCAACAAAAAAGCTTCAGATTTCACATGAAAATTTAAGAAAAACAATTCAGTCTAAAGAACATATCCCATATTTTAGACCCATCAATCCAATACATGATGAAAAATCACCAAAGACCAAGGGAAATACAATGTCACGGCCTGATTTGTAATTCAAATGCATGTATTCTATGGTAATAAGGACATCAATGATCAAAGATCAAAGTTGTGGAATCCTTATGGAAACACGTATCACAACTGCAAGAGCTTTGTAGAGACACTGTATTGGATACATCTTTTAAAGAAATGGATTGACCAATATGGTGAACTTCCCACTTTCAACAAAGTTAGTTCCATCGCAATAGGGAAATTAACCTTAAAAGACAACTTTGATTTATAAAAAATGTTGACTTTGAAATAATAACTTACAGGATTTGAAGGCAGAGGTTCCTCACGAATCAAATCTTGGCTTTGAATGTAGAATTGTCCTTTCCCGATTCATAACATTTCATCCGTGAGGAACCATCAATTTTTGGGGGATGGCGTGGTTCAAGCGATGAAGGAAGGTGGTAGGGGTTGAATGAGAATGGTGGGGGTCATTCAGTGGCGATGAAAAGGACGGTGCAACAACCACTGAAAGAGGACGGTGGGCCACAGTCGAGGGGGCCAGTGGCGAAGCCAAAGGGTTGTGAAAGAGGTGTAGGGGGTCGCGGAGGAGGTGGGTGGCATCAGATAAGGTTGGTGGAGGATGTGTTGGGGGTCACGGAGGGCAGCGGTGGTCGCCGAGGGAGGTGGTGGTCGCCGAGGGTGGCGGTTGTCGCAGGGGAAGAGGTGGAAGCGGTGGGATTGTGTGGTGGAGGGGGTGGGGGGAACCTAGGGTTTAGATATATTTTTTAAAATAAAATCAAATTTATAAAATTAAAAATATAATTCATTTTTTAAAAATAAAAATATATTACATAAATGTATGTATGGTATAACATTTTATAAAAAAATAATTTTATTTTATAATATGAAATAAAAATTCAAAATGTGGATATCAATTATAAATAAAATAATATGAATCAGTTAATTGTTATGTTTCTCATTTATTAAATTTAAATAATTACTTTTTTGAAATTATTTTTGTTATATTTGATTATGTTTATTAAATTTAAACATAAAAATTAAATTATCATGTATATATAGATTATCAAACATATATCTAAATATATCAAATATCGTAATTATTTTAATGTTTATTAAATGAACAACATTAAAAAATATATTCACTATTGATATTTAGAGAAAATTACAAATTAAAATAAATGAATTAGATATTTTTAATAAGACCTTAAAAAATTGATACTGAATTTGGTAATAAAAATAATAATATATAAAAAGTTGGTTTCTATTAATTGGTTACTGATAAAATCTTTTTTGTTATTGTTGTGACATTTTTTTTATTGATGGTAAGTGGTTTTTTGGTAAATATTATTAATACTAACAAATTAATGTGTTGGTAAAAAATTGATGGTATTAGTATGAGAAAACAATAGATTTAACCGTTGGTAAAAGATGTGTTGGTATTGAACGATCAATATCAACAGATATATATGTTGGTAAAAATAAGTGTTGGTACTTAAAATTAATACCAATAAAAGTTAATATCTGTTATAATTACCTGTTTTTACCAACATATATATTATCTGTCAATAAATTTCTGTTGGTATAAATAATTTTTCTTGTAGGGAGGATTGGGTCTGAATTTGTTATCATTGCAGTATAAGTTGATGATTTAAATATAATTGGGACTAATGATGAACTTTCCAAGGCAGTGGAATATCTGAAGAAAGAATTATAAATGAAAGACTTTGGAAAGACAAAGATCTGCCTTGGGTTACAAATTAAGCATATTAATAATGACATTTTTTCATCAATTACGCTATACTACTAATGTCCTACAAAGATTTAACATGAATGAATCGCATCCATTAAGTACACCAATGGTTGTACGATATCTTGATCATGATAATGATCCTTTTAAACCATGGTTGGATGATGAAGAACTAATTGGTTCTGAAGTACCATATTTGAGTTCTATAGGAGCACTAATTTACCTTGGAAATAATAAAATACCTAATATATCATTTTCTGTGAATTTATTGGAAAGGTATAGTTCTTCTCATACTCGTCGGTATTTGAATAGTATCAAACATGTATTAAGATACCTTCAAGGGTCCAAAGATCAGGGGTTAATTTATTCCAAATCCTCATAACCAAATTTGGTTGGTTATGATGATGCTGGATACTTGTCTGATCCACACAAAGTAAGATCTCAAACTGGATATGTGTTTATATATGGTGGAATTTCTATTTCTTGGCATTCTACAAAACAAACTATTACTGTGACTTCTTCCAACCATGCTGAGTTGATTTCTATTCATGAAGAAAATCGAGAATGTGTTTGGTTGAGATCAGTGATTAATCATATTCAAAATTGATATGGATTAGATATGAATAATAATATTCTCACCATATTATATGAAGATAATACTGCTTGCATAGCACAGTTGAAATGTGGGTTTATTAAAGGTGACAAAACAAAGCATAACTCACCAAAATTCTTTTTCACCCATGACCTTCAAAAGAATGGGGAGATTGATGTCCAGCAAATAAGTTCCTATGAAAATCTTACAGATTTGTTCACAAATTCATTGCCAACTTCAACATTTAAGAAATTGATTTATAAAATTAGAATGCGAAGACTGAAAATTCTATCGTGATTTTATGAGGGGGATTTGGGAACGTTGTACTCTTTTTCCCTTAATCAGTTTTTCCCACTGGGTTTTCTGATAAGGTTTTTAATGAGGCAGCATAGCATGGAATCATTTTAATTTGGCTTCACTTGGTTTTTCCACACTGTTTTTTTAAGTGAAGATTTATATTAGACTCCATGGGATTATGACATCCAAGGGGGAGTGTTATGAATTATCATTAATGGTGTGGATGTAATAAATCATAATGAATGAGGTCTATTCATTACCCATCAAGTATCTTCATATGGCCAAACCGTTTGTATTCCCACCATTAGATTGTAATTAATTTGTTCTGTTGGATCAACCCTTTTGTAATCTATAAATATGGTGGCATGATAATGGAAATTGTGTGATTCTATATGGCCATATACTTGTGTTCTTTTTTCTTGTTCTATTATGATTGAGACGTTTTACTTTGTCATTGTCATTCTAATCAATCAACATCGTCATACGCTTTTGTTTCGCTTTGTCATAGTCATTCCGATCAATCGACATCATTATCATCATTCCTATCTTCCATCTCTTCTTTGAAGATGATAGCCTTCTTTTTTCTCGTGCTACCCTGCAAGAATGAAGTTCAGTGTTGCATACCATCAATCTAAATGAAAGGGCTTCTGGGAAACATCTTAATCCTTTGAAATCAGAGTTATCTTTCAGTAGAGGTGTATCGCAAGAAAAGAGGGAGGAGTTGCAACGAATGTGTGGCTTTCCGCTGGTGGATAAGCATCCTAAGTACCTTGGCCTCCCGACCCTTATTGGGAGGTCAAAGCATCAAGTGTTCACCTCGATTGTGGATAGGGTGGATAATCTGATTTTCCTTTGGTCTACTAAGAAGATTTACAAGGCGCGAAAGGAAGTTCTTGTGAAGTCAGTGGCTCAAGCAATCCCTTATTTTTCTATGTCGCTGATTAAATTCCTGAAAACTCTCATCGATCAAATCCACTCCCGGTTGCCCAATTTTTGGTGGGGCTCTCATGAGGGAAAACATAACTCACACTGTATATCTTGGGAGAAGCTGTGTGTTTCAAAATTTCATGGGGGTCTTGGTTTTAGGAATCTCAAATGGTTTAATGAGGATCTTATTGCGAAGAAAGGACGGAGCCTCATCTCCCATCCACATGCCCTATTCTCAAAGGTTCTGCGTGCAAAATATTTCCCTCATTCTGACTTCTTGCATGCCCAGCTGGGGCCACGACCGAGTTTTATGTGGAGAATCATCTGGGGCACAAAATATATTCTTGAAACTGGATGTGTCTGAAGAATTGTTGATGGTAATAATGTTCATGTTTGGAAGGATACTTGGCTGCCCAATGGCATTTACCATAAGTTCTCCTCGTCTGTTTTTCCTGGGTTTGAAGATGCAAGGGTATGGGATCTGATCAATGACTCACTTGAGGACTAGGATTGTGGGAAGATTCTCAACTGGTTTAATGAGGTTGATCGTCAACTCATCCTGAGTATTCCTCTCACACTAGGGAGGGGCATTGGCCAGCTTTACTGGACTAGGTAATCTCATGGAAAATATTCTGTCCGCTCGGGTTACAAATTGCGGGTCCAAGGCGTGGCCCAGGCATTTCCTGATAATCGATGGAATAGAATTTGGTCGCTCTATGCTCCCCCTAAGGTGAAATTTTTTTGGTGGCAGGTCTGCTATGGGATTCTCCGAACCTGTTACTTTTTGGTGCGGCGACATTTGGCAGAGGATGACACATGTCTGTTGTGCCTCCAGGAGGTGGAATCCCCTCTGCATGAAATTCTTTCCTTTCATGAGGTGGAAGGGGTGTGGAAGGCATGGAAACCGGATTTCGGTTTTTTTATTTGATATTTCATTGGGGATAGTCCAAAATCTGTTAAAATTGGTGTCATCTCTTGAACTGAGAGTGGTGGGGTGGATTTTCACAATTGCGTGGTTAGTGTGGACTTAACCTAATGATTGTATTTTCCAAATGAAGGTCACCCATGATCTTCTTTGGGTGGATAGGGCTAGATAATGGATTAATGGTTGGAAGAATAATGATACAATGCCTTCTTTGGGCAACACTCAGTAGACGGTCCCTTTCTGGTTCCCCCCACCTGAGGGTTTTCTCAAGATCAATATTGATGTTGCGGTCTCCGCTAATTCCAGGGTCGGTATTGGACTCATTGTTCATAACAGTTGTAGCCAGATTGTGGAGGCTCAGTGTCGGGTGGTGCCTTGTTCATGGAGTCATGTGGTTGTGGAGGCCTCTGCCATCCTTCATGGGATCCTTGTAGCCCGTTCAAAAAATTGGCCCAAGGTTTTGGTGGAATCCGACTTCCTCGAAGTGTTGAATGCTCTATCATCCAAGGACGATGACTCTCAACTATATGTCCTTATCTTGAGGAAGATTTGGTCTTTAACCGAAGGCTTCCCTGCATGCAATTTTTCTTTTATCAAGCGAGGGGGGAATATGAAGGCTCCTTGTCTGGCTCGTATTGGGAAATCTTGGGGTGATCATTGTTGGGTGGACTTATTTCCTGCTTGGCTTTGTTGGCATGATTTTTTTGATCATTAATATTGATTATCTTTTCTCAAAAAATAATATAATATAAAAAGAATTTTTTTTAAAAAAAGATAGAAAGTAAGAATGAGAAGGGGTCAGGTCATGTGGAGGGTGAGAAGAAAGGGGGAGGGGTTCGTGCTGTGAGGTAGAGCGTGATGACATAGGGGAGGTGGGTCGCAGATCGAGCAGGGAGGCGAGATTTGGCTTTGGGTTCAAAAGTTGGGTTTTGGGTATCAGCGCGCAGGGGCGGGTCTTCAGGCGAGCTTGGGGTGCGACGCTACTTCGGTGGGCTTCGGTGAGGGATGACGAAGAGTATGGCAAGAGGCGTGTAGTGCTTGAGGTGGCGCGAGGTTCATCCAGTGGCTTGAGGTGAGGGTTAGGGTAGTGTAGGGGGATATAGGTGGAACCATAGGTTTCCGGTGGCCTGAAGCAGGTCCTCAGCACTGGCTGTTCGAGAAGCGCATGGAAGCTCGGAACCGGCTCCAGCAGCAGCAGAAGGGGTTTGATGCAGGGGGCTCGGCTTTGAGTAGGTTTAGATCTGTTGAAGACTTGGGTGAAATCAAGTTAAAACTTAATTTTTCTTCTCAAGTTTTCCTGATTTTGATACGTGAGTTGTTGTTGCTTTTATTTCTCATGAATAAATTTTCATTTTTTTGATCTGCTGCGATGCTGCTTTGGAATTTTTCTACAGTTGATTGGTTTTTGCATTGTTGTTGGGGTAGATAGTTCTTGAGGAAGGAGGAATAACTGTGACATGGGGAGAAGAATGGTGAGATGCGGGATTTGAATGGTGTCACCGTGTGTGTGGCCGTGAGTGTGGTGTCGTGAGTGAAACAGTGCCACAGTGAGAGGCAGGGTGAGATAGCACATCATGACACGGTGGCACCTGCAAAGGATGTGCAAAGGATGAAACGGTGGCACCGCACAGGATGAAACTCTGACACCGTGGCACCTGTAAAACAAATAGAAATACATTAAATTAATAAAATCAATATTTTAATAAAACTAAAAATAGATTAATAAATTAATAAATCAAATTAATAAAAAAATTAAAAATTAAATAAAAATAAAACAGAACAGAATTAATTATGTATTATTTAAAAGAAATAATTTATTTGGATTCAAAATTATAAAAAAAAATAATTTAAAACAAATTTAAATATTTACCCCTACTTGCTTAAATTAATTAACTAAGTAATTAACCATATAATTAATTAAATAATTAAAATTGCAATATTAATTGAATAAAATTGTTAAAACTAATTTAATTATTTAAAGACGAAGAACTTACAAAGTAAAGAATTAATTAATTAATTAATGAGTTAATAAACTACTTATTCGAAAAACAATAGAAAAAATGAAAAAAAGGGGATGAAAAATTATAATTTAATTAAAAACAAAGAATAAAAAAATGAATGTTAAATTCAAAAGTATTATTTAATTTAAGAAATATTTAAAATGAAAAAAACGAACATTAAAAAACATGGTTTACACTATAAAATGATTATTTTACAATTAGAAACAAAATCACAACAATTGTAAAATATTTAATAAAAAATAACCTTTTGAAATTAAAAAAAAATAAATATAAAAAATAGGTTGTGGCAAAGAGTATTAAAAATTAGCCAAATGAAACTCCCCCACACATATTTTTTTTCCTCAAACAAATGCATTCCTTAGACATTAAAACAAACAAATTGTTTGTGAGATTTACTTCAACAAGTGCATGGATAAACTTTTACAGACAGAGGAAGAAGACCAAAAAATGGGTCAGGATTTTCAAAGGTGTTCAAAAATGATGTCTTGCCTAGCTTCAAAATCCCACTATAAGTCAAATGTCTCACAATCTGATACAATGTCATGTTTTTCATGCCTCCTATATGTACTCATTATCTGTCCTACTTCATTTTCCAATTCATGTTCTGATTCAAAGGGTGATGATAAGTTAGATCAAGTAGAACTAAAATCGTAACCAAAGACACTTTCCATTCTCACCTTCTCATAGGTTCCAAAAATTAAAGACTATTAATTTTATCTCTTTATTGATTCAACTGAAATGAATTTTAACTACATAAATTTCTCCCTTATTTATCTGGGTTCAAAATTCCCCTCACCATAATGAGTTTATTTTTGACAAGGGCAGTTTATTTTAATTTTTCCCAACCATATTCCATGTGCAGAACATTGTGCATATCACTTATTAAAATTAAAAATCAATTTATTTATTCATAGAAATGCACATTGCGCACCTTGTCTCAGATACTCACCGTGGTATCTCATTTCCCCATTTTACTCCAATTACAAAGGACATAACTAATATTTATTTGAGTTGAATTCCTAAAGTGATTGAATATTTTTTTCTTCAAAAAGTGGCAGTCCCCTAGGTTCCAGTGAAAATTTATAATTTCCCTAAGTCATGATTCTCATTCCACAAAACCTATCCTGTCACACTCCCCTCCTCATTTACTAAATAGAAAGATCCATAAAACAATGAAAAATTCCACTCAGCAATCACTCAAACTTAACAGTTTCAGAATAAATGAAACTCTCAACATCCAGCAAGTAGTAATCCACTAGGACAGACTAAATCGAAGTTCAAAATGATGCTAGTAGACCCTCATTTTAAATAAAATGAACCATTTTTAAAAAAAAAACTTCATTTAGGGGGAATTTGAAGTGAAACTGGAAAATGAACCTCTCCCCAACAGTTAAAACCCAACATTGTCCACAATGTTCCATCCTAAGGTGGGAGACAACATAATTGAAAATTTATTAACAATTCATCACATAACAGAATGTTTAGGGGTAGCATGAAGGTTCAAAAAAAATTTCACACAAAATGAAAAATAAAAGAAAAATGAAAACAAACATATACAGAATAACCCAACCCCCACCATCCAATATCAAAAAACAAGTTTATTTCCTTTTGGAAAGTTCATGCTTTGAATTGTTAAGAGTAGACACAAGATTTTATCAATGATCTCAAATAGTAGAATGTTAAGCAGTTATTTTGAACAACAATAGTTGAATAAAGGTGAAATTGGATTCAAACAGTGGGTGTAAGTAGGTTTCAAAATATAGCTCAAAATAATTTTCAACTCACTATATTTAAGCATGCTTACACCCAAGAATATTTTTTTTCTTAATTTTCAAAAATCAGGGGGAAGTTCCCACACTTAAGTCGTAACATCATGAATTTGGGGGAATGAAAAAAATTATCTAAGGCCACTTTGTCAAATCCCAAACACCATAACAACTGGTCATTATTACAAAATTGGGACAGACTAAGCCCCAAGAGTATTTGGTCGCTCTATGCTCCCCCTAAGGTGAAAATTCTCTCGGTGGGCATTGACAAGCTTTACTGGACTGGTGAATCTCATGGAAAGTATTTTGTCCGCTCAGGTTAAAAATTGTGGGTCCAAGGCATGGCCTAGGTCTTTCCTGATAATCGATGGAAGAGCATTTGGTCTCTCTTTGCTCCCCCTAAGGTGAAATTTTTTTGGTGGCAGGTCTGCTCTGGGATTCTCCCAACCCATGACTTTTTGGTGTGGCAACATTTTGGAGAGGATGACACCAGTCCGTTGTGCCTCCAGGAGGTGGAATCCCCTCTGCATTAAATTTTTTCCTGTCGTAAGGTGGAAGGGGTGTGGAAGGCTTGGAAACCGGATTTTGCTTTGTTCTTTGATATTTCATTAGGGTTGGTCCAAAATCTGTTAAAATGGGTGTCCTCTCTTGAAATGAGAGTGGTGGGGTTGATTTACACAATTGCATGGTTTGTGTGGACTTGACCTAATGATTGTATTTTCCAAATGATGGTGACCCATGATCTTCTTTGGGTGGATAGGGATAGAGAATGGATGAACAGTTGGAAGAATAACGATACAATGCCTTCTTTGGGAAACAATCAGTAGACGGTTCCTTGCTGGTTCTACCCCACCAAAGGGTTTTCTCAAGATCAATACTGATGTTGCGGTCTCCGCTAATTCCAGGGTTGGTATTAGACTCATTATTCATAACAGTTGTATCCAGATTGTGGAGGCTCAGTGTTAGGCAGTGCCCTGTTCATGGAGTCATGTGGTTGCGGAGGTCTCTGCCATCCTTCATGGGATCCTTTTATCCTGTTCAAAAAAATTGGCCCAAGGTTTTGGTGGAATCTGACTGCCTCGAAGTGGTAAACGCTCTATCATCGAAGGAAGGTGACTCTCAACTGTAGGGCCTTATCTTGAGGAAGATTTTGTCTTTAACCGAAGGCTTCTCTGCATGCAATTTTTCTTTTATCAAGCGAGGATGGAATATGAAGGCTCATTATCTGGCTCATTTTGGGAAATCTTGGGGTGATCATTGTTGGGTGGACTCGTTTCCTGCTTGGCTTTGTTGGCCTGGTTTTTTTATCAGAAATAATGCTTATCTTTTCTCAAAAAAAAATATAATATAAAAATAATTTTATTTAAAAAAAAGAGAGAAAGTAAGAATGAGAAGGGGTCAGGTCATGTGAAGGGTGGGAAGAAAGGGGGGGTTCGTACAACTAAGGAGAGCACGATGACACAGGGGAGGTGAGTCGCGGCTCGAGCAGGGCGGAGGGATTCGGCATGGGGTTAAACAGTTGGGGTTTGGGTATCAGCGTGCAGGGGCGGGTCTTCAGGCGAGCTTGGGGTGTGATGCTACTTCGGTGGGCTTCGGTAAGGGACGACGAGGAGTAGGGCAAGAGGCGCGTAGTGCTTGGGGTGGCGCGGGGTTTATCCAGTGGCGCAAGGAAAGGGTTAGGGTAGTGTAGGGGGGATAGAGGTGGCACCATAGGTTTCCGGTGACATGAAGCAGGTCCTCAGCGCTGGATGTTCGAGAAGAACATGGAAGCTTGGTACCGGCTCCAGCGGGAGCAGAAGGGGTTCGATGCAGGGGGCTCGGCTTTGAGTAGGTTTAGATCTGTTTAAGACTCGGGTGAAATCAAGTTCAAAATTAATTTTTCTTCTCAAATTTTCTTGATTTTGATACGTGAGTTGTTTTTGCTTTGATTTCTCATGAATAGATTTTCATTTTTTGGATCTGGTGTGATGCTGCTTCAGAATTTTTCTATTATTGATTGGTTTTTGCGTTGTTGTTGGGGTAGACAGTGCTTGGGGAAGGAGGAATAACCGTGACATGGGGAGAATAATGGTGAGATGCGGGATTTGAATGGTGTCACCGTGTGTGTGGCCATGAGTGTGGTGTCGTGAGTGAAATAGTGCCATAGTGAGAGGCAGGGTGAGACAGCACATCATTACACCGTGGCACCTGCAAAGGATGTGCAAAGGATGAAACGGCGGCACCGCACTGGATGAAACTCTGACACCGTGACACCTGTAAAACAAATAACAATAAATTAAATTAATAAAATCAATAATTTAATAAAACTAAAAATAGATTAATAAATTAATAAATCAAATTAATAAAAAAATTAAAATCTAAATAAAAATAAAACAGAACAGAATTAATTATGCATTATTTAAAAGAAAGAATTTATTTGGATTCAAAATTATAAAAAAATAATTTAAATCAAATTTAAATATTTACACCTACTCGCTTAAATTAATTAACTATGTAATTAACCATATAATTAATTAAATAATTAATTAAATTAAATAATTAAAATTACAATATTAATTGAATAAAATTGTTAAAACTAATTTAATTATTTAAAGACGAAGAACTAAAGTGAGTTATTTATTTACAAATTAAATAATTAATTAATTAAATTAATGACTTAATAAACTACATATTTTAAAAACAAAAGAAAAAAATGAAATAATAGAGGATGAAAATTTATAATTTAATTAAAAACAAGGAATACCAAAATGAATGTTAAATTAAAAAGAATTATTTAGTTTGAGAACTATTTAAAATGAAAAAAACTAACATTAAAAAACATGGTTTACTCTATAAAATGATTATTTTACAAATTAGAAAAAAAATCACAACAATAATAAAATATTTAATAAAAAATAACCTTTTGAAATTAAAAAAACAATAAAAATAAAAAAAAGGGTTGTGGCAAAGAGTATTAAAAATTATCCAAATCAAACTCCCCCGCACATTATTTTTTTTCCCTCAAACAAATGCATTCCTTAGACATTAAAACAAACAAATTATTTGTGAGATTTAGTTCAACAAGTGCATGGATAAACTTTTACAGACTGAGGAAGAAGACCAAACAGTGGGTCAGGCTTTTCAAAGGTGTTCAAAAATGATGTCTTGCCTAGATTCAAAATCCCACTATAAGTCAAATGTCTCACAATCTCATACAATTTCAAGTTTTTCATGCCTCCTATATGTACTCATTATCTGTCCTACTTCAATTTCCAATTCATGTTTTGATTCAAAGGTTGATGATAAGTTAGATCAAGTAGAACTAAAATCGTAACCAAAGACACCTTCCATTATCACCTTCTCATAGGTTCCAAAAATTAAAGACTATTAATTTTATCTCATTATTGATTCAACTCAAATGAATTTTAACTATGTAAATTGCTCCCTTATTCATCTGGGTTCAAAATTCCCCTCACCATAATGAGTTTATTTTTGACAAGGGATGTTTATTTTAATTTTTCCCAAACATATTCCATGTGAAAAGAATTGTGCATATCACTTATTAAAATTGAAAATTAATTTATTTATTCACAAAAATGCACATTGCGCACCTTGTCTCAGATACTCACCGTGGTATCTCATTTTACCATTTGACTCTAATTACAAAGGACATAACTAATATTTATTTGAGTTGAATTCCTAAAGTGATGGAATATTTTTTTCTTCAAAAAGTGTCAATCCCCTAGGTTCCAGTGAAAAGATATAGTTTCCCTAAGTCATGATTCTTATTCCACAAAACCTATCCTGTCACACTCCCATCCTCATTTCCTAAATAGAAAGATCCATAAAACAATGGACAATTCCACTCAGAAATCACTCAAACTTAACAGTTTTAGAATAAATGAAACTCTCAACATCCATAAAGTAGTAATCCACTAGGCCAGACTAAATTAATGTTCAAAATGATGCTATTAGACCCTCATTTTAAAAAAATGAACCATTTTTTTAAACAAGCTTCATTTAGGGGCAATTTGAAGTGAAACTGGAAAATGAACCTCTCCCCAACACTTAAAACCCAACATTGTCCCCAATGTTCCATCCTAAGGTGGTAGACAACATAATTGAAAATTAATTAACAATTCATCACTTAACAGAATGTTTAGGGGTAGTATGAAGGTTCAAGAAAAAATTCACACAAAATGAAAAATAAAAGAAAAATGAAAACAAACATATACAGAAGAACCCAACCCCCACCATCCAACATCAAAAAAAAAGTTTATTTCCTTTTGTAAAGTTCATGCTTTGAATTTTTAAGAGTAGACAAAAGATTTTATCAATGAGATCAAACAGAAGAATGTTAAGCAGTTATTTTGAACAATAGTAGTTGAATAAAGGTGAAAGTGGATGCAAACAGTGGGTGTAAGTAGGTTTCAAAATATAGCTAAAAATAATTTTCAACTCACTAGATTTAAGAATGCTAACTTCCAAGTAGATTTTTTTTCTTAATTTTCAAAAAACAGGGGGAAGTCCCCATACTTAAGTCCTAACAGCATGAAGTTGGGGGAATGTACAAAATAAAATTTTTCAAAATGAAAAACAGTACTTACCTATATTTGAAAGCTTCTCATTCATTTTCGGTGTGCCTCCCTTTGAGGATTTCTGCAAGTTCTCTAGTTTCTTCATTCAAGTTCCCAAAAAAATGAACCATTTTCATTAGTCTTCAAGAATTTAAAACACAAGTAAAATGTAACAATAGAGTATGAGTTTGGGTGTATTATCCAGTGTTCTCTAACAACATCCTCCTTCCACCATGAATGTTTCAAATGAGGATGCCATTGAAATAGGATTCTCATAGCCAACCAGAACCACCAGACCACCTACACATCATAAAAATTAAATGAAACCATTATTTTCCACCAAATTAGGGAGAAAAACCATAGAGCAAGGAGAATTTATTCAAAAAATATTAATGTATAAAACAAAGTAAACCATGGGGTTCCTCCCATGCAGTTCTCGGTTTAAAGTCCCTAGCCAGAATTTATTTCCATAAATGTTTCTAACCATGATAATTCAATGGGAAAGAGTTCTTATTGGTGTGGACTTCACAATTGTCCAAGGAATCAAGAGCAAGAATACTAAAGACAATTTCAACATCAACACCAATTAGAATTCTCCAAAATTCATCTAGATTACCAAGAGGACTCATGTTTTCCACCTCAATTGGGACTCTAAGAACCACTTCATCAGATCCTAAAAAGTTCAAAATTAACCCAAAATATCACTCATCTGACCAAGATTTCTTTCACATCTTCCCACACACTTAGAGGTTTGCTCAAGACAAAAAACAGAAGACGACACATCCACAAAAACCTCAACATGTCCCAAAAAAGATCACAACTCAGACGACATAGAAAACTACCAGGAGAAGGTATCAAATTCACCATACAATAGATGTATCTCATTGTCCATAGAGGAATCAAATGTTGTGAACCTTTCAAGCTCTGGTTGGAGATCAACACACACAACAACAGACTGGGCAGGTAAAAAGGTGTCAACGAAATGTACTTGTTCATAGTGGAAAGCATCAAGATTTTCATTAGGACTCAACCCAAAATTTTCTAAAGCTTCATGAACTCTTAGACAGTAAGCATCACAAGGGAAACATTCATAGATAGGTCGAGACAATTCAGGACAATGTTGTGACTCACTCTCTAGAATGGGTTCCAAAGAAAGAATTAGCTCATCAATAGGAGGGTGTGTGGAAGGAGCAGCATCCAAGGAAGATTTTTCAATGGGTTACAAAATTGTTATCTCTATGACCTCATGTAGGAAAGATCCATAATCATCTCGAACTTCAATTTTGTAACATTTATTCACAACAACATCTATAAAATCACAACTAACATAATGTCGGGGATATTCAAACACCAAAACATCCTCCACATCATCAACAACTTGGAAGGTGAGTTTACCTTTGGATACATAAAAGATGTCTCTACTAGTAGCAAGGAAGGGTCTGCCAATGATGATTGGGACATTTTCATCACATTCCATATCAATAATTAAGAAATTAGTGGGTTGTGTGAGTTTTCCTACACTTACTAATAGGTCATCCACCCTCCCATAAGAGTATGTGAGTGACCTATTGAAAAGATAAAGACAAAAATAAGTTGGTTGGATAATTATAAGACCCATATTTTTAAACAAGGAGAAAGGCACAAGATTGATACTTTCTCCTAATTCACACACACAATTTAGTTTCCTAGTTCCTCCTATTCGTCACTTAATGATAAAGCCACTAGGGTCCTTCAATTTGGGGGGAATATTTTTTTGGAGAATTTCACTACACTCCGCATCAAGATCGATTTTATCCAACTTTTTCTGGTCATTATTGTTTTTCATAAACATTTTTATGAATGAAACTTATGAAGGGATTTTATCCAAGGATTATAAGAGGGGAATGTTAATGGTGAAGCTTAGAATCAGTTTCAAAAATATCAGGTAATCAAGTTCATCACTTTGCTTCAATATTTTAGGGAAGGGAATTATGTTTTATAATATGTTGGTTATTCACCTTCTCCTCAAACCCAACTTTTTCCATTGCTTCCTTAATCAATTCCCACTTCATTTTCCTTGGTTCGTACATTTTCAGGTGTGGTCTGCACATTCTGTTCAATTTGGACCTCACTTTTTAGATTTCCAAAATTAGGATTTTCCATATTTTTATTTTCAGTTTCAGCATGAACATTGTTTTATAATTTACTAGGTGGTTCCCTAACTAGTTCTTGATGTTTAATCCCTGACCTGGTTGTTATGGCCATCACATTCCACCTACAACCCAATGGTCATCCCAATGCCCCCGACATTCCACCCTTATATTAATTTTAGAAAGTTTTTTTGGGTTGCGGGTGGAATGTAGGGGCATTGGGATGCTTGTTTTTGGATAGTGGACCATTTTGTCACCCCTTTGTCACTCCATAATAGATTGGGCTGACCCTGATATCCAAAATGGTATGTATTTTAGGATTGAGTATGGACACCTTGATTCTCAGCCCTGTAATCGACAAACTAGTCACTCTCATCACATGAAATAAGGAGATCAAAGTTTAGACAATATCTCTGAGTGTGACCAAACATCACACATTGACAAAACTGCTCCCTAAGGACCCTCTCTTCATTAATAGCAGCCTGAAGATTTTTCTCACCCCTATGGATGACTCTCATCCTAGTGCACTTGTGCTAATATTTTTGTGCCAACTTATTAAACAATTGTTTCATCTCATCCGTAGTGGAATCAGAGAAATCACCCCCTCAAGATTGATCAACTATTTTTTGATTTTAGGGGGTGAGGGAATTGTAGAAAGTCTCCATGAGCATATAGGGAGTTAATATATGGTTGGGTCTTTGTCTAAGAAGACCTCTGAGCCTATCCCATGCTTCGTGAAAGAGTTCTCCCTCATCCTAGACAAAGCTAGTGATCTTATGCATAACCTCAATGGCAGTGTTCCTGGGATATAATTTGGATTCAAAGGCATTTCCCACCTCTTCCCAGGATTCAATTACATCCAAATCTAAATTTTGGAACGAATTCCTATCCCTCTCCTTTAGAGAGAATTAATACAACCTCAGCCTCAACTCCTCCTCAATAAGATCTTGTAGAGGCAGCTGGTGGACAGAACCCTAAAAATAACTAATGGACTCTAAGGATTACTCTACTGGAAGTCCATTATACGATGGTAGATGACAAAGATGACACTTTTTGATCTCATAACTCCTATACCTAAGGGATAACTTGATGCAGGATGGATTGCTTGACATAGTAGGAATTTGAAACTCCCTAAGCTTAGGTCTATCAGTGTAATGACCCATGTATTTATAGAACAATACTTTTTATTTTCTATTAATATTTATGAATAAGATATTAATTTTATATTAAAGGGGACATTTTTAATGATAACATAATCAACACGCAATAACAGGTTTTTCTGAAATCTTACATTGCACTAAAACATTGAGTTTTACCAAAAAATAATACAGTAATAATATTATTATTTTAAATGGAAGTTAACGCCTAGCCATTGGAATGACGGGAATAAATAATATCAACTAAATTTTGAAATATGGTTTACACATGTTTAAATAATGATTCATTGGTTACCAAATTTTTTATAAATGGAAATAAAAACCAATTGAATATAAAGGATGTGTTTTTATAAAAACCTATTTAAAAAGAGAATAATTGTGTTTATAAAATCATATCTTTCTTTATGGATTTTTATTTAATGAAAAATATATTTTAGATATTCAATTAAATGTTTTAAATTCATCCTATATGTTTTCTATAAATGGTATAAGAACAAATTCAATTTTTCGAAAAAAAGACACATTTTTCTAAAAATGCAGTTTTACCGCCTTTTAGTAGAGAAACATTTTTATATTTAGTTTTTTACATATTTATAAGTACTAATTTACAAAAGAAACATCTTATTTAGAATCAGGACATCAATAGTTACTTTTTATGAATTTTTCATATTTTTTTATAACTCTTATGTTATGACGAATAGTAAAAATATGCTAAATTTTAATTGAAAACAACTTTTTCCATTGAGATAATTTATATTGTTAAATAATATTATTTAATGGTTTTAAAGTATAAATGGAATATATTTTTATCACTTAATCCAATTTTGGTCCTTATAAGTCATTTCACATTGAAATCGGACATAAACATATGTCAATCATTTGGTAGTTTTTACTTCTTAAAAACATGTTTTTTGGTTTTGAAAACGGGAATTAATTTTAAATTAATTATTGAAACTTCGATGTTTTAAATTTGTAAAAAAATATTATATATTTGGAATCAAAAGGGCCAAATTGTTTTAATATTTTCCTTTTATTTTTGGACATTATGAATAGTAAATTCAGCAATTATTTTATTTATCATTGTTAAACGGTAAATCTGGTAAATAAGGGTAAAAATTAATATTGTAATAATATTAAACTACCCTAACACATGACCCAATACTATTGAATGAGATATTTCCGAACATGGGCATCCTTGGGGTGATTTTGGAACCCCATGGAGCCAATTTTATGTGAAAATGACATTTTATAAGAATTAATTTAAAGTAAAGAGAAATATTACATAAACATGTATCTTTTACTAAAATAATTTTAATATGGGATTATATAACTGATCAATTTTACCATAAATACTCATTATAAATCTAAAATTATTTAATAAATTATTTTATTTTATTTATAATTTTTAGATATTAAATAAATAAATTTTATTATGACACAATGATGATGAAGTGATTGAATCATTAATAAAGGATTCAAACAAATGGTACTATAAATTTTAAAATAAATGTAATTTGATTATTTTGATACCATACAAGAATTTTTTGGATGATATTTCCATTTTATATTGGAGTTAATTCCTTTTTTAGAAGTAATCAGGTTGTTATGAATTTTTAAAAAAGTAAAGTATGAATAATGTACGAAATTAACATAATTCATAACTTAAAATATAAAATAGTTTATTAAATGATATTAAATTCCTAAAAATATATGATTCATCCAAATTGTTAATATAAGCCCAAATATTCCATAAATTACTTTTTTGGGGGGTCTTTTGACATGATATGGTAATTACATTAACTCACAATATGTAAATAACATGATATCACTCTAAGATTAAATAGGGTAAAATAAGGGTTAAACTAAAAAATAAGGATAAAAAATATCCAAAACATGTCTAAAAATTATTGTATGATAGATATTTGAACCAAAGTCATATTATCTTATAATTAACTGAGTTTTGAACAATTTTTATTCAAAATTGTATTTATAATAAATTAATATTTCTAGACTTTCTTAAAGTGCCCCTCCTCCCTCTTATAAAAGGCCACCACATCTACCCACATAACTCACACCTATCAAGCCCTTTGGATCATAAAAATTATTCTCGAATGAGCTCCCAACATCCCTCCCTTCCTCATAGAAGCATTAACTTGTGTAGAAGGCAATTAAAGAAATCCTTTTGGCTCAAAACCAAAGAAGTTACCCGATTTAGAGGTAATGTGTTCTCTCAAGTTCCTTTCTTTTATTTTCTTTCTCCACTCCCTATGTTATTATTATTATTTGATTGCCTAACTACACCAGTATTATCAATATACTAGGATTTTCTTATGATAAGTATTTGAACAACACTTACACACACCTCCATCTAATGGATACGGACATATTGTTTCTATGTACGACAAACTATTGTCTCACGAAACGATGATTGTTCAATTTTCTCCTACCACCTCTCATGGGGGTCATTATGATGAAAATTTATTTATATATGATATATATTTTATTTTATTCTCTCTATGATTTTTTATTTTTTATTTACATAATACCTTTACGCTTTCCATAATGTGTAAATACGATAATTTCATTTGAGGAATTGCAGACTACCTCTCACTCAAAGTTATATTACTCGTTCATGACATACATGGAAAATATAAAGGATGTAATTAATGAAATTATGTAACATATATAACATATATGTTATAATGGAATTATAATATACCTATTTATCATTTAGTATGATAAAGAAATAAAATTTGTGTTCATGTGTATGTACGGCCTACTGTCTTCATGAATATTGAATTTCATTTATTACCTCAAAATGTAATGTAATTTTATAAATATATATATTCTGAATATATATGGTATTTAAATCATGAATAATATTATAGAGATTATTTAATTTTGACTACATGGATAATTTTCATCAAAACATGTCCATTTGTTACTCAAATACTAAATATCGAAAAAACATTCGATATGAGCTCAAATAATTAACTAATTGATATAACATGGTAATAAGTGATATAAATTGAACAAAAAAAATTAAAAAGGTTATAAAGAAATTAGAAATTAACACATTTTTATTATTTGTGAAATTAAAGAATGGAAGAGACAAGTCAGAACAAGGTAAGAGATTTCTTCTCAATCTCCTTTCATTGAGGCATTTCTTGATGATATGCATCTTTATTATTTTATAAGGTGTATATACATCCCCTATGAAATTTAATATCCATATTTTATCTATAGTAATGTAATTTATTAATTCATGGTGAGTAATATTTAAATGTTCAAATTGGTATGGGACACTTGAACATTTAAAGATTTAATTATCAAATCTTTTTCTTCATGATATTAAATTACATATTTATTTATATGGGTATAAAAGAGCAGGAAATTTTATGTCTATATTGAATTTAATCCAATGTTTTCAAAAGGAATCTTTGTATATTAAGTGTGGTACTTTCTTTACAAAATGACAAAAGGAATGTTTTTTTAATGTATACAGCGACATCGACTTCTCTGCCACCGTAACTGTTATTTGATGTTTGACTTCCTCTATAAGCTTTAATGTCTATTAAAAGGAAAATAAATATCGTATTACTTTATTTGTGTATCTTTTTATTGAAAATGGGATCTTAAATGAAAATTGTATTTTTATACGGAAATGTTTTTCATATGGGATTATATGAGATTTTCAAAAGGGTTTTATGATGAACGTATTGTATTCCTAAAATGGTACATGAGCATTATATGAGATGGGTGAGACTAATATATATTATAAAAAGGGTTGATCCCTATTACAGCTCACGAGTGAGCCTGATATAGCTTATACAAAGGGTTGAGCCCGATTATACCACACGGGTGAGCCTGATATAGCTTATACGAAGGGTTGAGCCCCATTATAGCTCATCGGTGAGCCTGATATAGCTTATACAAAGGGTGATCCCCATTAAATATCTTCAATTTGAAAGTCAATCATATGGTTATTCCAATTGGAAGATGTTTGAAAGGGTTTTATTTATATGATTCTCTAAGTCACCTAAAGGATTTTTAATTACTTATTATTTTTTTAGTGTTTTTCATTGAGCAAAAAGTATGAGTGTTATTCATGTGAAAATGTTTTGTTTCATCTGCTCAAAGAGCATTGAATGGGTTATCAGGTTTTAAATAGAATAATGATTTTTCCATTATTTTTATGTCCCTTACTGAGCTTTTTTTTCTCATCCCATATTTTAAATGTTTTCACAATATTTAAGGAAGAATAAATACAAGGATTTAATCAAAGAAAAGTTATGATGATTAAACATGGAAAGAAACCAAGTTTCTTTTTAAAGTTTTTATTGTCATGGAAGAAACAGATACTGTTGGAAGTGTCCACTTTGTATTTCCTTGTTTTTGTTATGTAATAGTTATGGCCTAATTATCTAAATCTCTAAACCTGAAAATATCCTCAATGTTAATTCTTGAATTAACTCAATATTATTCAATGTTTAAGGCTGGGGCCTTATACTCAGGGGCATGAAATAAGGGTAGTGGCATATTAACATTTTGATTTTCAGTGGTTTTTTTCCAAATTTTCAATTTCATGTTTCTTTTGTTTTCTAAGTGAAGAATAGTTCTTGTTGATTTCTTGAATTGATGTTTCATGTTCTAAATTACAAGCTCTGGTGTGCATTCAATTTCAAAAATAATTTTCTTGAGAGTTTTTTGAACATTTTTTATGTTTTTTATTTTTCTGGGTTTTATTTTTTTGTTTTTTTCTTATATTTATTTTTTTAGTTTTTTAATATGCTTGCACATGCCTTCCCCAGCAACAACACCAAAATTTTACCACGCGATTCGTTGAGTACATGAAAATTTAAAATTTATAGAACCTACTTACTACTAGTACTGTGACAAGTTAGGTGTCGAACCACTGGGAAGAAATGATGATGTGCACTACTGGAAAACTAACCTATACCAACGGTTTGGAACCGTTGGTATAGGCCTCCAAACCGTTGGTATAGCCCTATACCAATGGTTTGGAGAACCGTGGCGAAGTAAGCCATTGGGATAGGTCTATACCAACCGGTTTTGGGAAAACCATTGGTATAGACCTATCCCAACAGTTTTGAAAACCGTTGGAATAGGTAATATGAAAATCTATTCCAACGGTTATAAAACCGTTGGTATATGTATTTCAAAAAAAATACATTCGGTGTGATTTGATCCCTGAACCCCACGTTTATAATAGAACGACTTAACCACTAACCTAATATGACTTTTTTAAACATAATTTCAAAAATATATTGTCACGACCCGCCCTCGGGGTCCGTGCCGTGACTACCCCAAGCCCGCCTTCCATAGGCCAGGGGCTGGCGACTAGCACCAAGGCGTAAATCCCGGTAAAAAGGGAAGGCATTGCCTTTGTAAAGTAAACAAACACCACAGAGTAAGCAAGCGGAAAGTAAACACTAAACAAAAGCAGAGTACAACTGAAAGTGCGGAAAAGTAAATGGGCCAGAATACAAACCCAAACTGAAAGTAAAGTACAACTCGAAAGGGAAAACAGCAACTAAAAAGTAAAAGCCGCTACTCCGAGCTGTCCACTGGGAAATCCCTCCTGAAGGGTGGGTACAGATAGCTCCTCTGCTCCACGGGTCTCGCCGTCCGCTCCGTGCACGTCCCGCCCAGTGGTCCACCTCCGGGTACCGTCCCGCTCTGCAAGCCTCAGCTAAGGTCAACGTTGTCCGTCGTCTGCAACCAACACAACGTAGTGCGGGCAAAGCCCATGCAGGGGTGAGTATAAGCTACTCAGTAGGGACCCCGAGACCCCTGAAGGTCTCTCAAATCCACAAAGGATAAACCACGAAGAACGATACAATCACGAAGTAACAACCGACACTGCTTAGGTATATGCCCATACATATACCTAAGTCATCAATTCAAATACGCTCCAACCTCCGAGCCCAAGTACAACTCAGTCCACACAGGAAAGTAAACGTATTCCACACAGGAAAGCAAAACGTAATCCACACAGGATTGCACAACACAATACACACAGGAAAGCAACAGGATTCAGCTCACACAGGATATACTTCTTCAAGGACGATAAAGATGATCTCTGATCCATCTAAGTCGTCGGACCCACAAAGGATCGATAGGTAACTAACCCCCGCAAAGACCCACACAGGATCGGGCCCACACAGGACCTGTAGGCGCTGGTTCACACAGGACCGCTGAGCGCAAGGACCCACACAGGATCGGACCCACACAGGATCGGGCCCACACAGGACCTGTAGCACTGATCCACGTAGGATCGCTGAGTGCTGAAGTCGTCGTCGTTGAACCCACACAGGATCTCTGTACTGTCGTCGTCGCAGTCACAGTAGCAGTAGTAGCAGTAGTAGCAGTCACAGCCAGCACTAGGGTTCCCACACACAGCAAGCTCGTTCGGAGGGTCCGCTCCACGAGCCGAGAGGATGATACATCAACTGTCACAAAGTCCAGAGTTGATGTATCCAAAAGTTCCGTATCGTCAACAGGAACTCAACGCAATAGACGGCGCGTCGATCGGACGCCCGGTCTGAGAGTTATTGGCATTTTCGTCCCCGGGGCCCGGTTAGTTTTTAAGGCAAAACCAACCCGACCGTACTCCACCTGCGTCCAAACCTCGGGCGGAGTATGCCAAAAGATCCGTCTCACTAAGAGGAACACAACACAGCTGACGGTACGCCAATCGTACGTCCGTAGCTCAAGATATGAGTGTTTCCGCTCCGAAGGCCCGGTTGGTTTCGTGAACGAACCAACCCGGATGAACTCAAAGTAATCCGAAACCTTGAGTGCGATATACCGAAACGACCGTCTCAATCCAAGGAACGCGTTGCCACAGACGGTTCGTCGATCAGAGGTCCTTGGATCAAGTTATGGCCAAAAGACCGAATCTGATCCGAAACGGGGCGTCCGGGTCCGGGCCGACCCGGCCCGACCCCCCCCCCCCCCCCCCCCCCTTGGGTCGGCCCGAACCGGGCGACTCGACCCGGGTCCGACCCGGCCCGGCCGGCCGGCGGCGTGGAGGCGCGGGGGCCGCGGCGGCCTGGCGCCGCACGGTGGCTGCACGCGGGGGGCAAAGCCCCCGCTGATTGGGATGACGGCGCGGCTATATGCCGCGCCCCTTTTTGCAAAACCGCCCCCCCCCCCCCCCCCCACGTGGGGGGCTTGATTGGTAGGAAACGGGGGGCCTCCTGCCCCCCCCCCCCTCAAGGAAACCGCCTCCCTCATTAAGAGGGGGGTTTTGATTGCTGGTCGGGGGATTAATTCCCCCGGTTTAATGCCATCCGGCCGGCCAGCTGGCCGGCCGGTTTTCTCCAACGGGACCGGAAAATCCGGTCCCCTCTTCAGCTTCCGACGCTGGCGGCCCGGCCGCCGGTCTTCTCTTCCGCCACGGCCCGGAACCGGCCGCGGTGTTCGTCGTCCGGCGCGGTGCGACGGCACCGCGCCCCTCTGTCGTGCCTTGATTTCTTTCAACGCGGCGCGACGGCGTCGCGTTCAAGATGTTTCTTCCATGGTGCGCGCGCGATGGCATTGCGTAAAATAAACGCACGATTAACCGCGTGGTGCAACGGCACCACGCCACCTTGTTTCCACCCGCGAGGCATTTCAACAAGAACGATGGAGGGGTTCGGCCGTGTTCATGCGGTCCGGGCCCCTCATGTTAAACAATAACACAACTTTAAATATTAAAGAGCCTCACGTTAGACATGCGAGATTCACGATCAAGAATAAAATAAATTAACAATAATCAACAACCCCTACCTTGGTATAAGGTTCGAAGATTTGTCAACGTCCGTGGAAGACAGCGTCGCGGAGGTCGGGCGTCGCGGTCGTCGTTCGTCAAATCCGTTGACGAAGAGATGCGTCTGATGTGATACGTCGTTGGCGAAACCTTGTACGCCGACGAAGTTTGTCCGAGGAAGAAGCGGTGTTCCCTCTCGTTGGCACGGAAGACGAAGAAGAGCAGAGCGACGTTCTTCGTCGGAGCTTGAGCGTTCTTCGTCAGAGCTTGAGCGTTCTTCGTGTTCTTCGTCAGAACTTGAAGAAGAAGAAAAAGCTCTCAACCTCTCAAGAAGACAAAACTATTAACCAAAATAAAATAAGACACTATCCTATTTTATTAACACATCATCACACTAGAATTTCAAAAGTTTGAAATTCAAAAGGATTAACTCCAAAATTAAATAACTCATGTCATTTAATGAGGGGTTAAGGAAGTTGGAAGAAGATGAAAGGTTGGGAGCTTCGTGTGGGCCCCACCACACTTAATCCTCCCAAGGGAGGTTAAGTGGATGTGGGTCCCACTTCCAACCCCCTTTGGTAGGATTTGTCAAGTTAAAATAAAATTTGTTCTTCACAAAATTTTATTTAACTTAAACTAAAAACCCAAATGCTAACTTTCAACCTGCAACGAACGCAACTTCCGAAAAGGTCTCTTTAAGAGAATATCGGCACTGCGAGTTCACCGGTGCCCTCAGATTTCAATTCCGAGCACCGGATCAAAATTTAGGAATTCCCGCTCATTCGTTCACTGAACGTACCCGAGTCAAACTTCGGAAATTGATTCCGGGCACTCCGGGCCTCGGAATCAGGTGCCGTCTGAAACCGCGCTCTTGTAAAATTCTAAAGAAAATTAAGAAAAAATTTCCTTTGAATTTTACGGGTCTTTACATTACTCCCACCTCAGGGCTTTACGTCCCCGTAAATATACATCAAAAACTAGGGAAACAAATGAGGGTACTGAGCACGCATCTGAGCCTCCCGCTCCCATGTGCTCTCCTGGAGATTCCCGTGCTTCCATCTGATGCGCAAAGAGGAATCGATCGCCCACGCAGGACCCGCTCTTGTCGATCCTCTATCTCCACCGGGACCTCCGTAAAAGTCTCCCCATCGTCAACGTCAAGCTCCCCATGGTCAATGATGTGCGTCGGGTCGTGCACGTATCTCCTCAGCTGAGACACGTGGAAGACGTCGTGCACCCGGTGCAACTGAGGTGGTAGAGCCAGGCGATAAGCCACCTCACCAATCCTGCTGAGAATCTGGAAGGGTCCGATGAAGCGCGGAGATAACTTGTCGCCTCGGCCAAATCTCCGAATACCACGTCGAGGTGAGACTCGCAAGAAGACGTGGTCGCCATCCTCGAACTCCAGTGGCCTCCGCCTCCTGTCAGCGTATGACTTCTGCTGGCTCTGAGCTGTCCTCATCCGCTCCTGGATGACCTGGACCTTCTCTGTCGTGGCCTGGACCATCTCCGGTCCCACTAGTGCTGACTCCCCAGGGTCTGTCCAGCACAAAGGAGATCTACAAGGTCGGCCGTACAACGCCTCGTACGGTGCCATCCCGATAGTGGAGTGGTAGCTGTTGTTGTATGCGAACTCCACTAAGGATAGGTGGTCCTCCCAGCTACGACCAAAGTCGAGGACACATGCGCGGAGCATGTCCTCGAGAGTCTGAATGGTCCTCTCCGTCTGACCATCCGTCTGAGGGTGAAAGGCTGTGCTCAAACGTAGCTGCGTCCCGAACGCCTCCGGTAACCCCTTCCAAAGCCGGGAAGTAAAGCGAGCATCTCGATCGGAGACGATAGATGATGGCACACCGTGGAGTCGCACAATCTCCTGAACATAGAGACGTCCCAAGCTCTCTACTGAGCCCTGCTCTCTGATGGGTAAGAAGTGTGCCGACTTGGTGAGTCGGTCAACAATCACCCAGATGGAGTCGTGACCTCTGGATGTGCGTGGAAGTCCAGTCACGAAATCCATAGATATGTCGTCCCACTTCCACTCCGGAACCTCCAAGGGCTGTACCAAGCCTGCTGGTACCTGATGCTCTGCCTTCACCTGCTGGCAGGTAAGGCATCGAGAAATGAACTCTGCTACTGCCTTCTTCATGCCCGGCCACCAGTGCTGTCGTCTGAGGCCCTAGTACACCTTCGCCACTCCAGGATGTACCGCCAAAGGAGAAGTGTGAAACTCTCTCAGCACCTCCTCTCGCAAAGTGACTGGTACCATGGTACGTCCTCTAAAAAGGATGTCGTGCTCTGCTCCAAGGGAGAAACCATCAGGTGCCTGTCCCGAGGATATCTGTGCACGCCGTGTCTCACAGTCAGCGTCCTCACGTTGTGCCTCCCTGACCCGCTGTAGTAGTGGAGGAGTGACTGTGAGAGACTGAAGGAAGGCTGCTCCCTCTCTATCCATGAAGGATATCTGCAAAGAGGCTAGCTGCTCCGTCGCCTCCTCAAGTAGCTGAATGCCCGTCCTCCTGCTAAGGGCATCGGCTACTACGTTCCCCTTCCCAGGAGTATAGACTATCTCAAAGTTATAGTCCTGGAGGAACTCGAGCCATCGCCGTTGTCTCAGGTTCAGGTCCTTCTGCGAAAAGATATACCTGAGACTCTGATGATCAGAAAAGACTATAAAGCGCTCGCCCATCAGATAGTGTCGCCATGTCTTCAGAGCGAAGACCACTGCTGCTAACTCCAGGTCATGGGTAGCGTAGTTCTTCTCATGCGGCCTCAACTGACGTGATCCATAGGCGATCACTGACCGCTCCTGCATCAGAACACATCCGAGTCCGGTCCCTGATGCATCGCAGTAGACTACGTACCCTACTCCCTCCTCAGGCAACCTCAAGATAGGTGCGCAGGTCAATCTCTGTCTCAGCTCCTGGAAGCTCTGCTGACATCTGTCAGACCACACGAAGGGTTTCCCCTTCTTCGTCAAAACTGTGAGTGATGCCGCAACTCTAGAGAAGTCTGGCACAAATCTCCGATAGTATCCAGCTAGTCCCAAGAAACTCCGAATCTCAGTCACGCTCCTGGGTGGCTCCCATGCTAACACAGCCTCAATCATCGCGGGATCCACTGCAACTCCCGCCTCAGAGATAACGTGTCCAAAGAAGTGGACCTCACGTATCCAGAACTGGCACTTCGAGAGCTTACCATAAAGCTGGTGCTCTAGGAGTGTGTCAAGAACAACTCGCAAGTGATAGGCGTGCTCCTCCTTTGTCGTAGAGTAAATAAGAATGTCGTCGATGAAGACCACGACAAACCGATCGAGGTATGGATGAAAGATCCTGTTCATGAGAGCCATGAACACTGCTGGAGCATTGGTTACACCGAAAGGCATAACCAAGAACTCATAGTGGCCATACCGACATCTGAAATCCGTCTTATGCACATCCTCGTCTCTGACTCTGAGCTGATGATAGCCTGACCTGAGGTCTATCTTCGAGAACCATCGTTCTCCCTTGAGCTGATCAAAGAGGTCATCAATCCTCGGTAGCGGATACTTGTTCCTCACTATCACCTGGTTCAGGCGATGATAGTCAACACAAAGTCGCAAGCTCCCGTCCGCCTTCTTGGCAAACAATATCGGGGAAGCCCAGGGTGAAACACTGGTTCGGATGAACCCCTTGCCCTGCAAGTCCTCCAACTGTACCCGTAGCTCTCGAAGCTCGGCAGGGGCCATCCGATATGCTGGAGTGGATATCGGGGTTGTCCCGGCGTACAAGTCAATATAAAATTCTACCTCTCTGCGAGGAGGTATCCCTAGAACGTCATCGGGAAAAACGTCCGCAAACTGATCCACCACTGCAAGAAAACCAGGACTCCGCATGTCAACTGCTCCAAGGATAAGGCTAGCCAACTGATGAGTGATGGGCTGTCCTCTCCTCCGCGGAAGTCCATCCTGTGCTTCTAAGGCTCCCTTCTCGCCGGTGAAGGTGAACCTGCTCCCGTCGGTGCGTACACATCGCACCTTGCGCCTAAAACAGTCAATCTGTGCATGGACCGTAGATAGCCAATCCATGCCCAAGATGACATCGTAAGGCCTCGACGCTGCTACAAGAAGATCCCAGCCGAAGCTCTCGCCTCCTAGAGTAAGCTCACACTGCCGGCACCAGTGCGTAATCGTCGAGTCTGCTCCCGTAGGAGTCTCTAGCCGTAAGGATCGAGCCAACGGCTCTGTCGGAATCTCCGAGCTCCAAACAAGGGCAGCGGCTATGAAAGAGTGACTCGCTCTTGTGTCTATAAGAACTGCAGCAAGGGTGGAGTAGACACAGATAGTACCTCGAATCATCTCGGGTGCGCCGTGGTCGTAGGCCTCTGCTGCCTGGAGCTGTGCCTGTCGCTGCCCGCCAGCTCCCTGTGGTCGGGGTGGACCTCCTGGTGGTGGTGGTGGCAGAGCCTCAAAGCGTCGCCCACCACCGGCTGCTCGTCCAGCTCCTCTGCCTCCTCCGCCTCCTCCCTGCGGACCGCCACGGTTGACCCTCTGCCTCTGCCTCGTTGGTCCATCAACTGACTTCTGCTCCTCGGCACGGCGGGTCGGGCAGTCGCGAGCCATGTGGCCCTGCCCGCCGCACGAGTAGCACTGTCTGCCTCTCGAAAGACTGGCTCCTCGCTGTGTGCCCCGCACTGCTGAGCCAGTGTCCTGAGATCGTCTGCCCGAAGGTCTGGTTTGTCTGGACCCCTGAGTCATCCGTCGACTGCCTGCTGCAGATGACTCTGCCACGTGCCGCACTGCGGTGGGTCGCTGTGCTGGTGTAGACTCAGCAAGGAAGTTCTCGATCAGAAGGGCCCGCTCCAGTACTCCTGTCTGAGTCGGTATGCTGAGGGAGATCAGCGATGCCCTGATCTCGTGTCTCAAACCCTACTCGAAGGTCCGGGCCCGGAAGAATGGGTCCCGTACCATGTCGGTCGAGTAGCGCGAGAGATCAGTAAATCTCGCCGAGTACTGAGTGACAGTCATGCTGCCCTGCCGCAGCTGTAGAAGCTCTGGGATACGCACCGCACGAAGGGTGGCTGGGACGAACTCCGAGCGGAAGAGGCTCTCAAAGTCCGTCCAAAGTAGAGATGCCTCATCGTGCACCTGGAGCATCAAGCTCCACCATCGTCCTGCTGCTGCGTGTAGTAGGCTCGCAGCGAGGATCACCATGAGGTCTGCTGGTGTCCTCACTAGCCTAAACACTCGTACCACTGCCTCCTGCCAGTCCTCTGCTGCCTGTGGATCCGTCTCCCGGCGAAACCTGGGCGGTCGCTGGCGCTGAAACTCATGCAGTGCGCTGAGGCGACGTGCATCGTCAGTGGCTGCTGCTGGAAGCATCGGGGGCTCGGCGGGTAGAGCTACCGCCGGTGCCACTGCTGACAAAGGGCCCTGCACCGAGGCCTCGTCGCTCGGTGGGCTGTCGTCACGCTCGACTCTCGGAACCCTAGCTGGCTGCCGTCGTGGGGCCATCCTGAAAAGGAAACAGGTGCGCCACGATCAGAACAGTATACCTGGTGAGCTGATATAAGTAATCACAAAGAAAACTTTGAAACACACACGCAATCAATGTTTTCGTGCATTAAGTCGGAAATCAGAAGTCGGGGTCCTGGTGTACGGATACGTCGGCCGCCGCACCAACACTGGACTCCCTGGACTGATAACCACACTCAATACGCTAAACATTATTGCTTCACATAGAAAAGATCAGAGTTCGCGGTAGAACCGAACTCCTCTGATACCAATTTGTCACGACCCGCCCTCGGGGTCCGTGCCGTGACTACCCCAAGCCCGCCTTCCATAGGCCAGGGGCTGGCGACCAGCACCAAGGCGTAAATCCCGGTAAAAAGGGAAGGCATTGCCTTTGTAAAGTAAACAAACACCACAGAGTAAGCAAGCGGAAAGTAAACACTAAACAAAAGCAGAGTACAACTGAAAGTGCGGAAAAGTAAATGGGCCAGAATACAAACCCAAAATGAAAGTAAAGTACAACTCGAAAGGGAAAACAACAACTAAAAAGTAAAAGCCGCTACTCCGAGCTGTCCACTGGGAAATCCCTCCTGAAGGGTGGGTACAGATAGCTCCTCTGCTCCACAGGTCTCGTCGTCCGCTCCGTGCACGTCCCGCCCAGTGGTCCACCTCCGGGTACCGTCCCGCTCTGCAAGCCTCAGCTAAGGTCAACGTTGTCTGTCGTCTGCAACCAACACAACGTAGTGCGGGCAAAGCCCATGCAGGGGTGAGTATAAGCTACTCAGTAGGGTCCCCGAGACCCCTGAAGGTCTCTCAAATCCACAAAGGATAAACCACGAAGAACGGTACAATCACGAAGTAACAACCGACACTGCTTAGGTATATGCCCATACATATACCTAAGTCATCAAATTCAAATACGCTCCAACCTCCAAGCCCAAGTACAACTCAGTCCACACAGGAAAGTAAACGTATTCCACACAGGAAAGCAAAACGTAATCCACACAGGATTGCACAACACAATCCACACAGGAAAGCAACAGGATTCAGCTCACACAGGATATACTTCTTCAAGGACGATAAAGATGATCTCTGATCCATCTAAGTCGTCGGACCCACGAAGGATCGATAGGTAACTAACCCCCGCAAAGACCCACATAGGATCGGGCCCACACAGGACCTGTAGGCGCTGGTTCACACAGGACCGCTGAGCGCAAGGACCCACACAGGATCGGACCCACACAGGATCGGGCCCACACAGGACCTGTAGCACTGATCCACGTAGGATCGCTGAGTGCTGAAGTCGTCGTCGTTGAACCCACACAGGATCTCTGTACTGTCGTCGTCGCAGTCACAGTAGCAGTAGTAGCAGTAGTAGCAGTCGCAGCCAGCACTAGGGTTCCCGCACACAGCAAGCTCGTTCGAAGGGTCCGCTCCACGAGCCGAGAGGCTGATACATCAACTGTCACAAAGTCCAGAGTTGATGTATCCAAAAGTTCCGTATCGTCAACAGGAACTCAACGCAACAGACGGCGCGTCGATCGGACGCTCGGTCTGAGAGTTATTGACATTTTCGTCCCCGGGGCCCGGTTGGTTTTTAAGGCAAAACCAACCCGACCGTACTCCACCTGCGTCCAAACCTCGGGCGGAGTATGCCAAAAGATCCGTCTCACTAAGAGGAACACAACACAGCTAACGGTACGTCAATCGGACGTCCGTAGCTCAAGATATGAATGTTTCCGCTCCGAAGGCCCGGTTGGTTTCGTGAACGAACCAACCCGAACGAACTCAAAGTAATCTGAAACCTTGAGTGCGATATACCGAAACGACCGTCTCGGTCCAAGGACCGCGTTGCCATAGACGGTTCATCGATCGGAGGTCCTTGGATCAAGTTATGGCCAACAGACCGAATCTGATCCGAAACGGGGCGTCCGGGTCCGGGCCGACCCGGCCCGACCCCCCCCTTGGGTCGGCCCGAACCGGGTCGACCCGACCCGGGTCCGACCCGGCCCGGCGGGCCGGCGGCGCGGGGGCCGCGGCGGCCTAGCGCCGCACGGTGGCTGCACGCGGGGGGCAAAGCCCCCGCTGATTGGGATGACGGCGCGGCTATATGCCGCGCCCCTTTTTGCAAACCCCCCCCCCCCCCCCACATGGGGGGCTTGATTGGTAGGAAACGGGGGGCCTCCTGCCCCCCCCCCCTCAAGGAAACCGCCCCCTCATTAAGAGGGGGGTTTGGATTGCTGGTCGGAGGATTAATTCCCCCGGTTTAATGCCATCCGGCCGGCCAGCTGGCCGGCCGGTTTTCTCCAACGGGACCGGAAAATCCGGTCCCCTCTTCAGCTTCCGACGCCGGCGGCCCGGCCGCCGGTCTTCTCTTCCGCCGCGGCCTGGAACCGGCCGCGGTGTTCGTCGTCCGGCGCGGTGCGACGGCACCGCGCCCCTCTGCCGTGCCTTGATTTCTTTCAACGCGGCACGACGCCGTCGCGTTCAAGATGTTTCTTCCATGGTGCGCGCGCGATGGCGTTGCGTAAAATAAACGCACGATTAACCGCGTGGTGCAACGGCACCACGCCACCTTGTTTCCACCCGCGAGGCATTTCAACAAGAACGATGGAGGGGTTCGGCCGTGTTCATGCGGTCCGGCCCCCTCACTTTAAACAATAACACAACTTTAAATATTAAAGAGCCTCACATTAGACATGTGAGATCCACGATCAAGAATAAAATAAATTAACAATAATCAACAACCCCTACCTTGGTATAAGGTTCGAAGATTTGTCAACGTCCGCGGAAGACAGCGTCGCGGAGGTCGGGCGTCGCGGTCGCCGTTCGTCAAATCCGTTGACGAAGAGATGCGTCTGATGTGATACGTCGTTGGCGAAACCTTGTACGCCGACAAAGTTTGTCCGAGGAAGAAGCGGTGTTCCCTCTCGTTGACACGGAAGACGAAGAAGAGCAGAGCGGCGTTCTTCGTCGGAGCTTGAGCATTCTTCGTCAGAGCTTGAGCGTTCTTCGTGTTCTTCATCAGAACTTGAAGAAGAAGAAAAAGCTCTCAACCTCTCAAGAAGACAAAACTATTAACCAAAATAAAATAAGACACTATCCTATTTTATTAACACATCATCACACTAGAATTTCAAAAGTTTGAAATTCAAAAGGATTAACTCCAAAATTAAATAACTCATGTCATTTAATTAGGGGTTAAGGAAGTTGTAAGAAGATGAAAGGTTGGGAGCTTCGTGTGGGCCCCACCACACTTAATCCTCCCAAGGGAGGTTAAGTGGATGTGGGTCCCACTTCCAACCCCCTTTGGTAGGATTTGTCAAGTTAAAATAAAATTTGTTCTTCACAAAATTTTATTTAACTTAAACTAAAAACCCAAAAACTAACTTTCAACCCGCAACGAACGCAACTTCCGAAAAGGTCTCTTTAAGAGAATATCGGCGCTGCGAGTTCACCGGTGCCCTCATATTTCAATTCCGAGCACCGGATCAAAATTTAGGAATTCCCGCTCGTTCGTTCACTGAACGTACCGGAGTCAAACTTCGGAAATTGATTCCGGGCACTCCGGGCCTCGGAATCAGGTGTCGTCTGAAACCGCGCTCTTGTAAAATTCTAAAAAAAATTAAGAAAAAATTTCCCTTGAATTTTACGGGTCTTTACATTACTCCCACCTCAGGGCTTTACGTCCCCGTAAATATACATCAAAAACTAGGGAAACAAATGAGGGTACTGAGCACGCATCTGAGCCTCCCGCTCCCATGTGCTCTCTTGGAGATTCCCGTGCCACCATCTGATGCGCACAAGAGGAATCGATCGCCCACGCAGGACCCGCTCCTATCGATCCTCTATCTCCACCGGGACCTCCTTAAAAGTCTCCCCATCGTCAACGTCAAGCTCCCCATGGTCAATGATGTGCGTCGGGTCGTGCACGTATCTCCTCAGCTGAGACACGTGGAAGACGTCGTGCACCCGGTGCAACTGAGGTGGTAGAGCCAGGCGATAAGCCACCTCACCAATCCTGCTGAGAATCTGGAAGGGTCCGATGAAGCGCGGAGATAACTTGTCGCCTCGGCCAAATCTCTGAATACCACGTCGAGGTGAGACTCGCAAGAAGACATGGTCGCCATCCTCGAACTCCAGTGGCCTCCGCCTCCTGTCAGCGTATGACTTCTGCCGGCTCTGAGCTGTCCTCATCCGCTCCTGGATGACCTGGACCTTCTCTGTCGTGGCCTGGACCATCTCCGGTCCCACTAGTGCTGACTCCCCAGGGTCTGTCCAGCACAAAAGAGATCTACAAGGTCGGCCGTACAACGCCTCATACGGTGCTATCCCGATAGTGGAGTGGTAGCTGTTGTTGTACACGAACTCTACTAAGGGTAGGTGGTCCTCCCAGCTACGACCAAAGTCGAGGACACATGCGCGGAGCATGTCCTCGAGAGTCTGAATGGTCCTCTCCGTCTGACCATCCGTCTGAGGGTGAAAGGCTGTGCTCAAACGTAGCTGCGTCCCGAACGCCTCCTGTAACCCCTTCCAAAGCCGGGAAGTAAAGCGAGCATCTCGATCAGAGACGATAGATGATGGCACACCGTGGAGTCGCACAATCTCCTGAACATAGAGACGTCCCAAGCTCTCTACTGAGCCCTGCTCTCTGATGGGTAAGAAGTGTGCCAACTTGGTGAGTCGGTCAACAATCACTCAGATGGAGTCGTGACCTCTGGATGTGCGTGGAAGTCCAGTCACGAAATCCATAGATATGCCGTCCCACTTCCACTCCGGAACCTCTAAGGGTTGTACCAAGCCTGCTGGTACCTGATGCTCTGCCTTCACCTGCTGGCAGGTAAGGCATCGAGAAACGAACTCTGCTACTGCCTTCTTCATGCCCGGCCACCAGTGCTGTCATCTGAGGCCCTGGTACACCTTCACCACTCCAGGATGTACCGCCAAAGGAGAAGTGTGAAACTCTCTCAGCACCTCCTCTCGCAAAGTGACTGGTACCATGGTACGTCCTCTAAAAAGGATGTCGTGCTCTGCTCCAAGGGAGAAACCATCAGGTGCCTGTCCCGAGGATATATGTGCACGCCGTGTATCACAGTCAGCGTCCTCACGCTGTGCCTCCCTGACCCGCTGCAGTAGTGGAGGAGTGACTGTGAGAGACTGAAGGAAGGTTGCTCCCTCTCTATCCATGAAGGATATCTGCAAAGAGGCTAGCTGCTCCGTCGCCTCCTCATGTAGCTGAATTCCCGTCCTCCTGCTAAGGGCATCGGCTACTACGTTCCCCTTCCCAGGAGTATAGACTATCTCAAAGTCATAGTCCTAGAGGAACTCGAGCCATCGCCGCTGTCTCAGGTTCAGGTCCTTCTGCGAAAAGATATACCTGAGACTCTGATGATCAGTAAAGACTGTAAAGCACTCGCCCATCAGATAGTGTCGCCATGTCTTCAGAGCGAAGACCACTGCTGCTAACTCCAGGTCATGGGTAGCGTAGTTCTGCTCATGCGGCCTCAACTGACGTGATCCATAGGCGATCACTGCCCGCTCCTGCATCAGAACACATCCGAGTCCGGTCCCTGATGCATCGCAGTAGACTACGTACCCTACTCCCTCCTCAGGCAACCTCAAGATAGGTGTGCAGGTCAATCTCTGTCTCAGCTCCTGGAAGCTCTGCTGACATCTGTCAGACCACACGAAGGGTTTCCCCTTCTTCGTCAAAACTGTGAGTGACGCCGCAACTCTAGAGAAGTCTGGCATGAATCTTCGATAGTATCCAGCTAGTCCCAAGAAACTCAGAACCTCAGTCACGCTCCTGGGTGGCTCCCATGCTAACACAGCCTCAATCTTCGCGGGATCCACTGCAACTCCCGCCTCAGAGATAACGTGTCCAAAGAAGTGGACCTCACGTATCCAGAACTGGCACTTCGAGAGCTTACCATAAAGCTGGTTCTCTCGGAGTGTGTCAAGAACAACTCGCAAGTGATAGGTGTGCTCCTCCTTTGTCGTAGAGTAAATCAGAATGTCGTCGATGAAGACCACGACAAACCGATCGAGGTATGGCTGAAAGATCCTGTTCATGAGAGCCATGAACACTGCTGGAGCATTGGTTACACCGAAAGGCATAACCAAGAACTCATAGTGGCCATACCGACATCTGAAAGCCGTCTTATGCACATCCTCGTCTCTGACTCTGAGCTGATGATAGCCTGACCTGAGGTCTATCTTCGAGAACCACCGTTCTCCCTTGAGCTGATCAAAGAGGTCATCAATCCTCGGTAGCGGATACTTGTTCCTCACTGTCACCTGGTTCAGGCGACGATAGTCAACACAAAGTCGCAAGCTCCCGTCCGCCTTCTTGGCGAACAATATCGGGGAAGCCCAGGGTGAAACACTGGTTCGGATGAACCCCTTGCCCTGCAAGTCCTCCAACTGTACCCGTAGCTCTCGAAGCTCGGCGGGGGCCATCCGATATGCTGGAGTGGATATCGGGGCTGTCCCGGCGTACAAGTCAATATAAAAGTCTACCTCTCTGCGAGGAGGTTGCCCTGGAACGTCATCGGGAAAAACGTCCGCAAACTGATCCACCACTGCAGGAAAACCAGGACTCCGCATGTCAACTGCTCCAAGGATAAGGCTAGCCAACTGATGAGTGATGTGCTGTCCTCTCCTCCGCGGAAGTCCATCCTGTGCTGCTAAGGCTCCCTTCTCGCCGGTGAAGGTGAACCTGCTCCCGTCGGTGCGTACACATCGCACCTTGCGCCTAAAACAGTCAATCTGTGCATGGACCGTAGATAGCCAATCCATGCCCAAGATGACGTCGTAAGGCCTCGACGCTGCTACAAGAAGATCCCAGCCGAAGCTCTCGCCTCCTAGAGTAAGCTCACACTGCCGGCACCAGTGCGTAATCGTCGAGTCTGCTCCCGTAGGAGTCTCTAGCCGTAAGGATCGAGCCAACGGCTCTGTCGGAATCTCCGAGCTCCGAACAAGGGCAGCAGCTATGAAAGAGTGACTCGCTCCTGTGTCTATAAGAACTGCAGCAAGGGTGGAGTAGACACAGATAGTACCTCGAATCATCTCGGGTGCGCCGTGGTCGTAGGCCTCTGCTGCCTGGAGCTGTGCCTGTCGCTGCCCGCCAGCTCCCTGTGGTCGGGGTGGACCACCTGGTGGTGGTGGTGGAAGAGCCTCAAAGCGTCGCCCACCACCGGCTGCTCGTCCAGCTCCTCTGCCTCCTCCGCCTCCTCCCTGCGGACCGCCACGGTCGACCCTCTGCCTCTGCCTCGTTGGTCCATCAACTGACTGCTGCTCCTCGGCACGGCGGGTCGGGCAGTCGCGAGCCATGTGGCCCTGCCCGCCGCACGAGTAGCACTGTCTGCCTCTCGAAAGACTGGCTCCTCGCTGTGTGCCCCGCACTGCTGAGCCAGTGCCCTGAGATCGTCTGCCCGAAGGTCTGGTCTGTCTGGACCCCTGAGTCATCCGTCGACTGCGTGCTACAGATGACTCTGCCACGTGCCGCACTGCGGTGGGTCGCTGTGCTGGTGTAGACTCAGCAAGGAAGCTCTCGATCAGAAGGGCCCGCTCCAGTACTCCTGTCTGAGTCGGTATACTGAGGGAGATCAGCGATGCCCTGATCTCGTGTCTCAAAGCCTGCTCGAAGGTCCAGGCCCGGAAGAATGGGTCCCGTACCATGTCGGTCGAGTAGCGCGAGAGATCAGTAAATCTCACCGAGTACTGAGCGACCGTCATGCTGCCCTGCCGCAGCTGTAGAAGCTCCTGGATACGCACCGCACGAAGGGTGGCTGGGACGAACTCCGAGCGGAAGAGGCTCTCAAAGTCCGTCCAAAGTAGAGATGCCTCATCGTGCACCTGGAGCATCAAGCTCCACCATCGTCCTGCTGCTGCGTGTAGTAGGCTCGCAGCGAGGATCACCATGAGGTCTGCTGGTGTCCTCACTAGCCTAAACACTCGTACCACTGCCTCCAGCCAGTCCTCTGCTGCCTGTGGATCCGTCTCCCCGCGAAACCTGGGCGGTCGCTGGCGCTGAAACTCATGCAGTGCGCTGAGGCGACGTGCATCGTCAGTGGCTGCTGCTGGAAGCATTGGGGGCTCGGCGGGTAGAGCTACCGCCGGGGCCACTGCTGACAAAGGGACCTGCACCGAGGCCTCGTCGCTTGGTGGGCTGTCGTCACGCTCGACTCTCGGAACCCTAGTTGGCTGCCGTCGTGGGGCCATCCTGAAAAGGAAACAGGTGCGCCACGATCAGAACAGTATACCTGGTGAGCTGATATAAGTAATCACAAAGAAAACTTTGAAACACACACGCAATCAATGTTTTCGTGCATTAAGTCGGAAATCAGAAGTCAGGGTCCTGGTGTACAGATACGTCAGCCGCCGCACCAACACTGGACTCCCTGGACTGATAACCACACTCAATATGCTAAACATTATTGCTTCACATAGAAAAGATCAGAGTTCGCGGTAGAACTGAACTCCTCTGATACCAATTTGTCACGACCCGCCCTCGGGGTCCGTGCCGTGACTACCCCAAGCCCGCCTTCCATAGGCCAGGGGCTGGCGACTAGCACCAAGGCGTAAATCCCGGTAAAAAGGGAAGGCATTGCCTTTGTAAAGTAAACAAACACCACAGAGTAAGCAAGTGGAATGTAAACACTAAACAAAAGCATAGTACAACTGAAAGTGCGGAAAAGTAAATGGTCCAGAATACAAACCCAAACTGAAAGTAAAGTACAACTCGAAAGGGAAAACAGCAACTAAAAAGTAAAAGCCGCTACTCCGAGCTGTCCACTGGGAAATCCCTCCTGAAGGGTGGGTACAGATAGCTCCTCTGCTCCACGGGTCTCGCCGTCCGCTCCGTGCACGTCCCGCCCAGTGGTCCACCTCCGGGTACCGTCCCGTTCTGCAAGCCTCAGCTAAGGTCAACGTTGTCCGTCGTCTGCAACCAACACAACGTAGTGCGGGCAAAGCCCATGCAGGGGTGAGTATAAGCTACTCAGTAGGGACCCCGAGACCCCTGAAGGTCTCTCAAATCCACAAAGGATAAACCACGAAGAACGGTACAATCACGAAGTAACAACCGACAATGCTTAGGTATATGCCCATACATATACCTAAGTCATCAAATTCAAATACGCTCCAACCTCCGGGCCCAAGTATAACTCAGTCCACACAGGAAAGTAAACGTATTCCACACAGGAAAGCAAAACGTAATCCACACAGGATTGCACAACACAATCCACACAGGAAAGCAACAGGATTCAGCTCACACAGGATATACTTCTTCAAGGACGATAAAGATGATCTCTGATCCATCTAAGTCGTCGGACCCACGAAGGATCGATAGGTAACTAACCCCCGCAAAGACCCACACAGGATCGGGCCCACACAGGACCTGTAGGCGCTGGTTCACACAGGACCGCTGAGCGCAAGGACCCACACAGGATCGGACCCACACAGGATCGGGCCCACACAGGACCTGTAGCACGGATCCACGTAGGATCGCTGAGTGCTGAAGTCGTCGTCGTTGAACCCACACAGGATCTCTGTACTGTCGTCGTCACAGTCACAGTAGCAGTAGTAGCAGTAGTAGCAGTCACAGCCAGCACTAGGGTTCCCGCACACAGCAAGCTCGTTCGGAGGGTCCGCTCCACGAATAGTGGATGAATTTTTTTAATTTAATTAAAAACAAAGAATAAAAAAATGAAAGTTAAATTCACAAGATTGATTTAATATAAGAACTATTTAAAATGAAAAAATGAACATTAAAACACATGGTTTACACTAAAAATGACTATTTTACAAATTATGAACAAAAGCACAACAATTGTTAAATATTTAATAAAAAAATAAACTTCTGAAATTAAAAGGTCAATAAAAATAAGAAAAATGGTGTGGATAAGAGAATGAAAAATGAGCCACATCAGATACGTGCCTCCCCATGCCGACTACATGAATATGACCATAGACTTGTTCCGAGTGTGCTGGATTATGAACCTTCTTATAAGCCACTACCTGAATATTCCAGCATGTGTCATCAGTGCATGTGGGAATACGAACCCACTCCTTGGTATCCAAAGCCTTCCTCAACTGATGATCCTTATTGGCCATTCATGGGTGTCCTAGGTGGTAGTGTTTCTAGTGGTACCCTCAGTAGGCGACTGGTGGGTATTGATGGGATGGTGCTGGCGATGGTGGTTGATAGGATCTCTCCTCAGCGGCACCTGAATTGGGAGAGAGTAGTGTTTAGCTCCTTGGAACACCATCATTAGAGATTTATGGTGGCAATTGTCATGCTTTAGGGATAGTCTCCCTAAGAGTTTGGATGTGGAAACGAGGGCCAAAGGCTTAGCTGCAGATTTACTTGGGAAATGTGGACATCCCAGTTTCTGTACACATAGTACCTCATAGACATATTCCATGGCCATGATCGTACACTACCACAAAACAGGGCAAGGGAAGTGCTCCCCTTTATCTGCGCTAAACAGAAAGCGATGATAAAGGGGTCTGCCTTTATTAACACTAGTTAAAAGCGCTGATAAATGTTAGATTTATCATTGCTAAAATAAGCACTGATAAAGGTATACCCTTTATCAACGCCTTTTTTAGCGCTGATAAAAGGTTACATTTATCAGCGCTTATTTTAGCGCTGATAAAAGTTTTTATTCTTAATTTATATAAAATTATAATATTTATCAGCGCTAAAATAAAAGCGCTGATAAAACATAAATTTATCAGTGCTTTTATTTTAGCACTGATAAAACATACCTTTATCAGCGCTTTCAACAAGCGCTGATAAAGGTTCCAGCGGTTTCTTTTTTAATAACCCTAACAGGCCCTTCTCTCTCGCATGCGGTAAAGCTTTCGCAGAAGCTGAACAAGGCCCCTCTTCCGCCGCGACCTCCCCTCCTTGTTCTCCTCCTCTTCCACGTCCTCATCCTCCTCCTCCTTGTCCTCCTCCTCCGCCGCAACCATTGGGTTTTGCTTCTCCGCCGCTGCCTCAGTCGCCGCTGGGTTTTCCGCCTTTGCCGCGACCGCCGCTGTCGCTCCCTCCACCACTGCTGGTCAGTGTAGGAGTATTTTTCCTTCTCTTGGGTTAATATAAATGATAAATGATGATCCTTGAATGATTATGATGACTTATAGTTTTTTTATAAGTGATTTGAACCTATGTATGAGTAGTTTGGGCAAGAGTGAGAGCCTAGGTGGAGAGACCCTTGTATTGTAGGTTGTTTTAGATAGTGGGTGTGTGAGAACCTATAATAAGTGGTTGGTTTGATTCACTAGATGATGTGTGTTTTGAGGTGGGGATAAGAGTGGCACCCATGGGCTAAGGATTGTGTAAGAACTGATGTAAGGGGTTTGTGTGAGATCCGAGTGGTCGTTAGCATGTGACTCGGGATGGTAGCGAGTTAGTGAGTTTTGGTTGTTGGGGGAGACTAATGAGTGGGGTTATCTTGGTGTTATGAATACCTTAGATACATAAATCCAGGGTAGATTCTTTGACATGAGGGATTGATGTATATTAGGTGTTATCAAGTTGATAGCGAATGAATGGTCATGCCTTGGATTTGTATAAGGGAAGCACTCTCTATTCTTGAGTTTTGGTGTTATGACTGGGTTGAGGGACATGATCATTTGGATTCCTAACCCTATTGATTTATAGAATGGTTTTAATGTGACCATCACTATTGAACCTAGATGGATGGGTTTAGGGTAATGAAGCATGGGTATATTCCTTTGGTTTTGGAATAATGTTGGGTAACTGGTGATCGTGTGGTGAGTTTTGGCATGGTGTGATGTTAAGATTGGAAAAGAGTACCAGGGGTGTCCCATTGAAAATATGTGTGTTCCCCCTAATTTTTGACAAGATGTACTGGTAGACTCATTGAGTTTGAATAGGGATATGATCCTACTCACTAGATACCACGTGTTGTGTTGAAAAGATTGTACCATGAAGTTTAAAGTCATGCGATTAGGATGTATGTGTCGTGAAAGGTGTGATAACAGAGGATTGATCAGGGCTTACCCATTTGGGATATTCTATCTAGAATAAACTTGGGGATTACACCTAGTAAGGAGGACCTATTGGTTAGGGCTTACCCATTGTATGTTTATCTTTTATATTTTAAAAAGTCTGTTGAACTCGTTCTATCGAAGGTGAGTTCTATAATTTCTTGTTATCTTAAGGTGTGTTTAACCATGGTGTGGGTTGATTTCGGTTTTAGTGGGTTCACAGGGTTTGTGGGATGTGGTAAATGGTGTACTCGGTTTTAGATTATTTTATTCTCATGAGTTTCCCCTATTTTATGTTTTCTTTTTAGTTGGAAATCTCCTCTATTGTGCGCCTCTCCTCTGCCACGAACGCACCTCTGTCGTGTGCTTAATGACACCTTCGCGGTGAGTTTTCTCTTGTTACTCATTGGTTTCCTCTTGTTCGCATGTTATTACTGTTTGATATTGATGGTTATAATGTGAAATGTACAGGCTAAATGCCCCGCTGAAAACTGTGGCCGTTGGTGGTCCTTGTTTGCGCACTAAATGAATTGCATGTTGGTTGATTCTTGTTGAACATTTGAATATAAAAATTGGCAATTTACGTATACTTGACTTATGAATGAACGCCCCAAGATGATAAAACTTCTGTGATAACCCCTGAATTAACAAACAAAATTGAATAAGGGATGCTTTGTAAAATCTAAAATTGCGATTGTTTGGTTTGTATGGTGTTGCGATTGTGAGCACGATTATGTTTTTGTATGGTGTTGCGGTTGTTGGCATGATTGATATGCCATTTGTTTTCCATGTTGTAGTTCTTCCACCATTGAATATCAATCCAAACTTTAACCATTTCAATGGCACCACCACTTTGTTACTAGTGCAATTCCACTGAATCCTAAAAAACCACTTCTAGAGGACTCTATGAGACACTTTATGGTGTGAAGATGATGTTTTTCAGATTCTATATATTTTTAAAATACATGGTATGTAGTCTTGTTAAATTGAACATGCTTCACCATACATGGATTTCATATAGATTTTAATGCCAGACAACAGTTATCTCCAAAATTTACACCACATGACTCATCTTCTGACTCAAACTTGGAATAAGTTTTATTTTAAATATTACATGTCATGTGAACATAGGTCACACACAATGTATCTCTAAGACATATACTTCAGCATGAAACCATGTACATGCCATGAAATAATGGTAGAACCATATGATATGTGTTTTACTTCACTCACACCATGTATAGATACTATAGAAACTTGATGTGTATAGACTATACACCCCTAGAGGTCATGTAAGGACTACACACCATGTATTCCACACAAATGTGATGCATAGCTGCTGAAGTGACTCATTTTGTATCTAAAGTACACGCCTTTAGATCAAGTTGTTCTATATGTCACGTATTTTCAAAGGCATCTTGCAGTCTTTGTGAGACTAACTTAGAATTAATTTGATATATGTTAGATTAAATCAGGTATCTTATTGTAATGGCCCGGACCCTCCTGGCCCATTACTTTGCCAAAGTGAGGTTCCACCAAAACAGTGGCACCGTGAGGGTGACACGGTGACGGTGGAACCGTGAGGGTGGCACCGTGAGGGTGGCACCGTGAGGGTGGCACCGTGAGGGTGGCACTGTGAGGGTGGCACCGTGAGGGTGACACCGTGTCCCCTCACCGAGCCTTTCGTTCTTCTTCCAGTACCTGACTTTTCCGCTCCCGCAACGTAAGTTTCGACGTAAATTAATTCTTTTACTCCTTTTAAAACCATTTAAAGCCCATAATTAATTCCTAAAAATCCCGAGGGACCTCTGTGTGTAACTGCCCAGCCGCGTGGTCAACCCACGACCCCCGCGCCTTACGCGGTTACGCGTTCTCACCTCAAACGTCCGCGGCTCTTATAAACTAAGGGTTAGCCGTGGTTTCTCCTTTCATCGATTGTGGCTTTTCACAAACAGCTTGTGGTGCATCGGGTGCATCGTTATCCGTAAAGTTCCGCGCCTGGCCTAAGCGTCGATCATCTATCAACAAGTAGGGAATTTCTCCTTTGCCTCTCTCTTTTGTGTATCATGCGGGGTGGGCGTGCTTTTGATTCTATAGAATTGGATAAACCATACCTAATTAAAGATAGTGAACGAATTCTTTAAATAAAGGAGGGGGGCTGTGATCGTTGATACTGTCTTATATTTTGATGTTGCTTCTTTTATGACTATCTTGTTGAGTTGTGCTGGCTTATGCCTTTTGAAAATCGAGGCCATTGGTGGTCGTTGTTTGTGCACTGATGAACCCCTACTTATGTTTTAAATTGCTTGTTGTGGTTGTAAACTCCTACTTTGAAAACATAAATTGGTTAATCATGCATACCCAGCTGAATAAATTGAAAGCACTAGGATCAATCCCTTCTGTGCTAACCCCGGTCAAATGGAATTGAAATCATGGAACGTGTAAAATCTTTTAAATCTGAAGATACAGGCTTGTCCTTGCTTAGTGTTGGTGGCAGCGTTTTGGTGGTTTTCTCTTACGAGTTGATTGCTGGAGATATGGGAGGGGATGAGATCCCCTGTTCTTTTATGCTTTCAGTTGTTATGAAACTGGGGATGGGATACCCTGTTGATGTGGCTTCGGTGATTATGAGTTTTAAGACCCGATGGTTACTTGTCTATATCACAAACTCGGGTGGGATCCTCTGTTGGTGAAGAAAATGTTTAAATTGACGATTGACTGGACTCTTTTCCTTGGTTATGCTTATGGTGTTAGTTTCCCAGTAGTGCATGAACATATCTGAACATTAACACTGAACGTGAAATAAGAATGGGACAAAGGGGTTTGTTGGCGAGAGTCGTGACTCGGACTTGAGTGTTGTTGTGATCTGTATGCTGTCTGAAGAAAAACCTAGCTTTGGGTGAGTGCATGTTACCTATATATATATATGTACTTGTAGCTTTGTGTTTCTTATTCGCGCCCCACCCAAGTTGAGAACTTAGTGCCGAACACCCCCATTTCATGGGGGAGGGTGTTTTTTCCAACACTATTCTTAGTGGCTGGTTATTAGCTCCTTTATTCTCCCTTTCCCGGATACCCCAAGTATCTTTGGGCAGGCTGTGATGGCCTGAGGTCCATTATTAGCCCAAGAACCTTCGGGCGGGGTAGTGTGGTGGTTGGCCAGGTGTGTGCGGCAGGTGGTTTCCCAAGTGTCTTCGGGATGAGGCCCAGGTGTCTTCGGGCGTGGTGGTGGTTGCTCTAGCCTAGGTGTTTGCAGGCATGGTTACATGTGACAGTTGAGGCCCAGGTGTGTGGGGGCGGGAGTTCGGAAGTGGGACTGTGTGTGGTTGTGGCCCAGGTGTGTGCGGGCGGGTGTGGCAGTGGGACTGCGGATAGAATGGCGGGATTGGTCCGATGCGTAGGATGTATCAATAACCAGTGGGAAAGTGGCGCGAGGTACCCAAACATCAATGTGCTCTTAATATATATATTACTTGACTTGCGTTATTTGGGGAGTGTGCCTTGGTGAGGCCTGGGGTGGATAGTTTACCTTGATAGGTGTTTGGTTTACTACTTTTCTCATGGGACATTAGTACGTTCCCCCACTTGTGCATGAGAGTCTTTGGTTTTCCCTACTGAGTGTACTTGTATGCTCACCCTACGTATATAAAACTGCTTTCAGGTTTCCAGGAGGACTTTGGGGATCGAGCAAGACCGTACTAGCTCAGACCTTTGGGGCAGTTGCAGTTGCTGTTTTTCTTCTTGGGTACTTACCTTTGTAGTTACCCTTGTACTTTGTGGCTTTACTTTTAGAACATGCATGTGGGAATGGTTTATTTCTTTTGGTTTTACTTTTCTTTTACCTTGGTGTTGTTGAGTTTCATCATCTCATCTCTCGATCTTATAAAACAAAAAGGGGTAATGCCTTCCATTTGTGATCAATTTCTATACCCTTGGGGCTAGTCGCCACTCCGGGACCTATTGAAGGCGGGTCTCAGGGGTCATTATCTCTCCTTCAACTTAAAGAAGGAAGGGCCTAGCAATCTGCTGACCCTTCCCTCCTTTTGGTGAAGGCGGGTCGTGACAGAATGGTATCAGAGGTGATGGTTGAGAGATAGGATGGAGTCTGGAGTTAGGCACAGTGAGGATTACATGGGATGGTAAGGAAACAGTGTTGGGTGACCTTAGCGCGTGAATTAGGCTAGGGAAGACTGGCTAGGACATGGGATTTTAGGGCCCCCCGTGATCCGATGCAAGGACTCTGGTCCTACCGAACGACCAAGTGAGGCCACACTGATTGCAGGGTAGAGACCCTAGGAAAGGTACATGCATCATAAATGACTTGTGTTCTTGTGTTTCTGGGATGTCTTGGGGATTAATAATAAATTAAATTTTAAGAAGTTTTAAGAACAATATTCTGCACTACTTGGGCTTAGGCATTCCTTGTTTACCTTACAGCTATGGCACCTGGAAGGCGACCACGTGTGGTACAGGCGATCGAGGCCCCGAAGACTACTTTGGCCGATCGGCAGAGAGATGTTCGAGAGGAAGAGGACGACTAGTGGCAGAAGACTCTTCGAGCCTTCCAGCGACAGGCCCTCGAGAAGTATGAGGGCAGCACCTCCGATATGAAGACAGAAGGCTGGACAGAGGATCTAGTTATAGCCTTCGGCCTGATTCAGGCCCCGACCGAGTACTGGGTTCCTCTGGCCGTTAGCCAGATGCGGGGAGCGGCACGTCAGTGGTGGATGCTTTACCTGGGGGAGAGGAGAGAGTCTGAGGTGGCTTGGGTGGATTTCGAGAGGGAGTTCCGGGCGGAATTCCTCTCCTCGACAATGAAGGCAGAAAAGAGGAAGGAACTACTCTCCCTCCAGCAGGGGAGTATGTCTGTGAGGGAGCTAGGGATCAAGTTCAAGGACCTCCTACATTTTGCTCCGGACCTCTTTCCCGACGAGGAGTCTCAGGAAAGACGTTTAGAGGAGGCACTCCGACCCTCCCTCCAGTATGCTGTTACCCCCTTTACCCTGCCGACGTACATGGAGGTCCAGAAGAAGGCCGAAGTGGTGGAGAGGATGCATGCTCTAGTAGGAGTGTCGTGAGAGGGGATCCAGTTGGGACCATCAAAGGGAAAGGCCGTCAGCACCAGGCCTCTAGCGTCAGGACCCTCCAGGTTCCGACCAGTAGGGAGCAGACCGCAGAAGTTTCAGTTTCGATCCCCCGGACCTCGCCCTTTACCTTCGGGCCCGGGACCACGGTGCTTCGTCTGTGGGAGCCCTGGACATCTCCGGAGTCAGTGCCCAGACCGGGTGCAGTACGGTGGTTGTGGACAACCCCACCACCCGCCCCAACAGCAGCTTCCAGCCAGACCTTTCCAGCAGCAGCAGTAGGGACAGCGAGCTCCCGCTCCTCCGAGGGCAGACATAGGAGGAGGAGGCCGACCTCAGGGCGCTCCACAGGGACCTTAACCAGGGCGTGGTCGGGGAGGTGGCTGACAGCCGAGGGGCAGGGGAGCTGGGCGGGGACAGTTGCACGCCGCAGAGGCAGCAGTTCCAATAGGGCCAGAGGTTGTTCGAGGTACGATCAGTCTGTTTATCACTCTTGCTTATGCTTTGATCGATACCGGAGCTTCTCACTCCTTTGTTGCACCCATTATAGCTCGTTCCTTGGGTCTAGATGCCGAGATACTTCCAGTGCCCCTGGTGTTGAGCACAACAGTCGGAGGTCAGACCGACTTGTTGTTCGTTTTTCGGGGATGTAGACTGATGTTAGGGCCACATCAGTCGGTTAGGGATCTTCTTCTGCTACAGATTCAGCCATACGATGTCATCCTAGGCATCGACTGTCTATTTTCTGTGTGCGCCGTCATCAACTATTTTCGAAGAAGGGTGGTGTTCTCAGACTTGGATAGCTGGCGTGTTACCTTCACCGACGAGCGGAGCAGTCCAAAGGGAAACAGGAGAGAGGAACCTCTCCTCTCCTTGTTGACCAAGCTGACAGTGGAATCAGTAGATGCTAAAATGGTGGAAGTTCCAGAGATCGTCCATGAGTTTATGGACATCTTTACTGAGGAGGTGACGACTCTACCCCCTCGACGTGATATCGAGTTCGGGATAGACCTGCATCCCGACGCTCGTCCAATCTCGATGGCTCCTTACCGGATGGCACCTTCGGAGCTACGGGAGTTGCGGATACAGATTGACGATCTGATGAAGAGGGGTTATGTTCGTCCAAGTGCGTCACCGTGGGGTGCTCGAGTCTTGTTTGCAAAGAAGGAAGATGGTGGTATTAGGTTGTTCATAGACTACAGGAGGATGAATCAGGTGACGATCAAGAATCGCTACCCTCTTCCAAGGATAGATGATCTTTTCGACCAGCTGAAAGGGGCAGGATGGTTCTCGAAGATCAACCTATGGTCTGGGTACCACCAGCTGAGGGTGAAAGAGAGCGACATCCCGAAGACAACGTTCAGGTGCAGGTATGGACACTTTGAGTTCGTAGTCATGCCCTTCGGTGTTACGAACGCCCCGACTGTGTTCATGGGGCTTATGAACTCCATCTTTTGGGAGTACCTAGATCGGTTCGTGGTTGTGTTCATCGACGACATCCTGGTCTACTCTAGATCAGAGGAGGACCATGCAGAGCACCTGAGGACAGTTTTGGAGGTCCTCTGACAGCACCATCTCTATGGGAAGTTGTCAAATTGAAAGTTCTGGACATGAGAAGTGCACTTCCTCGGGCACATGGTGTCCGAGCAGGGGGTAGCGGTGGACCCATCAAAAGTTGAGGCAATTGTTTCTTGGGAAGAACCCAAGAATTTGGCGAAAGTCCGAAGTTTCCTCGGGCTGGCGGGTTACTATCGGAGGTTCGTACCCAACTTCTCCCGAGTTGCGGCCCCTTTGACGGCTCTGACCAAGAAGGACCAGGCTTTCGTATGGAGTGCGCAGTGCCAGTCATCCATCAGCTATCTAAAGGAGAAGTTGGTCAGTGCCCCAGTGCTGAGATTACCAGAAGAAGGGGTGGCCTATGAGGTATTATGTGATGCTTCAGGACAGGGCCTGGGATGCGTGTTGATGCAGCGACAAGGGTTGATCTCTTATGGGTCCAGGCAGTTGCGTTCCCATGAGTGTAATTACGCCACCCACGACCTGGAGCTTGTAGCGGTCGTTTTTGCGCTAAAATTATGGCGGCACTACCTCATCGGGGAACGCTTTGTGGTCTTCACAGATCACAAAAGCTTGAGGTATATCTTCTCCCAGCGGGACTTAAACTTGCGACAGCGGAGATGGGTGGAGTTCCTCCAGGATTACGACTTCGAGATCTCTTATAATGAGGGAAAGGGAAATGTGGTGGCCGATGCCTTGAGCAGGAGGACGCATAAGGATGCGGTCCGAGAGTCGGCAGATGCCTGGAAGGCAATGGAGGAGTTGGTCGCCTTACACCTGGATGCGAAGATGGATAGAGGCAGAGGCTGCCTATATCAGATGATAGTGCAGTCATCTCTGTTTCGACAGGTGGAGGAGTCTCAGTGGGGAGACCTGGAGTGCGAAGTGATGTGTGACCGGGTTGACCAGGGAAATGCTCTGGAAGGATGGACAGAGGATGGTCAGAACCAGATGCTTTTCTAGAAAATGTTGTTTGTCCCGGAGGCGATGCGCGACAAGGTTCTCAGTGGGTTCCACAACTCACCCCTGGCGGTACACCCAGGAGTTTCCAAGATGTACCAGGGTTTGAAGAGGCAGTTTTGGTGGCCTGGAGTTAAGCGAGTGGTGGCAGAGTTTGTGGCCAAGTTCTTAGTGTGTCAGCAAGTGAAGGTTGAACATTGAGTTCCAGGCGGCCTACTGCGGCCTCTAGATGTCCCCAAGTGGAAGTGGGATGACATCTCGATGGATTTCGTCACGGGACTACCCAAGGTCCAAGGAGGGTACGACGCCATCTAGGTGGTAGTGGACAGGTTGACGAAATCGGCTCACTTTCTGGCAATCAGGGAGTCGATTACTGTGGACTCTTTGGCATGAAAGTACGTGGATGAGGTGGTGTGGTTGCATGGAGTTCTGAGGTCTATAGTCTCGGATAGGGATACACGGTTTACCTCGCGAGTCTGGAGAGGATTGCAGCATGCGTTTGGCACCCAATTATGCCTTAGCACTGCTTTCTATCCCCAGACAGATGAAAAAACAGAGCGCACCATCCAGACCTTGGAGGATATGATTCGGGCATGTGTTCTGGACTCAGGAGGATCATGGGTGCGACACCTGCCCCTAGTAGAGTTCGCTTACAATAATAGCTATCACTATACCATTGGCATGGCCCCGTTTGAAGCCCTGTATGGGAGGCCATGCCGTTTACCTATGTGTTGGGCCGAAGTAGGAGAGGCAGGCATCCTTGGCCCGGAGGTGGTACAGAACACAAAAGATAAGGTTCAGATCATACGGGAAAGGATTAAGGCGGCCCAGGACCAACAGAAGTCGTATGCTGATACCAGGAGGAGGCCCTTGGAGTTTGAGGTTGGGGACCACATGTTCTTGAAGGTCTCCCCTCGGCGTGGGTATCAGAGGTTCGGCAAGGGGAGTAAGCTTTCCCCTAGGTTCATCGGACCCTTTGAAGTATTTCGGCGGGTCGGCAAGGTGGCTTACCAGCTAGCGTTACCACCGCCGCTACTGAGGATACATGGTGTTTTCCATGTGTCCTAGCTCCGTCGGTATCTGCACGATGATTCACACGTCCTCTATTGGGGTGAGCTGGACATCGAGGACGACGTGACCTTTGTGGAGAGACTAGTGATGATCGAGGATCACAAGGAGAAGGTGCTTCGTGGGCGAACCATTCCCTTGGTTCGCGTGTTGTGGAGACATGGTGGGCTTGAGGAGAGTACGTGGGAGAGGGAAGCACAGATGCGTACCCAGTACCCAGAGTTGTTTTAAGTTTTGTTCCTTGTTGTACCTGTTGTGATAGAATGTTTTGTCTTTTGGCTATGAAATTTACTGGTTTTTCTTCCTCTGGATGTGTGTGAAAAGCCCCGGCTATGGGGGAGGAGAGAACCCGACCCCTAATCAAGACACATTAAGGTGGATGCGATTAAACCCGTGTGGGTGAGTCAGTGCCGCCCAAAGCGGATAATATCTTGACATGGGGGGAGGAGACTCCCCAACCCACATGCCTGGGAAATTTGGCATGGTATGTTGCTTGGTTCTTGACAGAGATGTGTTTTTGGTTAGTATGGGTTCACTTCCAAGAGGTATCTTTCGAGGTGGTTGTTCGGACCCTCTCTTTCCTTCTTGGTTTGTTTTGATTCTCGAGGAAGAGAATCGTTTAAGAGGTATCTAATGTAATGGCATAGACCCTCCAGGACCATTACTTTGCCAAAGTGAGGTTCCACCAAAACAGTGGCACCGTGAAGGTGACACTGTGAGGGTGGAACCGTGACAGTGGCACCGTGAGGGTGGCACCGTGAGGGTGGCACCGTGAGGGTGGCACCGTGACGGTGGCACCGTGACGGTGGCACCGTGTCCCCTCGCCGAGACTTTCGTTCTTCTTCCAGTACCTGACTTTTCCACTCCTGCAATGTAAGTTTCAACGTAAATTAATTCTTTTACACCCTTTAAAACCATTTAAAGCCCATAATTAATTCCTAAAAATCCCGAGGGACCTATGTGTGTAACTGCCCAGCCGCGTGGTCAACCCACGACCCCCACGCCTTACGCGGTTACACGTTCTCATCTCAACCATCTGCGGCTCTTATAAACTAAGGGTTAGCCGTGGTTTCTCCTTTCCTCGATCGCGGATTTTCACAAACAGCTTGTGGTGCATCATGCGCATCGTTATCCGTAAAGTTTCGCGCCTGGCCTAAGCGTCGATCATCTATCAACAAGTAGGGAATTTCTCCTTTGCCTCTCTCTTTTGTGTATCATGCGTGGTAGGCGTGCTTTTGATTCTGTAGAATTGGATAAACCATACCTAATTAAAGATAATGAACGAATTCTTTAAATAAAGGAGGGGGGTTGTGATCGTTGATGATGTCTTATATTTTGATGCTGTTTCTTTTATGACCATCTTGTTGAGTTGTGCTGGCTTATGCCTTCTGAAAATCGAGGCCGTTGGTGGTCGTTGTTTGTGCACTAATGAACCCCTGCTGATGTTTTAAATGGATTGTTGTGGTTGTAAACTCCTGCTGTGAAAACGTAAATTGGTTAATCACCCATACCGGGCTGAATAAATTGAAAGCACCAGGATCAATCCCTTCTGTTCTAACCCCGGTCAAATGGAATTGAAATCATGGAATGTGTAAAATCTTTTAAATCTGAAGATATAGGCTTGGCCTTTCTTAGTGTTGGTGGAAATGTTTTAGTGGTTTTCTCTTATGAGTCGATTGCTGGAGATGTGGGAGGGGATGGGATCCCCTGTTCTTTTATGCTTTCGGTGGTTATGAAACTGGGGATGGGATCCCCTGTTGATGTGGCTTCGGTGATTATGAGTTTTAAGACCTAATGGTTACTTGTCTATATCAAAAACTCGGGTGGGGTCCTCTGTTGGTGAAGAAAATGTTTAAATTGACGATTGACTAGAATCTTTTCCTTGGTTATGCTTATGGTATTAGTTTCCCATTAGTGCATGAACTTATCTGAACATTAACACTGAACGTGAAATAAGAATGGGACAAAGGGGTTTGTTGGCAAGAGTCATGACTCGGACTTGAGTGTTGTTGTGATATGTAGGCTGTCTGAAGAAAAACATAGCTTTGGGTGAGTGCGTGTTACCTATATATATATGTACTTGTAGCTTTGTGTTTCTTATTCGCGCCCCACCCAAGTTGAGCACTTAGTGCCGAACACCCCCATTTCATGGGGGAGGGTGTTTTTCCCAAAACTATTCTTAGTGGCTGGTTATTAGATCCTTTCTGCTCCCTTTCCCGGATAGACAAAGTATCTTCAGGCAGGCTGTGATGGCCTGACGTCCATTATTAGACCAAGAACCTTCGGGCGGGGTAGTGTGGTGGTTGGCCAGGTGTGTGCGGCAAGTGGTTTCCCAAGTGTCTTCGAGATAAGGCCCAGGTGTCTTCGGGCGTGGTGGTGGTTGCTCTGGCCTAGGTGTTTTCAAGCATTGTTACATGTGACAATTGAGGCCCAGGTGTGTGCGGGCGGGATTTCGGCAGTGGGACTGCGTGTGGTTGTGGCCCTGGTGTGTGCGGGTGATTAGTCACTGAAAGTGGCTAATATTAATTTTTAATATCTTTATATTCATTGTTCCAATGTCCATAAACATTGTTTTTAGTGAATTACATAAATAGAACTTCATTTCTCATCTTAAATGCAATTCATGTTTTAAATGAAAATTTGGGCCCAATCATTCATTTTTTTGTGGACAACATTATATTCATTTTCTGAATTTGACATTTTGGGATATGATTGATCACTTTGTTTGGAACATTTTATCTTTTAGGTCTGATGGATGAATCCCAAAGGAAGATGGAAAATTTTGTTCCTGAAGGCAGAAACTTGCTGGAAAAAGCATAATGGGCCTAAGGCCCATCAAACAAATGGATCTGAAGTTGAGATTTAAATGGTGTACCCGATATTAATTCACAGAAATCCATCCCACCATTTCGACCATAACATCCAAACGGATGAGCCAAAGTTCCTGAAATTTTTAGAACTTATAGAAGACACATGGAAGAAGATATTTTCTATTTATAACACCTTCGGATTCGGCCGTAGGAAATGTGAAACGCACACGTCAAAATGGAGGATGAATCTGGCTGGTTTTGTGGTCAACTTTGTAACGTTAATTTCCTTTTGATTCTTCTCCCTCCTTCTGACTCTCTTAATTGTTTGGGGGTGAATTTATTGTTGGGGGTGGACATAAGGCTCATAATATGCCTATATAAGGAGCTGGTGGTGAAGGGAATAACCATCTAACATTTTTCTTTGATTCCAAGTTTTTCTTTCAATTGTAATTTCCCGCTTTCGTTTTGTAATGGCATCGTCAATTTCTCTAATGTATGTTTTTCATTCACGTTTAGTATTTTAATAAAATTTCTTCTTCTTCACTTTTTATTTTCCTTTTCTTCACACGTTGATACCGTTGAATAGAAGTGTAAATTTATTCACACCCGCACTTGTGAATTCATCACACAACGGTGGAGTGTTCATTTTGATTAATGTTTTTCTTCTTCAATCCCGCTTCTTTAAGTCAACTACCTGCTTCCATTGATAGAATATCATCAATGGAGGGATAAACTTTTATGGGTTGATCCTAGGGAGTTGCATGGGCTGGATTGAATGTTATTTTATGTTCTTAAATTCTTAAATTTGTTCTTTATTTTAAGAGTTCCTTTCTTTCATTTATCTTCTTCTTTGTCTTCACCAACTTTAACGATGACACATTTTGAGTGCTAGTACGATCCAATTCCTTGGAGTGCTCATTTAATTGATCCTCTAAGTGAATTGGTGATTAGCCTTGAAATTGTGTATGGATTAAATCGGAAAATGATATTGAGGGATTATTTCATTTAATGGATACCTCTTGAACCGATGAACATAAAATCAAATGAAAAACAAATACATCCAATAAAGCCCAAGAGACAACCTTGGATCAACTCACCTTAATTAGTTGTTTTAATTCAAGTAATTTTATTAGTTTTTTTAAATTAAGTCAATATTTCTTCAAATCAATCAACACCATAGTTGGCCACTTCATAGCCAATCCCACATCTAATCAAAGTGTCTCAAGGTTTCTTCTTCTGTCCCTATGGATTCGACCCCTACCTATACTACCACGACCGCATACCTGTAGGGTAAATTTGGGCGCAACCAAATTTTGGCACCGTTTCCGGGGACCCAAGTAAGTACCTTAGACACTCATCTTCTTTTCTCACCCCAAATTCTCTATTCTCATCCTAATTTCTCTTCTCTATTCCCCTTTCTTTTTCTGCGTGTCCAATGAATCCCAAAAACAACTTTCAATCAACTCCAATGGATTATCTTCAACAATACCCATTAATATACCAAGGGTATAATCAACTGGAAAATCATTATTTTGAATCAACTCATATATAAAATTTCATTGACCAAACCATGATTGAATACACCACACCAGATGAGATCTATAATCAATGGGATGTTGGTTGTTTAAAGGATCAATTTCCAAACCTCTCGAGGATGATTGAAGAGATCAAACATAATGAAGTTCATGATGTCCAAACATCTATCAATCTTAATTCTGAAAAAATTATTGAACATTTGTGTGAAAAAATGGATAAAATGAATTCAGAGGTTTCATCTTTAAGAGTAGAACTACAAAGCATTGAAATGGTTGTGGAACCCATTCCCACTCAGGTTGTTTCTTCCTCATCACTAATACAAGAATCTTGTCTCCCAAAAACCTCACATGAATTTATTGAAGAACCAACCATTGAATTTGGGATAGTTGAAGATAATCAAGGAATTGTTGATGGGTGCTTAAATCAGGAGGAAATTAGTTTTTTGGATTCACAAGGGGAAAATTTGTCTTCATGGATTGAGTGTTCAGAATATTGCTCCAATAACATTTTTTTAGAATCACCGATCATTGAAACATTGGGAGATATAACGAATAGTGAGTCCATACCCACTCATGAAATTCAAATGGAAAATTTTGGGGATGAAACATATTTTAAAACAGAACCAATTGTTTCTAAATTTTTTGGAGAAGAAACTGACTTTCATTCAAATTTCCAATCTTTATTAAGAAATTGCAATCGACCAGAACTCAAAATCATTATCCTTCCTTCCCCAGACAAGAATTCCATCGTAGGTGATAAAAAAGACCTTGCAGTTTTAGTTCATTCATCTAATGAAGCCAATAATTTTGGAATGGTCATTGATGTCTTAGGAAAGAATATAAGTTCAAATCGATCAACCATTTCAGATATTCCTTGTATTTTACCAATCATTATGGAAAATAGGATTTTACATGAAACAAATTTCAAAAAAATAATCAATCTCAATCTTATTGAAGTGGAAAAAGATGGGTTAATTAAAATGCTGAAAGTTGGAATTGGATAAGTTGGGGGGTAAAAGTCGAGCCAACGACGTTAAACAAAAGCGCTTCATGGGAGGCAACCCATGGTTTTCATGTTCTCTAATCATTTTGAATCATTTTCTTTTTCATATAATAGATTACCATAGACTGTTGACCTGTTCTTCTTTTATGAGTAAGGATGGGTATGAAAGGGGAGCGCCATATTCATCCGTGTCACGTGGCGTGATCTTTGAGTAATACCTTACCCATAAATCTAAAAAGAAGACAATGTATCATCAGTTTATTTTGTTTTGTTTATTATTATGTTTTTATAGGTTAAAAAAATAAAAGGACATGTCGTAAGTCATATGGAGAATCCATTCACCACCATCCAAGCCACTGAGACTCAAATCCAGGAGTGAAGGGAGACTGTGGAACGCACTATCATCATCAACCACCAGGTGACTTCATTCCATGATTATCATTTACTCTTTGAAATCCTCCCCTACCCCCTTCTAACTTTTCTTTTCTTTAAACACTGGGGATAGTGTTATTCTATGTTGGGGGGAGATGAAATAAAAAATGATTTTTTTAATAAGAACGTGCATGGAAAGAAAAATTCCATTAACCTTGAACATGACAACACACATTTCAAACTCTGAAATTGGATATCAAATAATTTTGCATGCCTTGATTCTGATTTTAATGCAAGTTTCAGTTCATGAGCATAGTTTTTGGAAAGTGCGGTTGTCCGATGTGATTTTTCAAAGTTTACATTTTCATCCTCTTAGTAAAAATACCACAATGAATGTCTACTGGATTGTGGGTGTAAATTTGAGTTCTTGGGTCCCTTTTATTATAGCATAGGGTTCTGGGGTCACTTTTAGTTTAATTTGAGTATTCAAAAAAAAACAAAAAAAAATTATAAAAAAATAATGACCACATAGAGCAATGTTTTGTCCAAATGTGTGACGTCCGACACTTGGGGATCGTGACTCTATAGTTGTCTTGCCCAGAGTTAGGCTTTATATCTCTATTGTAGAGCATGAAATTGACAAAATGCGTGGCATCCAGAACTTGGGGATTGTGACTCCATAGTTGTCTTGCCCAGAGTTAGTCTTTTCATATCTATTGTGGTTAAAAAAATAAAAAAAAAATCAAAAAAATTAAAAAAAATGGATACTCATCTTAAAGTTTAATGTGATTCCCACCTAGCGCTTCCATTTTTTCCCCTTGAACAATAAAATGGGCCCCATATCTTTTATGATGCACAACACTTTATCATGCTTAATTGGAATTGGATGAAATGTGGTGATGAATTTGAACAAAGGAATGAGCTTGGGCTTCGGATATGTTTATGGACCTAGCTTGTTTTTAATGATTTTAATGGGTTTTCAAATTTTTTTTGATATTAGATATTTGGGTGAGCAATGTGTATTAAATTTTTTTTGGAAAATGGGATTTTAATTTCATATTTTTAATTTATTTTGCTCGGGACTAGCAAAACTCAAGTTGGGGGGTGTGATTAGTCACTAAAAGTGGCTAATATTAATTGTTAATATCTTTATATTCATTGTTCCAATGTCCATAAACATTGTTTTTAGTGCATTACATAAATAGAACTTCATTTCTCATCTTAAATTCAATTCATGTTTAAAATGAAAATTTGGGCCCAATCATTCATTTTTTTGTGGACAACATTATATTCATTTTCTGAATTTGAAATTTTGGGATATGATTGATCACTTTGTTTGGAACATTTTATATTTTAGGTCCGATGGATGAATCCCAAAGGAAGATGGAAAATTTTGCGCCTGAAGGCAGAAACTTTCTGGAAAAAGCATAATGGGCCTAAGGCCCATTAAACAAATGGATCTGAAGTTGAGATTTAAATGGTGGACCCGACATTAATGCACAGAAATACGTCCCACCATTTCGACCATAACATCCAAACAGCTGAGCCAAAGTTCCTGAAATTTTGAGAGCTTCTAGAAGACACATGGACGAAGATATTTTCTATTTATGACACCTTTGGATTCGGCCGTATGAAATGTCAAACACACACGTAAAAATGGAGAATGAATCTGGCTGGTTTTATGGTCAACTTTGTAACGTTAATTTCCTTTTGATTATTCACCCTCCTTTTGACTCTATTAATTGTTGGAGGGTGAATTTATTGTTGGGGGTGGACATAAGGCTCCTAATATGCCTATATAAGGAGCTAGTGGTGAAAGGAATAACCATCTAACATTTTTCTTTGAATCCAAGTTTTTCTTTCAATTGTAATGTCCCGCTTTCGTTTTGTAATGGCATCGTCAATTTCTCTAATGTAAGTTTTTCATTCACGTTTAGTATTTTAATAAAATTTCTTCTTCTTCACTTTTTATTTTCCTTTTCTTCACACGTTGATACCATTGAATAGAAGTTTGAATTTATTCACACCCGCACTTGTGAATTCATCACACAACGGTGGAGTGTTCATTTTGATTAATGTTTTTCTTCTTCAATCCTGCTTCTTTAAGTCAACTACCCACTTACATTGATAGAATAACATCAATGGAGGGATAAACTTTTATGGGTTGATCCTAGGGAGTTGCATGGGCTAGATTTAATGTTATTTTATGTTCTTAAATTCTTAAATTTGTTCTTTATTTTAAGAGTTCCTTTCTTTGATTTATCTTCTTCTTTGTCTTCACCGACTTTAACGATGAAAAATTTTGAGTGCTAGTATGATCCAATTCCTTGGAGTGCTCATTTAATTGATCCTCTAAGTGAATTGGTGATTATCCTTGAAATTGTGTATGGATTAAATCGGAGAATGATATTGAGGGATTATTTCATTTAATGGATACCTCTTGAACCGATGAACAAAAAATCAAATGAAAAACAAATACATCCAATAAAGCCCAAGAGACAACCTAGGATCAACTCACATTAATTAGTTGTTTTAATTCAAGTAATTTTATTTGTTTTTTTTAAATTAAATCAATATTTCTTCAAATCAATCAACACCATAGTTGGCCACTTCATAGCCAATCCCGCATTTAATCAAAGTGTCTCAAGGTTTCTTCTTCTGTCCATGTGGATTCTACCCCTACCTATACTACCAAGACCGCATACCTGTAGGGTAAATTTGGGCGCAACCAGTGGGCGGGTGTGTCTGTGGGACTGCGGTGAGAATGGCGGGATTGGTCCGATGTGTAGGATGTCTCAATAACCAGTGGGAAAGTGGCGCGGGGTACCCAAACATCGATGTGCTCTTAACATATATATTACTTGACTTGCGTTATTTGGGGAGTGTGCCTTGGTGAGGCCTGGGGTGGATAGTTTACCTTGATAGGTGTTTGGTTTACTCCTTTTCTCACGGGACTTTAGTACGTTCCCCCACTTGTGCACGAGAGTCTTTGGTTTTCCCTATTGAATGTACTTGTATGCTCACCCTACGTATATAAAACTGCTTTCAGGTTTCCAGGAGGACTTCGGGGATCGAGCAGGACCATACTAGCTCGGACCTTTGGGGCAGTTGCAGTTGCTGTTTTTCTTCTTGGGTACTTACCTTTGTAGTCTCCCTTGTACTTTGTGGCTTTACTTTTAGAACATGCATGTGGGAATGGTTTATTTATTTTGGTTTTAATTTTATTTTACCTTGGTGTTGTTGAGTTTCATCATCTCATCTCTCGATCTTATAAAACAAAAAGGGGTAATGCCTTCCATTTGTGAGAAATTTCTATACCCTTGGTGCTAGTCGCCACTCCGGGACCTATTGAAGGCGGGTCTTGGGGGTCATTATCTCTCCTTCAACTTAAAGAAGGAAGGGCATGGAAATCTGCTGACCCTTCCCTCCTTTTGGTGAAGGCGGGTCGTGACACTTATCCATAGACGATGTTCACCCTACTGGGCACACCATGTATATGGATTTCACATGAGTTTAGAAATGGTGGTATACAACCAACCTTGACTGAGAACACTACACATTGTGTATCCATTGAACAAATTGTGTGCTATGTTAATTTCATTATTATTATTTATTTTTCACTTAGATGATAATATTTCATGTATGAGTAGCCCATTATAAATATCTTCTCATGTAGATCACAATATTATGATTCTCTCATTCATTGGAAATTGCACATGATGTGGTTTGGATATTTTAATTATCTTCACTCTTCTTGAGAGTTGACAAGTGACAAGTTAGATGTTTGGAGAAAATATGGAGTATGGTACTCCCCCATGTTTCAGTGAAGAGTCCTCCATGTATAGGTTTTAGGTACTCCATGGAGATATACAAAAGACAGGGCACAATCCCCCGTATATAGATAGAGTTCAAGTACTTTCACATGTTTTGGGGTAGGTTCCTCTATTTCATTGTAGAGGCATTTGTACCATGATTTTTTTATAAAACCCAAACAATGCTACTTGAGTAATTAAAACATCATATTAGGAAAGTTCGAGATCGAACCCATAAAGATGATGAATATGAATAAAGAATGGATGAATGCCAATCATTTAACAAAAGAGTATGAAGATGACGTGAAAGAGTTTATCAAATTTACAGGAGATCATGCATGTGACCCTTCTCAAATCCTTTGTCCGTGTTTACGTTGTTGTTATTCTAGACAAATTAGTCTAGAGGAGTTGGAAGAACACCTGATCTGTCACAGAATATATCAAAGTTATACATGTTGGAATAAACACGGGGAAAAAACAAATATAGGTAGTGGCTCGGATAACACGACGTTTTATGGAAGATCTAATATGATTACAAGCGTGAACAGTGAAGACGATCGTATGGAGGGTGTGATTACAGATGTGAATGATGATGAAGATCGTATTGAGGAAATGACAAGGACAGTTGAAGAAGAACTTCTTGATTGCCCAAAATTGTTTGAGAAGTTAAAGAGTTGTGCAAAAACGCCATTGTATGCTGGTTGCACAAAATATACAGCATTATCAGTCGTACTGAAGCTGTATAATTTGAAAGCAGGAAATGGGTGGAGTGACGCCAGTTTTACGAAACTACTTTCTCTCCATAATGACATGCTCCCAGAAGATAATGAACTCCCAAGACGAACATACGATCCCAAACAAATGCTACGATCGATGGGTATGATCTCTGAAAGAATACATGCCTTCCTGAATGACTGTATTTTGTTTCACAAGGACCAAAAATCACTTAAAGAATGCCCAAAGTGTGGTGCTTCTCGATACAAGAAAGATGATTCTAGTCCTACGAAAGTTGTATGGTACTTTCCAATCATTCCAAGGTTTAAGCGCCTATATGGAAGTGAGGAGACTGCAGGACAATTTCCATGGCATGCAGATATAGGAATTAAATATGGGAAACTACGTCACCCGACAGACTCTCCTTAGTGGAATAGAATTGATCACGAGTATCCTAAATTTGGAAAGGAGCCGAGAAACCTTCGTCTAACATTATCTACAGATGGGGTGAATCCTTTTGGTTTTCAAAGAAATATTCATAATACATGGCCAGTTATGTTGGTAAATTATAACTTACCACCGTGGTTATACATGAAATGAAAATACATCATGTTATCTATGCTTATATCAGGACCAAAACAACCAGGTAATGATATTGATGTTTATTTGGCTCCATTGATCGAGGATTTGAAAATATTGTGGGATTCAGGTGTTACATTGTATGATGCTTAAAAAAAGAAGATTTCATTTTTAAATCCATGTTGTATGGGATGATAAATGACTTTCCTGCTTATGGAAATTTTTCAGGATATAGCATTAAAGGAACTCAAGGGTGTCCCATTTGCGAACAAGGTACATAGTCAATTAGGTTAAAACATTCATCGAAAACCGTGTTTTTAGGACATCGTAGATTTCTACCCCGACGACATAAGTACCGATCTTGGATGACATCATTCGACAGAAGTTCAGAAGAACGTAAAACACTGTCTCCACTAACAGGTGATAAATTGTTTGAGAAGATAAAATATTTGGACACTACTTTTGGTAAACCATTTAAAAAAAAAATTACGAAAACTGGTTGGAAAAAGAGATTAGTATTTTTTGAATTACCATAATGAAATTGAATGTATGTTAGACATTTTCTTGATGTTATTAATATTAAAAAAAATGTATGTGATAGTGTCATCGGCACGTTGCTAAAAGAACCTGGCAAAACGAAGGATGGAATTAAGTCTAGATTGGACATGGTTGAGATGGAAATACGAGAAGAGTTGGCACCAGTGAAGGGTGAAAAATGAACATTTCTTCCTCCTACTGCTTACACTCTTTCCAGGAAGGAGAGATATCAGTTTTGAAACTTCTTGAATGATGTAAAGGTTCTAGAGGGGTATTCATCAAATATCAAGAACATCATGTCAATGAGAGATTTAAAATTAAAGGGTCTGAAATCACATGACTACCATGTTTTGATGCAAGATCTAATTCCTATATCTTTACGTTGCATTTTTCCCAAGAATGTCTTTCATACATTAACGAAGCTCTGTTTCTTCTTCAAAGCTATATGCATCAAATTTATAGACCCTGCGAAATTGCTAACTATGGAAAGAGAAATTTCCGTCATATTATGTGAATTGGAAATGTTCTTTCCGCCAAAATTTTTCGATATGATGGTTCATTTGGTGAGAGAGATTCAACTATGTGGTCCTGTACATTATAGATGGATGTACCCCATTGAACGGTATATGAATATTTTGAAAGGTTATGTCAAAAATCGAAGTTAGCCAGAGGGTTGTATTGTGGAGAAATATATTTTTGAAGAATCCATTGAATTTTGTACCGAATACCTGTCTGGTGTGGTAAAAATTGGCCTACCGAAATCTCGTCACACAGAGCGACTTGAGGGTGAAGGAATTTCTGGAAGAGAGGTTTTCACAATAAATATTACAGGTCGGGAGCAGGCTCACCTTTACGTTTTTCATAACAGTTTCGACGTTGACCCATATGTTAAAACCCAAAAATAAATTCTTAGGCATTTCAATCCATCTAGGGCTGAAAAATGGATATCAGATACACATAATAGACAATTTATAGGATGATTTCAGGACCATATTTTGAAGCAGTTAGATGAAAATCCAGACTCAATTTCAAAACGAATTTGATGTCTAGCCGGAGGAGCAAGTGTGTATGTATTATCTTACAATGATTATGCAGTTAAGGGTTATAAAGTCCATACTAATGAACATGATGAAGACAGTACCGTGAAGAATAGTGGGGTTACACTTGTGGCTGAGGTGATGCATGTTTCCGGTGATAAGGACAAAAATCCAATTTATGCGAATATGTCATACTTTGGGATCATCAAACGAATATGGGAGTTGGATTATACGAAATTAAAAGTGCCGATTTTTCAATGAAAGTGGGTTTATAACATGAGTGCTGTTAAAATAGATGAATTTGGATTTGTGAAAGTTGATTTCATTAAGGAATGGGAGAAAGAAAAACCATTTATAATGGAATCACATGCAGTACAAGTATTTTATGTTCCAGACCCCGCAAACCAAAATTGGTCAATTGTTCGGTTATCGACCAAAACAACTAAAGGGTCAGATGAATGTTCAACATAGGATGACCCTTTTATAGGGACTTCACAATAATTTTGCAGCAGTCCCAATGTAGACGACATTTTTTATGTCAGAGGAGACCACACTGAAGGGATTTACATAGTAGTTAGAGGAGTCAAATCTCTTCAACATTTACAGAAAAAAGAGAGAGTACAATAATCTGGTTATTTGTTTATTGTAATATACATTGTGTTAAGTTATATTATTATCTGTCCGCTGCTGCTTTTATGTAATATAAATTAAATGTTAAACCACTTCTGCAGATAATGACTTCTGCACCTGCTGATGCGCCCAATCCCGAGGCACAAAAGGTCTCTCAACCACCTGCTGGTGGTCCTAGTGCAGAGCAACAACAGGTTTATCAACCAGCTACTGGTGGTCCCAGTGCATAGCAACAAAAAGTTTCTCAACCTGTTGTTGCTGGTCCCTGTGCTGATGTTAGTGCTCCAGAGAAAGATATTGATGATACTTCTGAGAAAATGGTAGGAAATGAAACCCTGAATGTGTAAAAAAAAGAATGTCGTAGTTTGAAAATGTTATCCAAAATACTTAAGGCAAAAGAAAAAGGCATCAAATTTGAGGTGGGATGGAATAAGAAATGCCAACATGTTAACCCCAACAAAGCCATATTTAGTAGCTACATTGGAATCTTCACTCGACAACGCGTTTCGATTGATGTACAAACGTGACACCATGTTTTCACCGGTCTTAAGACACTAATGTGGGAAGAGATTACGGTAACATTATGATATCATTTTTTTTAATTTATTAAAATAAAATACCAAAACATTGACTTACTCTTCATCATCCATTGTAGAGTGAATTTATAGTAGATGCCTCACACAAGGAATATGTATTAAGAGTTTCAGGAAGGATTCATAGATGTTTCCACACAATTTTAATGAAATATCATCTTAAAGATGCTGAAGGGGAAATCAAGCCGCATCTACCTCCTCTTTATGCACACTTGATATCCCAAGGAGCGTGGGATGCATTTATCAACCATCATGGGGAGTAGACTTTTCAGGCACATTGTGTGGGGTAATACATTGTTTGACGTTGCTTGTATTCATCACTTTGATTGACAATTTTTTATTTATGAAACAACAACTGAGTGCTGAAAATAAAAAACGCACAGCAAAACTAGCGTACCCTTACTGTAAAGCAAGGATGTGGTATGCTTCACTTGAGAAAAAATTGGTACGTCTTTCAAATCAACCGTACTACTTATATGTGACATAAAACAACACCATAACCATGTTTCTCTGTTTATATGCAGATTGATGAATCTAAATCGAAATCCAAATTCATCCCATGCCATATGCTATGGAAGGAGGATCGTGTAAATAAAGAGGGGATACTGGTAGATGAAAACACACAAAAAGTGTGGGAAACATGTGTAAGTATGACATAATATAAATTTGATTTGTTTTAAATCGCTATTACATTACAATGACTACTTATTTTTATATATTTTCTATCTAACATAGTCATAGGAATCAACAACACCCACACCAGATGCAGACATACTTTTAGCAGCCTTGAAGCGGCTAGACCAGTATGGCCGCATCAGAGGTGTGGGTTTTGGGGTGACACCCCGAACATATTTTCAAAAACAAAAACAAGTGGAGGATGAAAATAAAAAAATGGAAAAGCTGTAAGAAAAATTATCTATTTTTCAAGAAGAATTACAATACTAGAGAGAGATGATAACAACATTGATGGGGGAGAGGCAAAGAGAAGAAACAACTCAACAACAACCCATGCGTGACGATCCTGCCCCACCCCCACCTGCTTTGAGGCAAGCCATTCCCCTAAAAAACATGACTTAGATGAGGTAATAAATGTTTTAATAATGTTTTATTTGAAATGTGATTCACATAGACACCGATACCTTTCATGTACTAATATTCTACAGGGTGAAAATGAATTTGATTTATATCTATCAACTCTCACCTATCACCTTGTAGTGAGGGATACAGTGTTCAATACGCAGAACTACATGCTACACAACATACAGCTTCCAACAGATCATTTCAGAGTGTCAATTAACATAGCTAATGAGCCGAGTTCCAAGCTACTTGTTCCAAATGAAGATGACGACATTCATACGGTTGAACAAGATGTTGGAACATTCATTGCATGGATGTCAGTTCTTGTAAAAAAACAAGTCGACAAGGAGGTATCCATTTCCAAGTTATTTTTCAAGTTGGACCTTTAACATTTAATGAAAAAAGGTCTGAACCGATGAATTTTATTACAGAACGACAAAGAGAAGGGGGTGAAACAAAATATCAGCTCAATACTATCTCAAGGATCAACCAACCAATTGGAACGGTCTACTAAGATCACTTTCACCCCACCCGTTCTATATCCATAGTTAATATCATTGTAGGATCATGTGGATTCAAAGTTGATAGACAATAATACTCACACAGTTGATTTTGAAAAAAATATGTATGGAGAGGAAACATCATATTTCATTAGTGCTGAAAATGTAAATGAAATCCTCAAGTATGAATGGCTAGGCACCTCAGTTGTAAATGTATACATGATGTATGTTTTCATTATTTGATTTTACAAAAGCTGATATACTCTAATAATTATGACTAAATACATTTTATATTTTTCGCAGGTGAATATATGACAAACAATTGAAGAGATTTCCCCATGAACAAAAATTTAGACTCATTAGTCCTCACACCACCTCTTCAAAAGAAGAATTAGATTCTGATAAAGAGGCCATAATAATGTCATCCCTGCTCAAATCGTTTGAAAATAAAAGTATGGATGACAGACTCTTTTTAATACCAACGATATAGGGGTAAAACTCTAAAATTTAATCATATCAACTATATTTTCATTTATTTCTTTACTTATTCTTTTTTTTATTTTTAGGGAGCATTGGATGCTAATTGCAGTCAATTTGGATACTCCAAAGATTTATTTTCTGGATTCAACACATGGATATCCAACAAACCGACCACGCATGATGGCGTTTGTTAATTTGTAATACACTAGATCCAAAATTTTAAAACTAAAAATCTAGTTATATAATTTATGTTATCCTTTAATGAGGATTCTGTTATGATAGGGCGATGCATCAATATTGCCAAATGGATGGAATGAATCCAAGGCATAAGGATGAGCAAGCCTACAAGATCTAAAACTAGAAAAGTATCCGGTTATATATAATAAAGTTGCACTATCCAAACACATATAAAAATTAATTACTTATTGTTTTCAATGTTTCTGCAGTGTCCAAAACAAACAAACAAAAATTACTATAGTTATTATGTTTGTAAATTTATGAAAGAGATCGTATTTCATCAACAAACTAGCATCCCTGATGAGGTATTTTCGAAAATAATTACGAGTTCATTTAAAATATTTATTAATCTTTTGTGTATTTATATTTTTTCAGTACTACAATGAATGTCGCAAAAACTCATATTCAGAAGATGATATAGATGTGTTTAGAAATGAATGGGAAACATACCTGATGGAAGATTTTACATAAATAGGATGAAGGTGAATTATTACTAATATTATCCATATATGATCATTGATATCTCCCTTGTTTACACTTATTAATAATATATTATCACCCTTTATTATGTTTTATATCCTTAGGTTATGAAGAATGGTTTTAGATATGATTTTTCTTTCTAATAAATCATAACTCATTGGACTACACTGGTCAATAGTGTGGAAGTCGACAGATGCATAGTCATTCAGTCCACTCATGAGCATCTTAAAATCTTGATGGTAACCAATATATTGGATTTTCAATTTTCTAATTTTAGTTTCCCTTATATGTGGGTTGGGGGTGTCTAGGAGGGAGGGGGTGTCCAGGAGTGGGGGGGTGTCGAGGAGGGGGTGTGTCCAAGAGGGAGGGGGTGTCCAGGTGTGAGGGTATCCAGGAGGGGAGGGAGGGGGTGTGTCCATGGAGGTCTCCATGAGTGGGGTGTCCAAGAGGGGGTGTGTCCAAGAGGGAGGGGGTGTCCAGGTGTGAGGGTGTCTAGGAGGGGAGGGAGGGGGTGTTTCCATGAGTGGGGTGTCCAGGAGGGGAGGGAGATCTCTTAATCCAATTATAAGGAGGAAATCCTCTATGTCACACTTCACTAATCCATATATGGAATATCCTACTCATCACACACACCATGAATCTTATATATCCTTAAGAGGGTGTTCCCCATCATACGTGATATATAAAACTATATTATCCATCTTCTTTAGGCCTAAGACTCTAATACCTACTCAAATAGCCTTTGAAAACCTAACTAGGCTATACAAATCTCATACCAAAACCAATCCTCTCATAAACACTACTAGAAACCTCACCTCCATGGAGACATAATCTATGGATGATCACAAAATCACAAACATTCAATAGAACCCTCACTCTATCTCTTGGTGGATCAAAAACACCCTATTTATTTACCTAGGTTGCTCTAGTTTTATATCCCTTTCACTAGAACACATATACTCCTGCATGAATGCACAATCATGCATGAATTGGAACATGGTTTTGTATTATAGGGTCCACCTACCTCAAAAAATGGAGTAACCCCTTCACCAAGGTCAACTCATCCTCAACCAAGACTATACATGCCTTATCTAATCTTGTACCAATGATTGAGACCCAATCTCAAGGCACAATACCCAAATAATTAATTATAGAAACTTATAATTAATTATTCAACTTAATATAATTAGGAATAATCTTTTAAAACTCACTGGGAAACACAACACCACCTAAACCACAGAAAACATGGTGCTTTCATCATACGAGGATAACCTCTAGCCAATAAAAACAAAATCTACATCATCTGAATTGATTTGAAGATGAAATAGTGAAATCATGACACAAATCCTAGTTAAAATCATCCCAAATCATAGGGAAATAAACGATAATAGTAATGGAGGAAGTATGAGGTAATAACTCACTAAATCACTATAAAAAACTCCCAAGAACCACCCCTCATCAAGGGGGATCGAAGAGAGGAATAGAATGGATGAATCCCAATAACCACCCAAGATTTGATATTAATGAGCACGCCCCCACCATTTTTGAAGTATCTAGTTTTTTATCTAAATTATACTCCTATTCCTTCTCCCCTAACCTATATACCCATCCTTTGGATTTGAAATAGGATGAATATAAATAAAGAATGGATGAATGCCAATCGGTTGACAAAAGAGTATGAATAAGGCGTGAAAGAGTTTATCAAGTTTGAAAAAGATCATGCAAACGCGTTCGTATTGTTTTAATACTTTAGGACAACGATCAATGAGTCATTTGTGATGTGTACGAATCGAGCACACCTCAATCTGATGCATGGTGTGAACAGTACAGCTAAAAGTGTCTGATATCGGTTTCAAATTGACATTAACTTTAGAAAACAACACTAATGACATAAAGAATACCGAGAAAATGCATTCAGATTGTTTTGATACTTTAGGAAAATGATCCATGAGTCATTTTTGATGTGTACAAATCAACCACACCTCAATCCGATGCACGGTGTGACCAGTACGACTAAAAGTGTCTGATATCAGTTTGAAATTGACATTAACTTTAGAAAAAAACACAAGTGACATACGAAAAACCAAGAAAACATATTTGTATTGTTTTGATACTTTAGAAAAACAATCCATGAGTCATTTTTGAGGTGTAATAATTGACCTAACCTCAATCCGACGCACGGTGTGACTGGTACGACTAAAAGTGTCTGATATCAGTTTGAAATTGACATTTACTTTAGAAAACAACACAAGTGACATAGGACAGACTGAGAAAACACATTCGGATTGTTTTGATACTTTTGGAAAATGATCCATGAGTCATTTTTGAGGTGTACGAATCGACCGCACCTCAATCTGACACTCGGTGTGACCGGTATGACTAAAAGTGTCTGATATCAGTTTGAAATTGACATTAACTTTAGAAAACAACACAAGTGACATACGGAAAACTAAGTAAACGTGTTCAGATTGTTTTGATACTTTTGGAAAATGATATATGAGTCATTTGTGAGGTGTACTAATCCACCGTACCTCAATCCGACGCACGGTGTGATCGGTATGGCTAAAAGTGTCTGATATCAGTTTGAAATTGACATTAACCTTAGAAAACAACACAAGTGACATAAGGAAAATAGAGCAAACACATTCATATTGTTTTGATACTTTAAGACAATGATCCCTGATTCATTTTTGACGTGTAAGAATCAACCGTACCTCAATCCGATGCACGGTGTGACCGGTATTGCTGAAAGTGTCTGATATCAGTTTCAAATTGACATTAACATTAGAAAACAACACTACTGACATACAGAATACCGAGAAAAAGTGTTTGGATTGTTTTGATACTTTAGGAAAACGATCCATGATTCATTTGTGATGTGTACGAATCAAACGCACCTCAACCCGACACACGATGTGACTAGTATGGCTAAAAGTGTCTGATATCAGTTTGAAATTGACATTAACTTTAGGAAAAAACACAAGTGACATATGAAAAACTGAGCAAACACATTCATATTGTTTTGATACTTTAGGAAAACAATCCATGAGTCATTTTTGAGGTGTACTAATTGACCGCACCTCAATTCGACGCACGATGTGATCAGTACGACTAAAAGTGTCTGATATCAGTTTTAAATTGACATTAACTTTAGAAAACAACACAAGTGACATAAAGAAAACCAAGAAAACACGTTCGGATTGTTTTTATAATTTTGGAAAACTATCTATGAGTCATTTTTGAGGTGTACGAATTTACCTCACCTCAATCTGGCACACGGTGTGACCGGTACGGCTAAAAGTGTTTGATATCAGTTTGAAATTGACATTAACTTTAGAAAACAACACAAGTTACATACGGAAAACTGAGAAAAAATGTTCATATTGTTTTGATACTTTTGGAAAACGATCCAAGAGTCATTTTTAAGGTGTATGAATCGACCGCACCTCAATCTGATGCACGGTGTGATCGGTATGGCTAAAAGTGTCTGATATAAGTTTGAAATTGACATTAACTTTAGAAAACAACACTACTGACATACAGAATACCAAGAAAATGAATTATAGTTGTTTTAATACTTTAGGACAACGATCTATGAGTCATTTGTGACGTGTACGAATCAACCACATCTCAATCCGATGCATGGTGTGACTGGTACAACTAAAAGTGTTTGATATCAGTTTGAAATTGACATTAACTTTAGAAAAAAACACAAGTGACATACGAAAAACCGAGAAAACGTGTTCGGATTGTTTTGATACTTTAGGAAAACAATCCATGAGTCATTTGTGAGCTGTACGAATTGACCGCACCTCAATCCGACACACAGTGTGACTGGTAAAGCTTTTCATTAGATAAAGAATCAGTATTTATTAAATGAGATAAATCATCCAAAAACATATTGATTTTACATTATTCCCTTTCATTGTTATCAAAATGAAAACATTTGAGTTTATCATTTCCATATTTTAGTTTCACATTTCCATATTAATGTATTCTTTCATATTAATGTTTTAATTTATTTCATTATTGTATTACTAACATAATATTTATTTTCTTATATAGGTGAATTTTTTCCTTGAGTTCAGATTCTTTGTTCGACAACAAATACCATGGACGACAATTTTTGAGAGAGGATCACAGATATCAATGGATGAAACATTAATGTTTATAACTGTTGTTGGATAATTGTAATTGTAACTATGTAAAACATTGTTTGAAATGTATATAGTAGTGTGTTTTTTTTGTATTCATGATGTTAAGTAAATGTATATAGCATTGTTTGTCAAAATATTGTGTGCAAGTGCTATTTTGTACAGGTGTGCAGGTGCAATTTTGTGCAGGTGTGCAAGTGCTGGTTTATGCAGGTATGCAGGTGATGGTTCTGCAGGTGAAAGGGAAGGTTCCATTATCAGTGCTCTTTTAGCACTGATAAAGGAAACCTTTAATAACGCTAAAAGAGCGCCGATAAAGGGACCTATTATTAGCGCTCAAGATAGCGCTGATAAAGGCACCCCATTGTCAGCACTAGAAAAGCACTGATAAAGGCACCCCTTTATCAGCACTAGAAAAGCGCTGTTAATGCAGGCATAGATAAGGGGGGGGGTCCCCTTTATCAGCACTCCGAAAAGCACTGATAAAGGAGACCTTTATCAGTGCTAAAAAAAGCGCTGATAAAGGGGACCCCTCCTTTATCTTTGCCGGCATTAACAACGCTTTTCTAGCGCTGTTAATGTTAGTTTTTAACGCTGATAAAAGGCCAAGTTTTAGTAGTGGTACCATGTCAGTGGTACTCTTTAACAATCAATTTCACTATAATCTATTGAGGTTGTTGAGTAGGTGATAATGTTTTGAGACTGGTGAGGGTTGCAACCATATGGGATTTATTGGAGCAGTTTCCAGATAATGAAGGCATTGTCTCGGATCAATATGTTGTCAATGAAAGCAGCATCTACATTCACACAGTTAACAGGGAACTAGGTCACTGATTAGAGCAATATCATAACCATTATATTCTCATTAATATATGCATGGTTAACAAAATTTTCCTATTATTCATGATCCAACTAATGTTCTTGTGTAAACTTATCAATATGGTTATGGACTTGTTTAATGAGAACCCATGATACATTGGATAAACATTATGATCATACCAGTCATACTGCTTTATTTTTGTAGGGATTAAAAATAACTTCTCTTCAAATGTGATTAACTGATAATTTTTTTATTGGATATATTAATATCAAGTTGACCATTTTTTTTACATCGAAAGGGGTATACTTCTATGCTTGTCTGGTTTGGTCTGATGGTTGACTATGGGGGGGGGTTAATTTCTTGAACAATAATTAACATCAAGTTTCCATTTTCATTCTTGATGGAATCACCCAATATTTCCTTCATCCAATACTGGGTACAGACATCCTTTCCAACAGTAGGTGGTCAGTTTTTATTTCAATCTCAATGACACTTAGGGACTCACATTGGTCGAGAGGATAAGAGTTTGGGATCATCACACCATTTTGAGGATATTTTTTTCATACTCTGTGACTCTCTTATAGATTTAATATTTTTTCTTGAATCTCATACTAATATCAATTCCATACATATTACCCTAGAAAAAAATCATAGGTTAAATATCATTTCTCTAGAAATGACGAGGGGGGGGGGTCTCATTATCATATCCATCTATATGTATCCAAGGATATGCATCCATTTCCCATTATTCAACAGTTGTATTTTATGTTGAATTTTTCAACTGAATACTTTGGATTTTGTTTCCATAATTGTATCCAATTAATAATACGAAGAAGGGATTGAGCCATTATGAGGTGACATATATATCATGGTCATTACAGGAATCCAAACCCATGTAGTTCCTTAAAACCTATGTAGTTTAACATCAAGTAGAGTGGAAATATTTTTGTGAAGTTGTGTGCCAAATATTTGATCTTGATTATTGAGGATATGTCCAACATATCCTGGTTAAGATAGGATTCCGAGTTCTCATGGTTTCTCCATGCCCTTGGGAATGGTAGGAAGGTATATATCCTCATATATGGATGGTTTATATCATACCACTCATTAGGGATTATATTTTGGGATAAACATAGATTGTGGAGATCCATGATTCCAATGAGTTTTTCATTGTGATTCATTAAGCCCGTGTGAAACAAGCTTGGTGTAGGAATCAATGGTTAGAAAATGAACAACATCATTTCATGTGGATGCGGGGATTAGGAAATGGGATGACCCTTGGGTTACATTAATATGAATCTTGGGTCATAGAAAAGCATCCTACATATCATGATTATGAAAGGAATTAGAGTTTTCACAGTTTAATTGTTGGGGGTTTACACATATATTTTTCCCTTACACTCATATAGGTTTATGGTGTAGATGATGTGATTATTACAATTACCTAAGCCCACAAGATCTATGCTCATTATGAGAAAAAAGAAATGGAAAATAATAAATTTAATTTCATGAGCATGTATAATTTATGAGCATGGAATTCCCTTGGAGAGTTTTAATGTTATGCTCAAGAGTTAGGAAGGATTCTTATGTATCCCTGTTATAGCTAGAATCAGAGTCATGGTAGTTTGGATTTTCATGTCTTACACAATGAGGATTCCCTTATGATTAGGGATTACATGCTAAGGATTAAAAAGGTGATTATATCCTATGATAATTATGTCCTTATAAAGGTTTGTGATGCAGTTCATTTGATCTTTTAAACTCCCTAATATCACATGATCTATGATCGGTGTGGGAAACAAGGGACATAAATTGATCAGATTCACTTCTTATAGATGTAGGACCTATATACTGGTACAACCTTTAGGGGTTTGGTAAGGATCTAGGGCCTTAATAATTTATCCTACATATCCTGGTTATGAAAGTAATTATATTTCACATTGTTCACTAGGTCAGTGCTTACATTCTAAGGGTTACCTTATGGTTGGCACTTACATGAAGAGGATGAACAAGGTGATCAAGTACTAGGATGCCCATTGTGACCTGGACTGCATGCCTACCTGATATGTGTTGATAGTTTTCATGACATGTCAGATAATGTCTACATGGCATGTCCCAACACAATCTCATGATCGAACTGGATTGTCCCACAGAATTCACATATCATGGATGGCTTACTGAGGATTATTTCATGACCTGGCCTAACTCATCTAGAGGGAAACAAAAGACATGGATGGATTTCTCTAGAACCCTTCGCATGACCCTGACTGAAAATTCTAAAGGATGTCACAATATCTAAAAGACATACCCTGGTGTCATAATGAGAGATAGCTAAAACATATGCAGGGTCTCACAAGAGTCATTGTTACATGTCTTGGAGGGTTTCATATGTTATAGATGACATGTTTGGACAGCATTGCGAGACCCATATTTCTTTCCATTAGGGTGACACAAGATCTAGTTGACATGCCTAAGTGCTATAGTGAGATTCAACTGACCTAAACTAGTTCCATTATATGATTCAAGTCAAATTTATTTAAGGTCATCTCAAGGCTTTATTTGCGATCCTGAAGGATTTCATGATACTTGGTTGGAATGCCCAGGGGGAACCATATGACTTTATTGGACATGTACAATGGACTTAGCATGATCCAAATTATATGCCTAATGACTGTCATAAGATATGTGCGACAAGTCCTAGTATTGTCGAATGACCTCGAGGGTTCATGCAAGGAACATGAGGATCATCACGTGTGTATTTCACTTGGGTATCCCATTTTCTAGTCATATGTCCATCCTTCATATCGTAAATTCATTAGATTTTTTTTCTGTATTATCTTGTTTTAGGTTTCTCATGACCAAGAATTTTTGCGGGATGTTCTTTGAATGTACTTGAAAAAGTCCTTCTCAGGATCTACTAGTGACCACACAAAGTGCTCTATGTAATGTTCATGATATATCTGATTGTTCACTATTATATTATCTTATGAAAATATTTCCAATTGCGATATCATCTGATTTGATAAATCCCCTCTTGCACCAGTGTGAGGTTCCAAACGTTCATACATCCACATAGATCCAAAGATCCTCCTCCTCTATTTCTTGCTGGGGTAGGGAATTTGTAGGCCTCACCATCCAAGTCGTTCCATGCTTTGGGCGGAATATCTCATGTGGATATAGGCAATAGTGGGAAAATGATTTTAGTTTCATGTATTTTTCACATGTATCTATCGTGGATTACTCTAAGGGAGTCCCTTGATTTTCTGTGACTGCAAGAGAACTTCTTCAACACCCACATTATTGGATTATCACTAATTAAAGGGTCCTTTTTGAATCCTATGTATACACAAAATAACTTCCATATTTTCATATTGATATTTACAAAGGCCTTCATGAGATTAGGATTCCTATTGAAAAGATTTCATGAGATCTATGGTGACCTATCTAGGATATTCAGCGGGAAAAGGATGGTTTTTTGGGGGGCCTTTTAGGGATCAGGTCAACTTGTACAAGAGCCTTACAATACCATGTCTCCGACATCCTAAGAGCATCACATGAGTTTTACGACCATGAGAGGCTCCCACCTTTTTCCATGATATTTCCATTGTTTTATTTAACAAAAGTCCAAGAGTCATGAGAGATTGAATAAGTATTGTTAAGGAGAATAACTCTATTTTTTGGTGATGTGTATCTTAACCAACAAAGGTCCTATAGGAACACGTGATAATTTTATGGACAACTTTATTTCTTTATCCTTAGGGTGATAAAGGGGGGTTCATGGTCATTTGGACATACTTGACTCCTTTCATGTAGTGGGGACGACAGGCCAATGGTCTTTCGTGAGATGAGGCAGGCATGTCACAAGGGTCTCACTATTCCTTGTGGATCGCCAGGGCATGCCGCATGATGTTCAATGAGAGTGAGAGGATCTCTCCTCCCCTTTACATCCTTTACATTTATTCTACAATGGATTAGGGGTCCTTTTACTTTCCATTGATGTTGTCAAGGACACTCATCCTTCCCATTGGTGATATGTCAGATAATATTTGTGACTGTTGTACAGTATAGTGTTGAATTTGTTGTCAATAAGGTGTCAATATGTGTATGGCAAGGTAGTGATTTTGGTGGTGGTGATGATTGAAGAGGGGAATTTGTTCCAAAGATTTTGTCACTTGGAGAATCAGTATGAAACGACATTAGATGTCATGCTTGGACATTCTCCATAGTAAATCAGACGATTGTTTGTGCCGATCTTCAAAGGTCATGACATGTGTTAAGGGGAACACATTGTTGACTATAATGTTTCCATGCATTATGTTTCAATTCATGAGGGAGTGAAGAGTAGTTCCATTCACTATTGGATGAAGGAAGATGAGTGATGTTCTTCGGAATCCTTGTTCCAAAAAAAAAACATTAGAAAGAATAATCAATGCTTAAGAGGAAGAGGAGTTGTGCATTGGGTTTAGTATTCAAAGGGGGGTTTAAATTATAAGTCATCCATGCATTTTATTATAATTTTTTGTGGGGATCATTTGAAAATATGTGCAACCCTCAAGCTGGTCAAGCTAACTACGAGGCAGTACCGTGAGGGGAGAAGAAGTAATAGGGTGGTGGACAGAGGTGGCAAGAGACATAAACCAAATGCATCATGTGTCTCTGTTTCGATGTGGGACAAGTTATTAAAAATGTGGAAGCAATCCCCGCTATCCATTTGATCTCACGAGAGATCTTGTCCGCACGCTCCATCCCAAGTCCCACGATCTCATCATCACCATCCGTGTCTGGTTTGAGCTGATCTGATGATCCTCCATCGTCCACACAGTCGTCTTCTACCTCCGATTTCTTGAAGGGTTCCCGACACATTCTAGCATACCAGAGCATGCTGCACCTCTGAGATCTCGCTTCCAACCACTGTTGAAGAGAAACTCCACCACATTAGGATCGTCTGGACAATGCGAATTCATACATGCAATTACATTTTCATCTATGCATCGAATTAAGGAAGAACACTCGTGGGCCGAAGAAAACGTAGTTGCGAGGCCACGTCATGAAGATTTAGCATTCGTGATTGATATTTCCATGCTTCTCCTAATTCATGCTCGTGAAGTCTTCACATGAAATGAGGAGCCCGTGTTGAATAGAAAGCAACCGAGATATGCAGCGTATCCCATATCCGTGTTTGAATATTTCAAAGCCGAAGTTCGTAGGTATTTAAAGCATTTATCTCAGGGCATATCCTGCAAGATTTGAATAAGTGCAATGTTGTTTTCTCTTCCTATAAAAAGAGTTCCCTCGACCGCGGGTTTTGTTGTTGAAAAAATTGATAAATCTCTCATTCCCAAAAGAACAGAGCATCGTGCAGAAGAATTTCACACATCCCTTGATTGCGCGAAGAAAGAACACCTCCTCACGAAGGGGAAGGCTTCCACAAGCACTCAATAAGTGCTTTTCACTCTTGAGCTTCTTCGTGAAGAATCTGGTTCGCGTAGCCTTACGGGAACTGTGCGTTGCACCTTCCCTGTTGGTGCGACGCACCTAGAACCATGAAAACATCTTTGTTCGTGTGTTTTCTTGAGACGTCCATGGGACAGTCATGGAGGTGGTCCGGACTCCCAGTGTGAAAAAGATCCGCACACTCTGTGTGTAGGATAACCACACAACCTTTGCATGAGGAGAAGCCGTGAAGCCTTCTTGGTTCTATGAAGAAGAACCGAACATCCCTTATGCGTAGAAGACCAGTGCATCTCTTGCACAAGGAAGAGATGATAATCCTCCGATTTCACAAAGAAAAGATAGGAAGTGTGTACATTCATGCACGCATGAGCACTGTTTGAAGGAGCCGAGGCTGTGCATGGTTGTGTGAAGAGGACTCATGAGGAGTAGCGCATGTATACATGCACTCACACGTGAGAAGAGGAGAAGTGGTAGCCGTATGCACAAAAGGCCACACCCATATGGGTTTGAATAAGATTTGAGCCTAAACACACGAACACAACACATAAAATTTAATGAATTAAAAAGAACAAGTGTGTTTGTGCTAAGAACCAAAAAGGGAAAAATAGAAAGTGTGTGTGATCAAAGATTGATACCCATTGGGGGTGTTACACAAGAAAGAAGAATAGGAGAGTGAATTCACTCTTGCATGCACATGCACACATTAATATATTTAAATAAAGTATCAGAATTGTGTGCATATTGAGAAAGAAGGAATTAAGTGGACAATACATGCATGATACACACACAATGAATCTAATATATTGATACAAGTAAAGAGTGTGTGTTTGGGTTGATAATAAACATATTATACATGCATGAAATCATGCATCATCACATGAATTTGTGATAATAAGTGAGATAACCAAAACAAGAAGTTTGGATTCCATGAAATCCATGCATGAAGAGGAGTTTAATTGAGACTGAAGCCAGGTAGAATTAATAAAGACCTTATATCCGAGTTGACAGTATTTGAGAATCCAAGAAGGCAGACAAAGCTGATATTGTGAATAATTATTCTTGTATTCTTGAAGAGTTTGTGTGTAGCATTTTAACACACATTAGTGAGGTTTGGTATTCACCAGAAGAAGAAACAATTTCCCGAGCATTGTTGCACTGAGGCAACTGATCAGAAAAGTGATCAGAGTTATTGAGCAAGGGAAACAGACCTTACTAAAGGCTGTTGAAGATTCGTGAAGAAATACAAAAGCAAGTGTGATTCAGCTAGATTTTTTGGGAAGAGTATAAGATCAATATACATTGAATCAAGAGAGAACTAAAAAGGACGCTTCTCGTGTGACTCGAGAGTTAGAAGAACCCTATGTGATTCAGGGAGGAGAAGAAGATTTCAGTGGGACTCTGGAGCAGGCCAGTGGGACTCTGGTAAAATTATGAAAAACAATATAAAGAACCTCCTATGGGAATCATGATAGATATAGCGGGACTCTATATCAACCATTTTAATTGATAATAAGATTATAGTGGAGAATCTATGTTAGGTAGAATAACCAACACATCAAGAAGTCAGTCATTGAACCGAACCTTGTAAATCCTTATGTTCAGTGCCTTTACATTTACATCATCATTCAAGGTATGGCTGAGAGACATAAGAAGAGTGTATCGGGGAATCAACCAGTCATAAAGGTTTAATTTAAAAGAATCAATATATAAAAATTTTAAATGGATCACTCATTCACCCCTCCCCCTCTATGTGATTCACACTGATCCATGAACTTCAATTGGTATTAGAGAAAATGTTACCTCTAAAATATATTAGGGAGTATTTATGAAGTGAAGATTTTTGGAAATGAGTGAGAAACCTCAAATGGAGATTTCTGCCAAGACACAGAAAAATAGAAAGAAGAGACAGACAATGAAGATGATGAAGAAGCTTACTGATATTGGCGAGACAACTTCTATTGAAGGTAATCTGAAATGTACAAAATGTGATAATTGTTTTTATTATTCCTCTTATGATGATTAATGTTCAAGATGTGATGATGATAGGTAAATTAGTGTTATTCAGTCTCCACTCAAAGATGATCTGAATAAAATTCCTAGAGAAGTGGATAGACATATTTCTGCAACCATTAGTTCTCTTCAAGATGAAAAATTACAACCAAAAAAAGATTCTAATTCCATTGAAGATGTGTTGGATAAAATGGTTGGCATGTACAACACTCTCACAAAACTTGTGAAAGAGAAGGAAGAAAGAATTTCTCTTTTCAATGAAATATTTTCTGAAATTACTAATGAATTGAAAGGAAATATCTGTGAGAAAGAATTCATTGAGATTGTATTTTTATAATATTTCTATGTATTTTAAAAGTTTCACAATGTTTTTATGGTTGTCAAAGACTCTCAACTGGAAGACAAAGCTAACAAGGTAAAGAAGATTTACATATCTTTGAAAGAATTGAAGAATGTTCATGAAGAAAAAATGATAATGCTGAAGAAGAATTGGGAAAGTAAGATGAGGTCAGTTGAGGATGAGAATAACTCCCTCAACTTGAAGTGTTTAGAGATGGTGGTGATATTGAAGAATCACTAATCATGCCAAAATGGAACTTCCCAAACAACTAGAAGAATATATGTTTCCACTCAATCTTTCATTGAGGACTTTGATTCCAACAGGAGTAATAGATCATCCATTAATCCAATAGCAACATCCTCCAAGAAAAAGGAACCATCCATACCATCTTGTACTCATGTTTTTAAATGTGTTTCCACAAGCTGTATAGGTTGGAAGAAACATTCTAAACAATTATGGATGATGAAAGGTGATGAGAAACCTACCACCATGACTAGGGTGGATAGGAAGAATAAGTCGGAATATGGTTCCCCACAGAAAGCACAACACTTCAAGAATAATACCCAATAATATTATGATCAAAATATCAAGAATTCCTTATTAGTACATCAATGTTGGTGATGTAACAAGTTTGGGAATTATGCATTAGATTTTTGGTACAATATTCAAAATGAAAAAGCACAATGGAAACCCATATCAAGGGGGAGCCATCCAGAGAAGAAAAGGAAACATCCATAGATCCAGAAGCATATGTATACTGAAAATAGATTTGGAATGATTGATAATATCTGTGATGTATGCAATGGACGTGGTAATAAGGCTGTTACATGTCCATATCAATATGTATCCAAAGTTTATAAGAAAATAAGATCAGAGAAGCTGGTTAAGAAAGAAGAAGCATCCTTGGGAAGTTGAAAGAAGAATGGTCCAAAAGAAAATGATCCCAAGAAGATTTCAAGGAGGAATGGTGAGAATACATTGTATTATTAATCCAAGAAGTTGAAGGGTGTTGGATCCAAAATCACTACCATGAAAAGATGCTTCTATTATAAAAACAAAGGTCATACCATGGATCAGTGCGAATAATCCACTAAAATGAATGGAAGCAAGCTAAAATTAAAAAGAGGATCTATCCAAGAGAAGTTAGGATTGATTGAATATGTTCCTAAGAAAACATTGATAAGTTTTTTAAGAGAGGTAACTTGAAAACACTGAAGAAGCCATGTGGAAGATCCAAATCAGAAAATGTTAAGGAGTGTTTAGTTATCTGGCCTAATCAATTGCGAATTTCTAGAGAACTGCAAAGATCTGAAGATGAAGTACTAAATAAAGCAAGGGAAAAGGGGAAATAGGTCATCCCACATGAAGGAGAATTTGAATTTCATGATAGTTTGTTAGAAAATTACAACCCATGTGTCTCATAACTACAATGTGGAAGGTTAAAGAAGGCTATACATCATGAAAATAAATGTATTTCTATTTTACCGGACCAAATAGAGATATTGAAAATTGAAAAACATGAACTAGTGGAAGATACTTCACTAATGGTAAAGGTAAAGAAAAATAATCCACACAAGTTGAAGGTGAAAGGAAATAAAGGGTCTATGATGACTATGAAAGATCAAAATGATAAATGGAGAGAATACAACAACATGAAGAGTAATAGACACAATAAAGCTATAAGGAAAGTAGTTCTTAGGTTGGGAGGAAATTCTCAGCCCTTTTTCTCCCAATTAAGAAGATCACATGTGTTCCTTCTTATTCCATTATATTTTTTATTGTATATGTGTGCTTACATTATAGGGAATTGAAGATAAAGGTCATTCTCAATATTAAAGTTAAATGAACAATTTTGAGACCCAAAAGTTGGAATCATTATTCATGTTTTGATAATAACTTGAATTGTTCCATAGTGGAAGATTATCAACATTAATATCTTGAAGAATATGTGATGATATTTTCCACCGTGATGAATCAAAGGGATTTCACCCCTTGAGGGGGATAAAATATGAAGGAGATGATATTAAGGATTATTTCATGACAAATCTTGAAATTCATATCTTCTCAAGAAGATAAAATATGAGGTATTCCAATCACTCTTTCATCCCTTGTTATTAATTGTATTTATCATGTCATTTGAGGGGGAGTGCTTGATTGATGACAAGAAGGGATGATAGGGGGATATTTATCTTTTCACATGAACTTTGTAATATGTTTGTTGTCGTATGTGTAGGATTTTTAATTTCATTGAAAAATATGATGATTTTAATCCCCTTGGTCGAGAATTGATACATTCGGAGCATTATTTCACATGCATGGTTATTTATGGACAACATTGAATGACATGGTCATATCTCTCTTTTTTTCTACATCAGGTTAGCCCAAGTAGACATATAGTTGATTAACTAAAGTCTATTTGCTAAGTGAACCATGTGACATCATCCCTCTCTTAGAAATATTCAAGAAGATACTCTTTAAAGAGAGGATAAAGTGTTTTTTAAACAGATCCCACTAAACCTTTAGATTTGGTTTCTAATAAGGGGTAGAAAATAATTGCACAAATATTTACCAATATAAAGTGTGCTTAGGTGATATTGAAAAAAATACAAATGGGGATATTGTAGAGCATAATGTTTCATTTTTTTTCAATAAGGCGTCAATATGTGTATGGAAAGGTAGTGATTGTGGTGGTGATGATGATTAAAGAGGGGAAGTTGTTCCAAATCTTATGTCACTTGGAGAATCAGTATGAAATAAAATTGGATGTCATGCTTGGCCATTCTCCATAGAAAATAAGATGATTGTTTGTTTTGATCTTCAAAGACCAAGACCAGTGTTAAGGAGAACACATTGTTGACTACAATGTTTCCATGCATTATGTTTTAATGCATGTGGGAGTGAAGAGTAGTTCCATCCATGGTTGGATGAAGAAAGATGAGTGAAGTTATTTGGAATCCTTATTCCAAAAATAATAAATAAAGAATAATCAAGGTTGAAGATAAAGAGGAATTGTGCATGGGGTTAGTATTCAAATGTGGGATTGAATTGTAATGTGGCCACAAATTTTAATCTAAGTTTTTTTGGATCAATTAAAAAAGTGGGCCACCCTCAAGCTAGCCGATCCACTCAACCACAAAACATGTGGGACTCAAGGTCAACCACACTAAGGGAACCAACCATACCAAGCCCGAAGGTGTCATCAGTTCGGCATAGGACATGAGAAGGCCATGTATAAGCCGTTAGAGTTCACGGGGCAAAGCCCGCGCATAGCTTGGACGTAGAGCATGCCCAAAAGGGAGCAGTGATTGGGAACAGAGTGCACATGCATGGTGAACATGGTATGGGGCAGTATCATGAGGTGTGGAGCAGTAATCTGGCGATGGGTTGAGGCGACATTATACTTAAACCAAACACATATCATGTCTCCGTTTCGATGTGGGACAAGTTTTTAAAAACATAGGAGAAATATATTCCTTTCATCTAATCTCACGAGAGATCTCAACCACACACTCCATCCTGCATCCCGCGATCTAATCGCTGCTGTCCATATCTAATTTGATCTAATCTGATGATCATCCATTGTCTATGCAGTCATCTTCTACCTTTAATTTCTTGAAGGGTTCCCAAAGCATTCCAGCATTCCAGAGTATGCCACACCTATGAGATCTCACTTCCAACCACTATTGAATAGAAACTCCACAAAATTATGATCATCTAGACAATTCGAATTCATGCATGCAAATACATTTTCATTAATGCATCAAATTAAAGAAGAACACGCATGGGCCGAAGAAAACACAGTTGCGAGGCCATGCCATAGAGATCGAGAATTTTTGATTAATAATTTAATGCTTCTCTTAATGAATGCACATGATATCTTCATGTGAAATGAGGATCCTACATTGAACAGAAAGAAACCGAGATATGCGGCGTATCCCTTATAGACATTTGAATATTTCAAAGCTGAGGTTCTTGGGTATTCAATGCATTGATCTCATAGGATATCCTATGGGATCTGAATGTGGTGCAATTCTGTCATCTCTACCTATAAAAAGAGTTCCCTTGACTAAGGGTTTTGTTGGTTGAAAAATTGAGAAAGCTCTTGTTCCCAAAAGAACAGAGCACCATTTAGAAGAATTCTATGTAGCCCATTCTTCTATGAAGATAGAAGACCTATTTGTGAAGGAGGAGGCTTCCATGAGAACTCAATAAGTTATTTACACACCTGAGATGCTTCATGAAGAATTTGGTTTGCCTAGACTTATGGGAGCAGTGAATTGCACCTTCCCTATTGGTGCGATGCATCCAGAACCACGAAACCATCCTGGTTTATGTGTTTTCTTGAGTCATCCATGAGACATTCATGAAGGGGGTCCGCACACCTTTGCAGAGAAGATCCACAATCATTGTGTGTAGGAGAACCACACAACCCTTTTGTGAGGAGAAGTCACAAACCCTTAATGGTTCTGTGAAGAAGAACTGAACATCCCTTGTGCGTAGAATAATAGTGCATCCCATGCACAAGGAAGAGTTGAGAATCCTCTGGTTTCACCAAGAAATGGTAGGAAGTGTGTACATGCATGAACACACGAGTACTATTTGAAGGAGATGAGGCCATTCATGGTTTTTTGAGGAGGAATCACGAGAAGGAGTTGTGCATGTATACATGAAATCACATGTGAGAATAGAAGAATAGTCTATCATATGCACAAAAGACCACACCCATTCGGGTTTGAAGAATATTTGAGCCTAAACACACACACAACATATAAAATTGAATGAATTAAAAAGAATAAGTTTGTGTGTGCTAAGAACCAAAAAGAGAAGAAGAGAAAGCGTGTGTTCTCAAAGATTGATACCCATTGGGATTTTCACACAAGAAAGAAGAAGCTGATAGTGCATGAACTTTTTCATTCACATGCACATGTGAATATTTTTAAAGAAAAAATCATAATTTTGTGCATATTAAGAAATAAGGAATTAAGTGGACAGTACATGGATAATACACACACATTGAATCTAAGATACTGATACAAGTGAAGAGTCTGTGTTTGGGTTGACAAGAAATATATTATATGTGAATGAAATCATGCATAGTCACATGCACATTTGAGAAGAAGAGAGATACCCAAAACAAGAAGTTTGGATTCCAAGCAATCCATGTATGAAGAGGAGTTGAATTGAGACTGAATCTGAGTAGAATTAATGAAGACCTTATATATGAGTTGACAGTATTTGAGAATTAAAAAAGGATGACATATTTGATATTTTGTAGAATTATTCTTGCATTCTTGAAGAGGTTGTGTGCACCATTTTCACACACATTAGTGAGGTCGGGTCTTCATCAAATGAAGAAATAATTTCCTGAGCATTGTTGCAATGAGGCAACTGATCAGAAAAGAGATTAGAGTTATAAATCAAGGCCAACAACCATACCAAAGGCTCTTGAAGATTATTGAAGATATACACATGAAAGTGTGATTTAGAAAGACTGTGTGGGAAGATAATAAGATCAATCTACAGTGAATCTAGAGAGAACTAATAAGGAAGCTGCTCGTGTGACTCGCGAGCTTGAAGAACCCTATGTGATTCAGGGAGGAGAAGAAGACTTCAGTGGGACTCTAGAGAAGGCTAGTGGGACTCTAGTAACACTGTGGGAAGAAGTGTAAAGAACCTCCAATGGGACTCTAGAGAGATACAATGGGACTCTGTATTGACCATTGTAATTGATATTAAGATTATAGTGGAGAATCTATGTTTGGGAGAATAACCGACACAACAAGGAGTATGTCTTTGAACTGAACCATATAAATCCTTGTGTTTAGTGCCTTTACATTTACAACATCATTTGAGGTAGGGTTGAGAGACACAATAAGAGTGGATCGAGGCTTTAACTAGACATAGAGGTTTAACTGAAAAGAATCAATTTGTTAAAACTTCAAAGGGATCATAGATTCACCCCTCCCCCCTCTCAGTGATTCACACTGATCAAGGCACTTAAACAGCAAATGGATTTTATTTATTTGGATATTTACGCCAATTTTCAATGGATTTTATGAAGGCATTTCAGAATCTCATCGTTTGAAAAACTATGTGTCCTAGGGGAGTCTATTAGGATACCTCTACATGATCATGATTGTTGATGATTGTGCTGCATGACACATATGAGATCTTATTTTGGTGTGAGTATCTTGTCTTGGTCTATCTCTATACTTTAATATGGAACGTTTCATGATCAATGTTAGACCACATGATAAAATGTGGTTATTGTCAGGTATAGTCACTTTTATTGCCTATGGTGGGTCTCTTATTCAATGAAGAATATTACAATGACCTGTAGAAATCATGGGGGGCAATCGCTTTTCCCACATTTTATGTGTGTCATATTCAATGATGAATCATGAATCGACATGAAGACATTATTTGGGACAATCAAATTTACCTCCTTTAACATGTCACATATTCAATGATGAATCTTGTGAAATATGTGGAGATCTTTAGAGATTGTTGCTTCAATCAACCTTGATGAATCATATATTCATGGTTGACTAAGGGTGTTTTCATGCCAATGATTCATGCCAAGGGGTTCATTGATAGTTTTTCAATCCATCACATGAATGTCACATAACCCATTCCAATGATTAACATACATGGAATATTTATCCTCTTCACAGGACAATATTAGTCATGATATGTAGATTCATAATAACACATGAATAATTCGTGTGGGTGGTGTGGAATTCAATTGGATTGACATGGTACATTGAATATTGAATTTTATTCATGCTTAGATTTCATGGACCATCAATTAAATTCTTTAAGACCTGATGTTTTCCAAATGATGATTCATAATCCACAATTAATCACTTAACCATTTATGTGATTATTTAATCTTTATCTGGATAGAGTCATGACCATGATATGTTTTTGGGTCAATTTTTACATTGAGAAGTACATACCAGACCATCTACTCACAGAATAGCATTTTCGAAACCTTATCTGGGTCACGTGTTAGTGAGAATGAAGTCTCAAATGTACATGAGCTGCTCTGTCTAACCCTTATGTAGGCTCGCAGATGTTTATTTGTGTAACCCATACATGGTATCAAGATGCCCTATTTTTTCATATAAAATAAGCGAATTATTATTATGTGTGGCAACATGCATATGTATCTTGTGATCCCCCTGTATTTTTAGGCAATGTATCACATGACATATGTTTGTCTGTGAATGGTGGCATGTTCGATAAACATTATCCATCATTCATCAAACAAACTTTCACATCCTCTAATACATGGGTTATTAAATGTTAAGATAACTCTTCAAAACACCATAACAATCAGAGTTCTCCCTATGGGATCACATAACCTCATGGTTAATTCACGTCATCATGTAATCCAATATCGTAACATCATTCCCAAGCTACAGATATTCTTCATGAACATGATATTCTTGAAAATATCTATATTCCAAGTGATGGACTTTCATATTTCCATTAATTGCTGCTCTGTTTTTGGAGCCAACAACACGTTTGATTAATTTTTCCAACATGAGGTTCTCCTACATGAGGATATTATCCAAGATGTTCATCAGCGCACTCATCCAATCTATTGTGGCTCTCTTCTGCAACACATGTTGTTGCCTCATGCCTGAAATGGACTCCCAGAATGATAATCATGAACTATGGGTGTCACTCACTTGAACCTGTCCAAGAACCATCTTCACAACACTGTGCATCTACATGGAGGCCTCTCGTAATCCCACAATCTTTATGATCACATGATTTTATGATTATAATCACGTGAAATATACTATAAATTATTGATATGAACCTCATATTTATGGTGAGAGGAGGCTCGTGCGGCGGGTCTATGATATCGGTTCTAAACATGACCAACCAAAACCACCTTCAATACTAATCATGCTAGTATATATGGTTCATGGTGTGGGTTATTCTTCAAATGATGTCACATTTCATATAGCAGTCGAGACATGAGGATCACTTATGGGAGAAGGTTCATAAACAGAGATTGGATTTATGAACTAATTGTTGTAACCATGTGCGCCACACCCTGACTCCATCTTTGAGCTGTACTTGATATGCATAAAGGTTTAGGGGAGTTATAGTAGTATTAATCTCATGTTATTAAGTTATAATTAGTAAGTGTTATCCAAAAATCTAATACTCTGATGACATGAGGTTGAAGAAGATGTCGTGAAACATCATTTACCAATTTCATGATATGCATAAAATGTATCCTTCCATAGAAATTTCTTAAATGTGTGACTTTGATAATCAAATGAGACCTTGGTTATGGCTCAGGTAAGAGACCTAGGAAACTATATTCATCTTTATATGGGGCTCTAGACTTTTAGAGATACTATAATTATAGTTTTGGTTGAGGGTGACATGCGAGTTAGGTTGTACAGAGTTTTGAAAGCCTTAGAGGTGAGAAGAATAGTCATATGAGATTGTTTGTTATTGATGCATGGAATGTGTTATTAGAGTATGTTATTGGAATGATAATAGTCTACCCATTATTAAGAATATATCCTTTTGTTCTAGAACCAATATATCGAGACTAGTTATGAAGGCTAGGAATGTTAGGGTTTCTTACACTTTTGTGATGTATACATTTAATACTATGTGAGAATGTGATTTTATTTATTATTAATTGTTTTATAAAACATGATTTAAATAAAAAAAATATATTAATGGTCAAATTCATTGTTTAGATTCATTGTGGTACCCTATAGGGATTTAGTGATGAAACCATGCATATGCCTTCAGGAATATGTATACATGTTTTTTATGGACTATGGTAAAATAAATGGAACTTATTATAATGACAAAAACTCATATCTAGTGTTGATTTCATATTAGTTTTTTATGGTGGTGGTGATGATAGGTCATATGAATTTTGTCCTATGGAGATTTTTATATCATAATTGTTAGTCTTTGTATGATTATGGGTTCCGGCCATCGGTCATTTTTCATAATCATCATTTTTTGTTTTTTTTACCCATGAGTTTCTTTGGTATTAATATATGCTATGTTTATCATGTATTTTATTTTGAGGGTAAATTTTCTCGCATGTTTATTTTTTCATTTAATGAACCCATAGTTCTATTTAACTCGCTTCAAGCATTGTGGAAATACGATTCTTGTGACAAGTCATGTTATCATTTTTTGGTAGGTTAAATTTTTTTTACAGTGCATAAAATCCTTATAAAGACCAAAATTTTTAAGATTAACCTCTTATTTTTTGGGGATGTATATTAAAAAGAAACCCATGATTTTCATACATTAATATTACATATTTTTAGATGATAATATTCAATTAATTTCACAAATATCTTCCTGAGGTCCATAAATCTTTATTTTTTTAGACAATAGATACAAAATATTCTTATTTCATCTTGGATCATCAACATATCCTACAATTATCTCAAATTTTAATAATATTAATAGAAATACCATATTTAATACATTTCTTCCTAACCAAAGGGAAACAAAACATAAGAAATATTGAGCTTATATGCTCTATAAGTGTAAAATTTAGGCATATCAATCTATAATCATATAAAATAATATTATAAACAAAACTATATGAGATCATGGAAATAACATAAAATTATCATACCCAATCATTAATATATAAAAACATTATACATGGAAAAAATCATAATCATTTTAAAAGATAGGGATCATAAGTGTGATAAATCATCATAAATCAATCATAATCCATGATCTCATGTAATACAAGTGTGGCACCATTATAAGTTTACAAATAATTTCAAATTTCAGGGATGACTATAAACATCATCAAATCATAACTGATCTAGAATCACCATATTCCTCCCACAGTGTATCAAGAATGTCATCTTGCATCCATTAATTAACTTATGATATATAAAAAATTACCCAGTACATTGGATATCTATAACGAGATCACCCTACCTTGGATTATAATAGAACAACCCATCTATTTTTTTAATGGAACAACCAATATATGGTTTATAATGAAACTACCCATCATTTTTTTATTATAGAAAAAACCATTAGAGTATGAAAATAAAATATATGTTTGTAACAAGATCATAAAACCAATGTTATATCATCATAGCATAAATTGTGTAGTGAAAATGGGTTTGATAATCATTTCATCATTTCATTATATCATAACTGTTGAAAATAAATGGGTTTCATAAAAATCACATCACCATAATAAAAAATAATCATGGGAAAGTATCGGGATGGTATCATTGGATCAAATCATCATAAAATCATAAGTAACCTCTATGCATGTTATAATATAGGAAAAATAATTTAGGGGATCACTAAAACCTCTCTAGAGAAAAATTCATTTTCCACATTAAAAATATAAATTAAAAATAAAAAAATTACAAAAAAATTATAGAAATAATTTCCTTAGAAAATAAACCTGGATACATGTAATTAAATCATAAAATTATTGAGTGGTTATGATGGTAAGAAATTCTATTTATTCCATATAAGTTGAAGGAAAAAATGGTTTCACATTTTTTGTAAAAAGTAAAAGGTCACCTCATTCAGAAGATGATAAGAGGATTCCTTATAACACATTATATAAAAAATAAATCATGGGTAAAAATTAATTTAAAAAATTTTAGGATAATATTGTAATCACCCTTACAATCATTTTAAGAAAACATAGATATGGATGAAAAAACATTTTTGCCTAAAGAGAGATATAAAATCAGTGATACATAAAAAAATCATTCAATATCTTGAGTATATACAAAGAGGATAATGAAAGGAAAAAATAAATTATATAGAAATAATATAATGAGAATAAAATTAATTATGTGTATCATATAATTATCATATATTTTCCACAACCTAAATTCAGGAATAAACTATTCTGATTGAAATTATATTGAAACAAAAATATCTTATCAGATTATTAACATTGAAAAAAAGTCCTTATGAAAGTGATAAAATTAGACAAGTATTTATATCTACAAAAATTTTCAAACTATAATAATAAAATACATTAATGGGAATCATATAAACCACTTAAAAGAAAAATGTGTTTAATACAACTCTTTTCTTAAATAAGAAAAAGTGAGATAAAAATACCTTACCTCTGGTATCCTCCTTCTCCATACATTAAATATCCTTATGTATTATAATTTTATAAAAATTTATTTAAAAACTTATAATAGAATATATTATCCCTATAAAATATTTCAACACACCTTTATTAATAATCCCATATTAAAATTTTCATTTTAGGGTGTTAAATATCTCAGTTTTAATGTGATTCTCCGTTTCATACTTTTTGTCATTGTACTATGATAATGGTTATATAATATATAGTATGTTAAAAATGATATTAATATCATATATATTCAAAAATTATATATATTTTACTCATCCATAAAAATTAAAAAAATATAAATGAATTACACCATTTATAGAGACAGAAGGCCATACGTACGCATGAATGTTGTTTCATTTTTTCAACTAAAGGATAGAAAAGAATGGTACTTTATATTTAAACTTTATATAAACATAGTTATATCATAAATATAATATATATTAATTAATTATAAACCTATTACTATAAATTTTAAAATAAAAAGGAAAAAGTATCACATCGTTTTGTGGAGGTCGCAGTCCACACATACACATGAGTGTTGTTATCAATTTCCAATGAATATAATTGTAAGAAGGTAAATATGATATTATAATTAATGAAGTATATTATTATAATTAATGTAATATATTTATATATAAAAAAATTAAATCCATCATTATATTAATCCATGAGAAATGGTGATGGGAAACAAATTTTATCAGTTCACGAGGTAGTTATTTGTCATACAGACGATTGACAGTTTCATTTCCCATTAATGGGAAGAGGAGACAGATAAAGTTCATTATATTAATATAATAAAATCTCAATAAATTTAATATTATGATTCTATTATATCTTCATGGTTGAATATGATTTTTAGGAGGAAGAATAAGAAATTAAACAAAAAAGTCTCTTTTAAGAATGATATGTCTTCTTGAGGAAACCTCCTTAGGGTTATACCAAATGACTTCCATAATTTAATATAATATAAAAAATTACTCTATAATGTTTTTATGGTTGTATGTAATGTATTTGTTTTTTTATTGGAAGAGAAAATGTATTCTAATGTGTTATTATGTGAGGGGATGAGGATTCCTTTTATAGTTGAGTTGAGTGCCACAATTTTTTTCAATGTTTTACAATATATCCATGTAACATTATTAAAAAAATAGAACTAAAATATATCATTCCAAATCCATAGATAATATAAGGTATAAATAAGGTAATCCAATATCATTTTCACATGTTTTATGGTCATTTTAACAATTATCTTTTTAGCTTCTCCCCTAGTAAACTTCATATTAACCTTAAACACATGAATATATTTTTATTATTTTTAATATTCATTATGAAAAAAAATTAAGTATTAATTGTTACCAAATATTACATATTAATCATAAAAATATTTAATCTATTTTACAAAATTAAATTAATATAAGTGGTTGAATTTAATTTAAATTTAAACCTATGATCGTGATGAAAAAATGGGTTTTCAATGATGAAGTTTTCTTATGTATGAAACAGTTTTATATCAAAATTAGACATATAATTGACTAAAGAACCTAAAATTAATGAAACATATTATAGTTTAACTAATTTTAATTTTTTTATATTCTTTAAAGGAAAATAAATTTTTTAATAAAAATTTGTATTTTCAACTTTTCATCGAAACATTAAACGTTTTCAAAAATCTTAAAAATTAACATTAAGATAATTTTGAAATTAGAAAATCGAAAATTATATTAATTTTTAAAATATATTTTCTATACGTGATAATTTTTAATTATAAAATATGTGTTCAAAATGAGAAAAAGTATTTTTTAGAAAAATAAAAATTTTAGGAAAAAATTGGATTTATTTCTATCCCATGCCTAAAAAATAATAAATGAATGAAAATATTTTTTTGAATATAAAACACATAAATATTATTAATATAATTCCCTAATAGAAAATAATGATATTTTTTATGATAAAAATACATTAATTCCTTTAAACTATGTTTTTGAAAAACTTGTCATTTATCATAAATATATTTTTATTTTTATTTTTAATTAATGGATAAACAAACATTTCATTTTAAATTTTTTAACCATAATTTATAATAATTTAGTTAATCATATCCATACCCTTCAATCTGATGTTTATATAATAATTATCACATTAAATTACAATATTTTAATTGTATACAATATTATTTTTAAACTCAGTTCTATGTGTAAAGTAAGCTAACAATGATATTAAATTTATTTGAAAATAAATAATTTCATAAAAATCCAATGGTATTAAATTATAACCCCTTAATAATAATTTAACCCTTGAAACTACATTACTCTAATATAGACATCCGAGTATACATCTTTATCATCATATCCTCATTTTCCATGTAGCTTCTTCAAATTGGTGTTCTCCTGAGAAAACATTGACATGATGAGTTGTATTGTTTCATATCACATTATCTCTACAATATTGAATCTATACTGAATTTTCCTCATAAGTTATATCTTTTTCCTGGGGTACAAATAATGATTTTAGTACTTCTGAAATGTTAGGAATGTACTTCTTCAGGAGAGAAATGTCGAATACATCGCGAACATGATAATTATTCCTTATAAGTGTTTAATAACAATCTACAATACTGATTTGATAAAAAAATCAATGGGACCAATATATCTACATATTGGTAATCCTTTATTTCCAATCCTCATTACCAATTTCTATGGATATATTCATATAAACACCTTATCACCTACATATATCTATTGATCTCATTGATGGTTGTAAGTTTATATTTTATTGTCGAATCTGAGATTTCCTTATGTGTTGCTCAATGGATATAACTTTCCCTAAAAATTCATCATTGTGATTAGGCCCCAATAATTTTATCACTCCAACTTCATAAAAACATGTATTAGTTATGATATTTCTATAATATAGTGATTTATAATGATCCATTTGAATGATTGAGTGAAATATTTAATTTTATGAAAATATAACTGAAGGAATGTGTTGATACCAATAACCTTTTAAATCTATAGAATAAACACTCAACATTTATTCTAGAGTTTGAGTGAATATATAATAATGAACACTTTTATGAGGGTGATAATAAGGGATGAAACATAATTCTATAACCAAATACTTCAGAAGGATTCTCGAGAACTATTAGGTAAACTTTAGATACTAATCAGATATGACAGAGAGTGGTACACCTTGCAATATGACCACTTCCCTAATGTATAATAGGCTAAGATAGTCAAGTGAGGAATCTTCTCTTATCAAAATGAATTGTTCTAAATTAATAATTATATCTACTAAAACCCATATATCTAATGAACTATGCTTGACATACATGGAAATTTCATTTCATTAGTGGAATACTTAATACATGACACAAACCAACTCCCAAGACCGTATTAGTTTAGTGACTTTGGAAACTTGGAACATAATATTCTAACATGGTGAATGATCTTCAACATCTACAATAAATATAATCCCCTTTTTTACTACCTAAAACCATTATTTATATCCTATGAAAAAGAAAACATAAAAAAGGTGATCTCAAATGTTTATTAAGGTTAAACATGATGAACATATAACAATCCCTAAACATAATATTGTAAAAACATGAACATAACATTTAAATATCAAAATCACGAGTCATGAAATAAATCATGGAAGTTCATAAGTCATAGATCATAAAGGAACATTAACCATGATAAAATATAATTGGAATAAAACATGGAATTTTGGAAAACAATTAAGCACATAATATAATTTCCATAGTAGCCAAGGCATTATTTCCAAGACCATCATAGTGGACAAAGTTTATTACTGAACTGAGTTTACTTGTCATTCGAGCTATGTATCACTGAACCAGATTTGATTTTTATTATTTTAATGTCTATATCATGAGATATAAATCTTCACATGGTGCATTTGAGAGAGATATAGGTCACACCCATATCATTGTGAAACCATTCTTACGTGTGCCACAAAAACATAAATCATTTATCATAGCATAACCCATGAAATAAAATGGATTTTTTAAACATCATTCCATCATAATACATTTAAAATAAATGGAATTAAAAAAAATAATTCCATCATAAAAAGAATAAAATAAATGTAATCATAGGGATGAAAACATAACTCGGTGTCATCTTATATGGAAAATAATGTTGACAAAACACTTGACCTTAATTCCTGAGCAAAATATCCTCACTCTTTCAAAAAAAATTTATTTTCTCAAAATGCCACATAATTTTAAAAGAAAATAATTTTGTTGAAAATAATTTTGGAATCATGTATAGGAAGATTCATGGAAATAATGCTTCTTGAAAACGTAAAAATCCATTCATGCTGTATAAGTTAAAAACATTCTTCTCGTAATTTTGTCAGAAAAGTCAAAAAGTACCTCGTATGGTAAACAAAAGAAAGATTCCTTCCATACCATGTAGTAAAATTAAAAAATGGAAAAAAATGACTATAAAAATACATATCTTAATAAAAGACATTTTATGATAACATTATTAGAAAACATGGACATCAATGATAAATATATCCCCAATAAATACTTACGTATATACAATCTCAGATAAAAATGAGATTGCAAAAAGTATAACTTAATTTGTAATTTTAGTTAGTTGAGGGTGTGGTCACATCTTTTATAATGGTCAAATAATGTTATTAAATTATACTAGGACCATATACAGATTTATAAAATCATATATGATCTTATTATATCATTTTTTAATATCATTTCAATATTACCATTATTTTAGGTGTTAATTGCTTCGTTTTCCCATTCCTGTTTTGCCATGTAAGTCATGTTTGTTATGAATAAGATGTATTGTATTCATTACATTATGTTCATAATTATTATTTTACCTCATAATATAAATTTTATAATCATTATTGAATTGTTAATGTGGAGAATGAATCTCACCGCGTCGTGCAGACGGTACGTCGTACATACGTACGAGGGACAATATCATTCTATTAATGGTTAAATGATATGTAATTGGATGGTATATTAATTATAAATAAAATTATCATGTTATATTAATTATCTAAATCTATTATAATCTTTATTATACCCTTCCTAATAAAGTATTTTTGAATAACAAATTACACCACGACGTGGATACGTTAAACCATACGTACACACACATGGTGATATTGTTATTTGCAGGATGGATACAAGGAAGTTTAAGGTTGTGCCACAATTATAATAACATATAAGAATGTATTATATACTATATTTATTACTTTAGTATGTAATAAACATATAAAGAGGAAGTATAAGAAGAAAATAAATTAAATTGAATTAGTAAAGCAATTACCTCTTTTTTTCGTTTGAATTCCTTTGGATATCTTCTTAGGGATAGCAGGGAGTGACTTTTTGGAAAACCAAGACCTCAAAAAGTTAACTAAAAATGTTTATAGGAGAATTTGGTAGGTTTTGGTTAATATAGAATGCTCATGGAGGTGTGAGAAAATGTGGGAGGAGATGCCTTTTTATAAGAGATGAGAGGGGCACTTTAGGAAACTCTCAAAATATTAATTTATTATAAATTAAAATTTGATTAAAATTTGTCAAAAACTCATTTAATTAAAATATAAGATGATTTTGGTTCGAATATAAATCATCCAATAATTTTTAGACATGTTTTCAATATTTTTGATCCATATATTTTAAGTTTAACCCTTATTTTACCCTTTTTAATCTTAGAGTGATATTATGTTATTTTCACATTTTGGGTTAATGTATTTACCATATCATGTCAAAAGACCCACAAAAAGTAATTTATGGAATACATGGACTTTTATTAACCATTTGACTCAATCTCATATTTTTAGGAATTTAATATCATTTAATAAAATATTTTATGTTTTATGTTATGAATTATGTCAATTTTTGACACTATTCATACTTGATTTTTTTTACATATTCATAAAAACCAGATTACTTAAAAACAAAGGAATTAACTAAAATATAATATGTCAATATAATCCATAAAATTATTTTATGGAATCAAAATAATAAAATTACATTTATTGCAATATTTATAATATCATTTATTTGAATCGATTATAAATGAATCACTCACTACATCATCATTGTGTCATAATTACATTTACTAATATAATGTATAAAAATTAAAAATAAAATAAATTAATGTAGGAAATAATTTTATCTTTTTAATTAATATTTATTTTCGAATATATCACTTATATAACCCCATATAAACAATTTTTTAGTAAAAGATACATATTTAGGTTATATTTCTCTTTACATTAAACCAATTCTTATAAAATGATATTTTCACATCCATGTAAATCCATAGGGTCGAAAAATCAATCCAAGAATTCCCATGGTTTGAAATATCTCATCCAATAGGATTAGGACATATTTTAGTGTAGTTTTATATTATTAAACATCGGATTTGATGAAAACTCAAGGAATCAATGAAGGTGCTAAAATTAACCAAAAATCCTACCTCAAATCGGCCGTGCGTCGTTGGCGACGCGTCGACGACGCTCCCGCTTCGATCCGCCAAAGTTCCGGCAGAGATCGATCCTTGATCCGACGAAGAATGAAGAAGAATGACTAGAGAGATAAATAGAGAGAGAGCTTGGGTGTTAGAGAGAGAGAGAGAGAGAATTAGAGTGTTTCTTTAACCCTAAACACTTAAATTCTATTTATAGGGATCCCACTCACCACAGAATCTGAATTCACTATGCCCTCTCATTTTATATCACACCTAGGAAAAATTCCCCATTTAAAACTCAACGGAAGTCTCAGATTTCCATTCCAAGACTTAGTTCAAATGTTATTTGAAAGGAACTCTAGTGATAAAAATCACTAAGTCATTATTTTAAAATGACGATTTTGACCCTTAGTGAAATCTCTCACAGCAGGTCCATGCCCACAACTTTTACACCTTTCCTAGGGTAAGCGGCACACTCCGGACACAACCGTGCCCTCGGATTTCCGATCCAATATACCGTTTAGGAGGTAACACAACTCCTCCATATTTATAGTATAGAAACACATAATATTTTTATAAAATTTATTATGGGCACACTAGGCCCCAGAATCGCACGCCGTCTCAGCTCCTAGCTCTGGAAATATATGTAGAAAAATTTCAAAGTCTTACAAGGAAAAAACCAGGTCTCTACATCATTCCCTCCTTCAAGATTTTCATCCTAGAAAAGAAAAACTAGGAAAAACAACTCAGGATACAGATCTCACACCTAGCTCTCCCACTCCCAAGAAAACTTACACAATACCTTGCTGACACAACACGCAAACCAAGAGATTGTTCATACTCATAGGGTCTACTACTTTCAGTGAAATTCATAGGAACACACACGCACCTCATCATCTGTGACATGTGGAAGACATCGTATACCCACTACTAATATTGGGAGGGTAGGGCAAGATGGTAGGTAACCTCTCAATCCCTTACACGATTCCCGAATGGCCCAAAGAAACTCAGGGTACTTCCCTGGCCAAACCTCTACTTTCCACATCGCGACCGAAATCGCAGTTTGTTCCTAGAACATGGTTTCGTGATTCCCTCCTTCAGAATACCCATCTCATGAAACACCCAAGGATATCCGGTCACACAAGTTTTCACAGACGGTACATCGCAACCGAGACTCTCTTACACGCTCAAAAAGTGGATGAGTCAACACCATCGACTGCAGAAGAGTCGTACCCTCCTACCCCACCAAGGTCAGCTATAGGGATGCCAACTGCTCTGGAACTTCCTACACTAGTCGAGCCTCGGACTTCCTGCTAAGGGAAACTGCTACAACACTGCCATTTTCCAGAACATAGACTACCTCGAAGTCATAGTCCTGTAGAAATTTCAACCAGCACTATCACCTTTGGTTCAAGTCTCTCTAGGTGAGGGTTCACTTGAGACACTGGTGGTCTGAGAAAACCACAAAGCTCTCTCCTAGAAGATAGTGTTTCCACATTCTCAGCGCAAGGACTACCACCACCAGCACCACATAGTGAATCGCGTAGTTCTCTTTATGGGGTGTCCATCAACTCCACTTGTACTTGATAACAGTATCAAGATTGAAGTTGAGCACTCAAGGTACCAACGAACAGGGAAGGCAGGAAAACTCATCCAACTTCCAGAGGCTAGACACGGAAAGCACATGGCATACCCCACGTGTCTTTGCCCCACTTGGAAGGAGAGTAATTACCAAAACAGGCACTCTGCCAAACCCACTAGTGGCACCTCAATCAAAGGGAGTTCAAGTAGAAAATCCCAATTGGAAAATCCATAACCTACTCTGACACTCCACCGCAAAACCCCACCATGAATGCACATGTTAGAGGGACTCATCCACCACACCTCAATACTATCCACTTTGGGTGGTACAGACTATCCCTCACGGTTTTGATCGCATCACAACAACACATCTTAGTGGGGGAAGAATTACTCATTCCTGTGCATTCAAAGCTACATCGGGAAACACCAACACAGGGTTACACCGACGTCTTGCGTCACCCTCGGTAACCCCTCGAACAAGGAGTTAGACCAAAAAGAGTACTTCACGCAACATCTAACAAGTTCTACTGAGAAAATTAGAAAAATACACAGAGCGTACCTCTTATCATCTCATGCGATGCAGGATTGTAGACATCAATAGCACACAGCCACCTGCGGCCCCATCCGTTAGCTCCCTGAGCCTGACATGGGCCGCCTAGTGGTGGTGGAAGGACCTCAAAATGTCGTCCGAAAACCATAGTTCTTCCTGCTTTTCTGCCAACACTGCCTCCCTGGGGACCACCCTGTCCTCACCTGGGAGTTCTCTGATCACGACACTACCTCTTTCATGGCGGTGCATCTACCAACTATCTGGAAAACTTAGCACATTTGGTCAAGTAGTCTCATGCCACGTGACCTCGAACATCACAATCATAGCACTAGTCCTCCCTGTACTGTCTCCATGCTCTATGTTGTCCCCGACCATGTGCCTGAGTCTCATCAAGGGGAGACCTCCGGCGCCGAGGCCCTGCCAATTGAACGCCCCTTTGACAGAAATTTCTCTGTCACCAGTGCCTTCTACAGTACCCCTATATGGGTGAGGATGCACAAGGGAACTACACTGGCACAAATATCCTCTACAAAGACCTCGCTCAAACTTCTGTTCTCGGAAGTTGACATCATGGACCACGTCCAATGAGTATTGAGAAAGGTCTATGAACCTAGTCGCATACTCATCCACTGCCTTCACTCCCTGCTGAAGCTCCAACAACTCTTGAAACCATATAAATCATAAGTAGGAGGGGTAGTGCTCCTCATGAAACAGCTGCTAGAAGTCATCCCACGAGAGTACCGACTCATCGTGCATCTGAGTAACCCTGGCTCTACTAATGCTAAATTGCTTGATGGAAAAACTGGTTGTCAAGGCCACTATTTAACCTATCAGTGTCCGAACAATACTGAAGAGGTGAACCAACGACTCTAGGCATCCCTTCACTATCTAAGGTTATGGATCACCGTGGAACCTCAACGGTCTCTGACGCTGGAACTCACGTAGCACGCCCAACCTGCACTCATCATCGGCCTTCACTGCCAGTACTATCTATTAATCCACAGGTGGAGGTGCTACTTCTTGTCCTCCTAGAGAAAGGGAAATCATATGATGGATCTTGAACTAAGGCCTCATCGCTCATGGAGTCGTCGTCACGAACCGGATCTAGTATCTTGGCTAGCTATCATTGCAGAGACATCCTAAATCTGATCAAGGAGTATCGCAGTCAAATGAGCATATATATATCAAAAACGATGGGGAGATGACTCAATAAGGACAGTAAAAGACTCAATCCTATATGATGCACAAACCAAATTCCCTGCAACAAGTGTCTCAGTGTGCCAAGTAAACAAGCAGGTTATCAAAGTCCTGGTGAATGGATATGTTGGCCACTGCACCATCACTAGACTCCCTGGCCTGGGAGCCACTCTTGAGACACGTTGATACTATTGCCCTAAAACTCAACCAATTTCTTTTTAGGGACGTCCGAACAATTTCCCAAGGAACGGAACACCTTTGATACCACTTTGTAATGACCCAAACATAATGATATCGATCCGAAACTACACTAGTCCCACCTCCATAGGCCAGGGGATAGAAAAAAGCACAGATGGTGTATTGATATCGGGGAGGCCTTTGCCTAAGTACCTATACACTCACACACACAGCCCACTCGATGTAGAAGTGCATATTAAAAAGAAAACCAAAGGACCAAAAACTATAACCCAACCACAATCATGCATCAACTTCTAAATAGAACAAGTATAGTGTTGAAAAGTATTGACAAGTAAACTGAACAGTAAATGGAAAAACACGCGCCCAACTAGAAAGGTTCCATAACCCAACAACAGGTAAAGGAAAGTAAACAGCTGATGAGTCTCACACCCAGAAATACTCCTACTACCACTGAATGCAGCCCAAGATCCTGTGTCCTCTACACTCCTCCGTAGTCTTGATCGACCTGTCCGTCGTCTGCAAGGCACACCATGTGCAGGCAAAGCCCAAGCAGGGGTGAGTATAAAGATACTCAGTAGGATGCCCCGATATCTCGAGGGAGAAACAATGGAGATACTGAAACGGTGAGTAGTAGATAGAACAAGGAAAGTGTAAGAGTACAAAAGAGAGAGGGTAGCTCAACCCGACAAGAGAAAGGAAGAAGGCTCGTCCAACCAAGAGGAGCTAGACATAGAAAGCACGTGGCATACCCTGTGCATCTTCTCCCCTTCTAGAAATAGAGTAACTAAACCCATGGAATGGGAAAAAGTAGGTTGTATATAAGTACTCAATAAGAAACCCGAACAAGTTTGTAAGGGGATCTCTATCTCCAAGATCAGCCCAAGAAAAGTCTCCAATAGTTCAAAGGATATCCATCTGATGCCCAATAGTCCCGCATGCCAAAGCTGCCTCATCCCTGAACCGTAAAACCAATGGTCCCACTCCGGTAATCACAGAGAAACTTCACTGAATATACTCATAGAAAGGGGTGAGTCTGAAAGAAGTCATCGGGTTACCCACTGCCCAGCCCCGCTGGAGGTTAAACCCGAAGAGGTTATCTGGTAACCCACTGGCCAACTCTGCTGAAGGATAAACCCTAAGGTGAATGGGTAACCCACTGCCCAACCTTACTGGAGGGTAAACCCTAAGGTTAACGAGTAACCCACTGCCCAGCCCCGCTGGAGGGTAAACCCAAAAGTCAATGGGTAACCCACTGCCCAGCCATGCTGGAGGGTAAACCCTAAGGTCAATGGGTAACCCACTACCCAGCCCTGATGGAGGGTAAAAACTAAGGTTAACGGGTAACCCAGTGCCCAGCCCTGCTGGAGGGTAAACCCTAAATTCAACGGGTAACCCATTTCCCAGCCCTGCTGGAGGGTAAACCCTAAGGTCAATGGGTAATCCACTACCCAAACCCACTGAAGGTTAAACCCAGAATTGGTTCGATAACTCTGCACTGGCCGTGCCATCACTGGGTGTCACTAACACCGCTACCGTGCGTAGGTTCAGAGTGTGTCAAAGGAACCTATGACCAATGCCCTTTTATCTTTCCACATTTAATGAGATCTTGAAAGAGGCTCTGCACACCCAAAAATATTACACCGTTGCAATCCTCAAGGAAAAACACGCCAGATAGACTATTTACTCATTGGAAATGGGCTCCTGATGAAAAGTTATTCAACGTCGCTTTATGCTTATACATTGTCTTGTGGGGCCTCCACTTCAGTCCCAAAAAAAGGTTGGGCGAACTGCGCCATCACGATAATATTGGGAAAACACTTTAAATCAACTATTCATACGCCCCAAAAAGATGTCTGATGAAAAGGTCACAGTACACTGCACACAACTTAAAATAGGGCCTGTGGGGCCCACACCTCAACTTTGGATTCAATACCTGAAACCAACCTGGTCAACTTCATCTCAATGCCAGGGTCACAATTCCATTGATGACGCCTAAAACGGACTCCAGATGCAGAAGCTGCAACTCCCCGCATTTTACAAACGGGGCCCCTATGGGGCCCACATTCTTGACCCCGAAACACGTCACGCAGATCGTACCATTGCATTCCTTGTGGATAACCATGAGGCATATTCTATTCATTTTCCCAGAACAGACTTATGAAGCGTAAGTCGTAAAAACGCAGCATACGTCCAAAAACCGCCTTGTGGGGCCCACACCTAGGGCCCAATTTAGGCGGGTGGATTGCACTGTCACAAACCCCTCATAAGAACACTTATAAACGAGTACTCAAATACCCCAAATGGGTGTCGGGTGAAAAAGTGTTGTTTCACCGTAAAAATGTGTGAACCAGGCCCTGTGGGCCCCACACCTTGTCTCTATCCCGAACGCTTCGGAAAGCATCTCAAAATGTCTGCACGAGGACTGCGGTTACGCTACCGCTGACGGCGAGTCAATCAGACATCCTAAGTAGGAGTTAGGTCCGACACAAGAATAATTAATTAATTAATTATTCGCATTAAGCGCTTCATGCCACTGGGCAACGAAACCAAACCGCAAGAGTCCTAAACTAACTTTTAAAGGACCGTCTCAACTCCAGTGCCACAATGCATCTAACGGCGTTTCAAACGGACGTCCGGATCGCGAAGCACGTCCGTCACATGTTTTAACATTAATTTACTATCATTAAATTAAAGCATCTCGGGTCACTCGCCCTTGGGTGCAGAACCAAAAAGCCCTAAAAACCACTTCAAAAAGTCCGTCTCACTGACACGAACTCGTGGCTGTGGACAGCGCGCCAAACAGATGCGCCGTTTAAAAGATATGACCCCTTGAACACAAGGGTCCCATAATTGGACCGGTCCAGTCCAGACCCCCCGACCCGCGTCCCAACCGTGGGTCCAGTCCAAATCACCATGGCTCGCTGGCCATGGCCCGCACCACCTACCCTGGGCCATGTGGTCCGGTTGGTTTGAACAGACCGGCTAGGGTGGCCGGTCTCCCCGCGTGCGCAAGGACCCGCAGGAGGCAGGTCATGTCTTGTCCGCCCCCCGAGGTCAGTGCCTCGGGGCCTCCTCCTGACCGCGACAGGCCGCCCGCGCCATGGCCGCCTGACCTCCCCGTCGGCCGAGCGCACCTCCATATGCCGGCCACCCGCGCTGCGGCCGACCGTGCTCCCTAATCCACCGCCTGGGCTTTCCGCTCCGCCGGCCGAGCGCACCGCCCGACACCGACTACTCGTGCCGCGACCGCCTGGTCCCCCGCTCTGCCAGAGCTACCCCATCTGCGCCGACCACTCTGACGCTGCACCCTCTGGCCCCCGCTCATCCGTCGGCCGCCGCGCTCTGCCGCACCTCTGGCTCGACCTCCGGCTGCCTCCCCTTGCCAGAGCCGGACCTTCATCCGGTCCCCCCGACCACTCAGGTGGTCAGAAAAAGTATCTGAAACCTGTTTCAGAATCCTCGGGACCGGATCTTCACAACGCCACCCCTCGCTCATCGATCCATCATGGTTTTGGTGCATCCAAAATTTTGGATGAAGATTGCTCAAGAATGGGATTTAGAATGGGGCTCGGACGATGGATGCGTTCATTTGTCCATCATCCAAATTCTCCAATTATAGAAATTAAACATCAGATTTGATGAAAACTCAAGGAATTGAAGAATGTGTGAAAATTAACCAAAAATCCTCCCTCAAATCGGCCATGCGTCGTTAGAAACACATCCACGACACTCCCTCTTCAATCCACCAATGTTCCGGCAGAGATAGCTCCTCGATCCGATGAAGAACGGTGAAGAACGACTAGAGAGATAAAGAGAGAGAGAGATTGGGTGTTAGAGAGAGAGAGAGAGAGATAGAATTAGAGTTTTTCTTTAACCCTATGCACTTAAATTCAATTTATAGGGATCCCACTTAGCGCAGAATCCGAATTCACCACGCCCTCTCATTTTATATCGTGCCTAGGAAAAACACCCCATTTCAAACTCAACAGAAGACTCATATTTCCATTCTTAGACTTCATTTGAAAGTTATTTGAAAAGAACGCCAGTGATAAAAATCACTAAGTCATTATTTTAAAATGACAATTTTTCCCCTAGGTGACATCTCTCACAGCAGGCCCGCGCCCGCAACTTTTACACCCCGCCTAGGGTAAACGACACACTCCGGATGCAATCGTACCCTCAGATTTCTGAGCTGAGCTACCATTTAGGAGGAAACACAACTTTCCCACATGGATAGTATAAAAACACTTAATATTTTTATAAAATTTATTCCAAGCACACCGGGCCCCGTAATCACACACTGTCTCAGCTCCTACATCTGTAAATATATATAGAAAAATTCTAAAGTCTTATAGGGAAAAAACTATGTCCCTATAGTACAGGTGAAGTGATCAGAATTTTATTTATCTCCTTAAAGCTTCCCTCACATTATTCCATCCAGAAAATTTTTACCCCATTCCTTGTTAACATAGTTAGTGTTCTTGACAATCATGAGAAATTTCTCAAAAAACGTTGGTAGTACCCAACTAATCTAAGAAAACTATGAATTTCTCTAATACTTGAGGGTCCGGGACATTCCTCAATCGCATTTGTTTTTGAAGGGTCCACAAAAATTACCTCACTTGTGATCACATGTCCCAAGAATGTGACTTACTTCATCCAAAAGGAACACTTTATGAACTTGGCGTACAACTTCAACTTTCTCAATGTCGCCAACACAAGTCTTAGATGTTCTTCATGTTCCTCCTTTATCTTGAAGTGGATGAGAATATCATCGAAAAAAACTACCACAAATATCCCGAGGTAATGTCTAAAGAATCTATTCCTAAAATCCATGAATATTTCATGGGAATTAGTAAGCCCAAAGGGCATCACCAGAAACTCATAGTGCCCATACTTTGTGCGGATGGAAGTCTTCTGAATATCTTCCTTATTCACCTTTAGCTGATGATATCCAGAATGAAGATCCACCTTTTAGAAGTATTGATATCCTCTTAACTGATCGAACACGTCATCAATCCTTGGAAGAGGATACTTTTTCTTTATGGTGATCTTATTATGTTCCCAATAATCGATACATAGCCACATTGTTCCATCCTTCTTCTTCACAAAGAGCACTGGCGCACCCCAAGGTGATGCACTAGGGAATATGAACCCTTTGTCCAAATGATATTGGAGATAATTATTTCACTCATCTAGTTAGATAGGAGCCATCCTATAGGTACACTTTGAGATAGGAGTATTTCTGGTATGAATTCTATTGAGAACTCAACCTCACGATCTGGGGGAATTCCAGGTAACTCTTCGAGACATACATCACCGTATTCCCTCACAATGGTCATTTCCACAAGGTTGTCAATTTCTTTTGACTCAACCATTTTGGAGAGGTATTCTTCTTCATAAGTAATAAACAACCACACCATTGAAGGATTTTTCAAAGGAGATTCCTGATATTACTTGAAATTGTAGAGGATCATAGGATGGTTCAGAATATGAAAAGATATTTCTTTTTCCCAAAAGTTGATATGTTCTCTATATAATGAGATCCATTCCATTCTCATTATAGTGTTTAATTCTACCAAGGGAAGTATTAGTGATTTATTGGAAGAATTATCCCACATAAGTCAATATGATAAGAGTCAAACACTTGGGTTTCAATGATTGCACCACTTGGCATTTTTAAAGATATCTCTACTTCATGATTTTGGGGCTTCGATTCTATAGTTATATAAAACATGAAAGATATAAAGGAATGAATAGAACTAGAATCAAATAAGAATTTTTCCATTCTTGAGTGAATAGGAAGTGTACCTTGTACAACTTCATTATGTTTCTCCACTTACACAGTAGTGATGGAATAATCATTCCCTTGTTCTTTTGTCTTGGTGGCTACTAACACTGATTACCTTCATGAACTCTAGGTTTAGTGCACTGTCTTGTATAGTGCCTTTTCTCACTACAATTGTAGCATTGGACCATGGGTGGGGCTCCCCATTCTTACACTACATTCTCCTTACTTTTCATGTCTTTTATACACTCTTGAGCATGGTGCCCTTCTTTCCCACACATGAATCACTTCCCTGTCCTTTTGAGGCAGTTCCCATGATGCAACTTCCCACATTTTTTGGCATCTGGGTCATTGATATTTCTTCCCACCTTTATCATTAGATCCCCCATCTTGAAACTCCATCTTTCTTTTCTTATCACCATAGCCATGGGACCATTCTCTAAACCCAAAACATCGAACAAATTCTTTATAACTCCCAAAGTCTCGAATTTAAAGATCATTTAAAATGTGTGATTTTAATCCACTAAAGAATATACCAATTTTTCTATCATTGTTGATAACAAATCCCGAAGCGTAACTTTTAAGACTTGTGAAATCCACTTCATAGGTCATGATAGATTCTCCTTCCCTTTTTTGAGCTCTATGAGTTATCTCTCCGTATTTGTTCGAAGAGTTCATGTGAAATAATCATTAAGAAACATGGTCTTAATGTCTTTCCATTCCATCTCTTCAATTTCTTCACTAGGCTTGGTGTTATTTATCAAATCCCACCATTGATCAGACTCTAAATTTAGAAGATAAAAAGATAGTTTCACCATCTAAGTCTTAGAAGAATGAATCAAATAAAAGATCTTATCCATGGATTTGAACCACTGTTCCATAACAAGTGGATCAGAAGATTCACTAAATGCCGGTGGTCGTTGCTGCATAAAACACTCGATAGTGAGTAACTCACTATTTGGTGAAGGAGGATGTTCCCCATTATTCTGGTTATTATTCATAACCTGAGATAGTTGGGTAATCGTCGCCATGAATATTTGAACTCCACCTCCCAAATCATTGGGTATGTCGTTTGGGCAATCATTTCATTGGCCCTCACACGAGTTGTTGGCCTGGGTTCTCCTGGTTTCCACCATTTTCGAAAATTGAAAACATTAGAACAAAACATAATTCAAAATGTCATGAATAAATCAATTGTTCTTTTTTACAATTTTGACTAAAATAATAACTTATTGGATCTCTATGTAAAGATTCTTGTGTGCATATTTGAATTTAGTCTTATACTAGAGGTTTTCTCTAGGTTTCACTAATCCTAGTCCCCAAATTAACTAAATATTGCCTATGATATCAACTTAAATGACCTGGACTTTTATTACATTACTATTACATAATTATGAAGATAAAAAACATAATAGTATTAAAATATGAGGATCCAGAGGTTTAGTGTCTTGGGAAAACTTGGACCATACGTAACATTTACAACTTCAAACACAAACATTTTTTTAATTCTTTCTTCTCTAGCTTCTTATTGGAACTTGACCTCTAATTAGTATATGTAGTAACCCCAGGATATACATAAAAAATGGGTGAGCTAAAATCCCAGTAAGAGTATAGATAATAACAATATAGCATGGGGTGAGCATAATCATAACATCATCATCAAAATCATGAGAGGAAACATTAATAAAAGACTTGAAATGAGGAAATCCATAAAATTGAATCATCATGTCTTAGTGGTTAAATTCCACACATTGTTGTGAACAATGATAGAATCATGTTCATGCATCATTTCCCTATTAATCATGAGATTCATCACTTTACCCAATACATTGGAGTGCTATATAATTCTAGGTGAAACTGTCACATGATAACATTCATTTTGTGCTATATAATTCTGGGCGCACCTGTTACGTCATAACATTATCCTTATCATGAATGACACATATATCAAAAATGAACATAAATAACCCATGGAAAGGAATGATTTTCATCTCATCATAACACATTCATAAAATTTTGGTTCCGAAAAGAAAGTGAGAATAACATACTTGCTACAAGAACCATAAACCTTAGGTGAGAAGTAAAAGAAGTGTTTTTGAAGGAAGAAATCTTTTGGAAAACAATTGTTTGACATAAATCTAGTGGAAAAAATGTATATACCATAAAATATAAGATAATAATTAACATTTTTTTAAGGAATGATCATACCAAAAAATGGAGTGAAAGAGGGAGAACCCGAAGAAAGGAAGTTTGGTTCGAGAATTTCCCCTTACCTTGTATCCGAACACTTTCTTCGCTTTAATATCCTTTATAACCACATTATAGTCATGAATTAACAATTATAGAACCTATTTTAAATTAATATGGTTCATTATGGTTTCATTAAGTTATTTTATAGGTCTTTGGATGTGTTATAGAGTTTAAATCCATTGTTTGGGAATGTTCATTTTTATGGTTTTCTTGAACGATTCACTTGTATTCAGGAATTGATGTTTGTGTAGAACATGAATAAACATAAAAAATGATATTACATGTTATAAATGATATTACACGAGTTTAAATTATCTTATAATGAATTATGTTATATACCAAGTTGATGAATCATTAGATAGGAATTTAATAATAATCATTTGGGTTAATTCGGGCGGTTTTTCGTCCACAACAAACTTGTTTCTTTTAATAATTTAGTAATATGTACAAAAGTTAGTTCCAGAACATTAAAGGGGGTAATAAATACACTTTAAAATCTGTTTTCAACCATTTTATTGTTTTATTGACATCCTTGACGGATTTGAAGGGAAAAAAGTGCATCACACATGATTTAGGTAAATTAACACATCATGGGAAAAAATTTCATTTTATTAACAAAGAGAGAGAGGAATGAGTATAATGAGTAATATTACATCAACATGATATCATACTAGTATATCAAGACTAATGGATTTATCATAGAATTTGGATAAGAGAATATGATGGTAAGAGAAGAAAAGAAAATAAATTTGAAAGGAAAATGAAAGAAAAGAGATAGAGGAATTACCTCTTGAATCCTCCTCTTGAGATCATTCTTAAAGAGCATAGGCTTGGTATTTTGTTGAGAAAAAGAGCTCCTAGTAGTGGGGGAGTGTCTAGGGAAGATCTTTTGGTAGATTTTAGGAAAGTATTGAAGCATGAGAGGTGTGAGTAAATGAGGCTGTGAAAGGTGGCATTTATAGTGGAGGGGAGAGGGGTTTTCTCAATATAATATTCATTAATTTATTATTTCTACACAAGACAAGTAATAGTGAGTGTTCCATGACTAATTAAAGTAATTTTATCATTTTAATCCGAACCAATTGGTCTTACATCAGAATAACATCATACATGACTCTATAATTAGAGTTTTTAACTTATTTTGTAGATTACGGTGTTTCACTATTCATAAAAAATTCAGTTATTTTAGAGAAATACCAAAAATTTACACTAACCATTTTCAAACATGTATAATCCAAAAATTAAGTCTATTTTTTCAAAAATAATTTTATAAATATGATTAATTTAATTTTTAATTAAAATCATAACTTGAAAAATACAGTTTATAAAATTAAAACTAATTTTATAATGCTTTCAAAAATTACATAAGGTCTTATAAAATTATCTTAAAACTAAAAATACTATAATTTTTAATTTATTAATTTTTTTTAATAAAATAAATTTTATTTTAAATTAATTCATTAATTATAATTAAATATTTATTACTTACAAAAATACCAATACTTTTACTATGGTTAAATTGTCACTTATAAGATAACTAAATTTTATTTAATCATTTATGGGTAAGGTTACAATTATTTTGGAAAATTTAATATTCATAAGGGTTATATTACTATTCATAAGGGTAGGTTAATATTCAAATTGGTATGTTACTATTAACCAGAAATTTTGTTTGTTCTATTAGACTCCAAAAATCATCTGGAACAGAACCGTGTATGTCATATTTTCAAAATTAAAAATATAAAAGTGGAAAAATTATGTTTAATGGTCACATAATATTTAGTATCATTATATGTAATTGTGCTTCCTAATGTGATTATACTATAATAAATAATTATAAGAAGGAAATTTCATTGATAAAACTTTGCGTCATTACAAGGCCTATTTGAAATTAATGATTGAATGGTTTTTCTATTGCTTCCACTTTACATTATACTTTGAATGATTGATTTCTATTTTCTACATTGATATTTTTAGTACATATATCACTCTTCTTATAAATAATTGGGTTTTTTTTCTACTTTAATTTATATATTTTCTTACATAGTGATATTTATGTGTTTGTTGATTTATCTTAGTTTGTTGAGTTTCCTTTAATTTTTTTTTCAATAATAAATCAATTCATGATTTGAAGACATCTTGGCTTCAAAGGATTGTGTTCAATGTCATTAGTTATACGATGTTGTTTTAAAGTAAATCTCATATATTTTTTTCCATAAGACTATATAAAAGTTTATATTATTTGTTATTTTTAAATTAGTAATTATTGAGTGTTTTCACTATATAAAAATCAGCATTTAACAGTAGTTTATTATATGTTTTAATTTTATTTAATTATTTATATTCCCATTGAGATATATTGATGAAATCCAGATCACATTACTAAGGACCACATCTATGCATACTAAGGGTTTTGAGGAGTTTTTAAATTCTATAATTTCTAATCGATCTATTGGTGGGAAAATATGATGTGCATACCATAAATGTAAATTTAGATGATGGTCAAAGTGATATGATGATTATGAACACTAAACATTGAAAAAGTTACTAGGTCAATATTTTTACCAAGTATGGCATGGTGAAACAAAAATTATAGAAAGTTTGAGCACTGATATCAGTCAATAAAATGAGTTCCCAACTTCATCAAAAAATTTCAATTAAATGAAAAACATTATTAATGATTCTTTCATAAATTCAAGGAAATAAAATAACAATCAAAACATATCACAAAAAAAAGTTGAGGGTCCTCCAAATAGTAACTTGAAAAATGATGTTTTTTGTCTATATGACAACCATATCAATATTGTAATAAAGAATTAGATACCCATTGTGATTTCAAGGAGACTAATGTAATAGAGAACTTCACTGAGTAGAAAATTATAATTCATGATTTAGTTGATGAAGGAAATTTGGAGCTGTATGGTGGATATCTGAAATACTCAAAACATTATTTTCTACTGAAGTAGTACCATATGAAATTATAATGTGTAATTATGAATAATATATTTCCATGATATTGGAATTGTTTCTTGACTCATTTATTGAAACTAAGATCCCCGAGTCTCTTTATGATATGAAAAAGTTGTTACTAATCTTGGTATGAATATAAAAAAATACATGCTTGTTCCAATGATTGTATGCTTTAGGGGGGAGATGATTCTAGTTGATTGGATTGAAAAAATGATCATCTTTTAGATGAAAAATAATGGGTGATTTTGGATGTTTAAATCAAAATTATACTATGAAGAATAATAATAACAAGAACAAACCTTAAATTTTTATGTTACTTCCATTTAAAACCTCAATTGCAATTAATATTCATGTCATCAAAAACTGTTGAGAACATGACATATCCTTCTATAGATAAAAACAAGGATGAGGTATTGTGAAATCCAATAGATTTAAAATATTGTAATATATCTGATTAATTACATGAATATTTATCATCTGAACCTAGGAATGTTTGATTTGGATTTACTACTGATGAATTCAGCCCATTTTGGACTTTGTGTACCGGTTATTGAATTTGGCCAGTCATTTTTATCGCTTAAAATTTACCTTCCTGGATATATATGCAACCAAAATCATTTAAAATTTTGATTATTATTCCTAAATTAAATTCTTACACATGATATTGATATAAACTTCCATCCTCTAATATAAAAATCATAAGAATTATGGAGTAATGGTGTTGAGCCATATGTTTCATCTTTTAGAAAAAGTTTCAAAATTCATGATACACTAATACGGACCATTAGTGACTTCCATAGACTTGGGATATTATATTTTTGGAACACTTACACAATTCTAGATTATCATGTTTTTAATTTTGATTATGATCATAAATGAATAACTAATTGTAAATAATGGTGTTCCATGTGTCATCACAGATTTCTTGATGCATCTCACAGATTTTAGTTGAACAAGTAAAAATTCAATGGATCTATTGATCATAAACCACCTAAATTGTATTTTAAATGTTCTCAAATAATGTAAAAACATATAAATGATGAAACAAAATTTTATAAGGTTCATCATTTGAATAATAGTGGGAGACATGTTTGATGTGCATCACTAATTGAAACTTAAATAGAACCATAAATAAAATAAAATATATTCTTCAAAAATATGTATCTTTAATGTAGATTTTTCATACTATTAATGATGTTATGAATATTGGGATGAATGTTTATTGAGTTTTTTATCTTCACAATAATTAATGATAATGGAAATTAAAAGAAAAATCTCAATTATTAGAAAGACTTACAAACAAAAAATTTAAAGCATGAGATATTGTTATATGAGAATAGAATGTATACTCTAATAATCCTTGATGTAGTAAATAGTGATGAAGATACATTCCTATGAACTTTAAATCTGGTGAAGCTATATAATGGGTATTTAAGTAACATCTTAATGTTTTTTGACTTAAATAATAATAGGTTACATGTATTTAAAATTCATGACTCACATTTTTTGTAAAAGTTTTTTCTACCATTTGTATTGTGTAAATTGTTACATGTAATTTTTAATGTAGTTTTACTCCAACTTTCACATTCTTCAGCCAACATTTTGAGAAAAATACACATGTATCTAAGATTGACATACTTTAAGATAGTTTTGCACTGACACTTTGTGAAATGGAGATGATGTATCCAACATTTTCTTTTACTGTCATAATGCATTTATCATTTGATTTATTAGAGGAAAATTTTCATGAAGGCCCCATACATTATTGATAGAGGAATAAAATTGATTTGTACTTTATTTATATGTTATTCATCATAAGTAAACAATTTTTAGGGATTAATTAAATAAATAATTATGTTTCATATATTTTATTTCATATATACCATGTTCACTTGAAATCATACATGAAGAATAAATATTATCATGAAGGATCTATTTATGAATGATATTTAGGAGAAGAGTATCCTTCCTTTTTTTATAGATACATGGATGATATTGCGACATGATAAAATCAATTTGGATGTGTTTAAGAGACACCAAATCAATCTCAACTATACATGAAATCAAAAATCCCTCTAACTATTGGATAATTAGTTTGGAGGATATCAAGTATTACACTGATAGAAATAAAATTATTACAGGAATAGATATTTGTGGTGTATAATAGTGAAATTATAGATTAATTTACTGAAGATATCAGTATTCCAATAATGAGATGAATTAGAATTTGAACATGAAATGAGATTGATATAATATATATTGTTAATAAAGAGATTTTATATTGTATTTCATGTCATGTAAGTTCATAAATATTAAAATAAATATGGATATTAAGTTGAAACATTTATTTTGTAAATATAATAAGTTAAGTCATTATTTTTTGAACATTAATAATGATACCAGAGATGATTTATCAGAATATTTGATGTTTCTAGTGTGATGTAATCTAAAAAAAGATAGAAATTCCATTTCTTACAATTTTAATGTCATTAAATTTCATAAAGTAAATCAGGAAGAGTGTTTCAAAACACATAATAGTGGTATATTTATAGTTTACAAATTGGGATACTTGGGAAAGTTAAATGATATTGTCAAATTAATCTGTCATGGTCATATTTTAGTTTTTTATTCAAATGTATGTGGTTCTATATCACCATATGTATTAAAAGACATTCCTTATAATTTACTTCTATGGACCACTCTCGAATGATGGATTTCAGTGACCACGAATAAAAAAAGTCATTATATCTTCTCATCATAAGGGAAAATGGTATAACAAGGGGAATTTTTCATGTATTATGGGTGGGGTGTCTTTTTTCACATAAAACCAAGAGACTTGTATGATATGGGTGATGAAGTGGAATATTTGACCTTTGATGTTGAATCCCATTATAAACAAGAAACAATCTTATTTTTCAGTCATGATGCTTTATTAATTAGTCTTTCATGGGTGGATGACATAGATGAAGTAATAATAGAGAAGGACATGGACATTATTGAAGGGAAAAATGATTGTATGTATAGTTATCCCTTAACATATAAACCACCTATTTTATATGTGGAGTCACTCATTAGCATACATATGTATATTTTTTTGTCAGTACTGTGAAACTATTATCATTTATAAATTTATATTTTCTATATGTTTTTTTAAAATATATGTTTTGAAGTTAACTTAACTCATTTAAATGATAGGAATGATGAGGAAAAATTATTTTAGTTATCCTATTTGACTCCTAGTTGTCATTCACATGACCACACCTACAACTGATAATCCATAGGGATCCCGTCCTATATTTTCTTTGACACCCTCTATCTGACCCCATGTTAATATAGGGCACAACCTCGTTCACCCTTCCATCAACATATGTCAAACTATCCATCTTCATACTGTCATCTGGTAAAACATTTACATACCATTTAGTAAGTTCATCATTGATAGAACAAGTTATGACACTATTTTATTCCTAAGGGTAATAGAGGGTGATGGTTCTTGGTATAAATTTTATTGTGATTAATGTTTTTGAAATATTTTTATATTTATAACTATTTAAAAAAACATATGGAAAAAAATTACTACTGAGAAAAAGATGACCAATGCAGAAATCTATAATTTGAATGGATTGAAGGAAATTTTTTTATTTGATTGTTATGGGGTCCCCATAGATGATAAAGGTGGATTATTTAGCTAGATTCTAGTTCAATTGGTGGAATATCCAGTTACCCTTCTGATTATCTATTCTGATCGGAGGAATATGCCTCAATCTTGGAAGAATGATGCCTTTGATTCCCAGATAAAGGTAATTATAATAAATTATGGCTCAATTGAATTCATAATCTAATTAAATCCCAATATTTTAATAATGAATATATTTTTACATATGTCATTCCACATTATCATTGCAGATGTTATCACATGGTAGTGTATGTTAATTTTTTTTGTAAGAAATATAAATATTTTTAATTGGAGTTATGGCATTCTATAAATTATATAATATTAAACTCTTAGTATCAATATTACAATGTACCTGAAGGGGTACCTTGAGGGTACTGGAAGGTGTTTTTTGATACTCATCGCCTTGAGAAACACTTGGTATGGAAAAATATATTACTATATTAATATCATTTTTCATATATACATGCATATAGAAACAATATGACATTACATATGTTACTATTAAATTACATGTTATTTATTGTAGGATTTTTCGAGGAAGAATGTATCAAGTAGAGCTAAACAATTCATATCCCACACATCCAGTTAAAAGTGTTTTTAGGAAACAGATCAACTATTATAATATTTTTTAGTTTAAATATTGATATGACAACATTATCTATTTCAAATTTTTTATTAATTAATTATATTTTTTTAATGTAGTAAAATAATTTACAGCCCCAATTCACTAAAATGGAACCTTAGTTGGATATTAATAAAAAATACTATGGTATTTATGTGAATTATCCTTAGAAATAGGATTGGGTATGAATTATTTTTCATACTAATAACTTACACTCATTTGTCACATTTTTAATTTGTATTGCATTAAATATGATTTTTTTATTTATATGTAAAAATAAATGAACTACTAGAATCCAATATAATGTAGTCCTTCTCACTATCTCAAGATAATCCAATTGCTCAACTACTTGGGAATGATCATCCAAGTATCATTTGTGGGGTGGGTTTGAGACCATTACAATTTATGGTCTTTGGAATATCACCAAGGATTGGGGAAAAATATTTTTTAGGTAGTATTTACTTCATAATTTTAGATTCTACGAGGAAGTTTATTTCGATATAAATCACAATTCAACTATAGGGGAGAAAAATCCAGAAATATGGGGATAATATAAATTATCAATATGAAAAGGTCATTTCTTAGAAGAAATAATTGGATGAAATATATCCAATGACGACTAGATGTGTCCATATTGTATTGCATTAATGGACGTTTTTAGTGAGTAGGTAAATAAAAAAACCTAATAATAATTTAGTACAATAAAAAATATTGGTTTTGTGATGAAATTTAAATATAAAACACAATTTAATTCTCAAGAAAATTGTCATACTATTAATTGCAGCAGGGACTCAAGATGGAGAAAAAGATGGTGTCAATCTTAGTTCATCAAGTAGTGATTAATGTTTACATTGGATTTAGTGATTATGATTTTTAACTATGCTCATGGAATAATTAAATTGTTATGTTTTACATGGTTTATATTAATGATGTTTCTATGGGTTTCTATGTTGGGAACATGTAGAAAAATTTCTTGCACAGTCTATATGTTTCACAAAATGCCTAAGGGGTTTTTTTAGAATTTTTAATCAATGTGATGTTTCAATTTTATCATTTATTTATAAATGATTCAAAATAATATATTTTTTGTATTTGAGGGGTTTTAAATGATTTAAATGATGTTCAATAAGGTATTTAATTTTTATCATACCCTAATGTATTTCTTGGTTATCTTCCCATCTTACTGAAATATTGGGTTTTTATGTCATTTGGTATGTTATTATTATGTTTTGATACTATATATGATATATTGGATATTTTATATCAATGTAAATTCTTATATTTTCATTAAATGAGATTCTTATAAAACAAATGATGTCAAAATTGTTAAAGTTTACTACATTTTCAAAATTTTGGTTAAATCTAGTGTCATATGCAATGCCTGTTACGAAAGGATTTCATATAATAAGCTACATTCATGATTTCCTACCCATTTTATTTTTATTTTATGAGTTTTGAATATTTTACAATAAAAATGATTATAAATTATTGAATATATAAAATTTAATGGGTATTCTTACCATAAGGAGTTTAAAAATGGGTTGGGGAATATGATTTAATGTTTTTTATAGGTATTATGATCTAACTTATGATATGTTTCCACACATATATTTGATAGTTTTATAAGAACTATTTATATTTAGGTTTGATATCATGATATTATTTTTATGGTAGTCAATATTATACTATGAATATTATCCTATTGTGAATGATAAGGTTAGGCTATGGGGAGTGAAACCCAATGAGGGTAGGTTTTAGAAATTCAGGTCATTCGTTATTAGGAATTTTATCAATAAGCCATAAGATACATCAACATGAGTATTTCAAGGATTGTCTCACTATAACCTATGGTATTTACCATTATATATAAAAGTTTTCATTATTTTCTTATTGTTGAGTATTGATTACTTATTTGGTTACATTTTTTCTATTGTTACGTTACTTTCTCATGATTTTCAATATATTGACTATACATTTACATAGATCATTTTTGTTCATTTTTAATGATTTTTCTTCATTATCATATGAAATTCATTATGATGTATCTTTTATCATTACCTCTTTACTTATGTTAGGTTTTAATTAGTTTAATATCTTGGATAATATTTGGTGTTTTTTTCTCTATATGGTTCTTTCTCCTCATTTTTTTTCAAATTGGTTTTTAATGAAATGATAGTATAAATATTTGAAAGAAATTTCTCCTTTTCTATAGTTTCTCTTATTTATATTCCCTTAGTGCATATATATTGATATTTATCTACCATTTTATTTTTCAATTTGTTTGATGTCTTGTGTGTGTTGTTTTTTTATCATGTTCGTCATGTATATATTTCTTTTCCTTGTTTTATTATCGTATCATTTCTTCTTTTATAAATTTTTATTTTGCTTAAGGAAGACTATGATGATCACAACCCAAACACATAGACTGATTGGTATAAGTAAACATATATCTATGTCCTATTACTAAATTACAATTTCTACTTTATTCGAACATATTAATTATTGAAAGCTTTTTATTTAATTAATGAAAACCATTCTTGAATTTATTTTCTGATATAAAAGTTGTTTATGATTATGTTTTTAATACTTTTCATTGCTATTATTGCCTCTGAATCTTGATTTCCAGTTATTATTCTTGTTATATTAAAGATCTGTTGTATTCTAGTTTTTATAACGTGAACTTGAGATGTTATGTATAAATATTAATTTTATTGGAATATATTTTTATTATATTTTTAATATAATATAGGTCTATTTTTTCATTTTTGGGGTTGTATTTTTGACAGGACTAATATTCTTAATAGTTATATATAAAGGGAGTTTAATCTTCCCCTATGTTGGTCAATAAAATTTATTGATAGTTTAAAATGATGTTATATATTATAAAATTTAGTAGTGGATTAAATCGCTCTAACTCATTGATGTTTTTTAAGAGGAACCCCTGCTGTTCAAAATAAAAAAACCAATGCTAAAACAATTCATACCACATATCAATAACCATTGATAAATGGGTGAAACTAAACCTAGATTAATATCTATGCTAATATTAAAGGTTGTTATTAAAAAACATGGTAACATTTGACAGTGGCTTAAACTGCCACCATATTTAAAAAAACCGCCACTATGCCCCTATTTTTTATAGTGTGTGGACCATGTGTCTATGTGAATAAGGTGATGTGATGTGATGTGACATGTTATTATGTGATGTTTGGACCATATTTCAATTTGATATATGAAATTTTATGTGTTGTGATATGTATGGAATTAATGGAATCATAATAAATTCAACGTTAGATCCTGAGAGTATAAAATCAATGGGAAATGATAGTGGGGTTCCTTGAAATTGTTAAGATCTCAATTCTATATTATTATATTGGATTTGTGACATAGTGAGAGATCTATGCTGGGGATGTGTTTTGTTAGGTGACCTATATAGGTTCTTTTTTTCTTCTTATATTTTCTCACTGGAAGATTATCATGCTCTATTAACATGTGCACATGAGGACTTGGTTATATCCCTGTTAAGTATGCCTAATATGATAACCCTAAGTATATAAAATATTTTTCAGTATTATTGGAAGTCATTGGGGAATTATTTGGAGATTTATATCTATCTTAGATTTGTTTTTGTCACTTTTATTTACATGTGTTTTTGATATTTACCATGGATAATTTTCTATGTATCAGCTATAATTTATTCATGAAATGTGGGATTGTTTTTTTTACCATTTTGTTCTCTATTAAAGATTTTGGATATAAGTTATCCAATATATTGATATTTATTCATTTATAGTGGTTAATTCCTCCAATAATATGATATATTTATACCCTGAGTTCTAGTCACAATCCTAGGGCCTACATGAGTTGGAACTTGGTGCCCATTATCTCTCTCCCATGTTTACAATATCCTTGGTAGGAGTATATCACGAATGTGTGGTATCTAAGGTAATGGTAGAGATATAGGATGTATTTTGGGGTTAGAAACAATGAGGATTGCATGGGTTGGTTACTAAATAGTTATAGTTAACCTTTTTGATTGACATGGGATAGGGACAATTGTTAGGGCATGGGATTTGAGGGCCCCCATCATGATCTGATGCATATACTCCGAGCTTATCGAATGATCAAGTGAACTGGTCTAGCTTTCACGGTAGCGATTTAGGAGAGGTAGTTTTATAGTGATTAATTGTGTTCATTATTTTAAATGGGTGTTTTTTGGGAAATAAAATAAATATACTCAAATAATCATTAATAAATTTACATGATACTATGAATAGAATTTTCTCCTTGTTTTTAGTGAATGATTAGGTTTATCTTATATAATTCACATAGGAAATTGAGGTTCAGTAGGATGGTGTAGTGGATCAATAAAGGGGAGAACAAAAATAAGATTATGAGTCATGGAATCTATCCTTGTATGCTTTCCAATGGTAGTGTTTGGGTAAGTATGATAAGAAGCCTCTAATCAGAAGACAAAGAACTAGATGGAGAATCTCAAAATCTCTTTTTGTCTGATACGAGAACTAGATTTGATTTAGTATGATTTGGGGGGATTCTCCTCAGTGGTGAACTCTATTTCATGGTTACTTAAAGGACACCAATGTGTTGTACCTTGGATTTTAGAATGATTTCTCAATATAGTTTATAACATCAAAAATGAGGGAATACATGATGTAGGATTGGATATCCCCTTAGTGGGGGAGTCTGAGTGAGGTTGTGATTGGGATTAGGTTAATGTAATTCCAATAAATTACTCCAGATGTTTCTATAGAAGAGTAGTCTAGAGAGTTGTGTCATGAGGAGGCTTTGTGTCTAGTGATCAACATTGCAGTAACATTGTTTACTATCCCAACATATCAGGAGGTGAAAAATATGATCTTATGAAGAATATTATCTCCATGGGATTGAAGCTATAGAGGGAGCATAGTAGTTTATTTCTAGGAACATACCTTAAAATAGTGTGTTGTGGGTGTTCAAGAAATTTGGATTCCATTCAGCGGGGAACCCACCATGGTGGTTTCATTTCTGACTATCAGGGGAAGGTGGTTTCCATGAACCATCCTGAGGTTTTTAATTTTTTTTATATTTTAAGGGTATATATAAAACATTATGATTAGTTTCTAACAACTTAGGTTTACCAATTTTAGATAGTTCGTAAGGACTGTTTTTCAGAGCCGCAATTGCCTCCGAAGTAGTTACAGTGGCAAGGACCGTAGGTTATTTTCTAGTAGATGAGAGTATATGGTGTTAAAATAGATCATCCATATAATGTAAACTGACCATAGGGACCCATTTTAGTGAAATTCCATGGAGGTTGACATCATAGAGGTAGTAAAGTGGACACATTAGTTTCATTTGTTCATATATGGATGAGATTTTTTTGAGGTATGATCAATTTATCATTTACCCTTGTGTGTGATTTTTTTAATTCATGACACTCACACTCACTTTTTTCCCTAATTTTCTCCATATGTTGGGACTGGATGTGGAGAGGCTTCTTGTTCCCCTAATGTTATACAATTTAGTTGGAGGTCAAGCTTCTTTGTATGATGTGTTCTGATGGTGTGGACTGGTCATTGGGTTGCACCCTTCTATTTGGAACTTCATATTATTGTAGAAACAACCATGAGATATCATCCTTGGTATATATTATATTAATTCCATGCACTAGTTTATCGATTTATTTTAAATAATTCTTTTTTTTAATGATGGGGAGGTCTAATGAGTGGAACTCGTTAGCGAGTGAGGTTATCTGTTGGATTGTATGAAATTTGTAGCTGATTTTTCTTATATTGTGAATCTATTCATACAATCTCATGTTGGGGATGTTACTATAAATTTTTAGGAGTTCATGGATAGTTTTCTAGAGGAGGTTATGATGATTCACCCTCAACATGATATGAATTTTGGGATAGAGTTTCAACTGTGTGCATCATTAAATTTGATGGATCCCTATCAGACGGACCCAAAATATTTTGATGAGTTTATATTGCAGGTGGGTGATTTGATTCATAGGGGTTTCATATAACCTATAATGTCACTATAGGTTTATTCAATGTTATCATCCAAGCATTATGATGGTAGTATGAGGATGTGTATAGACTACAAGAATTTTAATTAGGTGATGGTCAAGAACTGATACCCCCTTCCAAGGGTCGATGATCAATTTGACCTATTGATATGAGATATCTAGTTCTCTTAGAATGATCCATGGTCAGTGTATCATCATATGTTGGTGATTAATGGACATATTCTGATGACTACCATCATATACATTTATGGGAACCTATAATTTTTATTCATGTAATTTAGTGTTACAAATTCACCAGCTATGTTCATTGGGATTATGAACTCTATGTTTCTTGAGTTCGTATACCAGATCATCATAGTGCTCATCAATGTTATCATGGTCTACTCAATTTCATGGGTGAGCATGGAACACATATCATAGTTATTTTTCAAGTCCTTCAACACCACTAAATTTATGTTAAGTTGTCTAAGTGTGACTTCTAGATGTGGGATGTGAATTTCAGTGGACATATGGGGTCTCAGAAGGTTGTGTTAGTGGTCCTATCGATTCTTGAGGAATTGTTTTATTGGGGTACTCCCAATAATGATGAATATGATCATAGACTTCATGGCGTCATTGGATATTATCAATGTTTTGTACCATATTTCTCTCATGTTGCATCCATGCTAACATCTTTGTCTGAAAAGGACCAATATTTTTTATAGACATATTAGTTCCAAGAAGAATTCCTATTCTTAATGGATATGTTGGTTTGCTGCTCTAGTGATTCTATTTCCTATGGAGGTTGGGTTTTTTTGTGGTTTTCTATGATGGGTCCCATATGGACATGGGATGTGTGTTGCTAAAAAATATAGTGGTGATCCATTATGGGTATAGGAAATTATATACCCATAAGTATAATAATTCTACCCTTGATTTAGAGTTGGAAAATATTATGTTCACGCTATATTTCTAGTGGAATTTCTTCACCGGTGATCATTTTTTCATTTTCACAGACCATAAGAATTTGAGATATGTTTTCTATGAGTGGGATCTAAATCTACACAAGAGGTTGTTTTTAGAATTTATTTTGGATTAAAATTTTGAGATCTAATTTACCCCGTGTAAAGGTAATGTAGTTTCTAATTCATTGAAATAGATATACCAATAGGATGTGGTTTGAGGGTCTAATGATGTTTGGAAAGGAATGGAGGAGTTTTATGCAATGGATCTTTGAATTGGGGGGAGAAACAACAAATGTATTCTTCATCAGATAAACATGGAGTCATATTTAATGCAGTAGGTGGAGGAGTCTCAATGGGGAGACTTCGATTCATTAGTGATGTGAGATTGTGTCTCCCATTGTAATGCTCCTGAAGGATGGTCAGAGGATAATCAGAACATGTTATTATTCAAGGATTGGTTGTTTGTTCCATTGGATGTGAATGTGGAAGTTCTCTGTGAGTTTCACAAATCATAGTTAGTGGTACTTCCTGGTGTGATAAATATGTATCATGGAATGAGGCTAATACTTTGGTGGATGGGGATAAAATAATTTCTAGTAGAGTTTGTAGTGAAATTTTGGGTTTCTCAATAGGTGAAAGTGGAGGATAGTGTTCAGGGTGGTTTTTTTCATTCCATAGATGTCCCTGAGTATAAATGGGAGATTATATCTATGGATTCTATCATAGGGTTACCATGTGATCATGTTGGAGGTGATTAATTTTGGGTAATATTGGTCTGAATGAAAAAAATCCAAATCTATAAACATTAGGGAGTCATGCATAGTGGACGCGTAGGCTAAGAAGTATGTGGGAGAGGAGATATGGTTTCACAGATATATGAGGTCCATTGTCTCATATTTGGATGAACATTTTACCACTTGAGTCTAGAGGGGATTACAACATTATTTTTTCTCCTAGTTTTACCTATGCACTTATTTTCATACACATACATTTGGTCATACCGAGCAGACCATATGGATACTGGAGGATCTATTTATGTCATGTGTCTTACACTTTTGAGAATCATGGGTACAATACCTACCCATGGTTTAGTTTTTATAGAATAATTTCTATGACACTTTTATTGGTATGGATCTATTTTAGGCCTTGTAAAATAATCTATGTTGTTCTCCATTTTTTTTATGTTGGTTGGAGATTCAAAAATTCTTTGCCCTGATTTAGTGTATATTATCACCAAGAAGATCTTATTGGTTCATGAGTATATGATACTAGAACATGACCATCAAAAGGACTTTGATGATCATAGGTGGAGGCCCCAGGTTTTTGATGTTGGAGACCATGTTTTCTTATATGATTCCCATAGACATGGGTATTGGAGGTTTGGAATGGTATTGATCTTTCTTCAATGGGGTCATAAATGAGGTTGGGTATTTGTTTTCTCTCATTCATTATATAAAAATTGGAAAATATCATAATATTTTATTCCATTGGGAGACAATAATGACTTTTCCTAATAATATAAAATCATCGGACTCAAAAAGATAGACGAGAGTTCTATGAACAATATTATTTTAATAATTGTATAGATAATTTTTTTATTGATGATATCCCATTATAGGCCTTGTTGTGATGGATTGATTTAAAATACACTTAAATTTGATGAATTTTAAATTCCATTAATTGTAAAAGACTATTCTTGATGTTGTTTCCCTCTATTTGTTATGTTGTGCGTGGCTTGGTTTCTAAAATGGTTATTGTTCCTTGGTATACATGGTTTGTTGTTGTGGATTGGTTGGATTGGTTATTAAGGCTTAGTGGAAATTTTCTACGGCTTGGTGAAATTATAATAGAGTTAATGATGTTTGGATGTGATTCAGTAGATGTGGAATCATAATTAGATTCCATATTATGAATTGTTTTCAGCTGAACATATAATAATGAAATTGGAAGTATATGATTATAAATGGAAAATTGTTCATGGGATGTGTCACTCCTATGATTGTTTCTTGATAATTTCTTATTTTCATTACTGGTATCGAATGTTGGTGTGGTGTTGGAAAAACCCAATTGATTAACACATTCTTACGTTGATGTTAGTCTAAATCCATTAGTGTGGTATTGTGTGTAATATTATTAAATATTGTGTTTTCATTTTTCCATATGTATCCCATAAAATTTGAGTACTATGTACTGAAACATAGATGTTTTATAAAGGGATTTTTCCCAGCATCATGGATGGGGAGGATATGGGTAACTAAGTACCCCCACTCCCCTACCGTCTCTTTAGTAGTGGTTTTTTATGATATCAATGATTCTTAATTGGGGGAGGTATCTAGTGGTGGATGTGGGTACACATGTTTGGATTCATCTATGGTATGATAAAGGAATGAAGATGATTTCATACACATTAATGAGTCACTAACCTCTATTTTAGGGTATGATGGTGTGGTATGTGTCACATGGTGAGAGTTAGGCTTTCCCATGGAGGTGGTGATAGCTGTGGAAGTCATGAAATCAATGGATTACTTCTCATTAGATTAGAGTGAAAAAATATTGGGGATAGTGGTTATGAGGTTACATTATATATTATTTTTATAATAATTTCTTATTTTAGATATGTTATTTGGAATGATAGAATTAGTGAGGATGGGAGAATTAGTTTACCTGCTAGGTGCTTGTTGGTTCCACTATTTGTTCATTGAGGCGTTAGTATAATCTTTTCACATTTTCACAAGAGACCTAGGGTATGATCCTACTAAGTATATATATTTTTCAAACCATATATATATATATATATATATTTATAATTTTTATAGTTTTTTAAATGGGAATTGGTGATTGAGATGGTCATTGCTGGCTTGGATTTTGGGGCAGTTGGCTCATTGACTCAAAATTTCCTTTTGGCATGGTATTATTTTAGAGATGGAAATATTGTTTACACTCATTCATTGAGTATTTTATTGTATATTATTATTTTAATTATAAATATCATGGTTGATTGATTGGTGGTTTATTCTATATTATATAGAATTATTTGAGGGTAATTACTTCTATTATGTGTGATTTTTCCTCAGTTCTATTCATCAACCTAGGACCTACTGAAGGTGGGAATTGATGGTCACTCTCATTTCATATTTAATCCCATGATAGTTCCCATTGGGGTTGGGTCATGAAAAAGTGGTATTAAAGTTATTGGTTTATATATATAATAGTCATTGGAGTTAGGAACCAATGAGGATATTAAGAGTCAGTAGGGTATTAGTTTTGAATGATCTTAGTACATGATGCAAACAATGTAAACTGGCAGCAAAAAAGGATTTTAGGCCCCCTATAATTCGATGAAGGGATCTTAAGACTTAAAATCATTCAATGTGAAATCAATCTTCTTGTGTAGAACATTCCTTGGAAATTTTCGTGCATCCTATTTTCTTGAGTTCTATATCATACTGGGAGGTTCGGGTTATGAATAAGTTAAATGATAAAATGTATCTAAAAACATTCACAAAGAAACATAAGAGTTTCAAGTTTATCATTTAATTTAAATGACAAATTTTATCATCCTCCATATTTTTTTTATGTTTGGATAGGTTTAATAGGATGGCCCTATTAATTGATGGAGGATCGATCCCGATCAAGTGGATGAGCAGTAGTAACATACATTGTATTATTTTAACCATTAGAGATTTCTAATGTATAGGGGATACATATTTGTTTTAGTGATATAGAACTAGTTGAGGGAGATATATATTTCATTAATAATTATTTTATCCCAATGCGTGTATTGGGATTCTCTAGTAGTCTATCAGTTGAGGGGAAATTCACGTAAATAGTGGATATTGTATCTGAAGGGTTAGAATGAGGCTGAAGTGCTACGGGTTTGTATCAAATAGGATTTGAGGGTCGATTTTGTATTGAGAATGGTGAAGGCATTGAATTGGTAGGAGTTTATCTCTCTATATAAGGGAATTATGAGATTTCAAGAGTTGGTAATCATGTATAAGGATCTTCAAGTATTTTCTCACGAAATATTTATAGAGGAGGAGTCACAATAGTTCCATTTAGATGAGGTGTTGTATCCCTCCTTTTGTTATAATGTAGGTCCATTTATGTAATCCATATATTTGGAGGTGTAGAAGATATATGAGGTTATGGATATGATAAATTAGTTGTATATAGCACCCCTATTAGATGGTTAGAAGTGTCCAATGAGGAGTAAGGCATTAGAAGGAAAGAAAAAGATGTTAGGGAAGTCTAGATCCCTGATGAAAGGGAAGTTGTATCAGCAATAAGCCTCACATATTTCTAGGGAACAACGTTCTCGTATATCTATTGGGAGTTACTTGGTTTAGATCAAGGAATTTATCTTACACTAACATTATCATACGTATTTCTCATCATCTTTAGGGAGTTTTTATGTTTTTAGAGGACGTACACCTTTTTAAAACAAGAAATAAAAATTTCCCTTGAGGTAGTAACAACAACATGACCCATAAATGTATGTTATGAAGCCTTTCAAGTACTCTTATCCTCATAAAACAGGATTGGGATTTACTAGAGGGAATTACTAGAATTTCCCTCATCATCAGGGGACCAAGAAAGAGTATGGATGTTAAGGTCATCAATATAATGAAAAAGGACTTGAATGAGGGAAGATTCTTGCGATCAGGGGAAAATTCTAGAGTATACATAGGTTCTTTGAGGTAAGATCAATTTATCATCGACATTTAGGTTCTATTTGTTTGATTCGTTATATTTTATTACATTGTTGAACCTAAATTATTCTGAAAAATGGGATTTAATATTGAGTTCCTTCCTATAACATTTTTGTTATCAATGCATGTTGGAGAACAATATACATAGTTTAATGTGTGTTAGTGAAGTAGACTGGTGATAGGTAAACATTGGTCTCTAAGGGATTTATTTTTTCTATAGCTAAAAATAAACATTTTCACTCTTGGCATGGATTGGATGTATTATGTATGCATTATTGTATATTATTTCTAGATAATAGGTTAGTTTTTAATGTGGAAGTGTGGTGTGTTTTGTTTTCCATCAAATTGGGATTTCAGATGGTAAATTTTTGTGTGCAACCCCTTTCTAATTCATGTTTGAATCATTAGAAAAATTAACGAGATCTCTCTAAGTGGAGGATCCCATCATTTTTATTAAGTAATAAGATGATTTACTAGTATACTTTGTAACCCTACACCTTAGTGTCACATCATTTTTGAGATAGAGTTAGATCAATGTGATTCTTTGATTTTGATGGATTGTTATCAGATGTCATATTTGAAGTTGTGGACATTGGAAATCTAGATTGGTGGTTAGTTGAAAAAAAACATTTTATCTAGTCTTATGTCACACTATGATGAGCTCTAGTTATTTTTAGTAATAAGTATAATGGTTGTAAAAGGTTTTTCATATAATACCAGAGCATGAATCATGTGATGATGAATAATTTTTACTCTCTCATTAGGTTTTATGATCTCTTTTACTAGCTAAGAGGTGATGTCTAAATTTTTTATGATTAATAAATAGTATAGATATCATTAGTTTTGGGTGAAGGAGGAGGATATCCTGAGACCTACATTACAATCCCCAAATAAAAATATAAAGCATATAGTAATTTCATTTTTCATCATAAATGCACCAGATACATTTTTGGGACTCATGAACACTATTTTTCATGAATTCCATGATTAGTTCATAGGTGCATTCATTGATTATTTTCTCATGATCTCGATGTATAAGGAGGTTCATTCCATGAACATGAAGATTGTATTGCAAACTCTTTGAAACTTACAAATTTATGGGAAATTAACTGTGTATAAGTTTTTTAGGTCATAAGTCCATATTATTGGACATGTAGTGTCTAAAAATGGAGTAAAATAGGATTGGGTGATGTTTTTTTCTTTTATTTATTGGGTAGAAACGAAAAATATTGAACATGTTTCAAAATTTATTTTTGTATGATATTATTGAAGGTTCATATCATTCTTCTCTTGGATTATACCCCCATTAAAATCCAATATCTATAGAGTCCATGCCTTAATTTGGCCCAATCACATCAAATAAGAATTCAACTACCTGAAAGAGAAGATGATTTGTTCCTTAGTTATTTTTCTTACAAAGGTAGGTTTGGTGTTAGTGGTGTTCTATGATTTTCTCATTTAGTCTTGGGATATATCTTGATGTAACAATTGGGAGTGATCTTTTAGGGGTCAAGGTAGTTACGTCCACAAGAATTTAACTATGACACCCATGATGCAGAGATCGTAGCAATATTGTTTTCACAGAACCATTGATGACATTACCTCAATGGGGGATGATTTAAAATCCTTATATATTATAATTGAATGCATTATATTTTCTATCATTGCGAACTGAATCAATGAATTTGATTCTATATGGATTTTTTATAGGACTATGGAATCGAGATGTCTTATATACATGGGGCATGATATGTTATGGTAGATGAGCTAGGTTGGAAGTCATGTGGTATATTTCGGGAGAAATAGGATGTTTATAGGGAAATATAGGAATTGAAATCTATGAATCTTGAAGAAGAAGTGGTTAATAATGAAGGATTCATATTTTAGAAGACATTGGATATCACCTTATTGAACAAAGTAGAGGAGTCACTATAGGGAGACCCTGAGGTAGATGAGACGTGAGACTATATAATTCATATACATAGTGTAAAGAGATGGGTTGAGGGTGGAAAATATGAGGTTATGTTCCGATGAAGGATGATTTTCCCATCGATGGTTCATGAGGAAGAACTCCATGAGTTTTATAAGTCACTTTTTGAAATACATCTAACTATAACTATGATGTATTATGGTTTTTGGAGGAAACATTTGTGTCCACACATGAATCATACAGTGGAAGAGTTTGTGGAACAATTTATAGTGTGTTAGAAGGTTAATGAAGATAATCATGTTCCCGGTGTTTTTTATAGCCCTTATATACACTTGAGTTGGAGTGGGAAGATGTATCTATAGATTTTATCAATGGGGTTACTCCATGTCCATGGAGAATATAATGAAACATGGGTGATCATGTATAGACAGATAATGTCTTCCCACATTCTGGTGATATGAAAGATGTGTAACCTAGATGTTCTATTGAGACGGTACATGGATGATGTAGTTCACCATCATGGATTTTCAAGGACCTTTATTTCCAAACTATACTATTTTGATGATATTTGACAAGGGAAAATATATCTTGATGGTAACATAACAATATAACCATTATATTTATGAAAATTTTGACATAGTTAGATGATTCATCTCAGGTTTGAAAACAATTCTTCTAGAAAACATGGTCCAATTAATTGATTATGTGTGGCTTAGTATAAATTAAAAATCAATAACATCGGTAGGGTTTTTTCCAGGGAAACAACCAATTGCTCCCACTACTACAACAAGTAATAGGACTTATTTTGAATGGTATTTGGTCACTAGGGTGTCAAACCAAATGTTCATCAAGAAATTACATTGGTTAAGAGGATGAGAGTTCATGATCATCACACTATTTTTGTAAAAATTGATTCTCATTTTGAGAATCACTTATAGATTTATGATATGTTCTAATGTTTTCCCCAAATCTAGGTATGTGACTTGTTACCCTAATAAAAATGGTCAGGGGTTGACTCCCTATATATATGAGTGGGAATTATCTTAATCTTCATATCTCTATATATCTATGGTTCTATATGTATTTCCCATTATTTCTTAAAAGTAAGAAAATTTGTATGGTTCAAATCTATGTGGTTAGTAACTATAGAACATTCAGGAATCTATAAAGGAAAATAGTGTTCCAGAATAGGGATTAAACAATAAGAAGGTTCCTTGTGTATATTTTGTAAAAATGAATCAAATACCACATAGTTAATTTAGAAACAATCCATGCAATTTTTCTTCTTGAAGGAAGGACATATTTTAGGAGATTTAATCACCAGGTATGGATCATGGTCCATAGAAAGGAGTGTTATGTATACCACTCATAAAAAGACTCAGAGTTATCATAGTTCACTCAAATTTTATGGGTCTTAAAAACTAATCTTTCTTAGGTTGGGGGGGGGGGGCTTTATTATGCTCATGGTATGACTAGTATAGATATTTAAGATCACATGATCTATGATCTGTGTGAAAAAGGGATATCATATAATCAGACACACTACACATAAATGACTGGTTTACAAATTAAATCATCTCGATGGAATGTATTTAGGATTGATCTTGGGGTTTAGGGAGGCTTATAATGTATTTTTATTAAAATTGGATTCAGATCCATCATTGTTTCAATAAGTTCTATATCCTCTAATTTATGAGAAGATTTGTTAAATCCATAGGTGGAGGGTCTCATAGAATTTCATGTAAAATTTACAAAGGTGGATTCCCTTAATTGGAGGCACATGTATCAAGGTATTGATATAAAAACACTACATCTCTAATAAAATGTTATTCATTCTTCAGGTGGTAAACAATAGATAATAGGTGTTCAAATATTCTATATGAATAAAACATTCCATTAAATGAGAATTAAACAAAATGAAATTCCCATGTGATATATCCATCTATTATCCTATGATTGATAAAGTTAGGGATCATTAACTATTTTCTAAAAATGCCAAAATGGAATGAGGTTCCAATTAAATAGGCATAATGGATGTGTATCCATTATACTATAATGTTATCATGGTTTTTTTACGTTTTTTGTGTAATTTCTGGAATAGGATGATATGTCTAAGGGTGTCTAATTAACAAGTATGAGAATTCATGTACATGTCCTAGTTTCCTTTCAGACATGTCTCTGTACAGTTACATGATCCACCTAGATTTTCAAGGGATCCTTCATGTGATCCATGAACTGAACATGTTAGTATCATGATCCCTTCTTAGGTTCGAGGCTGACCAACCCATGTGACCTTTCAAAACTATGGTGTGTCATCTTGAGGATTTCCCATGACCAAAGCCGACTCACTCAGAGGAATTCAAGTGATATTTTTAACATCTTCGGAGGGAATAAAATTACTTGGGATACATGTTTGGGTATCATCATATAAACATGGTGACATTCCCAAAGGCTATCCCATAACTCCCCTAAAACATCTAGACTCCATCATGTTACTACTAAATAAATCATGAAGGGTTTATATCCCCATTACATGAATAATCCATGTATTTGTCTTTTTATAAAGTTTATATCATTACCAGTATTTCATTTTTTATATATTCTATTTTCATTAGATATCTTCTTATTAATGTATGACATTACTATGTTGAAAGGTAGACATTCCTTCACATGATCAATGTAAAGATCACGTGAATTTCATAATCATATGAAAAAACCTTTTAAGTTATCACCCAAGAATACATGACATAAAACTCTTTTGATTATTTGGTTTTACATTTTGTAAACTTTACTTTTTTCCTTTGTGTATATTTTTGTTTGATTATAATGATCTTGGGATTTTATAAGATTTACTTCACTGAATCTACATTTCTTTTCACAGTTCTTATTTGTCTTATCTTGTCTTGAGTCGGTATAGGTCATTTTTATATCACATGCTTCACATAAACCAGAAATAGATCATTCATGATGGAATCTTATTATCACATTAAATAAAAAACTATGAGATTAATCCACCTTTAAATTTTTTATTAAAATCCAAACTCATAAAAATATTTCCCATGATCAAAATAACATTTTGAACGACCTTCACAAGAATAGGAAATCTTGTATAGGGGTCATCATGAGATCCTATTTTTTATCCAAGAAGTATTCTTATAATAAAGGGAGACTTGACAGGAGGGATCCACATGGTCATAAAATGTATCATGTAGCATATACCTTAATCCCCAAAAAAATTTCATATCTTCAATATACATGAGGATTCTTAAGTTTTTGGATTTTTTGGATTATTTTATAATACATTAACAATTTTCTGATAGGTTTTCTATTAGGGGGTAAAATGATAGAAGTTATTTCTTTGAGGTCCTTCATATAGTAAGGGTGACATGCCAAAATGATTCAATGTGATATGGCTGACATGTCACTGGGCAGATCCTAGTGTTTTTTTTAAGATCATAATACTATCACACTAAAAATTAATGAAATTTAAATTTTCCGATTCTTCAAAAACTTCTATATTTATATTTTCTAACATCATAGTCAATTTAAAAGTGTTTGTATGCTTTTAAATAACAATTTCAAAAGAACCATCTGTGGGATGTCGCATGATCCATTGGGATATCGAATGGGGAACAACATGATTATAATTAATCACTAAAAAGGATCTATGTGTCTATTATTGGATTAGGTAGAGCACCTAATCCCTCCTTAGGATAAGATATAGCTCATATGATCACAAGTTTTATTTGATGTCATGAAAATCATGTTACCCATGCTCTATAAATACATGTATCATCCATTATTCCATTTATTGGGAATTAATATCTATTCTTAGTTTATTTTCTCAACCCAAAATTTTTTTATGCTCTTTCAGAAGGCATCAAGAAATTCCCTCCAGAGAAGAAAAGTATGAAGGAATAAGGAATCATTTCTGATGATGTAACTTTCCACCTATGACCTTTGTCCTTCTTCTGGTTGAAATTTAGTGATTTATCTTTAATATGACCATTCTAATTCTGATAAAATATATCTAATTAGGGGTGATAGGATATCTATTTTACTGGATATTGGATATATAAAGACCTTTTAATTATCTCCACTCACATAATCATCTCACAAGACCACTTAATTTGACATTTCTGCAAGAACTACTCTTGTAACTTCATCTCATGATCACATCACATGATTTATCAAACAATCCATAAAATAATACTTAGTAATTTATATGGATTGGTATAAGAATTCCTAGATTCAGAGTTATATTCTTTTCTAGTCAGGATCCAATAGAGATATCATGTGATCTCTTAATCATTATGCGATTTTTGTGACCTCAACATGGTCACATGATTAACACTATCTACCATGGGTAACATGATGCCCACGTCGTTCACCTCTTATAACAAATTGATTCTTCCTAAATGTAACAATTACTATGATTTATTCCCAATGTAGATGGATTCTAGCTTGCAGTCATCCACCTGTGCAGTAAACTAGATGGCCGTGATTTCATTGAATCTAAATGATGTTGCCTAGAAATCTGTAATTTCAAACAATGTGTTTTTAAAAGGGATTATTTTCTCCAGTATCCTACAACACCCATTGTCACATAGGATACCATTTTATGTCTTTACCCATATGGATGATGTTGAAATTCCATTACCTAGCTATATACTTCCATCCTCTTAGTTTTCATCATCTAACTGTATCCATGAAATGATCAATGAGCATATAAAACTGTTATCATTACCATTATAGGGGATATCCCATGTGATGGATCACTCACCTATGTGTCTTTTTGGCCTTAAACATGCACATAAATAGATTTAACATAGTTACCCAAGCATAATTTAATCAAATTTGGATAATTTAAATGGTGATAGATCTTAAAAAAGTACCTATTCCCAAGATATATCTTTTAGATGAATAGGGATGTTTGTTCTAGGTTAGAAAGAGTTGTTTCAAATTTCCTAATCAACTTCAAATTACCCATATCTTTGAGAAAACCTAGATTACATTATTCAAAATATATCATCAACCCGAGATTCTAAGAGAATTGATCCTTCATTGGGGGCCCAATATTAATTATTTTTACCTATCTGATGATGGTGTTGGCATAAGGGGGAAACATTAACCCATTCATATTTTTTTTATAATTCTATTATATGAGGATACTAATTCTTGAATCACATTACCACGTACAATCACTCCATCACATCTATCTCTAGACAATGCTCGAGCCTGGATAGAATCTTACTCAACTCGGGTATTGATCCAATCAATTTGGAAGGTGGATATTCATGATTATTATATAAGAAAATATTCTTATTTATTAAATTGAATTGACTCAAGAACCAAGTGGTCTATAAAATTAGAGCAGTCGACATTGGGAAGATTCTAAGGATCAGGTGAATATTTTCATGGAAATATGCCACTCTCCACTGATAGTGGATGAAATTTCCACTAGAGTATGGCTAGTATATATCATAAGAAAAGGATAAGTGGTTTTCACTGAAGGGGGGATTCCCAAGACACTCCCTCTATATCTACATTATTCGATTTAGACTTTCCATACATAGAGTCTCTTTTCATTTGTGTCCTAATACTTTCCCTTGGGGCTACAAAATCCACTGAGACCACTATTGAATGTGTGATGACACAAATTTAGATCTGGAACTAGGTTTTCACCATAATTATCATGAATCACCTAGATGAAATCTATGATCAAGGGAAGCACCTCCATAAAATATTCAATAATGTAGGTGAAGGTGGATTCAACTATAGGGAGGTGCATGATTTGAATCATAAAATTGTATTATCTTAAAAATAATTATCCTAGTGTGGGGATTAAATCTATGATATTGATAGGAAAATCATTCTTCTTGAATCAATGAGGAATTAAATAGACGAATTAGATATAAAAATCACAGGGCCTCCTAGTAACATGATCAAATGAGATATTTGGCCATGCATATAGTACATAATGATGTGTTCATGGATCATGTAAAGGTAAATTTATCATATAAATCTAAATTACTAGACATCATAGAGAGAAAGAATATTAGTAGTTATCCTCATTAATTGAGTCCCAGTGACCACTATAAGTGATAGAGGAGAGGTAGTTAGGAATATTACAGAATTTAGTAAATGAATATTTCTGGATGTTGTGCAATTTGGAGGAATTATTAGACCTATTTTGATGTTGATCTTACTATATTCCCATGGGGGTACCTTGGGAGATACTACAGGATGCATAAATTCTTCCTTTATCTTTCATACTATTTATCAATGAACAGAAATCATGAACATTTTCTATTTATTCGAACTTCATTTTATTTTTCCAGTGAATGGCGTTCTTCTAATTCAATACTATATAGATCTTAAAATAAATCAATCTATTTCCCATTAAAAAATTAACCAAAACATGAACATGAATTATAAAAAACATAATAGACGTCTCTTCATAATTCTCCTTAAATAACTCTTTTCATAAGATTCCTTGTTGACGTGTCTACTCTAGTATTCATTGGATAACCTAGATCCCTATAGAATAAAATGGGTAACTCTTTCTCAAAAGGAAAATTATCTAAAAGTTTCCCATTTAAAAAAGATCTAAATGCACAACTTTCTTTTTTCTAGTGATAGATCATGGTCCCTAATTTTTTTATCTCATAATTATTATTTCAGACATAGATTTTTCCTATCTCTCAATCCTATAAATAATATTAGGAATGGAATTGTCATCATTTCTGGCCACCCCTATGGATTTTTATTCTGAAAATATTTTTGTATTTTTCATTTTGTAGGGCCTCAATGTTTCCTAGATAACTTAATGCACGAGTCAAATGGGTAGTGACTCGAATATTTACTAGGGTTCCCTTTGTGGGGTTTGAACATAGTGAGAGTTATGTCTCATTATTAGATATTAAATTTCTTTAGGACCTACCTACTAAGTATTATAATTTAGGTTCATTTAGATCGGTTTTTTTATTACTAGTAGTTTAAGGTCCTCGAACTCAGACATACTATTGTTATAGTTTTCTATCTTCGTTCCCTATCCAACAATTGATTGTATTTTGTGGCTTACAGTATGGAATTTATATAATGTTAATGATAGAATTAATGGTTTGGATACCATTAGAATAGTAATATTTCATGGATGTGAATGTTGTTCCCTACATCATGTTATTTCGTGTCACAAGATGAGGGCCATCAAATGGTTTTAGAATGAAGGTATCGAATTCCTACTTAGAGAATGGGTAAAATACACCTTGATGTTATGTAAAAGGGGTAGAATACACATGAATCAAAGGGTTATGGGAAAAGTAAATCATAAAATAAGAATATGTGATACAATGGGAGATGATGACTAATGGGTATTGGCCTACCATTAATAATGAATGAAGTCCATATTCCAAATAGTTAGTACAATAACTCCCCATTTTAAGGGGTTAATTTTATCTAAGAGAGAGTTATCCCATATGAACAAGATCATATGAATTTTAATATTCAACCATGAACCCTTGGTTGGTTATTTCATATTACAAAATCCCCATTACCAGCCTACAATAGTGAAGAAGGTTATGTGAGAAAAACATCCATGGGGTTCCAAGAGAAGTGTATCAACTCACATAACTGATGAGTATCATATCATAATTCCAACACATGATGGTGTTTTTTGGGAAATATAATAATCAATTACAGTATTGAAACTCTAGATATTTCATCGCCACATATTGAACAAATAATCATGATTATGATATGTGAAAAATTCTAATCTAACTTTTTCCTGGACCATAGGGGTCCCACAAGCATAGATCATCTAAAACTAATTTATCAAGATGGGACCGATGAGAATACTGATTCTTTATTTTCACTCTACCATTTTCTTAAACACTAGAGATAAAATTTATATTTATAAGATACTTTAGTTTTTCTTAGGTCTCACATATTTTACACCTGATAAGCTTTTTGTCTCCTTCCCAAATAGTTAATGTTCCTCTAATTTGGAACATTGGTTGATAAAGTTTAAAGAAGTATGGATTTGATTAGGGTAGATTCATTATATGGTAATGATGCACATGAGACTAAAATTTAAATTATTTTACATAATATCCCAAATAGGATTCCTAAGGTAAAAAAGACTCCAATGCATACCTGGAAATGAAAATAGAATGATGTAAATCATGGATCAGGGATCTCATATCATAAATAATGGTATGGGAAAATAATAATTAGATGTTTTTAATCACTACATTGAGTTGAGATACATTGGACTTATTCCATGGAAGAAAATTATTAGTATCCCTATTCATAATGCCAAGACACACTTATTTAACATCCTAGGACCATGGATGTTGAATTCAGTGGAATGCATGAATAGTCAACAGGTCCCTTGATTCCAAGTATTTTTTTTCAAGGCCCACTAGAAGTTTGTTGAAAAAAATACACTCAAGTAAATATGTGTGATTCATGGAATGTGGTTCTTTGAAATATTATGGAATCATCTTAGACATTTGTCGAATAGGGTCAGGCTCTAGTGGTCACTTGATAAGCACTAATGATGGAAGATGGTCTTCATATTTTAACGTAATTCAACCAAGATTTTGATTCCAGGATGTTTAACATCATTTGAAGATGATGTAGTTTTAATATAGTTTAATGTCATGTGACATTGAAGTATTATTTGTAGTTTTATATCAAGTTTTATGGTTGCTGGAATGGATGTGAAATTATGAAAAATACCATAATGGATAAGATGCACTAGTTGGGTGAATATATATTTTGGAGGTAGAGATTCCCTGGGTTTTTATATTCATTTTTAAATGGAAGGAATAATTTCAAAATTTACTTAATAATATGGTTCCCCATAGTTATTTAACTATCATTTGGGGAAGAGGAATTTTCATTAGGTGATATACAATATCTATGAGACCTCCTCTTCACAGATCTAGCACACATGCACAAAACATTAATTAAACCCCACCATAATGTAGACCACCATAGATGTAAGATTTCAACATAAAGGCATAAACCATTATATAGGGGGAAATTCTAAATTTCAATGAATTAATGGATCAATGGATGGGGCTATTTTGGGGTATCTTGGGTGTCACTATTTATCTTATAGAAATAGGAATAAAGAAATTAATAATTTTGAAGAAAGTGTTCATTGTACAGATCAAGATCATGTTAATGGAAATGGATGTTTATTATTTTAAATTCCACTGTTAGTCCCAATATGTGAAATATTGTTTCCACAATGTATTTTGAAGGGATGGGATTCATGTAACATATAGTTATTATTTTTACTCCATGTATATATCTAATTTGTAATGATAAATGTGTGAGTTTTTATCTTCCCTAATTGGGACTTGAAATCATAGCTAGCTAAGGAATCCTATATATATACTAAGCTAGTATATAAAGAAAGGCAGTTTATATTTATAATTCTATTATAAAGGTGTAACTCTCTTACCTAGTGCATAATTTAGGATAGGATGGATTTCTGTATGAAATTATATGCCTTTGTAGGATGGTTCATATAGGGTTTCAGGGAGGAATGAATTAGTGTTTTTTGGTCTTAAAGGGAAATAAAAACCCTTAAATTAAAGGTTACTATAATTTATTTCTATGTTCTTACATATAAAATGGGTATGATTAATAGATGTGTACCATAAAGTGTTATGAGTCCTCATAAATGTTTGGGTTATGGAAATCTTAAATCATAACCCACAAATATCTAAGTCTCTAGGAGATGATGACTAGTGGGTACATGTAAACCATTAATAATGGAAGAATCATAAAACATGCCACATATTTAGGTCAATAGTTCCTAAATTTATGGGGGTGTCTCTCTTCTAGGGCCAAGACAATTCCACTGAACATGTTTTGAGGCATTTTGTTTGTCACTATCAGATCCTAGTGGGATCCTATCAGATTAGAATGTACATGTTACCAGTCTTCTATAGGGATGGAAATAGTGTATATGAACCCAAAGCCCATGAGGTTCCAATATAAGGGTATCCAATCAAAAAATTTGGGAGTAAATTAGATATAAATGATATGAATTTGGTTCATAGATAATTTAAAATTTAATAATTGATGAAGCACCCCAAAAGCTTCACCAATGCGTATCAAACACAATAATTGGAATACAGGATACAATAAGAAATTCCTGATTACAGTGACATTAGAAGGATGATACGCTCACTTTGAAGGCCTCATGTCATGTAGTTTTTCTTAATGCACCTTGTGTGTGATTCTCTATCATTGAATATAACACACCTTGATCAAATTTCCCATAGTGGCTTTCTAGGATCCCTAAGATAAAATTTTCCATGTTTAGAATAGGGAAAATGGATAACTGGGATGTTGGTTGAACTATGAACATATTTGAAATGAGGAATATATATGGAATTTACATTTTCATTATTAGTTAAAATCCATACAAAATTTGGTTCTAATTAGGGAATATTATTGGTGATGAGGATAATTTGCAGTTGGGACTCAAAGGGAAGATCCATGCATCACTATTTATCATGTGGTTACTTGAATAATGTTGTAAGTAGTTCTGAAATAGATGTTGTGTTGTTTAAATTCATTCTTCTATGACTTAGGTATGAGGAAATATCGCACTATGTAAGAAACTATCCCTTTTAAAAATATAATGGTGGATAAAATAAATCATGTATTTTAATTTCTAAATCAAGGATGATTGTTTAATGACTGGTGAGAATAGAATTACACCATTAGAGGAATATCTAATGGTGTTAAGGTTGACCTTTCCTCCAGAAAAAAAATACGCACTAGGAATAATCTATGAGGAAATGTGTTATTCCCCAATAAATAATAGTGGGTCCCATTTGGAATAGAAATCTCTATTACTAGTACTCCACAAGGGAGAACGAGGAGGATATGAGCTCAAGGTTCCTAAAAATCAATGAGTATATTCGTTCAAGTTATCAAGTAATTTATACATGAAATTGTGGCATGAAGGTTTCTAGTTGGAAAAGAGGGAATATAATAGTATTTTGAAACTCATGGAACTTGGTCCTTCATTGGTGTTACATATCCTGAAATTAAAGGGTACATGAATGAAATGTTATTGTATTACTTTGATAATGAGTATAATTCCAAGATTATTAATGTTGACTTTATATAAATTATCTTGATTAATTAGTTTATGAGAAGTTTAAATAAAAATCCATGAATATATGATTCAATTAGATATGGAGGGTTCTTAATATAGTTCAATAATTATTAATGGGGGAAACCCATACAGATTATAAGCAGTCAGGATAATAACTCTTGAACTGGGGGGAGGGGGGTTCTCCTTTAGGACCAAAAAAACAAAAAGTCACAAGCTCTATATAATTGTGTTATTCATTATCACATCCTATAGGGGTACCTTTGGGTTTTAAAATTCCTGTTACTTGTATTCTATATGGTAGAACCAAGGCTATGTGATGCTAAGATCAACAAGGTTCTAAGATAATGGTATCAACTCATGTAATTTGTTGGTATTGACTTATATGTTAATGATATGAAGTTGGTTGATATAGAACATACAATTTAAGAAGAGTTAGAGAACCCTAAAGAATATGTAAATGGGAATTGAATACCATTTCAAGTAGAAGGGATAAAAGATTCCATTTATAGGAACACAATGATCAAGATAATGATATGCTCAGTATGATGGCCTAAAGGCATATAGTTTAACTACATCCAACCATTATATTTTCATATAGTTTAACATCATGTGAATAAGATGTGAACCATGAAATTTAACATCATGTGTCCAAAATGTAGGTTAACCAACATTAAATTATTCCATGAAGTATCATTAATGTTTTTAAGGAATTTAGGTAATCATCACATGTGAATGGTTAACCAAGAATTCAGGATATGATCTATTCTAAAGCCTCCCATGATCATTTCATGATGATTTCTACTCTTTTCGCCCAGGGATTCCTATACTTGGTGCATATGGTAAGTCTATACTCCAATGTCTTGTGATGGACATGTTTTCATATAGTTTAATTTCATGTGACCAAGATGGTATGGGTGATTTCTTTTTGGGTCATGCGACAAGGATCACTTCATGTGGTTTAACATAATGTGGCAAGGAAAAATAGTTTCTTGTGTTTTTGAGTCATATTACTAGTACCAATATATGTATTTTAACATTTTGTGTCTAGGAAATTTCCATGATGATTAATGTCATGCGTCTAGGATGTTTTCTTGATGTATAATATCACGAGGCCAAGGCGTTGTTCCCCAGTCTAAAAAATGCATATTAGTCATGGTAGTTTTATAAACATTAAATGTTTTCTATGTTCACATGAGTCATGCTTAGTATGAGAAACAAGGAACACTGGGAAGAAAATTGAGTTGCATGAGAATTTACAATGGGACACCACTATATAAATTTAACTTTTTTTGGATTATAATACTTACATAGAACTAATTCTCATGGAGGTACATAGTTAGGAGTGACAATTAATCTTGGATGGTCCTATAATAAATGATCAAGGCCTCTCTACATATCCTATAGAGAGGGAATCAAGTTGTACATTGTTTTCATAAAGGTCATGCACACAGCTCATACACATATTCATGTAAAGATGCATTTTTGATTCATATATTATGGTTGGACCTAGGATTCAAGATCTTATTGTCAATACATATCATGGGGTGGAAAGAATCCAGCCACATATATTTCTTGTGAATCTTTCATGCACATGTATTACTCATATTCAGGAAGGGGTTTATTATTTTAGCTTATTTCTAGATCTATGATTTGAAATCCCAGATTCACTACATGTCTCATGTTAATAGGAATATAGAGACACAAAGTTTTAGAGAAATTTCCCTGATCTTGTTAGGTTTGAGGGAAGATAACAAGGGAAATTTTATTCTTATGAATAGATTTCCTATATTCCAAAATATTCTTAAATGGATAGAGGTCACATGTATGGAATAATTCATTGACGAGCCTTTGATAATAAGCAAGGAATCACTACATATGTCAATGTGATGTGAATCAAGACACACATGGTCATGAAATGTGAAATTTCGTAAGTAGGGAGATCTATACATTGGGATGGAGGTATTTTTCAATTTATTGTTGTGTTATAAAAATGGATTGGAGATCCAGGAATCACTACATATCTTGTCAAGATAGAAAAATCTATATACAGTGATAATAAATATTCCCCACATGGGTCAAAACAATATGTAGGGAGAAGGAATTATGTTATTTTATTATGACATGACATAGGAATTAATATCAAGGAATCACTACATATCCTATAGTGATTCGAATGAATCCACACATAGATTATAGATTGTAAATTTTCTATAAATATTTTATTCATATATACATTGGGGGAATTTCCCATTTATTATTATAGTTGAACCTATGATTTGATATCTATGTTTTACTACACATACTGTTGTTATAGGAATCATGTTATAAGTAGTTCTCATAAATATATTTAAAATTCCCCATATAGGTCTAAACCATACACAAGGAGATAACAATTTTTTTCATTAATTCTTTTGGTTAGACCCAATATTGGAGATCCAGATGTCACTAGATATCCCATTGTATGAGGTATCATGATGCACATTTCTTTGGGATGCTAAATTAGTTGTGATGGTTTGACCAACACTTATATATGGGGATTTACCATTTAATATTGTGACTTGTTCGAGGATTGGGGATCTGGGAATAACTATGAGTCTTTTGTAAAAAGGAAGCTAGGAACACATAATTCATAGATATAAATAGAGAATTCCTAGTGCTGGTATGGGGCACACATAGGGAGATGACATTTTTTTCCTTTTTTATTTTCACCAGTATACAATATTTGAGATCATAAGGTCACTAAATATCATGTGGTAACAAAAATATTTTACACATAGTTCTTAGAAGTGATAGCATATGAGTATCAAGCACACACATAGGGATATATTTTCATTATTTTTTACCATTACACAAATCTAGATCATGAGTATGATGTGGAGCTAATTCACACAAGATAACCCCATGTTGTGAAATTTAGAATCATGTGACTAGGATTAATTATATATTGTTTAAGAAACATATGGAAATTACATATTCAATGAAGTTTAATGTCATATGGTTTGGATGTAATATTCTATTTAGTTTCAAGTATTTCTATGAGGACATAATTTCTGTAAGTTAATGTCATGCGATAAGGATGTGAGTTGTTTCATAATTTAAAATCATGTGACTAAGACTTATGAACTATGACATGAAAAATTTTCAATTTAATTCTCGGTAAACCTTAAATTTGTGGGAGGCATTATATATTCCCCATCTATTGAGGCTACTGAGTTTTAACTATTAAAATAGAACTTATTGATTATATAATTCCCTTACCACTTAGGTCTAAACATTTGGTGATTTATTACATGTATCATAAGGGTTATAAAAGTTATCACCATTTATTATTATAAGAATAATCATATGTGGATATTTTTATTAAAGGTCTATGAAATCCAATTATGAAAAAATTCTATGTTGTGCATCATATACAAAATTTTTCTCATTGATTCATTCTAACTCATATAGCTTAATATATGAATTATATTATACTTATAGTTGGTCCCAAAAAGATACTCCGAGTGAGGGTAACATGAATTTTATGGTAAACACTTATTCAATTCCATAAATGAGTGAATATGGGGTCTCTTGTGTTGTAGGGTTTGTGGGGGTATGCTAGGTCCATAAATCATAGATGATATATTATGGACATGAAATCTTGTCAATTAAAATTTGTTTTGAGTATAATTGATAATTTATTTTTTAAGGATTAAATATATCCATTTTATGTAAATTGATAGTGGGATTAATAGTTGAACTATACATTGTACTCTTATGCAATATTTTCATCATGGAAGAATAAAAATTTGTGAAATTATCCATTTGTATCATATTAGGGATATAGAATATAGTGATGAAATTATAAATCACGAATTTAATAATATTTGTATTCCTAACTTCTTTGAATGGTATACCCTCATCATAGTTGGAATATAATTCAGTAGAAATAGGAATGTACTTAAACAACTAGCTGTAAATGTGGGCATGGCCACACAACATCCATTCCACATAAAGAAACTAGAATGGATTATATACCATTGAGTAGCTATTATAGGGGAGGATGGATGAAGTATACAAGGTTATGACATGCGTGACTCATCCTAGAGAATTATGAAATTTCTTTCATTATTGTCTACCAGTAGTAACCAAGCCTCTTCACTTAGTGGGAGAGTCTAGTTCAAGAATGATGAGTACAAAAAGAACATTCATGGACTTCCTTCATAATATGGGAGTCAATTATTCTATAATGCATCTGATGATGATTTTATTTAATCCTATATTATAGAAGGATTTATGTTCGTGTGGCCTGTCTCGAGGGTTGAAGTTTTCTACCCGATACTGAATTTATTCTTTTTTGTTTCAGTATGGTGGAAGTGTCCTATTTTGGATATGATATATTATGGGGTCCTTCCATCTAAGGGTGGATTTCATCTCATCATGGTTTGGGAAAATATTGATCTCATTCACCTCCTATATGTCACAAAATATTATTTATGAGATAAAACTTTATTTTTCAATTAGTAAAAATATATCTCCTTGATTGGGATTGACTAGGATATTGGATTCATTAGCCAATGTATCAGTATAACCATTCCTTGATTTAGGTACGTGATGAAATATTTGTTAGAAATTGAACCCCTACCTTAATCCCATCACATGACAACATCCATGTCTTACTTCTTGATGAAATAATTACAATTGATATATTTGATTAGTAGCTCCAAACCACCTTTGGCAATTACATATGATATATGCAGATGTAGGGCTATGTAACATCCTCATATTTAAGGTAATATATTTTTTGAAATAAATTTAATTTATTCAATGATTTTCATTACATGAAACCCTATGTTTAACTTTTTCTACATGAAACATTGAATTTATCTTGTGTTATATTTAATAGTGACCTTCATCGATAGATTTTGTAACATGTAAGGAAACATTTTACCATATAATAATATATTTTAAATATTATTATTTAATATTAGAGTTTTCATTAATCCATTTTAATGGAATGTATTAATATTATTATCTAAATTATTATAATTTATGGAAAAAACATTTTAAAAATTAATTCATTGGATCCAATTTAATTATAATGAAGGATAAAACCAAATGAATATAAAGGAAAATTTTTATGAAAATATATTTTTTATGCACATGATGAAATCTTGGAATATTAATTTAAATTAATAATTTTATCTAATGATATTAATGATATATATATTATATTCAATCAAATTTGTAGATAATCATTTAATAGGCCTAATTGGAATAAGATAAGACAAAAATAATAATAATCCAATTTTAGGTTAAAAACTTGTGTTATCACTAAAAGTGGTTTCTCCAAGATTTGGATCAATTATATTAAATTTAGTTTCTATAAATAGTGAATGTGAATTTTATAAAATTAAAATAATTTTTTAAATCATCACATTAAAATTATCTTAGGTTATAATTTTTATAATTTTTTAAAAATATATGTTTTTTAGTGAATGGGAAACAATAATGATTTTTATTAACGATTTCAAAAATATTATATATTTTTAAATAGTTTTAATATGAAAATTATATTTATTATATATATATATATTAATATTTCTTTCATTTTAATCAAATTTATATTTATGTTTTTTTATAAAAACCTTTTAAACATTTGATCATTTTCTCATTAAATCCCCATATTCTCATCGTGTCTGTGAGATTAATTTAAAATAAAAAACTACCACTTCTCTGAATAGAATTTCAAATATTGGATTAAATATTTGGATTATTTATAATTTATATTATCTTAAAATTAAAAATTTATTTATCTCTGATGTGATTATAAAAAATAGTTAAAATTAATTAATCTGACTAAGATAAAAACAAGTTTATTAAGTTGTTAAACAATAAATATAAGTTGTAAAAATGAGGTGAAACATTTTGAAGACAGTTTATATGGAAATATATTGACTTTAAACCTTTTAGGATTTATTTTGGTCAATTTTTAAGGAATTTGGGTTTGTGAAAACATAGGTACACCTAACCCTTTAAGAAATTAAAAGTGTTCCACTCAACTTACTTATAATAGGCCACCCACTATTCTCTACTATTCACACGATCAAACCCATTTTTATGGTCCTATTTCTAAAAAAATATCTTCCCAAATTCTCTCCCATCATAATAACATATTTTTATATACATAAATTAGATAAATGAATGAATTTAGTGCAAATAAAAAGAACTTGTCTGAAGGAAGGTGACGTCCTTCAACGATCATTTTTATATTATTTCTTCTTCCACATCCTTCAGTCAATATTAGAACATGTTAATATTATAACCATATTATATTAAATTTTATTATATGTTTTTTTGTTATTGGAAAAATCAACATCAATTTCATCTCCAATGAAATAGGGAATAATAATGTCGCTTGTGTGTATAGTGGTTTGTTGGCATGCGAAATTGATGTGAATCATTTTTCCATCATTACATTTAATGATGTATTGAGATGATGAATATAAGGTATTTATATGATTTTTTTAAAATATCTACACTTATGGAAAAAAATATCACATCCAACTTATTACCTTACAAGGCAATGGAAAACAATTATGTCACTTGTGTGTATGGAGGACGATCGTCTCATGAATTGGAGTGATATGGTTTCCATTTCTATTTTACATGAATGTTAATATTTATAGATTAAATGAATATATATGCTATATATCATAAATATATATATATATATATATCATATATATATGTTATATTTTAAATCATAAGGATTCTATAAGGGTGATGTATTATTTAACCTTTTTATTTTCCTTTAGTTGAAAAAATGGAAACAACATTCAAGCGTACATACCAGCTACCATATCCATGCATGATGTATTTCATTTTATAATTTATATCTTTATTATCAAAATAATTATATATATAATAGATATATATTATATTTAAAACACGATTTAAATTTTTTATATGATTTAACTATATACTATGTTCAATATGCATAATATTCATGATAAAACATGCATGAGAAAACCATGTTGCTAACACTCAAAATAATAGTAACAATAAAATATTATTAATTAATGGGTGATAAGAAGTTATAAAAGGATCATATATAATATTAAAATAATATTTATGATTCTTTTTTATATTTAAAATAAACATATATTTATTATACAATAGGGTCGAATGTGTATAAAGGAATTCGATACATAAACTAAGGAATTTGCATGTCACTTTTTACATCTTTAAGAAACATGTCGTATTTGATAGTTACTCCATTTATGTGGTGTATTTACTCCCCATTAATATATTTTGTGATGACTATCATATAAATTTTTATGATTTACATATCCATCTGATGATCCATTTTTTCTGGGGATTATGGTTCCAAATTTACCAAAGAGGTAAAGGATTTAGGTCACAATTTGTCTTCACGTAGATATATATTACGTTATGAACCTAACATTATCAATGAGGTGATATAATTACCCGATGAAATTTTATATCATGAATATATTTATTTTAATGATATTATAAGTTTTATTTAATTTTTTTCTTTCATGGGAGATTACGATTCCATGTTAGAAAATTGGTAAGAGTTTTAATATACAGTCTAATAGTTTATCAAGATTGTTAAATATTATACACATAATGAGGAAGGGTTTTGATATATATATATAAAACTCATTATTTTTCTTAGCTTATAATTTTTATATGAAAACACTTGATTTCCCATCATTTCCTGATCTTTATGTTCTCATTATAACGAAGGAATGTTTTTATAGAAAATCTTACTTTATTTCTATCTTTTCTCGTAAATCCGTTTTCATCCAAAACCATGGTTTACAAAAAATATGTTTTAATAGAAATTTCATATATTCTCCTATTATTTTTAAAATAATTTTTACCCATATATTAAATTGTTTTTTAAAATTAATATTTATACCTATTTCAAAACAATTCTGGTTTGTTTTTTCACAAAATTCTGAACATAATATTTGTATTTAACATGACCAAAATGAAAAATATTTCAGTTATTAGGACCACTCAATGATATCAAACGTACCATATTAATTTTCAAAGATATTTTAAACAAGTTTTTATATTAAAAAAATGTTAAATGATATTTACAGATTATTTTCAAAGAATATTAATTTGAATGGGTTTTTAACAGTTTTTACATGATCTTCAAAGCATTATTATAATGAAAATGGTATTTAAATTGTTTTGTGTTTTAAAAAGTATTTTCATAGAAGAAAGGAAATTTTACTTAAAAAATGTTCCATGTTATATTTAAAAATAATATTCTATTTAATATTACATACTTCTATATTACTTATATTTTAGTGGGGATAATATTGAATGATACCATCATTTTTATTTCTCTAATTTGTTAGATTTTATGTTGATGAAATGTCTATGAAACCCATTTAATTTCATGGGTTATGATATAATGAATTCTTTATCACCTTATGGAAAACATTTATGAACATTTCATTATTTTATTGTGGTTATGTTATAACGAATTGTGGTGGTTATTTTATAATAATGGAAGGTGGATAAATTTTAATTAAAGATTTGTGGAACCTTTATCGCACTCCAATGAATTGTGTAGATATTGATAACTCATGATTTGATTATGTTATCTGTTAACATAATTTAATGTTCAAAATGTTATGCATGGACCATATTACAGTTCCATAAGGTTATGCATGGACATGATATCAAGTTCACAATAATTTTTTTGGACATTTTATTATGTCAATAATGTTATTCATAAACCTGATTTCATGTCAATAATTTCATGACTGGAATTTCTTTTAAATCCATAATGTTATTTTTGGATCTTATTACATGTCCATAATGTTAATGATTCACCTAATGTCATGATTGAATTTTTTTTCATGGATCATCTTTCAGGTCCATAGGTTTATGTAAGGTCCTGATTTCATGTCCTTAATTAAATGAGTGAACTTATTTCTATAAAATAAAGGTCACAATGTTATAAGCTTATGTTTTAAAAAAAAGTCCATGTATCATGACTATTTTATTCTATCATGGATTATGTTCATTGATTACATTATGATTCATTTCTTATGAATTAGAAATATTTATGTCATAACTCATTTTTATAATCATTGATACATAAGGTATTATTTTCATATGTTATTATAATGATATATTTCACTTATACTCATCTTAGGATTATATTATCATTGATATATTTTGTTGTATTCTTACCATTATTTTTAATTTTACCTCACTATTTCTTATATTTCCATTCCCTAAGATTCCATGTAGTGATTGAAAATGGGTATGCATGGATAAGATGAAGGTAATCATCATGATCTAAAGGAAAATTATGTGTTCTAAATTATGTTTTTAAATGTAAATGAGATTCATGTATATAACTATTTTACCAAAAATACTAAACTATTTATTCCATTGGTATGTGAAACCTCATATCTAGTTCCAATGTAAAAATATAGCCACAGGCTTAGAGCTACTGTGGTCTAGGTCATTACATTTGGTATTATCTGATGTTTAGTAGAAATATGGGAACTAGATTTTAGTAAATATAGATTAGGTAACAAAACTATATGATGGAATTTAGGGATATGTAAAAGTATAATATAATGTCCTAAAGTTTTAAGGAAGAAATTAGTTGCTTTCTAGGAAAAACATCTATATCTGGATACTATAATTAGAAATCATTATATAATAGATGTATCTTGGGATAAAAACCCAAAAAACACAATATTGATATGGACTCTATTGGGAATTAGTGCATAAAAATGGGACTTACTATGTAGCTGGTTTGACACTCCTGGGGTGATATGCATTCGTAAATCCAGATTTTATTTAAAAACCATCATGATGTATTTGAAAAGGTGATGATCATAGTAGACATTTGTTAAACATAAGTTTTCATAGATTGAAATTATGGTTTAATTATTTAGATATCCATAAAATGATTCTCATTATTTTAATGTTTCCTATTATTATTATTTTTTCTCAGACTCTGTATTTTAATTTGAGGAAATGATGTGAAACAGAAGGAACCAGGTTAATGATGAACATGATGGGATTTTTTTATGAGAATCTAATTTGGATGTTGGTTACTATAAATTAGATAGTGTTTTTCCTTATTAATCATACAAAAAATTATTAAAATATTTTACTATAACCAATTCTTGGATGCACAAAAGAAGATAAGTACATTTTTATCTGATAATTTAAGAAGTGAAGACTAAGGAGGAAAGGAGATTAAGTTTCCTAAATGTTGATAATGTGGGAAGAAGAACTCAAGGTAAAGTCTCAAATAAATATGAATATGATTCATCTGTGGAGAATAAGGGAACCGGGTAATTAATTTCTAAGGAAAATTAAATGAACAGTTGAAAAATGGATGATGATAATGGATTCCCAATGGTATCAAAAAATATTGAATGTTTTATATGCCAAATGTATGGGTATTATGAAAATAAATATCCTTAGGGAAAATCAAAAAAAGTGAATCTTCGAGGTTCTATGAGTAATGATTTGTATATTTATTATAAATATACTACAAATGAAATATGAATGTAATAAAGTATTAAGGAATATGATGACAACATATATTTTTTTTTCTTTAAGAATGATGTGGAATGAATGAGTGTTTATGGACTGGAATTCATGAAATATGAAATATATAAGGATTTATAAATATATTTTTTTGTTATGGATTTTCCAGAATACATTGAATCATTCGGAGAAAGTAGAAAATTGATTTAAAGGAAATTTGATATTTTTTAAAAACAAATTATCAATGGAAATATATCCCTTAGCCTAGTTATGGACATTGAGATAATACAGTTTTCATAAATATATGATTGATATGGATTGAGTAAATCAGATAGTTATAATTTTCTTCAACCTGATTAATATTTTATTGGAAAAGTGGTTTATTCAATCGTTAAATGTGTTTAAAGTGTTTTTAGATTAGTGGAATATCTCCAAAAATATGAGTTTTATTTATGGAATCTGGAAGCATGTATTTTTATAACATGGTTCCATGATAATTTTTTTATTACCATGTTTCAATATAAAAAAATAAATAGTTTTGAACCTATACGTATCTGACATTAAGTGATACTTCATGTTTTTTTATGAGAATAACTAAAAGATAATTTTTAAAATTCAGAAAACGCCTTTAGAATTTTTCTCATTTAATTATTTTTAAAGAGACTTATGGTTACCAATTTATGTAATGGATTATGTTTAGCTATTGGTATTTCTATGAAGTATTTTAGATATTAACTTATTATTTACCCATATTAAATAACATTTTATAAGCATTTTGGTTTTTGTTAATATCTAGAGAAAGTATGAGTTCCTTTTCATTCTTTCCCAGACCATATAATCCATAATTTATTTTCTTCCAACATGAAAAATTCATCTTGAATACTATTATTATTGAGAAATAGATATTTCTATTGTGAATTTTTTTATAGGAAGAAATTATAAATTTTATGTAACTATATTTTCTTATGTACTTTATTTAGAATGGTAATAAATCATTTATCTTTAGGAATAAGATCTTGTGATAAATAAGGTTATACATTTTCCAATATTTCTATCTTATTTAAGGATTCTTAACCCATCATAAATTTATGGATCTATGGTGGTTAACTTTATCTTGACCATTTTATCTATCACTCTATATTAATCCTTGGGAGTCAGTTATTTCCTTCCAAATACATCTTTCAACTTCCCACAAATGTTCTCCCAATGTGGAATCCTAGTTATGTACCAATTCAATTAAATTTATCACTATTATTTAATTATATTAATTTATATATTATATTATATTGAATTATTTTTTTGACATTCATCAAATAGGTTTGAAAGAAATAAGATAAGAACAAATCCAATTTTAGGCTTAAAACATAAATTTTCCCTAACAAGTGGTTTTATCATTCTTTGGAACACTTAATCTAAAATTATTATTTTTTAAATTATAGAAAATTAATTTAAGAAAATAAAAATAATTTTTTAATAATCACATCATAATTTTCATAGTATAAAATTTTGATAATTTTATGAAAATATATTTTTTAGTAAATAGTGAAAAGTACTGGTTTTTAAAGAATTATCATTTATATTAAGGATTAAAAATAAATAAATAAAAACTATATTAATATTTTTTAGAATTAAAATTATTTAAATTAAACATCTAGTAATATAATATAGGTTATTTTAATAAAATTAATATTTAATTCTGTTATAAAAAGCATTAAATCCTCTGACTATTTTCTCTTTAATAACCCACAATATTATCATGTTTGCATTATTAAATTTAATTTAAAATTCACCAATTTGGTGAATTTAATTTTTAAAAATGTATTTAATATTTGGAATCAAAATAATTTACATTCTATAATATGAAACATTTAATTTTTTACCATATTTATTAGTGAAAACGGTTTTAATTCATTATTTCGGTTATGGAAAAAAATTAGTTTATTTTGTGGATAAACATAGAATATAAGGTGTAGTAGTGACCAAAATATTGTCCAACACCCTTTTTCGGGACATATTTTATCATTATTCAACTAGTATTTATTTTTTCCATTATTGGATCCTTCTTAATGTGAATTGTAGCTGCACATAACTCTTTTCAATGAAAATTACATGTGTGTGACATGCTAAACATATAAAAGGCCATCCCCTCTCTTATATTATTAACAATATCAAAATAAATTGGTTAATAAATTACCTATAAATATTACTTATGAAAAAAATTACCCTCATAATAGATGATATTTTTGATATAAATCCTCCCCGATAAGGATTTTGGTCTATTCCAAAGGAAGTTGTTTGAATGAAGGTAACGTTTTCAATGAGCATTTCTAATATATTTCTTTCTCCACCTACTTAAATTATTATTATTTCATTCTAATATAATATACTAAGTATCTTAAAAATACTTATATGTTGTTATTTTAAGGGAATAACATATATCCATGACACCTTTTCTCAAATGGGGAACTATAACGTCACTCGTGTGTATGGATGACTACCGCCTCACGGAACAGATGTGTCTCATTTTTAAATCAACACCTTTAACATTTTATTATGATGATGGATATAATATATTTATGAAATAAGTTTCATATATAAAAACTTTTTAAATATATAATTTCACTTCTAACTTCTTACTTTCTAACCCGACATAAATCAATAACATCACTCATGCGTACAACGGACTACGACCACATGATCTGATGTGATGTGTTTTTAATTTATGTATTACTTGGATGGTAAGAATTATAGATGAAATGAATATATATGATATATATATGATATATATCACATCATAATTTTTATGTAATGGTAATTTTTTATTTATTTATCTTTCGTTCATTCCATTGAAAATAAAGAAATAACATTATTGCATAAATATAACCTACCATATCCATGAACTGTGAATTACATTTTTTTATCTATAGATTTTTAAGACTATAATTATGTATATAATTGATATTTATTATTTTTAAAACTGGATTTATGTTATTGAGATTGTTGATCTATTTTCTATTTTCAAGAATAAGAACATTCATGAAAAAGATAGCATGATAAAACTAGGTAGGTAACACCCAAAACAGTAGTAAACGGATTAAATTATTAATGAACGAGTGATTATAATTTATTAAAAGGTCATATATGATATATAAGTATGTTTATGATTCTTTTTTATATCTATAATAGTCTCATATTTATTATATAGGTTGTTTGAGCATGTATAATCGAAGTCAGGAATTAATGTAAGGGATTTCTATATCACTTTTGAAATCTATGAGATGCATTTCAAATTCACCACTTTCCTCATTTATGTGGTTCATATATTACCCATGAATATATTATATGATTACAATTCTTTAAATTATGGTTATTTACATTTATATTGGTGTATATGTTTTTTGTGGGGTTTAAGGATCAAAATTTACCAAAGTAGTAAGCGATTATTCTATCAATTTGTCTTCTTAGAGAAATATTTCATGTTATGAAACTATATTCTTTTATTGGGTGTTTATATTACCCCTAAGATATCTTATATAATTAACATAATTTTTTTAATGATCCTATATGTTCCATTTATTTTTATTATTTAATGGTGATTATGATTCTATGTTACCATTGTGGTAAGTGTTTTAAGATACAATCTCATCATTTTTTGGGATTGTTAAAGATTATGCTTCCAATTGTGAAATAATATGATCTATCTATCATTAATATGATTAAATTTATTACCATGTGGATACATCCTGAGATTAAATTATTTCCCTTCCTTTTTCAATCTTTCTATACTCATCATACCAAAGGAATGTTTTTAATGAGAATATTACTTTATTTCTCTCTTTAGATGAAAAACCATTGTATTCTAAAATGGTGTTTTATTGATTTTTATTGAAAAAACAAATTTATTCTATTTTAATAGTATATATATAGACATCTATATACATATTTTAGAAAGTGTTTTAAAATAAATCTTTATTTGTCTTTCAAACCATTTTTTTTACCCAAAATATTGAAAAATATTTTTTTTAACACGCATAACATAAGAAATTTTTATCATTTCATGAATGCTAAGTGATTTAAAACATTATTTAAATGTTTTAAATGATATTTTTAAGAAATTTGTTCTTAAAAAATTTAAATGATATTTAATGATTGTTTTTAAAGAAAAATATTTTGAAAGGATTTAATGTCTTAAAAGTGTTTTAAATGACCTTCCATTATTTATTTCAATGAAATTTATTTTAAAAACGTTTTATGATATAAAATGTATTTTTGTAATGATAAGGGTATTTTACTTTAAAAAATGTTATAATTCAAAATTATTTTCAATTTTATATTAAATCCTTCAATGTTAATTATGTTTTATTAAGGATATGATCGAATGATACCATCCTTATTCATTCTCTGTATAGTTAATATTTCTGTTAATGAAATGTTTATGAGACCCATTTTATTTCATGGGTTCTAATATGATGAATGTTTTTTGATCGTGTGTTACACATATGTATGGTTTTCAATATGTGACTATGTTTACATTATAACCAAGGGTGGTGGTTAAGTTATAATAAAGGATGTTGGATACATTAAAACCAATATTGAGTGGGGCCTATGTATCCCTCTGAAAAATTTATTAAAAATGGAAAACTTATTAATTGATTATATTATTTTTGAACATGATTTAATGTTAACAATGATATGCATGGACCTTCTTACATATCCATATGGTTATTAATGAACCTGATTTCATGTTCCCAATGTAATGTGTAGACCTTCTTTCATGTCAATAATGTTTTGTGTGTACATTATTTCTTATCCATAATGTTATTTGCGTACCAGGTATCTTTTCTATAAGGGTTTTTATAGTCCTTGTTACATATACAAATGGTTATAAGTAAACATGATATCATGTTCACAATGTTATTCATAGACCTCCATTCATGTCTGTGAGTTTTTTGAAGAGAATGATTTCATGTCCATAATATAATAAGTAAACCAGTTTTCTTATTTTCACGTTTTCAATGTTATAAACCTATGTTTTTCTAAAATTCCATGTTCCATTTATATGTAATTATCTTATGGATTATTCTTATTGATACATTTATTATTCATGTATTATAAATTTCAAATAATTATTTCATGACTCAATATTATGATCATTGATATTATGGGTGTGATTTTAAAATGTTATGCTCAAGTTTTGATACACATATACTCATGTTATGATTATATGATCATTGATAGTATTCTTTGTACACTTGCCCATACTGATCATATGATATCACTTTTTTTTATGTTTTATTTCCCTAGGATCCCATGAAGTGACTTATTATTGATATGTGTAGATAAGATGTATTGAATAATGGTATTCTAAAGGAAAAATTTATGGTGTACTTTATGTTTTAAAATGTAAAATATATTTGTGTATGTATCCAATTTTCCAAGACTAAAAAACAATTCTATAATTATGGGTGTAATAACTTGTATATATGGACAATGTAATAATGTAACAAGATTATCCAGGCTACTAGGTTATGTTTCATTACATTTGGTATTATAGTAAGTTTAGTGTTAACCTTATGAACTAGATGTAGGAAAATATAGATTAGGGAACATAACCAGATTTATGACAGTTAATGATAAGTTTAATTATAGGATAACTATAACATCCCAATTAAGTAATGAATAATATATATTCTTATCTATGCCTATTTATGAATTAGATAGTGTTTTAGAGGCTTAAAATGAGAATAAATCCAATCTTAAGCATTGAATACACTAATATTTTTAAAAGATTGTTTTACTTCCTTTTGATGGAAAACCATTTTTAAATAAATTTTTTGACAATTTTATAAGATATTTTTCAAAATAAACTTATTATTTATGATTGGGACATTTAAATTTACATTGGATATTTTTTTGGTATTTTTCTGACAATGTTCATTTTTTTAATGAATAGTGAAAAATACTGCATTTTACATCAAAACTGATTTTTATCTAATTTAATTATATGTTTAGATTATCTTTTCAATTGGTTTTAAAGTTTAAATAGAATATATTTTTACCATGTAATCCAATGGTGGTAATTGGGATTAATTTCACTTTGGAATTGGGCATAAACAAGTGCCAAACTTTTCATAGATATTGTTTCAAAAAAACCCGCTATTTGTTTTGACAACGGAAATTATTTTTAAATTAATTATTGCAATTTATATGTTTGGAATTTGGTAAAATGGATTCCATATTTGTAATCATAAGGTCCAAATTATGTAATTAAGACTCTTTTGTTTTTGGACATTATGAATAGTAACGACGGTAATTATCTTTAATTATCTTGATTAATGAGTAATCGGGTAGTTAAGGAAAATAAAATAATACCATAATAATAAAAAATGACACCAACATGTGTACTAATGATATTCGTTGTCTCATGGACTACCATGGGATGCCTTTTTCCAAACTTTATGACCCCATGGAATCACTTTTGAGTGAAAGTGACTTTTTATCTTTTTATTTTTAAAGAAAGTTAAATATAACAAAGAATGTATCACCTCAGTAAAATTTTTTTAATTTTGTATAAATAAATGATCTGTTGGACTATAAATATTCATTATAAATATAAAAATATTTCCTACATCATGATATTTTTTTTATAATTTTTAGACATTAAATAAATTAAATTATTTATGACATCATGATGATGCAACGATTACCTCATTAATAAACGATTTAAATAAAATGAAAAGATAATGTAAAATATAAGACTTACACATGTCAAATACCTATTGTATGAGTGTATTTCTAACCCTGATCACCTTATCCTTTAAATACATCAATTTTGGACCTTTAAAATCTGAAACGCATTTGCAAATAAAGTAACCTTTTATAACTTTCCAAGACTGCCCCTACTCTCCTCTTATAAAATGCTCCCACTTCTACCACCTTACCCACACTCCTCAAGCCTTTTTATCGGCCAAACCCTGCCAATTTTGTCTCTCAAAATCCCTCTCTTACTCCTAGAAGCCTCACTTTGGGCAGAAGTCTTTCCAAGGAAGGCTTTGAGCTCAAATCAAAAAGAGTTACCCGTTTTAAAGGTAGTGTTTTCTCTTGTGTTCTTATGTTTTATTTTGCTTCTCCAACCCCCTAAACTCTTTTTATTACTTTATTTTGTAACAAAACCATTATCTTAAATATACTAGGATGTTGTTATGTGAATTATTAGAGCTACACTTACACACACCTACATCTAATGGTTAAATAACATACTGTTTCTGTGGATGGTGAATTTCTGCCTCACGAAACGATGATTGTTCAACACTCATATAACACCTTCAAAGGTTTCCATTAAGATGTCAATATATTTATATATTATATATAATATGTTTATGTTTTACTTAAGCTTCTGTATTTTTCATTTATGGCATACCTTTATGGTTTCCATTATGGGTAAACGCGATATCTTCATTTTAGGAAGTGCGGACTACCACCCCCTCAAAGTGATTTGATTCGTTAATAACATATGTGGTACGTATAAATGATAGATTGAATGATATTATATATGATAAAATACTGGAATTATAATACTATTATGTGTCATTATGTTTTAATTCCATTAAATATGAAATAGAAATGGAAGTAGCGTTCATGCGTACGTACGACTTATCGTCTCCATGAACGGTGCATTTCATTTCTTACCTCTAAATGTTATGTAATATTATAAATGCATGTATATACTGGATATATATGATATATATGATATATACATCATTATTATAACTCTGGATATAATGTATACATGAAAAACTTGTAATTATAAAGAGTTTATTTTTGACTCAAGTACCAATGATCGACAAAACAACCATTATTAACTTAAATAATTACATAGTGTTCATAACATGGTAATAAGTGATATAAAAGGAATAATGAACTTGAAAAATGTTCTTAAGAAAGTATAAATTAGCTCAAGTTTATTATTCAGGACATTAAAGAACGATCGAGTCAAGTCGGACCCAAGGTATGGGACTTCGTCTCAATCTCCTTTCATTGAGGCATATTATGTTTTATACACAACTTTATTTTATACGGTGTATAAACTCCTTTACTTTTATGTTTATCCAACATGAATCTTTTTATACGAAGGGTTTTACTAAATTACAAAAGGGAATGTTTTTGTCATACGTATGCGGCGACAATGACTTCTCTGCCGCCGTGACCATTATTTGAGTTTCGGCTTCCTCTACAAGGCATAACTTTTTTTTAAATGAAAAATAAATACCTTGTTTTACTTTTATTTTATTTTGGTATTTAAAATGGTTTTTATAATGTTTTTATATCAATGTTTTGTATTGATATCTTGTGATTGAAAAGTGGAAATGTTATGTTTCCTTTATGCATGTTTTATGTGATACGATTATGTTATGGTTCTTGGGAATTATTATGAAGATGGGTGGTTCCGTGATAAACTAAGGGCGGGTGAGCCCAATATAGCTCTCCAATGCATTGGGTAACACGAATGGGTTAAACGTTGAGGTTTCTCCGAAGATATTTAGGGAATATACTGTGATGGGTATTCCAAACGTAACCAAGAGGGTTACTCCCTACGTAAGAATATTATGAATGCCTCAAGTTACCTTTATGCCTTATGATTTCTATATTTTATTCATGATTTGATAAGGTATGTTAAAGTTATTATGTTTTATGAGTAAAGTATGATTTCATTGATTCTTATGTATACATGTACTCATGTTTCCTTTCCAAATTTTTATATCCCTTACTGAGCTTTTTATGCTCATCCCAAGTTTTTGAAATGTTTTTCACAGGTCAAAGGAAAGGTACATGATGTGATGATAGTGTCAATGAAGTGTTAAGAAAGAATCCATGTTTTATTTTAAATAGGTTTCCGTTGATGGGAAAAATGAATACTGTCTTTTATGTAACCACTTTGTTTAAATGTGGAATGTAATGCATGTTTTATGATCTAATTCTCTAAAACTCTAAACCTGAAAAGATCCTCAATGTGTAATCTTGTAATAACTCAAGATTAAGTATGGTTTAAGGCTGGGGCCTTATAAAAGCATATGAATGTTTTGGCATGTAATAGATTATGTGGTCTTCATAGAAACAAATTCCATTAGATATAATACAAATGGAAAAGGTTCTAGAAGAGATGTACCTTTGTATAACATCCTTGAAACCCTATATTTAGCTATACTCAATTGAAAACTGGAGAATGACAATGGGCCTTAATGCATACCAAGTTTAAATATCCATGGGAATATTCTTTGGTTAATCAACATTTTCTTTATATTCCATGATTATGAATTTTAATATATGAAAAAATGGATATCATGGGTCAAACCTGTGGTTCCATATATTGAAATGGTGGTTTTATGATTTATAAAACCAATAAATGATTCTCAATATTCCATGGTTTCTCATTATGAATATTGTTTCCAACATTGTGATTTTGTGTTATATACAGTCATAAGATCCCTAAGTAAATGGGTAAATGTTGAACATGATGGTAAATGAGTTGGTGGTCATCCAGAATTGATGCTTAATATAGTAAAGGATGTATTTATCATACCAAATCATTCATCACCGAACATGATTAGAAAATTATACCTTAAATAACTCTTTAAATCACCAAATAAGGGAATGGTATATTTTAATGAGAGATTGGATATTGAATACTAAGGAAGAAATGGGATTTAGTCTCACAAATGTTATGACTATGGGATGAATCACACATGGGAATTCCTCAACGGAATGAGAAGACATCTCATTTGTGGAGAATAAGGGAACAATGTATGTAATTTATGAGGAAAAAAGAAAAGATCCTTTAAGATAGTGGACATGGATAATGGTTTCTGTAAGGTATAATCTACTGTTAAATGTTTTAAATTTTGAATATATTAGAATTATGAAAATCAATTCTCTCATGTAAAATATCAAAAATAGGATATGTAATGTTTTATGAGTAATGGTTTGGATATTTATTATGAAGAGACTACAAATGTAATATGAAAGGAATTATGTATGAAGTAATATGATGGAAAATATTAGTTAATGTTTTATGTTGGATGTGCAATGATAGAGTGTTTATGTATTGGAATAGACAAATTATGAAATATATAAGTATTTTTCAGTATATATTTTTCATTAAGGATTCAGAAGAATAATTTAAATAGTGTTGTGGACTTAGAAAATTGATTTTATGGTAAGGTTATATTCCTGGAAAACATCTTATTAAGGGAGTGGTTTCATTAATATATTCCTATTATTTAGATAATTATTAAGGGAAATGTTTCAGTATATGTTTTTTTCAATTTTTTCATGTTATTAAGTGAATGGTTTCATTTAATGGTGTTGTGGACATAGAATAATTGTTTTTTATGTGATCATTGATAGAGTTTAAAATGTTTTATATTTATGTAATATCTAAAATAATTAGGGTTTTATTTATGAAATCCAGAATTTTTTATATTTTCAATGTGGTTTTATGGTAATTCCTGTTATTAACATTATTAAAGGGAAAATATGATAATGGAATTCACATATTGGTATATAACATTAAGATCTACTTGAAGTTGATTGGGGGATTAATGAAAAAATTATTTTTAAAATTTAGTAACCTTCTTTCAAACGTTTTGTATTTCAATCATTTCATGGAGACATATGGTTAACAATTTATGAAATGTATTATGTTGATATTTTTGGTATTATTTTTATGCATATAGATATTAAATTATGATTTAATTATATTAGATAACTTGTGATAAAATTAATGTTTTTGGTTTTTATATATATGTAGTATTAATGATATAATATTCTCTCACAATTCTTATCACCCATTAATGGTTATATTTTTTCTTCATGCGTGAAAATTTCACATTGAATACTCATTAATTGGAGAAAAATGTGTTACTATTATGAATGATGATTAATAGATGAAATCAAACATCTCATTTAATTATATTTCCCTATGATCTTTATTTATATGTTGAAAAAATCATTCAATGTTATGAAAAGGATCTTCAGATAATAAGTGTTATACATTTCAATTCATTTTTAATAAAATGAATGTATCTTAACCCATCATGGATTTATGTTCTTCTGTTGTTAATGTTTTCTTGACCATGTTATCTATCACTCTCTATTAGTCATTGGGGATTAGTTCTCCCTTAAAAATCAATAATTCAACTTGTTTTCAATTTGTTCTCTATTTGGAAACTGAATTATGTGTTACTTGATGAAACCATTATGTTCCAGAATTTCCCTTTATAAAAGGAAGTTTTATTATTCTATTGTACTATTTTGGTTTCTTTGATGCATTTTTCAAATCTAAATAATTTAATGACATAAATGAAATTCTAGGGTAAAATTCATTTTTCGGTAGGTAGAATGTTACATTATGAGTTTTTAGGAAATATTTTTTTTCCAGATAAATTGAATTAGTTTTTAGGGTTTTCATTACACGCAACATTGGGATTAGATTGTTCTATATGAGATAACAACAATATATTTTATTACATGAAAAATGTTTTTTGATAGCATGTGTATTATGCAAGACTTGTTTTTACTAGATAACAATATATTTTAAATATTTTTATATATTATTAATATTATTATTTTATATTATAGTTCTAACCTAGATATAGAAATGGTGGGTATGATTAGGATGATCTAAATTATGAAAATTTATGGTTTAAAAATTTATAAAATGAATTCATTGTTTCTAAATTAAAAATAAATAAATGTAATAACCAATTCAGTATAAAGTAAATATATTTGTGAAAAACTATTTTTATATTCACAATGGCATGTTTTCATAGTAAATTAATTTTATCAATAATATTGAGTGATATTAATTAAATATTATAATATATATTTTATATTCAATCACAGTTTTTGACATTATTCCAATAGGTTTACAAGGATATGATTAGACCAAATCCAATATTATGCTTAAAAACTATATTTTCCTTAAAAAACTGTTTTTCATGCATTTAAACAGTTATTTTAAAACTAATTTTCCCTATTTTAGAAAAAAATGAAAAAAATGAATTAAGTGAAAAAAATTATCCTAGGATGAATATTTTGGTATTTTTTAAAAATATAAGTTTTCATTGAATAGAAAGAAATACTGGTTTTTATTAAGAAATGTAATTTCATTTAAGGATTTTAAAAACCAAAAAATTGTTTTAATATGGAATTAAATGTAAAATTAGTTCAATTAAACAAAACCAAATATAATTTAGGTCATTGGAATCAAATCACATATGAAAGATTTATTTAAAATTATATTTTGTATATAATATGAATTTAATTTGAAAAAGTAGATTCCATGTTTTGGATTATATTAATTTATATTATCTTAAAATTCCAACATAAATTTTTAACAAAGTGAATATCAAGACCAATTAAAATTAATTACCATGATTATTGTTAAAACTATTTTATTATGTTGTTAAACATAGAATATATGTTATAAAAATGGCCCAAAATTTGTAAAAAAACATTTGGTATCCATATTGTTACCTTGTACCTACTAGTTTCAAGTTTGTTCCATTATTTTATATTTTTTTAGGTGAAAAAATTGGTAAATCTAACTCTTTCATAAAAAATTACTAGTTATCACTCACCCCATTTATAAAATGTCAGCCCATCTCCACTCCTCATTACACCTTAAAACCCTTTTAGTTTATCCAGTACCTACCCAATTATCTTACCAAACCCCTCCCCTAATACTAGAATATTTTTTATACTCAAATAAAACCCTCGAAGGATTTTAGGGAATACCAAAAGACATTTTCTGAAGGAAGGACACGTTTTTCAATAAGAATTTTTATTTTATTTATTCCCTGAACACCTTCTATTATTATTGTATCCTTATAATATAATAACTATATTCTCTTACATATAATTAATTTTTTATGTTAATTTGATTACCTAGGTAAATCTCTTTTTCCCTGAAATGGAAAACAACAACTTTGCATATCTGTATGGCATACTGCCTCCTCGTGAAATTAATGTGACTCATTTTTCAATAAAAAACATTCAAATTTGGGTATGAATATGGATATAATATATATATATATATATATTATATTTTTAACATAAAAATTTCGATGGAAATATAACATCACATCTAAATTATTTACTATCAACCCAATGAAAAATAATTATGTTGCATGTACGTATGATGGATTACAGCCTCGCAAACCAATGTGTTTTGTTTTTCATTTTTGAAGTTCATGGATGGTAAAAAGTAAAGATGAAATGAATAGTAATGATACATAAAATGAAAATAATATATATATATATATATATAAATATTCATAGATATTAAATCATAATTATTCTTTAAGGTTGATTTATTATCTAACAGTATTACGTTCCTTCTGTTGAAAAAAACAGAAACAATGTTATTGTGTACGTACATCCTACTATCTCCATGAATAATGGATTTAATTTTATTATCTATAATATATTTTATTAATAAAATCTTTTATATAATGGGTATATATAATATTTATAACATTAATTACATTATTTAGATGATTTAACTATTTCTTATGTTTAGGATTCAATAATTTCATAAAATAACACACTTGAGAAAACCTAGCGGGTAACACACAAAATAATAGTAATAATAAAATATTCTTAGTGAATAGGTGATAATAAGTAATAGAATGGTCATATATGATATTATAAGTATTCTTACTATTATTTAATAGAATAAAATAAACATAAATTGATTTTATATTAGGTTCTAATGTTTATAAAGGATGAATACACTTTAGGAAAGGGATATCCATCTCACATTTTCCATATATGAGATAAATGTTATATTCACCACCTAATCATTTTCTATGGTATATATACCTCCCATGAAAATCATTTATGATAAATATCCAATAAATTTTGGTTATTTTCAAATCCATTTTAGGATCATATTTTCATGTTAATTATGGTTTAAAAATTTCAAAATCAGTAAATGATTTTCATCTAAATATGCCTTCTTTGAGATATATGTTATGTTATGAACCAATCATATTTTTTGAGGTGTATATACTACATAGTTTACATTTTATATTATGAATGTAATTATTCTAATGATATTATATTTTCAATTTAATGTCATTATTTCATGGGTATTATGATTCAGTGTTACCAATGTGGTATGAGTTTTATGTTACAATATAATCATTTATCAGGATTGATGATGACTATGATTTCAATGATGAAATGATACAATCTATCTATAAATAAAATCATGAATTTTATTATACATTGGTTATATCAGTAGAATACACGTTTTTCCTCTATTTTACTATCTTTATGTACCCAAAATTCAATAGGAATATTTTAATGAAAATATGATTTTATTTCACTCTTCATCTAGAAAAACATTTTCCATCTAAAAAAATGTTTTGAGAAAAACCGTTATTTTTTTCTATAGATATATAAATTTTTATAAAAGTATTTAAATATGTTAGTAAATTTCTTTTAAGAGGATTATTTAGGTCACTTTCAAAAAAAATTCTAGTTTTCCTTTAACATAAAATTTGAAAAGAATCTTAGTCTTTAACATCCCCAACATGAATAATACTTGCACTTCCATGACCAATCAATAATTTAATATTTCATATGACTATTTTCAATGCTATTTAAAAAAATATGTTTAAAAATATTTATCTATTTATATTTAATTATTATTTTAAATTAAAAGTACTTTGATAGGGTTTTATTTTTTTAGTGTTTTTTATAAGTCATTCAATTAATGATTTAGAAGAATGAGATTTTGAAAATATTTATGTTTTAAATAGTTTTATCATAGTGGAAAAGATATTATACTAAATAAATTTTCCTCATGATATTTCAAAAAAAAAATTAATATGACATCTTTTAATGTTTCATATGTTTTACATGGTATTATATTGAATGAATCCATGATTATTATTTCTCTTGATAGTTAATGTTTATGTTTATGAAATTTTTATTAAACACATTTCATTTCATGGATGATAATATGATGAATGTTTTATTAACTTGTGTCACACTTCAGTATGAATTTTATTATATTATTCTTGTCTTGCTATAACCAAGGAAGGTGGTTATGTTGTATCTATAGAAGGTGGTTGCGTTATAACCAATTGTGGGTGGGACATATATATCACTCGAATGAGTTAAGAAAGGATGGATAACTCATGAGTTGATTATGTTATGCATGAACCTAATTTTAGGATGACAATTTTATCTATGGACCTACATAAATGTCTATAAGGTATTGTGTAATCCTGATTTTATGTTCACAATGATATTCTTGGACCTTATTTCATGTCCACAATGTTATGTGTGAACAAACTTTAATATTCATAATTAGTGGAATAGAACATATTTCATGTGTATAATGTTATCCTAGGACGTTCATAAATGTCCAAAATGTTATGCATGAACATAATATCATGGTGGTTATATTATGAATGTGCAATGTTTCATATCCAAAGGATTATAAAAAGTCCTTAATGCATGTCCAAAATTTAATTATTGAACATATTTCTATAAATGTTGGTTTAAAATTTTAAAATATTAGGTTTTTCTACAATTCCATGTCTCGTGACTATGTTATTCCCTCATGGATTTTTCTAATTGATTTATTTATGATTAATGTCTTATGGCATTCACATCATTATGACATAACTGAAGACTACGATCAATGATATGTAGGGTGTCATTTTCATATGTTATACTCATGGTATCGTAGAGTTATAATCATTATATACTTATATAATCATTGATATATATTAATGTATTAATACCATTAATAAGAATCTAAGATCAACCTTTCATATATTTTCTTTCCCCATGATTCTATGAAGTGATTTATGATTGTTATGAATGGATATGATAAATGGAAAATTGGTGTTTAAAATGAAAATTGTATTTTCTACTTTTTGATTTCAAATTTAAATGATATTATAGTTTGAATCTACATTTTTAATAAAACTAATATATTCTATCATTGTGAATGTAAAACTTTGTATCTAGTGAAATTTTAATAATGTAACCACTGAATTTGAGCTACTTGGATCTGGTACAGTATAGGCTAGCTCTAGGCCTGTAGTGAGGTATTGATATTCCACCTCATTATTTGTATAACCTTTTTATAGTATAAATATTTATAGAAATAGTTCATTTTTTGGTGATACAAATACATTTCCTGGGATAAACTAGTTGACCTTTGGGTCCTCCATTCTTTTTTCAATCAGGATTTGAGAATCCCCATCAAAATAAATCACTCATGTATGGGGGGATTCATGGATATAGAATAACTTTTTATCTGGATGTTTGGTGTCTACTATAATCCAATATAGTGTGGGAAGTGTAATGAGGAAATTATCTTGTGTGTACCCACTAACCAACATTCTTGACACAAATTGAATGACATAATTCTATAAAAAAACATTTCATTCGGAAAAACTCCCAGTTAACATAGGATTACATGATGATAATTGAGACAATCAATATAATAGACTAGGTGGAATTTGTGATGATTCAAGTAAATACTTATATTTTCCAAACATTCATGAGTGTGTGGTTTTTCTTCCCGGTATCAGAATACTATGACTCAGTTCCTGAAATTGTTTAGTTAGGGTAGTAAAATATGTTTTTTTCTATATGCGTCATTTTTCATAGAAAGGCGAGCTTTGAGTGATCACTCTTTAGTGGCCATGAATAAGATAAGTGGATTTACATCTTCTATTGGAATAAGGAATGATATATGAAACATGCACTTCTTTAGGTTATCAAATCATTTTTGGCAATCCTCATCCCATTGGTTAAAGACTCAGTTTTTCATTAGCCTAGTGAAGGGGAGGCAATTTTCATCCTTATTAGTTACAAAATGATGAATATAAGAGAGGTTTCATTGAAGTCCTCTCAATTCATTAATATTTTAAGTAAGTGAAATTACCATGATTTTACTATTCCTTTCCTGATCAATCTCAATTACAATGTGATTTACCACAAAGAAAATGAATTTTCCTGAAGTCACTCCAAAGTTACACATTATAGGGTTGAACTTCAACCAATAATTCGTTAATCTAATGATTATTGTATTAAAATTATTGAGTTGATTATAACACAACAAATATTTAACTTGTTAATTGACAGAACATTATTATATTCAACCGAATAAGGGTTTAAAATATGATTCACGGCGCATTGGTAAGTAGAACCAATATTCTATAATCTGGAGGGAATGACCTGGTAACAAAATATCCATTGAAGTGATATGAAGTAAGTGGATACCTCATCCTCATGGTCTATACTGATCTTGTTTACATAGAATACCCATCTATAATGGAAAGCTCATGGAATCTAGTGTTGTCATCAATCAAGTGTTGTGTGATCAGTGTCAGTAATTCATCCTTAGGGAAATGTCGATTAAGGTCCTTTACGTATATGAAGATCCTAATCATCCCATTATTATTATATATGGGAATGGTGTTTGGGACCATTTAAGGTTCTACATCTATTGAAAAAATTTGGATTTGATTAATTTTTAAACATTATATTCTACCATTATAGCATGAGAGGTGTGAATTCATTAGGATATGTATAGTGAATCCTCAGTGGTCATTTGGAAGACCTAGATGTTGAGTTCTCACATCATAGTTCATCTAAGTAATCTTTATATAATTCATGGAAAAAAGACACATAGGTGTTGCTTTAGAAATGGAATATATATCTTTTACACTTAGAGAGGCATGAGAGAAAAAATACCTATAGGTCATGAGTCTTCTTATATTCTCATATTCACCTACCTAAGGTCATTGATGGTATCAAATATACCATCCTAAAATATATGAGGGTATTTTATGTGTTCATACTATTATTCTACCAACTATGTGTTTCTATAATCATATTTAGACACTATGGAACATTTTAGAGAATATCTATCCCTATTAGGATAAGGATGATCACAATAACAAGTATCAATGTCATGAACTGCCAGAGGCATTAAAGGGAGATTATAGGGATGTTAGTCTTCCCCCATGTCACTAGAGTTGGAATATTCTTAGACCCCACCAGAGAATTAATATAACCACCTAAATAAATATACACATTATTGGGATCTATTTCTACAACATGGTCAATGGATACTGAATTTTTTTGTTCAATGATGTTTATTGTAGCTAAATATACCACATCATAAAATTTGATGTGTATAATGATATTGCTAGTAATATTTGTCCACTAATAATTGGGAGATGTTCTTAAGTAATTGAGAGAGAAAAATTGTATGTATCCCTATATAATTGTCTATTTTCCCAGCCACATATAAAATATGGCATCATCGTAATCAGATTAACAACATTCAACGGGGAAATTTTCTTCATATACTATACTGATCATTATTTTGACATGGTATCTTAGAAATTGATAAAATGTTGATGGTATCATGATATGTCCATGAAGCCGAAGTCTCTTGAGAAGGAAATTGTTTGATATGGATTAATAGATAACCATGATATCAAAATTAGAAATGAGGTTTCTGAACCAGGCCTTGAGTTTAATATTTTTGATAGCTCAATTCTAAATTTTTTGTATCATTGAATTATCAAATTTATTTACAAAAAATAATCATTATATTATCCCAAATGTCAAAGGGTTATAACTGAAATAAGGATGATTTTAGAAATTTTTTCAGCTATATCCCTCTAGGGAACAACATTATAATTCATTATTGAAACATATAGGGGCCTATTGTGTCCATGGATAGGGGATTTCCAAATATTTCCCTATGAATGAGATTTTAGTATGAAATTTGGATTGATTAGTTTTCAAATGGTTGATATCAATTGTAATAAAATCTTGCTAAAACTCAAACGGTCTTTGGAGGGCCTTGATTAATGCCTCTATATGTGCATTCGAAATATGTATAGTATCTAGGATTGATATTTTTTCTAGGAATACTGGAAAGTGTCTTTGGATATCATATTTTGGTTCTAGAAGTCTATGTTTACTAGAGTGGGTATCTCTTTATGATATGGCCTTAGAGCTAAGGATCATAAGGAGGTAAGGCCTGTTTCTTGAGCAGAGGTCTAGCAAAAATATATTTCATGCATCATAGGACATAGTGGTGTGCCCCTTTTCTTGGTATGGTCAAACAATCTCACTCTTTCCAGCCGGTTGTGTAGACTAATTTGGTTGTAATGAATTCATGGGGCCCCTATTAAAACAAAAAACATTTTTTCTCTTTATGAAACATGAACCCATGGGTCCTAAATTTGTATATATATTCTATAGGGGAATTAGTATAATATTGGGTCTAGATATGACCACACCACCCCTTGTACCCTCAGGTTCTGTGAACATGACCTCTAGCTCACTGATTAGAAGTATGGATCACATATTTGGGGGAATATTATTCATTTTATAAGAGGTATTATAATTGATTTACACTAATAAGAATGATTATGACATATTTTTATAGAGAGGATTCCATTATGTGGGGTGTTTCTCATCTCCTATTTATTAATGGAAGGAAATTAGCAAGAGTTAGTGCCCATGTGGTAATAGAATATGACACATACTATTGTGTATTATTTTGATATCTAATTATTATTAATACCTTAATAAGGTATTTTAAATGATTTCTTTCTAGGTTTAAAAATAGCGACTTCTTTACAAAGTCATGTTCTGAATATGGTTTCGTATCTATGAACTCTATTTTGAGTTATACAACTATCAAAAATCTTTTTGGGCTTAATTAGATATTATTTTGAGTTTCCCTCTTATTATAGATGGGAACTAGTCATAATGGATACATAATATGATGATTTTACCATTATCACATGTTCCGAATCAACCAGACTGTACATGATGTGATAAACAATAAACTAGTTCTAGATAGTGTCATCCAAACATCTATGAAAAGGGAAGTTTTTAGGTCACTAAACAAGTATAGACTCAATGGGTTTCCTAGGATATATTACAATGAGTAGTTAATTTTCAATTCCATCAATTAATTATCCGTGTATTTATTCATTTTTTACAGAATAAGCTTTATTCATATGTTCAGAAAATCAAAGCATTCTCTAGTATCTTTTTTCTCCCTGATTAAGGTGGTTCTATTATGGGTTTTTCTTGATAGGAGTAGAAAGGTGATTTTTGGTCTTCCTAGGTAATATAATGGTCACTATTAAAATTTTCAGGGTAACCATAGTGTTCTCCACATTGCAAGAAATTTTTCACTATTTCATGGGAATGAGATTAGATTTTTCCATTGTTCACTAAATGCCATCCTCTAGTCATGGTTCCATTTCTATAGACTCCAAAAATCAACATAGTTTTTTCATCAGGATCAGAGGTGTTTTAAAATAATCTCAATGGTTATCATTATTGGGTTCTATAAATTTATCTTGGTGGAGAGGAATTCTAGGTGAGTATGTTATTAACTTCTATCTGGTGATAAAGACAGAGACTCGTTCGGGTTCATTGTTTCTTTCAATTTATAAGTTAAAAAATGATTAGTTTCCTTAATTTGGATTTGGAATTGAAAATGTAAATTAATTGAAGAATAAAGACCTCCTAGATCATGATGGGTCTTGTCAGGAGACTTCTATACAACACAACATGTAACCCCCTTATATTTTGAGATTTTTATTTGAATTAATTTAATCGTTTTTATTTTTTTCTTTTCACGCAACACTGAATATAGTTTTTTCAAAATAATTTAATTTGTATTGAATTATATGAAATAAAAATTTAATAATACACTACGTAAACCATATAGTTTATCATTATCTACATAAAATACTAACTTGGATTGTGTTACATGCAACACTAATTTTCTATGAAACATCATTTTATTATTACAATTTTTTAAACAAGATAGTTATAAAATATAAAGTAAACATAGTAGTATGAATAGTGATAAATAAATTTTAAATATTATTTATATTAGTTTTATATAGATAAATCATAATCATAATAATTCATACAATTATGTGAGTAATGTCTATATCTTTGAAAATACTATTTTCCTAAAAATAACTCCTTTATATGTACTTCTGTGAAAAATAATAAAATTAACATAAGAATATTTTAGAAGTTAAATATGATAAAATAAAATTTATTTTTTAATTAATAATATCGAAACTAGATTATGGTTAATTTTTGGGAGTTTTTTGTGAAACATCATTTTTTGATGAATAGTAAATAATTACTGCATTTCAACTCAAAACTTCTATTTCATCTCAGTTATTATTATTGTTAAAATATAGTTTAATTATGTTTTAAAGTTGAAATAGATAAATTGTACATATAATAATACAATATAGGTCATTTGAATCATTTTATATTGAATTTAGATATAAAAGTTTGATTAACTTTTCATCATTATGACATAAAAAATGCCCGGCTTCTCACCATGTATGTAGGATAAGCATTCAGCATAATTTTTCCACTTCATGGAATTGAGTTTTGAAAAATGGAAATAATTTTTTTAATAATTAGATTATTTAATGTGTAATAATATGAACATAATATCTGAACAAAAAAGATTAGTTAGAGTTATTAAAAATAATTATAGTGATTAAAGTAAATTTATTATTTACAAGGGACTAAACCATAAAATTAAGGGACCGAATAATCTAGAAACATGACCAATTTTTTTTATAGAAATATTTATTAGAAAAACCTTACAATATTGAGTTTTTATGACTTTTTTTAGTTAAAAAAATGGGCACAACAAATTGTTTTCATAAATTCCAAGTGTGTCATACCCCTCCCCTATAAAAGGCCACCACACCTACCAAGCCACAAAATTTCATACAACATATTACTAATTAACTTAAAAATAGACATAAATTCCTCATTTAATCATCCATTTTTTATAAATCTTACCAAGTAATCTCTTTCACAAAAAAAAAAGGAGATACCTAAAGAAGAGGTAACATCTTTCCTCAAGCTCCATTTATTTATTTTAGTTATTTTGTAATGAAATTATTCTAGTTAAATTCATACATAATAGTATCACTATTCTCAATATATAAATAATTTTTTATGATAAGGGTTTTAAATACACCAAAACACACTTCCATTTAATGGGTAACAAACATATCGTTCAAGTGTACGACGAACTACCGCCTCACAAAAAAAAATATCTTCATTTTTATGTTACAAACTATCATAGTTTTTAATTATGATGTAAAATATATTTATAAATTATATAAATCATATATATTATATATTCATTATCATTTAATTATTATATAACACATTCCTCCATGACTTCCACTTCATGTAAATTTGATAATTTTGTTTGGGGAAGTTTAGACTACCACCTCCCCAATGAAATATTATTAATTCACACACTATAAGGAACATATTAAGGATGGGTTGAGGAAATATATATGATATATATGAAATAATAATTCTATTTATTTATATTATATATATATTCCTTACTTTATTTCTTTCAATATTACAAATATAAATGGAAATAACATTCATACGTAGGTATGAAATACCATATCTATGAACGGTTTATCCTATTTCATATTTCTATATACTAAAATTATTATAAATTCATATATAAATTAAAGAAATTATATTTATATCATTTTTTAAATTATATAAATCATGATATAAATTTGATGAAAAAAATATATCAAATTAAGACACAAAGGAAAAATAAAGTGAATATTACCCAAAGTGAAACCTTAACTTGGAATCGTGAATAAGAAAATAATATAAAGTAATAATAATACAAAATATAGTATTAAAATAATAATATGGATCTTTAAAATATGTATTATAAAATTATAATTATTATATAGGAGGCTTTTATGAGTACGAATATAGTCAATACTTAAGGTAAGGGGACTCCTCATTTCACTTTTTATTTTTCGTGAGATACATGCCATGTTAATCACTCATTTCTTTTGTCTGGTGTATATATTTACCATGAATTTATTATATGAAAATAATAATTAAATTAATTGGTATTTACTTACACATGTTGTAATTACTATTTAAGGTGTTTTATGTTTCAAAAGCTACCAAATCTGTAAAGTAGTTTTGTCCCATTTTACTCTCTTTCAAACACATGCCTAGTTATTAACCTACGTTTTTATATGAGGGCTATATAATGATAATTATATTTTATATCATGAATATAAATATTTTTCATGACATTTTATGCTTCATATTATGTTATTATTTCAATTTTATTACTATTCAATGTTATCTAAGTGGTAATAGTTTATTAAAACAATATCATCATTTATCAAGATTGTTTATGAATGGGATTCCATTGCTGAAATCCTATGATCCATTACTCACAAACTTTCATGATGTTTCTTAAACAATTGTTATTAATGTTATATCTAAGTAATGATACCATGTTTCTACTCTCTGGTACATAGGATGATCAAGAAATTGTTTTACGAAAGTCTTTCTTTACCTCTCTATTATGTCTGAAATCTGTTTTCCATAAACTAAATGATTTATACATTGCTTCCAACAATATTAAACTATTATCCTATGATATATAAGATAGATTTTACACATGTTTTACCTTTTAAAAAAATGGTTTTTAAATTTGAATCTGTCTGTTGTTTTCTAATAGAGGCACTTTTCTAAACATTTTATGATTCAAAAGAAACATTCGTCATGTAGAGATTTACCCACAGTCATGACCATCATTAAGGTGAAGCATATATTACCTAATTTAAAAGATATTTTTAAGGAAATTTTTTTCCTAACTAAATTTGAATTCATTATTTTAAATTAGTTTTCAATGAAATATTATTTCAAAAAAATTTTATGTTTAAAATGTGAATTAATTGAATTAAAAAAAATCCTTTATAAGTTTTAAAAATTTTGATTTTGAAGAAAAGGATTTGAATGATTTTGATGTTTTTTTATTTTCATAGAAAAAGGTTTTCATTTTTTTTTCAACCTTTCCTTATTTTTTTTCAAAAGAAAACTGTTTTCAAATTGTTTTCATGCTTCATTTATACATTTTCAAGGAAAAATGATTTTAATATGATTTCAATCATATTTTTTAATTTTTCAATGAATATGGTTTTCAAAATGATTTTATGATTTCTTTCTATGTTGTCCAATTATTTTCTATGAAAATAGTTTTTAAAAGGTTTTATGTATTAAAGACACATTTTCAAAGAAAGAAGGATATTTTCATCAAGAAATGTTTTTAAAATATATTTAAAAATTATTTTCCCTATAAGATTACATTAATTGATTTTACTCAAGACATTACAGGGAATGAATAAAAGATTACATTAATTTTCATTCTTGAATTACTTAATTTTTTATTTAGTGATTCTTATGACACATGTTTCTCTTGCAAAGGTTATATAATTTTGAAACCCGCTTCATTTCATGGTTTATTAATTAATAAAGTTATTAGTAAAACTATATAATTTCTATAGGATATTATATGATAAAATGTTAATGATAACCATTTCATTTCATTGTTATGATTTCATGTTTATAAAACCTATATCATTTCATGGGTCATGATATGATGAATGTTTTTTATCTTGTGGAACATGTATTGATTTTTTCTTATGATATAGGTGAGACCTATACCTACCTATAATAAATTGGGTAACAATAAATGTTTTGTGAGCCCAATCTGATACATGGGAGGGAATCCAAAACCAAAAAAAATAAATAATTTAATCCTTAAACAAGAGGGTACACATGATGTCACCCCATGCCCCGATCAAAGGGCTACAATGGAGGGATACCAAGGCTGAAATAAGAGGGAATATTAAGCATGAAAAAAGAAATTACACATGTGGTAATCCTAAGACCAATACAAGTGGGTACATGAGAGGGCATCAAAATCGAAAAAAAGAGGGTATACATGAGGGAATTACAATCCTGAAGCAGGTACATGGTATATTATCCAAAGCCAAAAATGTAATGTTGTTATTAGTATGTATCATTGAAATATTATTTCCTATGTTTTTTTATGCCACATGTTTCATGCATTATTCATTCAAGGATCACACTCTTCTTTACCTTTTGATTCCTGACTTATGAACTACTATTATTTATGAAATGATTCATGTTTATTATATTTGGTATGCATGGTATGATCATTTTATGTTATGATCACATTCTCATACCCTTATGATCATGTTTATTCTTACATATCTCATTTTTTTACTCTTATAGAAAATTCTAGGTAACCACTTTTTATGTTTCCTTCCCCAAGTTATAAATATATATTTCATGTATGATATGTCTAAGAAGGGAAATATTCTTGGAGACCCTATTGTGTGATAATGTATCTCACTCATGTACCATTATTTATGTTTCCATGTTTCGAAAGGAACTAAAATAATAAGGTCATTAGGTGTCTTTTTTATAATTTTTCAAGTATTCCTAAGAAGTGATGTAATGTATATTTATGTTATGATAAGGTGGTTATATTTTGTATCAGGTATAAGGATTAGTTATCATTTAGAAACAAGAATGATAAGTATTTAGTGAGATAACAAGGATTATTTCTAATGATATTTATAGATATATCTATATGGATATGAGTAAGGATGATGAAAATATTTGAAAATGTCCTCTAATATTGGAAATGGATAGAGTCAGTGGTTTCTTAGAATACATCTCTATCAAGATACTATTAGAGTATGTTGTTATGGAAACTATATTCTTAGTATTATCAAATCCAACATGCTGTATCGGGCTTGACTGAAGAATTACACGGTACATTCCAATAAACCTTACTGTCCACATAGTTTGACACTACTAAGGGATATGCTTTGTGAATTCAAAAACTCTTCATGAACCATCACGGGGAGTTAAAAAAATGTTGGATATGAATAACCTTGGATAAACCTAATGTGTCATTTATTAATGTAGTATGTTTCATTATTCAAACATACTATAATTAATTTTTCAAGATTATATAGTCCTCCTATATTATAAGTGTTTCTCACCCTAGGAAATATGGTTTTATTCAACAATGGGGACTAGAAGGCAATGGTTTAACAATGAATGTTTAGATGTGGAGAGTATTTTCATGATGAAAACCTATTTCCTAGGTTGAAATATCATGAAGATAATCAAGAATGTCTATGACTATAGGTTATATTACTGAAGACAAGGAAGACCCCAAATGAAATGTGAAAGGTTCAGAATATTCTTCCACTGTTATTTTCATTAACGTCAAGAATTATGATAAATATTAAAGTTGAGGTACCTTATGAAATGATTCATATTCCATATTCTAGTAAATAGGTATTAATGAATAAGTTCATGAATCCAAATTAATAGTTTAATAATAAAGTTGGATGATTGATGTGTATATTTTTTTGAATTCAAATATAATTTTATATGAATGATGAAGTATGTAAGGATTTTTTGAAAATATTTTTCTTTAAATATTTTCTGGAATGTGTTAAATGATATAGATGACCTAGAAAAATGATTTAATGGAATTGATACATTAGGGTATGGGAACCATTAACAGATTCCTATGGATAGATAAATGAAGTTTTATATAGATAAGAAGGTGTTGATATGGATAAAGAAAGTTGGATACAATTTTTGACATTAGAATTGATAAAGGATTTGTGGAAAAAGTGTTCAATGTTATCATGGATGAAGTTTATGAATTCTTAGATTTAAGGAATATCTAGTAATATTTTGAAAAAAGAAGCACATATATTTTCTTAAAGGATTTATGGTAATTTAGGTTATTACCATATTTCATGAGAATATATTATGTGGGTATTCAAATGTTTGGAATTTCACAATAAAGTGCTAATTCTTGAAATAAGGATGATCAATGTTAAGATTATTTCATGGATTTCATTATATAATTGTTAATTTTCATCTTTCAGAAGGATTATAAGGTTAAAAATTTATATAATGTTTAATTTAAATTTTGGATAAAGTATTTATGTATTAATGTTGAAGTGAAAACCTTGGTTAAAAGGGTATTTACGGATTAACCATATTTCAAGTATGTCTATAATATATAATTTTTAAATTAAATCAATGTGATTTTAGAAAAGGTTAACCAATATTTTGGGCTACAAACCATCATGTCCAGAAAGCATATGCCTCTTGAAACCATGACCAAATGACAATAAGGGTTTCATTCCTACCACTAGCCTATGTGATTTCATTGTTAATGTGTAATTATTCTTCATAGATAAACAATTATATGAATAAATATTAACTATGAACCAGTAGTGTTACCTTTTAGGTTCAGTGATTTAGGTATTGAATATATTGATTTTAGCGATTTTTTTATAGATAAAAAGTTAGATTGTTCATTCTTTTATGGTCCTCAAGATATGTTAAATGATTATTTTAGTGATTCTGGAATTAAAGTTAATTTTAGGATATCCTTTTCATAATGTAATGGATGAATTAGAAATTGATAGAAGATCAAAAAATTAATGAAACTATGTTTATAAAAATATATCAAGTTATTATATATCCTTATATTCTTGATGAATAAATCAATTACTCAAAATTAAGAAAATGATAAAAAAATGTTGTCCCAATACCATAATTTTTTTGAATCAATTGACTTTTTAATTTTCATGGATTTCTAAATATCAGGACCCAAAATTTACATAGGTCCTTTAAATGTTTTTGATTGAAGACCTTAATCACTCCCTCCAAATATGTACTATATTCTTATAAGTCTGTATTTTCACTTTCCACTAATTTTCCCCAATGTGGAAACCTAGTTATGAGTTACAGTATGTAACAAACATCTTTCCAACATTCCATTTTTTATTGTAGTTTTAGTATTTATTTTTATGATTTAGGTTTCTAATAAAGGAACCTTCAAGTATAAAAAAAATTAAAAACCTAGATTAATTTAGTGGGAGAAATTAATTTTAAGGGTTGTATAATATATGACTCTATGATTTTGTAAATTATATTTTTTGAGTTAATTTAATTTTTTTTGATATTTTTCTTTTCATGAAAAAAATAATATAATTTTTTTTCAAAAAATAACTATGTTTGGATTGTGTTATAAATAGAACCATTTTTATCATACACTACACACAACATAAAAAATATCATGATCTACAAAAAACACTAGCTTGTCTTGAGTTACACACAACAATGGATTTCTATAAAAAATATTTTATTAATATAATTATTTAAATAGGATAGTTATTACATAGTGGATAAACATAGTAATATTATTAGTGCAAAATAATTTTTAAATAATTTTTATAATTTTTTATTTAGATCAATCATATTGTTAATAAGACATACAATTGTGTAGGAAATGTTTTTATATGTTTGAAAATACCATTTTCTAGAAAGAATAACTTTTTTATGTCTTTTTGTGAATAATACTAAAATTAATTTAAGAAATTTTAATACATATAATTTTGTTAAATATAATTAATTATAATTATTAATATCAGAATTATCTAAGGGTGAATTTTTTGGATTTTTCTGTGAAACATCATTTTTGGATGAATAGTAAACAATACTGAATTTTAATTCAAAACTAATTTTTCATCTAATATATTTATACATTGAAATTGTATTATAAGTTTGTTTAAATGTCAAAAAGGTTAGTAATACATATGTTAATCCAAATTTTTTAATTTTAATCTTTTTTATATTTAATTTATATGTAAGTCCTAAATAATTTTTTTAACATTCTCACTTTAAAAAACCCCAACGTTTTCCCTACGTCTATGGGATTAGAATTGAACATAATTTTTCAACATCTATGAATTTTATTTCAAAAAATAAATATAAAATTTTTAGTTATGTATAATATTTATATTCTAATAGGTTTAAATTATTTTTTACCAAAAATATTAGTGAATGTATTTAAAATTAATTACTTCAATTAAGGTAAAATAAGCTTTACAAGTGACTAAAAATTAAATTTAAGATCCAAAATGACCTATCCACTTTAAAAACACCAATGATTTGGCCATATTCCATCCATAAACCTACCATTATTTAGTTTGTCTTGTCTATGATGAATTTGTTTAGGTAAAAACATGGGTACACCTTACTTGTTTTTATAAATGCTAAATGTGTCCTCTCCCTCCCATTTAAAAGGAAACCACCCCCTTTTCTTCCCACCTCTCATGCTACATAAGTTCAGAAATTATTTTCCAACCTAACATCCAAAAAATTTATCAATTCCTCTTTTAAGCCTCACTTTGGGAAGAAATCCAACCAAGGAATCCCTTAGGTGAAAAGCAAAAGGAGTTATCCAAAGAAGAGGTATCATCTTTCCTCATGTTCCCTTCCTTTGTATTATTTCTCAAAAATATAAATATATATTATTAAATGCATAAATAATTCCTCAGTATTAAAAATATACTTATATGTTATTATGATAATGGTTTTACCTACACCTACCACACTTCCATCTAATGGGCGGTGAACTTACCCTTCTTGTGTAAGTTGAACTACCACCTCATGAAATGATGTTGTTTGTTTATACTTTACCACCTATCATGGATGTGAATTATTACAGAAAAGATATTTATCTATGATATATATGATATATATGATTTATTTATGTATTTTTGAATAATTATATAAAACATAACTTCATTCTTTCCATGTTGTGTTACTAGGTTAATTTCATTTTCAAAATTTTGGACTGCCGCCTCCTCAAAGAGATGTGATTCGCTCACACACTACATGGAACATATTAAGGATGAATTTAGTAAAATTATATGGTATATATGAATTAATAATTATAGTTTAACTATATTATTTTTATATATAAACATATATATATATCCCATACATTCTTTCATTCATTATTACAAAGAAAAATAGAATCAACATTCATGTGTAAGTACGACATGTCGTCTCTATGAATCATGTATTCCATTTCATATTTCAATATACTCTTGAAAATTATAAATACATATACACTGAAAATAATATATAATTATATCATTTTATACATTATATAAATCATTATATAAGCATCATAACCAAAAATATATCAAATTAAGACATATGTGAAAATTAAAGGGGATATTACCTGAACCAAAACACTATCTTGGAATCATTAATATTGGGGTAATATAATTTCATAATAAAAAAATATATGGTATTATAAATAATAATATTTTTCTGTAAATGATTTATAATAAACATATATTTATTATACATGAAGATTGTACGAGTACTTAGAGAGTCAAGACATAAGTTAAGGGGATTCATCATATCACTTTTTTTTATCCATGAGATACATTCCATGTTCACAACTCATTTATTTTTGTGTAATATATATAATTAATGTTAATTTAATCTATGAATTGTATAATTAAAATTTATGGTTAATTAAATATTGATTTTATGATATCTATTTAATGGGTTTTATGATTCAAAATATACTAGATTATTAAAGTAGTTTTGTTTCAATTTTCCTTCTTTGAGACACATTCATGTTATGCACCTATATTTTTATATGATGTGTATATACTAAATTTGACTTGATATATCAAGAATCTAATTCATTTAATGATATTTTAATATTCCTTTAATCTTATTCATTCCATTTCATTATGATTCATGTTTACCAAAGTAGTAACAATTTATGAAAGCAATATCGTCATTTATTTAAATTTTTTATGATTGGGATTCCATTGATGAAATTTTATGATCAAAATATCAGGAAATCTAATTATTTTTGTTACCCATAGTTTATTAATTTTATATAAAATTAATGGTACCATTTTCCCAATCATTTTTATATATTATGATCAATAAATTTCTATTTATAAAGTCTGATTTTACCTATCTATTCTGTTAGAAATATGTGTTCCTTAAAAACCATTTTTAATAAATGGTTTCATAAAAATATTATACTCTTATCTAATGATATATAAACTAATTTTACCCATTTTTTACCTTTCAAAAATGGGTTTTTAAAAATTAATCCTCCTTTCATTTTTAGGTCGATGATTTTTTCTATTCTTTTTACTATGAGGATAGATTTTTTAGTATGCATGGATTTACCTATTGTTAGGACCACCATTCCATTGACAATTATTTTACAATATTAAAAAGTTACTTTTTATGGAATATTGTTTCATATAATTCTATAAATTATTTATTTTAATGTTTCATAAAATGAAAAAGGTTTCAATAATGTTTTATGTTTTAAATGTTTTAAAATAATTTTCAAAACTTCATCTATAAGTTTTCAAAAAGTTTTCTTTAAAAAAAGGATTTAAATTATTTTTAATCTTTTTTAGTATCTTTAATGAAATAGGATTTCATAATTATTTCAATAATCATTATAAGTTTTCATGGAAAACTATTTTCGATATTTTTTCATGCATCTTTAATATTTTTTAAAGGAAAAAGGTTTTAAAAAGGTTTTCATACTTACCCTCTATGTTTTCAATGTATTTTTTATGAAAATGGTTTTCAAAAGGGTTTAGGTTTTAATGTGACCTTTTCAATAATGAAAGGGTATTTTCCTCAGGTAATATTTTGAATTTTTTTTTCAAAATTATTTTATATCTAAGATGCCATCCATTGATGTTACTCATTCCCATTTGGGAAATGATACAAATGTGACATTCATATTATTTCATCAATGGTTTAAATTTTGATTGAATTATGCTTATGCCACTCATTTATCTTCCATGTGTTATATGATTTTGAAACTAGCTTCTTTCATAGGTTATTATTTAATGACATTATTTTCAAACCTATCTATTTTTCATATAATTTGATGTGATGAAACATTTATTATACCTATTTCAGTTCAAGGGTTATGATTTAATGTTTAGAAAACCCATATCATTTCATGTACCATGATATGATGAATGTTTTTTTATCTTTTTGAACATGTATTTTTTATTTTTTATATGATGGGTAGGATCTATATCTCCTTTTAATGCATTGGGTTACAATAAATGTTTTATGAGCTCATAAGGGTACATGGGAGTGCATCCCAAGACTGTAATAGGAGTGAATATTAAGCCTAAAATATGTGGCTACATGAGAGAGCTTACCAAGACCGAAATAAGATAATACATGGGAGGTCTTCCCAATCTTAAAAAAAGAGGGAATCATATGCCTAAAACAAGATGGTACACATGAGGTCATTCCAAGCCCAAAGCAAGAGGGTACATGGGAGATCATCCTAATCCCGAAACAAGAGGATTCATGAAAGTGAATTCTAAACCCGAAGAAGGAACACAAGTTATTTTCCAAATCCAAACATGTTAGGAGTGCCTTGGTAGGTATCATTGAAATGGGATTTTCAATTTATATGGGTATGCTACCAGTTCCAGGTCTTATTACTTCTTGTATGATGCCATTGTCTCTCTTATGATTTACAACTTATGAACAACTAATATTTATTAAATTATTTATGTTTATGATCTTTGATATGCATGGTATGACCATCTAATGTTATTATCACATTCTCATTCCTATTTGATAATCATTATACTTATATATCTATTTTGTTTACCCTTACTAAGCAAATGAGCTCATGCCTTTTTTATGTTTATGTACCCAGGTTATGAAAATATATTTTATATATAATATTGTCATGAACCAGATCTGGTCACCTTCAAAAACTGACACCCGAACCATTCCATGGAGAGAACCAAAGGGAATTCCCAATACCCACGGGTTGGAACAAGTTCCTAGGTATCATAAAATTAAATTTGGGAATGGTTTTCCCACGTTTATAAACACAAAACAACAAACAAATCCAATAAAAAAATCAGGGTTTTTCTAACCAAAACAAATTTTATTAAATTTCAGAATTGAATTGCAGAATTTAAAACAATGTTTATTGACTATTACAAAATAAAAAATTCAAAAAGGACCGCCCACGAACCTCTTCATTGAAAAAGTAACCACCCTCAACCCATCTCTATGACACTACATCACGAAGGACCGCTAGAAACCCGAACCATTTTCATTACAAGATTTACCTAAACCTGTAACAAAATAACCAAGTTTACTACACATAAAGGTGTAAGTATGGTGTGAGACAAATCCCATTAGTATGCCACCACAAAAATATTCCATGTGATAATAATTTTAGGACAAAAATCATTCAATTTTTGTAAACAAGAAACTCTAGTAACAATTTCTAAAAGATGAAAATTTAAATAAAAAACATATTTCAAGTGGGATACATTAAAAGAAATTGACACTTTTAAGTAGAATGGAAAAGCTACTGAATTTTTCCATCCAAACATACCGTATGATGACGGTAAGTATAAGGCAAAAAATGTGCGCTAGAAACGGGAAACAACCCTAGGCACTATCTCGTTGTTGGTCTGAGGTACCTCGTATATCTATGAAAGTAACAATACAAATATCCATTATCATGCACATGAGACACTAGTTGGGATCATACCCATAACCTAGTTGTCCCCAAACATTATCATCATCATAGTTTAGTTAGTGTTTTCATCGTCAAACATGCTATGTGAAATAGGTGCCATACCCCATGGGATCACTAGAATACTAGTACACGTCCACCCACCTAGATACCCGAGTTTTCCCTATTGTTATCAATCAAGTTCCACAAGCCATGAAATAAAATTTTCACATGAAAATACCACTTCCAAGTCACACAAACACCAAACATTCCATACTCATTTCACATGATCCCTTTTTTCATTCAAATTAATTTTGGAAATCATACTCACACCAAAAAATCCCACTACATGTTTCACCTCTCTTTCACATTTCAACAAAACCGTTAAAAAAATTTATAAAACATTTCAAAGATAGTACTCATCACATAACAAACTTTCATATTAAAATAGACCATTTCAAAAGAACACTTCTACCAAAATAGTTTATCACAAAGTTTCACCTCTTACATAAATCAGGAAATCATTTAAAACCTTCATAAAAAAAATTCCAATGAGTCTAACCAAGTATTTCATATACAATCATTCTAAAAACCCTCTTTTGAGTCCAAAGAAATTCCAATATAACCAAAAACTATAATTTTCCATCCTAAAACCTTTTAATAAAACCATTTACATAATCATAGAACAAACCCACTTGATAGAATATGAAGTACATATGAAAAACAATCATTTTTCCCAAAGTTGACACTTAAAAACCAACCGATTAAAAAATGATACCAAATATAATTTTTGAACAAAACACAATGGTAGATAATCATGCCTAAAATATAAATCATGCAACGTTAACTCATCAAATAATTCTTTCACATTGAATCACCAACTATTTGTGTCAAAAACTCCAAACTATTGTGAGAAACAAATATCGTACCATCGTCACAGAACAAGAAAGTGAAATGAAATCCTAATCTACAATATTTAACCAAAATGACACAAAATAAAACCTTAGGTATGATCCCCAGCTGATATAAATTTTATAACTTCAAGAATATTAGAAGAAACCCTAATCAAATGGGAGGAACACGAGAGTAAACCCACTTACTTGAGATCTCTTTAATAAAACGCCCCAAATACACCAGTAGCTAAATTTTAAAATAGAAAAAACGAAATTGAGGTTATAAAAAGTTTCAGGAGGTCATGGAAGAACTGTAATGGGGGAAAAGATTAAAAAATGAAGGATTTATGAAGGAAACAAATTACATCTTCAAATCTTGATGATTTGAGAAACATTGAGAAGTTTCTCCCTAATCCGCAATGGAAATGAGATCCAAAGAGGGAGAAACGAATATGGGGGTGCGTCTAAGGATGTTGGATTCTAGTGGAATGTAGAATAACTGAAAAGTATTAAAAACTGAATATGAAATTAAATAATTTTTTAAAAAAAACTGGAAATGGGTTTATGAGCTGGCCCAATTCCTTAAATAAAACCCCAAATTCACCATGATTATGGATTTCTAAAGGATGAAAACCGATATGGCATTTTTAATAGGTTAGGGGGGTGGGGGGGGGGGATTTCGGAAGTATAATTAGTAAAAAAATTTGAAAAATGAAAGATTTATAAAAGAAAAAAAAATTGATTTTTTAATCTGGAAATGGGCTCACGGTTTGTGCCAAATCATGAAAACTGACCATTTACTCAAAAAATGTATGGGAAACCCCCAAAATAAATAATTAATGAAAAATAAACGAAAAATAAAATTAAAAGAATTCATGGATGTGACAATTATCCCCACCATAAAAATTTCCATTCTCAAAAAGAGACAACATGTCCAAAAACAAAAACCAAACTGAACCGTAAGGCCAAAATGGATTCCTTTTCCATGTTTCGCCCACTCCCAAAAGGCCAAAACATCTAAAATTGACCAATAAAGGAAGGAATACTCTCACTAAGAAAAACATACACTAGTTCATGAAATGATAAACCATATTCAAACTACATTCCAAATCAAAATAGCTCAAACACTATTTGAACAAGACTTAAGAAACTTACCTGGAATGAACAGCGAAAACAAACGAGGTCACCACAGTCTTACTTCAATAAAACCATTGGGTGCACTCCAATTCCAATGTTTACTCAAGGAGGAAGTTGGTGTTTAAATAACTCCGAATGAGAATACCTACCACCAGACCAATACTAGGAACAAGACCAAGTTACTGATATGGGGAGACACAAACAGACTCCCCACCATAAGGGGAAAATCATTTTTTTTTCCGAGATAGAATTAGGAAACTAATAGGGGGAGGCCTGAACGGACTCCCTGAATAAGGATTAGACTTTCATTATAATTTTCTAAAAGTATATAAATGAGACTCATATTGGGTTTTCCCACTATAAGAACTAACCATATTAACTGACCAACACATGCCGACATAAAAAGAACCCAAAAATTTAAAGAGTTGGCACAACCACACGGTTAGTCCATATGGTTTGGGAAACCATACACTAACCATGTGAAGAATTATTTCTAATGGGGAATATTTTCATGGTTATATGGGCCAAGGCGCATGGCCGTGCAGAGACCGTGCGACAGCTACTCTCTCTTATCGCACAGTTTCCTAGGTTAATGCACTATTACTAATAACTGTGTGCAAACCATGCTCTTTAATCTACCTAGCCTATATTTAATCCTTTTCTCTAAATATTTAAAGGAACCCCAAGGGAATAACATTAACTCAGGATATAACATGAAATTTAGGTCCTCCCACCTCTACTACTAAACATGAACAACTAGAACCGGATGAAGACACTAGAGGTTTAAACTATTACCATATTTCATACTGAAAATAGGACATTGACCAAGGGTTTGAATGACCCTGGGATTTCCCATGACTATGTCCCAACCTTACTCTAGGACCTATGGATAGAGCTCATACGATTGAAGCATCTTAGAACTCATAGTCAGGATTTGGAATCCCCCGAATGGAACTTATTCTTTTGGTGCTATAAACAACTACATTACAATCCCAGATGGGTTTATCAAGACATAACACTTTCCAAAAATCACTTTACCAATACCTGAAATTTACTGAAACAAGGGATTATAATATGCACACACATCACCCCTTGTTTCTTCGGATAAAAAATGGTAGGAGGAAAGGACATATGGAAACCCTTCTTCTAAAAAAAGAATGTTGTGATTTTACAAATGGAGACACACTTCCTACAAAATAGAGACTCTTAGATGATTTCAAAACCTTTACCTTTACAGTAAAATGAGCACACAACATCACAAGTCACCACCGAACATCACCATTGTGACTGATAGAAAAAATACATCGAAAGGGACCTTATTCCAAGTCCCCCAAAACACACAATTCCAGAAAGTGGCCATAAAATACTAGCCTGACCATATTTCATACACTGGTGGTTTGACATGAACCCCAACTTCGAAGATACTACAAAGGACCCAGAGGCCCTCTTATACAACCTTTTACACCAAAAACCCCGGACCTCTTCCACCTTTGGTGACTCAGGTAACTTAAATAACTAAGGACTCTTTCAACCTTCCATGACCACTATCCAGCTACAAGAGGATCCGGAAAACCATGAAAGGAAATGGTGTGGTATCAACCTCCAAAGCTCGAGAAAAAGACTCATTTCATTGATCAACTAGAGGACTTTCCAATGGAGAATCAATCTGGGATGAACTTCCGTCATGCATTAAATATTTATGGGGGAGTACCCTATCCAACGAGAGAACCCAAGGACCCAACCAAGCAGGTCCATTGGTAAAAAAATATCACTAGTCATAACCGAACACATAAGGGTATCCACCACAAGGGACTCCCAAAAATTTCTCAGAAGATACCACTAACTAGAACATCAACCCAACATACCGACCAAACAAAAACCCAAAACATCATCCAAAAAAGAGGGGTTCTTGAACACAAAACATCCCACAACAACGACATTTAAAAAAACAAATAAGACACACCAACCAAACTAGTCATCAAGACATGAATGTTTTCCTTTAAAATAAGTCACTTTATTGAGAGTAAATGGGTTGGTGGTCAGAGTACCCACCAATGTTATCCTATTGGCCTCAAACATGCATGTTTCTATGCCACACCGGGTACCCTCATCATATCCATCCAGGAACTCATACATTTGTGCCATTAACCATCTATCATTCCATATAACCCCATGCATGTGGTTGCTCACGAAAACACCAAAGGTTAAAAAAAATTCCATCCACTTTTCAAACCCAAAACATTCAACTGACACTTAACTTTTTCTCAAAACCACTAACCACATAATAAAAACCTAATTTACGTCATAAAAAACATTTTATAACACCCAAATAATTCATATAAAAACTCACTTTCAAGCCATAAATTAATTTCAAAACATTCCATCCCATTTCAAAACCCTCATAGTTTTATGAAAAAACTCCTTTTCATCAACACCCATCCATATAAAAACCCATATATTATTATTTAAAAAATATTCCAATGATTAATAAAACTTTATAAATTCTTAATAGTTACAAAATCAAAATATATATTAAAACACCACACATAAATTCCCAAAACACTTCATTCAACTCAAAACACTTGTCAATAATACAGTGAAGTCTATTTGGAATAGATTTTCAAAACCCACTCTAACATAATTCATACATCTAAAAAGGTGTAAAAACACCATTTACAATTTCAAAATAGTTTCTAAAATTCATTTCCACTATTTTAAAAAGCAAAAACTTCCACATTACTAAAAAATAATTTCATTAAATTTCACATTTCATAAATCAATTTTTATTTATAATTTTAAAACCAACCTTCCAAGATTCCAAAACAAAAGGACACAAGACAATGCGAGAGGAAACTAGTTTTGGTGGGTGACTTGGACATATGGTTGGAGGCCATACGCCCATCACTTCATCCTCACGGAGAGTTTTCTAGGATAATATCACCATCTCCACATGGATTTCCAGGCCCTTTGAGCTCACTGAGACTATTAGCCCGACTCTTTTTTCGTTTCCCCTAATCATCATCAAACCAAGAGAACAAAAGGACTCAGATAAAATCTGACGTCCCTTGGTGACTTGAATACCATCACGAGGTGTGCTGGGTAGGCTCCCTACTCATAATCAGAATGTCAAGACACTACAATCCTAACTATGGACTATCCTGACTCTTCCCCAAATAACATGCCTTAAAGAGTAAACCTGACCCCTCTGTTACCATTTTGTAAAGAACTAGATCTGGTCACCTTCAAAACTAGCTCTCGACCCAGTCCGTGGAAAGAATAAAAGGGCGTTATCGATCAACATAGGCTGGAACAAGTTCCCGAGTATCATAAAATGAAATTTGGGAAAGATTTACCTGAGTTTATAAACATAAAACAACAAATAAATCCAATAATACAATTCTGGATTTTTCAAACCAAAACAAATTTTACTAAATTTCAGAATTTAATTACACAATTTAAAAAAATATTTAAAGACCATTAAAAAGGAAAAAAACCAAAAAGGACATACCAAGAACCTCCTCATGGAAAGAGGCACCGCCCTCAATCAATCTTCACGACACTGCATCATGAAGGACCGCTAGAAACCCAAAACATTGGCACTAAAATCATTACCCAAACTTGTGACAAAATAAACACATCTAATTAAAACCAAAGGTGTAAGTAGGGTGTGATAAAAATCCCAGTAAGATTCCACCATAAAAAGATTCCATGTTATAATCATTATAAGAAAAGAAATCTTGCATGTTTTGTAAATAAGAAATTCTGGTAACAATTTTTAAAAGATGCAACATTAAATAAAAAAATAGCTTTTAGGTGGGATACTTTAAAAGAAATAAACACTTTTAAATAGAATGAAAACCCACTGAATTTTCCATCCAAACATACCATATGATGAAGGTATGTATAAGATAACCAATGATCACTATCATTGGGAAACAACCCTAGGCACTAGCCCGTTGTGGGTCCCAGGCACGTCATATCTCGGTGAAAGTAAACATAAAAATATCCATTCTTGTTCACAAGAGCCACAAGTAGGGATCATACCCATAACCTAGTGGTTCCCTAACATCATCATCATCATCATAGTTTTGTTAGTGTTGTCATCTTCAAACATGCTATGTGAAATAGGGGCCAAACCCCATGGGATCACTAGCATACCAATACACGCCCACCCACCTAGATAACTGGGTTTTCCCTCTTGTGCTAAAAAAAGTTTCACAAGCCAGGAAATAAAAAATTCACATGAAATTACCACTTCCAAGTCACACAAACACCAAATACCCCATACACATTTCACATGATCCCCTTTTTCATTCAAATTCATCTTGGAAATTATAGTCACACCAAAACAACCCACAACACATTTCAACTCTCTTTAATATTTCAAAAAAACCTATAATTGATTTTATAAACCCTTTAAAAGATAGTACACATCACATAACAGAATTTGAAAATAAAATATACCATTTCAAAATAACACTTTTATCTAAACAGTTTGGAGACATATTTGCACCTCTTATATATATCAAGAAACCATTTAAAAACATCACAAAACAATTCCAAGGAGTGTAACAAAGTCTTGCACATAAAATCATTATAAAAATCATATTTTGAGTCTAAAGGAATTCCAATATAACATAAAACCAGAATTTTAATCCCTAAAACCTTTTAATAAAACCATTTCAACAATCATAGAACAACCCCACTTGATACACTATGAAATACATATGAAAAACAATCATTTTGGAAAAACGTTTCTACTTAAAAACCAACCAATTAACAAATCATACAACTTATAAATTTTCCACCACCCACAATATAAAATAATCATGCTAAAAATATAAATTAAGAAAAACCAACTCAATAAATAATGCTTACACATGGAATCAACTACCATTTGTGCCAAAAACTCCAAATCGTAGTGTGAAACTTCAATCGCACCAACGCCACACAAAAAGGAAGTAAAATGAAGCCCTAATACACATTATTTTAACAAAATGACACAAAATAAAACCTTTGGTATGAAATCTAGCTTCTGGACATTTTAGAACCTCAGGAAATGTGAATGAAACCGTAAGAAAATGGGAGGAACATGAGAGGAAACCCACTTACTTGAGATATCTTGAATAAAAAACCCCAAATACACTAGTAGATGAATGTAAAAAAATGAAAAAAATGAAATTTAGGTTTAAATAAGGTTGATTAAGTCATGTAGGAACAGGAATGGGGGGAAAATAGTGAAAATTTAAGGCATTATGAAGGAAACAAATTACATCTTCAAATATTTACGATTTGAGAAACCTTGAGATGTTTCACCCTAATCCACAATAGAAATTAGATACAAAAAGGGATACAAGAATATTGGGAGGAGCCCAGGGTTGTTGGATTCTAGTTTGAGGTGGAATCACTGAAAAAGAGTAAAAAATGAGTAAGACATTAAATAAACAATTTTTTATTAAAATTGGAAATGGGCTTACGGGCTGGCCCAATTACTTAAATAAAAACCCAAATACACCATGATTAAGGATTACTAGAGGGTACAAATCGATATGGTGGTGTTAATATGTTATGTTAGGCCATGTTGGAAGTATAATGGGTGAAAAATGTTGAAAAATTAAATAGTTATAAATGAAACACAATTGGTTTTTAAATCTGGAAATTGGATCACGGCTTGTCCAAAATCATAAAAACTCACCCTTTCCTACAAAAATGCATGGGAAATACTTTCCTACAAAAATTAATGGGAAACACCAAAAACAAAGAAATAATGGAAATTAAATGAAAAATACCTTTAAAATAAGTCATTTATGTGACATGTATCCCTAAGAAGAGTTTTACTCTTAGAGAACCTAGTGAGAGATAACATAGTTCACTCATATAACAGTGTTTATGATTACATGTTTCCAAACAAACTAAAATGATATGGTAATTTGGAATATTTTTGTGTAATGTTTTAGTATTATGTAAAATTGATTTAATTTATATATTTGTTATGACTGGGTTTTTATACAAAATATTTTCCTATTTGTGTCTTCTCATATCATCTTTTCTTCATTGCCTTTTGTTAGTCTTGATGTCCAATCATAGGGACACATCAGGATAAAAAAGTATATAATATGTTATATTGGGTATCTCATGCCTTCAATGGTTGAGAATATATAATTGATCAAATTTGTAGAGGGTGAGGTGTTTTCCAACCATTTAATATACATCTCTCTCTTGAGATCTATGGGATAATGACACCCTTATATAGATTCATTATAAGAATCTAATTACTAGATGAAATCATGTAATTCTACATGTAGACCACACTAAACCACCATAATTTCATTGGGAGGGGTGATACTTGGTGTAGCTACCCTATTTTCCTATCTTGATAATTCCCAGTCCATGCTATGTCCAGATGATTTACATGACAAAGAGGAGACTAAAATGGTAATGGGTGGATGTGGTGACTATCCTCAGCGTCCACATTTATGTTTACTAATTACTTGCAACTAAACTCTATCAGATTATTGAGTGATACTCTTTTAGGTAGTTTCATTATCTCCCAATGGGTAGAAAGATGAATGTACGTTTCTTCTTATAGAAAATTGTTAGTGGGAAAATTCCCAACTGAGAAGTTCCTGATTGAGCTATTTAATATTTTTTATATCATCCTCATATAATAATAGAAATTTGAGAATAAAGGGGATTTCTTCTGTTCTTAGCAAAGATTTCGATATTTACATGCCATTATATTTTTCAATTGTGTAATTCCACTGAGGTAGGCCTGACTTAATATTTTTGGGGTATAAGATTCTATTTTATTCTCTTATTTGGAATAAGTGTAACCTCTACTTGTGTATATAATTTAGTTTCCTATCAATGTACATTTTCTAAGTTGTTCTCCACTGCATTTTCTCCCTAGTCTGCATAATTTTCAAAAAATATATTTTTGAAATTCACTGAGGCATATCATCTAACAATAGTCACACCACTTCTATCCAGGTAATTATGAAATGTTTTATAACTTGACTCCCCCTTGAGAGTTGCATTGGGGTGTTTACTATAGCCCATGATCTTATTTGGTCATCCCTCCATGTAACCATGATAAGGATTGATTTTATTTTCCAAAATCTTCCCCTATCATTTCTTATAAATAGTGATGTTGATAAAAAAACTTTACTTGATTTACAAATGATCCCCTAATTAAAGTAGTGTGTCTAATGGTGGGAGGAACATCAATGATGTTTGTTTAAGGTATTTAAATTCTATCCTAGAGAAGAGAGATTCCCAGGGAGAGTAGGATAAAATTCCATTAGTGTAATGACCAGAACTTTTTAATAATAGTTATTTCCTAAATTTGTGTGTTATTTTATACTCCACATAACTATATCCTTTAATTAATTATGTAATAACATTGGATTTAGAATGTTATATGACCATTGGTCAATATGACCATTGTAAACTAAACTATTAAACTTATAATTATTGTTTATAAATAGAAGTGATCTTGGTTAATTATTACAGAATGAAGAGTCGATGGCCTGATCCAGTAGACTCAGGCCATACGAATCCCATCTGTTAGACCTTGGGAAGGAGATAGCATCTCTGGGCTTTGCTCGAGACCAAGCCCAAGATGATCTTCAACATGTGAAGCTATAATGGAATCGCCTGAGGTAGAAGTTCACGATGAGAGAAATCACCACTCAGGAAATGTTGTCTAAGACGCCCCAAGATTCTATCACCATAACACACCTAACACTTAGGTCTTATGCATGTGTTATAAGGGGAAATTTAACGAGGCCTTAGATACTTTTTTTAATCCCTTGGTATAAATAAAATTTTAATTTCTTATTATGGTAAAATTTGAGATTTTCAAATTTCTGGATAAATATAGGATGAATATTATTGATGAATTTTGGAAAAGGGTATTTTAAAATATTCATGTAAACTTTAAATAATTAATAATATGAAATGATTTTCAAAAAACGGTCTTCTATAGTTGTGATCAATATTAAATTTAGAGTCTAATAAGATCAAATTGTTTTTTAGTAAATAGTAATGTATGAATAGTAACATATCCTTATGAATAGTAATGAATAGTAAATCAGAAAAAAAAGAAATTTCACCCATGAATTAACAAATACAATTTAGACATCTTAAAATTGAAAAAATGATCATAGTATAAGTTTTGTTATTTTTGTATATCATAAATACTTTATTAACAATTTTATAATTAATTTAATAATTTTAAATGGAAATTTATTTTCATAAAATATAATAATAAATTTTTACTTTCTTATCTTATGGTTATACGATAATTTTATGGGACCTTGATTACATTTTCAAGGTGTTACAAAATGAGTTATAGATTTAAAGTTCTTTATTTATAATAAAAAATGATTTTATTTAAAAAATAAAATAAAAATATTTAGAAAATTATTTGCATAAAATTGAGTTCATTTTTTCTAATTCAAAACATCAATATTAGGTTACATTGAATTTATGATATTTTTATAAAATGTTTTGTTTTTTGGTGAATAGTGAAAATACAGTTTTGAGTTTCTGTGTGTTTAATGACATCATTGATGATGTAATCATGATGTAATAAATCTGGTAAAATTTTTAATAGTAAGACATGTTTTGAGGTGTCCCAAGTAGAAAATACCATGGGTAAGACCATGGTTTTGCAAATACCACCGATGAGGTGTCCCTTGAAAATTAATTAAATATTCCCTCACTTTTCCTATAAATACCAAGCCATTACCTCATTCATTTCATTCAAAAATACTCCTCATCGAAGTTGTAGTATTTTTAACTCCCAAGGAGTCCTCCCAAGGTGTCCTCAAGCCCCCCAAGGTCACCACCATCAAGCTTTCGAAGTTACTCTTCAAGGTAAGGGAACCTTCCACCCTCCTCTTTTAGTCACGATTTCCTTTGAGTTATGTCTTCCAGTTTCTATCTTCTTATGTGGGGGTATGTTATTGCATATCATTATTACTATCCTTTTCAAGTTCAATTGATGCGAAATGCTTTCCTCTATCATAAACAGATTTTCGGAATTTTTAAGTGACGCGGTTAGGCTGTAAAATTTTCGTAAAAGAAATCGCATTTTTCTCTTCTTTTCATGTTTCCTTTTCATGTGGTATGTCATTAAAATATCCACACCATGGTCTTAATTAAATTTTATTCTATCCCTATACTATAAAATTATTCATTTATGGATGGGATACCCTAGTCCTCTCTCTTTTTATTATTTTCTAAAACCATGTTATATACCTGTTATGCTGCAGAATTTTCATCTCAAAATCTCCCTCTTTTTCTCAAGAAATTATCTTTTTTTATTTATGTGAATAACCAAATATATTTTCATCTAAAGGGTTATTCATAAATACATAAAATTGATCTATTTTATTTTGGAATTGATATACATATAACCCTCAATCACTTTCCATGGGTTATAAATGACATAATGATCAAGTTTTTAAGAACATTTAAAACGTCACGATTTTGAAATGAAACACATTTATGTTACTCTATTTGGGTTATTTATGAAATTTATGATTATGATCTATGTAGATCACATGAAATTAAAGACATATTATTTTTGTTCTCTGATATCTCTCTAATGCATTGGGTAAAAAATTTAATCTCTAGATATGACAAGTTTTACGATACCTTGGTAAATAACCTTGGTAATTTTTTTGACGCCTTGGGGATTAGTCATGGTTATATGTTCTTGAATGTTGTAGCAAAATATTCATTATATGGTACAAATTATTTTCAATATGATATGCCTATACTTCCATTTCTCATGTCTTTATTCTTTTCTTGAAGTTCTTTTTGATATCACAAGTAAACTGATTCCCTTGCTTTCCTTACTAGGCCTTCAGCTCACCATTTCCTTTGATATATGTCTCTAGGTTATGAGATGCAGTAGTTGTACATAGGATGAAATTTTATAGAGAATTTTCCAGGGCATTTAAAAGAGTGTTTTATGTTTTCATGTATTTTGTTCCTGATTTCCCAGACACTAGACTTTAAAGGTCCTCTGTTTGTAAAATTTAATGAAAAGTTATGAAATAAAAAGGCAGGATACCATAGTTAGTATCAAAGAAAAGTTTAGTTATTTATGGAAATTAGGTTATGAAAACTTTAGGAAGAACATTAATGAAAAGTTTAAATATAGGAATACTTCCTGGTACTTTAGTGAGTACTGAGTAATTGGTTTATCGAGAAAATACATCCCTATTTGAATACGAGCAGGTAGAGGTGGCTCTAGAAGAAATGTACCTATGAGTGAAAACTCTAACAAGGAGTTTTGGGTTTGACCTTAGGTATCCTGTTACACGACAATTGACCTTTCTTTACTCTTGGTTACGACACTCCTGAGAGAAATGTTTGGTTAATCATAAGTTTTTTATGAATCATTATGTAGGATTTATAGAGAAATGTAATTGTTTAAAGCATGAATTTTTAAGAAATAAAATCCTTTATTGTTAAAAGATTCGAAAGTTAAATAATTTTCTCACTAAGGTTTTATTCATTTAAAAAATGGCAGTCAATATGATGAACCTTTCAAATGGTGACCACAATGGATAATGTGCTGAAGGCCCTTCGATGGAAACCAGAATGGAAACTTTCACGCGAATGATGAACCAACTGACTCATGTTATGGGAAATAACTTGAATCAACCCGAGAGTCTGATCCCACTACAAAGGGAACAAATTTATGTTGAATCCTTTATGTTTCAACACCCACCAACCTTCCATGGATCTACCGACACATTGATTTCTGAACAGTGGATCAGCTCTATCGAGAAGATCTTTTCTGTTCTCCGCTATTATGAACAAGAGGTGGTTACCTTGGCTATTTATCTCTTAGAGGGTTAATCAAATCAGTGGTGGGGACTGATTAAAAAAACAAGGCCAAGAGTGGAAGTTGAAGCTATGGAGTGGGAAGAGTTTAGAGGGATATTCTTCAACATGTATTTCCCTCGATCGATGAGAACCAGAATAGAGAAGGAGTTTCTCAAGCTAATGTAGAAGGAGAATGAATCCATGGGAAGATACAAGATTAACTTCACAAGGATTTCACATTACACATCTATCTTTGTCATGGATCCAAATGGAAATGTTGATAGATTCTTCAGTGGACTGAGACCTCATCTGCAAAAGAATATATTCAAATGAGATTATGATAGCTACAAGGAGATCGTACGAAGTGTGATGAAAGTTGAATTAGAGTTTGGTGAGAAGTAATGGTATCATAAATCCAATGATAAGAAAATATTAATGGATCCATGCTTAGGGATAAGCTTTGATCAGGGAAGAGGATGAAAACAAGTACAACATCCCATGTGTAATAAATGTGGGAAGAAGAATTCGGGGAACTGCCTGCTTGGGAGCGGGAAGTCCTAAATGTGTGGTAGAGATGGCCATATTGCATGGAATTGTCATAGTGAGGTGAAGCCACAAATTCCCAACACTAACGATAAGGGAAAAATGGTGCAGGCCCCACCTGATGTACAATTCTATAAAGGTGGATAACTTGGGAACTTTCCCAATCACTATCCAAATACGAGGGCATTGGAGGGGAATCACCATCAGCCTTAGTGATGGCCAAAGGAACAAGTTCGTACTTTTGAAATCACTATGGCTAAAGTTGAAGCATCAAATTATGTGGGGGTAGGTACTCTTGTTCTTCTCTCAAAGCTAGCAAGTACTTTTTTTTGATTCTGGTTCTATGCATTCCTTTAATTTTTTCCAAGTTTGCATACAATTTAGAATCAACACCCAATTTCCTAAAAGTAGAGTTAGCAGTCAAGACTCCTGGTGGGATTATCTAATCATCCTTAGTGTTTAGAAAATCTAATATTTAATTTAGTGAGCACAATATTATCCCAAATCTAGTAGTCATTACCATGCTAGAATTTGACATTATACTAGGGATGGAATGACTCTCAAAGTATAATGCTAAGATTAAATTTAGAAGCTAGGATATCTCAGTAGTCTTGAATGGAAAACATATAGTTATCTTCCCAGAATAGATATCTAAACCTGATATTTGTCTAGAAGAACCTCCTATATCCCTCTTTAAGGAGTTGATCAGTGAAGAAGAATAATGAAATGAGAGTTTTAGGATAAAAAATGTCCCCATCATCCCGGAATACGTTGACATATTTTCTTAGGAGTTACCCAGAACTCCCCCAAGAAAGAGATGTAGAGTTATACATTGAAATCATACCTGGATCCCATCGAATATCAAAGACCCCATATAGGATAGAAAATGTTGATCTGGAGGAGTTAAAGAAACAACTCCAAGATCTTTTGGAGAAGGGTTTTATCTGATTGAGTGTGTCTCCTTGGGGAGCACCAGTTCTCTTTGTGAAGAATAAGGATTGATTGATGTGGCTATGCATTGATTATAGAGAACTAAACGAGATCTCAATGTGGAAAAAATACCCCTTTCCAAGAATTGATGACTTATTTGACAAAATTTTTTGGGGCTCAATTCTTTTGTAAGATTGATCTTCGATCTGGTTATCATCAATTGAGGGTGAAGAAAGAAGATATTCCCAAAATTGACTTCCGATCAAGATATGGGCATTATGAGTTTGTTTCTATGCCCTTCGTACTGACTAATTCACCTGCTATTTTTATGGATTTTATGAATAGAGACTTAGGACTACCTTGATTACTTTCTGGTAGTTTTTTATTTATGATATTCTGATATATTCCAAAAGTCGCGAGGAGCATGAGGATCATCTAAGGGTTATTTTTCAAAATCTACAAGAGCTTAAGAAGAGATTGGTTACTGCAACTGTGTTAACTCTGCCCTCAAGGGGAGAAGGATTCGTTATTTTTAGCGATTCATCAATGAAAGGGCTTGGGTGAATCCTTATAAAAAATGACAAAGTCATTGCTTATTCATATCTATAGATGAATAATCATGAGTATAACTATTATATGCATGATCTGGAGCTGGATGAAGTCATTTTTTCTCTGAAGATATAGAGACACTATCATTATGGTGGGAAATGTGATATATACACAAATTATTAAAGTTTGAAGTGTATTTTCACACAAAAGTAATTGAACATGAGATAGATGAGATAGTTGTAACTTCTCAAAGGATATGACTGTTCAATTCATTATATTCCTCAAAGAGAAAAAAAAGTCACTGATGAATTAACTAGGGAAGACCCATTTGTTCTTCCCATGATGAGGATTCAAAGATATCCTTTAATCAATAACCTTGTAATGCTGGACTTGGGAATTATATAGGAAGGGACATCATCAACCCTAACCTAAATGATTTCTCAACCGTCATTACTAGAGAAGATCAATAAAGATCAGAAAGAAGATCTTTTGTTAAAGAAGAAGTTTGAGGCTGTGAAGAATGGGAAGTTTCCTGAGTTCAATATTGATTAAGAAGGTGTACTAAAATTTCATACAAGACTACGGGTTCCATCTATTCTAGAAATAAAGAAGGATCTGAGGGATGAAGCTCATAGTTCTACTTTCTCTATACATCCTGGAAGCATGAAAATATATAGGGACCTTTGTGATCATTATTTGTTGGATAATATGAAAAGGTATATTGCTGAATACATTTCAGGGTTCCTAGTATGTCAGCATGTGAAGGAATAGCGACAAGTTCTTAAATGGGTATTTCAACCACTACCCATACCAGCATGGAATTTGGACAACATCACTATGGGATTTGTCACTAGTCTCCCGAGAAATTCCAAAGGAAACAATGTGATATGGGTTATTGTGGACCATATCACAAATATTTACCATTTTTTCTCCATTCGGGAAGATTTCTCTCTTGATCAACTTGCCAAGATTTACTTAAAGGAAGTGGAAAGGTTTCATGGAGTTCAAATTTCTATCATATCTGATCTTGATCAATGGTTTTAATCAAAATTCTAGAGAAGTATTTAACATAATCTAAGAACTGAATTGAATTTCAGTATGGCCTATCACCCCCAAACCTATGGCCAATCTAAAAGCTCTATTAAAACACTCTAGGACATGATAAGAACATGCTCAATGGACTTTAAAGGAGGATGAGATCAACATATCATTTTAGTTGAGTTCTCTTACAACAACAGTTTCCACTCGAGCATTCAAATGGAACCCTATGAAGCTCTATATGGTAATCAATGTAGATCTCCTACTTGTTGGCACGAAGCTGGTGAGAGAAAGATTCTTGGGCCCGATCTTGTACAAGAGATGACAAAAAAAGTCCATGCCATCCAACAACACATTAAGGATGCTCAGAGTAGGTAAGAGATACATGCCGACAACCATCGAAGGGACTTGAAGTTTGATTTTGGAGAAAACTTATTTCTTAGAATTTCACCATGGAATAGAGTCATGAGGTTTAGGAAGAAAGGGATGGTCATCCCTAGGTACATTGGCCCCTATGAAATCCTTGACCGCGTAGGAGCAGTGGCCTATCAGCTTTCACTTCCTCTAAATATAGCACAAGTTCACGATGTCTTCCATGTATATATCTGGAAGAAGTACATACTTGACCCTTAATATGTACTAAATTCAGAGGTGGTACAACTAGAACATGACCTCTCTTATGAGAAGCACCCGGTGGAGATCTTAGATCATAGAGAAAAGGTTCTACGCAACAAGACTACCCACCTTATTAAAGTGTTGTGGAGGAACAATAAATGTGAAGATGCCATGTGGGAACTAGAGGAGTCTATGAGGAAGAAGTACCCACACCTTTTCTCTTCTTAGGGTACGAGTTAAAATTTCGGGAAAAAAAATTTCCAAAGGGGGGAAGAATGTAACGACCCGAAATTTTTAGTAATATTTATTTCATATATTTTTGGTTTATTTTATACTCTACAAAACTATATCCTTTAATTATTGAAGTGATACTGTTGGGTTTTGAATGTTATATGACCATTGGTCAATATAACCATTGGAAACTAAACTCTTAACGTTACAAATATTGTTTATAAATAAAATTGATCTTGGTTAATTATTATAGAAAGAAGAGTCGATGGCCTCATCCAATAGAATCGGTCCATATGAAGACCATCTGTCAGACCTTGGGAAGGAGGTAGCATCTCTGGGCTTTGCTCTGGACCAAGCCCTAGCTGAGCTTCAACATATGGAGCCTGAACAAAATCTCCTAATGGAGAAGTTCAAGCTGATAGAAATCATCACTTTGGCAATGTTGTCTGAGCCACCCCAAGATTCTATCACTATAACACAACTTACACTTAGGCCCTATGCAGGTGTTTTAAGGGGATATGTAATGAGGCCCTAGATACTTTTATAATCCCTTATTATAAATAAAATTTTTATTTCTTATTATTGTAAAAATTTTCATTTTCAAATTTCTGGATAAGTATAGGATGAATATTATTGACGAATATTTGAAAAAAGGTATTTTAAATTATTCATGTAAACATTAAATAATTAATAATGTGAAATGATTTTCAAAAAATGGTCTTCTACCATTGTGATGAGTAAGAAATTTAGAGTCTAATAAGATAAAATTGATTTTTAGTAAATAGTAATGTATAAATAGTAATATACCCTTATGAATAGTAATTAATAGTAAATCGGCCAAAAAATAGAAGCTTCACCCATGAATGTATAAATGCAATTTAGACATCTTAAAAGTTAAAAAATGATCATAGTATAAGTTTTGGTATTTTTGTATGTCATAAATACTTTTTTACAATTTTATAAATAATTTAATAATTTAAAATGGCAATTTATTTTCAAAAAATGTAATTATAAATTATTAGTTTTTTTTCTTATGGTTATACAATAATTTTATGGGACCTTGATTACCTTTTCAAGGTGTTACAAAATGAGTTATAGATTTAAAGTTGTTTATTTGGAATAAATAATGATTTTATTTAAAAAATAAGTTAAAATTATTTATTAAATTATTTTAATATAATGGAGTTCATTTGTGAATTTAGAACTTTGATATTTGGTTATGGTGAATTTATGAGATTTTTATAAAATGTTTTGTTTTTCGGTGAATAGGGAAAATACCTTTTTTGAGTTTTGGTGTGTTTAATGACATCATTGATGATGTAATCATGATGTAATAAATATGGTAGAATTTTGAATTTTAAGATAGGTTATTAGGCGTCCCAAGTGGAAAATACCATGGAAAATATCATGGCCAAGACCATGGTTTCGAAAATTCCACCAACGAGGTGTCCCTTGGAAATTAATTAAATATTGCCTCACTTTTCCTACAAATACGAAGACATTCCCTCATTAATTTCATTCCAAAATCATGCACAACGAATTTATAGTCTTTTTACCTCCCAAGGAGTCCTCCAATGGTTCCCTCAAACCCCCCAAGGTCCCAACCTTCAATCTTTCGAAGTTACTCTTCAAGGTAAGGGAACCTTCCACCCTCCTCTTTTAGTCATGATTTCATTTAAGTTATGTATTCCATTTTCTATCTTCTTATGTGGGGGTATGTTCTTGTATATAATTATTACTGTCCATTTCATTTCAATTTTTGAGAAACCCTTTCTTCTCTCCTTAACTGATTTTAGGAATTTTTAAGTGACGCCGTTAGGCTGTCGAATTTTCATAAAAGAAATTGATTTTTTCTCTTCTCTTCAAGTTTCCTTTACATGTAGTATGTCATTAAATTATCCACAACATGGTCTTATTTCAATTTTATTCTGTCCCTATACTGTAAAATTATTCATTTATTGATGGTAGACCCTTGTCCTCTCTCTTTTTATTATTTTCTAAAACCATTGTTCTATAGTTGTTATGCTGTAGAATTTTCATCTCAAAATATCTATTTTTCTCAAGAAATTATCTTGTATTATTTATGTGAATACCAAAATATATTTTAATCTATAGGGGTATTATTAAAAACATAAAATTGAACTATTTGATTCTAGAATTGACATACATGTAACCCTCAATCCCTTTCCATGGGTTATAAATGACATAACAATCATGTTTTTAAGAACTTTTAAAACATCATGATTTTGAAATGAAACCCATTTATTTTACTCTCTTTGGGTTATTTATAAAATGTATGATTATGATCTATGTTGCTGACATGAAATTAAATAAATATTAAGGGCGCGTCCTGATAGCTCTCTAATTAATTGGTTAAATAATTTAATCTCTAGAGATGACAAGTTTCACGATACCTTGGTAAATAACCTCAGTAATTTTCATGACCCCTTGGGGATGATCCTTGGTGATATGTTTATGAATGTCTAAATTAAATGTTGTAGCCACATATTCATGTCATGGTCCAAGTTATTTTCATTTTCAAATTCCTCTACTTTCATTTCTCATGTCTTTATGTTTTTCATCAAGTTCTTATTGATATCACAAGTAAACTGATTCCCTTGCTTTCCTTATTGGGCATTTAGCTCACCATTTCCTTTAATGTACGTCTCCATGTTATCAGATGCAGTAGTTGTACATAGGATGAACTTTTAAAGAGAATTTTCAAGTAGATTTAAAAGTGTGTTTTTTGTTTTCATTTATTTCCTTCCTGATTTCCAAGACACTAGACTTTAAAGGTCCTATATTTGTAAAATGCAATGAAAAGTCGTGAAAAAAAGGTGGGATTCCATACTTAGCCATTTTGGTTGGGGTTTATTTGAATCATCCATTGGATCTTTTTGACCATGTTTTTAAGGATCTTACATCCCTTAGGGTGGATCATGACTTGTAAATACCCCCATTCCTATGGGATGGGATTGGTTTTCATCCAGCCTCAATATTTATGGGATTATATTGGGGTTTTATGAACATGTGGTCAGAGGTGTTGGTAAAAATTTCCCCTGCCTTATGTGCTCGGTTTTTTCCAGAATATATATTATATAATCCTCCATTGTTTTACATATAATTTAGTGGGATTTTATCCATGAAAGGACCAAGTTAAAGAGATGTTTTTTGGGCCAATCCTAAGATTATATTGGGAGCCTTCTCTGTCTATCTAGGGAATTTTTTCATTTACAAGGTAGAGGATTTTCATTTTATTGACTGACAAGCATGTGCAATTATTGGTCCCAGGATTTTTCCTAAAGAAACGACAATGAACTATTCTATATTTAGGGATAATTAATATTTTAGTGACATAGTAATGTGAAACAACCAAAACACACACTATCCTTAAATATGAAAAAATTACATGGATTCAGTGATCAGCTGTGGAATTTTTATTTGGAATTGAGGAAAACATGTTTTATGTTTTGGTTTTAATTTCTTTTCTCAGGTCACATGCCAGAGAAATAATTTCTAGTTCTATCTCACAAGTGACCATGTTTATGAAGTAGAGGTGACAATCAGATCCTAGATATGGGAGGTGTTTATCTATTAATTGATGAATGGACTCCCATATGTTCCGATTTATGAAGGTTACACGATCATTATTTAGGTCTAGAATAATTTCATAATAAGAAGTTATGATGGAAAAAACCTGGTTTGGAGGTTGTTAATAGGAAACTCTCCCCATATGTCCATACTATATTCTTCTTTATTAGAATTATATTCTAACAACTGATCACACCATAAGGATATCCCCTATGGGATTCCTACTGACCAAGGTAATGTGTATTTTATAGTTCATAGGGCATAGTACATGGTTGACCATAAAAATATAACAAAAAATATATTTTATGGTGTCTAGGTTTTGAAAACATATTTATATGATCATGTCTTGACTAGGAAAGGATTTATTTTCCTTGGTCAGATATTACCGTGGGGAGGTTGTCCATGGAAAATGTTAGGCATAACGTCTCTTTGATACATCTCCATACAACCAAGAGGAGGAATATAAATGTATCTATTGCCTTCAAATTTAGTTGAAGATTTGATATAACCTTGACATGATGAAGATATTCATTATTCTTCCTTAAGGACAATGAAACTTATTAGAGTATGATTATCATCCCGATTCTATGTTGTGGTCGGAATATACTGACCTACCTTTGGGGTTGAGTAGGGATACAATCCTACTGCATTACAATGGATGGAAATTATTTTTGACCATATATAGTAATGATAATATGATCATGTTGATGAGAAGTTACTAGAGAATGTCAATGAGCTTCTATATCATTGGAAAGGATATGATCCCTTTTTTGGGGTTTTCAGAATAATTCGGTTAACCCTAGTTGAAGTGGGGATATGATGCCAGTTTAAATATGAAATCCATATTAGAATATGACAATGGAACTTCTGAATGGGAAAAGAAAAATGAAATTCCTTCTGTATAGGCTATAATGGATAATGGTACAATCTTTCATTGGAAGGGGCATGGATATGGGCCAAAATCTCAAGAGTGGATGGAATATGTTGACTAGCATCATTGGTAAGGGTATAATCCTTCCAAGAGTTTAATGTAAAATTATTTTGGAAAAACCATGATTGGACTTGGGGTATAGGCATGATCTTATGACTTTATAATATTTCACTATTCTTAAATGATAGGAATGTAATCCTATCCTGAGCAGATTTTCATCCATTGTTGATGGAGCCTATTCAAAATAGGGATATGATCCCCATTATTTGCCACTTCCATTACCAAAATTTGATGATAATCATCTTGGATGAGATCAAGAATGTTTCATTGATCTAGATTAGAAACATTAACAAATATATCATGGAGATATACTAGTCTTGCTGTTGGTATAAGGATATGTCTATATAGCTAAATGTGTTCCCATTATAGAATATTATGGTGGAGCTCCTCTACCATATATAAAAACTATTGAAATATTAAAAAAAGTATATGAATGGATATAATCATGCACATAATAAGTATCCATGATATAATAATATATTTAGTTGATTTAAGAAAAGATATAATTAATATAATATCCTACAAATTCCCTTAAAATATGACTATGTGCTTCATGCATTGGGGAAATTTAATTCTCATTCTCCATGATTACCACTAAAATATGTGGGAAGACTTGATTTGGGCGAGCGAGGAAATGAGATTTCTTTCTTGCTGACTCTAGGATATTCTAGTGAGCATTGTTAGTGGAAATATGAATATTATCCAATTAACTTTTATATATGGATTCCAACACCCAAAGAGGTCCCCTTAGTGCTAGGATATGAACAACCAGTGTGGAGACCTTTCAAATGGAACCCTAAATAAGAGACTATGTGGAACTTGAGGGATGACACTAATGACAGTGGTTGATATGATCCCTCGAAAGAATCTCCTAAATACATCTAGGTATATGTAGGAATCACTTATCCATCATCCTGAGGTAGTTAATATGTTGATTTTCACACCTAGGGGATGTGTCTCTAAATGGATGGTCATGGAATTCGACATTTCATATTAAACTGAAATAATCTTTAGGATAAGTGTGGTTTTGGTATTTAGTGTGTGTGGGATACTTATTATGGCCTCATGGGTTAGGATCATACCATGTTAGTGCTGTTCTTAGACCAACGTGTTTCCCAAAAGTTGTAGGAGATGTGTTGTGGGTGATGTCACTTTTTTATTTTCGATGGTAGTCATTTCAGTTGAAGTTGTTACCTGATAGATTGATGATTCCATGTCTTCAAGTCTAGATAATTTGTGTGTGTGTACGTTATTTATAATAATTAATATAATAATAAACCAATGTAACCCATATTTATGTCATTTCATGCAATTCATTTTCTTAATCAATTATGCATGGTGAATCATCTTGGTTACTTTTATTATTAATTTTTTACATTTTCTTATGACATTCAAAATGTAAAATCCATATGAAAACCAATTATGTATTATCTCTATAAGAATATATTTCAGTTCCTCTATTTATTCATGTGTATGAGACATTTAACAAAAAGGCTATGATATTTGGTCAACCAATCATTTTCATTATTAAAATAATGACATCGGGTTTGCAATTGTTTCTTTGATTAGTGTAAATGTGGGAAAATTGGTTTCATTATGATGGGAAAATCTATCATTTTATATTTATGAAAACATTTATGTTGTTAAATTATTCATGTTAGGTTCACCATCTTCGTCTTTTCAAAATATTATTGTCCTAACAGTCAATTTTTAGGGAAAATTTATAGTTTCACAATCAATAATGTCAGCAGAGTTTTATACATAGAAAATTAGAATGTATCCCACATCTATAGCAATTCATAGGTATTCTTTACAATGGTAGGAATTTCTATGGTCTTGAAAGACAATGAATCATAGGAACTCACATTGTATGAAAGGATGAGAGATACGGCTCATCACAGACTTTTTAGGGGAATTATTGGTTATTTTGGGACTCTATTATAGATTTAAGACATGTTTAAGAAATCTTTCTCAAATCCCAGAGTTTGAAAGGTGACCCCAAATAATGGATGAGGGTTTACACCCAAAATATACGAGTGGTAATTAATTTAATTATGAAATTTGAATATATTAAAGGTTATATATCAATTTTTTTACATAATAGTGGGCAATGGATTATGCTTTTAAGCCATGAGGTTAGTCTCTCTATATTTTACTATCATACATAAGGTAGACGGTGTTTTGGAATTAGGATGGAACCTTAAGAATGTGTGAAAAATATCATATTTAAATAGTATTAAAAATCATTATTGTTTATTTTGGAATAGTCTATACAGTTAAACATCCTGATGGAATGACGTATGTGACTAAATTTAACCACCAGGTATAGATCTAGGGCCTTTTAACAACATCCTCTATATCTTTATCTTAACGTGAATCGAAGTTCCTCTAGTTCACTCAACTTTTATGTCACTTACTAACTAAGGTTTCCCTAGTTGGGAGACATTTATTATTCTAGGTGTATTAATATTACAGGCCTTGAATCCCACGTGATCCTTGCTTAGTATGAGAATAATGGGATAGAAAGTAATTTAATAAACTAAATATAAATGTGGGGCTTACACATTGAAGAACCACATATGGAATATATTTACATGTGGATATTGGGAAGTAAAGAGGCATCCTAAATATCCTTCTTATAACAGGAACTAAGTCTCTTATAGTTCAATTTAGTTACAAATACCCTGATGGATAAGGAGATATGATAAAATCATTGGATTTGGATCTCATATACAGTCTAGGGACATGAACCAAGGTGGGTCCTCCTATTTGGAGACAATTAAATCAATATATTAACATGAAATCTTTACAAGTAAAATATCATGAGATTCCTGTTCATTGTGAGAAATATGATACAATATGTGATCAAATATAATTAAAAAATACTATGGTCTTTTATACATGATTACACAAGAGCGTATTCCTATACGATATATCCTTCCATTATACTCTAATAAAAATAATTTAGGGTCCATGAGTGGTTTTGTTAGTTTTTATATATGTCATGAGTTTCCTATGACATATTTAAGATGGATATGTATCCCTTGGTGTATTAAACTCATATGGTATTAGGTTACATGCCCCCAAAATGATTCTGAATGAGGGTGACATGTTTGATGGTGTTGGCCTATCACGTTTGAAAAAATTTGGTAATGTCTTATTTTTATTCCTAAAATGCATGATCATTGTCATATGATACATAAAACATAACATAGGGAGCCTTTTGGTAACTATTAAATAATCATGTGAATCATGTGAACCCTTCATGTCAACAAGGAAGACCTACCCATGGGACCTCATATAACTATGTAGGCTTATCTAGGGGACTTCACATGACCCATAATGACATTCCTAAAATACTTCTTGTGGTATTTATGATATGTTCAGAGTGTATCATATGAATTGGTTGACATTTTTGGGTGTCTTAAATTTATTTGGGTGAAATATACAAATTATATCGCCTGATTAACCTAATATGTTCAGATTCCATCACCAGACTAAAGGATAAGTCATTTGAAGTGTATATCCCCTTCACATGAATAATTGGTTTATCCGTCTTAAAATAATCCTTCAATCATTGTCTAAATTTTAAAAATTAAAGCCAATATATTCCAAAATTATTTGTATATTAAGGAATCTCATGACTACATATACTTGGGGAAACACTTTTTTAGGATTTGTATGGAATTCTCGCAGTCCTACATATTATCAAGGGGATGATCATGTAAAGCACATATGAATACTATTAATACTATTAAGTCATTACTTAGGCATAAAAAATGAAAGAATCTTGTGATTACATGGATATATACTCCATAATTATTTGTATTGAATTTAGTCATGTGAGTGTTTCATTGTACCATATGATTTTATTGGAATCATTGTCTCACATCTACACCGCTTTTCATGTTGCTTATATCTCATATATTATATTGAGTCAGTGGAGGGAGTCTTCATATCAGGCCCTTTGTAGGAACGAACCCCAGATCATTCATGGAATCATATTCACATCGCATGAAATTCATTGATCATGAAATTACACCATCATAAGAACATTAATTTAAATTTAGGATCATTATAATATTTTACACTATCAAAAGGACATGTTTAACATCCTTCATAACTTCTGGTCAGCATGTGTATGGGTCATCACTAGATGATATCTCCTATCCCAGAGCCTTTCACATGAACAAGGGATATATGGTTTATTTACACCATATTAACATAAATGTATCTTACAAATAACATACACAATTCACATGAATAAAAAGTTTAACTTCTTACCACTCGATTCATCCACCTTTTTAGTCATTGAATTTATTATTTTACCAAAAAATCATTATTTTCTCAATTTTTTTATATCTATATATAACATAAATGAATGGATGTGTCTGATATCCTTTACACATTGATGAAAACATAACAAAATTCATTCACATGATGGGGATGGAAAGTCGCAGAGTTCTGTGCATGAAAATCAATCTAACTTCCATCTAATTAAGATTTAATAATTTCCATATTTTTATTTTAGGAAAACATAAGTTATTTCCAAAAATTTTATCCACTATGACATCACATGATCAAAATAATCATATTTCAGGCATCACTTGATTTATTAGGCTATCTAATGGGGCATCACATGATTAGAATGACTCATCAAATGTGGTTGGGTGTGATCCTTATCAGATCATACAATGCACATAACCTCACCATATAATATGCATATGGTAATTCAGTCAATAGTATTCATGGGGACTATGAGATTCTCATGACCAAGCCTCTATGTATCTAGGTATCTTCATAATTTTCCATTTTGATAAATAATACCTACGCTTCTTGAATTTCCTCAACCCTAAAATTTTCAATGCCAATTCTGCGGTTTTCAACAGATACCCTCAATTAACATTATGAGTTTATAGAGTATTTTGATGGATATAATATTTCCATTATTTTTTGTGATTATTTAAAATACTAAATACAATCCATATTTCCAATTTGAGATGAATTATATCACTTTTTTATTTTGGTGATATTTTGTGCTTAAATGTGAATTTTTTTTATAATCCTAACTATTTTCTTTCACATATGTATTTCAATAATAATTTTTTCAACATTGATTCAAAATGTGGAATTAAAAAATTTAATATCTCTTTCTTAATGGGACTCCACCTCTTCATCAGGATCCAGTGGTAATTAAAATTTCATAGGGGTTAAATATATCATTCAATATGGAAAATATATTTTTTCCAATAGAATTGAAAACTCCCCATTAAATGAGTCATATATAGGTTTAATTAAAAAAATGGGGAGAATCATTTTTAATATGAATGATAACACGAATAATCATGTTCACATTAATCTTCATGGATAAATTTTCCTGTTAATGTGGTTATTTCACACATCAAATTTTAGAAAGATGATGAGACAATTCAGCTATAAAAAGAGATATTGAATAATTTGAAAATAATATTTCATAATAATTACAAATTATTGTAATATTTTAAGGAATATATATAATAAATTATAAATATATCTTTATAATTCATCATAGTGAGTTTTAGCTAACCTTCTATACATAATTGGAAAACATTTGATAGATAGATTCTGGATATGGAATTATCTTGTTTTCCTTTTCCCTGCTATTAGTTTTGTACATGAATCCTATTTTCAATTCTTCATGACTAAAATTCACTTGGTAGGGTAATATTTATATGGAATATTAAATTAGTGGTTTTTTTAATTATTGAGTTCATATACTTCCTGGAATAAAATCCATTTCTTTCTTCTATTAAGCTGGTTTTAATAAAATAATAGTAGTTTTTATTATCAACTAGGATCATATTTGGTAATAGATTATGTTATGGTTATTTTCATGGTTTATGGGAATTATATACCTCTACCAAGTTCAATTTTATATATGATAAAATATAATAGAGCTTAATGGTGAAGTACACCCACATTTTTAGTACTAGTGAGAGGGGTAGTGGACACACATAATTTTTTGGGATAAACAGGAACTAGTATGGTATTTACTAAGTCAATTGAGTGTATTCAATACAAATATCTCACACAATGGTTAGAGATTAGGAAAATTTTAGATATGGGAATGTTTTATTCTTGGTATCAACATTTGAAGAATGGTGTTAGAGTAAGTGATTATTGTAGGTCACATTAATCAATTTTGTGGAATAGGCATGGATAACATGGAACTATGATATCATTGCAATTGAAAAAACAACCATAACCAGATCTACCTTCTCATATAACTATTTTTAATCTCATTCATAATAAATATATTTTTAATCTCTTGATTCATTTATTTATTTTTATTAAAAAACAATTTCAAAAACACACTCACCCCCTTATCTTCTAATTTAAAGTGACATACATGATTATTGTGAACTCACCTATGAGGAAAATATAGGTTTACCTTTGTACAACATTTTAACTATAGAAGTTTTTTTCTATATCACATTATTTTCCTTGTAAAAACATGAAATCATTACTAGGGAGTTGATTCTAATAATGTAATTTGAAATATTGTTTTAAAATAAAAATAAAAAAATTTCTTTATTCACCCTGGTTTGTTGAAGAGAGTCATAATTTATTTCATAAATTGATACCAGGAGCCTTAATCCAAATATTCAAAAGGGATCAATTTTTGGAGATTATATGGGAGTTTAAATATCCCATGGAATATCATAAAATTTATGGATTGGATAGTGAATTGACTAAAATCTAGGGGAAATTCCTATAATTTTATCAATAAATGTTCAAGGCATAAAAAAATATTCATTGTCCCCCCAGATTTTCAAAAAAAATCCACATGTGAAACATCATGAACAAGTGGTTAATAGTGGTATAAAATACCATTCTCAATAAATTATTGTCAATATACAAGTGAAGAATAACCAAATGAAACAAATATCTCATTACTATCTAGATAATTCCAATTTGAATGACAGAAAAAACCAGAGTCAGTAGAGGAACCGATGTCCCTACACAAAAATGAAGTACAAGAACTAGAGGAGTCTATAAAGGATATTTTTGAAGATCAATTCCACCTCACTTAACATTTTTTAAAGGAAACTTATGAGGAATATTTTCCTACTAATGTATGTATGAGTTATCATCAATATTTGGATGAACTATGGAATGAATATAAAGTGTAACAAGATCACCCCATTTATAAAAATGATGAATAATTATTAATATTATTTCATTCTCTATCCTTGTATGATTAAAAATAATCCTCCCAATTAGTGGGGTTTTAATAAATAATGGAGGATCATGAATTTCTCAGTCAATATACTAGAACTTAACTCTAAGAATCACATTCGTCTGACTGCGAAATATATGATAAAATATCTACAAAATATTACATTTTCATAAACCATTTTTATCAAAATTTAATGAAAATAAATTTATTACTAACTCTCATTTCATTGAATTTTCTGATTTATCCATCTCATTTTTCTCCTTTGAGGAAGGTGAAGAAAAAGTAGTTTCACTTAATGAGGAGTATTTAAAGCTTCCCAAAAATGAAGATCATTTATTGGATGTAGTCCTTGAGGATATCCATTTTGAATTTTCCTAAGGAAATTGAGACACATGTTTCTTAAATTAAATGTAAATACGTTGAATTTGATTCATTATGTTTTTCCAAATAGAATTAAAATTTTACTTTACCTTTTATTACTCCAACAATGAAGAAAAAAATATGGAAATCACTAGATAATGAAGAAGAGTTTTTGTAAGTAGAATATAAGTAGAAGGAAGACTCAAAATTCATCCTATAATTACCATGAATTTTATAACTATATCTAAGGGTTTGTATTTGGTCTACTATTTCCAAAGAGTCCTCCGAAAAAATGCTGAAGAAATTTATAATGATAGAAGTAATGTTTGGTCGTTCAAATCAATTATACTCCACAAAAAATTATATTTAAAATAATTAATGGTTATTCCCATCTAGATAAATTCAATCCCTAGGGATTACATGATGGTTAAACCAATATATATCTTTCTTTTCATTCCATTTCTCATTCTATTTATTTTATTTATACAAATCTATTAAGTACTTTTCTAATTTAACTTATAGTTTTCTCTAAGAAGCACATGGAAGATATACTAAATGATTCATTTCTAATAGGTCATGTTATACCTATACTTAACACATTATTATTAATATTAAACCAAAAATATACTCACATGTTAAATCTATAATATTTCTTTATCGACACTATATAGTTATCATTTGGGAGATTGAACCATTATAGTTTTTGTAACAACCCATAACACTATCAATAAAATTTTCCTTCTTATAATTATTTCATATAGTATAAATCACATAAAATCACTCCGATAACAAAATATAAACTTTATAAATGAGTAATTAATAAAATAATAGGTATTTCTTGATGGTAAAGAACTTATACTGATGAAATACTAACATGACCTTAAAAATTGAAATACGACCCTTATGAATATAAACTCACCAAATGAATAGTGAAATCACCCATTAAATGATAAATAAAATTGAGGCATCTCCGAAATGAATATAGGATATAATTATATCATTGAATAATTAAATGAATATTTTTAAAATTATTAATTAAGTATCGGTATTTTTTTATCCATAAATATTTTATTAAAATTTTATAATTAATAAAATTATTTAAATGAAAATTAATTTTCATAAATAAAATCTTTATTTATTTTTATGTTTTTAGGATAATTTAATGAAACCATAGTTAATTTTTTAGAGTATAATAAAATCAGTTTTAATTTTTAAAATCATATTTTTTAGTACAAGGTTATTTTAAATAAAAATTAAATTTCACAAATTTATAAAATTAATTTCATAAAATGGAGTCCATTTTAGAATTCTAAATGTCAAAAAATGTTTAGGGTTAATTGTTAAGATTTTTCTATAACACAAAAAACTTTGGGGAATAGTAAAATACTATAATTTACGGTATAAATAAATCATAATCTAAAGAAACTATTCCATGAGTCAGGGATGATGTATGAAAAATAATCATGAACATACCTTAATTATTTTAATATATGTTATGATAATTATAAAAGTATCCATTTTTTTCATCTAAAATAATAAGAACATGAATAAAATATTCAAAAACACCACTCTCTTCCATTATAAATACCACCAATTCTACTCACACCTTACATGCTTTTTTCCTTTTCAAGATTTTACCCAATACTATTCCCAAGACCCTACATCATGCCAAAGAGATCTTGGTATCATGAAAATACCAAAAACTTTTACCAAGGAGAGAATCAAGATGTAAAAATCCTTTTTCTTTTCATCTTTTTTTACTCCCATGTTCTTTTCTTTTATTATTCTATCCTCACCTACCCTTATAAAAATAGTATGAAAAATTTATTTTCATACATATAATGTAATGTTATTATATTAATTGAATATTATATAATCAATCATATTCTAATTTCCATTTTATTCAAAAAATGGAAGCTTTGTTCGTGAGGTTTTTTTTCATCACCTTCAAGGATGAAAAGTTTTAATTTTCCTTTACCGTCTTCAAGGATGATAATAAAATCATTTTAATTGTTAAAAAATATTTTAAAATTTACATTATAACCCATTTTTTGTTCTATACCTAATATATTTACATAATATAAAATGATAAAAAAATGATATTTTTGTGATCTAAAGATGCTTAAATTAATCTAAAGAGATACTATTGACATGTTATATATTAATTCATACTCATACCATATATCAAAATTATATGTATGGAAATTTATTCTTTTTGATGTTTATTAATAACATGTAATTAAAATTATGGTGAATTATACCCATCATACATGAACTTCATCACTTATAAATAAGAAAACCGATCATGAAAATCAAGAAAATGAACATTCTCCAAATACGAAATTAAACTCTGTATCTCATCAAAAGGGACATAAATGAACATAATAAAACAATAATGAATAAAATTAATATTGAAAATTTTATGAATTAATTAATTAAAAGATTTAATTTGATTATGATGGGAATTAATATCAAGTGAATAACACTTTTAAACATAAGGTATGAGTTTCTACCCAAACCTTAATTTTTCCATCGAGTTATTATTTCAATAACTTTACCCCAGTTTAATTATTCTATGATTTTTTGTAATTCCTCTATATTCTATGTATATTTTATGAACTCATATATATATATATATATCAATTCACCTTTCTTCTTTGGTAAATACATGTTTTACAAGGTTCCCTTCTTAATTCTTCTCGATAAGAAACTATGATTAAACCAAACTTCTCGGTTTCTTACTAATTTTCAAGTACCACACATAATCTATTTTAAGACTCGATTATTTTAAAAAATTAGCTACTTTTGTAATTAAAAAAAATATATTTGTTTTTTTGGTTTTATACAAACAATTACAACCAATACAAAGTATTTTTCTAAAATAAATCTTCTTTTCAAGTAAAATAGATATTTCTCTTAAGAATTTCTCGATGATTGTATTATATTATTTTCATCTATTTTAACAAAAATGTAGAATATTATGATTTATTGATATTTATCTCTTATGTTTATAATATAATTTATTTTATTAAATGGTTTATCACCAGTTTGATTGTGGATGTTCAATCATGATACCATCCAACATACTTCTCAAAAATGTTAGTGATTATGTTTACAAATTGGGGAAAGTTATTTTTATTTGTATATGTTATTTATGTTTAACCATATTTACATGAGTAATGAACTGGACTTAGTATGTGATAGGTGGCGACTACTATGTACCCTCGATGAGTCGATAGGAATCAGGAAAAAAAATAAATATGGACTTGGTTGAGGCCTTACCCATTTTCAAATATTTATTTGGCTGAGTGATTAATCATTTTCAGATTTCTTGGACAAGTCCTTGACGATATATTTCATATGTATTTTATTATGAATTCAATAATTATGATTTTAGTATTTTAAAAATCATGTTATTATTCTTAATGTATAATACGCATGTTAAAGATTCTTGTGATTATTTATATGGCATTATTTATTCTATTTTTATTCCTTCCATATTAAGCACATGATTATGTTTTAATGGGATATTTTATTTTAGTTATTCACCATTCCATATTATTTATGATTCTAATATATTACATGCCCTTACTAATCATATCTACTCACCCCATTCTATATATTTATTTTCCACCATGAAATGAAGATGAATATTGTGAATGACTTGCATGGTTAATCTAAGAGTTTTTTGGTGCCACCAATTGAGTCTCTACATTTTTTTCCTTTAAATATGAAATTTAATCTTAATGTATGTAATATAGAATAAAAATAGCTAAATTTATCAGTCCATTGAGATTCAATTCGTATATATATTCTAATCTATTAAAGTAAGTCACCCGTTCTAGGATACTATAGTCATGGTATTTACAATTAATGGTAGATAAATTTTTGTAGAAACATGGAAAACTAAACTATGAAAACATAGATTAGGGAAAATATCCATAAGATATAAATTGAGAAAAATAATTGATGAAAATCATAGAATTTTGGTAATGTAGAGATTATGTAGATATTCCTATAAATACATCCCGATTTAGATACTACAAGTAGACATGGTTTTGGAAGAAATTTATATAGGTATAAAAAATCAAACATGGTGTACCAATACCAACTCAGGGTAACCACGAACATGAAAAATTTATTTAATATGAACCTGGTTTGAAACTCCATTGGGGATATTCTTAGGATAATTCAAATTTTCTTTACAAACCATTATAAAGGATTTAAAAGTAAAATTGTTCCCAATGAAACCATGTTTATGATTATGAGATTATCTATGCAAAAGATTTTAATTAATTTTAAATGTTTTCCCACTTAGAGATAATAAATTAATATTTATAAATGAATTTATATTATGATTTTATATAGAAATGGTACCTCATAGAAGTAAAGGAAACTGCATCAATGTACGTATCACATATAGGTATTTTCCACTTATGAAAGATAATGAAATTTGAACTGGATCTACGACTGGTGCTGATAAAGTTTATGAACAATAACCTTAAACGTATGGAGAATCCCAGACCAAAAAATGGGGGATAAATGTTACACTACTTTGTGAGACAACAACCTCAATCATTTAATGGAACTTCAAACCCATTTATAGTGGATCAATGGAGACTTTCCTTAGAGAATATATTTCTTTCTTTGGTAAGTAATGAAGGGGAGAATGTTTTAATAGAAGTTTATCATATATTGGGAGATTAATATCAATGGTGTTCATTAATTCAAATCACAATAGAGGAGGAAGAAATTAAAAATATATTAAAGAGGCATTTTAAGTTAATTTTCCTATAAAAATATTTTCATCAAGAAAAATTGTAGGAAATGGAATGGAAATTATTGAGTCTAAAAAAGGATGAAAATGTTGCGTGGTCTGAATCCATAAATACAAGGTTATCCAGGCATGCCATAGACTACATATGTAATCCGAGGTGCAAGATTGATTGATTATTTAATGGTTTGAAACCATTTATTTGAAGGTCACTAGTCACCCAAAATTTCTCACCCTATGAATATATAGTCCCATGTGCTATGAAAAAAGAGAAATAATTGTCTATGTCTTATGAAATTAAGGTAAAATAGGATAAAAAGATGGTGGATGAGGAAGATTGGATAAAGGGAAGAATAAAAAGGTGAATTTTCCAACATGTGATACCTATGGAAGGAAACACCCTGGTCCCTACTTAAAAGTAAAAGGATATTGATGCAAATATAGAGTGAAATAACACCATTCAAATGAATTCAATGTAATGAATGAAGATATCAGTGTTCAACGCAATTATTTTATAGAGATGGGACACTATGATAATGATTTTCCAAAGTGTCATGGAATCACACATTAGAAAATTCCACAAGATAATGAACATGATTATGTGATCACAATTACTGAGGTTGAAATTTCTAATGAGGTGTTTTCAGTTAAATTAATATTTTACTCAAAAAATTCCAATGATTTATTTGATTTTGGATGATTGAATTATTTTATATCTTCGCACTTTACCAAGAAAATTATACATTTACCTTTTTATTTAATAAATAAATTTTCATTAAAAACTCATAAGGGATGTATCATTTATAAAAATATGTGCCGGTCAGTCCCATTTATGAAACATAAGCTAGATTTAGTTACTAACCTTGTAATTATAACTATGATTTACTTTGATATAATCCTTGGTATGGACTAGCTTTCCAAATATGATATGAAAATTTTTAACAAAAAGAAAGAAATTATGATTAGTGCAGAATATGTGGAATCCATTATCTTTAGAGAGGAAGCCTCATCATCTGAATCTTATCTGCATCTACCCCCAGTAGATTTACTGAATGAAATTCTTTTAGATGAAGATAAAACATTATCTATGGATGAGGAATTAAATATTTAAATTTATGATGTACCTATTGTGCAAGAATATATAATTTTATTTCCAAAGGATTTACCTAGACATCCCCCAAAGTGTGAATTTGAGTTTTATATTGATTTAATACCTGGTGCAGGACATATATCAAAGAATCGTTATAAAATGTACACTTAAGAATTAGTAGAACTGAAGAAAAATCTAGAGGAATTTAGTTATAAAGGATTTATTCACCCTATTGTTTCTCTATAAGGACCCCATGTTATCTTTGTCAATAAGAAAGATGGATCCACGAGGAAGTTTATTGACTATAGGAAAATCAGTGAAATTACAATAAATAACTAGTATCCACTACATCACAATGATGATTTACATGATCAAATTCATGGAGATCAATAATTTTTGAAGATCGATCTTTGATCTGGATGTCATCAGTTTCATGCGAGGAAGGAAAATAATCCAAAGAGAGAATTTTGAACCTTGTATTGAAATTATGAGGATACAATAATTCTATTTGGGATGAATAATGAACCCTCCATTTTCATGGATCTAATGAACATAATTTTTAGGTTACATCTTCATTATTTCATTGTGGTATTAATAAATGATATCTTAGTATACTAAAAAATCTATGAAGACCATGAGAATCACATAAGGATTATTAGGAAGACTCTTAGAGAAAATGAATAATATGGGATATTTAAAAAGTTTGAATTCTAGATTTAATCGGTTTTATTATATTTCTACGTTATCTCAAATTAGGGAATCTATGTTGATCTCATGATGAAAAATGTGGTTTAGGAATGTCCTACACCAACGAACATGACTGAGGTATTTAGTTTTATTGGTTTAATTTGTTATTATCAGCATTTTGTTTAGAACTTATCTATATTAGATAACATGTTAACCAAGACTACTCATAAAGGGTTTATTATCGTATGGAAAAATTAATATGAATAATGTTTTGAAGAATTGAATAAGATATTAGTTAATACCCTGATCTGAACCCTACTAATGGAAAATGGTGGATTTTTGATTGGTAGTGATGTATCAATGAAAGGGCATGTTGTATCATTATGTAAAATGATAGAGTTATTGATTATTCATTAGGGAAGTTAAAAACATAGGAACATAACTATCGATGTCATGATCTTGTGATAAGATCTGTAATTATTTCCCTAAAAATACAGAGAAACTATCTCTATGGAAAATTATGGGAGATATATATAGATAACATGATCATGAAATATATCTTATCACAGAAATAACTCAGCATTAGGAAAATGAGATGTCTCTATCTATTCAAAGATTATTATTTTTAAATACATTATCACTTAGGAAAGCTAAATAAGGTAGTTAATACATTTAGCTTGATGGATCATGATGTTATAAATATAATGATGATTGAAAGGGATCCTATGTTCATAGATCTAGTAAATATGGATATGATAATTATCACATAAGGTGAAACATCATAACATTTTCAATTGGTTTCACATCCATCATTATTGGAAGGAATTAAAAGTTTATAGTTTGATGATTAGAATATCCAAAAGGAAATTAACATTTTGAATGGTGGAAAGTTTCTAGACATCATTTGTGATAATGAAATTATGATGTTTGGGAAGATTCTATGTCTCACCTCTATACCTTATCTAAAAAGAGAGATATTGGATGATTCCCATTGTTTAAATTTCTTTATACACCCCATAATCACTATGATTAATAGAGATTTTATGTCTCCTTTTTGGTAGGATACTATGAAGTGGGAAATTTCTAATTATGTAATATGATGTTTAGTATGTCAATAAGTGAAGGATGAAATACAACACCCTAGAAGATTCATGCATCCTATACCTATTCATACATGGAAATGGGATGACATCACCATTGATTTTATCACTAGATTACCAAAACAATACAATAATGAATGATGCAATATGGGTAATTTTTTATCAAGTTACAAAATCTACACATTTCCTCACTATAAGGGAGGATTTTCTACTGGTGTGACTTGCAAGACTCTATATTAATGTATTTTTAAGAAATCAGGGAGAACCCCTCACAATTGTGTATTATCATGTCATATTATTTACATAAAAATTATATATATGTATCCAAAATTATTTGGATACTAAATCAGATTTGAGTACTTCTTATCACCATCAAATTGACGGGCATTTAGAATAGATGATCTAAACTTTTCAAGACATGTCGAGATAATGATCACTTGATTTTCAAGGTATGCGGGATCAGTATTTACCTATGGTAGATTTTTTCCTATAATAATATATTCCATTCAAGTATTCATATGGAATTAGAATAAGCATTTTATGGATAGAGATATCGCATACCAAAATTTTGGGATGATTTTGGTGAAAGGAAGATTGTAGGCCCATATCTTATAGAGTAAACAATACAAAAGTTAAGGACTATTCAAACCCATATCATAGAAGATCAATGTAAGAAAAAGACATATGATGATAATTGAAGGAATTATTTTTAATTTCATGTGTGGGATCATGTTTTCTTGAAATTATCTCCATGGAAGGGTGTCATATGAATCTGAGAATAAAGGGAAACTAATCCACATGTGAATTTGACCTTTTGAAATCCTCAATTGGATTGGGGTTATGTGTTATAATTTTGAAAATTTACCTCTCCTTTTTAAAGTACATAGTGTGTTCCACATATATTTATTAAGAAAGTATATGCTAGACCCAATGCATGTCCTCACATACGAAGGAATGGATTTGGAACATAATTTATCTTACCATGAAGAGCCTATCCAGATTCGGAAAACTAAATAACAAGTATTGAGGAATATGATGACTCAGCTGGTAATGGTACTTAGAAAAAATCATAAAATTAATGAGGTAACATTGGACTATAAGGATTTTATGATGAAGAACTACCCAAATCTATTTTTGAGGTGACATTTAGGAAATTGTTTGGTTAATTTGTTTTGGAGGGGAGAATGTAACGACCAAAATTTTATCAATAAAATTTACATTCTTAAAATTATTTATATAGAATAAATCTCATAAAACCACTCTGAGAACAAAAAAATTACATTATAAATTATGAATGAATGAAATAAGAGGTTTTCTAGAAGTTAAGGAACCAATTCCAATGAAATAGTAACATGAGATTATAAATAGTATTATGAACCTTAAGAACGACAAACCATCCAAATGATTAGTAACCTAACAAATGAATGTATAAATAATATTTATGAATCTCATAAATGAATTTTCGATATAATTATATAATAGTATAATTAAATTAATATTTTTAAAATTATTAATTAATTGTTGGAATTTTTTGAGTTATAAATATTTAATTAGTATATTATAATTAAGAAAATTGAATTATAGGAATATTAATTTTCATAAAATGTATTAATACCTTAAAATTTTATTGTCTCATTATTTGAGGATAATTTAAAGAAAGATTAGTTAATTTTTCATAATTTTAAAGAATCACTATTAATTTTAAATACTCATTTTTTTGAGTAAATGATAAATTTAATTAAAAATTAAATTTATCATATTTATAAAATTATTTACATGAAATGGATTCAATTATTTATTTATAAATTTTTAAAAATGGTTATTGTGAAGTTTTGGTATTTTTCTAAATTCATGAATTTTTGAGAATAGTAAAATACGATAATTTATAGGGTAAATATATTATAAGCTAAACATAATATTCTGTGCGTCACAACCAATGTAAGAACCATAATCTCAAACTTCCAATAATTATTTTTATATATTTTATGATAATTATAAAACTATTAATCACTTTCAACCTTAATAAGAAACAAATGAATAAAATATATAAAAAACACCCCCTCTCCTCCACAATAAATACTACCCCGCACCACCCCCTATGCTCACACAGTCAATGATTTGAGAATTTTAAAATTTTTCCCAATAATCTTCCCAAGACCCTTACCCAAGTGCAAGATATATTGTTCTCATCAAAGGACCAAAAATATTTCTCTACGGAGGTTATCAATGAAGAGGTAATAAAGAGGTAAAAAACCACTTCATTTTCATTTTATTTTATTTTAAACTTCATTTATTTTATTATTATATCCTAACCTACCCCAGTAAAAATATCACAAACAATACTAAACTTACATATACTAGATTTTTTTTAAAATTTTATAATCCATAATCAATCCCCTTCTCCTCTCACTTTTATTCTGAAAATTAAAACGTCGTTTGTGTGGTGTTTTTTCATCATCTTCAAGGATGATAAGTTTTCATTTTCCTTCACCATCATGAAGGATAATCCTAAAAAAAAGTTAACAGTTGAAAAAAATTGAAAAATTATTATTACAACCCTTTTTATGTTCTGTATGTATCATATTTTCATAATACTAAAAGATAAAACTAAATGATTTTGTTGTGTTCTAAAATCGCTTAAATTGATATAAATGAATATCATTAACATGTTATCTAATTTTTAATCCTTATACAATATAAAAAATGATATGAATAACCATTTATACTTTTTATTTTAATAAATAACATGTAATCCCATTTCTAGAGAATTATACCCATCTTACGTGAACTTCATCACTTATAAACAAGTGATCCAATCATGAAAACCGAGAAAACAAACACTCCCTAACGATGAAATGAAACTCTATATCTCATAAAAAGGACATAAATGAACATAATAAAACAATAATAAATAAAATTCATGAAAAATTTGTTCTTAATTAATTAATTAATAGATTTATTTTTTTAGACAGAATATTATGATCTATTACAGAACGCTTTTAGACACAAGGTGTGTTTTTCTACCCGAACCTTCATTTTTTCCTTCAAGTTATTATTTCAATATCTTTAACCCAATGTAATGATTATTTATTTTTTGTACTTATTATATAATATATTTATAGGTTCTGAATATATATATCAAGATCACATCATCTTTATTTAATGTTAAATAATTGAATGACATGATTCCCTTCTAAATTATTCTTTATAAGAAAACCCGTTTGAAGGGAACCTCCCGATTTCTTAACCTTTTTCATCTACCATACATAATATATTTTAAGACTCCATTATTTTTAATAATTCACTAATTTTATCATTAAATACAATATTTTTTCATTTTGGGTTTTATACAATTAATTATGAGAAATACAAATGAATCTTCTAAAGGAAATCTTTTTTGAAATGTAAATGGGGTATTTCTCTCATAAATTTTTGGAGCACTGTATAAGTGTTTTTTCATATATTTCTACACATATGTTGAATTTTATGAATTATTTACATTCGTGTCTTATTTTTTTCATCTAACATATTTTATTAAATGGTTTTTCATCACTTTGACTATGAATATGCTATCTTGATACCATTCACCATACTACTCAGAATGGTTAGTGATTATGTTTACATATTGGGGAAAGTTATTTCATATGTATATGTAGTTTATGTTAAACCCCATTAATATGATGAATTAATTGTAAATATTAAGTGGAATGTGGGTCCTAATATATCCCCTCGATGCATCATTAGGTCTCATGGGAAATAGATATGGATGTGGTTGAGGTATTTCCCATTTTCAGATATGGTTTTGGATGAGGCCTTAATCATTTTCATATGTCTTGGCCAATGCATTGATGATATATTTCAGATTTCCAAAATAATGTATTCCCTCATTATGATATTAGTAATTTAAAAATCATGTGATTATTAAAATATTATAATATCAATGGTTAAGCTTAATTTGATTATTTATATGGTATTATTTATTCAGATTTTATTTCATCCGTATAAAGGTCATGATTATTTTTTAATGACACATGTTTTTTGATTATTCACCATTAATTATTATTTATTCTTCCTATATATTAAATATAATTAATAAGAACCTGAACTCACCCTATTATTATGTTTTATTTCCACCCAGGATATGAATATGAGAGCTATTAAGGACTTTTATGTTTAATCTAAGAGTTTTTGTGAGTTACCAATGCAGTCTCTATATTGTTATTCATTTAAAGTTGTAATGTGATGTTCATGTATGTAATATGGATTTAAAAAATACTATAATAATTGGTAATTTGGAATTATATTATTATATATATGATAGTTTAATAATGTAAGACACCATCTTTAGGATACTAGGGTTGGGGTCTTCACAGTTTATTATTTTCAATTTTTAAATTTTCAAAAAAATTATGTTTTTTAAAAATTGTGTGTGTTTTCTTCAATTTTATATGTGTTTTTAAAACATGATAGAACAATTTATTATATTTACCATTTATTAAACCCATTTAACTAAGTGAACCAATTTTTCCCATGAAATTGAATATAAATTAATGATAAAAATGACACTATTTCAAGTTCAAATTTAGGACAATTTCTTTAAAAGACCTCTTATTATAGAATAACTTCCCAAATATCACTGTGATTATATTCAAAATCACCATATAATGTGTCTTGTAAAATAGTTTTTAATATTCATTACATTCACATAATTTCTTTAGATTACTAATACATAGTTTATTCAACCATAATTTTCATTATTTCTATAAACAATTAATTTTTTTTCTTGTGTTTAAATTATTGATGGATTTTTTTGGTTTTAAAAGCCCCATTTTAAAGGTAAACCTTTTATTATTAATTAAAATTAAATTTAAACTATTTATCAAATATAATAAATAAAAAACCTATTAGTATAGCCATATTAAAATCCAAATTTCCCAATCTAATATGTTATGGAAAGGAATATGCTTGAGCTAGTTGAACATAAGTGTGGGGATAAATTGTCTTTTGGTGTGCTACATCATATGGTATTAATTTAGGTTGAAATTTAATTATATAAATGTGGGTTTTATTTTTGAAAAAGTAATTCATATTAATTATTTTTGATGGATATTTTTGAATTAAAATCACTGTCGATGCCATAAAATATGAATCTATTAATAATTAGAAAATATCAATAAAATTTTTAATCATGTTGAAGGAAGTTCAGTGGATACTATTTTTCTACTAAAATTATAAATGGATTTTAGTTTTATTATAGTTTTAATGATGATTGGATATTATTTTATTCTATGGGATGTGTGGAGGTGACCATACAAGAGTGAGAAGTAGTATCATTGAGTTTTTCTGGATGAAGACTTAAGCCCCCCGTATACAACCTCTAATTTTTTTTGACATCTATAACCTACCAAATAAAATAAAATAAAGAACCCTTAAAATACATCATGATAATTATATTTCTTTGTATAAAATTGGTAGTATATATAAGAATTTATCAAGACTATGGTGAGTGAATCTTGGTTTTAGAGTAGAAAAGTCTTGTTGAAAATTAACATTTGTTTGATGAGGAAAATTTGATTTGAAGTAAATTTTTGTGTAAATATGAGTATAAATTAAGTGTAAATGTATTGAATTATGTCTATAGATAAAATGGGATTTTGTTTTTGAATAGGGATGATATATTTTACTTCATGGTGATAAATTGGTAGATCTTGTGGTCATGGGTTTTTAGATTTTCATTAATATGATTATGATTCTTACATGTCCATGATTATATGTGATAAGTGTGGGGGATTTTCTAGAGCTAACATTTAAATTATTTTTCATGTGAATATAAATTATTTAAACCCTTAAAATTATCAATCCATGTTTAATTGTGTCATTTTTTTATTTTGTTGATATTTTGTGCTTAAAGGTGGAAATTTCCAAATTCTTCATTTTTAAGATTTTATATTACTTATTTGTTCTTAGGACAACATTTTCTATGTTAATAAAAATTCTATAATTTGTTTTTTGTAGGATTTATTGTTGTATTTAACTACATATTTTTGAATCAATGTTAATTAGTATTTCATGTGGCCTAAATAAACTGGAAAATTGGAAAAATATTTTTTGTTGAGAATTTACAACTCCTCATAAAATGAGCCAAATCACAAGAATTAGTCAACTAAATGAGGATATTACTATTATATATAAAATAAGACTCAATTTATCATTCTATAATTACTTTTCATAGATAAATTAAAACATTAATGTAAATGTTTAATTCATAACATTGGTGGAATATTATATGTATCTTCAATAATAAACCTTTGATTAAGTAATTTTGAAATAAAATTATTTAACACGTGATAAGGATTTGAAATTATTGGGGTATATTTCCAACAAAATTCCAAAAAATCTTATGAATTACAATTTTTTATATTCAATACTATGTTGGGAAGAAACATAGAAATAATTTGGAGTATTGATTTTATAGAATTTGGTTTCTATTTTTCCTTATATATTTTCATAGTTTTATAATGAATTCCCCCACCCCTTATTTATGGATACCCAAAAAATGGTTGGATAAAAATACAAAGGATTCTCTAAGAATGTGATTTCAATTTTTTAATTATTTAGTTCCATCACTTCATGTAATATAATTCATATTGTTCTTCTATAAAGTTGGATTTAATATTCTAATAGTAGTTTATATTGTCAACTAAGATCATATGTTGGAATGGTAGTAAAGAGATGTGGTTGTTTGGGATAAACATGACATGATCAAGTATTTCCTATGTCTATTTATGGTATTCTCTGAAATACTATAAAAAATTAAAAAGAGGTTATACCACACAAAAATCATGAATAAGTTTATTCTCACCATCACCATTTGACCAAGGGATTCAGTGGAAGTGATTATAGATTCCCAACTTAATAAATTTAGCTGAATAGGATTAAATAACATAGAACTATAATATCATCACAATTGAAGAAAAACATTACTGAATCTGCCTCCTCAAATCATTATTTTAGTCAATTACTTTTTCAATTTTTTAAATATCCCATTTTAATATTTTTTATTAATAAATTAGTGAAATTTAAAGACACCTACATGTTTCATCTAATTGAAAATAAAATACTTGATTATAGTTCAAACCTATATGAAGATATCATAGGTTAACCAGTATAATGAAGTTATACATAGGAAATAATTATTTCTCCACACATCATGATAGTCACAAGTCAAATTTCAACATGGTTTTAATCTTAATTTTTACTTAACAACACTTTCTATCCCTAGAAGAACAAAAAGACTATGTATAACTTATAAATACATGGGAATATGTTTCAGGTGTTTGTCTTGGATTTAATTATTCAAGGGTAATAAAAAATATTTTGGATGATTTTTATTATAATAATATCAACCATTAATCCTTTGATGTGACTTCATTAGAGTCATCATATAGGATGATGTGTCAATTCCTATTCTGGAGGACTGTAATTTTGGTGGTTGTAATTATTGGTTCCAATATAGTGAAAAGAATGAAATACATGATAGAGATGGTTCACGAGAGGATGAATGTCATTCAAGAAAATCAGAATGATTATGATTATTGATGGAGGATCCCCTTTTAGATTGATGTTGGGGACCGTGTTTTCCTTTGGTTTCACCCTCATCATAGGTAGAAGAGGATTGGTTAGGGGAGAAATATATCACCATAGTGTATTGGGAACTTTGAGTTTTTGGGGTGAATTGGTGTTAGGTCCACAAGGTCAAATTCCTTGGGGGGGGGGGCTGAATCCGAGTTTGATAGATTAAAACTACAACCCCATCACATCATGTTTCTTTATTAACCAAAACAAATTTCTCTCTTTCTACAGTAGGAATATATTAATTGAAATTAAATCATGCATATGACAAAATGATTTTACTTGGTTGACCCTTATTGAGACACATCTAAAGAGCATACAATTTCAATGTGACAACATACAAAATCAAATAAATATCACTTCCAATTACATGGTTCGAGCTAGTTATTCTATTCCATGGATCACCACCATTACAAGGTTTAGGGTCTTCTCACTGCATTGCCAAGGCCACTCCATATGTCTCTTCATCAGGCTCACTGTCAGTGGGAAGGATGACCATTTTCCTCTTCTTTTTATAACTACTCATGGAAGGGATCCAGTAATAGTTTATAGACTTTTAGATCTCTTAATTTTCATGAAATAGTGCATCCTCAACTGTATATAGATTCCATGTTGAAGTCACTTTTTCACCCGTAGATAAAATTCACATTTCCATGTATTGTTAGTTAGCATAAATTATTTCATGAACTATTTAAGTCCCTTCGGGAACGAAATTCTTCCTTATCAAAATAAATAGAACATATTCATCACAGAACACCTCTTCCATGATCCGCCTCTAATTCTTCTCTCGCTTACTGCCTCCATGTACCACCTTCATGAAACACTTCCATAAATAGATTCCTTGTTCTGCTTCCGCGAACCACCTTTTCTTTTGCATACCCTCTCTCCTCCATGTATTTCTTATTCCTCTTCTGCACACCTCTTCTATTCTATTCCATAGTTCCCGATAAAAAACCATTGGTTGAATTTCTTCTCCACGAACTACTTTACCCTTCACGGAATTCTCCATTGAGAACCACTTTCGTACTTAGCCGAATTCCCAGAGAGAAATATTTTTTCTAATGAAAAATGCTCTGAGTAATGATGGGATCAACGATCCTTACATAGGAAAATAGATCCAAAAAATCCATTAAACTGAGATTTACCAAATCATCAATGTGGTAAAACCTCTACAGCGTACCACTTCTCCCATGAATTGTTCTTACCTACGCGGTACACATACCACAAATCATCCTACGCGGTGGATGAAATCGTCGTCTTATTTTATCCAATGAATCCCTTAACATATTCTAAAATCACCACCTTATTTTTGAGAATGAAAACCATCTCGTATACTGAAATCCTTCCATATACAGCATGACTTTGTTGTCATGAATCGTTTTCTCCCCTCCAACCATTCTTATATGCAGTCTTTTTCTTGTGCTTACTAATTACATTTGTCGATTTTCTTCGGTGTTCCATGTAACACTATTCACAGTACAGAAAATCTTCTTTTTTGTCCATGTACCATCCTTCATGGTCTATGAATAGTGATATCCTTTACCGAAAACCTTTTTCAAAAGTTAAAATCCAGATTTTGAGGCCCAAAAATTTGGCAAACACTTGTAAGCTATTCCACCTTAAAAACCTACTATCAGAAAACATGAACAATTCTCAATCGTGGTCATCTGGATTTATCAAAAAACACAATCACAATTAAAACATAACTAGAGGACATCTTAAGGTATTTTTCTCAATAATCTCCCCCTTGGTGTTTTTTTTAAATTATTCTCAACTTGATACACTATTAATGCCTTTTCCAACATCTTCCAGCATTCACTTCTTGTGATTAAGATAAAGATCAAGGATTTACTCAACACATACTCTAAGCCTGCATTATCCATTCTTAACAAGAGAAAAAGAGTATAATTAAATGTACATCAATGGAACTCTTCAAACCATTCCAACACTACTCTTCTTCTTTCATCATGAACCTCCGCTACCATGAAATATATCCACTGACCAATCATGCCTAGCATCGTCATATTTAATAATAACTCCACATTTTTGCTTCCCCTAATAAATTCAACTCACCCTATCTCACTAATCCACTTATAAAAATTTCCCCTTATCTTTAATAATTCATTTTATCCCCTTTATAGGCCAAATTTATTCCCTATTGTCAACAAAACTGAATGACATTCCTTTGAGTTTTGCAATAAGTTAAAGAACACGGATTACCACATTAAGGAAACAAACACCATGCATTGAGGAGTGGGGATAAAATACTCAATTTTTCATGTGTGGGGATTTAAATAAACTCAAAGATTTCATTTATTCCTTTCAAATTCTTTTTTTGGTAAGGCATTTTTAAGAATGTTTTCCACATGTTGTTTTGATGCCACATACTCTAACTTCACAAGCCCCTGCTCCAAATTCTCCTCAATAAAATGATACTTGATTTCAATGTGTGTAGTACATAAGTGATGGACTGAATTTTTTCACAGATTTATAGCACTTGACTGGTCACAATGGATTCTAATAAGACGATTCACTTAATCTCCCATCTCATCAAGCTTCTGCTTCATAAAAAATTGTTGCGTGCATGCTTGAGCTGCATCAATATACTCATATTCTACAGTGATTAATAAAATTCAGTCCTATTTCTTAATTTTCTAAGAAATACACAACCCACCAAGATATAAAGATCCTACTGATGATGATTTTCTTTCATCTAGTGTTTCGGTCCAATCTGCATCCATATATCCCAATAACTCTTGTTGAGATTTATCACTGTACATCAAACTGAAGCTTATTAATCCCTTAATATAATTTTTTTTATTTTCACTATAGTAATTTGTATTTCCATAGGATTTCATTTATATCTCACTACTTTTTATTTGGAGAAAATAATGTCAACTATTGTTGTTGTCAGGTACAATAGACTGCTAATGATTTGCCTATATTTAGTGATATTAGCTACACTTTTTTCATCATCCCTTGAGAGTTTCAATTGGGTAGCCACCAGATTCATCAAAACCTTGAAATTAACCATTAAAAACATTCTCAAAACATACTTTTCATATTTATATAGAGGCTTTATTGTGCCATTATTTTTTTTTCTTACCTGTAAAATGAGGAAAAATGTCAATTCACTAATCACTGAAATTTTGAACTCACATTTCATGAATTTAGAAAACACTCAGCAATGCATTTCATCAGATCCAAAAAATATTATTTCATTAACATATACCATCACAATCATCCATTTATGGCTTTCATTATTGACATATAGATTTTAATCAACTCTAGCACTCTAAAAACTAATATTTTTTAGAAACTGATCTAGCCTTGAATAACATTCACTTAGTGCTTTCTTCAATCCCTATAAATATTTCTTCATCCAAAAAACTCTTTTCTCATCTTCATGAATTAGAAAACCCTCTAAATACTCAAAATAAACATTTTCTTCTATAACTCCATTTATAAGTGCTAACTTGACATCCATCTAGAAAACCATGAAGTTCATTTTCACTATTATGGAAAAAAATATCATGGTTGACTATAGCCTTGAAATGTGTGAAAAAATTTAATCAACATTGATTCCTTCTATCTAGGTGTATCATTCTCACAGTAGTTGTTATTTTTTTTCTAATCACCATAACATCTACGTTCATCTGGTCACCAAAAACCCCATTTTTATGGATGAAATTATTGTATGTTGGTCTCAAAACAATTTCCCATGTCTGATTCATCTCAAATTGGTCAAGATCTTAATTAATAGCATGAACCCAATTCTCATCAGTAGCTACTTCATTAATAAATTTAGGCTCCACATGTGATATGTATGATTCTTTCTATAGAGTATTCATTCTCCTTATCTAAACTGCTTCGTTCTGGTTATCAATTATATTTTTTCTATCAATTTTATCTCATCTTGTGGGTCTCTATGAAGATGCTTATTTATTCTCATCCATCTCATCATTTGATTCTTCTTCTAAATCATCCTATACAAATTGATCATCCCATGATTTACTTTATTCTTCCTTACTATTCTTATTATACTGCTCATGTATTTTCCAATGATTGTTCCCATTCCCCACTATGGTTACATCATGGATGTCAAAAAAATTCTTAGTCTCTTTTTGATCCATTTATATGATTTTAATTTCTTTGAGTATCCATGAAATATCACTTCATCTCCACAGTATTCAAACTTACTATGTGTATCCTTGTTGAGAATGAAGCACTTACTTATTAAGATTCAAAATTACATCAATGATGGATTATTTACATACCCTTTCTCTTACATAGTCTTCTCTTCTTTTGGACATAACAACACTATATTTGATGTGTAAACTACTATCATAACTACTTCTTTACAAAATTTATTAGGAAGGTATTTCTAAATGAGCATTATTCTGGACATCTTGTTGGGAATCCAATTTATTCTATCAACTAATCCATTCTTATTTGGAGTTATTACCATTAAAAAATGATTCCTTAACCCATGTTTCATGAAATAACCCTCTAAATTCATATATTTGAACTCTATTCCATTATCTATTCTGATATTTTGAATTTTCTGAACTAGAATGTTTTCACCTTCCCTTTGATATCTTGTAATGAAGTTGAACACCTCAGACATGGGGGTAATTATTGATACCCATTCCATTATGCTATAATCATCAATTAAGAGAACATAATATCTCCTCCCATCAAGAGAACATGGTGAAATTGGATTGCACAGGTCAATATGAACCAACTCAAGTAATCTTGTTGAACTTTTTTCATTTTCCTTATATATATTTCGAATAATCATACCTTGTTATAAGGAATAAAATGTATGTGTATAACCACATGATAATCTAAGGAGACCTCAAGAAGTATCCAATTTCAACAAAATACCCCAAGGATGTTTGGGTTAAATAACCATAATGATTATGCCACACCTTATTTACTTCTACCTTGGACAGAAAGCACATATTTTATTCTCCACTAATGAGGTAGAGATTAACTTTTACATTCATTCCCCATAATACAACATCATCATATTTTTTCTTTATGAAACATAATTTTTAGGAAAATATTATGGAATGTCCCAAGTCCCCAAATTGGAATACACTAAATAAGTTGTGACTAAGACCTTCAACAACCAAGATATCTACATGTCTCATGACTTTTCCCCCAAACATTAATTTTCATGAGTGAATGATTTTCAGGGAATCATCATTAAAAAATCTTACGATACCTTATTTATCATACCTAATTCCCATATCTAGATCCAAGTTTCCTATCATATGGGAGGTAGATCAATTATCCATGATCTATATTCCATTATGATCTGATGCATTCAATGCAGTTTCTACAACCACTGATTGCTCAAGTATTTTATTTTTTGATCCTTGTTTTTGACTTTATACCTTGTATGTATTGATACTCGTGACATTCCTCAGAATATGATGGAAAAACTTCATGTTTCAGTGCTTCAAATATATTTTTCATTTTCATATGACTTAATGGTTCATTTTTATACCTCTTATAACCAAACTCGGTCTTCTTCAACACATTCCTCTGTATTACTAATGAGAAATATATTTCCATGTGTCTGAATCCTCCACAACTGAAATAGTGTTAATAAAATGATGACGTAGAAAATCGTGCTCTGTATAATAGCCTCTGTTGGTCCTATTCCCTTTGGTACCTCATTGCTATGGAACAAAAATTTTGTGTGTATCCCACATTTCCATAACAATAGAATCTTATGTAGGGTACATTCATTTGTGTAAACACTAAACTACTAGTTATACCATGGGTTGCTTGAATCTTATGATTCTTCATTGTACACAAATCTACCTTCAATCTCAGAGTGGGTGCTTGGGGTATAACTTTAACCATTACTACATTCTGTTTTAGATCAAGCCCCATAATATCCTTATAATTCAAATTTGATTATTTCTTCTATTCTTCTGGACAACTATGATTCACTTTAATATTTTTAGATTCTTTTTTAGATGTTTTACTTGTGTTTTTTTGAGCCAACAATTTTCATGATTCTTAACACGTTGTTGCAGAGAGATGAAATATTCTTCATGTTCTTCGATATGTTTGATTTGATCATTTCTAGTTTCGGTTAAACTATCGATCTCTCTTTTCTATTCTTAAATTATGAGTATGTACACAACCAATTTTTTGAGATTTATTTCATTGAAGACTTTCATTTTTCAAATTATTCATTCAGATCATAATTATATTTTTTTTTGTTACTACATATAGAGTTTGGCATCTCAAACAACTTTTTTTATCTTTCTTTTTTTGGAACTCAAAAAATCTACCACTTTAGGAGAATATTATAATTTATCCTTAAGATCCTCACTTCCTTATACTTCACATTATTCATTGTCACATTATTCTTCTATTATGGAATTTATGAAAACCACCAAAAAATAATCTGATTCATAATCCTTGTAGTCCTATAACTCTTCTACCTCAAATTCTTCTAAACATTAATCTTCCTTTGAAAGAAGATTCTAATTTTTGAAAAAAACATTCTTTGTCCTTATACTAGATTTCACATTATATGAATACTTATTATATGGATTTTCATCAATATCTTCATCATCATCTTAAAACTTCTTAGGACACTTTACTGCAAAATTTCCAATATTTCCACATCGAATGCATGAAAGTGGATGTTTACCTATGAACTTTCCTCTTCCTATTTTCATATTTGAGGAGAGAAATGAGATGACATCATATAAATTGCCATCCTCCAAACTATATTCAATAAATATAATTTTCATAGAATTTAATTCTACTTCTTTGGACTTCCCCTTTTCCACAACATCGTTATCATCATTTCACATATCATAGGAAATAAGAGTACTGTAAAATTTATCTAATGCTAGATTTTTTGGATCCTTATCATCCAATACCATACCATTCATATTAAACCAATGTGGATGTTTCCTCAGGAGACACTTTACAATCATTATAATATCATTGAATTCTCAAAGACCACACATGTCTTCCACCACAAGATTCACCATGTCAAAGAATGCATCAATAGATTCATTTGACTTGATTCTTAGATCCGCGTCCTTGTTCCAAAAAACCTATAACATTGCCTCTGTAACCTCTATATCTTCTTCATAGATATTCAACAGCTTTACCCATATAGCATGTGATGTTTTACCTGACATTACCTATGTATAAATTTCATTTGATAGGCCCCCCCTAAAGCATTGATCCATTTACTATAGACATCCAATTCACTTCTTTATGCTTCTGATAAAGCACCACTATTGATATTAGATGTTATTCCATGCATTGATTCTATGAAGACATCCATTCCTAACGATAAGATGTAGTTATGAATCCAATTATTCCATAGTTGATTTTTTTCCTATGAAAATTGGAATTACATTATGAATGACCACCTCCATTTCATCTATAGAGATAGAACCACTGCCTTTTAACCATTCCCTATGATACTAATTATTAGGTCCAATAGGTCAATTACCATATGAGGGGGGTGGTGAATCAAGGTATGATAGATTAAAAATACTTCCCCTTCTGATATTGTTTCATCATTCAACAAAACAAACATATATCTTTCTCTTGTATATATATGAATAGAAATGAAATCATGCACATGAATCAACGAATTTTCTTGGTTCACCCTTAATGGGATACGTCAAAGGAGTATAGAAAATGGATGTGATTATGTACCAAATCCACTAATGATCACTCCAAATGAAAAGGTTCAGGATAGATGTCTTACGCCAATGCTCACCGCCTTTACATGGTTTAGTGTCTGCTAACTGCATTCAAAAGTGATGCTCCCTACATCTCTTCCTCTAGCTCACTATTGGTGAGAGGAATCACAATCTTCCTCTTCATTTTCTCAATAATCTTAGAAGATATACACTCATAGTTTATAGAGTTTTAGTTCAACTCAGTTTCATGAAATTATGCATCCTCAACTATATATTGATTCTCTATTGAATTCCATTTTTCACCCGTTGATGAAATTCACTTTTCTGCATACTATTAGTTAGTGGAAATTACATTAGTGAAATTCTAAATTCCCTTCATGAACCACCTAATTCCTATATTAACTTTAAATAGAATATTATTTGTAGACCACCTCTTCCATGAACCGCCTCCACTTCTTCTACAGTGTACCACATTCGTGTGCCGTCATCACAAACAGTTTCCGCGTACCACTTCTGTGAACTGCCTTTTCTTTTGCAGGCCATCTCTCCTCTATGTATTGTGTCTTCCTCTTACCTGTAATACTTCTTTTTCAAGCTATAGTCCACTAAAAAACCTTTAGTGGAATTTATTCATCAGAAATCAATTAACCTTTTTTATAATTTTCCCTTGTGATCCACTTTCAGGCATAGGTGAATTCTCGGAGCGAAAGATGTTTTCTTATGAAAAATGATTTGAGTAATGATGGGATTATCTATCCTTATATAAAAAAATTGATCAGAAAAATACTCTAATACAAGATTTACTAAATGTTAAATGTTGTACAATCTTCACTGTGTAATGCTTCTCCTACAAACCGTTATTCCCTACAAGGTTTTCATACCACCACTCTCCTACACAAAGGCTAAAATCATCATCTTGTTTTATTAAATGATTCCATTCAAAGATTCTAAAATCACCACATCGTTTTCATGAATTCAAAACCGTCCTATGTACCCAAACCCTTCTGAATTCAAAATAACTTCTCCACAAACCGTTTTCTCCCCATAAACCATTCCCATATGTAGTCATCGTCTCACACTTCATGAGCCCCTTCATTTGCCAATTTTCCTTGGTGTTCCACATAAAAATATTTTTGGTCTAAGAAGTATCCTTAATGGTCTGTGTACTATCCTTCACGACCTTTTAATAGTTCTCTCCTTTTCTAAAAACCTTCATTTTCCAAAATAAAATTCCTGATTTTGAGGGCCAAAAATTTGGAAAACACTTGGACAATATTCCACCTTAAAAACATGCTATTTATAAACACCATACATACTCATTCGCAGTCATCTAGATTTTTCAACAAACATAATCACACCCCAAACATACCGAGAGGACATCTTGAGGAATGTTTTCCAAAAAATTGGCAATTTTAATTGTCAATTAGCACTACCATTTTACTTAGATCAAATTATGATGTCCTTTACGTATACCATCATTATAGTTATATTTACAAAGACTCCCATGTCATTGTCTTAAGAGAGTCAGATATCAAGGTTGACACTATATTTATGGAGTGGAAAATCTAGACCTAAGACCATTAGGAGAGTGTGTTGTGAGTGCGTTTCTTCTCATTTTTTATGTTTCTTTATGGATTTATAGTTTTGGAGAATATTACAAGGGAGTAGGAGTCATATATTTGTAACCAGTACATGATGTTGTTTTCTTCTTGATGCGTTATGTGATGTTATATTAATAATGGAATAGATGATTTGATATTTGGTTTTTATTATTATGGTGTTTATTTAGTGATGATTCTATGAATCTTTCTTCATTATTGTTGATTTTTATCTATTGGGGAGTGTTTTGTGGTTTCTAGATGTTTATGAAACATCATATAGTTTGTTTTTATTATAGGTGCAGGAATAATTTTAGTGGTATATGATATAATGGCCTGATCATTTTGGAACATTCCATTATGATTTTATAGGGAATAGATTTCATATAAGGGAAATTTAGGGTATTCCAGAATCTCAAAGATGAGTTTCAACTGCTTAATGGTACATTTTTCTATGGTAGTGTAGTTGTGGTGGCAAATTTGAAGCTCAGTTGGAATAGTGGGGTTTTCAAGTAATTTTGAATTTTTTGTGTGGTGCTTAGTAGACCAAGACAAATAAAACATCTTTCCAAGATTATTTTTTTGGAATTTTGGTATGGAATTCACCATATGTATAATGGGATAGAAATAAAATTCCACAGGTGGTCGTGGTGCCAAAAATAGAACATAGGGGGTTCCCCAGAGAGAAATTGTGAAGTATGGATCCAACAATTACATAGTACATGGAATGATAAGGTGAAATGGATTGGGTATTTTCACTATTCCATTCTGAACGATGTGGTGATGGTGAAAATTATTTTTATGTTGTTTGTAACACACATGATAATTTAGGATCTCATGAAAAGTTTTCTACTTCATGTATGAATAGAGGCCACCATGAAGTGCTTTATAGTCACAAAACCATGGTGAATGTCACATATTATTTCTATATAAATAAGGGATCCAAAATCCATTGGTTTTAATTATTTTCAGTTCATTGGACCCTGGAAAAATATCAATCCATTCCAATATGCTCTTCTAATTTCTTTTAGAGTGTTTAACCCATTTTTTCATCTTTATCAATGTTCTATTGTTAGAGGTATTTTTTCCTTCACTTTTATCTTCTTTATTCACATTATTTACTATCAATATGGTTTTTTGGTGATATAAACATTGTTTGGGAGAAAATATTTATGGAATTTGAATGTGAATAGGCTTTGGTGGTGTTTCTTTGAATCTGGTGGTGGTTGTCCTTTTTTTTTTGTGGTGATTTCCTGAGGCCCAAAAACTATGGTAGGGGATTCCAGTTGACTCATTTGTTATGTAAAATTATAAAAATACCTTACCTTTTTATTTATATTTGGATAATTTTATGAATATTACTTATCAATGATAATGAATATAATAAATTAATGGTTTGGAATTGTGAAAATTTCCCCCTATTACTAGTTTTACAATTTTTATATTGTTGTTAATGTCCTATTTATGCCTTGTTATGATGGATTGATTGGAAATACCCTTAAATTGGTTAAATATATAAATAAAATATTTTTAAAATATTAATATTGATAGTATTTCCTTTTATTGTTATGTTCTGAGCATCTTATTGGCTTAGTTGGTTGGTGTTTCTTGGTGTCTCTTGTTTGTTTGTGTGCCTTGGTGGACATGGTTGGTTGTTGGGGATTGGTGTGCTCAGTTTGTTTATTCCTAGTCTTGGTTATTAAGGATTGGTGGTATTTTGATATAGTTACCAGTATAGTTTACTCTTGTTATTCTTTCGGTATAAATTTATTGATAATTGGATTGATTAATTTGAATTATTATGGGATGAAGTTAAACTAATTAATATGGATATATGTGAGTGTAAATAGAAATTGGAACATGGGATGTCGCCCTTATGGGATGTTTTAATCATAATTGATTCCTATTATTGACATAAAATAAGGGATTGGTATTGGGAAACCCTATTTGGGATCAAAGTATTATGTTTTTGTTAGTATGAACCCAAAGGACATGTCGTGTGTGTAGAACTATAATATATTTTGTTCTTGTATTATTAAAACACCCCATATGATCTGTGAATAAAAAACTAACACTGAGATGTTAGAGGTTAAATAGTTTTTTCAAACATCTATGGTAGGGAGGATACAAATGGATTACCACTACATCTTCCTCACACTGTCTTCAGAAGTTGTTCATGATTATGTCTGTGATATTATGTGGGGGATATAACCCAGTGGAGGATGAGGATATATATGTAGGGTGGGGGCCATGCATGGCAGGATGAGGGGATGATTTAGATATCCTACACATTAATGAGACCCTAATACCATAATTTTATTTTATGATGGTGTGGTATGAAGAATTTAATGAGATAGGGGCATCACTTTTGTGATGATACAATATATTTTATGGGTTATTTGATGTGATTTCCTATAGAGATGATGATATTTTTAAAAGATATGAGATTAAAGGACGCCTTCTATCTTGGTGAGAGTGGAAAACAAGTGGGGAATGTTGTCATAGGGAACCAATCTACATTCTTTATATTCTACCTTATTATTAATGGATACATGATTTGGTGGGTGATCCTCAATGATGATGGTGGAATTATCTAACCCAGTAGGTGATTTTTGGTTTTTTTGATCAACATATAGTTTGCATGATCTTTTAAAATATTCATTGGAGTAAATTGGTATGATTCTAGTGAATAAAAATTTTATTATAACACCATAAATATATATAAAAATATATATTTGTTTTCAAGGAGGATATTGTTGATCGGGACAGACATTACTAGCTTGGAGTTTGGAAATTTTGAGTTAAAGTAGAATATTGCTTTCCTTGTATGGTTTTATTTTGGAAATTATTGAATTTGTTTCAACTCATGAATTTAGAGTGTCGATTTATGGGATTTGGTTTTATTTTATATTTCATACTGGATTATTTGAATGTTTATGGTATTATAAAGGGATTCATTTTAGGATAATTTCACTCATTTTGTATGATATACCCTCAATGTTTGTTTCCAAAATTAGGCCTATAAGAGGATTGATTTTAGGGTAACTCTCATATCATCTATCAGCAGAGGATGGGTTCTTGATGGGGGAAGTTCATGATGTAACATATATTCTCATCCTCTAGTGGATGTGTAGTTGTCGTTAAAAGATAGTATAATTTAGTGGATTGGTGATCCCAATTATTTCATTAGTGAATTATGGGACATGGGTTATTTCATTAGGTTTTGTTGTCTAATATGGGTTCAACATAATAGATTGGGGTCTCCGATGTAAATGGTGGGACCTTAGGGAATATTGGATGTATGGGAGAGACTACTTGTTGTTGTTTTGAATTTTTACTATAAATTTGTGATCTAATTGGATGACACTTCAATAGAGATTAAATTTTTTTTTCCACATAAAATTGTAATAGAACATGAATTATTATTCTCTTATTCACATTGGATTTTACATAAAAACCACATAATCCTAACATATTTTCTTTGTTTTTCTCATTTTCTCAAATATTTATAATTTATGAGTATTCATGGAGTGCATGTGAGTAATACTTGGTGTGAAGATGTAATGTTAAACCACTTAATTCTAGTATACTGTGATTATATTTGTGGTCTCTATATGACCCTAGGGACACTTAACCATATTCCAAATTCTTTCAAAAAATATTTAGAGATTAAGTTAAAATTATTGTGTAAAATACCCCAATATTAGAGCGTGTAACAATAAAAATCTATCCAACCATATTAGATAACATAAAATATGAAAGCAATATATAACCCAAAATAATGGCTGAATGGATACATACAACCATACATAGCCAATATATTACTGATAATATGCGAGATACATGGGGTGGCCCGATCTTTATGGCGTAGGGAGAAAGATGAAGGATGTGTTTTTGATGTATGTGGAGAATTATTGGTTTGAACAGAGGATATAAGTAGTCAATCAAATCTATAAGGATCATGACCTAATACTTACACAACACACTCAATGGAGGGATTTTATATCCAATCCACACAACAATTCACTTTTTTGGGCTATATAATTGGGGGCTTTGTGATCTTGGATCAACAATATAACATGTATATTGATATGGTGTGAATTAACATGAGAGATGGGGAAATCTGTAATAATCCTAACACAATGGAGGGAAACAAAGCATAAGATCTCAATTGCAATAATGAATGAAAATAAAATTCCATGTGCATGATATTTATAGCCAAGGGGTAATACAATAGTCAGGGTCCAATACACTAAAGTAATAAAGGCTAAACCTACCTTGTCCCCATAAAGTAAAAAATATAAAGTCTAACAATGACTTTTGGGAAAAGGAACACCTTTCTATCCACCCACATCCCACCATATTTGAATTTGAGTACTTAGCCTTCCAGATTTGACTTTGGTGTCCAAATATTCCATTCTAGAATATACATGTTGAAAAGGCTTCCTAAATTCATCCAACTCTGTATCTTGGTATTTATTCATCTCATTTGGGATTAAATAAGAGTGAAAAAATTCCCATTTTCCACATCCATTAACAGACCTTTGGTTTGATATTTTTAATTCAATGGGATGGGCTCCTGTTACCAGTGGTATTTTCTATCATTATGCTTGCATCCTTGGGTCTTGAAACTAAAACTCCACACATTCCAACAATACAATGTCATCTATCTGTTTCAAATCATTATCCACCTCTTGAAATGTATTTATCCTTGTCACTTCATAATTTATATCCAACTATGAAAAAATATTGGGAGCATTAATATTAAAATCCACCTTTTACTCACCTTGAAATAAATTCTTGTAATCATTCATATCATGCACTAAGTATGGTTTATCCCCAGGGATCTTGAGATTTTACTTCTATTTATTTTAAAGCCTCTTCAACTTCTTTGATTTCCCATGTTTTTTATCAAAATATTGTTTTCCTTCAATATTTATACTTTCTTACAAAGGAAATGAAACATGATCTGTAAGGAAATGGAGGCTAAATTAAAAATAAGTTCCAGATGAATACAATTCAGTAGTAGAGTGATATCCCCTTTTGTAAGAATACTCTTTATGTTGTGGATACTCTATCCAATTATTTAGACCTTTGATTTTGTTAATGGATCTTTTAACATCACCTATCTCTCTAATAGGTATAAAACTAGGTTGTGCGTCCTCTATAATGACCCCATTATACAAAAGTGACAAATATTTCAAAATAATTGACAATGAAGATGTTAAATCATTATAGTTCAACATCACCTATATTTACATATGTACTAAAAGGTTTTTTAGAGAAATTAAATATTTCTTAACCTTTCTCTTCTCTAACATCAAAATTTTCCACTTAATGAACTTTCATTTCTCTCTTGATTTTTTTTAAACTCAACAACTATTATTCCATCATTCTCACATAAACCCTCATTTTATCCACTTTCTATTTCTCTCATTTTTCTTGATCACTCCTTTTTCTCTTAAATATCCAAATATTTTCTGCCAAAACATGTATAGGGGACATAGGGATGAGGGTTATATCTTCACATGGGAGTAAAAAGGATTGATGGTTTAGAAAACCATCACGGGTCATACATTGATCATGTCGTCATGGATGACCAAGAAGTATGTAACATGAATTAATTAGTAATACATCACATATAACCTCACAATTATATTTCCCAATTATTAATGAGATCATATCCTATAATTTGACCTTCATCTGTCCACAATCATTCTAAAATTTATGTTTGTATGGATTTTGGTGCTTCATAGTCATGAGTCCCAACATCGCCACTGTCTCAGTTCTTTCCACATTACCTCAACATCTCCCATGAATGAAAACACTAAATACCTTAAAATTGATTTGGAATAAGGTATTTTAATGGTTCTAACTTTTATCCTTCTCATTATACTTAATTTTAACACTCAAAACCTTCCTTATTATGAGAAGATCACCTTCTTCCGCAAATTCTCCATTCTCAATTTTCAGGGAATCCTATACCTCTTCCACTAATCTCTCTCCATAGGTCTCCAATTATCAATTTTTGTTGATTGTCATGGTGTGATGGGTTGGGAATTCACTAGAAATGTGACCCATTACTTGACATTTGAAATTTCAAATGTACCTATTCCACATTTGTTTACCCTAAAATGTTGGTTTATCAAGTGGAAGAATTACCTTTTAAATTTATGGATAAATCACCTAATTTTCCTTCCCCAAATTTCTATATAGAGTGAATTGAGTCATGAGTTTCCTCATATTTTATATCTATTTGATTTTTTCTTGATCTTGGTGGCTTGGTGGATCATATCATGCATCTCCACTTTGGGGTACATGTCAACTTGATCAGAAATCTCTTGATTGAGACCATGTAAAAACCATGACATGGTTACCAAAAGATCCTACTCATTATTTCCTCAAATCATTGAAACATTCATCTCCATGTAATAATCTTCAACACTAAAATTCACTTGGGTGAGGCATTAATGTTTGTTGTGGATATTTGTATAGTTGTGTGAGGGGACAAAATACTTTCTCAAATTAACCTTCATGTCTTACCAACTATGGATAAGGAATCTTACATATCTATATTTATCAATTTGAAATTGATCCCACTATATTAATGAAAACAAATTAATTCAAGTGATTCATGTTTTACCCTTTTCTCCTCAAAATTAGTATGAAAAGAGAAGACTTCCTCGATTTGTAACACCCACTCCATATGTGATTTAAGATCGCTTTGACTTGAAAAGTGGGAACCTTGATCATAAATCATCCAAGGATATTCTTTTCATATGGTCTTATATTTCCACCTCTATGTTTTTGTAACCTCCACATCTTTGGGACATCATCAAAAACGTCATCAGAGATCTCTATCATCTCCTCCAAGATGTCAGAGTTTCATTGTGCCCAAATTCAACACAAGTTTCCATGGATCATCCTAGGGATTGGTTTATTATCTAAGTCATCAATCCTATTAGGAAACACCTCCAACATCCTATCAAGAGTCCTCTCAAAATATTTCTCTAAGTCTTTCATTTTGAGTTGTGTAGCTTCATGTACGGGACACCTACTTCGGCTTCCTTGGTCACTAGCATGAACAATTTTCATCCCATGATCTTCTTCCATGATATGTAATGCAAAGACAGACACACATGGGATAAACACACACAATGACACAAAAAAAATCACACACATGAATACACACACACACACACACAATATGTACACACTTAGTCACATAGGATTTTTACACTCATGCACAAAAGATATATATACTCTCACACACTAGGGAACATACACATGCACACAAGATATAAAAACTCACACACAAAAGGATACACACTCAGACATAAAATTATAACCAATAACACATTCAAAAAATACACACTCACACAAATAATCACACACACTCATGCATGTTAGATATACAAACTCACAGAAACAAGAATACACACTCATGGTTTTTTTCTCTCTCCACACTCACCACACAATTTAAATCCCAATATATTTTGAAATATAATACATTTTTAGGGAGATTGTGTACTACCAATATTTCCTCAATTAATATAGTGTTAGGGGATGTTTAAGAAAACCCTCTTTAGTGGTAAAGGGTTTAAAATTGGTAAATTTTGAAAATTGGGAAGAAAATGTGGGTAAAAAGGTGGAAATGGGTACATAGTCACGATATTTAGTTTTTTCCCAATTGTAAAAAATATAAAATATTAATTCCAATATGAACAAAAATGATATGGACATGATATAAAATAAGGGATAATGAGATTCCTGAAAATGGAATGTGCTAATAATGTAACGAACAAAGAGTTGAAGAAAAAAATTTTGCACATTTTTTTATCATTTTTCCAAGTATCCCTACAAGGTGTTGTTCTTCATGTTTTAATGCAAAAGATGATTAATAGAGAGTAAGAAATTTTACTGAAATTTCTCAAAGAAAATACGTTCTTAATATTGGAAATAATAAAATGATGAGTTGAAATAATATGATTTTTTGAATTTCTTTTGGGATAAAAATCACATATAGAGAATTAAAAGAAAAAAGAATATGGATGAATAATTGGTTCAATGTAAAAATATTTAAATATTGAAAAATGTAGGAGAATTCTGGAGGTTTTAAAGAATATGGACTTTTGGGGTTTATTGAATGGGTGTATAATGTTGATGGATAGGGGTAATGGGTAATGTTAATGTAAATGAATGGATGGATACCTACCATCTCAACCAGAGCTCTTATACAAACTGATGTGAGATGCATGGGGTGGCTTGATCATCACGACATACAGAAGAAGATGAAGAATGTAGTTGGAGATAAGTGGTGGATTATGGGTATGGATAGCATATAAATGTATTCAATCAATGATATAAGGAGTGTGACCCACTACTAAGAAAACACACTCAAGGGAGGGATGTGATATCCAATCCAAAAAACAATTCACTTGGATTGACGCATGGAAATTGGGGATCTGTGATCATAGGCTACCAATCAATCTTGTAGATTGAAAAGGCAAGAATGCACAAGAGGAAGAGGAAAACATGAATAATTTTGACACAACAGAGAGAAAAAAAATCAGAATCCTTATATTATAATATTGAATGAAAATACAATTCCATGGGGTGGCTATTTATATCCAAGGGGTTATAAATTTTTTAGGGGTATAATAACCTATTTTCATAAAGGATGAACCTACCCTTTCCCTTAATGTAATAAAGTAAAAGTCTTGAAAAGGATTTTGGGAAAAGGAACACATGCCTTTCCACCCATAGCCCACCATATATTACATTAAGTACATAGACCACCAAATTTAACTATGGTGTCCAAAGATGCCATCATAGAATCTCAATATGGGTAAGGCTTCACAAATTCATAAAACCATGTGTCTTAGTCATTATGTATCTCATTTGTTCTTAAATAAAAGTTATAATAATCCCATTTTTCACTTCCATTCTTACACCTTGGTTTGGGTCTTTTAATGTAGTGAGATGGGTTCATGTTGCCTTTTGTAGTCTATTTAAACTTCCTCGCATCATTGGTCATTTCCACTCCAACTAAAAAAATTCCATGAATCCAATATCATATATCAGTTTCATATCATGAGATGATCACATATGTATAAATATAATTAAAATAAAAAATCACTAATAAGACCCTTATCTATCACCATTTCCCATCTCACCCAAAATATCTACACACATTTGAGATATCTAAATAAATCATATAATACCGGGATTTCTCCCAACCAGGATGTGTAACAAGTGAATGCTTTCCCAATTAAGGATACACCACAGTCACCCAAGTATAGTGTGAGTACTTAACTAAATAGGGACAACCAATGTGGTTGAATACACAACCAATAAATGTATTGTATTTTTTTGAGATATTATTAGATGAATAATAATAATAAATAAAATATGAAAAATAAGTAAATAAATAACCATCATTGACCCAAATAATAAGGTGACTCTATAGATTATCCATACATTTTAGATATCATGTTGTTTGAGTTAAAAATTTCCAATGGAATTTGAATATTGAATTTTTATGAGGGGAAATTATTGAAATTGATATTTAACCCCCAATTTAATGGTTTTAAACTCTCAAATAGTTATTTTTGGACATGGAATGAAATTTTCATGATGATAAGGATTCTCATTAAGAAATCATAAGGCATCTTGGTGGGTGGGGATATAGTACATCACTAGTATCTCCAATGGGATTCCACCATAATTAAAGTGTGGGGGAGGGGGTAAATGTTTAAAATGATCCTTTACCCCCTTGAGTTTAAGTGGTAATCCCCCCTTTATTCGCCTATATGAAAATGGCTAGGGGGATGGATCCCCCTCCCTCTCCTACTCTCCCCAATGTCTAGTTATGTTTTTTTAAATAATAATTATAATAGATTACGGTATGTTACTCTTCTCCTTCTTCTATGCATCTTGTTATGTACTCATCAAACTATAATTTGGTTTCCAAAAGGGATCCTATGTCAATTCCCCTAAATAATGGTGAAATCACCCATTTTCAAAAGGGTATTTTTCTGATATTCCATAAAGAATCCCATAATGTCATATTATTTCCATATATCTAAAGGTTGTTCAGCTTCGATTCATGTGTGATGAGGACACCCAGTAAAAATTTATGAATCATTCAAAAATTAATTAATCTTTTTAGGTAGTTAATAAGTGAATATTTTTGTATTTTGGGTTTCTTGGAATGAATTATGAAATCACAAGTGACACTGATGACCCTTTGTACATGGAGGATGTTGATCAGGCCTAGGCATGGCTACCTGTTATGAAATTAAAATTTAATGAATCTTTTAATGAGGTAGGTCGTCACATGTTTATCCCATATAGAATTTATTCCATATGTTATATGGAATGTGGTATGTAGTCTCCCCACTATGGAATTTGACCTGGTTAAATTATTTTGATTCTTATTTAAATTATTAATAAGGTATTCAACATAATTAATTATTTTCTAGTAATTAATATACACACTTTCACTCATATTACTTTTATCAGCCACAACTGTAGAACAACGTATAACACTATTCGATCCTTATGAGGCTTACACCCACTTTATTTAAATGAAAATGACATGAGATATTTGAATTAAATAAGTGGGATATTGCTAATGAGGTACCAAAATCACCTCACCTCTATAGAGGTGATCAATGACCATTGGATGATAATCCTGTAGGTGGTATATGTTTAACCTTCTAACAACATGAAACAATTAGACTCAATGAGATGGTCATGAAGTGAGGGTCCATTTTCTAGAATAATTATGCTAGTTTTGGATTCCTTAGGATGGTCGATAAGGTGATGGTTTTGAAATTTGACTCTGTTTTATCCATGATATGGATGAAGGATCTAATCTAACCCCATTTACTATTTCCCTAATGGATTGTATCCCTAAGGAAATTATTTCAAAATTTGATTCCTGTTATTCCATGTCGCATACTAACCATTATGGGGTGAGTGATTTCTATGAGACTGAGAAGTGAGAAATGACCCCTATAGGGTGTTGTAGTACGTATTAAAATTAGGGGATCAATTTAATTTCTTTATAATGTAATAATTTATATTATATTCATTATGTTTGGTTAATATTAATTGTGGTTGTTTTTTATAACTTGAATGGACCCAATAAATCTATTAGGGATACGATCTCTAATGATGGGAATGATTTGTTGACAAAAACATATGTTGTTTATTGTTATTCATCTTTATGTGTTCATTTATATGTATTTATCTTTGGATTTTTAGAGATGTCTAGGAATCATTGGTTGTCATACTGAGGGTGGATTCCCAGTGGAAGTAGGATCCATCTTGCCACTATTGAATTTCATGGGATACCAAATACTATAATGATATAAGATTGGTAGATGAATTATTGAGATACTATGGTTCCTTAAAAATGGTTCATTTTATAATGATTATTTTGGTTATGGGATTCACATGAGATCATATGAGGATGAAAATTACTAGAACACTATGATTCCACTAATAACACATCTCTAATGGAATGACTTAGATACATGTGATTCCACAGAGGTAGTGAGGCTAATGTGAATTCACAATGTTTATGGTCTTCTAATAGTGATAATTGGTGTTTTTTTGGGATAATTTTACCAAGAATAAATGTTTAACAATCTCTATGGAGACATGAAAAGTCCACTTAATCAATTCATAGGTTATCCCTTGGATCGGGTTTATGCCCTTGGTTTTGATGCCTCTTGAGGATAAATGAGTTATTTCAAGCCTCTTTCAGATGCCTCATATCTGGATGTGAATTCTTATTGGATTGGTTATGGTCACTGTATCATTCAGTCATTTCTTTAAATGGGGATTTTTTTGGATGCATGCATCCCTCTATAAGAATTTAATGTTGTATTAAAAATGTGAAACTCATAGTATTCAATTATGGGGTTCAATATTTTTGTCTTGATATGAGTTGGATACCTAGTATTTTCCTACGTTTTGGTTATCATATATAATGGAGGAATGTGAAAAGGATACTATATTTGGTACTATAAAGTACCCTTGTTGTGATGCATCATGCTCAGAGACATTCTGGCATTAGACAAATAATGTTTGATCAATGGGGGTCATAGAACTAATAATTGATTATGCATTTCTTTACATACTACAGTATATGTATTTTACTATTTTCTATTTTATTTTCTAAATGAGAATAACACATGGGAATATTAATTATGTTACTGGATATGTAAGATACTATATTGGTGGTGGAGTACCTAGTAATGTACTCACACCCTTCTCTGGTTTCCACTATAATTGGGTACTCGAGTGGTACTACATGGAACCATAGGATGGTTTGAGTCCTACTATTTTATGATCAAGTAGGATAATTACATTAATTCTAGTAATTATGAAAATTTATTACCATTGGATATAAGGAAAAATATTGTTTATTATATCTTTAATGTTATTGCATATTCCTGATCAACTAAGAGAATATTTTGTCTTTGTATGATAAAATGATTATTCAAGTCCTCTGTTTGATGCATTGAATTTTGTTATAGTTTTTCTTAATTATCTATTACACTTAAATTTATACTACCATGTATGATTTATTTTTATTTTATAATATTATTACAAACTTTTATATGAGGGTATAGTCACCTCACAGAACCAGCTAGACCCATTCCACTATTCAGTAGCCTCTAGAATATGGGGAGATGCACATGACACCAAGTTAGTATGGGGTGTAGAACATGGATCATTGGTTACCAGGTTTGGTATTTGAAAAATTTGAATTAGATTTGAATCTATTATATTATTTTAATATGTCGGGATATTATAGTCAATAGTTTGAGGAATGTGTTGGAGCTTGTGATGGAATACAAATTGATTTTTCATGTATTATTCATCTCGAGTGCGGCATATGATGTTTATTTATTATTTATTATGGATTTTGAATCTTGAATGTAATTTAAAAAAATGAATATCATGCATCACACTCATTCATCTAGGATTAACATGACATAAAGGCCTATTAGTGTGTGATTTTTACTACCAATGATGATTTTCTATCTATTCAATGTGTCAAAAACATCACATATAGAGTTTTTATTCATAAAAAATTAGTGGAATTTAGCTCATATGGACCAAAATGATTTTAAATTTTCCACTACTGGTATGTTTTGATGATCTATGGAGAGATTGTTGTTGGTAACAATGACGATTCAGACAATGTGAAAAGGAGGTGTAGTAACCACAGAAATTAGATGCAGGCATAGCATTAATTTATGTTAAACCCCACCGGTATAGTTTTCTAATCAGTTAAGTTATTTAAAATGTTATAGAAACCTATATAGTATTCCTCATATTTCTTGATATGACATTATACTTAATAGAACTAGTTTTTTAGAATATGGTCACCATGTTTTACCTATCTGAAATTCAGTAGGGGAAATGGTGGGGGTACCTATTAGTTTCTAAAGTACTAGGTATGAAATATGAGTATATATATATATATATATTTATTTGTATCAGTGATGTGATTCTTCATGGATTAGTCTATTTAATTGGCTCCCGAAGAAGATAATTCTTTAGAGTGGGTTATTATCTTGGCATATGATGCCAGTTATGAACATGTGAGAGATCTTGGATGATGATGTTTGATTGTGAGAGATAGGAAATCTTGAATAGAAGATCATAGTTTTATTCCCATGTGATATGACGAATATAATACCCTTTTTATCATTTAGGTAAGAGATAATAGAAAACTATGTGAACCGTGATATGTGTGTCTTGACTAGGGGAGTGTCTACAATTATAGTATTTCATTAGGGTTACCCATGTGATGGATTAGACCAATTTATGAAAGACATAGAGTTAGGAAGCATGGATATATTCTAGTGTTTGTGATTGATTTAAGGGAGGATTTATTGTGTTATTTGATTGGAATGTTAACAAATTATTCATTATTCATAGGAACAGGTTTGCTGCTAGGTACTTTATATCGATCCTCACTGTGAAGGGTATGATTGTTTGAGTTTCTTAAATTTTTTTGATATATGAAATTTGTACACCATGAGAAAATGGTATCATTTCATATGAATTTTTTGTAACACTTGATATGGGGAAGGGCTAATAGAGGTATGTTGATAGTCATTATATATATTAATAGAGGAGTCCTATAAGGATTCAGTTCTCATTCCTTGAAAATTTCTCTGGGTATATGTAATCATGGTAATTCTAGAAAGAGTTAAAGGTAAGGGAGTCATTTTGATGATGAAAACTTCTAACTGGTTCTTCTATATGGTGAGCTTCAGATTCGTTTTGAAATAGGTTACCTAAATTTTGGTTTGTGTAAATATTTATATCCTTGTTGTTGGTCATTGGAACATGTTTTGATCTATGAATTTTTCCTTATTCATGTTCATCATTTTTTGTATCTCACCCATTAGTTATTATATAATATATTTATTTTCTATGCTTATATATGTTATTATTGTCACAAGTTTTCTTTTATGGGTGAATTATTTCTCATGATTAAAGGCTCTTACTGTGATCCCATCATGATTAGGAATGTGCTATGGGCCTTTTGGAAATTATATTCTAGTGAAATTTGAGGTGATAACATTTGGTATGTTAAAAATGGTATCAAATAATTGGGTCCTTATAAATATCAATCTTTTTTTTGTGTATCATATTATTATTTGGGGATTCCCAATAGTTTGAGGAATATTACAAGTTAGAGCTCATTATGTATGTTATGATTATGTATCAGATTACCAAATTTGATAAATATACATGAGCTGTAATAGAAATTCATGATTTAATATTCATTTTACTTATCAATGGATTATACATTAATATTTTTTTTATCCTCATTGGCCTGGAGCACTTTCATCGAAGGTTGTTCTGAATATTGGGACATAAACAGAAAGATAATCCACACGTGGTATTTTATTGGATTTCATAAAAAGACATGGAGTGAACAAACACATTATTTTTGAGCACATTATGATGATTTTTAAATTATTGTCACATGTCCATCAACAATATTTCTAGGCCATACATGAATCCACATCCATTTTTTTATTTATAACCAATTCTTCTTAGATTCACTGAGTAATTATCATTCATGAGAAAAGAATCACATTAGTTATTATGATTTGTTTATATCAATGTATTAGTTTGGTTGATAGTAATAAAATGATTCTATTTATGTATGTGTGGTAGAATATGTTAAATATATCAAAATTATATTTCCTAAAAATTTATCTAGAATTAAAAAATGATTCTTTACTTCTATTTGTACAATGATTATCGGTTTCTAAACAGTGTCATACTAGGGGGTTATTTTATAATAAAATACTTGAAAATGTTTTCTTTTTAAAATTATTTTATTATATATATGTTATTACTCCTCACACAATGAGTGTTTTATTAAAAATGGAATCAATATTTCAAATGAAATGGTTGTTTACAAAAATATATTAAAGGAAGAGTTATGGTTATAAGAAATATCTATGTTCGTTTAGACAATGTGATCTAAAATCTAAAATTATATTTTAAAATTGGATGATAAATAAATACTAAAATTTTGGTTATTAGAGAAACGTGTTTTAAAGATGGAATAGTTGATGAATCATAATGTGTGTTCAAATGATGGGTCATTTTGAATGATTTTAAACATGGGTTAAATAATTCAAAAAATTATGAATCTTGTTTAATAATTTGGATTGAAATATAATGGATATTAAAATTGTAATTAAAGAATTGAAAATTTGTATTTTACTGAATTTTCTAAATTCATGAAACATTTATACATTTGAAATGGTTTGATAATATATAAATCTACTAAAAACAGTGTTTCTAGGTTTTCAAAAAGTAATATTTATAAAATAGATTTCTTCTTTTTATGTGATTTTGATTTTGAAACCTTTTTTAAAGCATTTTTCTATGCATATGGTTTATATGGTTTGATTATCCCTTTATTATGTTTAGAGGTTGTTTTAAATTTAAGAGAATGAATGACCATATTTACTTCAATTATTCTATTTTTTATATAAACTAATAAAAATGGTCTCTAATTTATGGTAATATGTTATCCATTTGGGTAGTCATTTCTTCTTGTATATAGTCTCTCTCGATGTTTGAATTGGAGTGGATATCATTATTATTCCCCTTTATATTATAGAAATTGAATGTATTGAAATAAATCCAGATGATGTTCTTATAATTTCAATGTTAGTAAACAACTACAAGAGAAACACCATTTAGCGGTGATTTTTTTTGCATGTCACGGCAGTTTAAACCACCGCTACATGGTTTGGTGGTAGTTTCTGTAAACCGCTGCCTAATACAGAATCACCAATCTATTAGCAGCAGTTATTTCCATTTTGCAGCGGTTTAAGGAAATCCTCATAGCTGCTTCATTTTGCGGCGATTTTACTGAGTTTAGCGGCGGTTTTTTACGAGCCCCTAATATCAGTTTATTCACGGTTGTTATAACCACCGTGAATAAACTCAAATCCAGCGGCCATAAAACCACTGCTGAAGTCACGAGAACCACCGCGGAATGAGGAAGCTATGATGCAACTATGTAGTGGGGATTAAAACCGCTGCGAAGCGTAATTTTTTTTACGTTTCAAGGCGGTTTTCACCGTTTAGCGGTGGTTTAAACCGCCACCAATGTACATTTCACGGTGGTTAAAACCGCCGCTAAAAGGTGACCAGAAAAAATAAATAAATTTTTTGCTTCCGCTGCACCACTGCCCTGAAAAACAAATCAAACCAGAAATACCATATTGTACATACCAACAAACAACAAGAAACATCAACCTAGGAAATCAGTATATAATAAATTGAAAAAAAAGTAAACATTGACATGCTATATAAGAATGAACCATATTGTACATACCAACATACAACAAGAAACATCAACCTAGGAAATCAGTATAGAATAAATTAAAAAAAATATATGATAGAATCAACTATAAAACATAGGTCTATTATTTGACTACTCTCCGAACATACATCTAGTTGATCCTTCTTGATCCCCCATAATATATATCACTTGAAAATGAAAAATTAGATCTACATGTGTGTCGGTGTTCCCATATAGGGAGTGAGCATAAAACACAGTCAGATTTACCATGTCTGGGCCTCCTACTTGGTTTAATACCCCAAATATACCATCACCACACACATCTTCTATACTAGGTTTCTTAGAGAAGCTCGTGTGTTAGCCTCACTCAATACCTTATCGTGCACTCTTATGTAACACAACTAATCTTCTATAACTTATTTCTTAAAAAAATCATGATACAAAAAAACATTATGTTCTATTTTATCATAATTTAAAATAATTACTGAGATAAATTATAGTAATCACCTTCTAAACCTGGTAGGATGACTATAAAATTCATTACACATGTCCTTTCAACACAATTTTAATCTACGATGAATCATGTCACATTACCTTAAAATGCATGCCTTCAATTATATTGTATTTTATTCCACTTAACTAGGATACAATATATTCTCCTCTGAGGTTCAATCCCAACATCAAGAAACATGCTATTATTCTTATGCGATAAGAATAATATGAATCACTTTTACAAAATACCATAGTTAAAGACTCTAGTATTATATTCTTTATATAGTCCTTAATTTTAGATACCCCTCCTAGTATCACAATATCATATCCACCTTCAAGTTGTATGCCCCAGCCTCTTAAGAATTCATCCATTATCATCATATCAACATATATGATATTGAAAACAATATATGGGCCCTCTAATAGGTGTAATCCACAAACATTCCTTCTCCAAATTAGTCATTGAAAACCAAGATGAAACTAAAATGAAAACTTGTGATAAATTCAAACACTATATATTTCTAGGTACCTTTCATAAAGTGTTCCCCTTCACAAAAGGTTAATATTCTTGAAATATTTCTATTTAAATTGAACATAAATGGTATGACGTATCCCACTAATCATTAATAAACTATGTGTGTTATGATTCTATTTATAGAGATTCATGTGATTCTCATATCATGGGCCGGATCCCAACAATGTAAACACCTACGACCTCTTTGTATGGCGAAAAATGAATAATTTCCTAACTATGTGGCCTTAAACAAATGAATCATAAACATGTATTATATGTACGATTAACCAAAAAATCATATATTTTCATATCTACACAGATTCAGAGAGATCATAGGAATAGGGGTAACTTATTAAACACTAGTATTTTGATATTATTCATTAAAAAATCATAAATATATAAGGGAATCCAATAATTCAAATGATTCCACCCAAAGAATATTTGATGATCCCAAAATCTCACACCTTTTACCAATACCTATTTTGAAGAATCTATAGTATGAGTCACTAGTGAACACCATTCATTGTAATTTCATTCTAAAAGGACATCCATACCAAATATTCATATACATAGAAGCCCATTGGAGGTTCTCATAAAAGAATAGATAACCTAATGTGAATCCATTAACATGGAATTGAATTGATAAACTATGAACTCTTACATTTGATGATGTATTGTTGGGTTTATTCATTGTGTTTCCTTTTCAATACCTTCATCACATAATATACCATTTTTTCATGCGATGCTAAGTTATATGGATCATGCAGTTCATGATCACCAACATCCATCAAGCGAGAGATGTTCACAGAAGTAAATTGCAAGGAATCTCTTTTAACACCTCTAATAATATCGACCCATTTTCATTTGAATAAAACAACAGAAAAATGTCCATGGTAGTTTAATTCAATAATATCATGCTTCTTTCCATAGTATTCCACTTCATCAAATGTAAATATACCACTATTCTATGTTTTCAAACCCACTTCCCCATCGACTATACAAAATCTAAATCCATTCACATTATAAGCGTCGAACATTATAACTTGTTTTAGAGGACCTATAGTAAGAAAACTCAAATCTTCTGACACCTCTACTCGAGTATTAGTATTCATGATCTGAAAAAAGAAATATACTTTATTATATTTACAAAATGTATGTGTCAAAATAATATTTATATTTATTGAAATATTTATGAACTTAGACGTCATGCAAACCATTCTATACACTCTTTATTAACAAAATTAATTATATCTTTCTCATTTCATGTTCAACATATCATTCGTCTCTTTGTTTGTATCCTCAACTCTTCAATAAATGGATCTGAAATTTCACTATTCATCATCACATATGTATGTGCCTGTAATAATTCCAATTCAGTCAGTGTCACATTTGAGTTCCTCCCAACTAATCAGCCAATAACAGGAAATATTTTGGATTTATGATGTATTTGAGACTGATTCGATGTGTCATCATCAAATCCAACTTGATTAAATCTTGTACCAATATCATCCAAGTATCTAGAAAAAAAGGTAATACACTCCTCATCCAAATAGCCTTAAGCAATAGAGCCTTCTGGTTGAGATTTATTTCTCATGTATGATTTCAAATGCCCAAGATATCTGTGAAATAAAATAAACATAGTTATGAATTTAATTAAGTACAAAAAATGGTTTACTTAACTGAAAAACATATAAATTAAGTACCTCTCAATTGGATACATCCAACAATAATGAACGAGTCCTCCTAATTTAGCTTCCTCAACCAAATGCATGGTTAAATGAATCATTACAGTAAAAAATGACGGAGGAAAGATAATCTCCATTGGACAAAGGGTCAATACAAACCTCTCCTGGAAGTTGTCAAGATGAAATGGATGTAGAGATTTCTCACATAGTTGTCTCAAACATGTGCAGAATTGGAGTACAACAATAGTAAATTTTCAGGTAATAATGTATGCAATGCCAGTGGTAGTAACTGTTGTAACAAAATATGTGAATCGTGACTTTTCATTCCATGTAACTTATGATTCATCAAGTCAACACACCTCGAGATGCTACTTGAATACCCATCAGATACCTTATCATTATTTAAAATTAAATGGAATGTATCTTTATCCCTATTTTTCATTGCAAAAAATACAGTAGGAGACTTTTCATTCTCATCTGGCCAGAGATCGCATTTTATGTTAATTTCCTGTAAGTCTTTACGAGAAATGAGATGATCCTTCAACTCTCTATGCTCATTAATCAATTTTAAAATCAAATTTTCACATAAATTGTTCTCAATATGCATCACATCAAGATTATTCCACAACAAATTAAATTCCCAATACTGAAGTTTGAAGAATATACTTTTTTTCTTCCATTGTTGCGTTCTGATTTCGCTTGACGATGCATTTCCGACCCATTTTTCCCTACCATTAAAATTATGAACCTTCCCAAATTCTGTTTCAACATTATCAAGCTATGTCAATATTTCTGAACCATTTAACAACTTTGGAGGTGGTCTACGATCAATGGAACCATTAAATTTTGATTTGTTCAGCCTAAATCTATGAGATGTATCGAGAAATCTTCGATGACACAAGAAGCACCATTTTCTACTGTGAGGTAGCCGTTTGGGCTCAAAATCAATGTTAAAAATGGGACAAGACAAACCCGTGTAAGTGTTCTAACCAGATAAATTCCCATGCCTAGGGAAGTCACTAATGGTCCACATTAAATCAGCATGCATTTTGAACACTGTTTTAGAAGAAGCATCAAATGTCTCAACACCGTTTCTCTATAACTCCTAAAATTCATCAATCAATGGCTACAAGTATACATCAATATAATTTAGAGGCATTTGTTTTCCATAAATAATAATCGAAAGGATAAAAGATGTTTGTTGCATACACATCCATGGAGGCAGATTATAAGGGATCAAAACAACTGGTCAAATGCTATAACTGGTACTCAAAGTCCCAAATGGGTTGAATCCATCGACAGCCAATCCCAATCAAACATTCCTAGGATCAGCTGAGAAATCTAAATTTAATGAATCAAATGTATTCCACGATTGGGAATCTCATGGATTTATCATTAACCTATCATTATTATTATCTAAAAAATTCCACTTCATGTATTCAGCTATTTTCGATGACATGAATAATCTTTGCTATCGAGGCTTCAAAGGAAAGTAACGCAAAACCATTGCAGGCATGTTCCTTTTCTTATTCTCCATGAAATTATATTAATTCAGACTTCAAACATCACCCTTTTCCTACCATCTAGAAGAAGAACATTTCTTCCAATTATGTCTACTTGAATCCTCTCCCCAATAAAGCATACAATCATTGGTACACACATGTATTTTTGTATAATTCAGAAAAATCTTGTTAAAAACATTTTTCATGTCATAAAAAGATTCTGGGATTTTTTCTTCAAGAAATGCATCACGAATCAATTCCAATATCATGGACATTTCCTTATTTTTAATTCCACATAGACATTTGATATGGTACAACTTCAGCAGAAATGAATGATTTGAATATTTCAAACACCCACTATACAACTCTTCATTTCCATCATCAACTAAATCATGAAACACATTTTCCTCAATGAAGTTTTCTCTTAAATTTTTCTCCACAGAATCAATAGGAGGATCCAAAGATATGTTACAATCTTGATCTTCTTGTGTTATAGTCTCAAAAACATCACTTGTCACATTGCAATTTTTAGCACCCTCTTCTGGTTGTTCTAATTTGTTTTGATGCTGATAGTGGTGTCTTGCAGTGCTGAATGCATCATTTATGAGGTTTTTTATTTCATTTTCCATTTTTGATGAACTTGAGACCTCATTCTGTGGATAAACATCAGTGCTCAATCTTTCTGTAACATTCGATTCTCCATGCCAAATCCAACACAAATATTGAACATGGAATTTCTTCAGTATTAAATTTTCATAAACTTCATCTCTCTTCAACCATGTTCTAAATTTACATTTAGGACATGGATATTTTATTCTCCCTTCAACGGATCGATTAGAAATTGCAAAATCTAAAAACTTATTCAATCCCTTAACATACTGAGGTGTGTTCCTCGGTAATGTGATCCAACTTTTATCCATGTATATCATAATGTGCTTACACAATAATAAAAAAATTTAAAACACATAGTTACTACTAAATAGAGAAAGATATTAATATATATGATAATATAAGATTACAGAAACATAATATAATAAATATGATCCCCTGAGTTAGATATGAGCCCTATAGTGTTTGGGATAGAGGAAGTTTCTTTGGTAAAGAGACATAGTGTGCTAACAACGTGGTAGCTACTTTACCATGAAAACCAAAGCACATTGTTAATTTGGAATAACCCCAACCTATGTTCTCTATAGAGTCTTCATATAAAACTCTAATATCGAATAAATCTATTATAAATAATGTTTAGGGAAAACCTTATGATTCTTACAAAACTCAACAAATTGTTCATTTGGAGTGACAAGAACCACGTGAGGGATGATAGTCCTGAGGCATGATAAGTGGTGGTGTTCATAGAAATGCATTATGAAATAACTTGGGAGATTAGGTTTTGAGGTTCTACAATCCTTGTGTGGATTGAATTACTAGACCTCTCTTTGGTGTATTCACATAGAAAATTATGGTGGTGTGAATTGAGGGTTATTTGGATCATATATGTGTTAGTACTCATGAGTGGAGAATTATGGTTAAATGGGACGATTGAGGAACTGACCATGGTGTTGAACTAAGAGTCAGATTCAGACTTTGGTGTAGGAATTGAACAATTTTGTTATTCCTTGAGTTTTCAGGCATCGTGGTCGGGATATGATAACACATTGGTGGGTGGGATTGAGCGCCTTTGGTATAATTAATCTAGATAAGTACTTACTAGTGTTATTTCATAAAACTTGATGTGGTAAGGTGGAGACCATAGCAGAAATAGTATTCAAGATACATCTAACTTGGTTTGGGGATCAAACTAGGGTATTTGAAGAATAGTTGATGTGTCTGGGCTTGGTGTTTGAAGTTTCATAGTAGAATCATGTTGGGAATTTGGATATGAAATGTGGGGTGTTGGAACTATTGTCCATGACAACATAATAAGATAATCATAATCACATAGGTGGAAATATATCCCAGAAGGAATTCTCTATGAACATTATATTCGAGAACTTGGAAGAATTATATTCATCCAAACCACAACAATAAGTTAGAATGAATTCAATACCATTCACTTCAACACACAAAATAAATTTATGCAAAGTAAAGGGATGATATTCTTGCGTTACACATGTTTGATGGAATCCATGATCGATTATCAAACATATAAGGAACTCCATACCTATGTGTCATAATTCATTATAGTCAAGTAGCCCTTATAAATAAATAGGTTATCCATTTCCAAAAATAATGAAAAATACAAAGATACATATTCAATGAAAGTGATTACATTCATCCAAGACTATGCATATTAATGAAAAATCATCTAGTTTGGATAACATATATTGAAAGAAAATAAAAATAAAATTTAAATACAAAGTAAACCTAGTTGAACTATCTCACAATAACATTTCCCAAAAAAAGTCACAACCATATTCACAACTCAAAACGTCTCCATGTGATCCCCGAAAAGTCACAACATTCCAATATAATATTGAATCACTTTTTCAATATCACATTTATTTATCATTAAGGAATCACTTAAAATATTTATCCTATAATGAGTAAGAAAATAAATATCCTTCTAGTAAAATTTATGAATATAGATCAATATAAAAGTAGGTAGTGTGATTTAACAAACCTACACTTATATAAGGAAATGTTTTAGAATACATGAATTTATTATGATGATGTGTAAAAAAATAATCTTAAATTATCATCTATGTCTTGGAAATTAAATCTACATAGAGATAAATTCCTAACTTGGAAATAAGTAGAGGCCCCTAATACTAATTTACCTAGAAACATTTCTCATCATCTTCATGATGAATCCATAGTGGCACTTATATAGGTGTAAACCTAGTCGTCTTTAGGTCATAAATTCACATAGAAACTGATCTAATAGTACTGTATAATTAATGATATATGTAATAATGTTAGACAATATATAATTAGTGTCCTTACATAGGAATGAATCAACTATCATAACATATACTGGATTATCTAGCTTATAATGCTAAACTCTAATACCTCTAACACCACTACCCTAGTTTTAATAAAACAATCGAAATATCATTAGTAATTAAATCTAATACCTCTATCATGACTCAATTATTCAAGAACCCAACCTGCGTTGGCAATGAAATTGAGTATAAAAATGATTCAAAAAAACTTATTTCAAACCTAGGGTTCATATAGGTGGTTGGGGTCACGGGGGGTCGGGGGAAGCGGGGTCACCGAGGTTGTGGGGTCGCCGGGGTCGCGGGGGGCTATGGTCGCTGGGGTCGCGGGGGGCCAGGGTCGTAGGGTCGCGGGGTGCGTTTGGGGTGGGGGGGGGGGGAAGGTTCGGCGTTGTAAAAAAAACATGTTTCACGAAGGTTTATTATAAACTGCCATGAAACCATTTTTAAAAAATGTTTAGCAGCGGTTCCTAGAACCACCACTAAACAACTGACGCTAGACTCAATTTTAGTTGTAGTGAACTATACAGGTTCAGGTGTATTGTTGGGTCGATAAAGCCTAGTTTTCTTAGATGTTCAATGTTCATCTAGAGGAGTAGAATCATGGGTACACTGTATGATTGAGTGTTGATCTTTAATATTCATGATAAATAGTTTTAGAGTGGTTATAGTTTAGGTATGCGTTTGTAGGCATGATCCTGGTATATTATTTTGTGTTCCCCATTGAGTGTGGTGGTTATATTGATTTTATTAATGGCTCATTTCCATTTATTTAACTTTGATTCTTTATTTTCATAATATCAATGATATGAAATAAATTCCATTATTTCTGGATACATTTTTTCAACATGATGATACTCATCTGTATTTATGGGTGTGTAGGTATGATGTAATGACCCAATCGACTGAAGGATACATCAATGATATTCTTATTGTCAGTTGGATCAGGAGAGCCTTTGGGTTGAATATTTCTTATTATGAGTTATCATTGATGTAGTTTCATAAACCAAAAATAGATCCATGTCATTTCTTATTGAGGCTTGTTTTATGTGGACAATATCCTAGTTATGATAAATAAATTGGATATTATAATTTGAATGGTTCCTTCATATATGATAATTGATGTGGTTTTACTCAATAATACTTGGAATATTAATTGAATTTGGTACATTACTAGTATGATTAATCCAGTCCCATATGGGTTTCATATAACTAGTCAAAGAAAAATAATTTCTATTATTATAAAGTGAAATTATGGATGTTTATTTTGATAAAATTTGTATCCTCAGTTACTATGTTCATTATAACTTTTAGAAAAGTGGATTCTCATTAATTTACCATTTGTATTATGTCAAACTATTGAAATTATCATTCTCAGTTTCTATTCTATTTTGAGCCTTACATAAGATATCTTCATACCTAATATTTATTATGAAATTAAATGAGAGGTAAAATTAATCCCCAGTGTAGATTGATTCTAACATGAATTTTTTTATGAGAATTGTTTTGTGAATTCTCATGAAAGGGGATGTATTTTGACTAGATGAAGGAAATATTGGTGATGGATTAAGGATTTCCCCAAATAATGATTAATAAAATTAATTTGTCTTACTATGAACATGTTCTAATAATAATTATACATGATCTTAAGACTTGGTATTACTACATCATCAGAGAGTGATTTATAACACATTTGAGTCAAATGAACTTGAACAATATTCTCATCTAGAGAAATATAAAACCACAACAGAGATGATTAGATAAATATATTAAAATATATTATCACAATATTTTAACAGCTCTTAGAATAAATTAATGTTCTCATGGAAGCATTGAGTACGAATATTAACATTTTTGGAAGTGAAGGAATTTGTGGGGGAATGGTTCTTAGTGAACCTATTTACAAATAATCTATTTGATGTGTACGAAACTGATGAGTAGGTGTACATATATCATAATCAAGTTGTTCATATTTGGTAGAAGATTCTTATCATTATTTTATAGAATAAATTTATTTTAGGGATAATTTGGTTTCCCAATTTCGGTCTCCTAATGGTACTTTTTTCTTCCTAAGGTGATTGGTATTTTTCACTGGTCTGTTTGAAGAATGGTGAACAGTTTTATAGTTGGTCCATGAATGTCATGTTTAAAAATATGTATCACAATAAAACACAACAATATTGGTTTCCTAAGATGTGATGGTTATTTAAAAAATTCATTTCATAATGCCTTACATGTTAGATAATTAAATAGTAACACTATATACATGTAGATTTGTCGTATCCCATACACATTCTGCTATGGATAAAGGATGAAGTACATATGGATTTCATGTTTTAAATACCATTATATCCTAGTTGAATCAATACAAATCTGGTGATCATTTACTAGATTAAAAATTCTATTATTTTCCTAATATTAAGGAAACAATAGGTGTAGAGGAACTTGAACATTTATATTTTCAAAATGATATTAAACACTATAGTTTTCCTTCATATTTCTTTTCTCATAGAGAAACATAGTCTATATATCATTTATTCTAGAGATTTAAGGATGTGGTGGGTTATCATCAGATGTTTATAATGATGAATAGAATTCAAATTGATGGATATGTTAGAAATCCTATCTATTATCTTATAAATATTCATCGGGCATGAATTATCCACTTTACAGGTTCTTCATAATAGAATATTTCATTGTTTTTATTTCCTATATAAATATTTTTTAGGCTTCAACCACAATAGTTCCCTTAATTTATTTTATATATAGCCTTATTAATCACATTTTTGTTGGGATGGTTTGGGTGATTGATCACTTTTAGAATGTAGTCTGTTTAGGGGGGGGGAATAATTAAGTGACATTATAAGAGTTTAGAAATATATCGAAGATAGTGGAGACCATTTTCATAATGTTATCATCATCTTTTAGTGTTGTGAATGGTGATGATGTTTTTTTAGATTATATCCTTGGTTGGAAAATCAATGTATTAGATGTGAGGTAATATGGGACCATGGTATATTATCCCACTTTAGAATGTTGAACATGTGAGTGAGGTAACATATCAGTTGAACCAAAAATCTTATTTGCTACATCTTATGGTGTGTCACATGTTTACCACATAATTTCAACAAAAACGTATTTGTTTCATGTGTTAATGTGGGAGGATATAGAATATGATATAATTCTTCAGGGGTTATTCGCTAGTATCTAGTTTTGGATCAATGGGATAAGGGTAGATACCTAGTAAATTGATCTCTTTGAATAATACACTATGGAATTATAGATAGGGATATCCATGAAGTATGAGAGTGTGATATGTTATTGATGTTAAATTTTATTTATCTCTATATTAATCTACAATCTCTAGTGCTTTCTAGGGATTGAAGGTTTTATGTTGTGGAGAATTATGAAACCCTTTATGTCATAGGTATATATTTTTTATAGAATTTTGGTATCATGTTTGAATATTTTTTTTTCAAAGAGCTAATAATTGGAAATTTATAAGATAAAAATATTCTAGATTAGAACATGTTTTGGGTGTATGGTTAGTATAAAAAATATAGTAACAATGTGAGGATGGGTGTTGAGATTTATTTGATGTTCACATGTAATGGGAATGGTTTTTCAAATAATTTTCCTATAACTAGGTAACCATGAAATTTTATTTTTAATGTGATAGTTGGACCAGATGGTTGGTGATTATTTTGTCTTACTGTATGGCCTAACCCTGTGACACATCTAAACATATATAAATCATGATTCTACTCTAATAATATTGAAAATAATCAACCCAAAAATTCTCCCCATTCCTCCATATCTAATACCATCCTCCACATGTATCTCTATAATTCTTATCCCTTTGTTTCCAAGTAAATTGTTTTTCAATAATGGTCAATCTATTCATTTTTTATACATTTTGATCAGTTTCTCCTACTTTAACTAGATCTATCCATGATTTCTCTTACTCTCTTTGTAATGGAGACCTATAAGAGGCTTGATAGATATATATATGGAAGATAATGATAATTTATGATGTTTTATATGGATCTCATGTTGTGAAGATATGGTCTCTATGTTTTCAATATTTGTTTTCAATGGTCATGTTATTTCTATTATTGTAAATGTAGTTTTTACTATTCAAAACACTTTCCCATAAAACACCTTTTATTAGAAAAATATCATTTTTATGAAATTTAAATATTTGATGTTCTTGAAGGATAATATTCAATCATTTATTGTAATGGAAGGTGTTTTCATAATATTATTTTCTTTGAAAATAGAATTATACATATAATGTGTTTGAAGAAATTCCTCAAAGTTTATTTTAAAAAAGATTTTCTTCACCCATGAAAAAAGTTTTTCAATTGTTTATAAAAATTATATTATAAATTTTGGGAATCTTTTTTTGAAAATAATGGTTAATTATAGAACATTGGGCTGTCCTTGGGGTATGAATTTATACTTAAACTTATACATGCCTTAGTTGGGGTGTATAGAACTCTTGAGTATGTTCTCATTATTCTATGGATCTCGTTAGTTGCATTGACTTGGTATCACCTATAGGATGAATATATAATACACTTTCTAGTGTTCCTTGTGTTTTTTCATTATGTACACCGTTGTGATTCTCATCTATTTGGTGGTTTATTAGAAACCTTAATTTGATGATTATTCTTTTCTTTCCCTCTTTTTTTTATGATTCAAGATTACTTTTATGTTTCTTTAATGTCTAAGAGTTTCCATGTACTATTTTTAGATATTATATGGATTGATTTTGAGGCACGTTGCTGAGACGACATGTGATTTTGAGACCCGGGGGCCCGAAACAATTGTTTGAAAAATATTAAAAATTTAATATCATATATATTGTTTTTTCATGAAAATGTGTAATAAATTTTAAATGGGTTCTCGGATTAGAAACACAAGGGCACCGTTGAGCTCAGAATGGAAGCTTTACCCTAGGTGAAACCTAACATCGGTCAATATAGGTTATCTATAGAAAAAGTAACCCATGATCCAACCCTAAATAAAATTAATAAATAAAAATATTTTATATTTAAATCCTAATAACTCCTGAATAGTGACTCATATTTGAATTATTATACCACATTTTAGTTCCTCATGTGGTTATTTACTTAGCCATGACTAAAATTTAGTCGGTTCGGGTCATATGTGAAAAAGTTGTCACGAGATGTAACAAGAATAAAATAATTTAAAAAAAATTATTTTATAACGTAGAAAAATTGTATTTATTAAGTATTTTTTCAGAATTCACGGTTATCATCATAACCTTATGATTCCATTGAGATATTGAGAAATAAATATCTTGATCAAATAGTGATAGATAATGGATCAACGATCAACACACAGTCGATTCGAATGGACCTATCCACGACGACGACACAATGATCATTCTTCATCAGCGACTGATCCAAATTGAGGTATGGCTTGATGTTTTGAGTTTTTTTGAACTAATTAATTCTATGAAGATGTTTAACAAATCAATAAAAATATTTTCCCATAGAGCGATTGTTGTTTCAGGATGGGAAATTATCTATGAGTTTATTGCGAAATTGACCTTAATTCCTCTTTATTTATCATTCTAATAGAAACGGGTTGAGGAAATCATGAACAAATGTCATGTTTCATTCCTTAGGGGTTCTCCTTCTATTTTTCTCCCTCCATTATTTGTGTTGATTACTATTAGAACACCAAGATCATGCCTCCACCTTTTAGGGTGGCTACAAACACACTCAAACCCCATGATTTGATGAAAATAAAAAAAGAGAATAGATTAGTATAGATTTGGACCCTAGGAAACTAGATCTACAAAGGTTTTTAATTCCCTGTATCAGAGTAGGGTCTGTGGATTTCAGAAGAAGAGGAGGTGGCAGTCACCATAGGTGGATGCACACGACGACACGTCACAACATGGGGTGGGGGTGCGGTGGCGAAGACCATTGTGTGGGACATGGAGGATACATGGTATTTAGCTTAAAACTACCTAGAAAGAGCCAAATTCGATGGGCTAGGCAGTCTCTATGCAAGTGGGATGAGATGAGCAGTTCAATCCAAGAAGGCCATGTTGGTCCAAGCGGGCCAGGCAGGTTGATCGGGCCTATTCGAGTATAGAGGGTTAGGTCGGGTCGAGTTGAGTCAAGCAGGTTGGGTATATCTAAGTGGTCTTGTCAGACCCAGGCCAGACCTAGGGTGATTTTGGAGGAGACACCCCATTGTCGACCATGTTGGTCAACCATGAGCTGTGACATCCCCAACTGCTGCAGGTGTAGCAACCACAGACGGTCGACCATCACAGTCGACTTCCAAATTACACATACCAATTGTCACGGTCAGTCCACGATGTCTAGTTCATGGGGTGGTCAGTCTGCAGGCCTAGTGATCCCCCTTATTTTAAATTTCATACAACCATTTCTTTCAAACGGTACATCCGTTTGAAGATCCGTATGCGGTGTTGGGACCATAGTTATGAGAAAGAAGATATGGTAAAAGTGGTGTATTTTTTAGTTTGACTAGTATAGGTTGAGATCATTTCCCTTAGTACTTTCCACAAGGGTTTGGTACGATATTAAGTCCACATCACCAGATAGTAATCCCCTCAAGAGGCAGTGTATCATATAGAGAATGGTATCCCTCCACGATACTGGAGTGAAATACTCTATCACACCTAGTGGAGTTTTGTGGAATCAATGTAACCAATTAATGGATGGTGTTGGTCCTCCACCTATAATTCCACATTAGTATGGAAATTTGTATCCCCCAGTGTGTCTGGGTAGGATCCTCTACATTACAGGTTGATCCATATTGGGAATGTTCTATCCCTAGTGTGTCTGGGTAGGATACTATATCTACATGTCATAGTATTTCTTTCCCAATACATTCTCTTTCAGGTAGGGCCCACATGAGATAGACCTCATCGTGAGTGTCTCCAATGATATCATAACCTGAGGATTAAGTTCTCTTAGAATGATCATGTTACGAGCAGAATCCTATGGATGAAAAATTGGTTGTGTCTTGGATTGAGTATATCAAGATATTATTGTTATATGTGCTTTATAAATACACATGTGTAGAGTTAACTATATATTCATGTGTGATAATCCAACATGGTAATCCTATATGGTATTCCTGTATGGTAATCCTGTTTGTTATTCTTGTGTGGTATTCTTATGTGGTAATCCTTTTTGGTAATATTGTGTGGTATTCCTATGTGGTAATTCTTTTTGGTATTCCCATGTGTTATTCTTATGGATTGATACATTGTCTTAATCCTATGTGGTATCCCTATTTGGTAATCTTGTGTGTTATTCTTGTGTGGTAATGCTTTGTGGTAATCATGTGTCGTATTCTCATGTGGTAATACAATGTAGAATTCCTTTGTGGTAATGATGTGTGGTATTTCTTCATGTTAATCCAGTGTGGTTTTACATTTTGGTAATCTTGTGTGGTATTTCGTTTTGGTAATCCTGTGTGGTAATCCTATGCAGTATTCATTCTTGGTATTCCTTCATGGTATTTATTATTTGTATTCCTCTATGTTATTCTTTTTTGGTATTACTTTGTGGTAATCATTTGTTTTATTACATTATAGTATTCCTTTGTGGATTTTATTTGTGGTTTCATGGTTTCCTACTAAGTACTGTTATACTCACCCCTACATAGGCTTTTCCCACATGTGTCATGTCTTTTGCAGATGATGAACCATTCTATAAATTATTAGGAAGACCTAGACCCGATGGTGCTTTATGAGACCAGACAGACCGAGGTGTATCCATGTGGATTTGTATATAGTATTCCTAGTACCTATTTTCTTACAAGTTGGACTTTTGGTTACATTCTCTTTTTAGAGGGATTCTATTTGGCCATGTTTACTTTCAAGTACTTTTTCTGTCATGGTCTGGTTGTGGGATATAGTGGATTGCACGAATTTTTTTACTTAGTGTTTTTATATTTCATCATTTGTGTCTTGGAGATGTGTGTTTGCGTAGAGGTACTTTAGGCTAAGGCCTCCCATTTTGGGATATTCCAACATGGTGCTAGACACTATAGCTTTCCCTATTGGATATGGGATTTGGGTAATCACGGAATGATCCCAAATATTATGGGTCATGATAAAGTTGTATTAGAGAAGGTCTGTTCTAATTTTGGAAATGGAGGCTATTAGATTAGATTGGTGTAATAATGATATGTGTTTTAAGTTTGGAATTCTGGTCAGGGACCCGAGTGTTGGGGAAGTAGCAAACGTATCCATACACCAGGACTCTGGGATTCTTATTTTCGACTTTGTAAATGAAATTTATAATTGTAGGAAAAAATAATGGTACATGCATCATATATGAATGGGTTGTTTTCCACATCCTTCTTGAGTCAACTCTCTAGACATACTCAGTTAACGATGGTTCATTTTTTTATTTTAGGATTTCTCCACGTAGACAACCAGCTAGGATTACACCATGTGATCACAAGGATGATGCCCTGGGTGACGAGGCTTCAATACATAGACTTGTACTTGAGATAGCACCTACAAGGGGTGCACCATCCATACCACCACCCATCGAACAACATATGGTACCTGCAATACAATCAGATAAGGTACTCAAGATGAGTTCACATTATTGGTTTCAGCATTAGAGAACCATCAGGTTCTGAGGTTAGACCAACAAATAAGTTATTGGGAAATGGATTGAGGCAGTTACTTTAGTTTTTTTGTCATGTTAGGACCCCAGTAGATAAGATGTTGGTCCTAGAAGTGCACCTTCTACACATCTCAGCAAGGAAATGGGGGGGGGGGTGGTTTCCCAATGTTCTGATGAGGCGACTCTTTAATGGTCAATGTTTTAAAACCTTTTCAAATAGGATTTCTCACCTTATAAGCTAAGATCTATTCATATCCAGGAGCTTCTAATGCTTTGGCAGAATGACATGTCTGTATCTGAGTATACATTGAGGCATACCAACCTCTTCAGGTATTCGGTGGATATGATACATGATCCAAACTTTAGATATAGGACTATAGATAAAGGTATACATCGTGAAATATGATTCTATGTAATCCATTTGAGTATTACTACTTATGTGGTGGTTCTTGAGCAAGCTTTGGTGTTGAAAATTTTCTTGGTAAATGAATACATCTAGTGATTTTCAACATTTGGAAAGCATGAGTGGAGACCTCGAAAACCGGGAGCCGATGTCTATCTGATGGACTTGGACTTGCGAGACATTCGAAGAGGAGGTCCCATGATTGAGGATCTATAGTTCAGGGCTCATAGGGCGTGTCTAGTTAGCTTAGAGATATGTATTTCTATTCATGTGAAGGAATGGTAGATCTCTCCCATGATTTTACAACCCATCGTACTACTAATAGGGAGATTGTGGACGGACCACCAAGGTAGAGATAGAGATAGGATCAAATAGATATGCAGGGTGTCAGATGTGGTAGAGGAGTTGGGAGAGCATCATGAGGTGGTTGATGTTTCCACATGTTACCACCAAAACCCCCATGTGGTCAACACTAGGCTTTGATAGCTGAAGGATATGGGTGGGGATAAAAACATGTGGTTGAGTAATATGACCCAAGGTATCTCATACTGATTTTAAAAACAATCTATGTCTTTTATATGTTATTTATCATATTAATAAACATGGTTTCTAGTCATTATTTTCCTTCCATGGACCTTGTTTGAGACATGGGGATTCTAGTTGAACCATTGACTGAAACATCATGATCGGAGACTCTAACTATTGGATACCCAATGATCATGCACCGGTGATGATTGTGTGGCCAGAATCTTGTTGGTGAGAGTTTCAGTTGGGATCTCTTGATAGCAGTGTCAAGTCCTTATGATGTCATTATTATCATTGAATTTTTAACCATAGTTCATGCTTAGATTGACTATTTAGGGGAATAATGTGGTGTGTCTATATTGGTGGAACAAGGTTTTCCTTATTGGTGAAATGGAACCCTAGGAAGCATAGGATAGAGTCACACATAGGATGTTGAATCAGATTACTCAAAATTTGGACAGCCTATCCCTTAGTGTCATGTATGTTTGGAGTCCTCAGTTTCCTGAATTGGTGATGGATTTTTTGTGGATCCATGGAAGGTGGAGACAGAGGTGTGGGATATAGTTCCTTCAAGACCATAACTTCATGATTGTCTATATTCTTGAAAAGGGGAATGTGTGGTAAGATTATATTATAAGGATATCTAGTTGTAGTAGTTGAATTAGGAGATAGAGAATTTTTCCTTATTGTAGTATTTCATTTTGGATAGAGATGGATTATTATATATATAGTAGATGGTTTTTCCCCTTCACTCTTATAGAGAGTTAGGGAGGCACAACTTGGGGATGCTGACTACAAGACCCTACATTCTCAGATATCCACAGAGCATGCTCTTGATGGATATTCAAAATGGGGGGAGCACATTGTTTGTTTCAAAGGATAGACATTAGTTCTAGTGGAGTAGATGGAAAATGTTCTAAGAGAGTTTAATACATCCCCTTTGGCAGTACATATAGGTGTTGAAATGATGTACCCATACCTCTGATGTGAGTTTTGGTCCTGGGATGAATAAATGAGTTGTAGAGTTTGTCTCTCAATGCCTTACTTTCTTGTAGGTAAAGGCTGATCACCAGTATCCAGATGGTTTAGATCAACCCATTGAGGTTTCAGAATATGAGTGTGATGGGATATCAATGGAATTCCTAATGGTTTTACCATTTACATCTAGGGGACACCATGTTTCTGGGTGAATGTTTACCAACTCACCAAGTCGGCCCACATTGTAGCTATCAATGAGATTAATCGGCTCTTTATAGACACTTTGTAGAATTGGAGAGGTGGCATACCACATGGCTCTACCACCATAGTTATACTGGGTACATGAAATCTTCCACATGTACCAACTGAGGAGGTATGTGCATGAATTATTGCAAGTCATTGATTGGGGAGAGCTAGATATCAAGGATGTAGTGACTTTTGATGTGTACCCGATGGATATCAAGGATCTGCAGGAGAGGATCCTTTGTGGGAAAGTGATTCCTTTATTATGTGTCTCATAAAAGAATGATAATCTCTAGAAGATCACATTGGAGTGGGTAGATCAGATTCATTCTCAGTACCCTCATATGTTTGAGTATCCCTTGTTTTCAGTTTTTTGGATGTAATGACCCGATGGTGGGATGAACGTAATCTCTCGGCATTTCCATGAACTATTTCGATATTATATGTATTAATTTCAAAAATAGGTACTGAGATGACATGCTATTCTGAGACCAGGGGTGCCAAGAACAATTATTTAAAAAATATTAAACTTTTAATAGCACCAACACATGGTTTTCCTAAAAAAAATTAATAAATCAAAAATAGGTTCTCAGATTAGAAATTTAACGGGACCGCTGAGCTCAGAATTGTATCCTTTCTTTTGGCGTGACCTTACTCTAGTCACCATGGGAAATCTACTGAACAAGTCACTAAGGAAATAACCGTAAATAAAATAAATTAGTAAAATTATTTAATTTTTGAATCCTAATAACTAATTAATTTTTAATCATATTAGAGATATGAGACCATCGTTGATTTCATAATGTGGTGTTTTTCCTTGGATGACTTAACTATAGTAACTGGGGGTCCTTTTTCATATTTTTTTCATGGGAAGTAATAGGAATAAAATAATTTAATAAAATTTACTTTATAATGTAGTGACATATATCATTATTATATCTATTTTAGTAATTCAGGGTTATCATTGTAACCATATAATTCCTTGAGATATAGAGAAAGAACTCTCTTGAACAAATGGAGATGTATTGGGGATCGAAGATCAACACAAAACCAATTGGAAGGGACCTCTCCATGAAAATGAAACAATGACCATCCTTCATCAACGACTGATCTGAATCGAGGTAGGGCATGTTGTTTTGGATTTTTTCCCTATTCATTAACTCTATGAAGAATAAAGACCATTCAAAAAATATATTGTACTGCGGATCAATCATTATTGTGGTATGAGATTTTATATGTAGTATTATTGAGGGATTGATCTTAATTCCTCTTCCTATATCATTCTAATAGAAACATATTGAGGATGAAATGAAAAAGGACTAGTTTCGTTCCTCAGGGTTTCACTTTGTGATTTTCTACCTAAATTCATCACAATAATTGTCGTTGGATCCCCATGGTTATGGATTGAACTTTTCATGTCACTACAAACATGAACAAACCCCCATATTAGAGTAAAATAAAAAAAGGGGCCGAATCAGTGTAGATGGAGACCTGAGAAACCATGATCTTTGAGTGTTTTTCATTTCAGGTATTGGAATTGGATTTGAGGCTTGAAGATTATGAGGTAGGGGAGCGGTGGGGCCGTAGGATGTGGAAGGGGTGGTATGAAATATGGAAACAACCAATACCCTGTGGGATGTGGTAGGCGATATCATGGATTCAGCCAGGCTAGGGATCCTATGCGCTAGCAGGCCGGGCCAAGAGGGTGAGGCCCAATGTTCTTGGTCATGCAAAGTGGGATAGGTTGGGCTATGCTGGTGGTTTAAACTCAGGTCAGACCTGGGGTGACCAGGTAAGAGTCACGCCATGGAAGTCTGTGATGGTCGACTGTGATCCAGAGAAGATTCATCTGTTATGAGTGCAGTGGCCACACATCCATGACTACAGACGGTCGACTACCATGGGCAGTCGGTCCTTGACAGCCAGTCCGTATGGTGGTAGACCACCACAATCAGTCCAAATTCCTAGTGACAACCCCTCATTCTATGAAATTTATAACAACCATACACTAAATACATTTTATGATCTTTCTATGGCGTTGGGACCCTAGTGATGAAACATATATTTTTTAATAAGTTGTGAGTTTTTAGTTTGAACTTGTATAGGTTGAGGGTGTTTCTATTAGTCTTTTTCCTTGATGATTTGGTAAGGTATACATCCATATCACTATATTATAATTTCTTATAGAGGCTAAGTCTCTGATAGAGTATGGTATCCTTTCCTAAGACTCGAGTGCAATACTCTATAATACCTAGTAGAGTTTTGTGTAATATACTTATCCACCAAGGAATGGTCATTGGTCCTTCAACTAGCGGGCAACAAAAGTAGGGTGAATGGTATTCCCCAATGTGTCTGAGTAGGATACTCTTTGTTAAGGGGAGATCTGTATTTGGTAAGTGGTTTTCTCTAGTGTTTCTAGGTAGGATCCAGTCATTAAATATCATAGTCATACTTGAAAAATCCATTCTCATTTGGGTAGGTCCAAAATGACATAGATATCTTCATGAGAGTCATCGATGATATCATGGATCGAGGAGTTAGTTCTCCGAAAAAAACATGATGAGAGAAAAATCCTATGGATGGTAATTAGTTGTGGCTTACCCATTGAATGTGTGTCCTGGATTGAGTATATGTGGATATTCTTGTTATATGTGGTTTACACATATACATATGTAAATATGACTATATATTACTATGTGGTAATCCTTTTTAATAATATTTGTTGGTATTCTTACTGGGTAATCCTTTGTGGTATTCTTTTATGGTATTATTGTGTGGAAATCCTTTGTGGTAATCCTATGTGGTAATCATATATGGTAATCTTGTGTGGTATTCTTGTGTAGTAATCCTATGTGGAAATCATGTGTGGTATTCCTGTTTGATATTCTTATATTGTAATCATTTAGGGTAATCATGTTAAGTATTCATGTGTGGTAATCCTATGTGGTCATCCTTTGTGGTATTACTTCATTGTATTACTTTGTTTTAATCCTATGCGGCATTCATTCATGGTAATCTATTGTGTTATATCTTTATGGTAATCCTGTGTGAAATTCCTTTGTGTTAATCATGTGAAGTAATCTTCTATGGTATTCCATTGTGGTATTCCTTCATGTTATTCCCTTATGGTATTCCTTCATGGTATTCCATTGTGGTATTCTATTGTGGTATTCCTTGGTGGTATTCATTTTTGGTATTCCTTTATGGTATTACTTTTTGACATTACTTTGTGGGTTTTCTTTGTGGTTTCAGGGTGACCTACAGAGTATTGTAATACTCACCCCTGTATGGGATTTTCCCTCATGTGTCATGTCTGGTGTAGATGATCGACTATTCGATGAAGTCCTAAGTAGACCAAGACCAGGAGGTACTTTCTGAGATCGGGCAGACCAAGGTGTGTTCCTACATCTTTTCAGACCGTAATACTAGTACCACATTACTTTAAAGTTTGACTTATGATTCGAGAATATTTTTGGTGGACTTGTATTTTTCTCTATTTACATTCCAATACTGTCATTGTTGTACTCTGGTTGTGGGATATAGTGGTTTGTATGAATTTTTTACGTAGTGTTTTACATTTCATCATTTGTGTCTTGGATTTTTATGTGTCCATATAGGTACTTTAGGCTAATGGCTCCAATTTTTTCATATATTCATACTCAGTTTTAATCCTCAGCCTAGGACCTATTGGAGGCATTATTAGGGTAGTCAGGGAATGGACCCCTCTAGGATGGGGCATGTTAGTTTCCTTATATATATATATATATCATGTATTTCATGTCATATTCCCTATTGTTTTGTTGAATATGATCCAAATCAAAAGAAATTTAAAGGGTGATTTATCAATATTAAATCATATTTTTTTTATAAAACCTGTTTTTTAGAAGAAATAATTGATTTATGGTTACAATCATTGTATGGATTCACAATAATATCCAATTTACCCATTACTAATCATATCTTATATATTCCTTTAGGAGTATATGACTTGGATTTTTTGACATAGGTAAAGGGAAGTGTTTTTCTTGTAATGGAGTCATCTCATGCACATTGTTCCTTTCTTGTGAGTTTGGGAAGATGGTGAGGACATGTCTGACGAATTTTGGATTATGGAGTTGTGGATATCCTTGTTATTGAACATTAGTAAATTCTATTTTCTAGATGTTTTTCATTATTCATAATGATAAAATATTATATCAAAACCTTGAGTTGTTATAATATCATTAGAACTTATATTCTATGATATATTATGTTTATCTATTTTTTGGGGTGAGATTTTCCCCATGTTCCTAAATCGATACCCAATTTCCTGTCACCATCTTGTGAAGATTGGGAATGTGGTCAATCATTGTGGTGATCCAAATTAGGTAAAATTTCATGTTAAACCAAGTTGGTTTATTAAACATATTAAACATGTCACATCTTCTCTAAAAATCATCCAATTGATCTTACTCACATAATACATCAGTTTTCATGCTTAGAGCACCATCGATGAATTCCAAAACATCAAGCCAACTCTTTTGTTGTAAATAATGAATTCTTAAAACCATTTCCCTTATCCAAACACATTATCTCATATATAAATTATGTTATACCATAATTTTTAAAAATAATTTTTAATTGTGAAAAATATATTTTGAAATATACCAATCAGAACATTTTATGTCCTACTGCAGTAAGTCAATCCATGAAAACCCACCAAGAATAATATGCCTCCAAATAGTACCAAATCATCAATATCTCTATCCAATTTATAATTTCATTAGTTTTATCATCTATTTACACACTCCACAACAAATATTTATAGGTTCATATCATCATGTTATCCTCGCTAATTGAAAATAAATATAATTATAGTTATAGTGTTTAGAAATTTAGGATAATAAAAATAAAGTATATCAAAACGAATATTCTTCAAAAACTAAATCTAGAAACTCTAAATTCTAATATGTAAAAAATATATTATAAAATGTTTATGTAAGGAGTATATTCTTATATATGGGTTAATGAGAAAAAATTCAACAGGAAATGATAAGTAATTAAAAACAACCATAAATTAATTTTTTTTTCTTATAACTATAAAAATCATTTTAAACATTAATTCAAAATTCACCCACATTATGAATAACATAAATCATGATTTATTTGAAACAACTTCACATAAATTAATATGCAATAAATAAACAAAATATTTTAAATTTTACTTGTCAAAAAATAAATAAATATACAGGATTTGAATCCTTTTACATGATAATAATTTTCTAAACATATCAGTGACTGTAAGGTTTTCTAAATTGAAATCCATTCAATTATTATACATTATATGTACTAAAATTGAAAATTATTTAGAATATATTCTAGAAACTGTACTAGATGAAAAAAAATAAAAAGTCATATCTTCTGTTGTTTGGATTGTGAATACTCTTTATATACAAGATTCATTCAGCCAAAAGGAGTAGATTTAGAAGTTAATATCAATTGAATGAAGGTAGTAGAAGCCTATGACATTAGATGTTCATAAGACTGACTAGAATTTGATGATATTGTAATGTTCTTTATGAAGTCAGGTCTTCAATTCACTTGAAGGAGTAACAAGACAAAAGTTAGATGTGATGATGGAGGTGATGTGTTCGATTTACCATATGAAGATAATCTACACGAGGAATACTACTAGGAACTAATAGTCCCTAATCAAAAAAGATGGATAATCATGGATTTCAAAGGTCAATTCAACATGTTGGTTGGTTAAAAACTACTATAAATGGTGGGTGTAACACATTATTATGTGTTATATGATCATTTAGTTTAGTGATATACATGTCTGTTAAGTCAATGTTATTATATTTTTTTCTTTCATATATCTAATTCGATGAAATGAAGTGGTGGTTCATCCATGGATATAGGAATAAAATCTAAATAGTGAAAATCATCTTATGTCTTTACTTTATTTTACACTCTTTAATGTTTTCTTTGAGTTGTGAGTGAATGTTCTAGATTAGTGTGGCTAAATGCGGTGATTATGGTGATTTATTCATCATAGTTTTGATATAATTATGTTCAAAATAATTTGTTTATGAGCCTACATTTTCCAAATGTGTTTCCAATGACCTCGCTTCATGTGGGTGAAGTTGGGGTGGGTTTCTCAATAGAAAATTACGGCCACCTTATAGAACAAATACTGAAAAAATACCAAAATAAATGTTTTTATAAAAAATCACTTCTAGATAAATATAAAAATTGGTTTATTTTAATCTCTAAAATATATTTTGAAATTTATAATTTGAATTTTTGATCATAAAAATCATTGTCAACCTTTCCAAACATGATGTTTTTATTCTATAAATATTTTCTAAAATGAGAAAATTCATATGTTAATGAGTCTAGTATATAATAATAATTCAATTGTAATAGAGGATAATATTACCAACATTAAAATACATAATATATACATCATATATTTCATAGTAAAAATCCTCCAGAAATTATAGCTGGTCCTTCGATATAAAAAATAGACAATGAAATAATCAAAACATAATCATCTCAATATATTGATTTTTTTACATCATGTCCATAAGTATATAAACTGGGAAATAAGTTGGATTATCTCATAATTATTTTAATATTATAAAAAATATCAATATTCCTTAAAATAATGAGGTTGTATTATTGGGAGTGGAAAACATGGGGTTTTGATATAAAATCATTCCAAAAAATATTTACTTGTGTCTAACTTCTCTCATTCATCATTAAAATGGATAAATACATGAAAAATAAGATCTTATTACACAAATTATATTTACATTTCATTCATATAAAAAGATTTATCTAGTATAAAATAATTCTAATTCAATTTTTATAACCATCAACTCAAAACATCTTCATTTATTTTAACTAAACTTTCTACAACTTTTTTATACATTTCTCGAAATCAAATAGAAAATTCATTTCATATACCTCATATTAATGAAAATGAAACAAAAATCATCATTATTATTTTGAAATGTTATTTTAAAATAATATTTTTTAAAAAAAGACAACAATAATGTAAAAATAATCCATCAAGAAACAATTTTTTTATGAAAATGACTAGGATAAAAATAAGATGCCATTACTTGATTATAACTTTCCTTATCTAATGTAAGGAAATACACAATATAATTAATTATTTTATATAATAAAAAACAAAATCCCTTCATCTTCTAAAATAATCCATTTTAAAGAATCGATAATGGTTTTGAAAATAACTATTTTTTTCATTATTCAAAAATTATCAATCTAATGTGTTGTAACACTCAAAAAATCATCACAAATATTTTCATATATCATAAAATCAGAAGTAAAATCATATCTTTTCTAGTGAATTTCAAAAATTAATCATAAAAAATCTTACTCTCAATCATATATAAAAATTATATATCTTATATAAATTTTTATATTTATACACATTACATAAAGTTTAGAAATATAATAAAGAAAACATAATGTATGATTTTTCAACAAAAGTAAATATTTAATTTCCATTTACATAAAAATGAATCTTGATACTAAAAAATTATTTATAATCAAAATTAAATTTACCCATGTATCTACATAATAAATTTTATGATAAAATAGTAATCCATATTTTTTATATACTTTTATTGAAAATTATCAACCATATGATAAGTGATAATACAAATTTGTCATGTAATATGATGAATCACCACTTAATGTGTCCTATGTTGAATCAACTACTAGAATTTATTTCTAAATAGTGTATTTGGAACATTAATATATAATACTTATAATATTAACAAAATTATTGAATTTTTATTTCATTATCATAAATGTGATGCGTCGTATGATAACTTTAATGTGAGGTGTCACATATTATGTTTAATTTTCCCCATTTTAATGTACTATATATTTCTATTCGTATTAATATATGATATTATATAAAAATATACATTCACAAAAATTGCTTTGAAAATATTTATGGCTATCTAAGAATAAGTTCAACATCATTAAATTATATTTATATCAATTTTTCATTTTTTTGGATATGTAATTTCATGTACTTATTCTATAAATAATTATTTTTTGTTTTTTGTTTTATTAATTAAATCAGTTTTGTATTATGTGGAGTTATATTGATTGTTTATATGAAAAATAGAATCTAGGGAAATACAATTAAGGGAATTTAGTGTGAAATGAAATATTTTATTTCTAAATAGTACCAAGAAAAAAATCTTAATGATATGAAATTATAGATCCTGTGGTTGTCCACAATAAAAATGACCTTAAAATTAGGAGGTAGGGATCCCATAAAATATTATATGTTTTGGTTTGGTAGTAACTTAATTTATATCTAAGGTTTTTAGAATAATTATTCACCTCATGAAATTAGTGAAGATTCTCTAATTGGTAATTTAATCGATGATTTCCAGCTCTGATTTGGAATGCTATGAATCCGGGGGTCTGGAGAAAACCTAGAAGAGTCACAAACATTAATGATTAATCTATATCCACAAATATTAGGAAAATATTTTATTACATTAAAAAAATATTCCTAATGAGCACAAGTATTACATCAGTTGGAATAGAACCCATTAGACCATTGAAGTTGTTAAATGATATCACAATGGATTCCCTTATATCATAGAGATGGCCAAATCCACTATTGATAACTTGATCACATAAAACATCAATTATGAGATTCTTGGAGATATTGGGAGGTTCCCAGCATACCCACTCACCCAAAAATACATTACTATCATCATGATAGAGTTATATAAATTCGAGAATAATCTTTTTTGTGGATGGATACTTCCCCTTAATTTAATCAAAACACCATGATCTTTGATGAGTGATATCACAATCAATTTCATGTAATGATAAGAAAATATTCATACATAATTCATCCCCCTTTTATTTTATTCCAAAATAGACAAAAAACACCTAATAATTACTATAATGTGCACCATTTCTTCCATAAATTTATTATCACACCAATAAAACCATATTTCAAGAATGTTATGGATAAAATATCCCAATATTATGATGTCCATAAAGCCTCTATGAAGTGTCCACATTATGTTTAACAACCCCATGTAAATGAAGATATGGAATGTAGTTTCCACTTTTAGGTTCCCATAGGAAAATAATTTTTAACCAATGTATATACATTTTTATTTTATTTCATTTTATGGGGGAATGGTATCATTTTTAATTCCCTACACTATAATGTTAGACTCTGTTAGGATATCATTTCACCTGATATAAATTTACACTTACTAAAATTCCTACTAATTAGTAGAATTATATTAATTATATATTATAATGTGAACAACTAATTTAATTCTAATGACCATGTAGTAACCTAGTTCTTCCTTCTATTCAATAAAATTAATGATATATTTCAAATTAGTCTTATAAGTTAATGTGATACTGTTGGGATTCCTACTATATATTTTAAAATAGATGTCCCAAACTGGGAAACCTATAATATAGAGGGGAATCCCATAAAAGGTATCATTCCAGATGTTTCACTCGACACATTCCAATATCCATCAAGAATTATTTTGTATGGTGTACAAGTTCCATTGTAGGTTGCACCAAAGAGGTGAGACACAACCATTTTGTTTCCACCCTGAATATTGGTCCTCATTAAATATTATATTACTAAACCTAGACCTATAAAATATAAAATTGATTAAAACACATTTACATTTTGCCTATATGATATGAATTGTCTGAACGATCCTTCTCATGTTAATGGAACACTGTACAATTGTTCTCACTACTCTTGACCAAACCTCATAGTGAAACATCTATTCCCAATGTGTGTCTTTAATGAATCCATTCATAGTGTTCTCTTTGTAATTGATGATTTCATTAGGATCTATAAAGAAAGAGATAACATAGATGGGGAAATAAAAAAAGAACACTATTATCTAGTGTGATCTAACACCATACAAAAGGAAACAACTTTTTTATTTTTTAATGTGTATTGTAATGTGGCGAATTAGTCCATCTAATTGATTGATAGTGATTCCACCAATGATAAAGGACCTATATTATATTATATGGAAAACTTATTAATCTCTATATTCAGTCATTCATTAATAATATTTTCTCTCATATTCGTCAATTCCCAATAGATTCAATGTTTCAGTCACTTAATAAAGTATAATTTATATTTATTTCATTGTAATAAATTTTTATTATTCTTAGTAGTTTTTATTTGTTATATATTAATAAAAAATATCTAATTGGTTTATTCTTACATATCATTTTATTTAGTTGTTTTCACATATGGTAAAATTAATATTCATATGATAACGTAACTAAATTTGTATAATGTGTGTTTATTTTCCAAAAAATATATATAACATGTAATATATATATAATGCACATTTTATGTCCCATGGAACATATTGTTCACGATTTATGTCGTATACATGAAAATGATATATGGAATAAAACATATTGTTTAATTTTATATTAAAAAAATTATTCAAAAATAAGTAATCTTTTACATATATGTCCTACAAATGTTTTGTACATGTCCTTGTGTTGGGTTGTGCATGTTTTATCTATTCTCATTATGTGCGTTTGAATGCATGTTTTATGTGTTTTGTGTCTGTGTCTTCTCATGTTGTGTTCATATTGTATTTTTAGAACATGAAACTTATATATATATATATATATTGTATTGATTATTTACACAGACTATAGCACAATTATCTTAAAATTCGAATTTTTTTTTTAAAGGTAATATGATTTTCAATAAAGAAACTATTCAAATATTATGTTCTATATGCGTAGTGTTACGGTGTCTGTGTTTTTAGATAACATTTATTGAAAATATTTTTCATTAATTGAATATGTTTTGTGGCGATATATGTTTTGTAACTCCCCGAACCTAGTTATCTAGAGTCGTTGCATTTATACATAACATTTTCATGATCACAGAAGATCAAGTCTCGAATGGAAGATTAGTTTAGTAGCCTTGGAAACACTAGATACATTCATAAGTCTTACATTATAAGATAAAGTGAAAAACTACAACAACATAGTATCCATAGTCCACACACATATCCCTTAATACTATCCCGGCAGGTCAGTTATAAAATACTTCTTCACATCCTGGGGAAAATAAAACATAGAAAGGGGTGAGCTCAGATGCTCAGTAAGGACAACAGTATAGCATAAACTTTTATAAATAAGAATAAACATTTAAGTAAAAGTATAAATAAAACAAAAGATTTTTAAAATTTAACTTCAACATAATATGGAAAAAATAAAATGAAATAATTCCATTTACTTATTCACATGGATATTATACTAGTCGAATAATCACATGCAATATCAATAACCACTTTCATAATGATGAAATGCATAATGCCAAACTATCATAACCACATAGTCAAGGCCTTGTGCCAAGACTACAAATAAGATTTTTCCAAGGCCCTGTGCCAGGATACTAGTTTGTCTCATGAGACCAACCAATGCATCAAGGAGCTATAGCGTCCTTCACCCGTCACTTACAAAGTCCAACACATTCCTCATATGAACAGGTTTAAACAAAACATAAACATTCGTATTAAAACTAGCATACGAAATGTCAGTAATTTATCCATAAACCATGAATGGTATAAAAATAACACATCCAAATTCAAACATATCACAAAACCTTCAATACAATATGGAAGTTTTGTATCATAATAAATCAACTTCAAATAATCTTAAAATCCATCAAAGGATGTTGACATAGATGAAATCAAAACTATTTGAGAGAAATATCCCTTTTTTGAAATAATTTAAAAGTCACATAATTATACAATAAAACATTTACTTTTAAAATATTCTTATAATATTTTAAGGTAAGCTTCAATGATTTTATAACAATGTAAAATAGTCGCACCCACCGTATAAGTTAAAAAATACATTCTTACCTTAATTTTGTTGAAAAGGTTAAAAATGGCCTTGTTTGGAAAATGACAGAAAGATTCCTTTATAAAAATATTATAAAAATTAAAATAAGGGTATAAATGAATTTAACCCATATTCTATAAAATAGTAAGAATTTTTTGAAATACATTATTAAGAAACATGGATGCAGATGATAAAGGGGTCCCAGTAGATAATATAAACAACCTCGGATAATGAAGAAATTGTGAAATTAACTCTTACCTTGTACTTTTAATTGGTATAGGGTAGGTTAAACTCATGTATAATGGTGAAATAATTGTTATTAAATTATACAAGAATCATATACATTAATATGATATCATATATGATCTTTTAACATTGCTTTGTTAATAATATATTTTTATTATTGTCGTTTCAGGTGTTAACGAATTATTTTTTCCTTTGTATTAATTGTTATGTGAGTCATATTTGTTATGGATGGGATGTATCTTATTCATATAAATAATTATATCAAGTCTTTAAACATTATTTTTAATCATTAAATGAAAACTAGTCTTGAATGGATACGATGGGGAATGAATCTCATCGTGTTCGTGGAGACGGCAATCCGTATGTACGCACGAGCAAAAATATCTTTCTTTTGAAATTAAAATAATATATAATTGGATGATATATCATATATAAAGAATAATTATCATGTTATATTTATTAATTACATATATTGAACATCATTATTATACCCATCCGAATAATCATGTATTGAATAACAATTACACAACGACGTGGAGACGGTAAGCCGTACGTACGCACGTATGGTGACATGTCATTCAAAGGATGGATAGAATAATGAATTTGGTTGTACCATATTTATAATAACATAACATTATATAGATGATACTGGATTTGTTATTTTAGAATGGAAACAACAAAGAAAAAGGAAGTGGAAGAAGAAAGGAACTTGAAAGAGGTGATGGAATATTTACCTCTTCTTCGGGTTCTTCCATTTGATTTCATCAAAAGGGATCCTTAGGTTGGATTTATAACTAAAGGAAGGCCTATAGGATTAAGGGAAGATATTCGAGAGGGTATTTGGTCAGATGTTGGCCGATCCAAATGGCTTTAAAGGTGTGAATTAGAGAGAAGGTGGAGTGCCCTTTTATAACAGGGGTGGGGGGAACCTTAGGAAAAGCTAGAAATATTGTTTTATAATAAAATAAATTTCATTTTATAATGTCTCCAAAATAAATTTTTTAAAGGATAAGGTGGGGATGGGTCTAAGTCCACTCAACCAATAGGTTTTAGAGAAGTTTGGGTCACTATATTTTCTTTATATTTTAGATTTAACTCTTAGTTAAATAGTTTTACATTTACCATGTATCTTTGTGTTTTTATATTATATGGTTAATAAACTTACTATATAATTACAAGAGAACCCCAAATGGTTCATTAATGATAAAAATATCATTATAAATGAATTTTTTCCAGACCTTATATTTTTAGGAATATAATATCAATAAATAATATAATATTTTTTTTAAAAACTCTTTTATGTCAATTTTGACACTATCTGGTATTTTGTTTTTTCTAAATTTATAACAAAATTATTAATTTGAAAGAAATTCATCTAACAAATCCTAATATGTCATATTAACCTAGAAACTTAGTGGAATTCATAAAAACTCTCAAATTACATTTATTTGTATATTTATAATATTAATTATTTTAATATTTAATTAATTAAGTAATTACTACATCATCATTGTGTCAAAAATAAATTAAATTATTTTATGTCTAAAAAATATACATAAAATATCATTATGTATTAAATATTTTAAAATTTCTAATGAATATTTATAGTCGAATTTATCTTATGTATGACCCTATATTAAAAATGTTTTAGTTATTAAACATTGATTTTTACTCTTTTAACTCTTCTTTGAATTAAATAATAATAAATGTCCTAATCTAATCCAGGTGGACCAAATAGGTTCATATTTTATTCCTAAGATTGTTTTTGGTAACAATATACTTATTCAATAGAATTAGGTCATGTGTTATGGTAATAATAATATCATTTTTACCCTTAATTACCCTATTTACTTTTAACCGTGGTAAATAAAAGTAAAAAGTTACTATTCACCAAAAAATATTTTCATCAAATTGAACCACATTTTACTTACTAATATCAACCGAATCTCTCAGATTTTTGAAATTCCCCTAATTTAAGTGGTAAAATTATGTTTTATGTGAATTTGCAAATTCTCCTAGGAGGTGGGTAAAAGACGGTGAAAAGTTCTATAAAATTTTTATATATCAAAAATTATTATAAATTGAATCCAATTATTTACATTGAAATTATATACGTATTATGTGTCTATTTTGACATAAAATAAATTTAAATAAAATAAATAATTATTTAAATAAAAATTCAGTTTTAAACTATAACCTAGTGTTTTTCACTATTCATAAAAAATTGAATGTTTTCAGAAAAATACCAAAAATTCACCCTAATCTAATTTCGATATTCCGAATCCAAAAATGAAGTCCCTTTTGAAATATAAAATTTAAAAAATTTCTAAAGTGGGTATTACTATTCATAATGACTAGTTTGATTGGTTGTGGTGTGTTAGAACTCGAAGTTGCGTACAACACACACTGCTGTATTATTCAAAGAGAAGCCTACCGTGGAAGCTTGGGGTGTTATATTCTCCCCTCCTTCAAATAATTTCATCCTCAAAATTTATAGAATACTACCGCATGAAAAGAATCGGGTGGTTCTTCATCATAAGTTTCTCAGGTTCCCACATTGCCTCTTCCATCTTATGGTTTCTCCATAGAACATTTACCAGATGACTCACCGGTTTCTCAGCACTTGTTCTCTTGTATCAAGAATCTTAAAAATCTCTTCACAATAAGACAGATCATGTTCTAGTTCTAATTCCTCATAGGTGAGTACATGCGTTGGGTCAGGTATGTATTTTCTCAACAGTGATACATGGAACACATCATGAACATTGGAGAGACTTGGCGCCATTGCCAAACGGTAAGCTACAACCCCAATTCGTTCTAGAATTTTGAAAGGTCCGATGTACCTGGGACTCAATTTACCCTTGATAATGAAACATATATCACCCTTCCATGGAGATACCTTCAATAAAACATGATCTCCTACATGAAATTCCAAATCCTTCCTTTGGTTATCGACATAGCTCTTTTACCTACTTTGAGCTGGTTTGATGTGGGTTTGGATTACCTTTACCTTTTCCATCATTTCCTCAATAAGTTCTAGGCCTACAAGTTTTCATTCACCAACATCATCCCCACAAGTTGGTGTGCGACATTTCTTTCCATATAACGATTTATATGGTGCCATATGAATACTTGAATGGAAGCTATTGTTATAGGAAAATTCTACCAAAGGTAAATATTGATCCCACATACCTTTAAAGTCAAGTGAGAATGATCTTAAAATGTCTTATAAGGTTTGAATAGTCCGTTCTGATTGTCCAACAATTTAGGGGTGGTAAGAAGTGCTCAAATGAAGCTCAGTATCCAGGGCATTCTGAAGACTATTCCAAAATCTTGATGTAAAACGTGGATCATGATCAGAAAAAATCAATAGGGGTACTCCATGAAGTCTCCCAACTTCATTAATGTATAGTTTTTCTAGAAGCTCAAGTGGTAAATTTTCCCTTATAGCAAGAAAATGTGCTGACTAGGTAAGATGATCAACAATGACCCATATTTCATCGTTCCTTCGAGGAGTCTTTGGTAGTCCCATGACAAAGTCCATCATAATATTATCCCATTTCCACTCCGGTATGGGAAGAGGTTTCATGACTCCTCCAGGTTGTTGCCTTCCAGCTTTCACTTGTTGACAAACCATACATATTGACACAAAATCAGAAATCTCCATCTTCATGTTGTCCCACCAAAAATGTTCCTTCAAATATCTATACATTTTGGTGCTCCCAGGGTATATAGAGAAATTGGAACTATGAGCATCATCCAACAATTCCCTTTTTAGATCAGGTATATCGGTAACACAAAGTCTCTTGCCAAATTTTAAAATCCCATATTCATAGAAAAAGTCACTCAATACCCATCATTCACAGTTTTATTCTTCTTTTTAAACTCTTCATCATCGGTTTGATAACTTTTTATCTTTTCTAGTAAAGATGGTTTGGCAACCATTTGAAAAAGTATTGATTTTCCACCTTCCATGGTTATTCCCATATCCATCTTTACTAGATCCATGAAAATAGGATCCCTTTCAACTCTCATATTGTTCAAAACTCCATGATATTTTCTAATCAAAGCATATGCCACCTTATTTTCCTTCCTCGGGTGGTAGTGTATCGTGAAATCATAATCCTTGAGTAGTTCAAGCCATCTCCTTTTCCTCAAGTTGAGTTCTTTCAATGAGAAAATATACTTCAAACTCTTATGATCCGTATAAATCTCACATTTTTCACAATAGATATAGTGTCTCCAAATATTAAAAGCAATGATTAGAATTGCTAACTCAAGATCCTGAGTAGGATAGTTTTGCTCATGAATTTTTAGCTGTCGTGATGCATAGGCAATAACCCTATCATTCTACATAAGGACACAACCAAGTCCTTTCTTCGATGCATCACTGTAAATAACGAACCCATCATTCCCCAATGGTAGAGTCAATATAGGAGCATTGACTAATCTTATCTTCATTTCTTCAAAACATTCTTCACACACTTTTGTACAAACAAATTTAACCCCTTTTCGTGTGAGCTTTGTTAATGGGTTAGCCTACCGGGAAAAATTCTGGATGAAACATCGATAATAACCTGCTAAACCAATAAAACTATATACCTCAGTTATACTCGTAGGTGCTGGCCATTATTGGATTTCTATTATATTTGAAGGATCAATAGAGATTCCATCCTTAGAGACAATATTTCCAAGAAAAGAAATCTCCTAAATCCAGAATTCACACTTACTAAACTTCCCATATAATTCATGACTTCTCAGATTCTTTAGGATAATGCGCAAGTGATTTTCATGATCATCATAGATGTTAGAGTATACTAAGATATCATCAATAAATACCACTACAAAGTTATCAAGATATTCTTTGAAAACTATGTTCATTAGATCCATGAAAACAAGAGGTGAATTAGTCATCCCAAAAGGCATTACTATAAACTCGTAATGCCCGTACCTAGTTCGAAATGCTGTCTTCAGAATGTCTTCCTTCTTCACACACAACTTATGGTATCCAGATCAAAGTTAAATCTTTGAAAAGTATTTAGCTCCATGAAGTTGGTCAAATAAATCATAAATGTAAGGTAGGGGATACTTGTTATTTATTGTTATAGCATTGATCTCCCTGTAGTCGATACATAACCTCATAGATCCATATTTATTGTTAACAAAAAGTATAGGGGATCCCCATGGAGAAACAATGGGGTGAATAAATCCCTTAATACTCAATTCCTATAGTTGTTTCTTTAGTTCAACTAATTCCAAAGTGGCCATTCTATAAGGGGTCTCTGATATGGGCCTTGAACCAGGAATTAAGTCAATGGAAAACTAAATTTCTCATTCTAGAGGATTTCCAGGTAAATCTTCTAGAAATACATCAACATATTCTTTCACAATAGGTACATCCTCTATTTCAACATTCATTTCCTTATCCACAATTATTTCATTCTCTTCCTCCCCAATAATTGAATTTAGTTGAGTTACAGGGGGTGGATCTAGATAAGAATCAGGTGGTGACGATTGTTCTCTAAAGATAAGGTGTTCTTTATCATCATCATCAAAAATCATAACCTCATTCTTCTTACAATAAATCTTCGAATCATGGTTTGAAAGCCAATCCATACTAAGGATTATATCAAATTCAATCATGGGTATGACGATGAGATCAATAGATAATGAACATTTATATGCTCTAACGGGAACAGATTTACAAAACTTTATTGCGATGATACTTCCTTTAGGAGTTTTAATTGACAACTCCCTTGTTAAATATAATTTTAAATATCTAATTTTCATATCAAATTGGGAAGATATGAAACAATGCGATGATCCAGAATCAAATAAATCATTTTCTAAACATGTGGAAACCATTAAATTATCTGCCACCACGTCTTTTGGAGATTCTACCTCAGTAGTAGTGATGGCATAAGATTGTCCTTGATCCCTTATCCTTTTCTGAGATAGGTTCTGCTAACGCTTAATTCATTCAATTGCATAATGTCCCATCACCATGCAATTGTATCATTGAAGATATGTAGCTTCTTTCTTCCCCTTGCAATAACGAGCTTGGTGTCATTTTTCACCACACTTGTAATAGACTCTGATTCCCTTCAAGAAAGTAACTGGGTGTTTCTTCCCACATTTACTATAGGATGGATAATCAAATTTTCCCTTCTTCCCCTTATTTCCATTTCCATAGTGATCATCATATCTCTTCATCTCTTTATTTGATTTAAATTCATAAGACTTAGAGAATTATTTTTCTGTCTTGATAGCACATGAGATAATATCTTCGTATGAAGAGAAGGATTGTGATTCTAATGATAGATGGAGAAATGGTTTTAACTCATCAAAGAAACGATAAATATTACTTCTTGGGGTTCGTATACATTCTGCAGCATGCCTCACTAACCTTGTAATGTTATCTTCCTACTTCACGACATTATCATCCTCCTTTTGCCTCAGACTCAGAAATTGCCTTTCCATATCTTCTCGATGGTGACTAGGTAAGTATTTTTCTAAGAAAATATCTTTGAACTCCCTTAATTCCATATTTTATACTTCATCATATTCCTTTGTGTTTTGAATCAATGAACACCATTGATCAGCATCTCCAGTGAGGTTGTAAACTACCATGATAACTTTTTCCCTTTCACTACTCCCCAAGGCATGTAATATTTTCTCTAAGGAATTTATCCATTTCTCAGCTACTAATTTATTTGTACGCCCATTGAATGTTGGTGGTTGTTTCCTCATGAAGTGATCTAACATTTATCCTCCACACTGTGGATCTGGGTGCTCTATACGGGTAAGGTTATTATTCATAACCTGAGTGAGTTGTCCCAGTATGGTGATAAGATGATCCGCACCAGTTTTATCACTATATCCACTATAATTATCTTGAGAAGGAGGGAAATCCCTACATGTAGTGCGTGCATTGATACAGTTTCCATTCCTTCCACTAGGCGCCATTTCTAAAAATTTGCATAAACTAGATTAGTTTATGAATTGAAATGAATAATTCCAAAACACATAACATAAATTGAACAGTTTATGGATATAATTCGCAATAAAATTTTTTTTTTGAGGAAGTATATACTCAAAAACCCTTTATTATGGTTTGTAAAGAAAATGAGAATTATCCAAAGCATATCCCCCGAGAGTGTCGTAACCAAGAGTACAGCAAGGCCCATTGGCATGCAATAGTTCCCGTTCAAGACTAGCTCAAAGCAGTGTTTTCGGGTTTTACCCCTAGGTACATCTGTGCTAGAGCCACCTCTACCTACTTGTATCAAGACATGGATGTATTTCTTGAAAAACTCACAAAATCTCTACAATACCAATTTTCTAGGAAGTTAAACTTTACTAATCCTCAAAATATATCTTAGGGTAATGTGCTCTAAGAAAAGTTTATCTAAATCTAGATTCCAAGGTTGGTACTAAACTTCCTCTGATACCAACTTTAATGGCCCAAACCTAGTTACTCAGATTTGGTGCATTATTACATAACATTGGCATGATCACAGAAGATCAAGTGTCGAAAGACTGATTAGTTTAGTATCCTTGGAAACAATAGATACATTCATAAGTCTTACATTACATGATAAAGTGAAAAACTACGACAACATAGTCTCCATAGTCCAAACTCATATCCCCTTAGAATATCTCTGCAGGTCAGTCATAAAATACTTTTTCACATCCTAGGAAAAATAAAACCTAAAAAGGGGTGAGCTCATATTATCAGTAAAGAAAACAATATAGCGGAGGCTTTCATAAATCAGCATAAATATTTAAGGCAACGTATAACTAAAACAAAAGCCTTTTACAATTAAACTTCAGCATAACTTGGAAAAAATAAAATGAAATAATTCCATTTACTTATTCACATGTATATTCTACTTGTTGAATAATCACATGCAATATCAATAACCACTTTCATAATGGTGGAATTCATAATGCCAGACTACCATAACCACAAATTCAAGGCCTTGTGCCTAGACTACAAAGAAAATTTTATCAAGGCCTGGTGCTAATACACTAGTTTGTCTCATGAGACCTACCGATGCAACGAGGAGCTATAGAGGGCTCCACCCGTCACTTACTATTTCCAATGCATTCCTCATATGAATAGGTTTAAACATAACATAAACATTCGTATCAAAACTAGCATACGAAATGTCAGAACTTTATCCACAAACCATGAATGGTATAAAAATAACACATCCATTGTCAAACATATGACAAAACCTTCAATACAATATGGAAGTTTTGTATCATAATAAATCAACTTCAAATAAGCTTAAAATCCATCAAAGGATGTTGAAATAGATGAAATCAAAACTATTTGAGAGAAATATCTATTTTTTTGAAATAATTTAAAAGTTAAATAGTTATAAAATAAAACATTTACTTTGAAAACATTCTTATAATATTCTAAGGGAATCTTAGATGATTTTATAATGGCAGAAAATAGTAGCACACACTGTATAAGTTAATAAAGAAATTCTTACCTTAATTTTTTCAAAAAGGTTAAAAAGGACCTTGTTTGGAAAATGACATAAATATTCCTTTATAAAAATCTTATAAAAAATAAAATAAGTCTACAAATGAATTTAACCCATATTCTATAAAATAATAAGAATGATTTGTAATAAATTTTTAGGAAACATGGATGTGGATGATAAAGTGGTCCCAGTAGATAATATAAACAACCTCGGATAATGAAGAGATAGTGAAATTAACCCTTACCTTGTACTTTTCCTTGGTAGAGGGTATGTTAACCTCCTATATAATGGTGAAATAATTTTTATTAAATTATACAAGATCATATACATTAATATGATATCATATATGATCTTTTAACATTTCTTTGTTAATAATATCTTAGTATTATTGTTGTTTTGGGTGTTAACAAATTCTTTTTTCCTTGGTATTCTTTGTTATGTGAGTCATATTTTTTATGTATGGGATGTATCTTATTCAAAACCAGAATGATATATAGTCTTTATAAATTATTTTTAATCATTAAATGAAAATTAGTCTTGAATGGATATGATGGGTAATGAATCTCATCGTGTTCGTGGATACGGTAATCCGTACGTACACACGAGAAAAAATATCATTCTTTTGATATTAAAATAAAATATAATTGGATGGTATATCATATATAATGAATCATTATCATGTTATATTTATTATTTACATCAATTACACATCATTATTGTAACAGCCCGAGATTTTATGAAAAATATTCTTTTTAATTTTATTAATGTATTGTGTTGTACGCTACACCAAAAGGAGCTTGCACAACACGCATCCTTGACTTGCCTTGCATTACACGCAATCGCAACCTTCCTCGATAGCGTGTGTAGTACACAATACTGAGTTTCACAAAATATTATTAAAACTAGCCGTTATGAATAGTAATAAGCAATTTTTAAATTTTAGAAAATTTAGCTCTCAAAATGGACTTCATTTTTGGATTTGGAGTATCGAATTTAGCCTAAGGTGAAATTTTGGTACTTTTCGGATAACTTTCATATTCTGATGAATAGTGAAAATTACTAAATTATAAATAAAAACAACTTTTTTAATCGAAATAATTAATAGTGATAAATTATTAATTTGAGTGGTTTTAAAGTATATTTAGAATATATTTTTACAATTTAATGCTATGTTGGTCATTGGTTGTAATTTCACATTTAAACCAGACATAATCAAGTGTCAATCTTTTGATATATATTGTTTCCTAAAAACACGCTATTTATTTTAACAGCGGGATTTAATTATAAAATTAATTAATGCAACTTCTATGTTATGAATTTGGTAAAATAGATTTCATTTTTGAATTCGGAATATGAAATATATCTTAGGATGAAATTTTGGCACTGTTCTGAAAAACATCAATTTTTGATGAATAGTGAAACTACTAAGTGGTAGTTAAAAAAAACTGAATTTTTCATAAAACTTAATTTTACCGCTTATGTGAATGGAATTTCAAAAATCCGATAGACACGGTTGATATCAGTAAGAAAAATGTGGTTCAATGAGATAAAAATAATTTTTTGGTGAATAGTAACTTTTTACTTTTTTTATCGCGGTTAATAGTAAATAGGGTAACTAAGGGTAAATATGATATTACTATTACCCTAACACATGTCCTAATTCCATTGGATAAGTGTAATTCGACCAAAAACAAACTTAGGAATAAAATATGACCATTTAGGCCCACTTGGATTAGATTAGGACATTTATTATTAATTTATTTAAAGAAGGGTTAAAATAGTTAAAATCAATGTTTAATAAGTAAATCATTTTTAATATGGGGTTATACATAAGATAAATTCGACTATAAATATTCCTTAGAAATCTAAAAAGATTTCCTACATAAGGGTATTTTATTTTTAATTTTTAGACATTAAATAATTTAATTTATTTATGACACAATGATGATGCAGTAATTATCTTATTAATGAAATATTGACATAATTGATGTTATAAAAACCAAAATAAATGTAATTTGAGACTTTTTATGAATTCCACTAATTTTATAGGTTACTATGAAATATTATTGTTTCTTTAATAAACTTGGTTCGAACATATAATTCTGTTATGACTTTCACAAAAATCATATATCAAATAGTGTCAAAATTGACACAAAATAGTTTTTAAATAAAATATTATATTATTAATTGTTATTTTATTCCTAAAAATCTAAGGTTCGGCCAAATGACTTAGCTAAGGATATATATATTAATAATAAACAATTTGGGGTTCGTTTGGCATGTTATAGTAAGTGTATTAACCATATAGTGAAAGAAAACAAAAAGACACGGTAAAAGTTAAATTAATTAACTTAGAGTTAAATCTAATTGATAAGGTTAAAATAATACCCTAAACTTGTCTAAATCCTATTGGTTGATAGGATTTAGACCCATCCCCACCTTAGCTTCGAAATAAGACCCTTTGGAACCATTATAAACCGATTTTGACTTTAATATAAAATAATATTTTGAGATATTCCTAAGGTGCCCCTCTCCTCCCTTATAAAAGGGCACCTCCTCCCCCTCCTCGTCACACCAAATTGAGCACTCAAGCTCGGCCAACCCCTGCCATTTTCTCCTCTCCACTTCCCTAGAATAATCCTAGAGGTCCTGGTCTTCTCCAAAGACCAATCTTAGTTCCTTAAGTGGAGGATTCAAAGAGGTGTTCCAAAAGAAGAGGTAATATCCATTACCGATCTTTTCAATTTCTTTCTTCTTCAACTTCTTATTCATTAGTTGTTTCATGATAAAGTAATAACATCAGTATTAATTACATACTGATATGTTATTATAAATATGAAACAACCCTAATTCACCTTCTATCCATCCTACGGAAAAATGAAATCACCGCGCGTGCGTACGTACGGAATACCGTCTCCACGCCGTGGTGTAATCTATTTTCCACCATCACCTTAAAAGGATGGGTATAATGGTGTAATGAGTAACTATATATGATTATTATGAAGTAATATTTATACTGAAATAATATATATATACTCCAATACAATTCCACGATCATAGGAACGATATCATCACTCGTGCGTACGTACGGAATACCGTCTCCACGATGTGATGCGACTCGTTCTACATGATCTTCATTTCATAATGATTATATAAATGAATTGAATGAATGAATGTGGTATATAATACAATAATACCATTCTGGAAATGAATTATCTATAACCTAAAGATAAGAATAAGAATTTATTCGACAAAACACACATAAGAACAAAAAGTTATAAAGACCCGAGTAACAGGTAACAATGAAATATTACTAACAAGAAGCTAATAATATGACCATATATGATATCATATCAATATGTATGATTATGGAATAAGTCAATAACATTATTTAAACCATTATACAGGAGCTTCGGACACGAACAAAGCAAATCGGACCTAAGGTAAGGGAAATATCACAATCTCATTTTTATCCAAGATTGTTTATTCGTATGTATTTACTGGGATGTATTTTATCATCCACATCCATGTTTCATCAATATGTAATATTATTTCCATCCACCTACAATTGTTTAAATCCATTTTTACCCTTCGGTGAGTTTTTAGTAATATGTATGAAAGGAATCTTTTGTCGTTTTTCGTACGAGGTACTTTTTGACTTTTCCGACAAAAGTACGAAGAATGTTTTTTTTAACTTATACGGCATGAATGGATTTTTAAAACATTATTTCCAAGAAACATCATTTACAAGTTTTCAAGTTTATTTTTAATCAACTTCTTTTATTTTAAAGTCGTATGACATGTTATGAAAGGAAAAATGTTTTTGAAGTAGAAAGGATATTTTCCTCAAGAATGGAGTTCAAGTATTTTATCAAAATTATTTTCCATCTAAGATAATAAAGGGTTCTGTTTTTATCCCAATTATTAAATTGATTTGATCATGTTGTGATGGAATTATTTTTATGAATTCCTTTATCTTATAGGAATTGATTTATGATGTCATGATGTTTCAAGAATCCCATTTTTGTTACATGTGTTATGCGATGATTTATGTTTTATGATTATGTGGCACACATAAGAAAGGATTCATTATAAGATGGGTGGGACCTATATCTCCCTCCAATGCATTGGGTAAAGATTTTATATCTCATGAGATAGACAGGGCTGGAACGGTAGGTTATACCGGTTCAGTGAAACATGACTGAAACGAGGGTTACTCGATTCAGAAAGGGACTTTGTCCACTAAGATAGTCTTGGCAATGAGTCTTGACTAACAAGAAATGATTTTCCATGATTATGTGTGCATGCCACAAAGTTTCAAGTTTTATGTTATGATTATGGGGATCTCATTTTCACTTCTATGATTTATCCCATGTTATGATATTATGAGCTCTTTTGCAGGTTAAGATTTCCAAAAGCTATGTTCTTATGTATATGATGTGATTGATATTTCTTTTGTTTACCCTTACTGAGAATTTTAGCTCACCCTTTTATGTTTTCTTTTCCCCTGGATATAAAGAAAGGTTTTTAGGTAAAAAAAGGGAAGATCTTTATGGGAGACATTGAAGATCTTTCACCACGATTAGAAGATTACGTTCCGAGTTTCCAAAGACACTAAACTATTACGATCCTTGTGTGTGTGTTTTTTTTATGTACTAAGTATTCCGCAAAAGTAATGTAATGTCCATGTACGATAAGATTAGGGTCTTTACAGTTGGTATCAGAGGAAAGGTTTAGTCAACCTTTGGAAACTAGGATGTGAAAACGTTAGTGAGATCCCTAGAGATATTTCTAAGGTATGTCTAGGGATGTCTCTAGGGATAAGTATACGTATAGGTTATAGTAATAGAATTAAGCTAATGATCATAGAATTAAACCTAAGATGTTGGATATTGAAGGTACTCCCCCTTTATTATGTTGTTTTCCCTAGAATGATTTTTGCCTATCACACTATTATTTTTGGGTTTTAGACGATGGCTGGAACCCGAAGGAACCGTGTTGATCAATGCAATGTACAATGCAATGATTGCCCTCCTGAACAAACAAATGTTATGGGAGATGGAGTGCAAAATCTTATTGCTATACTTACACAAGCTATGAATCATTCTGGACTTCCAAATGAGCAGAGAAGGGAACAATATTCTATTGAGTCCTTCATGAGGCAACGTCCACCTTCTTTCAGTGGGTCTTCTGATCCACTTGTGGCTGAACAATGGATCAATACTACTGAAAAGATATTTTCAGTTCTTCAATGTTCTGAACATGATAAAGTCATCTTAGCAGTATATCGTTTGGAAGGTGAAGCTGATCAATGGTGGAATCTTATCAAGAATACGAGGCCAAGAGATGAAATTGAGTCCATGGAATGGGACGAGTTCAAGAACTTGTTTTTCAGTAAGTACTTCCCTCGTATTCTTCGAACAAAGATGGAGAAAGAGTTTCTTGAACTGAAGCAAAGGGACGATGAAGCTGTTGGTACCTATGAAGCAAATTTTACAAGACTTTCAAGGTATGCTTCTGGAATTGTCATCCAACCTGAAAGTAAAGTTGATCGATTTTTCAGTGGCTTAAAACCAAGTCTTCGAAGGGCATTAGCTATAAGAGACTTCAGTAGCTATGAAGAAATTGTGCGTTGTGCTATCAAGGTAGAAATGGAAGTTGGTGTTACATATCCATCTCATGGTTTTGACAAGAAACGAAAGATGGAGTTCAAGGAGAAATCTCAGAATAATGGTGAAAAGAAGATGAATGTTTCCTTATGCACAAAGTGTGGAAAGAAGCATGGTGGAGATTGTCTTAAAGGGACTATAAAATGTTTTAAGTGTGGAAAAGAAGGTCATCGAGCAGCTGAGTGTCGAAGTAATGGAAAAAGGGTTTCTAATGATGTGAATAAAGCAAACACTGCAGAGAACGCACCACCAACACTTCAATGCTTCAAGTGCAAGGAAATGGGGCATTATGCTAATAATTTCCCTAATCCAAGGGTTAGTGATGATCAACATGAGCAACCACTGAAGGAAAAGGAAAAAGGGAAATCACATGCGATCACTATTGGAAATGTTGAATATGACAACGATGTGGTGGAATGATTAAGTGTTTATGTAATGGGATTCCAAAATAATGTTGTATCATTGAGTATTGCAATATTTATTGATGTGGTATTCAAAGTGATTGAGATATTTTTTTGGAAATAAGATGATATGCGCATAATGAAGACGAGAAAATGAAATGTTTAATAGTATTCATGAGCTCATGATTGATATAAGGACTAAGTGATATCATGGTTTGAGTATATATAATTTTGAGGATTTTGGTATGTGGAAAGTGTTAACTTTTAACTGCACTCATGTTTTCACTAAGATATTCAAGAGAATACACGATTAAGGACTTTGAATGTTTGGAATGTGACCAACAAGACATATCTTATGATATGTGGGGATCAACGACAGTATTAAATCTCTGGTAATCGTTGTCACTATATTATGAGAGTGGACTGCAGTATTATGTATAAGCCTAAAGATTAGACTGGATTATGTTGGACATAAGTTAGTATTGTTTAAGGATAGAAGATTTTCGATATTATTGATGGGATGTTATAGTAACGTAGTTTTAGAAAAAGGACAACCTGCAGGACGGGCGACAGCCCATCGCTTCGGACAAGGCTGTAGGAATCGAACCCACAACCAAAGTGCGACTGGCCTTTATCGCCTACCACTGACCTACAGGAAGTCCCTGTTTAGTAGAAACTAGTGTTATTATATTATGCAGTATAATATATGAAGTATAAGCCCATTTTAGGAACCATATATGATTAATCCCACTATAGATCGACTTATGTATATAAATTTTGCTAACCTTTTGAGACAGATGGAAGGACCCGTCATTCTATCACATGATCTACTAACACTTCACGAATAACAAATTCAACTTCATTTATTTAAGAGATTAAGTGGAAATTGTTAAAGGCATGAACAACAGTGAGATTGTACCAAAATAAAGTAAGTATTTATTCTAATTCAAATTCTTTAACTTTAGGGAAATGATCTTGAAAACCAAAAATGTTGTCCTAGTTCTCTTATACCTGATGAATCAGATGGTACCTTAGATCGTCACAAATTTATGGATTTGTGATTTCTGGCTTTTCCATAGCCATGTTCTCTACCACTCTCCATCAGAACATGATGGTCAGATTTCTCTTCCATATCCATATTTTCACCTATGTGGAAACCCAGTGATTAGTTTATTTGGGTAATCGTTACATTTCATACTTTAGTTTTTAAAGCTAAGTTTTGGTATTCCTTTTTACGATGTGGGTTTCTATTAAAGAAACTTTCGAATAGTAAACCATTTATAACCCCGACGAATTTCGAGGGCGAAATTCATTTTAAGGGGGGTAGAATGTAACAGCCCGAGATTTTATGAAAAATATTCTTTTTAATTTTATTAATGTATTGTGTTGTACGCTACACCAAAAGGAGCTTGCACAACATGCATCCTTGACTTGCCTTGCATTACACGCAATCACAACCTTCCTCGATAGCGTGTGTAGTACGCAATACTGAGTTTCACAAAATATTATTAAAACTAGCCGTTATGAATAGTAATAAGCAATTTTTAAATTTTAGAAAATTTATCTCTCAAAATGGACTTCATTTTTGGATTTGGAGTATCTAATTTAGCCTAAGGTGAAATTTTGGTACTTTTCGGATAACTTTCATATTCTGATGAATAGTGAAAATTACTAAATTACAAATAAAAACAACTTTTTTAATCGAAATAATTAATAGTGATAAATTATTAATTTGAGTGGTTTTAAAGTATATTTAGAATATATTTTTACAATTTAATGCTATGTTGGTCATTGGTTGTAATTTCACATTTAAACCAGACATAATCAAGTGTCAATCTTTTGATATATATTGTTTCCTAAAAACACGCTATTTATTTTAACAGCGGGATTTAATTATAAAATTAATTAATGCAACTTCTATGTTATGAATTTGGTAAAATAGATTTCATTTTTGAATCCGGAATATGAAATATATCTTAGGATGAAATTTTGGCATTGTTCTGAAAAACATCAATTTTGGATGAATAGTGAAACTACTAAGTGGTAGTTAAAAAAACTGAATTTTTCATAAAACTTAATTTTACCGCTTATGTGAATGGAATTTCAAAAATCCGACAGACACGTTTGATATCAGTAAGAAAAATGTGGTTCAATGAGATAAAAATAATTTTTTGTTGAATAGTAACTTTTTACTTTTTTTACCGCGGTTAATAGTAAATAGGGTAACTAAGGGTAAATATGATATTACTATTACCCTAACACATGTCCTAATTCCATTGGACAAGTGTAATTCGACCAAAAACAAACTTAGGAATAAAATATGACCATTTAGGCCCACTTGGATTAGATTAGGACATTTATTATTAATTTATTTAAAGAAGGGTTAAAATAGTTAAAATCAAAGTTTAATAAGTAAATCATTTTTAATATGGGGTTATACATAAGATAAATTCGACTATAAATATTCATTAGAAATATAAAAAGATTTCCTACATAAGGGTATTTTATTTGTAATTTTTAGACATTAAATAATTTAATTTATTTATGACACAATGATGATGCAGTAATTATCTTATTAATGAAATATTGACATAATTGATGTTATAAACACCAAAATAAATGTAATTTGAGACTTTTTATGAATTCCACTAATTTTATAGGTTAATATGATATATTATTGTTTCTTTAATCAACTTGGTTCGAACATATAATTCTGTTATGACTTTCACAAAAATAATATATCAAATAGTGTCAAAATTGACACAAAATAGTGTTTAAATCAAATATTATATTATTAATTGTTATTTTATTCCTAAAAATCTAAGGTTCGGCCAAATGACTTAGCTAAGGATATATATATTAATAATAAACAATTTGGGGTTCTTTTGGGATGTTATAGTAAGTGTATTAACCATATAGTGAAAGAAAACAAAAAGACACGGTAAAAGTTAAATTAATTAACTTAGAGTTAAATCTAATTGATAAGGTTAAAATAATACCCTAAACTTGTCTAAATCCTATTGGTTGATAGGATTTTGACCCATCCCCACCTTATCTTCGAAATAAGACCCTTTGGAACCATTATAAACCGATTTTGACTTTAATATAAAATAATATTTTGAGATATTCCTAAGGTGCCCCTCTCCTCCCTTATAAAAGGGCACCTCCTCCCCCTCCTCGTCACACCAAATTGAGCACTCAAGCTCGGCCAACCCCTGCCATTTTCTCCTCTCCACTTCCCTAGAATAATCCTAGAGGTCCTGGTCTTCTCCAAAGACCAATCTTAGTTCCTTAAGTGGAGGATTCAAAGAGGTGTTCCAAAAGAAGAGGTAATATCCATTACCGATCTTTTCAATTTCTTTCTTCTTCAACTTCTTATTCATTAGTTGTTTCATGATAAAGTAATAACATCAGTATTACTTACATACTGATATGTTATTATAAATATGAAACAACCCTAATTCACCTTCTATCCATCCTACGGAAAAATGAAATCACCGCGCGTGCGTACGTACGGAATACCGTCTCCACGCCGTGGTGTAATCTATTTTCCACCATCACCTTACAAGGATGGGTATAATGGTGTAATGAGTAACTATATATGATTATTATGAAGTAATATTGATACTGAAATAATATATATATACTCCAATACAATTCCACGATCATAGGAACGATATCATCACTCGTGCGTACGTACGGAATACCGTCTCCACGATGTGATGCGACTCGTTCTACATGATCTTCATTTCATAATGATTATATAAATGAATTGAATGAATGAATATGGTATATAATACACTAATACCATTCTGGAAATGAATTATCTATAACCTAAAGATAAGAATAAGAATTTATTCGACAAAACACGCATAAGAACAAAAAGTTATAAAGACCCGAGTAACAGGTAACAATGAAATATTACTAACAAGAAGCTAATAATATGACCATATATGATATCATATCAATATGTATGATTCTGGAATAAGTCAATAACATTATTTAAACCATTATACAGGAGCTTCGGACACGAACAAAGCAAATCGGACCTAAGGTAAGGGAAATATCACAATCTCATTTTTATCCGAGATTGTTTATTCCTATGTATTTACTGGGGTGTATTTTATCATCCACATCCACGTTTCATCAATATGTAATATTATTTCCATCCACCTACAATTGTTTAAATCCATTTTTACCCTTCGGTGAGTTTTTAGTAATATGTATGAAAGGAATCTTTTGTCGTTTTTCGTACGAGGTACTTTTTGACTTTTCCGACAAAAGTACGAAGAATGTTTTTTTTAACTTATACGGCATGAATGGATTTTTAAAACATTATTTCCAAGAAACATCATTTACAAGTTTTCAAGTTTATTTTTAATCAACTTCTTTTATTTTAAAGTCGTATGACATGTTATGAAAGGAAAAATGTTTTTGAAGTAGAAAGGATATTTTCCTCAAGAATGGAGTTCAAGTATTTTATCAAAATTATTTTCCATCTAAGATAATAAAGGGTTCTGTTTTTATCCCAATTATTAAATTGATTTGATCATGTTGTGATGGAATTATTTTTATGAATTCCTTTATCTTATATGAATTGATTTATGATGTCATGATTTTTCAAGAATCCCATTTTTGTTACATGTGTTATGCGATGATTTATGTTTTATGATTATGTGGCACACATAAGAAAGGTTTAATTATAAGATGGGTGGGACCTATATCTCCCTCCAATGCATTGGGTAAAGATTTTATATCTCATGAGATAGACAGGGCTGGAACGGTAGGTTATACCGGTTCAGTGAAACAGGACTGAAACGAGGGTTACTCGATTCAGAAAGGGACTTTGTCCACTAAGATAGTCTTGGCAATGAGTCTTGACTAACAAGAAATGATTTTCCATGATTATGTGTGCATGCCACAAAGTTTCAAGTTTTATGTTATGATTATGGGGATCTCATTTTCACTTCTATGATTTATCCCATGTTATGATATTATGAGCTCTTTTGCAGGTTAAGATTTCCAAAAGCTATGTTCTTATGTATATGATGTGATTGATATTTCTTTTGTTTACCCTTAATGAGCATTTTAGCTCACCCTTTTATGTTTTCTTTTCCCTAGGATATAAAGAAAGGTTTTTAGGTAAAAAAAGGGAAGATCTTTATGGGAGATATTGAAGATCTTTCACCACGATTAGAAGATTACGTTCCGAGTTTCCAAAGACACTAAACTATTACGATCCTTGTGTGTGTGTTTTTGTTATGTACTAAGTATTCCGCAAAAGTAATGTAATGTCCATGTATGATAAGCTTAGGGTCTCTACAATTATTATACCCATCCAAATAATCATGTATTGAATAACAATTACACCACAATGTGGAGACAGTTAGTCGTACGTACGCACGTATGGTGACATGTCATTATAAATATGGATTGAATAATGAATTTGGTTGTAACATATTTATAATAACATCACAATATATAGAAGATAATGTAGTTATTATTTTATAATGGAAACAACAAATATAAAGGAAGTGGAAGAAGAAAGGAACTTGAAAGAGGTGATGGAATATTTACCTCTTCTTCGGGTTCTTCTTTTTGATTTGATAAAAAGGGATCCTTAGGTTGGATTTATGACTAAAATAAGGACTCTATGATGAAGGTAGGATAGTTGAGAGGGTATTTGGGCATAGGTTTGGCGATACAAATGGATTTGAAGGTGTGAATTAGAGAGAAGGTGGAGTGCCCTTTTATAAGAGGGGTGGGGGGCACCTTAGGAAAAGCTAGAAATATTATTTTATAATAAAATAATTTTCGGTTACTAATGGATAAAAAATGGATTATTTAAAGAATAAGGTGGGTATGGTTATAAAGGCACTCAACCAATAGGTTTTAGATAGTTTTGGGTCACTATATTAACTTTTTCTTTTAGATTTAACTCTTAGTTAAATAATTTGATATTTACCATGTCTCTTTGTATTTTTATATTATATGGTTAATAAACTTACTATATACTTCCAAGAGAACCCAAAATGGTTCATTAATGATACAAATATCATTATATAGGCCTTTTGGCCGAGACTTATATTTTTAAGAATATAATATCAATTAATAATATAATATTTGTTTTAAAAACTCTTTTATGTCAATTTTGTCACTATTTGGTATTTTGTTTTTTATAAATTCATAACAGCATTATTACTTTGAAAACAATTAATCTAACCAATCCTAATATGTCATATTAACCTATAAAATTAGTTTAATTCATAAAAAGTCATAAATTACCTTTATTTGGATATTTATAATATCAATTATTTGAATATTTCATTAATTGAGTAATTACTGCATCATCATTGTGTCAAAAATAAATAAAATTATTTAATGTCTAAAAAAAATAAATAAAATAAAATTATGTATAAAATATGTTTATCTTTCTAATTAATATTTATAGTAGAATTTATCTTATGTATAACCCTATATTAAAAATGATTTATTTATTAAACATTGATTGTAACTCTTTTAACTCTTCTTAGAATTAAATAATAAAAAATGTCCTAATCTAATACAAGTGGACCAAAGAGGTTAATATTTTATTCCTATGGTTTTTTGTTCGAACTATACTTATCAAATAGAATTAGGACATGTGTTAGGGTAATAATAATATCATAATTACACTTAATTACCCTATTTACTTTTAACCGTGGTAAATATTAGTAAAAAGTTAATATTCACCAAAAATATTTTCATCTTATTGAACCAAAATTATTTACTGATATCAACCATTTATCTTGGATTTTTTAAATTACACTCAGAGAAGTGGTAAAATTATGTTTTATTTGAATTTGAAAATTCTCCTAGGAGGTGGGTAAAAGAAGGTGAAAAGTTCTATAAAATTTTTATATATCTAAAATTAATATAAATTTACTCCAATGAATTACATTGAACATATATAGTTATTATGTTTTCTATTGTGACCTAAAATAAATTTTAATAAAATAAATAATTATTTAAATAAAAAATTAGTTTTTAACTATAACTCATTGTTTTTCACTATTCATCAAAAATTGAATGTTTTCAGAAAAATACCAAAAATTCACCCTAAGATAATTTCGATATTAAGAATCCAAAAATTAAGTCCATTTTGGAAGATAAAATTTATAAAATTTCAAAAAGTGGGTATTAATATTCATAATGGCTAGTTTGATTGGTTGTGGTTTGTTAGAACTCGAAGTACCATACAACACGTGCTACTGTATTATTCAAAGAGAAGCGTACCGTGGAAGATTGGGGTGTTACATGTTTTTTTTCAAATAATAGAATATTATTATTTCTCCAGGGAACTTTTGAATGCTGTTTGGAATATAAAATGTCTCTCTCACAATATATATACATGTTCTGTGGATTTTAAATATATATCTATTTGTGCGTGTGCGTGTGTTTGTTATGAATTTTATGTGATCATATATATAAATGTTCAGTGTAAACATATATGTGTTATATATATATATATATTTATTGAAATGAGAATAGTAAATAGTGTGTATGTGTGTTCTAATTGGAAATATATCTTTTGAAATATGTATTTTTTGTATGATATATATTTATATTTGAGGTGTGTAGGTGTGTGTGTGTTATATACACAATTTTTATCACATTGAATATATCTGAGGACCTCAAATAAATTTTTTTTATCATGAATCCTCCACAAATTTATATTTCCAAATAAATGAAGCATATATATTTTCATCTTAAATAAATGACATGCTGATAGATTTTTCTAAGTATAGTTTATATTTTCAATAGTGAAATTACTATGATTATAAAGTTAATTTTTTATAATAAACATTAATTTATCCATACAAAAATTAATGATTGGTATCATAAAATGTTATTTTTAAAATAAAAATGACCTTTACTACTAAATAATTATGATAGAGAGAGATCATTTAAGAAATATCATGTGTGAAACAAATTAAACATGTCCTTACACATAATTTAAAAGATAAAATTTAAAAAATAGAAATTATTTATCCTATTAAATATTTTACTATGTTTAGTGATGTTTCAAATAAACACCATAGTGCTAAAAACATTAAAGGAATTATATTATTTGTGAAGATGCAATGTAAATTCTTTTAAATTTTAAAGTATTAAAGGTATACTAATTTTTTAATTTGAATATATTTCAATCCCATGGTGTAGTTTCATTTAATTATTTTCATTAATGAAAAATAAAAAAATGTTTCCATACCTAAACAAAATGATTAATACCATTTTTTTCTCTATTGTTACATTTGAATTAAATAATAATTAATGAACAATTATATTTTTTAAAATGATAATAAAAATAAAAATAAAAATGAAAATATGTATGTACTATTTTGTTTTGAAAGTATTCAAATTATTCAATTAAAACATATTATATTAAATAATAGTAAATAATTATCCTAATTATGAAATCTTTAAATATGAAAAAAATTATTAATGAAATGAATAGATAAAACAAACTTAAATGAAATAATAGTAATGATGAAATATAGTCATTTTTGACAACATTATTTTATATAATTGTAAATTTAATCATTTTATATATTTATTGAAATCTATATTTAATATTAGAACATTTTTTAAGGATTAGTTAATTTTTAATATAATGAAATTTTCTATTTATCATTGTTTAATGATTATCATATAATTTTTAAAATCTTAAAAATATTAATTTTAATCAAATATGGTTTTATTTTATATGGTAGAAATAATAGTGAAATAAACAAATATTGGTTTATAGTTTCTTTTAAACACATTGATCTCTACTCAAGTTTTTTTAGACTCATCCCCAACCCTAAGATCATCATAATACTTTTTTGGATTCAATAACTATCATCAATCCATTTGGTATGTGACAAAAATTCATCTCAATTAATGAACACCCAAAGTGTGTGCATATAGAGTGAGTTTCATTTTTTCTAAACAATATACAATTTCATGATGCATAAAATTGCTATAGAATAAATGTACTTATTCTCCAAAAAATACATATTGAAATGTGTTTTAGAATAATTAAGAGAAATATTCTATAAAATTTCTAATGTATGAGAAATTGTAGTATACTAATTATTCCCATTTGGTTGAAACTACATTTTTCTCCACTAATAATAGAAATAATTATTTTTGATTATTTTTATCAAATGGATTCATTCATGATGGTTCTTCATTTAATTTTCTTGACATGTTCCTTGTACATTGATAAAAATTCTGTTTTATTACCTCTTAATTCATGATTTCTTACTACCATTATAAGAAAACCATCCTTTGTTTCAATGTTATGAATTATGAACTTTGTTTTAATATTCCAACTAAAACAATGAAAATGATAAACATTGAATGATATACCAACCCATATATTCATATTAGAGATATCATGGGACTTTAATGGTGTTGGATGATTATCTGACAATCTAAATATTTCTTCCCCAAAATTCATATTTTTCTTGTGCTTGGGAGTCTCATGATGGATTTTGGTGTTTTTCTGGAAGCTTAAGGTTTATGTTTTCCATTTAAAGGTACAACATAATGTAATAGTGGGTATCATAATGATTATGAAGAAGTTTAGTTTTAATTGATGATGTGCCTGGATGCTCTGATTTCGTTGTGTGGTGTATAGGGTACCACTACTAGTGAAATCACTTATATTTCCATTTTATGGTATTTTGGTATAGTGGTTTCTTTATGTAAAATTGACTGTATAAAAATATAGAATATGGGAATGATTCCAATTTTTGTGCCTTGAAGCTAGACCAGAGAGAAACAGTTATGAATGGATCTTCCCACATTGTGGTATATGGAGCCCTAAGGTGTAATGAATTCAGTCATTATACTATTATTGGGTTCATGGTGTGGTTATAAAAAATAATTAGGAATTTTTAAAATAATTTATATTTTAGGATATCATGATGAGATGTTTAGCATTCCAAACCTATTAACTGATGGAGTATTGATCCTGATAAAGTGTTCAAGCAATGAATATTGATGATCTGTGATTTTTAGATTAAAATTTTGGTGAAATATTGGGGAAGGATTAGTTATTTTAAGGAAGAGAACTTGTTGGAAGAGTTTGGGATTTATTTTGTCCTAATTTGATCCTGATGTGAGTACTGTGTTCCCCTGGCAGTATGTTAATTATGGGTAGTGGAACATCAATGGTGGATGATGTATCTAAATGATACCAAGGATGAAAAAGTGTTATAGGATGATTTATATTAGGATATTAGGGATGAGTAATTATTTATGATTGTGATGGAATAGAAGTGACAAAAATTCCTCACACCATTAGAGGAGTATATGCCTTTGGGAGTTGAAAATGATGTTTAGGGATCTTTTGGATTCTTTCCTGATATCATTCCCGTAGTGGTGTCCCAAGTGCATCATTTGGAGGAGGTGTTAAGTCCCTATAAATATTATTTAGTTTTCAAATTTACATTATACACATATTGTAATGCATATAAGAATTATTTTGTGGTTGAGATAATAAATTAGTGATCCGGAGTATGTATATTGGAGGGTCAACATGGTTCTCAAAGTTGTTAGTCATGAAATTGAGGGTTAAAGATATTTTGGTTGTTGAGATTCTATTTTAATGGAATCATTATCAACATTCATCCTTATATAACTCTTGTAAATGTATTTATCATATGTATACTGTGAGATATTTAGTTTAGTTTATTGGATATGGGGGTCATGAAAATTATAAGTAGTAGTTCCCATTGGCCATTGTGATTTGGCATGGTATATGAGACTAAGATTATTTTCGGAACCAACACAAATAATTTCCCCTAAGGTAGTATTAGAAAAATATACTACTAATTTACATTTATAAGCCTACCTTTTAGGTTTATAATCACCTAGGAGGTGGTGTAGTTGGTAGAGGGAAGCCTTAGGATGTCCTTTATCATAAGGGCCCATGACCAGAGTTTCAACATGGTGGTCATCAACATAAAGGTGGATGAAATGGACAAGGGAAGATAATGTGATTGAGCGGCCTACTCTAGATGATAAAATTGGTGGTTAATGATATGATCAGATTATAATTTACCATTGATTATACTTCCATAAATCCTATATATTTCCACTCCTTTTTATTCACCCACCTATGTTTTATCATTGTAATTTAATGTGGAGAGACTTATCTTATCCTTGGTGTTATTGATTCTAGTTATAAGTGAAGAAATATTTTATTATTATTTGATAGAGATGTCGAATAAATATTTGGAAAGATCAGTTATAAGGGGATTTATTCTTACTATAGATACAACCATAAAATTTCTTTAATGAAATGAATTTATTTTATTTAGTTCTCATTTTTAGAGATTGTTTTTAGAGTTGATCTGGGTTTCTAGTGTGGAAGGGTGGAATACGGTTTTATCTATATAGTGGTAATTTAGGATGATAAAAATGTGTGTAAATACCCTTTTTTCTTTGATGGTTCAATAATTAGTATTCTTACTCGGATGTCTATAAGAGGAGGTTTCTAGTGTTATTGCTGAGCATTTGGATTTTTTACTAGAGATGTATCTGACCATACACCTTGAAATGACATCGAGTTTGGTATATAGTTATAGTTGTGTACATAATTTCTTTTTATGGATCCTTTTCAATTGTGATATTCTGATATTTTGTAGTTGATATTCGAGATTATTGATCAGTTGAGAAAAAAAGGTTTTATCCGGACCAATGTATCCCTGTTGGGAGCTCTGACTAATTTCACCAACAAGGAAAATTGAAGTATTATGTTTTTCATAGACTACCAGAGGATGAATCATGTTTTTATCAATAAAAATTACACTCATCTATGAAATAATGATCATGTTGACCAGTTGATTTGGGATAACTAAATTTTTAAGATCAATTTTTTGTATAAATATCATCGGTTTCGAGTAAAGGATCAAAATATCCTAAATATAATTTCCCTATATAGGTAAGGAAATTTTTACTAGGAAATTATTTAATTTTTTCATAAACACACTAGTATTTTCTATTGGTTTCTTGAACTATTTTTTTGTCAGTTCCTAGATTTGTTCTTAGTTGTGTTCATTGAGAACATTATCATGTACAAGATGTCTGAGTTGGATAATTTTTCGCTCAAGAGGATTGTTATGTATACTATTTCAGACCACTATGTTTATGTGAAATTGTACATGTATATATATTTTATGTTATTGGTATATATTTTGGACATATAATCTCATAACATTATGTTTCAGTAAATTCGGTGAAGGGTGAATCAGTTATTTATTGGGTATCACTGAAAAACATAGTAGAGGTTCACAAAATTTTTTGTTTCATAGGTTATTACCAAAGTCTAGTGTTTATATTATCTCATATTACACTCCCTTAGTATCCCCAATTATGGAATGACATGCCTTCATCTATAATGATCAGTGCTAAAATGTATTCATATACCAGATTGAGTACAAGATCAGTTTCCTAGTTCTTCGAATTCCTAGGGAAGGTGATGTGTTTGAGGTGTTTTATGATGCTTCTCATTTGGTATTGGGATGTGTATTGGTCTTGGAGCATGTAGTTTCATCTGATGGGTCTATGAAGATACATCCTCAAGAATATAAGTATTAAAAAAATGACCTAGAGATGAAAGTAGTGGTGTTTTAATGATTTCCTCAATAAGATTACATTATTTGAGGATTCTTTGTAGTGTTCATAGATTACAAGATATTGCAGTATATTTTCTCTTTGTGTGTCCTAAATATAAAAAATTGATGGTGGTTGTATATTCTCTATGATTATGGATTTAAGATAACCTATACACTAGTGAGATGATATATCCTGGAAGATGAACTATGAAGGAATTTAGGTGGAGAAGTTAGGGAGTTAGAGGATTTTTGGAGGGAAATATAGTAATTGGAATCAGTAAATCTCAGATAGGAAGAGGTTTATGATAGAGGATCCTTATTTTAGAACACATTGGATCCTGCCTTATCACATTAAGTGTAGGAGTCTAAATGGGGAGACCCGAAGGTAGGGGTGATGTGGGGCCAAATCGCTTATGGAGATGACCCAAGGGACGGTCAAGGGAAGGTTATGTTCCATGGTAGGATTTCTATTCCATATAATGTTTATAATGGAGTCCTCCTTGAGTTATATACATAAAATTTTTAGTACATATTTGAATTAACATTATTTATTATGGTTTTTTTAGTCTCTCTCATTGGACAAGAGTGTGGAAGTCTGTGGTGGAGTTTTTGGAATAGTTTCTTGTCATTAACATGTTCATGTAGAGAATATGGTTCCTTGTGGTTTTTTAGAACCCATAGATATCTCAAGGAGGAAGTGGGGATGCTTATTGATGGTTTTAATCAATGGGTAATCCCAATATCTAGGTATATATGATTCTATATGAGTGCCCATGGAATGAAAATAAATTCTTGTCACATTATGGTAATCTAAGATATGAGTACCCATGAGTTTTTTGTCAAAATGGTAAATGGATGATGTGATTTGGATTCATGGAGTCCTTTGGAAAATCCTATCCTATTTATACCATCTATTTAATTTATAAATTTAAATAGGATTATGTTATAACTTATATTACATTTATTTTTATTTTTTATTTCCATGTATTAATCCAAAAAAAATATTAATAAGAGAGGAATTTCATCTTAGTAGATCTGTACATGGATATTATCATTAAATGTGGGAGGGGTAGGGGAAACTCGAGATTATATGGGATTAATGAGATCAAATTGAGTATTAAATAATTCAATTAAGTCTATTCACTAAAAATCACCCAAAAATTAGAAAGTCTTAGACCAAGATGAGATCTTGGAAATTGTAATTCTCATAATAACCATTTTAACATGGTAGTGAGAGGAGGAGAATGTGGAATCTCAAATTAATATATTCAGAAGAAGAGGATTTAATAAATTTAACTAGGATAAAATTAAAATTGGAAAACCAACCATTACCTAATCTCTCCTCCTACATCAACATTATTATTCTTATACTTGAACAATATATTTTTAATCACTTTTTTCGTTACATTATTTAAATTCAAAATAAATCATTTTTAAAATATAAATCCATTTTTCCTCTAATTTATTGTTATAATCCTTATTATTGTTCAATTCTATATAGATAAAACCATCAATGGACATTATACTATATTTTAACTACATATATAATTTTTTTCCACACCCCATGATAGGAATGTGTCAAAACATATCATCTAATTTGGGGAGGCATTGCTAGTAATATAATTACAAATATTTTTTTTGAAAATTTTAAATTTAAATAAATAAATATTAACTCTATTTAGCCTAATGAAAAAGATGTTTACTTCATTTTTAAATATAGAAGGGGATCTTGAAGAAGAAACTTTATAAAGGAAATATTCAAGGAGTTCATATTGGACCTCGAAGAGACCCCCTAATACCCAATATTGGATGTGTTGGATATATAATTAAATAGAGTAAAATTGTACTTATTTTAATTTTATAATGAAATTGTTTTGGTACAACAATTATTTTCCTTTTTTCCCACAAAAATTTCCATTGAATCTTGATTTTTTCATCATCTATAATAAGTAGTTGAAAAAGAAATGAAATGAAATTATAAATTATTAAAATATTTTTACATTATATGAATATACAATTTGAAAAAATAGATCATGAGTATATAGATAAACCCAAAAAAATCTAGAGATAGAATAATATCCATTAGATAAAGAGATTTCCCAACACATCAATGATTTATATGAACATGATGAGGTAATGAAGGAAATTGTTTAAAATCTACTCCACCTCTGTCAACCATTTATATGTGATATTGATGATGAATTTTTTATAGTTAATGTGTATACATGTGATCAATAAGATTTTAATTAATTATATAATGGGTAAAAAGTGAAACATGATCTACATGTCCAAAAAAAAGAGAAAGTGTAACCCACATTTTATATTTATCTAGCATTTTATGAAGAAGAAGAAACTACCAAAGTTTTAGGGTTTGATTAAATAATGTAGGATTCTAACTATCTTACTCTGACAACAAACCCTCAACATAAAGAAGAAGAATACATTTAAGAGGATATTAAAGATGAACTAAATCATAAAGATGAACTTTTGTTGAAATCATTTTCATATAATTATATTGAAACTGAATTGATTCTCACCTCTCATTTTTTTGAATTTTCAAATTCAGCCAACTCATTTTTTATTTGTCCTAATCTAAATAAAATGGTGATACACCTAACGAGGAACATATAGATCTTCAGAAACATATTGAACATTTGTTAGAGGAATTCAATGCAGATATCCAACGAACTTTTCCAATGGGAAATGATACACATAATTTCTATATTAATGGGTGAGATTTTGATTTTGATTCATCATGTTTTTTAAAATAGAATTACACTGTTGATTTTACTTTGATTGTTTCAATGATGAAATATAGAAGAATAAATCACTAGATAATTACGAAGTGGTTGTGGAAGTGAATAACAAGAAGTACAAAGACTTATACTTCATCCATCCCCAATAATAAAAGTTGTAACTTATGTCGTAAGTGTTGGATTTAGTGTAGTATTTCCACGGAGTCCCCAATAAAAACATAGAAGGATTTTATGAAATAATAATAAATTATATTTTTTTCAAATATATGAAACTACACCAACCATCATATTTAAAATAACAGGTAGTACATCCATTTTGGAGGGTGAAAAAACCCAGGTTCCACTTAGGGGTTAATAAAATGCGTATCTTTCTATAATTTACCTTTATAATTATATTTTTAGTTTATATTATATCAATAAATTTCTTTTGTTTCCTTTTTTTTATTTTTTTTAATGGTTTTCTACAAGCATAACTTGGAGACTAACTCAATATTTCACTAATAATAAGTCTTGTTGTAACTTTTCTTAGCAAATTTCATTTGTTTTATTAAATTAAAAATATAAATACATGTTAAATATATTTAAAACAATTAACAATAATTCATTCTTTATGTGTGGGGATGAAACATTTGTAGTTTATATTTTTCAAATTCTATTTAGGAGAACTTTGTTTCTTTCTAAAAAAAATCAATTAATGTTTCTTTTTTTTTGAAATTGTGAGGTCAAATAATTATTTTTTATATTTATTACACCAATTTCAATATGTGAAAAATTTATCAGATGAATCTAGATATAAATTAATTATAATATTTACTTTTTTTCATGTTCAAAAAATTAATAATTTCTTGAAAATACCTCTAATTTTAGAATCTCATTCCATATTTCATTGAATTTATCATTAAAATCTCCCTTCTATTAGGATTTTGAAGCATATTTTTAATATTCATTACCACCACCTCATTTTGCGAGGAATTAAATCCATGTATTCTTTAACTACAATTTTATTTATTTATTTCAAAACATTAGGGTTTGAGGTATTTTTTTTGAATTAATGAGTTTTTTTAAATATACATTTTCAAGATCATCTGTTTTAATATTTCCAACATATATATTTAATATATGTATCCCTTTGAAGAGATTAGTAGTCTGTAAGGTTATCCACATTAAAATATAATTTTCCATATCTAACAAGCTCTGGAAGTGAATATTAATGATCTTTATGAACTTAAAATTGGGGGATAGATTTCATATGGTTTTCCACATTATATAGTGCTACATTGGATAGAAAATAAAATAATAACAATGTGAGTTTTCTATATAAAATCTATTCTAATAAAATTGATCAATTTTATTGATTTTGAAATTGTAAAAACCATCACTACCTTCCATACTTTTTCACTGCATTATTATAAAATATCAATAAAAAATTCAATTATGTTTATGTTAGTTGAGTGGGTATCAATTTTTTTTGAATTTTTGATTGGTGTGTATATTTATTATCATTTTTGGGCATATTGGAATTGAATTTATTCTAAGGGAAGTGATGAGGAGACTATACTTGAGTAAAAATTAGAATCATGCAACTTTTATTCAAAAAGAGCCAAACCCTCCTTACTCATCAAGGTAATTTTTGAAATCTAAAACCATCTAACCGAAATACAGTAAACCAAAATAAAATATCAACATGATAAGAAAATTTCATTTTATCAAAATGGGGGTATATTTATAAATTTATCAAGACTATGGTTACACTTGGAGGGGTTTGGAGGGCATTGATAAAAAATTAAATTTAGGTGATAAGGGAAAATTTTGGTGAGGAAAGTATTTTAGGTTCATTGGAGAAGAAATTAATTGGAACTAGATTGAATGACCTCAATAGATAAAATGAAATAATTTTTTCCCATGAGACATGACATCCATTCTTTCTTGCAGTTAAATAGTATGATCTCATGAGAATGTCTTTTAAATTTTTTTTGATTTTATTGTTATGTTAAATAGTCTAGGATTCCAAGCGAAAAGTGTTGTGAGATGTATAGATATAATATTTCCATATTTTTCCTTATGTATTTAAATGATGTAATCCACTCAAATTAATCAATTTTATTTGAATTGTACCATATTTTTATTTTATGGATATTTTATGCGGAATTATGAAAATTGTGTAATTCATAATTTTAATTTATTTCTATAACTTTATTTTGAGCTAATAATATTAAATATTGATCAATATTGATTTATTTTTTTATCCTTCCTCTCATTATGGTATTTAACTTCTTCAAATGGACTATGTGCTAATTTTAATTTTATGGGTCCAAAGTAAATAGGTTTACACGAAAAATAATTTTGAAAAATATAATGGACCACTCCTCATTAAATTATAAATATCATGGGACATTGAAAAGAAAATTAGAGGATTTAAAATATATGTAAAATATAACGGAATTTATTATCTTATTATTAGATATTAAAAATAAATTCATCTGTTAATGTAATGATTTCATGCATCAAATTAGAGGAAGATGAAGATTGTTTTTGGACAATAAAAATTGTTTATGTAATTTAATAATTACATTTTTGATACATGTAAAAATGGTTATAAATTTTTTAGGATTGAAAGAAAACTCAATAATGAAAAAATCTTATGAAGAACTCTTGATGAGTTTCATCTGGATGGTGGGATGAAATGATTAATTATGAGATTTTTTTTAGAATTAATTTTAATTTTTTTCTTTTCTATATTGTTATATTTGTAATGGCTTCCTATTTCCCTTTATTCTCAATTACCTTTGACATGGAGGGGTAAACATCTTAGTAACTTGGGAATGGGATTTGTTTTAATTTTTTAATTGTTTAGTTACTTCACATAATGCAATAAAATACCTTTCTTTCCTCAATTATGTTAACATCAATATTCTACTAACATTTTTTATTATCAAGTATGATCATATTATTTTTATATTTTTTTATTTTTTTTTCGTTCTTTTATGATCATTATCTCCCTCCAATAGGTTTTATTTTATATAAGATTTAATACAGTAGGGATTATTGTTTTAGTACTTGGTGATCATTATAAAGTGTGAGATTAGTAGTGGAAACTCTTGATTATTTTGTATGAATGAGACTCGATCACATATAAACTATGCCAGTCAATTGTTTTTTCTACAACTTTCTCAAAAATTGGAATGAGGATAGAAAAATATGCGATCATTTTGACGTTTATTGTAAAAAAACATTGACCTAGGGAATTATATATATTTAATTTTGAATATCACATTAATGGATTCACCAGAAGGGGATTTTATTACATGGAATTAGGATAAGATTTAAATTGGAAAACCAACCTTAACTAGATAAAACTTTTCATATCAATATTTTTAATAAAATTCTTCACAAATATATTTTTAATATCTTTTTTCAATACAAAATTTTGTTTGTTTTAAAAATAAGACAAATTAGAAAACCCCAACAATTCCTGAAATTTATTATGAAAAACATGAGTATTGTGCACTACTCTATAGATAAATCCATGTCTGGCCACTATAAAATATTTTCATTCAGGAAATAATTATTTTTTTCACACCCTATGATAGTTATGTTTTATAGTACAACATTTTTTTGGCTCTTAATTGTTCCTTAATACTACATTCCACTCCAAGATGAATGAACTAATTGAGGGGACCATCCAAGTGTCCTGTGATATGTTATCGTTGTGTGAATGAGATCTTATAAGATCATGTGTATGAAACCAACCATTGGTTGATCTTTTTTAAAATAATAAATATAATTCATTTATTGGTGTGACTCCATTTGAGTCATTTTATGAGAGGTTGTGTCAAATATTTTTCTACTGGACAATGATTAGAGAGGTTGTGATTTTCTGTCCTAATGTAGTGATGAGTATAAAAGAAAATATCCAGATGGTTCTTGAGAGGATGAAGGTTGTATAAGAAAATACTAAGGATTATATTATTCAAAGGATGATGCCTCTGTAGTTTGAGGCCAGGGACCATGATTTCTAAGGTGTTCCCATAATCATGGAAACAATAGTTTTGATTAGGGTAGAAAAGTCTAAACCATATATATTTGACATTTTGAGGTGTTGGGAAGAATCTGTGATGTGTATTATAATTTCTCTATTCAACCAATGTTGGGTCATATTCATTGAATTTTCATGTGTTCCAACATTTATGGTATCTTCATGATGAATCTCTTGTAATTTACCAATATTAGTTAAATATCGAGGTGTATGGGATCTTTTTTTATAGTCTAATAAAGAAAAATAACAAACATGATAGGTTTTTTGGGGGTGTTTTATCCCCTTAGTTTGAGTTCTCTTAAGGAATTGTGGTTTGAAGGAGATTACATAGTATCAGGAGTTACATATGTGAAACCTGTACCTAGAGTAGTTTGAATCACGATGTGTTCTGTGATGTTATGTTGATGATGCAACATATGATTTATCGACTAGCTTTTACAAAGATGATGTTTAGATAGTGTTAATGTGATGGATATATCATTGTTAATGTTTTAGTGGTACATCTCAATGGAGTGTTTGGTGGTTTCTATTTTTTATGCTACCTTATCTTGTTGGTTTTGATTATTAGGAATGAGAATCATTTTAGAGGTGCCAAATGTAATAGACCAAAACATTCTGACCTTTCCTTTCTATTTTTTCAAGGGATTATGGTTCTTCTAAAGGATTTTTTTTGTATTCCAAATGATAAATGTTTAGTTTTAACCATTTAATGGTAAAATATTTCATGGTAGTGTGTATAGTGGAGGATATTTAGAATTTATATTGGATTTGAGGGTGTCTCTATTTTTTTTCATTTGGTTGCGTGTCTCTTTGTGCATCAAGACTAGTGAAAAATATTATTTTCACATTTTTGTGATTGTTTTGCTATGGTTGTCACCCTCAATAAAATATACTATATGAAAAACGTTCAATGATAGAATAGATCCAAGAGTGAATCACATGGGTACCCATTAAATAATTGTAAAAGGAAGGAAATCACAACATTATGGTACATGGAATGGGGAGGTGAAATGGATTTGGTATTTTTACCAAATTGTTGTTCAAGATAGGGTGATGGTTAAAATGGTTTTATAGATTTTATAAACCACATGATATTTGAGGATTTCACATAAAGGATATGGGGATGTAATTCACCTGAGGCCACCATTATTTGGTCAGAGGTCACACTATCATGGTCAAGGATACAAATTATTTTTTATATGTAATAGTCCTAACCTCTGATGGTTTGAATTATTTTCAATTAATTTTAAAATGGACAATGTCTATCCCTTCCTCCATTATCCCCCCATTTATTTTACATATTCCACCCCTTCATTCAAGAGATCATTATTCCATGGATCAAGTTACCCTTTTCATATCTTTTATCACCCATGTTCCAATTATTCATTATTAATATGGTTTCATTGGAGAAAAACATATATTTTTTTGAATGTGTTGATTGAGGTTTTATTTTCATATGTTTAAGTGGCGTTTCCCTTGAAATTACGGGTGTTTATTCTTTATTTATTATGTGGAGGTTTCTTATGGATTCATAATTTGGGAAGGGAATTTTAGTTACCCCATTATTTTTATAAAATTTTTAAACTATAAAAATATTTATTTCTATTGGGTAAATGTTATGAATATTTATAATTAAATACAACTACTATAATTATAAATTTGGATTTGAATTATTCAAATTTCATGATGTTAATAGTTTTATTTATTCTTATATTATATTTGATATCCAATGTTATTACTTGTTATGATATATTGATTGGAAATACCCTTAAATTGGACAAATATTAATGTTGGTATTTGTAAAATACTATGATTATGTGTTTGCATTTTGTTTCTTTGTGTTTGTTTTAGTGTCTTAGATGTTTGTTGTGTCTTGTTGGCCGATGATGGTTTTTGTGGCTTGGAGGCCTTGGAAGGTTGTTAATGATTGGTGGCCTAATTTTTTTTATTGGTGTCATTGGTGGATGTGGGTTGATGTCCATGATATGTAGTGCTTTATGTGGATTATTCATGGTAATTTTTCTGTATTTATGGAATGATAATTTCGTTATATAATATGAATTTTTATTGGGTGACAATTTTATATATTAAATGGATTTATATTAATGGAAAAGGAATGTAGAACACGAGATGCATCTATTATGTGATACCTGATTGATAATTTTTATTTTCCATTATTTATAGAATACACTAGTGTTTTATTAGAGACACCCTATTGGAGATCAAATTCTTATTTTGTTGTCACTATGAAACCATAAGTGTTATCTTTTTCATTAGAATATTATATCAGGTTTTCATTAATTTCATAACAAAACCCATTTGTGTTGAATAATACATATTAACACATAGGTATTTCAAGCATAGTGTTTTTCCAATATAAAAATTGGGAGGATAAAACTGGATGACTACTACTTCTCACCCACTTTCACATTAGTAGTGGTTTGTGATGCTGTAAGTGATGGATAGTTGGGGGGCGGTACCTAGTGGATAATGAGAATATATGTGTTGGGATTCATGTGTGATAAGAGGAGGGAAATGGTTTTATATATTACACAATTACAATAACTTACAACAAAAAGTTAATGATTTAATGGGGGTTTTTGTGGCATAGGATGGAAGTTAGGCTTGTTTGAACTGATGATATAGATTATTGATCAGGTTATGAGCCCTTCATTCATGTTTAGATAATTATAGATATGTAAGATATATGACCAAAGGATATATTTTCTTTAGGTGGGATTAAATACTAGTGGATATTTTTTTTATAGTGAACTTTTTTATATTATTAGGATACTACATTACAATTTAGGATTTATGATTTGGTAGACGATCCTTGGTGAGGGTGTGGGAATTAGATGTCTTGTTATGTGCATATTTTCTTATTTTTTTCACCAGATCTTTAGTATGCTATTTTTGAATTTTTCATGAGACACATTTTGTACGATTGTATTGATTATATATGTTATTCTCATCTAATATGTATATAAAATTGTGTAACATGTTTCTAGGAAGGAGTTTGTGATAAGGATTTATAATTCTGGATTAGAGTTTAGAGATGTTGAGTTACTCCCACATGATTGTTTTCTTGGTATTATTTTATTTTTTAGATGATTGAAATTATTTATAATCATACATTGTGGTTTTTGTTATTTGGTATTTTCTTTTAATTTATATATCATAGTGTACTATTTTTTAGTATATGAAATGATCTAGGGAAAATTTTTATGGTAATTTCCTTTAATATGTGTGATATACCCATGATGATAGTCACATACCATGTGCCTATATATATGGTCTTTGGGGATCAATATTATTTGAGATACCGTCCTAGGAGGGATTACCAATTGGGGTAGTTCGTGACAGAACGGATGTTCTCATATTCCAGTGTATGAGTAGGTGTGGTAAAATGACAACATCTATCAATGGACTAGTTCACCCACATATTTCATGAATAAATGATGTGATTATTTATGGTTCATTAGTTAGTCTTGGTCTTATTAGTGGTTTCAACAAGAGATTGGAATTTTTAGTCACAAATATTGGTGCCACTATGAAATTTGGAAGTTGGTGTAACTGGGTGACCAGTGGGGCCCTACATTAAAGGTGGACTGCGACCAATTGTAAATGTTTTAAATTATCACTATAAAATAGTAATCATATTTGATTTATTTTAGATAGATATTTCAATTATTTACATAATATAATTATTATATAGTTTTCAAAAAATTTCTCCCATTGAAGTCAGATGAAAATTCCTAACAAAGAAATTCTAATGTGTGTTCTTTATTTATTTTTTCAATTTTCTCAAATGTGTGTGAGTCACGATCTTTCCTTTAGTGTTTCTGAGGAACACTTGGTGAAGTAATGTAATGTTCCTCTACCATATTCAACTATACTTTGCTCGAACTAATGGACTCTACATATCCCCAAGAACACTTCCCCATATGCTTGAGGTCATCAAACAACATCAGGATTATGGGATAAAATCATTGGGATATAATACCCCTATATCATAATAAACAAGAATTGAAAAGTCACCAATAATCATCTAGAAGATGAAAACAAAATTTAACAGTTGATAACCCATGACCATGTTTGAATGTATCCATAAAACCATACAAGAATGTTTCCCTACTAGGAAAATCAGATTTTCATAAATGAAATAAAATATAATAAAATTGAATCTCTAAAAAGGCCCTGAACCATCTCAAAGCCTCAAAAATCACCAAAAATATTTAAATCCATCTATTATATAATTATAAATCATACAATACCATGAATTTTCCCAACATGGTTCTATAAGAAGTGTAAGGCTTCTTGATTACCAATGTTCAATCGCCACATGAGATGGGTGTGAGTACAAAACTCAATCGGGTAACACCAAAAATTTCCAATAAAAATAATTAAATGAAGGGGATGTTTATTTGATATGCCCAATATAATAAAATAAATAAATAAACTATGAAAATATAATTAAATAAACACCATTAAATTTTTTAAAATGTAGATTCTTAAGATCATTCATACCTCTAAAATATCATGATTGTATGAGATGAATGTTCATGAGGGAATTTCAATTTTGAATTTGGTTGTGGGGATTTATAGAAAATTTATATTTGAACCCTAAATTTGAAGTTTTTTTCTATTAAATATGTGTTTTTGAAATTTTAATTAATACATTTTTTTTGTTGAGGATGCTTATAAAGTATGTAGATAAGAACTATATTTTTTTGGGCTATATCAGAAAACTATTGTAGCCACTAGGAGTCTACTATCTAGATAATGGGGGTTAAAAGGGTCGAATGACCATTTTTCTTCTCATGTTTAAGGTTTAATACCAACTCCATTATCATATGTTTGAACATTAGCTGGTTTCAAATGCCCTCCGTCTCATTTTGTCTTCCATGTTTGGAGGTAGTGTTCTAAGTGATTTTAGAAGAAGATTAACATATGGTTCTTCTCTTCTTGATTCATCTCTTCTTCTCCCCTAGCCACTGAATTATAGTTTTTTTTACGTTAGGTATTCAAATTAAATTTAATAGAATAATGGTGAAATCACCCTTTATCTAAAGGTATTTTGATTGTACTCCATAATTATTTATCATAACAACATCCATTTTAAACAATTGATTGATTCAGTGAAGCTATTTTAGGTCAATATATTGTTTAGATTTTTATGAAATTATTTGTTTTTATATTTTTTATGTAACCAACATTGTATTTTGAATTTTTATTACCTTGGGTGTGTTTGGGGGTCTATTGAAGACTTATTACAGGTTTTCAACTGTAGTTAAAATGAAATGATTACACCCAAGGTGAATTTATGCATTATGCCTAAATTTAATTAAATGATTTAAATAGTTAATAAATGATGATTTGGGTTATTTGGGTGTTTGGGAATGATTTAAGACCTCACAATTGGTGGTGATTTCTAGTTGTACATAGATGATGTTCATCGGGCCAAGGCATAACCACCTATAATGAAATTATAAAATGATAAACCTTGTAATGGGATAGGTGGTATCACATTATTTTCCAAGATTAATGATTCCCAATTTTGTGTCTAATGTGGTATGTGGTATCACCATTGAGGTAATTTACTTTGTTAAATTAGTTGAATTTCCTAATTAAATTAATATAATGTTTGTTATTGAAATTAAATATACTATGTATGTATTATAGTTTGTTAGACTCATATTACTTTTACTGACCACCGATTGTCTAGTTCTTGGACATCGATAATAGACTTACAGGGCTTATATTCTATTTTATGGTGTCACTATAACATGATTTAAATGGCTGAAATATTTGGGAAGAATCTAATGAGGGACCACAATAAGGACCCCAAACTTAGTAACCCATATGCAGTGGTTACTTTATTACATTGGTGGAAGATACATGTGATCAAATCCTAAGTGACCAAATATATTAGTAGTATTAAAAAAATATATACCTGAGCCTTCCATTATATTTGAAAATATAAATTATATCATAGTGAATGTAAATATTCAGAATCCTCAAACTATTTTAATGATTTTCATTCATATCATGTGGATGGGAAGACAAATAAAAGGATGAGTTCTGATTCTCAGTAAAGGTTACGTACAATAGAATATATCATTAATTGATAAGTCTAGATCAACATTTCAAGGTAAATAACTGAGAAAACATTCCATTTAATCAATTTCCGTAACCCAAAAAATAATATTGTAAAATAAATAATGATCAACTAATTTGATATAAATAATCACCCTCCCTTGAATCCAATAAATGGATAATATAAATGCAGTAATGTAATAAAGAATAACTGAATTCTCAATCAAGTTACTTCTTGATATTATACATCAAGATCTCATACATCATGATATCTATAATATTAGGAACTATCACCATGATAGTTTAAAAATATGGGTAAAAATAATTTTATTCACAACTTACAATTTTATCTCTTCAAACCTTCTAAAGAATCTGCGATCTATTTGTAATTTTGGTCCACTATTCACCTCATTTAAAATTAATTCCATATAGATAGAATTATAATTTTATTATATAAACTTTATTCCTTGTCAATAAATATCCACATTGAATAATGAAATGATGATTACCAATAATTTCCTAGTCAATAAAATTTTATTCATATTAAAACAACATGTATAAAATATGTTATATGGTTTACGTAACAATCTAATCCAAAATACAAATAATATGGATTTTAAGATAAATAAATTATCAATGATCACAATAAAGTGATTATTTAAAATCAATGTTAATGCCTACAAAATAAATCATGAAAATAAAGGACAATACCTTCCTAGATAAAAATAACAATAATCCATTTAAAGAAAGAATATTGATTGCATAATTACAACATATCTCCATTGTATTATAAGTAAAATTATGGCTTATTGTCGTTGATGAATAGAAAAACTGTTAAAATATCCTTAAAAAAATCTTGAAAAAAGTAATATTTTTATTCAAAATTCACATTTATAATCTAAAAATAAATAGAAAATGTGGAAAAACATTTTCCATTAAAATAACATTGTGAACATGTAATTTAATATTATATTAAATGAATGATATTGATGGAATGTGTATTTTACGCATTCCGAGTTTGTCAAAACAATTATACTTATCACATTTGTAGTATAAAGTCAAAAAGTAAGTTTCTTGTAAAATGATAAGTAGATTCCTTTTAAACCATTCTGAAAAACATAATACATGGGTAAAAATTTCATTAATAAGTTATTATATATCCTTAAAAATAATATGTATTTTTTTAAATAAAATATATATATGGAAAAAAATAGTTTTTAACTGAAGATATGAATAATGTGGGATATTCATAAAAATATATCTCAATAGTTTTATATACCAGAATGAGGAAAATGTAACTATAAAATGAATAATTCATGAATAACTAAAGGATAAGAAAATATTTATTTTTTTAGACATGGATCATAATATAACATTATTGGTGGAAAAATCATAAACAATCTTGGTAAACAATGAGATTTTAACATGAAACCATTACCACTTTTGTACTGTTAGAATCGTAATACCCATAGAATAAATAACAATATATATATATGTAAATCCTAATAAATTCCATTATAATAATTATAAAATATATTCATTTATATTACATACACCACACACGTGAAATAATTGGTTAATATGGAATGTGTCTCACATATATAAAAATGAGGTGATATTCACTTTCTGCTTGTTTACCTTTAGTTGAAAATGATTTAACCTCAAGGATAATGGTTTTAAATAAATAATTAATTTAAACCATAACCAAATTCATATTTATATTATCATATATGATATTTTCACAACATCTTATCACGCTTTTTAATAATATATATTTAATACCATTATTTTACTATTAATTACTTTATTTTCAAATGCATGTTTAATCATAAATGTTTAGGTTATCATAAAATGATATAGATCTATAATCTACATAATTATATTTTTGTTATAAATATAATATTTTCTCTTTATATTTATCTTTTAAATCAATCATTAATTTTGTACATGGAAATTGAATCACATCGCTTCTTGGAGATAAAAGGTTGTATGTACGTAGAAGAGATGATATCATTCCACTAATGGGTGATAGTTTAAGGAATTGGATGATATATTAATTTAAAAAATTAATATCATTTCATATATATAATCTAAATTCATAATTTACATCATTTTTACTAATCCATGTGAGTAGATTATGGAAAACAAATTGCATTGGTTCATGAGGTGGTAGTCCATTTTACACATGAGTGATGGTTTTGATTCCCATTTCATGGAGGAGGAGATATATACATATTTTTTAAATTAAGATAATAAATTATAAATATATTTTTATACTTTTTTAATATATAATATGTTTTAAGACATAACCGATGGTAATAAACTAATAAAGAAAATGAAATACCTTCTTTAATATGATTATATTCTATTAAGTAAAAATCATTTTTATCTCTTATTATTGACAATAGAGTTGTTATTTTAGATATAAAATAACCTATAAATTGGGGATAAGAGGTTATGGGAGAGATTTTGGTAGGTTTTGGTTGAGGAAAATGGCTTCAGAATTGTGAATAAGTTAGGGGAAGGGATTCCCTTTTATAATTTAGGAAGAGTGGAAACTTTTTAAATACCCAAAAATATTTAATTATATTAATTAAATATTAATCCAAGTACCTATTAAATTGATCTAAAATGTGGTGTATGGATTATAAGGACCATCCAGACATTGAAGACCAAAATGTATTTGGAGTTTGTCTTTGTGGTGAGAACCCCGTAATCCTACATGAAAAATGGGGGTTCAAAACTCATTGGGAATAGGTGAGGATGAAGTACTGTAGCGCACTGTAGCAACGACGGGCACTATAACGGTGACATGGCACTGTAGCGGTGGCATGGTACTTGTGAAGTGGAGGGTACTGTGCAGTATTGTAGAAAGCAGGTACTGTTGGAGTACTATTCAAAGAATGGGCCTGGGCCAAAATATGGGCCTACGAGCCATGTAATGGGTTAAATAACCACTGGGCCTTTGGGCCATGTAATGGGTCTCCCTCTACACAGTTAAAATTGGTCTTTTCTTTGAATTAATAATAAATGAGGCTTCGGCCCAAACATTTTAAAAAAAAATTGAAGACTAAAAATAAAATCATTTAAACCTGATACGAAAATTTCCTCCATGGTTACTCACTTTTACCATCTTATTTTTCACCAAAGTAACTAATTTTTTATTCTATATAATTTATCTATAAATACTAATATAATATGAAAAATATTAGATAATTTGGTACCAATGAATCTAAATATGAAATCCAAAATTTCAAATAATAATTTTTTGTTTTTGGAAAATTAATTTTAACAGAAGGTCTTGTAAAGTGAAAAACATTGTTTAAAACTTAACCGTAATAATTAATTTTCATAACTTTTAAAATTAAATATGAAAAATCAAATTAAATTAATAAGAAATTTTTTAATTTAAAATATAGAATAAATTTAATCATAAAAAATTCATAAAATTGACAGAATATAATTTAATAATAAACCCACAAATCTAGATAAAAAATGAATTTTCAAGAAATGTTATTTGCAAGAATATGACGATATTAAATTAACTGTATGATCTATAATCATAATTATATGAAAATAATTTCCTAAGGGTACATATATAATAAAAAACTTAAATTAAATCTATCATCAGAAAAAATTATTTCAATTAATTAAAATTGATAAACAATATGCACTTAAAAACTAATATTCAGAAAAAATGAAAATTTTATCTTAAAAATAATTATAAAAAAATAGAAGTTAATAATCATTAAAATTTAACTAATTATATTAAATTTATTTAAAAAATACTTATGTTACTTTGAAATCAAATTTAAATCATAATTTGATTTTACATTACCAAATTTATTGATAAAGAATTACAGATTTACAAGAAGCAGTTCTCTTCAATCATTAATGAAAAAATAATTACTTTTTTTAAAATAAATAAATCTTACAATAAGATAAAATTGATATTATTATTTAAATATGTAATCCTATTTATAAACCAAAACATCTAATATTTATAAAAAATAATGAAAACATTCTCTTAGAAAAAGTAATAAAAATAATTTTTAGAAGAAAACAATTTTTCTTAAAAAAATGACATTACAAAAAATGAGTGATTGTGTATTTAGAATTTGACAATATATTTTTATTTTTAAAGGCCCTTATATATTATTCTTAAATAAGTTAATCTGATTTATACCCTCCAATTCAACAACAAATATATAATGTTCCTATTTAAATAATACATTTCATAAGTTGTTTATGATCAATGTTTCTTGTAATATAAACAATCAAAAATAATGTTCTTCTCTTAAAATATCATTTAATAACATACAAAATAACTCATTATAAGTTAAAAATGGCCATGGGATGATTATCATAGTGGTTGTTAAGTTTTAACAGCATGAGACCCTAGAACCCTTAGACTCAATGAGATGTTTTAGGAGTGAGGGGCCATTATTTAGAATAATTTTCTTAGGGTGACAGTCCTGGTAGGTCGATAATGTTTTGTTTGTACAAACCAACCATTAATGATTTTGGATATGGATTATTCATATGATATTAATCTATATGTTATTTCTTATGTGACATCACTCTTTGAGATGAATGATGCTGAGTGTGATCAATGTTATTCCACAGGGAATAATAACCATTGTATAGTAAGTGATCTCTGTTAGACTGGGAACTAAGATGGGATCCTTAAAGTGTTATGTAGTATTTAATAGAATTATTTTACTTTATTTTGTTCTTAATAATTGATTAATCCTTATTATATTCATATTCCTCTGTTAATATCAATTTTTGGTGTCTTTTAAAATCTGAATCGACCCAATATACCTGTTAGGGATATGATCATTGATGATGGGTGGGGGTGTTTGACCATCCCATATGTTTCATATTTTTTATACTATGTATTTTCATTTGTATATAATACTTTATTAATATACTAGAATTTATATGAATCATTGTTTAAGACACTGGGGGGGATTCCTAGTGAGACTAGGATCCATCATAGAACTATAGAAATGTATGGGATTCCTAAGAAAATTATGATATATGGTTGGTATATGGATTCTTGAGATATGAGGGTTCCTATTAAACAATAAGTGTTTTTTAATTATTATGATTTTTGGGTTATCTAGAGATAAGATGAGAACTGGAATACATGTAATCCCCTGATTCATCTATTGATACATCACCATTGGAAAACATGAGATTCAAGGGATTCCACCATGGTAGTGAGTAAACTGTGAATTCCAAATATGTATGTCATTCTAATAGTTATATGAGGTGTTGGATGAGAACATTTTTCCACAAAAATATTTTAACACATACATGGGGAAACATGAGAAACCCCCTCAATCCATGCTAATGATACCCCAAGGAATGGGTGCAAGCAACAGATTCTGATACTGGCTGTGGAACCATGAGTTATTGGATTACTTTGTGAGATGCCTAAGATATGAGAGGGTATTAACATTGGATTAACTAGGGTCTCCCTAATAAAAATTCATAACAAAACATGAGGGTTTTCTATATCCATATCCATATCTCATGGAATTTTAAATCATATAGATTGTATGAAACACCTTGGTTACATCCACACAGTTTAGTATTTTTTATTGAGATAAAATGGATACCTTGTTATTCCCCAGGTTTGGAAATGAATATCTGATAGTGTAATTTCCAAAATAACCCATATTATTTACAAGATATTCCCCTTATCTTGATGCATCAGGTTCAGATACATTTTGATAGTGGTCAAAACTTGTATCGTCAATCGGGATCATGAACCATATAATTGATGATGGGTTTTCTATATCATATAGATTATGTATTTTTCTATTTTATTTTTATTTTTAAATTTTAACTTATAACATTACCATTTTAAGTCTTTTTAAATCTATTTACATTACCCCATTGGTGGTTCCATATTTAGTTATTTAATGACAACATACTCGGGCCACCTCTATACATAGGCACTGGAGTAGTCTCCACATGGTTTTAGGGAAAGCATGGGTCGACCCCTATTCAAACATGATCGAGTATGATAGATTTATTAAGATAGGTTACTGGGACAAGATATGACTAATGAATGTATATATGGGTGATGTTAATTATTATTTTATTTTATTGTATATTCCTATTATACCTATGGGAATATCATTACTTATTCTATTATTAGAGAATTTAATATTGGGTTATAATCTCCTCACAGTACCACCATGATCCTCACTAGTAGTTTGAAGCCTATAATGTTTGAGGAAGTGAACGTGAGATATAGTTAGTCTCAGGATTGGATGTATGGTCAATGGTTATCGAGTAATGTATTGGAAAAAGATGTATCAGAGAAGGTTCTATTAATTTGATTTTAAATTTTAAGATATCTTAGCCATGAGTTTAAGGAATGTGATTAATCTTATAATGGAAGATAGATAGCTGTGTCGTGAACACATTTTTGATTGATATGTCGAGGTTATTAGGTATGCGAATATTATTATTAATTTAAGATGTTACACTTGTATTATTCCCTTATACTGATGCACATGATTTTAAATTGAATGCTATGTGGAACTAAGGATAGGTGCTCATTGGTGGTGATGATGACATAGAAAATGTGAAAATAAGGTGAAGTGTCCCCAGTAGGTTGATGGAGGCATAAAATTATATTACATTAACCCCCTTTTGGTTGATTTTATTATCATTTCACTTATTTAGAATGTAAGTAAAATCCTATATGGTGTTTCATGTATATATTAAGATGAAATTATACTTAACAAAAGAAATAGTTTATGATATGTTCAGAATGTGTTAATTATCATGGATCTTATTGGGGGACTTAGGGGTGCATGTAAGCTTTTGAAGTCTTCAGTAAGAAACATGAAAACACACACACACACACACAGATATATATATATCACCAACTCGACTCTACAAGTATTAGTCAGTCAAATAGGTATATTAGGTGGATGTATCGCTAGAGTGGGAGAATATCATGGTATATATTGCATGTTCAGACCATTTGAGAGATCTAGTATGGGGATACTGGCTTAAGAGGGTTATGTGATCATTAATATAGGAGAATAGATGATGTCTCGTGTGATATGACCAATATGAGACCATATTTATGCACTACATAAGAGACCTTAGAAACCCTATTGACCAATGAGTTGTGACTCTAGACATAGGGAGAGTAGGTACATATTGTTTTTCTTTAGGGTGAACCGTGAGAGGGGATATCCCATTTTGTGAAATCTATATGGTCATGAAGCATGACTATATGAATTTTTTATGACTAATTCATGTGAGTTATTAACTCGTTATGTAATTGAAATTATAATACCTTATTGATTATTGATTGGAGAACCTTGGTTATTGTGACTTTACATCAATACTTATTGTGACGGGTAGGTCTATTTGGATTCCTTTCCCGGTTGGGATATATGAATTTCGTAATCAGTGGGAATGTTTTTTTACTGAAATTTTTTATAAAACAGGATCTGATGAATAACTAATAGATGTATTGGGACATTCATTGTATAGATTCATGGTGATATCCTACTGTTATTTAGTACTCAAACCCTTCATTTTCTGTTAGGCATATAGAGACAAGGTTGTTCTTGGAAAAGGTAAATGGAAGGGTGTTTATTGTGATGATCATAAATCATGTTCAGTAATGTTTTATGGTGAGTTTGGGATGGGTTTTGTGAGAGGTCACATGTAGATTGGATAATATAGATATGGATAGATTGTTTTTTGGTCATTAGAATATATTGAGTACTAGCAATTAGGGATTTTTCATTATCACCATCATATTTTGTAGCTCACCAATGAGCTGCTATGGTATATTTGGAATTTCTATATTCAGATTTTTTATGTCTATAAAATTATTTCTTTTATAGGATAAGTCTTTGAATTGTATGCATGTTCTTATTTTTATCTGAGGATGACAAAGGAACATACATTAGGCCTTGTGGTAGGTTATTCATGTGAAATTTCAAGTTGACCTATTTTGGTCTACTACAAAACCATATCGAAGTGTATAATCCTTATAAGTACCTACATTTTTAAATTAACATTCTTATTATTTGGAGATGTGTGGTAGTTTAGAGATTTTGATATGTTAGAACTCAAGGTGTATGTTACAAGTAAGTTCATGATCACCACCTTCCATATTGAAACTTGAGTTACTATGGACAACCATGATATAATCCTCATTTAACTTTCTATATGGGATATTCATTAATGAAATGTTTTATGGTTATTATTATCATGAATTAGTTTTCTTGTAGGTTTTATAGGATTTTGGGATATAAAAATAACGACAATAAAGATGTGGTGTTAACTTGGATATCCTAAAAAACAATGGAGAGACAAAACACATGATTTTGAATTCATTAGGATGAATATGGAATGATTGGTGCATCTCCATCAACCATGTGTATAGGTAGATGATTACTCGACATACCATTATTTTTATATTTAGAACCCATTAATCTTGGATTCATTAATGATTCTCATTGACAAGAAAACAATCTTCATAGTTCCTATTATACATTTATATCAATGGATTAGTTTGTTTGAAAATTATTACATTATTTTACTTATATATGTGTGGTAAAACTCATCATATGTATGAATAGTATATGTTAGTAAAAATTATTTGGGTTTCAAAAATTAATCATCACTAATTATTGTAAAATTATTCTTTGTTTATAGATAATTTCTTTAGAAATGATTATTTTGATAGGAAATCCTAAAAAAAAATTATCTTAAAATTGGTTAATTATATATAGGTTATAATTCCTCACCTATTGATTATATCATTTAAATGAGATTAAATGTACTAAAATAAATGTTTCTTTATAAATTTTTAATGGCTATGTTTCTTTATGAAATACATTTTTTAGAACATGCTATCTAGATGAGAAAATAGTATTTGAAAAATAAATGATAAATAAATAATAAAATTCTCATTATGTGTAAAAGTTTGGTTTATTATTGGAATGGTTCTTGAATCATATGGGTGTTTGATTTTTGGTTTATTTTGAATGGTTTTAGACATGGATAATGTAATTAAATATGAAAATTAATCTTGTCTAACACTTTAGATTGGATCGTAAGGGATTTCATATTTTAATTATCAAATTGAGAATCTATATCAATTTTAATGTTCAAATGTCACAACAGTTGTTTACTTATTAAATTATTTATTAATATATTACTCCTTTTAAAATTGTGTTTTGAGGTTTTAAAAAAGATTTTTTTGTAAGAGTTTCGTTATTTTGATGTAATTTTGATGTTTAATAGTTTCAAACTATAAGGCCCATGCCTTGAACAATACTTAATCTTGAGTTATTTCAATAATAAACATTGAGGATATTTTCATGTTTAGAGTTTTAGAGAATTAGGACATAAATATTATATCTCAATGATTACAAAGTAGACACATCTACTTAGTTTCCATTTTTTTCATAAAATAAAAACTGTTGAACAAAATAGCCATTTCTAGTTCCATGTTTTAGAAATCATGACATTTCATTGATCCCATCCTTGACCCTATTCCACTTTATGTCCCGTGAAAAACATTTTAACAACTTGGGATGAGCATAAAAAGCTAAGTAAGGGTTATAACATAATGAAAGGAAACATTAACCCATAAAAAATAAAAATCAATGAAAATGTAATTTTCAATCATAACATACCTTCTGAAATCATAATATTTATGAATAAAACATAGTAATCACAATTCCTAAATGTAACATAAGGCATACATAACATACATACATTATAGCTATCATAGCTACATAAAGAGTCACATTTGGAATACCCATCACTGCATATTCCCTAAATCTCTTCAGAGAAACATTCACATTTACCTCCTTCATGTTACCCAATGCATTGGAGAGCTATCATGGGCTCACCCACCCTAGGTTTATCATGGAACCACCCATATACGTAACAATGTCCAAGAACCATAACATAATCATACCACATAACTTAAGCATAAAGGAAAGATAAAATTCCCACATAGAAATAACAATATAACATTTTAAGATATTAAAAATACATTATAAGAAAACCATTTTCAATACCAATATAAATTAAAAGAGTGTATGGTATTTATTTTTCTTTTGAAAACATTAAGTCTTATTAAGGAATCCATTGATCAAATAATACTCACGGTGGCGGAAAAGGTCGTTGTCACCGCTTAAGTTAAAAAACAATCTTATTTGTCATTTTGTAAAACGCTTTGTAGAGAAAAGATCCCCTTTAATGAAATGAAAATTCAAAAGGGTTTTATACACCGTATAAATTAAAGTCTTGTATAAAACAAAAGATTCCTCAATGAAAAGAGATTGAGATGAAGTCCTGTACAAAGATGGTATCCTTAGATTAAGGATAAATCAATTACATAATTATGTTTGAAAAATACAAATACACCAAATATAAGTGGATATTAAGTGTAAAACAATTAGAGGTCATCCACACATATTCATAGCACGACATAATCAAGAAGTATAGGTTTAACCAAAATAATTGAAATTGGGTTAAGAAGTTCCCTTACAAAAATTCGATAGCCTAACAACGTCACTTTAAAATTCCGAAAATGAGATGATGAGATATAAAAAGGGTATCACATCACTTGGGAATAAAATTTTCCACAATAAGGATATATAAGAATATATACCAACATAATAATAGGTAAATTAAATGACCTAACTAAAAATAAGTCTTTTAAAAAGAGGAGGTTGAAAGGTTCCCTTACCGATTTGGGTAATTTTCGAAACGTACACCCCATGAAATAAGGGTCATACAATGAAGATGTAAATAACCATAAATTAAATTATATTACACAAATAATACAATCATGGTCAGTACATACACCATACAAAAGGAAATAGTGGAAAATGTAGCATGAATATCACGGGAACAGAAAGTGAGATAAAAACCCCTTACCTCGTTGTAATAAATTGATTCGTATGACCAAAAGATAATAACCACAAAATTAATTACCGAACACCATGAATATAAATAGAATCATGATAATAAATATCAATTCATAGTACAAAATACACCACATTCCATAAATAATTGGTGACTAATGGAAATCTCACGAAATTAAAAGTGAGATAAGAAATCCCTTACGAAACATCGGCAGCCTAACGATGCCAATTAAAATTTCCAAAAAATGGATTGATGAGATCAAATAGGTTATCTCATCATATTAACCTAAAAATTATAATAAGTGTAATATAAAATAACTTCCCCCAACATAATAAAAAGGATCTTAAAAGAAACGACATAAAAGAGATTACTTAAAAAGAAAGAGAGAGGTAGGATCCCTTACCTTGAGACCAACATGTCTTGTTCTTTTATTTATTTTACTGAATAGTAAAAATTGGTCAATTAATAAATGCATAAGGTCCTCCATTAATTTTTATTATTCAATTCATATCACAAATTATAATGTTATAATAATTAGTTAATTATGTGAGTTCATATCAGACGTTTTTGTCAATGTTCGGTACATGAGTCAAAAATGAACTTGTTTGAAAAGAATTGTCCATGTCGTTATAAGTACATCATCTCCAGAATAGTATTAATGATTTTAATATCATATATATCCAGTGTATATTAATTTTATACTATTACATAACATTTTTAGATAAAAAAATGAAATGCACCATTCATGGAGACGGTAGGTCGTACGTACTCATGAACGATACTTTCATTTCATTGTCATATTAATGGAATTAAAACTCAATGAGAGAGATATATATTATAAATACCAAATTATATTCATAATTTAGATGTAATATATATCATATATATCCATTATATATATATTTAAGAATAATAGTACATAACATTTGGAGATAAGAAATGAAATGCACCGTTCGTGGAGACAGTAATCCGTACGTACACATGAACGCCACTTTCATTTCTATTTCATACTTTAATGGAATTAAAGCATAATGATACATAGGTATATTATAATTACAGTATAATATCATATATAACATCTTTAACTACATCCTTTATACATCCCACATATGGAATTAATGATTCAAATCACTTTGAGGGGGCGGTAGTCCGCACTTCCAAAAATGAAATTATCGCGATTACCCATTATGGAAACCATAAAGGTATGGAATAAATGAAAAATACAGAAGCATAAGAAAACATAAACATAATATATATCATATATAAATACAGTGACATCTTAATGGCCACCATGAAAGGTGTTAAAAGAATATTGATCAATCATCGTTTCGGGAGGCAGTAATTCGCCATCCACAGAAACAATATGTTCTTTAACCATTTGACGGAGGTGTGTGTAAGTTTAGCTAGAATACTTCTCAAAAGAACATCCTAGTATATTGAATATACTTTTGTGGTTACAAAATAAATTAATAAAAATATTTTAGGGGGGTGGAGAAGCCAAATAAAACAAAAGAACATAAGAGAAGACATTACCTTTAAATCGGGTAACTCTCTTTGGTTTGAACCAAAAGGGTTTCTTGAAAATCTTTCTGCCTAAGGTAAGGCTCCTAGGATGAACATAGGGATGTTTAGGGATAAAATGATCAGAGTTTTGTCGATACAAATGCTTGAGAGGTGTGGGTAAGGGGGTAGAGTTGGGGGCGTTTTATAAGAGGGAGGATGGGCACTATTGAAATGTTATAAAATGTTACTTTATTAAAAAATTATTTTCAGATTTTAAAGGTCCCAAAAAGATATATTTCTATGTTAAGGTGATAAGGGTTCATAATACACCCATACAATAGGTTTTTGAAAAGTTTATGTCTTAGAGTTTTCCTTATCTTCTCATTTTATTTAAATCGTTCATTAATGAGGTAATCACTGCATCATCATGGTGTCAAATATAAATTTATTTATTTAATGTCTAAAAATTATAAAAAAATTACCATGATTTAGGAAATCTTTTTATATTTCTTAATAAATATTTATTGTAAAAAAGATAACTTTTATAACCCCATGTAAAAATTGTTTTAGTAAAACAATTCATGTTTGTGGCATTTTTATTTTAACTTTAAATAAAAAAGTTATTAATGTCATTATCTTTCCCAAGTGGCTCCATGGGGTCCCCAAGTTTACCCATGGATTGTATTGGTCGGACATGACTCATAAAATAAGGGTAGGACATGTGTTAAGGTAATTTAATATTATTAAAACATTATTTTTACCTTAAATTACACTAATTACCTCTAACCGCAATTAATAGAACTCAAAAGTTACTATTCACCAAAAATTATTTTTATCCCATTGAACCACATTTTACTTAATAATGAAATCCATGTATGTTGGATTTTTAAAATTCAATTCATAGATGAGGTAAAATTTCATTTAAATAAAAAATCAGTTTTTTAACTACCACTTAGTGGTTTCACTATTCATAAAAAATTGATGTTTTTCAGAAAAAACCAAAAATTCATCCAAATAAATATTTGATATTACGAATTCAAAAATGATTTCCATTTCAAAAAATTAATAACATAGAAGTTTCATTAATTAAATTTATAATTAATTCCCAATGTCAAAACAAATAGCGTGTTTTTATGAAACAATATCTATCAAAAGATTGACACTAGTTTATGTCCAATTTCAAAGTGAAACTAATTCTAATGACCACCATTGGATTAAATGGTAAAAATATATTTATAATAAAATTTAAACCCAATTAAAAATATAATCTATCCATATAAATAAATTATATTAAAAAGAGGTTTTGAATTAAAATACAACATTTTCCCTATTCATTAAAAATGAACTTTATCGGAAAAATAACAAAAATTTATATAAAGTAAATTTAGATGTCCGGATTATAAAAAAAAATTTAATTTGGTCCAATAGAAAGTATAATAGTGACCAAAACTATATTTAAAGTGGGTTCACCATCAAAAGACGATAAATCGACATTTTAGTGAATATTAGATTATTTACACTTATAATTGGATTCATTCGCATTTTAAGCCTATAATTTTTTTGGATAAAAGTAAATATATTTAACAAAAATATATAATCATTTTTTAGTTAGTCATGTTCATTCCCTCCATTATAACGGGTAGGTGTTAACTACCATTTAAAATATTATTATTTTATTATTAGTGTGTAATGTAAGATTTCAAAGAAACTCGTCATTGCGTATTGGGTACACCATCGAGCATTGAATTCCCTTTAAAGTAATATTATTTTTTTTTTCAAAAATATTGTTAAAAATGAAAATGTAATATTCCTTATTTACCTGGGATGTTACAAAAAAATTTATTGTTTTTGTACTTATAGTTTATATTTTTCTCTTATATATTACTTATATTTAGAGGTTGTTTCATGTTCTTAACAACACAAAAATATATTTATTTTATGTATTATGTGTTTTATGTAATCCTTTAGGAATGGTATCTTGGTTGGGGTAAATTATTTTCCAAGAGGTTAGTCCCTAACTCTTGTCTCTTGTATTTACAAGTCATTGAATGGAGTATAAAACATAATAATCCATCTCGATATTTTTTTTCTATTTAATTTCTATAAATATTTCAAGATTATGTCTCTCATGCAGGCCGTAAATTAAACTATATAGGTTCAGTTGGGTAGTCTGGTTGATAAGGAAAATTTTTATTTGATGTTCAGCGTTCTTCAAGATTAGTGGAATCTTTGGTAGACCATATGATTGGGTGTTGATATTCTTATATGAACTCTGAAATATTTTTGTGTGGATATGGTTTTGGGTAGAATTTTTATAGTTGTGATCTTGGATATATTCTTTAGGTTTCCCCATCCAAAGTGTTTTTATATTTAGTTCATTAATGAACCATTTCATTGATTAAATCTGTGTATATTTTTTGGGGACATCATTGTAGAGAATGATATTTCATGAATTTTGGGTTAATGTTATGAACAAGGTGATCCTCATTTTTTAGCATGGGTAACAAGGATTTATTTGATTACTTGATGGAATGAGGGATATATCGAAGATAAAATTTGTAGTTGGATGGAAATAAGAGGTATTGGGTTGAATATTTCATATCCTAATTTATCATGGACATAGTTTTAAAACACAAGACTAGAACCATGACATTTCAAATTGAGTGATATTTCATTTGAACAATCTCAAAGTGATAAAATCTGAATTCAATCTAATGTTTTGGATTATTCCTTTATAAATGATAATATGGGTTTTTTCCCTCAATAATACTTGGAATCTGTCATGTAGTTTGTACATTATAGGTAGGATTGATCTAGCCCCATTTGGGTTGGGATTACCTGGAGTGATAAAACTAATTTAATTAGTTATTGAATGATATCATGGTTTTTTCCATAGATGATATTTATAACCTTTTTTTCCATGTTGATGATCTATTTTACTAAATTTGTTACTTTTTATTACATAATTTTAGATTAATTCAATCCATGGGGTGACCTAGGCCAATAATCTGTTATACTAGAAGTGATATATTGAATTTACTCAGACCTAATTCTCATTAATGAGTTGAAAGGGAGGTCAAATTCTAGCCCATTACCTATTCATGCTAAAATGGGTTGATATATGATAATTTTTTCTATGAATCCTATGGAAATAGTTTTGGATGGACATGATGAAAGAAATATATGTGATGGATTAAGGATTTTTCCAATTACATCGACATGAAATGAATTTATCTCTACCTAAACTTTAGTTGTTATTAGTTTTACTAGTTCTCAAAACATGGAAATATATCCTTTTTAGATATTGGGTTATAACCTAATTGAGTCATATGTACCTAGTGTACATTATCACTCTAAGAAACTTCATCCTAAAATAGTGATGATGGGTTGAATTTCCTAAAATATATGATCTTGGTATTGTATACACATATGTAATAATTTCCTCTTTTTATAGAATCTCTAAGAAGGAAAATTAAAAACAGTGGTAGTGAATGATTTTCTTGGGGGATAGTCCATTTTGAACATATTTGTAAATATTATCTTGGATGTTAATGATATTGACAAGAAAGTGTACCAAGTATGTGATAAAGTTGATCTTCTATGTAAATTTGCAGTTATCAATATTTTAGTGGGTTCCATTATTATGAGGATACCTCAATTTTATTTCCTCGGTCTCCAATTGGGTTTTTCTGATCCCAGAGGAAATTGGTTGTTTTTTAATATGAAAAAGGTGTATATTAATGGTGAACATTAATCTATCAAGTTCATTAACTCTCTATATACCAAATTTTTCATGATTAGTGACATCAATATTAGTGGCAGAAAATGGGATGATCAATTTCAGAATTCATTTCACAATGCCTTAGATGTTAGAAAATTGAATTGGAACACAAGATACCTACCTATGTTTTATATCACTTATGAATTCTATGATGGATATGGGATTTATTACAAATTTACTTCATGTTTGGACTACTAGGAACACCTACTTGAAACTATAGGATTCACATGGTCATTTATTAGCTTATAGATTCTGTTATCCCTTTCCTATTTAAAAGATTAGAAGTGTATAGAACATGAAAATTTATATGCTCATAAGAATATGAAACACCATAGTGTTCCTTCATCTTTATTTTATAGTAGAGTTCAACTCTATGTATCTAAATTTAGGGGAATGTTTCAGGATTTTGTACATTCTTAATAAAAGTCCAGCATGATGTACTAGCAAAAAATTGAAGTATAGGTTATATGGGATGTCTAGTCTCTTATAAAAATTATTCTATCATGCATTACTAACATCAGTGTTTCATAGTAATAATATTATTCCATCGTATGTATTTACAATAAATGTAGTTATCATTATTCGACCATAATTATTCCCTTGAGGTGTTTTATGTGACCCATTTTTTATATTTTTTTTGGAAGAGTTGGGTGAATTGAATCTCTTAGAACCATGTCATTTACAAGGGTGAGGAGTATAATGTATTTACTTCAGAAGAGGTTTGGAAATTTTCTGGTCCACAAGAGACCATTTTCATGGAACATTCATCATCAAATGGAGTTTAGTGAGGTAATTGGGTTTTATTCAGAGTGTCACCTCAATTGGAACAATATTGTTTGAGAAGTGAAGTTTGTTTCCACCAAGGTGTGTTAGTTATTTTAGAATATATATTGTCTAATAGATGTTACATATCACTTTAACATAAAATGTTTATTGACATTTATTATGATTTAATAAATTGTTTCCCAGAAAATTCATTCCAACTATATCAATACCACATGTTAAGGTGGTATGATGTAAAATGAGATTTGATACCTCAGCGGTTATATAAAAACTTTAGGTATTGGATAAATGGGATAATGATGGATTCATGTTATAATGTTCTCATTGAAATGTGTGTTATGGTTTTTTAGGCAGTGATAGGTATAAGTGAGTGGAATGTTTGATGTTAGTGTTTCCAAAAATACCTTATATCTTGGAAATTGAGACATTTATAGGGATATAAATTTTACAGTTTGGTGAATTGTGAAATACTTTTTGTTATAGGTACTTAGGGATATAGATATTTCTAGTATAATATTTGTTTTTAGTGGTTTTTTGTAGATGAGGTCTCAAATATTATGAAAACAAAAAGAATCTGGCATAACACATGGTTTTTGAATAGGTTTAGTTTTGATCTTCTAGTTATCCTGAAATGGAGGGTGTTCAGTTTATAGTGACATTTATATGAAAAAAGAAATTTTTTTCTAACCATGTTTCAATTCCATGTTAATTTTTTGAGAATATTTTTAAAAGGATATTAAGACTGTACTATTTGTACACAGTTTGTCTAACTGTGATGTCTAAATTTGCGAACCTTACATTTTTTAAATGTTATTATACCATTATTACATTGATAATTTTTAACACAAAAAACATTATAATTACCCAAAAATTCATCCCAAACTACAGATGTTTCTCTATAATTCATCTCGCCTTGTTTCATGATTATTTCATATCAATCCCGGTCATTAACTTCAAGGTATGTATAGATTTCTTCCCATTTTCTCATCCTATTTCTAGATATATCATTAATATCTCTTATTATCCATGTTTTGGAACCATATAATTTTATTAATGGTAGGATATAATATTTAAAATTATAATTTATGAGTGTTTCATAAGGATATATGGTTTTTAGGAGAATATCTATTTATTTCCAAGAGTAGTTTTCAAAGGTGATGTGATTTCCATTATTTTCAAGGTATTTATATCTATCAAAAGTACATTCTCATGGAATATCAAATGTTCATTTTTTTCAATGGTATTTGTTTATGAAATTAAATGATTTTATACCCATGTGTGATAATATTAAATCATTTATATCAATGGAAAGTGTTATCAAATTGGGATTTTCATGAAATCAATTTTATTCAAATAACACATTCGATGAAATTTATATAAGGTGATTTAGAAACAAAAACGTTTTTTATTTAAAAGAAGATGTGTGGAATTTAATATATACAAGTTTCTTTAAATTATGGGAATATATTCTTGACCATTGTGATTGATTATAGCACATTAGGATGACCTTGGGGTACACTATTAGATTTTCACTTATACATATCTTTGTTGGGGTATATATACCTCTACCGTAGGTGGTTATTATGAAATAGGTCTTGTTAGTTTCCATGACCATGGATCCCTCTTGAACAAAGATAGTCTACATCAGGTAGTGTTTCTGATGTGTCTTCATTATTAAAACCCTTATTTCATCACCTATATAGTTCTTTGTTGGAAACAAGAAGTTGGAAGTTATTATTTTCTTGGCCACTTGGTTTTATGATGCATGATTAATTCAACATTTTACTATTTTTATCTCATGTATTTAATTTTATGATCCCAATTTATGTTGAATATGAAATTTTTTAATGAAATAAAAAATATAATATTTGAAAATGATTTCACAGGAAATGTTAAAAAAAAGATTTAATACAGAATTATTGAATGATTGATGGCATTCATTGTATAGATTAATTTAGGTATCCTATCAGGATTTAGTGATTTCATCCTATATATCCATTTTTTTAATTATAGACATGGTTTTTTTATAAAATATAATATGGAAGTACGTTGAATATAATGACAACTTCTCATGTCAGGTGCTTCTTTCGAGAGAGTCTGGGATAGTGGGGATGTTGTTTCATATAAATTTTATCTCATGGAGTAGTGGAGAACTTTTTTGTTTTTATTTTACTATTGTTTGATCTATTTATCTATCCTTTTTCATAATCACCATATATTATAGATCACCTATGATTTTTTATTCTATCATTGGAAGAGTTATGATATGATATATTATGTTTATCACATGTTTCATTTTGAGATTGAAATTATTCACATGTTTTTATATTGATACCCAGGTTCTTTTTGGAAGCCTCTCAGGATACAGAATGCATTTTGGCCTTTATTGAGACCTAATTAAGGTTATAACTATGGTTTTCATGATATGGTTAAGTACACTTCTCCAAATAGTAAAATCATCTTCTAATATCATCCAAATATTATCATGAACACGATAAATGAGTATTTATTCTTGATGAACCATGGAAGGATTCTGAAACAATATAAAACTCATTCTTCTTAAATAATTGAATAATGAATTTTTTCCCTAACCATCTACTTCATATAAAAAATACACTTTAGTAGACAATAATTTATAATAATAATAACTAATTAAATTAAATCATGGTAAAACACATCAATCATCTCATTTTATGAATCACTTCTATAAACTATTCCAAGAAGAATATGTCTCCAAGAAGTAACACGTCATCAATATCCCTTTCCCCTTTTTAATATCAATACCATTAACATATATTTAAACACTCCATAACACTTATAGACATGTTTATATCTTCATTGTATTCGTTCAAATTGACAAAAAATATAATTATCACTGTAACATATAACACTCCATGAATTTAAAATTTAAGTATATAAAAACCAACATATTTAAAAATATTATATATAATAATTATAACATAATTTAAGATAAATAAATTGAATAAGAGATGTTTAGGTACTATTTAGATTATCTAAACATTGTTGATGATAAAACATTATCTTTATAAAATTACAATGACAACAAAAAACTATAAATTAATTATGATTTTATATATCCATACAAATACTTTTAATCATCAATAAAATTGTAAATAAAATTATTAAAAAAATTATATTATGATATATTTGAAACATCTACACATAAATAAATATGTTTTTAATAAAAAGAATAAATTAAATTTTACCTATGAAGAATATTACCGGATTTAAATCAATTTACATGATAAAAATAATTTAAATATTTCAATGTGTGCCTCGTATTTAAACTTGTATGACATTAAATTAATAATAAGTCTCCTAACAATAATTGAAAAAAAATATTGATTCAATTTTAGAAACTAGAATGGAAAAAAATATAAGAAAAATTTTAATGTATTTCACTTGTGCAACCTCTTGAAGTACTAGATTTAGTCGACCAGAAGTAGTGGAACTAGAATTTTTTTGGGAAGATATAGGAAATAGTATCAGGTGACATTAGTGTTTTTTTGATTGAATATAATATTTAGATCTTCTGATGGGAAATGTAAAGTCAGTTCTTGAGTTCACTAGAAGGAGGGTTGAGCCTAATGTTATATAGTAGAGTGGAGGTGATGTCTCTGACTATCCTTATATATGAAATCAAGATGATGATTACAATTGAGAATCGATATTGACTCATCTTAATAGATCAACCATCCTAGAATTTGGAGGTCTATGTAACTAGTTTATCAGTTGGAACCCTCTATAAAACCGGATTGGGACCACATGTTGATGTGTTATACGGCCATTGAGTTTAGTGATCTACATGGTTTTGATGCATCATTTATTGATAATTTGTTCAATGTTTACAATGAAATGAAATGAAATAGTTCTTCTATCATCAATTTTGTTCTAAAAGTTAGAACTAAGAAAATAATCTTTTCCCTTTTCTTTATGTGATTATCTCTTAGGGTTTCTTTGTTTTTTGTGAGTTTATGATTGAATGTGTCAGAGTTGTGTATTTAATTGTGGGGATTAAGGTGTTTATTTTTTTAATAGTTTCAATACATTTATAATTATAAAAATTCATTTACAAACCTTATTTTTATTATGTGGTTATGGTGACCTCACTTCCAGTGGGTGAAACTATGGTGGGATTCTCAATAGAAAATTGAGGCAACATTTTCGAACATTTACTAAAAAATATGAAATTTGAATATCAAAACTTATATAAAAACCATAACATATAGATAAACCATGAAATAATTTTTTTGAATCATTGGAATAATTTTTGTATATAATAAATTTTCATATTCAACTGGAAAATCCATTTCGACTTTTATATCAAGTTATTTTCATGGAATCCATACTGACTAATAAGAAAATTTCTATAAGTAAAGGGGTATTTTCTATAATACTCATAAAATGGTATTATAGGCTATGATTCATTTTATGAAAACACATATCAAATTAATTATATATTTCAATAAAATAATAATACAAAAATCATAGCTTGATATTTGGTTGTAAAACAATAGCTAATCATATTATCAAAACATAATCATTTTAATATATTGAAATTATTTCTTCTAATCTATATTCATATCAACCATGAAATATATAGGATTGTTTTATATTTATTTTTTTCTTCTATAAAATTTCAAAATCCTTTAAAATAATTATATAGAATTATTGTAAGTTGAAAATATATGTGTTGTCATAAAATTGAATAAAATATTTTTCAATTATATCAACCTTCCCTCTTTTATCAATTTAAATCTTAAATATATGAATATTATGATCTTAAATCCTATAAAATATGGACAATTTTTATTTATATAGAATGAAAAAGTATAAAATAAGTGTAATTCTATATTTTATAAGCATCAACTCAGAACATCTTCATTACATTTAACTAAATTCTTTTCAACTATTTTATAATTTTTTAAATTTAAAATGTAAATTCATTTTCTATACCTCGTACCATTTAAAATAAATTCTACATAATAATTTTTTTTAAACCATATTTAACAATAATATTAATATATGTCAAAAAAATTTAAAAATTTTCTATCATGAAGAGCATTTATAGAAAAAATATTCTGTTTCGAAGAAGAAGTCATTAAATTATTATAGCTTGAAATATCGATTGTAATGAAACTAACACTAGAATAAAATTTTTATATAAATAAAATCATAATCAAATAATATTCACCAAAATTAATTTTAAATCAAATCACTAAGGGTTTTAATAGAATGAATCTATTTTAACTATTCAAACTTCATCAATCTAATGTGTTGTTACACCCAAAAATTCATCATAAATATGTTAATATTTCATATTATCGAATGTAAAATATTTTTTATCTATGTTCATTTTCAAATTGTTCATTAAAAAATCATTCCCTGTATTATATAATAATATTATATCTATCATATACTTATCTCAAATTAAACACTTTACATTAACATTAACAATTTAATAATTTTGTATAAATGTATGATTTTCTATAAAAATTAAATAGTTATCTTCCATACATATAAAAAATAAAAATGAAACTAAAAATGGTTCGTAATCATATTTTTATGTTTCTAAAGAACAACCTTATCACTTTTATGATAAAATTATAATCACTAGATTATAATATATTTTATTTAACATCTTAAATCACATGAAAATTGATAACATAAATTTCATGTGTCATATGTTGAATAACCTATAAATGTATCATAAGTTGAATCACCTCTGAGAATTTATTTATAATAAATGTATTTAGAACATACATATTCAGTCCTTATAATTTATATGAATATATTTAATTTTTATTTCTTTATCATAAATGTGATGTGTGGTATGATAACTTATAAATGATGGGTCAGGTTTTTTTGTTCATTTTTCACTTGGTAATTTAGTGGAAATTTGGATCTATATTTATATAAATTTATATAAAATAAAAGATAAATTCCCAAAAATTTCATGAAAGTTGTTTATGCTAATATAATAAAATTTTATATGACATAACATTCTATTTATATCAATATAACATGTTTTTAATGATATATTATACTATTTAATCTTTTATAATATAATTAATTTTTTTTATTTTATTCATTAATATGTATTTTATGGTGTGTTATATTGAAATTTTGAGAACATACTTGTTTTTAGGTAAATATAATTAAGCTAAAATACACTAAAAATAAATATTTTATTACGAAAAACTTGAAACACTAGATTCACATTGATATGAAATGGTGGTTTCTAAGGGTACCCCCACTAATAATGAGCTTACAGTTAAGAGGAAGGGATCAAATAAATTTGTATAAGGTGTTGTTTGAATTATTCTGTCATTGAGAAGTGACGTTGTTCGTAACTTTCTTCTCCCATGAACTGAGTACAGAATCTCTAAATCGTGATTTAGATAAAGATTGAAAGCTCTAAGTTGGCAGTAGCTGGATTAAGGGGTGTGTAGAAAACCATGATGAGAAAAACAACACAATTTTTTTTCTATTTCAAAAAATATTAGGAATATATTATTTTACATACATAATTGAATCCCATTGAGTGTATCTCTTTCTTCAGTTTTAAGATAATTTCATGGACGATAGATGACACTCAACACAATCTCCAATGATGCCATCATATCACAGATAATTCTATATCCAATCATGGAATGATAATCACATGAGACATAAATTATTATCTTCATGCCTAGTATGGGAAGATTTTAATATACTGAGTGACCATACATAACATTACTATTATCATTGAATAGATATGGAAATCATGGTAAAATATTCACCGTCGAGGGAGATTCCTCCCATCATTTAATCAACTGTCCAAGGTTTGGGATGAGTGATCTCTAAGTCACATTCATGTAAATATGAGAAAATATTCATTAACAATTACTCACCTTGTTCTTGGATTCCTAAATTGTAAAATAACCCACAAGAAATAAAATGTTGTGTTCCCTTGTATTCACAAATGTAGGACCACATCCCCTAGAACACATAGTGAAAATTTTCTGGATAAAATTACAATGGATCAAAATGACCATGTTTTCTTTGATTAGTTTATATATTATAATATCACACTCTTCTTTAATGAAAATATGGAATTAATTTTCTACATTCATGTTCCTGAAACCAATGAATTTTGAATCCATGAATATACCTTTTCTTCAAAAATCAATTTATATAGGAATAACATCATTTTAAATGCACCAAACAATAAATTTATACATATATATGATATCATTACATCAAAGATGACTTTCTCATTGAAAAATTCCATTATAATCATTATAATTATTTTGAAAATATAAAATATTCAAAAAACCATATATCATGATGAAAAACATACTGTATCCTGGTTCTCCTAGAAATTGAATACTATTAATGAGGTATTTATTCTTGATTTTCCATATATTTATAATAAATTGGGGATTCCTTAGAGAAATATTAAAACATATTTCAAGAATACAGAATCACGTAAATTACAGATGAATGAAATACTAAATATCATGCATGATATTGATATTTCCACATCCCATATCTAATGAGAATGATTTGGAATGGTTAATTGATGCTTCTATAGGTTTCAAAAATGTGGCGAAGCAAAAACATTCATAGGTTATCCAGAACATTTATTCTTATTATACATTATATTAATGACCACTTCCCTGAGGTATTTCTCTTTATTAGATTATCATGTCAGTTTCTACTGTATGTAGTCGATGGTATGAGTGATGATTCCCATGTTGATGGAACCCTCTGCAAGTTGTTTGGAAATTCTAGACCAATAAGAATAGTGACACGTATACTCATGATATTATTCCTTAATTAATTCATTCATATTGTTCCCCATCACTGGGAATATTTATTATGGAACCTTAAGGATTGTTAGATAAAATTCATGGGGATAGAACCAAAAACACAATTTTCTAGTGTGAACCTTCAACAAACAAAAGGAAAAATCATTTTTAATTATTGATACATGTTATAATTTTATTAAATATACTATCAATGTTATTGAAGTTGATTCCAATCAATGATCATTGATCACTCATATATTATGTTGGAAACAACTATCTCTATATATCTAATTATTCCTCAATGAACATAATTCTTTTGGACCTCCAAGCATTGTAGATGTAAGGTTTTATTTATTTAATAAATATTATTTAATATTGATTCAAACATTATATATTTTTTATTTATTATAATTTTTATTCATTAAACTTTCAAAAAAATATCCTAATGAAACATTCCTACATAATGTTAAATTTAAATGTTTTTCTCACATGCTAACTTATATATTCATATATTAAGAGAACTAAATATGTATAATGTGTGTGTTTTTGCATTTTTCACACTATATATATAACTTAAAATATATATATATATATATGTGTGTGTGTGTGTGTGTGTGTGTGTGTGTTTGTGTGTGTGTGTGATTCATAATTTCTATCCCATGGAAGATATTGCACATGAATCATGTCATCAAAATGATTTTTTTATTCTTTTAAACTATATTCTTTCATTCCAGTTTCTATAAACTACTTCTTTTAAAATTATTAGTCTACCATATATATTTTCTAAAATGTTATGTTCCAAATAAATTTCATTGTGTCTTTCTAAATATTATGTGCCAATTATAAAATTTATGATGAAAAAACTTATGTGCTAATCATAAGGAAAAATATTTATACCATTTATGTGTATTTAATGTGTTTGTTTTGATTCATAATATTTTTTCTGTTTTCTTTATGTGTTTATACGTTGCGGGGCATGTTTATTTTTTCAATGTTCACATTATGTGTACATGGATACATTTTTTTTGTGTTGTGAATGTGCACTAGTGTTATGTTCTATTAGTATTTTTTGATCATGAAATATATATATATATATATATAAATGTGTGTGTGTATTTTATATTCATTATATACAATTACCATATAACACTTGTCTCAAAATTACACTATAAATTTTTAAATATTACATGTTTTTTAAAAAATAAAATATATAAATATTATTTTTTGTAAATGTAATCAGTCTGTGTGTGTGTGTTCAATGACAATTTATTTTAAATACTAGATGTTCAATGAATTAATTTCTTGATGTTTATGTTCACCTCAAATAAGAAAATACTATAAATGATTCATGGAATATATAAATTCTCTCTAGCATATAAAATTTCTCCTAGACTGTATATATGAAGGTTTTATAGATTATATATATCTTTCTGTGAGTTTTTTTTGTGTGAGTGTCTGTTATGAATATGATGTGACCATTTATATAAATTTTCAAATGGTAATAAATATTTTAGTGTAATATTTATTTATTTTTTATTTATTCTATATGCACATATTTTTTTATGATATGAATATTATGTAATGTATGTGTGTTCTATGTGCATATATAAATTTTGAAATATTTATGTTCCATATGATATATATATATATATATTTATATTGTGTGTGTGTTTGTGTCTTATGTGATAAACTATTATTCCATAGAACATTATTTATGAACTAAATTAATATCACATGTTTCATAAAATCTTGAAACATGTTATTTTACTAATTAAATAAATATATATATTTTTCTCTTCCAAAAATGACTTACTGAATTCTTTTTATAATTACTATTTAATTTTTAATAATGAAACAACTATGATTGTGAAGATATTTTTTTTCATATTCAATTGAATTTTTTCCTTCAAACCTTAATGATAGTTATGATACATTTTTATATGGAAAAAAATGAATTTTATGAGTAATCATAGATGAGGGATAATTTATTTAATAAATATCTAATTGGAAACTAGTTAAACATGTTCCTCTTGATCATTTAGTGAAATTAAAAAATAAATGATAATCATGGTGATAAATAAATATTATATTATCATTCATGATGATTCATATGAAAACCACTATGAAAGAAACTTAATATGAATTAAATTGTTTATGAGAATAAAAAGTAATGAATTTTATGTGTAAATATATGTAAGTTATAATGGTGTTCATATTTGAATATATTTCATCCACATGGTAATAATAACATTATATCCATAAATGAAAAAACAAAAATTATTTTCATAAATAAATGGATTGAGGCATTCCATTTTTGTTTCTACAATCATATTTAAATTTAGAAATTAGGAATGAAAAATTAAATTATTAAAAATGAAAATAATGAAAAAGATAAAAATGTATGAGTGATTGGGTTCAAAAATGATTCAAATTGTTTAATAATAATTTATTATATCAAAAATAATATATAAATTTTTTTATTATATAATATTGAAATATATTAAATTATATACTTAATGAATAAGAACACCAATATAATTGAATTGAGAGTGATGATGAAATTTAATAATACATCATAAAATTATTTTATATATTTTTAATTAAATTTCATTAGTAAACTTATTTTAATCTAAATCCATATTTTAACCATATTTTTAATGATTAATGTTTATTTAAAATAATGAAAAAAATTAGTTATCACTAATTAATTATTTAATGTGTTGTTATATCAATTATACTATTTATATTTTTAATTTAATACAATTTTATTTGATTTTAATGAAATAAGAGTGAAATAAAAAAATAAAGGTTTATATTTATTTATGATAATTTTGATCCCTACTCTACTGTTTTTGGACTCATACCCACTCCTAAGATCCTTGAGATATGTGTTTGGATTGTATGATTATCTTCATGTTGTTGAGTAGATTCCCTGAAGTATTCAATGTCAATAAATATCCCATGCTTGTGCATAATGTGTGAGAGCTAATTCATATAACCAATATATAATTTATTAAACCTTAAAAATAGTTATGAAATAAATTTAGTTTTCCTCCTTGAAAAATTAAATTTGAAGGGAATTTGAGAATAATTAATAGTAGTGTACTAAAAAATTAAAAATGTATGATTAATAATAATCCCTAATCTTTTTTGTTTATTATCATTAGTTTATTGCTTCACTAGGAATATCAATAATTTTTTTTATTCTATTTCTAAATTGTTTTATGCATGATAGAAATTCATCACATTTCATTGAGATGTGTCTTGTACATTATTTTATTATCCTTTTTATAACATATGAATTCATGATTCCTTACAACTCATTAGAGGAAAAAACCTCAATTTCCATGTTATTAATTGAGACTAATTTTTTATAGTGATGAATTAATCAACTAAGAGGAGAAATATCAAATTTCTTATTAGGTTGATATTCATGTGAGTTATAACATGGGACTTAAATGGGGTAAGGATGATCATGTAACGACCCAGACATTTCTAGAATTAATATTATATTTTCTATGGATTGGGGGTATATTAAGGGAGTTTACTAGAATTCTAGTACATTTCTGTTGATTTATTTCCATTTAACTATACATCACACAATTTTAGTTAGTATGGTGTTATAAGTTTTCATATTCGGTTGGAGTAGAGAGTGTATCTAGAAATTTTAAGTTGGTTGTGAAGTCATTAGTACACCATGACTAGTAAATCATATTTTTTTTATCTATTTTGGGGTGTGTGTTGGTATGGTGTATTCCCTGTGTTAAATAATAACTATAAAAATGCTCAATGTTGTAATGGTTCAACACATGGTTCAATAAAGTTCATCTAATGAGGAATGTGGAAGCAAGGAGGTAACCATGCTATTATACATGGTGTCGTGAGTTCAAACAACATGGGTCTTTACACTATTCCATGGTGAAAGGAATTATGATGTTAAAAATATTTAATGAGACATATTTAAAACACCTAAAAACTATGGATCTCACATGGAGATTTGTGTCCAAGATTGAACCAAGGACATTACGGCGTGGTAAGAGGTCATTGCATCCTTGTGATGTACACAAAAGTTTTTTATATAAATATTGGATCCCACCTCTATTAGTTTGAATTATTTTCCCTTATTTACACCCTTAGAAAACCTCAATCACTTCTTCCATCCTATCATAATTTACATTGGAGAGTATAACACCTTCGTTCATCCCGATCTATGTTCCATATATCAATTTTTATCTTTCTTCTCATTTATCTCTATTTTTCTTATTCATATTTTGGTTCAATGTTAATTTGCTGACAAACCTATTTTTGGGAGTGAGTACTGATTTTAGTTCTCTATGCATAGGCTCATGTGTGTTTCCTTCACATCTAGTGGGGTTTGATACATATTTATTGTTAGGTTATTACTTAGGGAATCAGAATTGAGGTAGGGGAGTTGACATATACCCTTCATTATATAAAATCATGAAAATATCAAAAATTGTATTTCCATTGGGTGAATGGTATGAGTTATCCTAATCATATAAAATTATTAGCCTAGAGAAATTGGATGGGAAATGAGTGAACCCCATGAAGTTACCAGTTTTATTGATGTTTTTTAGTTTTTGATATCCAATGTTACACCGTATTCTAAGGGAATAATTATAAATACCCATAAAATGGTTAACTTCATTAATCCATTAATTTTAAAATACTATACCTCAAATGATTTTTGTGTGTTTTTTATGTTGTGTGTGGCAGCATGGATTTTATGGTTGTTGTAGCATGGTATCCTTGGTTAGTGTTTGTGGATTTATGGACTTGGATGGAGTGGTTTGGTGGCCTTGGTTATTCGAGATTGGTGTCTTTGAAATATGGTAGTTGATTATTTATTCCATTTCAATAATAATGGAATGATAACTGGCCTAAATAATATAAATTTTTTATCTATGAGATTATAACTATGAAAATGGATGTATAATAATATATATGGAAAGGTGAAATATGTGATGTGTCCCTTGTGTAATGATTTCTTAATATTTTTGTTTATACAATAATAGTATTGAATGGTGTGGGGGTGTTGGAGACAACCTAATGGTGATTACAGGAATATGATTATGATAGTATGCACCCATAGATGTGTGTTTGTGTGTAATATTATTATAAATTAAGATGTTCGATATCAATACACACCCCACCAAAGTCATGTACTATGTTCCAAAAACTAGTTGTTTTGGGAAATTTAATTTTCCAAATATCCTATATAGGTTGGATATTGATGAAAAACTAACCTAATCCCCCACTATCTCTTCAAAAGTGGTTTGTAATGATGTTAGTGACACACAATTAGGGGCGATACCTATTGTTGGAAATGGAATAATGTTTTGGGGGTAATTATTTGGTAGGATGATGTAATGGGGTACATGTCCTATGTAATGAAGCGTGTTTTGATCCAAGGAAAAATTTAAAGGGATTTTGATCCTTCTGAATTTACTATATGGGTGGTTTTTAAATATTGGATTTTGAATGTAATTCTGGGAGCTTGTACACTTCAATGTGTTGTTTTTTGACTTTGTTGAAGGCCCTAATGGTTCATTGGGATCAACATAGAGTTTCAGGAGCATAAGTCTTTGAAATATAATGTTATAGTTCTCTTAACAGGGCACATTTTTATTCAATAATTATGTGCCCCTTACCATAAACCATGAGGGTATATAATGGTAGAATAAACACCAGGCATGGTCTATGCAAAGTATTCCCATACCATGTGCCTATCTCGAAATAGGTTGTTTCACATAGGAATTTCCCTTTAACTATTCAACACATGGTTGGTGAATGGTTAGGGTAACTGTTCATCACAAACCATGTAATGTGGGTTCTTAAGAAATGGGTGTTTCACTGTTGGATAACGGTTTGGCCAATATTTGTGGCCAAACATTTCAACTTTGTTTTTGGTGAAATTACATTTTCACCCTTAATGTGTTTTTGTTTTTATTTTTACCTTTATTTCTTATTTCACCTCCTGCAGTAGTCATGTGAATCTCTCTTTGAGTCATGCATATCCCTCCTCCCTACCTAACCTTGGAATGATGATACCACTTCCATCTGAATATGGTTTTGATAATCGTTGGTATCTACATATCAATATCTGTAAGGTCTCGAATCCTCTCTATCCCATTTGATTTTCTTTATTCCATCTATTGTGTTATTTTAGGGAAATCTAAATTTCCATATTTTCAAGGTTAATGTCTATTTCATATATCTGTTCCAAACCACATCGAACAATATTTTGATATTGGATGAGTATGTCATCCTAAGTGTGTGGTAGTGGTACTATGATTTATTCCCAATATTTTCAAAATTTTATAAACGTTTTTATTGTTCTGAATGACTTCCTCTGTTGTGCATTACTTAGTAATTGGTTCCTTCATATAAAAAGGATCATTCCACCTAGATAGACACCTTGTGATCCTTGTTTAGTGAATTAGAGGTTTATTCCATAAACTATGGATACCCCTTTTATGTGAAAAAGTGAATTCCCTATTATGGTTATTATATTAAATGCCCAGAATGAATTTTAAGATATTTTATTAGAATGATATTGGATTTTCCCCTTGCAGTCCTTGGTCCAATTGTAATGTATCTCCTATGATCCATGTTGAACTTTTATTAATTTAATTTCCATGTTGGGTAGTTTTCCCAAACGTCTTCTTCCAGTGAATGGAATTATTTTTTGGGAATGTAATGAATAATTATGATAATACAATTATTTATGAAAAATGTCATGCTATCATAATAAAACTTCTCGATGGATGTGTGATGTCTTCTAAAACAAAAAAGTATTGATTAGAAATATAAATCAATTTTATCTTGTTTTATTTAATTTTCTATTTTCTTGACTTCTAATATTATATATATATGAAATTTTTTTATATGGAATACATACATATTATTAAATGAAATTTTACCTCCTTTGTTAAATGTTTATTTATACTGTGGAACATCCTTAGTGCCTCTCTAAAGCATGTAATTGAATTTGCATGTTTTTTATACTATGATACCATGTTATCCATTAAATTGTTTCATGTGAAATGGAAATTAATTGGGTGGTATAATCATGACTCTTGTTATAATAATAATGAATTAATGAAATGAATGATGATTTTGAATGAATTGTAAATGGTGTAAATTCCACAAAAATTATTTCATACTTAAATATAATTTTTAAAAAATAAATTCTGTTGATTATAAAGTGTTACTAAAATGAAAATAATTTTATGTATTTCCTCATGTATAGTATTAAAAATATGATGATTCCTATATATGGGTTGATAAATTCCTGGAATGAGTAGTATTTCTCCATGGTCATTTATAATATATATGATTATTTCTTTACATAGGTTGTGTATGATGGTATGGCATGTTGATCGTGGAGGGAATTCACACTCTATTACATTGAGTGTTGATAATTACAACTCACACTAGGGATATGATATTAAAATTGGCATGTGGATCCACAAACCATGATTAAAGAGTTTACATGACAGCTCACTCTCCAACCCGAGTAATATTGAATAAAGTCTCTCACCCTAAATTGATGTAGGTAATGTACCCTATTGAATAAGATTATTGTCTCATTTATACTTGTTATTTAGGTCTAGGTTACACCTCGGTTCATCAAAAAACAAGTATTCTAGTTATAGGTGCATTATAAATCTACACACACTTTGTTCATATAGGTTGATGAAACATATAAAACTAAACTATATGTATAATTATTGATATATATATTTTTTATGTTTAGAAATCTTATTCTAGATGTGAGACAAAGTAGTTATATCTTCAATGTGTCAATTTCAAACCGTGGAAGGTTGTTGTTATTTATTTAGCACTACCTGTTCACATTTCTTCATATACCAACACTCTTCATTACATTACATTATATTTCACAGATTGAATTCAATTGAAGATATAGTTGGTAACCTAGTGGTATTATTTTCTCACACCTTTCTTAAGCTTTAATTGCACTGGGATACTTGGGTTGAACTTATATTTGCATGACCATGGTTGATTACGTGTGTTTTTATCATGTACATAGGAGTTAGAGAAAAGGAACGATTTGAATATTAGGATGATCATGGTGTTTCCCTTCGGTAATTTATTTATTTTTCTTTTTTTTATATTTTACTATAATATATCATGATATATATTGTTTTCTTATTGTTTTAGTTATGTAGTAACATCAGGACATGAATGAATCCGTTGAATATAATGGTGTTGGAAAATCATTTATTTTCAGTTGATTATTTTTACTCTTCCACGACATTTTTATTTTTTACATACTACATCAAATGTTGTATGTTTTTTGATATTGATTTTTCCTCTCTAATACTTATATAAGAGGGTATAGTCACCCAATTTTCACATCTATTGACCCTCACTAGTGTTAGAAGCGTATAGTGTACTGGGAGACACACTTGAGGCCATGTGACCCACAGGTCTGACTAGAGTATTTATAGTCAGTTAGACCGGGATGTTACAAATTTGTATCAAAACTAATTTTTCATTTTACATACTATTTTGGGCTAATAGAAATGAGGATAGGAATGTGGAGACTCTTGGTAAATAGCTATGTACGGGACTAATCACCCCACTAAGGGTGAAATTACCATGTTCCTAGTGTTTGGATTGTTTTTCAAGCTATTTAATATTACTGTTTATATGATTTCAGCTTGAGTGAATGGTGTAAAATATGATGAATATTGATTTATGAATTTAATGAATTTTCTAATGTCCTAGTATGACAAGGATGAAGCATTGAATGCATCATTAAGGCACATAGAAATTAATATTTCATTATATTCCAATTTATGTAGTTGAATTTGTAGAAATTCTTATTGATTTGATTTATGATCTGTGACTATATGACATTCATTTGTTTATTAGTATGAATATCTAGGGATCTTAATACCATGATCATATTGGTATCTAATTAGGTAATTCTTTAAAATGACTTATTTTATAACATTTTAAAGTGTTATATTCCATGCTACCTATTTATTGAGCATGTATTTCCACTATATCATTATTTTTTGTTTTAATAATTCCATATGTTCTTACATGTTATGATAACATACTATTTCGATTTTAATAAATAAGTGGTTTCATTAGATAAATTAAATTTTTACGATTAAATAGAAACTAGTTTTCAATTGTATGGTGTATGGGTGACATATAATTGGGAAAATGTAACCCATATACTTAAACAATCTATGATCTTTATAAAAGTTTATAAAATGTTTATTACAATGTAAAAATGATGCTAATGTTATGTGTTAATAGTGTATTATTTCAATTAATGGGATCCAAAATCCAAACTATAAAGTGTATGGGTAGTTTTGGGATTGGTAGATGGACACTCATTTAACTTATACACTATGCATAGCCATGGTAGATTTTAAAGTGATTATAAATGTGAAATCCATTAAATTTTAATCTAAAATTACTTGGATAGCTTCTATAAATCACAACTAGAACCGAGTTTTTTAGTTGTTCCATGGTTCTTATGACATGAACTATTTAAGTATTTGTAATTTCTCTAACTAGTAAAATGATATTAGGTTTCATTATATTGAAAAAATGCCTTTGAACCGGGTCCTTCATAGTTATCCATTACTCCATAACTTATAAAGTAATTTATATTATAAATTTAAAAATTTAAGATTGTATGTCAATAAATGTTTAATGATTAATAAAAAGTATATTTTATAGCACTTTTATATTTTTCCTTAAGCCATTGGTTAAAAATAATGTTCATAGTGATTTCAATTTTAAATGGGTAGTCGATGATTTTTTTAAATATTTTATTGTTTAATGATACAATTTGAATGAATATATAAGGATTCAAAATGAAACCCTTGGTGGTGTCCTCTGTTTAAACCCTCTATGTAAGGGTAGTTTAATTTGTCATTGAGTTTCCATGGAACATATGCATGAGTTTTTTTAATAAGAATTATTATTATTTTTAAATGGCCTAAAAGTCACTCTCCTGAGATGGTGACTTCTGTTAGAATTACCTGAAAATAGGGTTGATGTTTTTACTCTCGTAGGGGAATAACATGTGGTCAATCACACCCATAGTACTTGAATGCCTTGATTTTGTCCTGATTTTTTGACCTTTTGTGGTGTTTTGGGTGTTTTTGTCTCTAATAGGATTCTTACATTCTATATTGCACCATTTTTTGGATGGGTGTTTAATTTTTTCATTGTCTTTGTTCTAGGAATGAGCCTCTTGTAATGTTCGTTTTTGGAAGGCAAGACATGAAAAGGGAATTATTAGCCACTTTGTAGTTCTCTTGACTATTTTTCTTTCATTAGGTGATTCGTGAGGTCATCAGTTGCTTTATAGTCATAGGGTTAATAAAAATACAAATTTAATATTTTATATCTAAAACATGATATTTGAATTCAATGGGATTATAGCCTATGTATAATATTAATGATGTGTCAGTTTCTTTTGTAATATCAGGGTATTATGCATTCACATACGTGGTGGCCGTCGAGTTCTAAATGGAATATCTACCCATTTGATTTCAAGGAAATTGTTGAGCCTTGTGATGTTGAGTATGATCTCGGGTCATATCTGTGGTAGAGTAACATGGGTGTTAATTCAATCAGTATGTCAAAATCCTCAGGATGACTTCTTGGAGACACAAGTGTTTTCATATACCGACTGAGTTGGTTTTGGATTTCACTGTATATTTTGATGTATGTTTGGGTTTTAGGTGGTTCTGGCTAGGGTGTTTATGGGAGGCTGGTCTTTCACTTATTTTGATGATCGAGAAAATCTAAATTTCTAGAGAATTATGTTAGTTACTGAGCTAACTATGTCCTTCCAGGTAGAAGGAACATACCTTGAAGGACCCTTTGGAAATTATTAATCTCTCTTGAATGCATGTGGGGCTAGTGCGGATTATAAATGTCGATACTTTTTTGGAAGAATAATGATATTATGTTTGGATGTGTATGAAACAGTTGAATTCTATATTGGTCTTGGATTACTTTAGTGGTTATGTTTGAATGATCACCGAATGCCTTGGGGGATAAAGGCATCATGGTTTGGTCAGTGAGGTGCATCGGTAGGTGAAGCTGAGCTTCTTCCTTGAAGTCAACTAGTTTTAGTTAAAATATTGTTCTTTAGATTATCTAGGTATGATTGGCTGGGAACCAAGGAAATATTCTTAGTGTATTCTAATGAGAAATGAGAATGTTCCCTATATTGTAATATTCTCGGATTCACTAAGAGAGTGTTGGTCTTACACAACTATAATGCTTTAAAAGTCAATAGGCTTGTATGGGTTGTTCTATCAGTGGTGCATGCTAGCTGCATGGTTCCATTTGAGGCTTGGTTAGTCTTGTGTGACCCATTGGTTCCCATATTGGAATGCTTTGGATGGACTATTGCACACTAGCTGTGTTCTCCGGACCTGACCACTAGGAAAGTATTGCTCTAGGCTAAGTCAATGTTCTAATTTAGACGTTGTGGATTTCTTCCAACAACGCTACTATGGACCTAGTGTTTGGACTAACATGGGAGATTTCCATAGACTCCATTTCATTGAATCTAAGGTTACCCCAAACTCATTGATGAGATCATAGTCATTTGTAAGTGTTGAAATTCTAATGGGTTAGATCAAGATTACACCCTTGTTCATGATGAGGCATAAGAAAATAATTTTCAAGGTGATGTTTCGACCAAGGTACATCAATATAAGTTAGGTATGAGATTTGGTGAACCTTACAAGGCTAAAATCCCAATTCCTTGATGAAATCATTTTGTTTCAGTTGGTAATGTGTCATTCTTCTAAGTCAGGCATCTTTTAGAGAAGTTGGATAGAGTGGATTGACTTCTTTTTCCATCTAGGTAAATGTATATTATTGAAGGGAGTCATTTTAAAACATTCCCCTAGGTGAAGGGGGTGTGGGTTAAAAGGTCCAAATTATCTTTAAATGGAAATCTTAGGCAACCGATTTTGGTTTGGTGGACCAAAACATGATCATTTCTTCTGTAAGGTTTCTATTATTTCCTTAGATGCAATCAGGTTCACCCTATTAATAGAGTCACTCTAGGTGAGTCATTATAATTCTAATTTGAATTCATTATTAGGAAATTCTAAGGGTGGGAAGTTTCATGGATCAAAATTGGACCCTTCTGATGTTGACGCCTTTTTTGTGGAATACATTCATCTAATTGGTTAAAGAGATGATGACATGATCATGTCTTCAAATAAACAGGCCTAAATATATGTTGTTTTTGTGATTTTTTAGGAAGATGAGAATTATGATTGAGTTTTTTTTGTCTTAAGTGTCATGTTATAAAATGAGTGATTTAAGGTGGATTGGGTGTTTGGAAATGGAACATTATTATTTTAACAATTATTTAGGAACCTTATAGTTCAGGTAAGGTTTAATTTTTTATAGAAGGTATCTTATGGACTATAAGTTCTATGGTGGGGAGGTTATAATGAACCATGTTTTGATCCAAGGAGAAATTCCAATGAATTTGGAATTTTTTCTTTTATAATATAGTCCTTTTTCAAAACCTAGATTTTGAATGTCATTTCAGGAGTGGTATAACTTAATCATGTTTTTTTGGGACTTTTTTATAGGACCAAAGTATTCATCGGGTGTTCCATTGAGATTAGATAGTGCAGGGATCTGAAATCTCAGGTGTTGGTTCCTTTAATTGGGTACACAGTTTGTCTAAAACTATGTGGTCGATAGTAGAAAACTATGTGGCTACATAATTGGTGCTAAAAATCCCTAGATGTTCCATGCATGGTTTTTTAAAACCATTCACCTATCTCGCAAGAGTAGTTCCACATAGCCAGTACCCTCTACCCATAAATAGAATGGTTGGAACATGATTAGGTTAATTGTGTGGAATAAATTGGGAGATGTGCTTCCATAAGTACATAGTGTCACATGGTTGTTGCATGTTTTGTCCAAGTAGTGTGGCCAAACATTATGACTTGTTTTTGGGGTTGAAATTACGTTTTCTCCATTAATGTGTTTATGTTTTTATTTTTTTCCTTTCTTTCTCCTTTCTCCTCCTCTTGTTGTCATGCAAGGTTATCTTTGAGCGATGGGTTTCCCTCCTCTATTTCTAACCACATGATGGTGATAACACATCAATCTAATGCCGGATTCAATCATTGTTGGTCTCTATGTATCAATATTGTTATCCTCTCATATCATCTCTAATCCATTTTAAGTTCTTCATCACAAATGCTACTCTATTTTTTTGCAAACTCATTTTCTGTATTTTTCAAGGAGAATTTCTACTTATTACATCATTTATAAATTGGATCAAATCAAATATTGATATTACATGACTAGGATATCCTAAGTACGGGTTATGTGTTCAATGAATTATTCCCAATTTTTGACTATTTAATAAATATTGTTGTTGTTCCGCACACCAACCTTTTCTTTCATTTCTTTATAATTGGTTATATCTTATAAAAATGATCATTACACCAATATTAACTCCGTATGATCTTTATTTAGTGAATTATATGTTTAGTCACTCAACTATGGACACCCCTTGGGTATGGTGATGTGAATTTCTTTTTATAGTTAATGTATTTAATACCTAGAATTCTATATAATTATTAATCTTAGATTGATAACGAATTTTCCCTTTATATTAGTTGTTCCAATTGGTAATGTAACGTTCAATGTTCCATGTTTAACTTTTATAAATTGAATTTTTAGGTTGGGTAGATTTTATAAAATTCACCATCAAGTGAATTGCATTATGATTAATGAATGAAATGCATAATTTTGATAAATGAATTGTTTGTAAAAAATTTTTGGTTTTCATAATAAAAATCCTTGATAATGGTTCACAGTCTTCTAGAAAAGTAACTATTCATTAGATATATAAATCATTATTAGTTTATTTCATTATATATTCTCTATACTTGATTGTATTTATTTGATATATGGAATCATTGTACATGTACATCATTCATATTATGAAATGGAAAATTCCCTCCTTTATAAAATGATTATATTGACTATGGAATCTCCTAAGTTCCTCTCTAAACCATGTAATTGAATAACCATGTGTTTTCTGATTAATTGGAATGTCATCAATTAGTTTGTTTAATGATAAATGTAAATGAATTGGACAATACAACTATGCTTTTTTATTATAATAACCACAACTTATATGAATTGAATTGATTTTTTTAGATGAATTTAAAGGTTAGAAATTATATTCCCATTATTTCATGCATAAAATGAATTAATATAAATAAAATTACCTTGATTTTAATGGCTTATGAAAATAAATAGAATGATAGGTATTTCGTCATGGATTGTATTAAAAATATAGTGATGCCTTTATATGGTAATGATAAATACATGTAATGAGAGGTATTTCTTCATTGTTTGTTACTTTAAATATGATTGTGAATTAATTTAGGTTGTGTACAATGGTAAGGGGTGTTGATACAAGAAGAAAATCACACTCCCTTACATTGGGTGTTGAGAATGATGACTTGCACTAGAGAAACAATATGTGTGTTTGGGTGAGGCACCACATACCCTGATTAGAGTGTTTGCATGGAGGACCACTTTCTACAAAAATGTATTATTTCATTATTTATTTCAATATATAGTGATTTAGGGATTGTTACCTATTGCTTGAGATTATAGAATAATTTAGAGTGGTTACAGATTTCAGAGTCATGTCATGGTTTAGCCAAAAACTATAGTTCTTGGAATTTGGTCATTAGGTTTCCACACACACGTCATTCATATATGTGGATGAAATGTACAAAAAAATTATATATATAATTATATATATATATATATATAGTTACTGGTATGAAATATTATTCTCGCTATGAGCTGAAGCATGTATAGCCGCCAGGTGTCCCTTAGGAACCTAGTTGGGTTGTGGTTATTTAATAAGAACATTTTGGTTACCATTCTTCTTATACATGCACTCAACTTTACGATATATTTCCTGGATTGGATTTAGTTGTAGACACCATGGGTGAGAACCTACTACAATTATTATCTCATACCTTTTATAGGATTCCATTATACTAGGGTACCCTAGTAAACCTTACTTTTATCGAACCATTGTTGATTTCTTGTGCTATTTAGCACATACCTAGGAGTTAGTAACAAATTATTAAGATGGACATTGATATACTCATGGTGTTTTCATTGGGTCTTTTCCTTACATTTATTTACTTACTCATGTATTATACTATATCATATTTTCTATTGTATGATTATTATTTTAGTTATATAGTATCATTAGTACATGCTTGAAATTGTTGTATATATTAGAATTATATAATTATTAATACTTAGTTGGTTATTATTTCTCGTCCATATCATTGTCTTTCTTTATTTACTACTTCTGTTATTTTATGTCATTTCAAAGTGATTTTACCATATAACTACTCTAATAAGAGGCTATAGTCCCCCCACTATCATCTCCTGAGTCCCTTGTAGCTATTTAACATCCTCTGGTTTATAGGGAGAAGTGCATGAGGCCATGTGACCCATCATTTTATCAACTGTGATAGTGGTCAGTCGGGTCGGGGCATTAAATCCTCTGAATTCATTATACACTATGATGATAATTTCATGGTATGATGAAGTTGTATGTGGAATAGGCTGAGAGTTGGGATTTTCTATGGTGATGATGTATTTTGTGGAATGAGTTGATAGATGGTATTTTTAATTGAGATGGGGATTGTTGTGGAAGGGAAGAGTGTAAAGGATATCATATCACATTCATAGAGTTTCAATCAAAAAGTGAAATATGTTGTGGCATGCCTCTATATATTCTATTGACACTAAATTACTATTTTGGATGCAAAATTTAGAGAACTATCATTGGTGAGTTGTGGGGGTTAGATGACGTTCTATGTTATTATTGGTTATTCTATTTACTCACCATGGAATTAGAAAAAAAAATTCACATTATCGTTAGAAAAAATTATATATGATCCTTCTATGCATAAAAATTGTGCCCAACCCATATATATATATATGTAAATTTTTTGTAAAGGTTTCTATGTCAGTGTTGGTGATTGAGATGGATATTACTAGTGTAGAGTGCGGAGTAGTTGGATCATTTCTAGAGAATTGTTTTTTGGAATTGTTTTTTGTTGGAGTTTATTTTATATTATAATAATAGTTCATTTTGAGTATTATTTTATGATATTTTGGTTTATTTAATATATCATGGTATATTGTTGAGTGTTTTTTTGATATTTTATAGGGAAATTCATTATAAAATTCATCCCATCATGTGTGATTTTCCATTAGTGCTAGTCACTAACCTAGTTCCTAATGGAGGTGTGCTTTGATGATCACTCTAATTTTAGTTGGTAGAACATGATGGGTTCCCAGTTTTGGTAATTCATAATAGAGAGGTATTGTTGTTCTTGGTTGAGAGATAAGAAGGTGATTGGGGTTTTTCACCTATGAGGACAATATGGGTCTATAGGGAATTAGTTTCAGTTTAGAATAGTTTTCCTGGTATGAAAGGGAAACATGCTTGGACAAAAGAATTTTTTGGGTCCCTAGGATTCAATAGATGGAACTTATGATTTATACAAATTACAAGTGAACGAATATGAATTAGAGATAGAGTGTAAAGATCCAGAAATTTTGTTGAATTTTTTTTTCTTAAATACATGGCAATTGTACGAGTCCGTAGTTTCTGACGGCGCTGGATTCTGAGGCCCGGTGTGCCTGGATTCAATTTCTGAAATTTTGTTCAGGTACATTTTGTAAACATACGAGTGGGATTTTAAATCTTTTGAACCAGTGCTTAGAATTGAAATCTGAGGCACCGTTTAACTCATAACGTCTATGATTTCTTAGTGATACCCTCACCGCAGTTGCATTTTAACGAGAATGGAAGTTAGTTTATGGGGTTTTAATTAAATTAAATAAAAATAACGGTGTTACTTTATTTTTATTTGTGGGGGTTTAATCCTCCAAGGGAGGTTGGAGGTGGGGTCCAACCACGAAAAACCTCCCGTGGGAGGATATTATTTAGTGGGGTCCTTCCGAGCATCCTACCCCCCTTAACTCCCTATTATTAAATTGGACACCTCTATTCATTTAATGGAACTCCTCACCTCCCCTATTCTTTTTTAATTTGAACCATTCCACCCATTAATTAGATGAGTTGTTTCATTTAATTAAACTAGAAGAATTATAATTGTTGTGGCAACAAATAATAGACAATTCATCTATTATTTTTGGGTTGGGAACATTTTTTTGGAGGAGCTTTGGAGAATTCTTGGAGAGAGACATCCTCTCCAATGAAGAACACACCATCTTCGACGCTGAACTAGGACGACGCTCGAGCTCGGGATGGGTGGCGTGTGATGGGTGCAATGTACGACTACATCTTTAAATTATTTTCCCTCGCCTTCGACAACGTTCATCAAAACGAGGTAGGAGTTTGAGTAGAATTCTATTCTTGTTCTTCGTCATTCAAACCTCAGATTATTTGATGCTGATTGTTATCAACGTAACGAGGAGGGCTCGGTCCACACCAACACGGCCGACCCTTCCCCATTTGGTTGATCTTATTTATTTATTGATGATGTAGGAAGACTGCGGGAGAAGTCGGCGGTGCAAGGGCCGCCGGACCGCCGGAAGGGCGGGACGCCGTCGCGCCATGCAATGAAAAGCTGCGGCCAGGCAGGCCGCAACATAGCCGGAAGGGCGCGGTACCGTCGCATCGCGGAAGAGAAGAACCGTGGCCAGGACGCCTGTGGCAGATGGAAGAGGCGCGGCCAGGGTGGGCCACAGTGAACAGGTGCGGCGCCGTTCCTCTGCACCCGAGAGGGACTACGGCCAAAGGCGGGCGGCCGGCTGAGCCGGCCGCCGGCAACGCTCCACAAGGCAAGACTCGAAGGGTCCCGCGGTTTCTTTAGAAGCCTGGGGGAGCGCCCCCCCCCCCCCCCCCCCCCCCCCCGCAGCGTGGCCATCCGGGCCACGCGGCCAACCTACCATGGCCAGCTGCACATGCCAAATGGCTAGCCGCCAGGCCATGCGCCCAGCCAGGCTAGGCCTCCTGGCCATCCGTCGGGCCACGCGACCAGCCAGGCCAGGCCACGCGGCCAGCCGGCCGGGCCACTACTGGGACAGGCCACCCTTGCAGGCTGGGCTGGGATCGGGTCGGACCACCATCGGGCCGGTTCATTTCCTCAGACCGGATCGGACCCTCGTACCAGGTTGGACCCCGGTCCGAACCGGGTCGGGCCGGGTCGCTTCGACTGGGTAGGACCGGACCCGGACTCGCTATGGCCAGTTTTAACCTTTCCACCCATATCTTGGTCTTCGGGTATTCGATTGATGAACCGTTTGTGGAGAAGGAAGGATTAGAGAAAGAAAGATCTTTTGGAATACCCCACTTGAGGTTTGGACATAGTTGGTATAAGACCGGGTCGGTTTGAACCTAAAAATCAACCAGGCCCCTGGAATAGAAATGCCAATAACTCACAGACCGGACGTCCGATTAGAGCACCGTCTGTCTTGTTGGGTTCCTTATAATGAGAAAGAACTACGGGATACATCAAATCGATACATCATGGTAGTTGATGTATCGACACATGGATCAAGGTGTGGACCCTCTCGGAATCCATCATGCTGTGTGCGGGAACCCTATGGCTGGCTGCGACTGAGATGATAGGATCCTACATGGACCTACTACTATACCAGGATCCTCCGTGGGTTCAACAGTGATGACTTATATACTAGGATCCTAAGTGGGTTCGACAAAGGCGATACTATACCAAGATCCTCGGTGGATTAGACAACGATGACTACTGTACCAAGATCCTTCGTGGGTTTGACAGTGATGACTTCTGTACCAGGATCCTCCGTGGGTTTGACAGTGCCGATACTATACCAGGATCCTATATGGGTTCGACTGAAGAGATGATTCAGTGTTTATATCTAATCATCTCTACACATCTACATGATTTGTAAACCTATGTGAGTTGAGACTTGTCTTTCAATCATTATCAATGAGGTGATTGACTTTAATTTATTTGTGGATTGGGTTGTGCTTTAGCTTGAGACTTGGAGCTGGGCTATGATCGGTAACTTAGGTATATGTATGGTCATATACCTAATTAGGATTAGTTGATACTTCGTGATTGTATCTTTCTTCTATGTTTTATCCTTAGTGGATTCTGGGAGACCTTCGGGGGTGTCGGGGTCCCCTGCTGAGTATTGTTATACTCACCCCTACACGGGCTTCACCCGCACCTTGTTGTGTTCTATGCAGACGACGGTCAACAGTGATCATGGTTGAGGGTGACGAACAGGAGGCTGCTCGAAGATGGACTAGACGGGATGTACCTCAAGGATGATTTTTTCGAGTTCTGTACCTACCATTTAGGTAGGATTCCCCGGTGGACGATCCAGGAGCTGTTTTTCCCTTTTTACTTGTACTTGTACTTATTGTTCAGCTGGGTTTGTATACTAGCTCACTTACTTTCAGCGCACTTTTCTTTTCTATATTAGTACTTGTTTATTATTCTGCTTGTGTTTAGACTGTGTGTGTTACAGGTTTAAAGGAAATGCATTCCCTTTTTATCGAGGGTTCGCCTTCGGTGCTTGTCGCCCACCCCTGTCTTATGGAAGGCAGACTTGGGGTAGTAACGACAGATGCCACGAGGACGGGTCATGAAAAATTGGTATGAGAGGAGTCGGTTCTACCGCTAAACATGGAATCTAATTCTTTTAATAGAAATAGTTTTAAGTGTTTTGGGTGTGGTTATCAGTTTAGGGAAACCAGTGTTGGCGCGACAGATTGCGTGTGTGTTTCCTTTGAAAAGTTTTCTTCATGATAAATTTGTGTTAGCTCACCAGTTATTTGTTTTGACCGTGGAATACTTGTTTCTTTTCAGGATGGCCCCACATAGGAAGCCAGCCAGGGTTCCGAGTTTGATACGAGATGGTTTCCCACTGAGCGATGAGGCCTCGGTGCAGGGCCGCATCACAAAGAAGGTACTAGCAGTACCACTACCCGCTGGGCCACCGATACCACCAGCTCCAGTAGCAGAGAGTGCACGCCATCTGAGTGCATTGCATGAGTTCTAGCACCAGAGGCCGCCCAGGTTCAGGGGAGAGACAGACCCAAAGGCAACTGATTATTGGATGGAGGCTATTGTGGGAGTTTTCAGATTAGTAGGGACACCAGCCGACCTCAAGGTGATCCTTGCCACGAGTCTATTACATGCAGCAGTAGGCAGATGGTGAAGGTTGATGCTCCTGGTACATGAAGAGGCATCACTAATCTGGGCAGACTTCGAGAGTCTCTTCCGTTCAGAGTTTGTTCCAGCCACCATTCCTACAGTGCAGATACAGGAGATACTGCATCTATATCAGGGTAGCATGATAGTAGCTCAATACTCAGCGAGGTTCACTGACCTCTCGCGCTACTCCACAGATATGGTACATGACCCATTCTTTAGATACCGGACCTTTGAGTAGGGGCTCAGGCATGAGATCAGGGCTTGAATGTTCTCCCTCAGCATCCTGATGTAGGCGGGGGTGCTGGAGCGAGCCCTACTTGGGGAGAGTTTTCTTCCTGAGCAGTCACCAGCAGCGAGACCCACCACAGGGCGACACGTGGTGGAGTATTCTATAGTCAGCAGTAGATATATGTCGCAGAGTTCCAAGTGGAATAGGCCATCAGGTGGGTGACCCCAGGATACAAGTTTGGTTATGCGAGGCACATGAGAAAGAGCCAGCCATACGAGGATCAGGCAGTGCTATGCATGCGGCGGGTAGGGTCACATGGCTTGTGACTGCCCGACCTGCCATGCAGATGAGTAACAGATAGTAGAGGGACCTCCCAGGAAGAGGTAGAGGTTCGACCATGGTGGTCTAACAAGAGCAAGCAGACGTGGAAGAGGAGCTGGCCGAGCAACAGGTGGTGGACAATGATTCGAGGCCCTACCACCACCACCGCCAGAAGTTCAACCCCGACCACAGGGAGCTGGCAGACAGGGGCGGGCTCTTCTCCATGAAGTCGAGGCCTACGACCACGGTGCACTAGAGATGATTCGAGGTACTATCTTTGTCTACTCCACCCTTCCTGCAGTACTTATAGACACATGTGTGAGTCATTCTTTCATTACCACTACCCTCGTTCGGATCTTGGAGATTCCAATAGAGTGGTTGAATCGATCCGTACGGCTATAGACTCCTATGGGAGTAGAATCGATGATTACACACTGGGGCCAATAGTGTGAGCTCTCTAGGTGGTGAGAGCTTCGGTTGGGATCTCCTCGTAGCGGCGTCGAGTCTTTACGACATCATCATGGGTATGGACTAGTTATCCACAGTTCATTATCAGATTTACTGTATTAGGCGCAAAGTATGGTGTGCCCGCACAAATGGGACCAGGTTCACCTTCACCAGTAAGAAGGGAGCCTTTGCAGCGTAGGATGGGCTTACACAGAGGAGGGGGAAGATGATCACACATCAGTTGGATAGTATCATCCTCAAAGTGGTTTATGTGCGATGTCTGAGTTTTTCCTATTGTGGTGGATCAGTATGCAGATGTTTTTCGTGACGATGTTCCAGGACTACCTCCTCGTAGAGAGGTGGACTTCTACATTGACTTGTACCCTAGGACAACACTGATATCTACTCCAACATATCAGATGGCTCCCACTGAGGTTCGTGAGCTGCATGTATAGCTAGAGGACTTGCGGGGGAAGGGATTTATCCGACCTAGTGTTTCACCCTGGGCATCCCCAATTTTGTTCACCAAGAAGGCGGATGGGAGTCTCCGTCTATGTGTTGATTATCGGTGCCTGAACGAGGTGACTGTGAAAAACAAGTACCCACTACCGAGGATTTACGACCTCTTTTAGCAGATGAAGAGAGAGCATTGGTTCTTGAAGATAGATCTTCGGTCAGGCTATCACAAGATCAGAGTACAAGATGAGGATGTGGAGAAGACGACCTTCAGATGCTGGTATGGAGACTATGAGTTCTAGGTTATGCCATTCGGCATAATCAAAGCACCAGTAGTGTTCATGGGACTCATGAACAGGATCTTTCATCCATACCTTGATCGCTTGGTGGTAGTCTTAATCGATGACATTATGATCTACTCATCTACCAAGGAAGAGTAGGCCTACCATTTGTGGGTAGTACTCGACACACTCTGAGAGCACCAGCTTTATGTTAAGATCTTAGAGTGCCAATTCTGGATCTGAGATGTACACTTTCGAGGACATGTCATCTCAGAGGTTATAATTTCAGTGGATCTAGCGAAGATTGAGGCATTACATTCTTTGGAGCCACCTAAGAGTGTGATAGAGGTATGATGTTTTCTGGTATTGGCGCGGTACTATCGAAGATTCGTGCCAGACTTCTCTAGAGTTGCAACACCACTGTCAGCCTTGACGAAGAAGGGGAAACACTTCATGTAGTCAGAGAGATTCCAGCAGAGCTTCCATGTGCTTAGGCATAGGTTGACTAGTGCCACTATCTTGAGGCTACCGGAGGAGGGTGTTGGTTATGTAGTTTACTACGACGCATCAGGGACCGGACTCGGGTGTGTCTTGATGCTGGAGAAAGTAGTGATCACGTATGGTTCTCGGTAGTAGAGACAACATGGGAAAAACTATGCTACCCATGACATGGAGTTAGAAGTAGTGGTCTTCGGCTTGAAGATGTTGCGACACTATCTCATGGGAGAGTGTTTTACATTCTACTCTGACCACCAGAGTCTCAGGTACATCTTCTTGCAGAATGACCTGAACCTGAGACATCGACCTTGGCTTGAGTTTTTCCAGGACTATGAATTTGAGATTGTCTATACTCCTAGGAAGGGAAAAGTTGTAGCAGATGCTCTCAGTAAGAGATCATGCATTCAACTTCTAGGAGAGATGATGGAGTAGCTGGCCGCGTTGTAGATATCCTTTGTGGATAGAGATGGAGCAGCCTTTCTACAGTCTCTCACAGTCACTCCTCCACTTCTCTAGTAAGTCAGGGAGGCTCATCGTGGGGATGCTGCCTGTTAGACGTGACATGCTCAGATATCCTCAGGGTAGGCACCTGATGGATTTTCTGAAGGTGGTGAGCACGTCATACTCTTCAGAGAATGTACCATGGTACCAGTTTCACTTCAGGAGGAAGTGTTGAGGGAGTTACACACATATCCATTAGCGGTACATCCAGGAGTGGAAAAGATGTATCAGGACCTTCAACGACAGCATTGGTGGCCAGGTTTGAAGAAGGATGTAACAAAGTTTTTCTTAAGATGCCTCACTTCTCAGAAAGTGAAGGAGGAGCACCAGGTACCAACAGGCTTGGTTCAGCCCTTAGAGGTCTCGGAGTGGATGTGGGATGGGATATCCATGGACTTTGTGATGGGTCTTCCACATATATCAAGGGGCCACGACTCGATTTGGGTGATCGTTGAATGACCCACCATGTCAGCCCACTTCCTACTGATCAGAGAGCATGGATCAGTAGAAAGCTTGGGATGCCTCTACGTGCAGAAAATTGCGCGTTTTCATGGAGTACCTACTTCTATTGTCTCCGACGGTGACACATGATTTAATTCCTGGTTATGGAAGGGGTTACAGGAAGCTTTCGGGACACAGCTTCGCTTGAGCACCACCTTCCATCCTCATACATATGGTCAGACCGAGAGGACCATCCAGACCCTCAAAGACATGCTCTGTGCATATGTCCTTGAATTCGGTCATAGTTGGGAGGATAATTTACCTCTGGGGTAGTTTGTATACAACAATAGCTACCACTCCACGATCAGGATGACACCTTTCAAGGCACTTTTTGACCGACCTTGCAGATCACCTCTATGCCGGACTGACCTAGGGGAGTCAGCACTCATGGGACCAGAGATGGTGTAGGATATGACAGAGAAGGTGTAGATCATCCAGGAGAAGATGAAGACTTCACATAGCAGGAAGAAGTCCTATGCTGATCGGAGATAGAGACCAGTGGAGTTCGAGGATGGCGACCGTGTATTTCTATGGGCCTCAACTTGATGAGGTCCATGTAGATTTGGCCTAGGCGTAATGTTATCTCTCCAATTCATCGAATCATTCCAGGTCCTCAGCATAGTAGGAGAGGCGGATTACCGCCTGGCTCTTCCACCTCAGTTGCACCAGGTGCACGACGTCTTCCACGTATCTCAACTGAGGAGATACGTGCACGACCCATCCCACATCATCAAACATGTGGATCTGGATATCGATGATGGGGCGACATTCACGAAGTCTCTAGTGATGATCTACAAGAGCAGGTCCTGTGTGGATGGTCAATACCTCTGTTACGCATTCATTGGAAGCATAGGAACCTCAAGGAGAGCACATGGGAGCAGAAGGCTCAGATCCATTCTCAATACCCCCATTTGATCCCTTAGTGTGAGTTGTAGCTTACGGGGACATAAATCCCTGAGGTGGGGAGAATGTAAAACCCAGAAATTCAGTGGATTTTTTAGTACACGGTAATTTTCGAGTCCGCTGTTTCTAACAGTGCTTGATTCCGAGGCCTGGTGTGCTCGGAATCAATTTATGATGTTTTGTTTTGGTACGTTCAGTAAACATAGGAGCGAGATTTTATATCTTTTGAACCGGTGCTCGGAATTGAAATCCAAGGGCACCGTTGAACACGCAGCGTCGGTGATTGCATAGTGAAACCCTCACTACAGTTGCGTTTTAACGATAATGGAAGTTAGTTTATGGGGTTTTAATTAAATTAAATAAAAATAATGGTGTTACTTTATTTTTATTTGTGTGGGTTTAATTCTCCAAGGGGTGGTTGGAGGTGGGGCCCACCCACAAATAACATCCCTTGATAGGATATTATTTAGTGGCGCCCACCTGAGCTTCTAACCCCCATTAACTCCCTATTATTAAATTGGACACCGCTCTTCATTTAATGAAACTCCTCACCTCCCCTATTATTTTTGAATTTGAACCATTCCACCCATTAATTAGATGAGTTGTTTCATTTAATTAAAATAGAAGAATTCGAATGGTTGTGCCAAAAAATAATAGACAATTCATCTATTATTTTTGGGATGGGAACTTTCTTTTGGAGGAACTTTGGAGAATTCTTGGAGAGAGACATCCTCTCCAACAAATAACGCACCATCTCTAATGAAGAATGTGGATGATGCTCAAGACCGGGATTGGCGGCGTGTAACGGGCGCAATGTACGAAAAATTCATTGAATTCTTTTCCTGCTCCTTCGAAAATTTTCATCGAAACGAGGTAGGGGTTTGAGTTGAATTCTTTTCATGTTCTTCCTCTTTCAAACCTCGGATTATTTGATGTTGATTGTTATCAACATAATGACGAGGGCTCGGTCCGCACAAACATGGTCGACCCCTCCCCCTTTGGTTGATCTTATTTATTTATTGACGATGGATGTAGACCGCAGGAGAAGCCGAAAGCGCAATGGCCGCCAGACCGCTGGAAGGGCGCGGCGCCGTCGCGCCATGCAAAGAAAAGCCAGGGCAAGGCGGGCCGTGGTGGCTCCAGAAGGGCGCGATGCTGTCGCACTGTGCTAGAGGAGAACTACAGCCAGGAGGGCTCAGGATGACGGAAGAGGTGCGGCGCCATTGCGCGGCACCGCACCGCACCGCGCCAGGGGTGTGGAACCGTGGTCAGGGCGGGCTGTAGTTAAGGGGTGTGGTGCCGTCATGCTGAACTGGAGAGGGACCATGGCCAAAGGATGCGACAGTTAAAGGAGGGCGGCCGGCCGAGCCGGCCGCCAGCTGCGCTCTAGAAGGTGGGACCCGAAGGGTCCCACAGTTTCTTCGGAAGCCCGAGGGGGGGGGGGGAGGGTGGGACCCCTCCATGGTGTGGCTAGTCGGGCCACGTGGCGTGGCCAGTCGGGCCACGCGGCCTGCCCACCGCGGCCAGCCTGCCAGGCCCCACGACTAGCTGCCAAGCCACGCGGACGGCCAGTCCATTCCATATGACGAGCTGGGCCAGGCCACACGGCCAGCAGGGACGCACGACCAGCGGGCCGGGCTGCCCTTGTGGGCCAGGCTGCCATCGGGTCAGGCCGCCATCAGGTCAGGACGTTTCCTCGGACCGGGTCGCACCCCAGTCCGGACCAGGGCAGGCCGAGTTGCTCCAACTAGGTCGGACCGGACCCAGATCCTCTAGGGACAGTTTTCACCTTTCCGCCCATATCTTGGGCTTCAGGTGTCCGATCGACGAACCGTCTGCGGTGACGATAGGATTAGAGAAGGAAAGATCTTTTGGAATACCCTGCTTGAGTTTTGGATGGTGTTGGTGTACGACATGGTTGGTATGAACCTAAAAATCAAACGGCCACCTGAAACAGAAATGCCAATAAATCACAGAACGGGCATCCAATTGGCACACCGTCTATCACATGGAGTTCCTTATGATGAGACAGAACTGCAGGATACATCAACTAAAGACTTCTTGGTAGTTGATGTATTGACATTTGGCCCGAGGAGCGGACCCTCCTGGAATCCAACGTGCTGTGTGTGGGAACCCTATGGCTGGCTGTGACTGAGATGATAGGATCTTACATGGACAGACTACTGTACCAGGATCCTATATGGGTTCGACAATGATGAATTCTGTACCAGGATCCTCCCTGGGTTTGACAGCAATGATACTGTGCCAGGATCCTCCATGGGTTCGACAACGATAACTACTGTACTGGGATCCTCTGTGGGTTCAATAGTGATAACTTCTATACCAGGATCCTCCATGGGTTCGACAGGGCTGATACTGTACTAGGATCCTACGTGGGTTTGACAGAAGAGATTATCCAGTGTTTATATCTAATCATCTCTACCCCTCTACATGATTTGTATACCTGTGTGAGCTGAGACTTGTCTTTCAGTCGTTATCACCGATGTGATTTAATTTACTTCCTTTTTGGATTGGATTGTGCTTTAGCTCGAGAGTTGGAGCCGGGCTGTGATTGGTAACTTCGGTATCTGTATGGGCATATACCTAAGTTGGATTGGTTGATACTTCATGATTTTATCTTTCTTATGTGGTTTATCCTTAGTGGATTCTGGGAGACCTTCAGGGGTCTCGGGGTCCCCTACTGAGTATTGTTATACTCACATTTGCAGGGGCTTCGCCCGCACCTTGTTGTGTTCTGTGTAGACAATAGTCACCAGTGATTGAGGCTGAGGGTGACAGACGGAAGGCTACTCGGAGCTAGACTAGATAGGAAGTACCTTAGGGATGAGTTGTTCGAGTTATGTACCTACCCTTCTGGTAGGATTCCCTGGTGGACGATCCAGGAGCTATTTTTCCCTTTTTACTTGTACTTGTACTTGTTGTTCAGTTGGGTTTGAATACTGGCCCTCTTACTTTCGGCACACTTTTCTTTTCTGTATTAGTACTTTTTGCTTCTACTACTTGTGTTTAGAATATGTGTGTTACAGGTTTAAAGGCAATTCCTTCCCTTTTTATCAAGGGTTCTCCTTTGGTGCTAGTTGCCAGCCCCAGGCCTATGGAAGGTGGGTTTGGGGTAGTCACGACATGGGCCCCGAGGATGGGTCGTGACATAGAGACCTAAAAAAGGAACATGTATCAAAATGGTTTTAGTTATATATGTGTTCTGGGTGGTTTAGGGTATGATTAAGTGAAATGATTAAATGAATCTTAATAATTCTATTTCTATTGAACATTGGATTATATCCATTAAATTCAGGGATATTCCTTTGTTTTCATCAATATATTTTTTGATTATGGAGATGTTAAATAGTTCTTCCATATTAATTGATGGAGGGATGATCCCAATAAATTGGTTTAGTAGTATAAGTAGATGTTGGGTGCATTATATATTTATATATTATCAAATAATGGGAGTGTAATCTATAATTTTAATATAGGTAACTTGTTTGAGTATTTTTAGAATTTTTTGTCCTTCTATGAGCACTATGTTGTTGTGGGCACCCCTAGAAGTCAATCAGTTGTGGGGACCTGATATTTAATGGTTATAAATATATATCAGGGATCAAAAGTGTGATGAAGAGTTATGGTATGAATTCAAAAATGATTTCATGTGTTAGTTCATATTGATTATGGTGAAGGTTGAAAATAGGTTGGAGTTTCTATATCTCTAGTAGGGGAGCATGAGGTTTCATGATCTGGACATCATAATAAAGGATCCATTTTGATTTTCTCCTAAAATCATTCCAAATGATGTGTCTACATCATTTCTTTTGTAGTAGGTGATGAACAACTCTAATCAGTTTTTAGTTTTTTATCTATGTTACCCATTTATTTGGTTGTATAGAAGAATGTTGAGAAGATTTTGAGGTCAGATGACTGCTGTAGAGAATTTTTATTAGAGTCTTGAAGGGTCATATGAGGTTTAATGCTATAAATTAATTTTTGTAGATGTTATAAAAGATGATATTCCTGTTGTTGTAGAATATTCATTGTCAAAAAACCTCATGTTTCAACAGAAAATGTTATTCTTTTATTTTTAATAGGAATTATTTTTTGGGTGCTATGGATGTGGGGGACAAAAACAATGTCAATTTTGGTTCCTATCTTCCGTATATAGAATTTATAGTTTGGTATGTGAGGATCACTTCTTGTAGTAACAATAATAGTTTTCCCTAAAGCAGTATCAATATCAGTTTCGACCAATTTATATTCAATAAAATCTATAGTCGACTTATGTTCATTTATTAGTAGGCAGAGAAGGTAGATGAAAGCCCGAAGACATTCCTTGTCCTTAAGGGCCTTGTCCAAAGTGTGTACATGGTGGTATTCAACAAAGAGGTGAAGAAACTAGATGAGGGAAGATTCATATGATCAAGGGTATAACTCTAGAGGATCTAGGGGTTTTTAGTGTATGGCTAGTTTATCATCTACCATGGATTCTGCTTCATATTATTATGGTTTTTCATAATCATTTTCCCCTAATTTGTTCTATACATTGGGATTGAATATATAGTGGCTTCCCATACCCTTGTTGTAATATATTTTAATTAGAGGTTATGACATATTTTTTTTTATGTTTTAGGGATATGGACTGATGATGGAGAAACATAATAAATTGGGGGTATTCTCTATTTTTATAGTTACAAACATACATCATCATTCTCAAAATTGATTTTCTATATTCTATATACATATTCGTATTGGTTTTTTAAGTGATATTTGAATCCTATGATGTGAAAGGGAGATGTGTGGTGTTTTTTGGGGAGAGGTGTTTTTGGATGGGCAACATGTGTTTAGAGCCCCATTATGAATTGATGGTTGAATCATCATTATAGTTAATTTGATCTATAGATAGGGAGGGAACTACAAGTTTAAGGATTATTTGGATGTCTTCCCAATAGAGTATGTGACCCTACACCATTGTGTGACATCGAGTATTTTTTGGAGTTACAATTGGGTGATTCTCAAATTTCAATGTATCCTTATCTGATTTCACATTTAGAGTTATTAGTGTTGATATTCTATATTGACGATTTATTAAGAAATATTTTTTGTTCAACTTTGTATATTTACATGGGGAGCTATGGTTATTTTTACCATGAATATGAATGGTAGTATGATAATATTCATAGAATACAAGAGGATGAATCAAACAAAAATCAAGAATCATTACAATTTTATGATGATTGATGATCACTTTGGTCTAATGATTGAATATTTTATGTTTTTTGTGATTAATATGTATTCTCAATATAATTAGTTGTAGGAAAGATAAGTGGATATCCTGAAGACTAATTTCTAGTATATTAATTTTCTTTTTTAGTACATATTTAAGTCATTATTTCTTATGAATGGACCATCTTGTTTGAGGGGACCCATGAGTTACATTTTTCATGAGTTCCTGGATTATTTCATTGATGTGTTCATAGAACACATTTTCGTAAAATCCATTTTTAGGGAGGATGATTACAATCACATGATGATTTTTAAACATACTCTTTAACGAAAATATAATTTTTGGAATGAAACAAATATATGTTATTATTATTTCATTGTATTTTTCATACAAATGTATTATCTCAACATTGAGTGGAATTTGGTTCGGTGAAGGGACAAATAGTTATTTTTTGGGTAGAAAAAAAATTGTGGAAAAGGTTGAAATATTCTTCATATCACATGTCATTATTGATGGATAATATTTATCTTCACTCAGATCATATACCCATTAATGTATCTAATAAAAAATATCATACCGTTGATTGGTCTGATTGGTTCCCATCAATATTCACCCACATAAAAGATAGGATGATTAGTACCTTAGTTCTTACTCTTCCTAAGGTAGTTTCTATGTTTGAGTTGTTCTAAAAAACTTCTCATTTCATCTTGGGATGTGTCTTGATTTATTATTATTATTATTAATTTTTTTATTTTATTTTTCACTGAAAATTGATTTTTTTTTATTTCAAAAGCACTTTTGAGGAAAAAGTGGGAAACCGAAAAGACATCAAATACATAAAGCACATCATGCCTCCACTGGACAAGATCATCATGACCACAAACAATCCAAATCTAAAGTAAGGAAAATCCCCACTCTAGCAACAATAACAAAAATTACGATCAACATCTACCATCCCATCACTGATCGGAAAGCTGTCCCATGCAAGGATGCACGGTACCGATGAAAAATGCCATACCCTTTCAAAACATCCAAATCTGGATTGGGATGGTAAGGAGAACTCTCCCTGATCTTAACCTCTTCCAGAGGAGTCCTTTGAAATTATACTGGATGCAATGAACCATGGACCAAGACCGCAGTGCACACACAAAAATCATACCACCAAACCTCATCAAACAACTTTCACCAAGTATGGAGAAATCAAATGCCGCATCCTCTGCCAATAGCCTCAACGGCAGGCCACAACACCAGGTACATCAAACCACCAACAAATTAAAAAACACCATAGAAACCAAAATTAGCTATTCCTATGCGAAATCACACACCAGGGACAAAGAATCAAGATCCAAAACAATCAGATAGAAAATATAAATAGATAATATCACCACATAACACCAAACATCAGTCCGTGCTGGAAGAAGAAACACTGCAAATCTGGATCGCGACCCATCGCCGCCTTCACATCCACCGCGGAGGCCATCGTGAACCACCCCATGCACACCCAGCTGACATCCGAGACAAAAAACCCTGGTCAGCAAGATGGTGCTCGACCGATGGATCTCACTGTGCCACCAAATACACCCTAGCCAACGAGGAGGTAAAGGGTGTGATATGGGCCCGCAAACAGTGGAGAAACCGGGAAAGCCGAGGCCACAACAGGATGGGATGTGTTTTGATGAATAATTAGTATTTGAACTCATTTTGGTCTAGGTATTTATGTCTTCATAAACATAATTATACCATAAATTACATAGATATGGTATAAGTGGTGTCTTCCATGAGGTTTTAATGATATTACATAATATAGAATGATTTTTGGTCTTTGTATATTACAAAATCATAACATATATTTTCTCATAGTGTGGGTTGAATCTAAAAATGAGATTATGGAGGAGTTTCTATAGGATAATAAATTTAATATCTCTTATACATTTATGATGTAAAATTTTATGGATGATGTGATGATTCAAAAGTCCTTTACATAAGATTGGGAGTCTGGGGATGTTTGGAGTGTGAGAGTGGAATTTGTTGTTATGCCTATCAAAGCATACAAGGATGATGATATTGGATTATTATTTTAGAAGAATTTGGATCCCAACATGTCATATAATGTAAAGGATTCTCAATGGGGAGAAATGGATGTACATGTGCCGTTTTACCAAATTTTCTATGGAGATGAATCAAAGTGATGGTCGGAGGGTGGTAATAATTGAGTTATCATCTAAGGAATGATGTTTTGTCCATATCCAATGTATGAGGTTGTCCTACATGATATCTATAAATCACATTTTATAGTAAATACTAAATAATCATGATCTATCATGTTTTTAGAGGAATAGTTGATGGAAAACCATGAAGTGGTTATGGATAAGGTATGTCTCACGATGTCTACTCAGTTATCCTATTATGGAATAACATCATGGTCATAATGATTTGTTATAACCCTTACAAATATATGAGTAGAAATGGGAAGACATGTTGATGTATTTATACACTTTTTTACCTTGAACATTGGTAGGAGATGGTGTTATAGGGTTTATTATATATTGGAAAAAAATTTAGATAAATTTAATTTTTTCCGGGCGATGGGTACTATCAACATTCTGGCGAGAAGATATGTTGATGTTTTTTTATAAGTTCATGGAGTTCTAATTATCATCTCTTAAAATTGAAAGCCTCAATTTACAAGATGAGTTTGGAGAGGATTGTAACATATTATTTACTATACATTATTCCTATGCACTACATTACACACCTAAATAATCAGAAATTCTATGAGGAGTATCCAAATGCTTGAGGATATATTGTAGTCTAGGGTGTTTGATTTTATCAGATCATTGGTATGGAACCTATATTCATTAGTGTTTTATTATAATAGTATCTTTATTTTATCCTTCTATGTGATTCATATTAAAGAATTTTATGGGATGCCACTTTGATTTTGTTCGTGCTACATTGATATTTAAAAGGACGTGATAATTTGTCTTAATGTGGAACACATAATGACAAAGAAGATTCATATGGTTTGTGAGAGGATGAAGGATGTATAGGACCGTCGTAATTATTATTCAAATCAAGGTATGAAGCCCTTGGAGTTTGATTTTGGGGAATATGGTTTCTTAAGGGTTTCCCCTCATAGTGATATGTAGATTTCTGCTAAGTGGAGTATGTTCTAAAAATGGTTTATTAGAACGTTTGAGGTGTTTGGTCATATTTGGTGTGTGTATTATTAGTTGGTGCTTCATTAATAGTTAAATCATATTCAAGATGTCATTCATGTTTCCAAACATCATCTATGTCATCATGATGACTCTCATATCATGGACTTGGGATTGCTGGATATTGAGGATTATGTGACGTTCATAGAGTGGTCAATTAAGACAAAATACCATCAATAGAATGGTTTTTAGGGTATTTCATCCCCTTAGTTCATGTTATATTGGGGAATGGTGTTATAACAAAGAATCAATTGGATAAAAACAATCATATTCACACTTAGTACCTAGTGTTGTTATATTCATGATGTGCTCTATAATATTATCATAATTACACATAAGATTCTTTAATGTTTGATTTTTATGATGATGGGGTTTAGTTTTTATTTGTGTGATTGATAATGAATTATTATCATTTGAGTGGTACCTCTAATGGGAGCTTTTTTCTATATTATAGTATTTTATGATACAATACCTTGTTAGATTTTATTGTAGAGGATGATAATCATTTTATAGGAATCCGAGGTAATTTTTTGAACTGTTATGACCATTCCTTTTTTTGTGAGCTAGGGTTCTTGTGAGGGATTTTAGTGGTATTCGAGAAACATAAATTAGCCTTTTATCTATTCAATGGTACATCGTGATATTCTAATGCATGTGGTGTTATCTGTATGGAAGTTTATCAAAATTTCTGGGTGTTCTTAGCTGTTTTGAGTTAGTTGAGTGGTTCTTGGTGCACCATGACTAGTGAAAATGCTTTTCTTGACGTTCTTTTAGGTATGTTGGTATGGTGGTCATGCTATGTAAAAGGTCTTATATATAAAATTCCTATAATTGGACAAGTTTAATAGGTGACACAATGGGGGTCCCCCTATGAGATTTAAAGAGGAATGGAACTCACCACACCAAGGTATATAAAATGGTGAGGTGAAATATCTTTGGTATTTATGTCACACCAAGATGCAAGGTGTGGTTTTGGTCAAAATAAATTTTATGATTTTTTTAAAAATATCCAATATTTAATAATATCATGTAGAGGATCCAGGTCTAAATTTGACCCTAGGAAACCATGACGTGGTTAGAGATAACAATGTTGTGGTGAAGGGCACGAAATATTTCCCTATAAATAGGGGACCCAAAATCCATTTGTTCAAATTTCATTCTCTTTCCATTGATCCAAAGAAAACCTCTTGTTCTCTTTGGGGATTTTAACCACCTTTTATATCCTAAGGAATGTTATTTGGATCCGGGTACCATATTTTCTTCTTTTATCTCCCCAATTTCCATTCATAGTTCTCTTTATGGTTCAATTAGTGAGAAATCTATCCTTGAGAGTAAGTGTTGATTTCATTTCACAGTATAAAGGTTTGGTATGTGTTTTCTTTGATTCTGTTGGTGGTTAATATTTGTATCTCATGTGGATTATTCTTAGTTCTTTTAAATTGAGTTTGGGAAATCATGTTCTCTCTCTATTTATGTAAAATTGTGATATTATCATACTTTTGTTTTTTGTTTTGTGAATATTATGAATTTTAATAATAAATTATAATGTCTATAATTGTGATTTTGGATGGGACTTTTTAATGTCACAAGATGTTAGTAGTTTTATTGATGATGATATTGTTGTTGAAATCTCATGTTTTTCCTTATTGTGATGGCTAGATTGAAAATAAAATAAAATTATTTAAATATTAAAATCCAGTATTTGTAAAAAACTAACATTGATGTGCTTTCCTTATGTTTGTTATGGTGTGTACATCATAGGTCCATAGTTGGTAGTAGTTCCTTAGTGGCAATTTTTTTGAGTCTTGGTAGCCTTTGTTGTTAATGATTGGTGGCCTTGTGATGCAGTGAATGATGTCGTTATTGCTTGGTATAATTTTGTAAGAAATTGATTTATAATTTGATTAAACAATATGAATAATTATAAGATGAAATTTTACATATTAAAATGTATGTAAATTGAATGATTATCATGGTATGCAGACCTTACATGAGATTTTCTTGATTTTTTATATTTAAATAATGATTTTAAATAGTCTAGTTGAGTTATAAATACCATTTTTTGATCATAGATTCATTGTGATGCTAGTATATAACCATATGTGTGGGATTGTGTGATTGAAAAATATATTTTATGTTATTTTATTTCATTAAAAACCCCATATATTTCGGAAACTACATACTAACAAACACATGTTACACAAAGTGTTTTTTCCCAACATCAATGATGGGTTGGACAAAAATGGTAGACTACTCCCTCTCCCCTACTCTCATTTAATCAGTGGGTCATGATAATGTTAGTGACAGATTGTTGGGGGTGGTACCCAATGGAGTATATGGATATATTTTTCAGGGGTTATAAGTAGTAGGATGAGATAATGAGGTTGGGTTCCGTCAAAATAATGATACCATAAGGTCCCAATTTTATATTATTATGGTGAAGGATGTGGAATAGGTTGATAACTCAACAATCATGCAGTGATGGCGTGGTGTATTTCATGAGTTGTGAGATAGAATTTTTTATGGATATGGTAATTGTTATGGAAAGTAAAAACAAAAGGATTTATTATCATTGTATTTTCATATAACAATATTTATCAAGATTCATATTGAATGGGTCCCTCGATTAATGGTATGTCTAGCCTTATTGATCTTTATTCACTTGTATAGATTTTGATGAACAATCTCTCTTGGTACTAAGAATTTCAAAATGGAGACAAAGATAATTTGGTTTCTTCAGTAGAGTATAGTAATAGATCTGATCCACCAGATTTCATTTTTATAAAACATCAATCATATTTTGATTTTGATATAGGATATCAGTTTGTTTATTAGAGTCTTTCCTCATTAGGAACACCATTTCATGGGATGTGTGGTAAGTTGGAACCATGGTATTTTAACTCAATTTAAAACTCTTAATTCCTTGGAGAGGCATCATACTATCTAAACATATTAAATTTTCTTACTCATATTATGAGATGTTTCATTTTTCTTAACTAGTTTCCTATATCACCCCTAGGATGTAAATGAAAACTATGATCAGAAGCTCAAATTGGATGTAATACTGAGCCTAAAAAACCCCAAAAATTTATTACACGACTATTATAATTTGAAGATTAATTGGAGGGTATTAATAAAAATAATTAATTCCTAAACAAAAATATTAATTTCCTCCAAAATATAAATTTATTGTGAATTTATTTTAATATAATCCCATAATTTTTTGGTAAATGCATTATACACTCTAAGATTATTTCTTATTCAATAATGGGATTTCATTATTTTTGTGTGTGAATATTAAAATTTATTTTTGGAAGTTTTATAAAATTTATTTTGAAAATAATAAATTTAAATTTTGATTCTTCATATCAAAATTATCTTTGGATAAATTTTTAATAATTTTCTGAAAATAAATATTTTTCATGGAATAGTGAGAAATAATGATCTTTACTAAAAACTGTTTTTGGTTTTAATGTTTTTAAAAGGTAGGATTATGTTTAGGATTAATTTAAATATATAATAATTTTTCTTATTTAAAACTACTCAATTATGAATATTTAAATATATTTTATATTATTATTTTGTATGACAACATATTATATTTAAAAATGTGAATTCTTCTTAAAAATTAGTTTTAATTGAATTTTGTGGGATTAATTTTAAAATAATTTTTTTTAATTCTGATGTGTTTAATTTGGAAAAATTTATTCTATAATGTTAATAAATCGGTCTAAGTTTATATAATTGGCCCATTTTATTTTTGTTCTATATGAATTTTAACCTATGTAATTTTTGTTACCACAATAATTGGTAAATCTGAAAATTAATGGTAAAAATAATTTGACAACCATTATAAAATTACACTAACACATTCCCAAATTTTATTTTATGAGTAATATTCATCCATATTTATCCATGGTTCAGTTATATGACCATTTATGATCAGCTGGTTGAGATTTTTACCTATATAATATTTTATTCGATGAAATCATAAACATGCCACACTCTTGTTTTCAAGATGTGTATTGTTTTTAATATGTTGTTGTGCAAAAGATATCTTATACAATAAGGAGTACTTGTAAATAAATTTTTTTTAACTCAATAAAAGTTATTTATTTTTAATTTTAACTAGATAAAAAATTACATTGAATTAATCTATAACACTGATGCAGTAAGAATTTAATTATTAGGAAAATACAACAAATTATATTTAAATAATTAAAATAAATATAATATTAAATAAATAATGTAATAATAAAATTTTATGGATGAACTTGAAATATTATGTCTATAATTAAATATTTAGTTCAAATTCAAGGATTAATATTTATATTTGTAATGTCAAAATATTCAAGAGTTCTAAAATTTTAAATTATAGAATTTTATAGAAAATAAAAATTTATTCAATGTTATAAAATTCCTAAAAATTTATTATTTCTGAAAATTTAGTAGGATAAGGATGAGAATACCAACCTTGGTGTATTTTTGATTCATTTTTCGTTTTATAGTAACTATATTAACCACGAAAAAGTAAAAATCAGTATTGTCAAGGTAAGAGTTAGAGGAGTTAAGTAATTGTTACAAGCATAAGATAAATGTATAGATATAGTAAAAAATAATATAAATTTTATAGTATAAAGGTATTTCTACCCATACTAACTATATAATCTTCCTAAAAAACTTTGGTTTGACTTGAGATTAATTATTTTGTAATACTAATTATTATTTTGAGAAATTCCAAGAGTTCCCCTCCATTCTCTTATTAAAGAGATCACATTCTTATAAATTCATCATACATATAATAACATTGGTTTCAGAAAATACCTACCCTAATTTTTTTTTGAATCAATCCTCACATTATAATGGAATTATTTTTTAAATAAGTACATCCTTAGTTGTTTTATGGTTTTAATCAAAAAAAAATTTCTAGAACAGATGTATAGTTTATATCTTCTTGTTTTAGTGTAGTTTCCTCATCCACATCCCTCAAACCTTTTTCAACCATTGTTAAATAAAAAAAAAATCATAAATATAATTAGATATAATTATTTAATTTTCATTATCTATATCCATATATAATTCCATAAAATGAGAATATAATTCTCTCTTTGGGTGTAAAGTGAACTACCGACTTGCGAGATAATGTAATTCAATTTCTATCACCATATTTCGTTGATAGATCATAATGATAGAATTCATGGTTATATTCTATATTCATGATTTATTTCACATTATTAATATATAATATATTATTTAACTTATTTCCGTTCCATGTATTGATAAACTATATCATTTCATGTTCATACGTACGGCTTACCATCTCCACGAAATGATGGCATTCATTTTCAGTTTCCACCAATCAATAATGATTATAAAAATGAATGTAGTGAATAAATATTATATTTATATGACCAAAATATCAATTTTTAGTGGATGGAACTATATATTATGAATATTAACTAGATATTACATCAAAAAACATGCATGAAAAAATGAAGTTGTTAACGCTTGAAATAAGGGTAATAATGAACCATTATTAACATACAAATGGTAAGATAGAATAAAAAGATGTTATATGAAATTATAAATATTTTTATATTTTTTTTAATATATTTAAAATAATTCTATATTTATTATATAGGATTCTTTAACACTTATATAGGAAGTCGAACCTGAGGTAACAAATTATTTCACAATCTCTTTGTTATTTTGGATTGTTTATGTCTAAGTATCAATGAGGTAATATTTATCTTCTATAAATATATTATCAAGTATATATTCTAAAAAAATTTATTAATATTATATTAATATTAATTAATTTAATTTTACCCATGTCTGAATCTTTACAAATTCTGTTTGATAAGAATCTTTTTGTCATTTTCTAAATGAGTTAATGTTTTACTTCTCTAACAAAAACCCAGAGGCAATGTTTTCCAACTTTTATAAAATGATAGAAATTTACTAGAATCAGGAAATACTAATGTATTGAATCTTATATTACTTGATTAAAATTATATTTTTAAATAATATATTTTCCTTAAAATGTAGGGTGTTTTTATTAATTTCAATAGTGATTTTCATAGGAAAAAAAATTCATTTTTCTTCAAAACATATTCTAGTAATATTTTTCCTGTATTATTTTCTATGTAAGCATTATTTTTTGAATTATATATTGAAAATTTACTATAATAATACATTTATTTATGTATTTTTATTTTTTTAATATCTTTTTGACAATGGAAGTATTGATATTCTATTGGACATTTTCATCCTATACAGAAAATTATTAATTCACATATATTATTTATTCATATATAAAATTCATTAGACATATTATGTGGTTAGTTAGGCCTAATATATCCCCATTATTATTTTGTGTGTCTCATGATAAAATTATATATTGATTTTTCCTAAGCCATACCCAATTCTAGATGTAATGAACAACTCCCTCACTGTATTTTTAGATGTCTGGCCCAAGGCCTCATGATATGGCTCAGATGTTCCTCATTATGTATTCCAACATTAGGTTTTTTATTATTGATGTCCATGTTATTATTCAATTATATATAATAAACATTGACATTATTCATCTGATGTGATTATTTTATATGTAATTCATTGACCATCATGTATTCATTCCATGTTACTAATTCAATGTTAGTTTCCACTATATCCACAGACTTACTAAGCTTTCGATATCACCATTTTTCGTATGATATTCCTCTATATGCCAAGAAGTATATTACTATTGATATTCAATGATGATTTTTAAGAATAATGGTATTCACAATAGAATTACTTTGTTTTATTTTATATTTTCATTTTTAATTTATGATATAAGCATGTAACAATTTTACAAAACTACTAAACTACTTAGTCCATTAGGATTTTATTCATTGTATATTATTCTAATATAATAAACTAACCACTGACTTTGACTAAAAGATTTTGGGTCTTTACATATCATACCATACATATCTAATCCATGTGTTCATGTGTGAGGATGTGAAACTCAAGATGATATATAAGTAGTTTTATAAGAAGTTCAGGTTGTGGATCAACGGGATAAGGGTGGATATATTGCATAAATTTTTATTTAATCAAGGGGTTATGAATGTTTGGAAAAGGATATCAATGTGTTAATGGAGTTCTAGATATCAGTGTTTTTTAATGGACTTATGCCTATGTGAATCTAGAATCATGATTACTTCATGTGGAATGAATTTTTTATGGTGGAGATAATTTTAACACTATATATGTCATAGGTATCTATTATTATAGAATGTTATTTTTAATGTTTTGATCTATAGGATTCTTGGAACATGATGTCCAAAAAATTGGGAAAAATAATATTCTATATTAGTCAACTTTTTTGGAATATGGTTAGTATCGACCATATGGTCACCTTATGAGAGAGGGAATTTAGTTCACTCTGAATTGTTCTTGGTCTGATATGAGTTTCTCTAATGTTGTGGATATTCGTAAAAAATTGTGAGATTTTATTTTTTAGGCATAGTTGGGCAACATGGTTAGTGTACAGTCTGTCTAATCATGTTTTGTAAACATGTCAGCATTCAAATATTTGTAAAATGCGAAAATTTTCCCTAATATCATTGATAATTATTATCCCAGAACTCCACCCCATCCCTCCATAGCTCAAACTAGTCTCCCTACATCTCTCTACAATTATTCACCCATGGTTTGTTGATTTTTTATGTTCAATATTTATTGATCTCTCTAATGTATGTATATATTTTCAACTGTTTTGATGTCCTCTTTCTATATATATCATTGATCACAATTATTCTCCAAGTGATGGAACCCTATAAGTGTATTGATGGAGAAATCAATGATTTTGAAGGATAATTGACAAGGTTTATTATGGATTAAATGTTGTGATGTCCCAATATCAATGTTTTGATTAATATTTTTCATGGATGATGTGATTTCAATTTTTGTCAATTTATCTTTCTTTATCAAATGGTATTTACCATTATAAGCCTTATGTTAATAATTTTTCCATTGGTTTTCATTTATGAAAATTAATTCACTGATTTCAATGTCAGATAATCTTTAATCATTGATCAAAATGGAATGTTTTTTCAAAATTTTATTTTCATTGAAAATTGTTTTTCACAAATAATTTTTTTTTTGAAATGACTCAAAGGTGATTTTGAAATATAAATTATTTTACATGCTTGGATATATCACAACATTGATTAAGAAAAATGCACTGTAAATTTTGGGAATAGTTTAATGGAAAAATAGTGGATTAATGAACATTGGGTAGGCCATGGGGTGCAAGGTAAGACTATCACTTATATAGAAATTACATGGGGTATAAATACCTCTAGGGTAGGTTCTCATATTGTTATGGAGCTAGTTAGTTACAACAATTTGGGATCCACCCCTATAAATATGACATACTACACCAGATACTGTTTCTTATGTGTCTCCATTAATTATTAAAACACCCTTTGATTTAGGTATGCGACCCATTTATTTATATTATATATATAAATATATAATCACTAGGTTAGGATTTTGGTGGTTCAATGGTGTTTTGGAGTATTTTTTGGGATTTTATAGTGATGTATAGTAATGATAAACTGTTCATCACATTTTGAATGTTGTGAAATTGAATGTTTGGAACTGGGATTTTGGACTATTAGGAACATAGATAATCCAAACAATGTTTATCCCGAAGAGAAACCATACATGTATTGGTAGGGGAAAAACATGAATGGTCAACATTTTGTCTAACCATTCAAGCTAACCCTGAAAGGTGTGTCTTGAGATAGTGGAAACCATGCATTTTCTTCAGGGTTTGGGAAACTAGGTAGAGTCTTGGTGGCCCTCCTTATAAATTTTATATATTCTAAATAAGATCCCAATGATCATTATTTTTCTTCAATCAACTAATTATAGTAATCCCATATTCTAACATGGTTCCATAGGTGATTCCCTTTTATTTTGGAATATTTTATAGATGGTTGAAACCCCATTAGATTTCTATATTCACCTGTAAGCCTCTATTCTTCGTCGTTTCTAATAAATATAATCTATTTATCATTATATGTAACATATATCTAATATTTTGTGGATATATAAATGTGTTGTGGATGGATTATGATGAAATACTAATGGATATAGGAACAAGATTGTATTTTGAGAACCTGTGTTGAAGGATAATCATTTTATTCTTCGTTTTCACTAAGGTTTTACAAGTGGGTGGATTCTATATCATTTTCAATTAATTATAACTTGAAGTATTAGTTTGAAATAAAAATTTATTTTGAAATAATTTGAAATTCCTGTGCGATCCTTGTTTGAAACATCTTTAGTGATGTTTTTTTAGATATTTAGGAAAATGAATGGATTTGTGGAATTTGAAATTTAATGAGGATTTTAAAATATTGATTTTGTTTTGAATAATGAAAAATGTTGGTAAAAATGTTTTAAATATAGTTATGTTTTCATGTAAAATGGGCTAGGTTTATTTTGGAAAACATGTATGTCCTATTTTCATGTTTCACTTTATGAGGTCATATTGAATTATGACTTGGTGCACGGTTCCAATGGTGTAATGGAGTATGTAATTAACTACCTTCTTTTGAATGGCTGAATCAAATAGAGAATGGTCATGAGTATAGAACTATCTCATAGAATGCATGCTTAGATCTATCGATGTATGGAATTATGGGATTGGCATGAAAAATGAATTTGGGAAAAATTTTATAAGGTTGTAAAATGGGTTTCCATGGAAATGATATGGTTTCATTATAAAATATAAAATGATGTCAAAATGGTTTATATAACTTTTTTATATAAATTTTGTTATATAATTTTTCTATAAATTTTCATACAATATTTTTCCTAGTGGCATGATTAAGGATTTCATTTGGGGATATTCTAATGATTTGTATACCCACCCCCTTGTTGGGAACTTTAGTGCATTATATGTTGTTAAATTTTGAGAATTAGGTAAATTAATTATATCCCATATCATTATAGATACTTTATGATACCTTGGGAATGCATGGTTGAGTTGGATCTTTCATAATGTTGGTATTTTCTTGTTAATTTATTTTGATACATTAAATTTTTGACTCTTTTTAGATTTGATTATTTTTTATATCTTTTTTCATCATGTTCTCTAATTTTTTCATTGGTTTTAAAATTATCAAAGCTATATATTTTACTTATGCATCATATAGAGAACTTTGGGGTTGGTATCTTGTGGGTTGGATGATTTTTTTCTAAAAATATAATCATACTAAAAATTTATTTGAATCCCTTGTAATTTATTTCTTGCATTTGGTTTCTTGGGTATGGAAGGAAAGTCCAGTAACTGGAAAAGCCTATTCCCAAGCCAATGGGTGAGAGGAAGGATGTATCAAATTTTATTTATTTTGGTCTCTCCATCTATATATTCTATTTTGTATTAAATTTCATCAGTATATCTCATAAATAGTAAAAAGGATATCGGGTCATTAGAACATGAAATTAAGAGTTTTAAAAGTTATAGGTGACTTCTTTGTTTTCAGCATCATGTTACTTGTATTTTAGGTACATTATTGTTTTGAGAAACTTATAAGAAATATAAACACATCATAATTGATTTAGGTTATGATATGGACATGACATGCATTGATAGTAATGAATTAACACTATGATTTAATAGTTCATTTTGACTAATTATTTATTATATTGTAAAAAAATGTTGATTTTAGAAAACTTTATAATCAATTTATTTTAAAAATTATGGTGGTATTTTACAAAATTATTTTCAAGCTATTTTTTATATTCGAATGCCGATTTGTGATATGTGGGATGTTGTAAAATTGAAATTTATTGCCCTTTAGTTTATATAATGTGAGACTAAATGGGGTTTTCACTGGTTTTTAGACAATGGAACTAGGTATCGGTCCTATAAAAAAAGTAGAAGAAGCTACTAAGAATGTGGTTGTAGCTGAGCCACATGTGAACCAATAGATGGTACAATATATTTTCCAAGATTTTCAGGTTATGGATAGAAAAACAGAAGGGATAAAATGAGATAATTATATCTTTTGGATCAATTCCTAAAATAGAATCGACCATTCATTTGGGGTGATATAAATAAGAAAAATGTAGAAGTCAGGTTGAATAGGATGACTAGAATATTTTATTTCAATAGGAAACTAATAGAGATGATAGTGAAGTTATAAATATATTTTATATAATTTATTTCATTATTTTGGTCGTATTTTTCAGTATAATATAAATTAGACCAAGGAATGGTATGATAGTATTTTGTCGAAATTTTCATCAAACAATTATATCATCAGAACATTGTGATTTCTATAATGATAGACTACTTTAATTTGATTATAATTTATATATAAAAGAGTACGTGCATAACTTTATGAATCTAGTTTGGTTTTTTTGTAAGAACCCAGACCTTTTTTTTCAGGTTTATTTTTCTTATTTCTGGAGTTTTTGAGAAAATAGGAGTTTCTAGAAATTTTTGATGTACACGCCGTGTACTTTATGAGTACACGTCCTGTAATTCATTACCGCTCGAGGTCGTGTGTTGGCCGTGTCATGGCCACGCACATGGCCATGTAGGGGTGACATGGAGGCCGCCTAAAGCGAAGTACGAAAAATCCTAGTACACGCCATGTACTCCAAAAGTATATGCTGTGTACTTTGTCTTTTTTCGTTTAACGGATAGGGGTCGTGTCTAATCGCCAGAATACGCTTCTTCTCCAGCTTCTTCGACCAAGAGCATCCAGTACGGCCGCAGAACTTGTCTGAGCCCCCGATCCCCCATTGGTTCTCTGAATCGACCACCATCAATTGCGTTGGAACTATAGCGGTAAGCTCTTCCATCTTATAGAGCATCGTTTTACAATTCCTCCTCTTTTGTAAGTTATCATGGATTTAATTTTTTGTGCATTTTCGTAGATCTATGATTTTATAAGGAGTCTCAAGCCTCATGGTTCAAGTATATCGATATCCTAGCATCCAGGTAGGTGGTTTGTGCCTTTATGTAGGATGTCTGTGAGTATTTTGTGAAAATTCCACCAATACCCTTGAACGGGGTATTGCGTGTATTCATGTCTTTCCCTTGTTGTTTTCCTACATTTCTTATATATCTGATTAGAGGTTATTATGTTTGAATAGGGTAATTTTACTGTGCTTTGGATTCTTTTCCCATGCATGCTTTCCCTATTTATGACTGCTTGGTCTAGTTTTTCCTGTTAGGCTATTTCCAGTTCCATGCCTAGTTTATAGGATGGTGTGACAGTTCTTCCATGCTGAGGTGCTGTAGAATTTTAGAAAAGTAGTTCTTGAGGATACTTTGGTCATTACACGATGCGATACTTGTTGACTTTACACAGGGATGTTGGAACCAAGTGTACTAGACCATAGAGAGAACATATGTAAGGGCTTCTATAGAGTGTCTTTAATTTACCATGTGAGACCACATTGGGAATTGACATTGAGTGCTTCCTCAGAGTGTCTGTAGTTCCTCGACCCGGGCCACATGGGGAATGAGATGTTGAGTGCTTCCCTAGAGTTCCTTTTGTACGATACAAGACTATTGGGGGAATCGATGGTGAGTGCTTACCCAGAGAGTCTATTCTTTAGCCTAACAAGAGGGGTGAGATTGTGTGTGCCTCCCAAAGGGTTGCTAGTTCTTGTAGGTTGAACTATAGGGGTTAGGCTGTGAGAAATACCCAGAGGTTAACTGTTTGTTCTACTTGCCTGAGTGGCTGATTTCTTGTTTGTACATTATATGATAGAGACTGTGGATTGTTTTCTACTGAGTACTTTCCAGTTTACCTTTTTCTATACTTTTACCTTCCATATATTCACTGACAGTTTGGCATAGATCTTCAGGTGGTTTCCTACTAAGACTTTTGTCTCACACCCTTTTTGGGTCATGCTTTTGGGCCCAAACAGATTATATTTGCAACATCCCAGGTAAATAAAGAATAAATAATTTTCATATTTATTAATATTTACAAATTAAATATTAATTTTAATTAAAAGGGGTTTCTACGTTCGATAGCGTACTCGATACGCAACGATGAGTTTCTTTGAAAACTTACGTTGCACACTAGTAATAAAATAATATTATTTTAAATGTTAGTTAACACGTAGCCGTTGTAATGGTGGGAATGGATAGAAATAACTAAAATATGATTATATATGTTTTTAAATGTTTTTAAATTTATCCGATAAAAGATAAAGGCTTAAAATACGGAAAGATTTCAGTTTTAGGCATTTATACCCTAATTTTCACTAAGGGTTCACTTATCACCTTTTGATGGAGAACCGTCATTAAATATAGTTTTGATCAATCTTATAAATTATATTAGACCAAATATAACTCTTCTTTAGAATCGGAACATCAAAATTTACTTTGTGTAAATTTTTGGTATCTTTCCGATAAAGTTCATTTTTTAATGAATAGTGTAAAATGTTGTATTTTAATTCAAAACCTCTTTTTAATCTAATTTATTTATATGATTAGATTATCTTTTGAATTGGTTTTAAAGTGAAATTAGAAAATATTTTTACCATAAAATCCAATAGTGGTCGTTGGAATCAATTTCACTTTGAAATTGGACTTAAACTAGCGTCAATCTTTTGATACTTATTATTTCATAAAAACACGCTATTTGCTCTGACAGCGGGAATTAATTATTAAATTAATTAATGAAACTTATATGTTGTGAATTTTTTAAAATGGAATTCATTTTTGAATTCGGAATATCAAATATAGCTTAGGGTGAATTTTTGGTATTTTTCTGAAAAACATCAATTTTTGATGAATAGTGAAACCACTAAGTGGTACTTATAAAAACTGATTTTTCGTTTAAATGAAATTTTACCACTTCTGTGTTTTGAATTTCAAAAATCCGACATACATGGTTGTCATTAAGAAGTAAAATGTGGGTCAATGAGATAAAAATAATTTTTTGGTGAATAGTAACTTATTAAGTTTTTAATCGTGATTAGAGGTAATTAGTGCAATTTAAGGCAAAAATGATATTATAATAAAATGAAAATACCTTTACACATGTCCTACCCTTATTGGATGTGTCATGGACGACCAATACAAGCCATGGGTCAACTTGGGGACCCCATAGAGCCACTTTGGTTGGGAAATCACATAAATAACTTTTTATTTAATGTTAAAGTAAAAATGACACACACATGAGATGTTTTACTAAATCAATTTTTACATGGGGTTATACAAGTCAGATTTTTGACTATAAATAGTAATTGGAAATCTAAAAATATTTCCTACATCATAGTAGTTTTTATATAATTTTTAGACATTAAATAAATTAAATTATTTATGACATCATGATGATGCAGCGATGACCTCATTATTTAACGATTTAAAAAAATGGAAAGATAATGTAATATCTAAGACCTACACATGTCCAAAACCTATTGGATGAGTGGATTTCTGACCCTTATCACCTTATCCTCGAAATAAATCAATGCGGGACCTCTTAAATCCGAATACCATTTTAAAATAAAGTGACTTTTCTTTACTTTCCAAGAGTGCCCCTCCTCTCCTCTTATAAAATGCCCCCACCTCTACCTCCTTACCCACACTCCCAAAGCCTTTGGCTCGGCCACACCCTGCCCATTTTGGCTCTCCACATCCCTCTTTTACTCTTTGAAGCCTCACTTTGGGAAAAAGTCTTCCCAAGGAAGCCTTTGAGCTCAAACCAAAGGGAGTTACCCGATTTTAAGGTAATGTAATCTTTTGAGTCCTTTTGTTTTATTTTGCTTCTCCAACCCCCTAAACTATTTTTATTATTTTCTTTTGTAACAAATCCAGTATCCTAAATATAATAGGATGTTTTTATAAGATGTATTCGAGCTAAACTTACGTACACCTACATCTAATGGTTAAAGAACATACTGTTTCCGTGGATGGCGAATTTCTGCCTCCCGAAACGATGATTGTTCAACATTCTTTTAACACCTTCAAAGGTGGCCATTAAGATGACACTATATTTATATATGAAATATAATATGTTTATGTTTTCCTTAAGCTTCTGTGTTTTTCATTTTGGGCATACCATTATGGTTTCCATTATGGGTAAACACGATATCTTCATTTAAGGAAGTGTAGACTATCACCCCTTCAAAGTGATGTGATTCGTTAATGCCATATGTGGGACGTGTAAAGGATGGATTTAAAGTTATTATATATGATGTTATACTGGAATTATAATATACCTCTATATAATTATTATTTCTTTCCATTAAAGTATGAGATATAAAGGAAAGTAGCGTTCATGCGTACGTACGGCTTACCGTCTCCATGAACGGTGCATTTCATTTCTTATCCCCAAATGTAATGTACTATTAAAAGTACATGTATATAATGGATATATATAATGAATGATATATCTAAATGATGAATATAAATCTGGAATTAAAATATACATAACTCTCATTTAGTTTAAATTCCATTAATATGACAAAGAAATGAAAGTAGCGTTCATGCGTACGTACGGCTTACCGTCTCCATGAACGGTGCATTTCATTTCTTACCTCTAAATGATTATGTAATATTATAAATAAATGTATATGCTGGATATATATGATATATATGATATACAAATTAGGAATGTCATTCTGGATATAAATAACCTTTGACCACACGAACAACATGTAATTGTAAGAAGTCCACTTTCGACTAAAGAACCAAATATCGACAAAACAAACATTATTAACATAAATGGTTACATAATGTTTATAACATGGAAATAAGTGATATGAAAGGAATAATGAACTATAAAAAGGTTCTTAATCAAGTATAAATTAACTCAAGTTTATTATTCAGGACGTTAAAGAACAATCGAGTCAAGTCGGACCCGAGGTAAGGGACTTCGTCTCAATCTCCTTTCATTGAGGCATATTTCATTTTATACACAACTTTATTTTATACGGTGTATAAACCCCTTTGAAGTTTAATTTTATACAAAAGGAATATTTTTCTACGAAGCATTTTACTAAACGAAAAAAGGATTTTTTTTAACGTACGCGGTGACAACGACCTTTTCCGCCGCCGCGAGTATTATTTGGTCTTTGGCTTCCTCAACAAGCCACAATGTTTTTAAAATAAAATAAATACCATATACTCTTTTATGTATTTTGTTATTGAAAATGGTTTTGATAAAGGATTCTATTATGATATATTGTGATTGAAATGTGGAAATTTTATCATTCCTTTATATTGGTTTTATGTTTTATGATTTTATATTGGTACTTGGACATTTGACGGGTGGTTACGTGATAAACCATATGACGGGTGGTGCCGTGAATACCAGGATGGGTGGTTATGTTATAACCTCCAATGCATTGGGTATGGAAGTCAGCCGTATGGCTATTCCATTAAGTATGTATGGAAATTGGCCGTATGGCTATTCCATTAAGTGATATGTGTGGAAGTCGACCGTATGGTTATTCCACTTAAGTATGTTTTTTTCCCAAGTTACCTTTATATATTTTATGTGTTATTTATATGGGTTTTATGGTAATCCTTTGGTTACAAAAAGGTAAGTAATGATACTTTATTTAGTGAAGAGTTTTTACTACTTCATGAAGGTGAAGGTATTTCTTTGATAGAGTATACATGGTTTACTTGATGTTTGAAAAACTAACAGTTTTCATTCTTTGTGTATCCCTTACTGAGCTTTTTATTCTCACCCCAAGTTTTTTTGAAATGTTTTTCACAGGACTTAATGTGGAATAAGGTCAAGGATGGGATCAAGGGAATGTCATGCTATATAAAACATGGAACTAGACATGTTTCTTTTTAAGAGTTGTTTTATTATGGAGACTTAGTAGAAGTTTCTACTTTGTAATATTTTGAGATGTAATAGTTATGTTCTAATTCTCTAAAACTCTAAACCTAAAAATATCGTCAATGTGAATTATTCATTTAATTCAATATTAAGTAAGGTTTAAGGCCGGGGCCTTATAGTTGGTATCAGAGGTCGGTTTAGACAGCTTTAGGAGTTAGAAAATTGTGAAATTATAAATTAATTTATGGTATGATTGAAATGATATAGCATTTAAAGATTACCATGTTGCTTAACCAAAGGTATTTCTATGATAAGAATGGTTTTAAATAAATGAAATAGATCAGCTTTTCTGGGAAGGCATACAGAGTTGAATGAATTTCTGAATCAACAACAAGAGATGGTCAGAATCAGAATTGAGCAGTTTACTGTAGTGATGACTTAGTTGAATCAGGTGATAAATGGTGGTTGTGTTTTTGATGAAATTTTGGTGTTTTCTAAAAGTAAAGAGGAGCATGAAAGTCATTTAAGGGTTATCTTTCAAACCTTAAAAGAAAAGAAACTATATGAAAAATTCAGAAAGTGTGAGTTTTGGTTACAAAAAATTTCTTTCCTGGGTCACATTGTTTCAAAATATGGAATAAATGTTGATCCTGCTAAAACAAAAGTTGTTGAAGAATGGACAAGACCCACAAATGTAACCGAGATCCATAGTTTTCTTGGTTTGTCAGGTCACTACCGAAGGTTTGTTGAAAAATTTTCACGGTTATCTAGTCCAATGACTAAGCTAAATCTTAAGGGTGTTAAGTTCATCTGGACAAAAGAATGTGATGATTGTTTTCAGGAGTTGAAAAGAAGATTGGTGTGTGCTCTAGTTTTGGCACTTCCTTCCAGGAATGGTGAGTTTGTTATATACAGTGATGCTTAATTGAAGGGACTTGGCTGTGTCCTTATGCAGAATGATCGGGTTATTGCATATGCTTCACGTCAGTTGAAAACTCATGAGGTAAATTACCCTACACATGATTTGGACTTAGCTGTTGTTTTTTTCGCTTTAAAAATTTGGAGGCATCATTTGTATGGAGTAAAGTGTTAAATATATACTGATCACAAAAGATTAAAGTATATATTCACTCAGAAAGAATTGAACCTGAGACAGAGGAGATGGCTGGAATTAATCAAGGATTATGATTGTACAATTCACTACCATCCGGGAAAAGAAAATAAAGTGGCCGATGCTTTGAGTCGAAAACGTAATGCTTCATTAACCATGCTATGTTTGGAATGAGATCCTTTGGTTTTTGATTTGATGAAATTTGGCATAGAAGTTTTTGGTGCAGGATGTCCTTCTGTTTTGTTTCAGGTATCAGTGAGATTTTCTCTATCAGACAGAATCAAGAAAGCACAGAAGCAAGACAGTGAGTTACAGAAAAAGGTAGAGCTGGTTCAGAAAGGTATGTTGCATGAATTCAACATTGATAGTGATTGTGTTTTGAGATTTGGGAAGAGATTGTGTGTGCCTTGTGATTCCCAGTTGAAGAGAGAGTTGTTATGTGAAGCTCATAGTTCTCTGTTTTCAGTTAATCCTGGCAGTACTAAGATGTACAGAGATCTGCGGGAGTATTACTGGTGGGATGGAATAAAAAGAGATATTACTGATTTTACTGTGAAGTGTTTGACTTGTCAGCAGGTTAAAGTAGAGCGACAGTTACCGAAAGGGATGCTTCAACCTCTACCAGTGCCAGAGTGGAATTGGGAGAATATATCCATGGACATTGTTGTGGGATTACCGAAGACATCTCGAGGTAATAATGCAATCTGGGTTATTGTTGATCGCTTGACTAAATCTTCTCATTTCCTTGCCATACGAGATACTTTTTCCCTAGATCAACTTTCCCATTTGTATCTTAAGGAGATAGTCAGGTTACAGGGAGTTCCTCTCTCCATTGTGTCTGATCGTGATCCCAAGTTTACTTCTAACTTTTAGAAAGGCCTTCAGAAGTCGTTGGGTACTGAATTAAATTTTAGTACAGCTTTTCATCCGAAATCAGATGGGTAGTCAGAACGAACAATTCAGACCTTGGAGGATATCCTACGAGCTTGTTTGATGGATTATCAGGGAAGTTGGGACCAACATCTTTCTTTGGTTGAGTTTTCTTATAATAATAGTTTTCATTCCAGTATACAGATGGCACCATTTGAGGCATTATATGTGAAGCGGTGTCGAACTCCAGCATTTTGGGATGAAGTGGGTGAAAGGAAGCTGATGGGACCAGAATTGGAAGAAGAGATGGCAGAAAAAGTTCAGTTGATTCAGAAGCACATGAGAACAGGTCAGAGCAGGCAGAAGAGTTATGCGGATAACCGAAGGAATGATCTATCTTTCGAGGTAGGTAATCATGTTTTTCTCAGGGTTTCTCCATGGAAAAGTTTGATGAGATTTGGTAAGAAAGGAAAGCTGAGTCCAAGGTTCATTGGACCATATGAAATTCTGGAGAGAGTTGGATCAGTTTCATACAGAGTGGCTTTACCTCCGAGTTTATCTCAGGTACACAATGTTTTTCATGTTTCGATGTTGAGGAAGTATATGCCAGATCCATCTCATGTTTTGAGTCCAGAGGTAGTTCAGTTGGAAGAGAATCTCTCTTATGAGGAACAACCAGTCTAGATTCATGACCATAGGGAGCAGGTGTTACGGAATAAGGTGATTTATCAGGTAAAGGTTTTGTGGAAAAACTATATGATTGAAGAGGCAACATGGGAATCTTAAAATTTTATGAGGGATAAATACCCCCACTTATTTTGATAAGTGAATAAAATTGCGAGGACGCAATTCCCAAAAGGGGGGAAAGATGTAACATCCCAGGTAAATAAAGAATAAATAATTTTCATATTTATTAATATTTACGAATTATATATTAATTTTAATTAAAAGGGGTTTCTACGTTCGATAGCGTACTCGATATGTAACGATGAGTTTCTTTGAAAACTTACGTTGCAAACTAGTAATAAAATAATATTATTTTAAATGCTAGTTAACACGTAGCCATTGTACTGGTGGGAATGGATAGAAATAACTAAAATATGATTATATATGTTTTTAAATGTTTTTACATTTGTCCGATAAAAAGATAAAGGCTTAAAATACGGAAAGAATTCAGTTTTAGGCATTTATACCCTAATTTTCACTAAGGGTTCACTTATCACCTTTTGATGGAAAGCCGTCATTAAATATAGTTTTGATCAATCTTATAAATTCTATTAGACCAAATATAACTCTTCTTTAGAATCAGGACATCAAAATTTACTTTGTGTAAATTTTTGGTATCTTTCTGATAATGTTCATTTTTTAATGAATAGTTTAAAATGTTGTATTTTAATTCAAATCCTCTTTTTAATCTAATTTATTTATATGATTAGATTATCTTTTGAATTTTTTTTAAAGTGAAATTAGAAAATATTTTTACCATAAAATCCAATAGTGTTCATTGGAATCAATTTCACTTTAAAATTGGACTTAAACTAGCGTCAATCTTTTGATACTTATTGTTTCATAAAAACACGCTATTTGCTCTCACAACGGGAATTAATTATTAAATTAATTAATGAAACTTATATGTTGTGAATTTTGTAAAATGGACTTCATTTTTGAATTCTAAATATCAAATATAGCTTAGGTTGAATTTTTGGTATTTTTCTGAAAAACTTCAATTTTTGATGAATAATGAAACCACTAAGTGGTACTTATAAAAACTGATTTTTCGTTTAAATGAAATTTTACCACTTCAGTGTTTTGAATTTCAAAAATCCGACATACATGGTTGTCATTAAGAAGTAAAATTTGGTTCAATGAGATAAAAATAATTTTTTGGTGAATAGTAACTTATTAAGTTTTTAATCGCGATTAGAGGTAATTAGTGCAATTTAAGGAAAAAATGATATTATAATAAAATGAAAATACCTTTACACATGTCCTACCCTTATTGGATGTGTCATGGACGACAAAGACATGCCATGGGTCAACTTGGGGACCCCATGGAGCCACTTTGGTTGGGAAATGACATAAATAACTTTTTATTTAATTTTAAAGTAAAAATGACACACACATGAGATGTTTTACTAAATCAATTTTTACATGGGGTTATACAAGTCAGATTTTTGACTATAAATAGTCATTGGAAAGATAAAAATATTCCCTAAATCATAGTAGTTTTTTATAATTTTTAGACATTAAATAAATTAAATTATTTATGACATCATGATGATGCAGCGATGACCTCATTATTTAACGATTTAAAAAAATGGAAAGATAATGTAATATATAAGACCAAAACATATCCAAAACCTATTGTATGAGTGGATTTCTAACCCTTATCACCTTATCCTCGAAATAAATCAATGTGGGACCTCTTAAATCCGAATACCATTTTAAAATAAAGTGACTTTTCTTTACTTTCCAAGAGTGCCCCTCCTCTCTTCTTATAAAAGGCCCCCACCTCTACCTCCTTACCCACACTCCCAAAGCCTTTGTCTCGGCCAAACCCTGACCATTTTGGCTCTCCACATCCCTATATTACTCCTTGAAGCCTAAATTTGGGCATAAGTCTTCCCAAGGAAGCCTTTGAGCTCAAACCAAAGGGAGTTACCCGATTTTAAGGTAATTTCTTCTTTTGAGTCCTTTTGTTTTATTTTGCTTCTCCAACCCCCTAAAATCATTTTATTATTTTATTTTGTAACAACTCAAGTATCCTAAATATACATGGATGTTGTTATAAGAAGGATTAGAGCTAAACATACACACAACTACATCTAATGGTTAAAGAACATACTGTTTCCGTGGATGGCGAATTTCTGCCTCCCGAAACGATGATTGTTCAACATTATTTTAACACCTTCAAAGGTGGCCATTAAGATGAAACTATATTTATATATGATATATAATATGTTTATGGTTTCCTTAAGCTTCTGTATTTATCATTTTGGGCATACCTTTATGGTTTCCATTATGGGTAAACACGATATCTTCATTTAAGGAAGTGCGGACTACCGCCCCCTCAAAGTGATGTGATTCGTTAATGCCATATGTGGGACGTGTAAAGGATGGATTTAAAGTTATTATAGATGATGTTATACTGGAATTATAATATACCTCTATATCATTATTATTTCTTTCCATTAAAGTATGAGATAGAAATGAAAGTAGCGTTCATGCGTACGTACGGCTTACCGTCTCCATGAACGGTGCATTTCATTTCTTATCCCCAAATGTAATGTAATGTTAAAAGTACATGTATATAATGGATATATATAATGAATGATATATCTAAATGATGAATATAATTCTGGAATTAAAATATACATACCTATCATTTAGTTTTAATTCCATTAATATGACAATGAAATGAAAGTAGCGTTCATGCGTACATACAGCTTACTGTCTCCATGATTGGTGCATTTCATTTCTTACCTATAAATGATTATGTAATATTATAAATACATGTATATTCTGGATATATATGATATATATGATATCCAAATTAGGAATTTCATTCTATATATAAATAACCTTTGACCACATGAACAACATGTAATTGTAAGAAGTCCACTTTCGACTTAAGAACCAAATATCGACAAAACAACCATTATTAACTTAAATGGTTACATAATGTTTATAACATGGAAATAAGTGATATAAAAGGAATAATGAACTATAAAAATGTTCTTAATCAAGTATAAATTAACTCAAGTTTATTATTCAGGGCGTTAAAGAACGATCGAGTCAAGTTGGACCCGAGGTAAGGGACTTCGTCTCAATCTCCATTCATTGAGGCATATTTCGTTTTATACACAACTTTCTTTTATACGGTGTATAAACCCCTTTGACTTTTAATTTTATACAAAAGGAATCTTTTTCTACGAATCGTTTTACTAAACGACAAAAAGGAATGTTTTTTTAACGTATGCGGTGACAACGACCTTTTCCACCGCCGCGAGTATTATTTGGTCTTTGGCTTCCTCAACAAGCCGTAATGTTTTTAAAATAAAATAAATACCATATACTCTTTTATGTATTTTGTTATTGAAAATGGTTTTGATAAAGGATTATATTATGATATATTGTGATTGAAATGTGGGAATGTTATCATTCCTTTATATTGGTTTTATGTTTTATGATTTTATATTTGTACTTGGACATTTGACAGGTGGTTACGTGATAAACCATATGATGGGTGGTGTCGTGAATACTAGGACGGGTGGTTACGTTATAACCTCCAATGCATTGGGTATGGAAGTCGGCCGTATGGCTATTCCATTAATTATGTATGGAAATTGGCCGTATGGCTATTCCATTAAGTGATAAGTGTGGAAGTCGACCGTATGGTTATTCCACTTAAGTATGTTTATGTCCCAAGTTACCTTTATATATGTTATGTGTTCTTTATATGGGTTTTATGGTAATCCTTTGGTTACAAAAAGGTAAGTAATGATACTTTATTTAGTGAATAGTTTTTACTACTTCATGAAGGTGAAGGTATTTCTTTGATAGAGTATACATGGTTTACTTGATGTTTGAAAAACTAACAGTTTTCATTCTTTGTGTATCCCTTTATGAGATTTTTATGCTTACCCCAAGTTTTTTTGAAATATTTTTCACAGGACTTAATGTGGATTAAGGTCAAGGATGGGATCAAGGTAATTTCATGCTATATAAAACATGGAACTAGACATGTTTATTTTTAAGAGTTTTTTTTATTATGGAAACTTAGTAGAAGTGTCTACTTTGTAATCTTTTGAGATGTAATAGTTATGTTTAATTCTCTAATACTCTAAACCTGAAAAGATCCTCAATGTGAATTATTCATTTAATTCAATATTAAGTAAGTTTTAAGGCTGTGGACTTATAATATTGTTTCAGGTATAGATAAGGGAAAGCGCCCTTCTACTTTAGGTTCTTGATTGCTTTGAAGCTGGAGATCATGGGACCAAGATGAGGCTTGAGATGTTGAGGAGTTGTTTATCTGTTTTCTTTTGTATTCAGGTTTAGTACGGTATTTGGAATTGTGACTTGTTTGGATGATTTCCTAGACACATATGCACCTTGAATCACATACATATAATGCCCAGTTGTTTACTTATCAGTCTTCCATTATTTACTGTTGTTGGATATTTACTACTTCAGCTATTGTATGATTTTTTATCTTTCGCTGTTGTATGTTTTGTTAATTCTACTATGTACCCTACCAATGAGGGCATAGTTTCCCCACTATCACACTCAATGCCCTTGCTGCTAGTTGGTAGCCTCTGGTGTTCAGGGAAATGCTCTTGAGGCCATGTGACCAATCGGGTACGGGGTGCCACTAGGTGGCTTCCGGAACCGGGGCATTACAATGTGGTATAATAGGAATTATTTTCTCTTGACATACTATTTGGAGCCTATTTCCAGGGATATGATGGAATAGGTACTTGGTAATAAGCTGTTCTCGGGTGTATCTAACCCATCTACAGGGAAAATCCATACTACATTGTTTATTGTAATTTTACTAGTTTTCAATTTTATAGTTGATTTGATTTCACCAATGGGTGATTCACATGCTTTTTTCTGTTACCGTTGTTGTTGATGCAGTTCTATTTCTGTCACAACTTGATGAGATGAGGGCATTCCATCTCATGCATCATATAGGGACTTGTTAGAAATCACATTCCATGCATCCTTTCCATTCCATATAGAGTGAATTAGCGATTGAATGTTGTTGTGATAGACGTTGGGTAGATTACGCATGCTGTTGTGACAGATACTTTGAAGAATCCTTGCTGTTTGATAAGAAATTTTATTTTATAGTACTTTGCTTAGATGGACGCCAAACATTAGTTCTTGAGGTGTTATGGGCCCTCATGAACAAGAATTTGGTGGATAATTTCTTTTTTTCTTTTTTATAACCTGTATTAGATGCCAAGGTTTGATTCGCAGGGAGTATGGGCCCTCACAGATCAAAAATTGGCATCTTAACGTTTGTTTTCTGTGTTTTCTGGGCTCCAGAGCTATTTCTGAGGCTACTGCCAAGAAAAACCCAGAATACACGACATGTAATTTATGAATACACGCCGTGTAGTTTTTAACCGTGTCACGGAATGTGTGGGTATGGACATGGGGTTATAAAAAATCTTCCAAGAACACGCTGGGTACCAGATGTGCACGCCATGTAGTGTAATCCTAGGATCCCAACCATGTAGTTAACAACAGGGTTGGTGAAGTATTTTCTCATACATGTTGTCTCCACCTTGAACATGACGTGTAGAATAACCTAGGTAGCCAGACGTGTCACGAACAACACGAGACAGTGTCATCCTTTCTCAAACACGTTGTGTACGCCTGAAACATGCTGTGTAGTATCATCCTTGTAGTCGGCCGTGTATCTAACCACACGGTCTGTTGGGACTTCGGGGTACACACTGTGTTCATCTGGAACATGCCGTGTATTGTGACCTGGGTACATAGGCCGTGTTCGTAACAATCATGGGCTATTGAAGTTTTTTTCATACACGTCGCATCTTCCTCGAACACGCCATGTAGTCTTGTCTTATGAGAACCGTGTGGCTTAACCATGTAGAAGGAATCAGGAAGGGGAAGAGGATTCAATTACATGCCATGTGTTAGGATAACATTCCGTGTGTTTGGGGTGTTACACGACCAGTTTTGGAAAAGGTACACACCCATGTAAATGACTTAAGGTAACACGCTGTGTAGTTTTTATACATGTCTTGTAGTCATGTTTTGTAAATTTTGAATTCTTTATTTCCACTGTTCCCTTCTTACATTCCTAGTTTTCAGTCCTCGGTAATGTGATCTAAAGTGTGAATTTGACCTTGCTAGGTCATTGCACCTAGACGTCCTCCGGTTGTCCTCCAGTTGCAGTGTAGTGATCAGATGCCAGATATAGCTGATCAGGGACTTCCCACAGATCCTCCTGTTGTGCTTGCCTTGGAACCAGTAGTGATACCATTTGGAGGCACCAATTCACAGTTTAGGGAAGTATTTCTGAGGATGATGCAGACCTTCCAGGTAGCACCGCCTCCCGCCTTGACTATGGAAGACTTGACGCGGGTTTTCCAGCAGCAGCATCTTCCCACCTTCCTAGGGGAATTAGGACCTCAGGCTACAGTGTCATGGCTTGAAGCCATGATGATAATCTTTGAGCATCTGGAGACGCCTCTTGAAAGGTTGGTCATGCTCTATACCTACATGCTATGAGACTCCTCCAAGAGGTGGTGGGATGTGATATCACAGGTGGGTCATCAGCAAGTTATGGAATGGGAGGAGTTTTGGCACGTCTTTTATGACTACTTCTATCCGGAGACCCTGAGGGCCGAACGAGCCCAGGAGTTCATTAGCCTAGAGTAGGGTACTATTTCTGTGATGGATTATTCCTCTCATTTCACCGAGCTTCAGTGTTTCACACCACTACAAGGTGTAGATGGGTTGTTCTGGGCAAGGATGTTTAAGGATGGTCTCACAAGGGAGATCCGCTCACAGGTGAATATCTTCAGGATGACTTCCATCGCTTCCATCCTCAACAAGGCACTGATTGCAGAGTGAAATAGGAGAGATTCCGGAGCTGAGATCCAGGGCGGTTCTGCTTCCAACGTTAGTGCTTCACCAGCTGATAGTAGGAAGTGCCGTAGAGAGTCTACGCGTGGTGATACGAGGCGACAAGACACATCTTCAGGTAGCCAGGTGGTATTCTACTAGTGTGGAAGTGCTAGGAATATGAGGCGGTAGTTCCATAGAGACCTATTGGAGTGCCGATCTTGCAACAAGATGGTTAACCTTTAGCATTTCTGTCAGTTTTTCTCACCTGAAGCAAGTGAAAGGGGTTCATCCGTGACTCCTCGTTCAGGAGCAGCGCCACCTGTTTCTCACCAATCTGGAAACTGGAGTTCTTTCAGCCGTTCGGGCCGAGGTGGAGGTCGAGGCCATGGTGTTCAGTCACCATTCATTCAGCAACAGCAGGGTGGATTAGCTCAGATCTGTCAGGCAAGTTCACAGGGCCGTGGTATATGACAGGCCTTTGTAGTAGAGCAGACCTAGTAGGATCAGGATCCCAGACCCTCTACAGTTTGAGGTATGATCTTAGTATCCTAAGTTTACTCTTCTTTCTTTTTTAGATACATGGTATTCCCATATCTTTATCTTTGTTTCTATTGTGGAGAGCCTTGGGCTCTATATCTTTTCCTCTACCGATACCTTGACTCTAGACACACCGTTGGACACTAGGATGGCTAGTGTATGTCAGTGCAAGGAGGTCCCTCTAGAGTTGTCTGGGTATCACTTCTTATGGGACCTCTATATACTAGAGATGACGAGCTATGATTTCATTCTTGAAATGGACTGTCTAGCTCCCTTCGAGGCAGTCGTCGACTTTTATCATCATAGAGTGAGTTTTTATCACAAGAGGGTGGATCTTTTCTTCATAAGGGCGAGTGGGATATCCAAGCGAGTAGAGCTGGACCGATGCATCATGGGCTAGGTGGAGTTATAACTCATATTTATAGTCTTTATCTGGATGACCAGGGGACTTCACAGATAGACTTTCCTCCAGTGGTGGATCTTTTCATGGATGTCTTTCCAGAGGACCTTTTAGGTTTTCCTCTAGAGCGTGAGGTAGACTTTTCTATTCAGCTCGTGCCAGGAGCAGTACCAGTTTCCATTCCTCCTTATAGGATGGTGACACCTGAGCTATAGGAGCTCAAGAAGCTTTTGGAGGAGTTACAGGCAAAGGGTTTCATCCGACCAAATACTTCTCCTTGGGGTTCGCCTGTCCTGTTTGCGAAGAAGGTAGACGTCAACCTTAGGCTATGTGTGGATTATCGAAAGCAGAACGAATTGAAGGTCAAGAACCGATATCCCTTTCCTATGATTGATGACCACTTTGATCAGCTCCGAGGAGCTCAGGTGTTCTCAGAGATTGATTTGAGGTCCGGTTATCATCAGTTGTGCATTAGACCATCTGATATACCTCTTACAGCTTTCTAGAGCAGGTATGGTCTATATGAGTATATGGTTATGCCATTCGGTCTCATGAATGCACCTACAGTTTTCATGGTACTGATGAACCGAGTGTTCCATCGATACTTTGACTCTTTTGTGGTGGTCTTTATGGATGATATCTTGGTGTACTCTCATACTCGACACGTCCATGCTACCCATCTTGAGATCATTTTGAGTACACTGAGAGAGAATCCATTATATGCTAATATCTCTAAATGCCACTTTTGGAAGGATCAAATTCACTTCTTGGGTCACGTTCTCTCAAAGATAGGAGTATCAATAGACCAATAGAAAGTGAGAGTAGTAGTTTCCTAAGAGAAACCAAAAAACGTCTTTGAGTTCTGGAGTTTCCTAGGGATGGTTGGGTACTAAAGACGCTTCATACGAGACTTTTCACGCTTAGAAGAACTGCTAACGGGTCTGACCAAGAAGGGTGAAAAGTTCTTATGGTTAGATTCTTGTGATTCAGCCTTTCAAGAGATAAAAGGGAGGTTGACTTCAGCACCGATACAAGTCTTGTAAGATCCAGGAAAGAGATACACTTTTTACTATGATGCTTCTGGTAATGGGCTGGGAGCTATGCTTATGAAGGGGGTTGGAGTCATTACCTACGGGTCTCGGAAGTTGAGGCCACATGAGAGGAACTACCCGACACACGATCTTGTGTTGGTATAATTTGTTCATGCCTTACGCTGTTGGAGACATTATCTTCTTGGAGATAAAATTGTGGTTTTTACTAACCACAAGAGTCTCAAGTACATCTTCACTCAGCGTGATCTGAATCTAAGACAACACAGGTGGGTCGAGTATCTTCAGTCCTTTGACTTTGAGCTTGCCTATACACCTGGGAAGGGTAATGTGGTGGCTGATGCGTTGAGCAGGAGAACTTAGATACAGGAAGTTCAAGAGGCCAGTAGTGAGTGGAAGCTTATGGCTTTGTTATCTGAGATGCATTTGGAGGTGCATGACAGACAGGGGTAGACTTTCCTATCGTTTGTAGCTATTACCTCTACACTTGTTGATCTGGTAAGAATGAGACATCTATCAGTTTCTGAAGGCCTAGTCCTACAGAAAATCATGTTAGTAGAGGACCCTATTCCTGGATGGACAGTAAGAGAGGATGAGATCTTGCATTTCCAGGGATGCGTATGGGTGCCAACAGACATACGCAAGGAGCTGATGTGGGAATTTCATTCATCGATTTGGGAAGTTCATCCTGGCATCACCAAGATGTTTTTTGATTACACAATCAGTATTTGTGGCTAGGTATGAATAGGTATTTTGTTGGTTTTATCATGAGGTGTTCCATTTTTCAGCAGGTGAAAGTAGAAAATCAGTGACCATCAGGTCTTTTATAGCAGTTACCCATTCCCGAGTGGAAGTGGAATGACGTCACGATGGACCTCGTGACCAGATTGAAGAGATCACCTTGAGGGAATGATGTAGTATGGGTTTTCATTGACAGACTCACGATGGATTCTCACTTCATGGTGATCATGGAGACTTTCAGTGTTGTTGAGCTGGGATGATTATACATCCGAGAGATTGTACGTCTACACATAGTTCCGCACTACATTGTTTCAGACAGAGATGTGTGCTTTACTTCTCAGGTCTGGAAGGGGCTTCAGAAGGCTTTGGGTACACATGTAATTTTGAGTACAACATACCATCCCCAAACTGATGGCCAGTCTGATCATACGATTTAGGTGCTTGAGGATTTTCTCCAAGCTTGCATTCTATAATTTGGAGGTTCTTGGGAGAAACATATACCTCTTGTAGAGTTTTCCTACAATAATAGTTTTTAAGAAAATATTTAGATGGAACCTTATGAGGCTTTGTATGGTAGGGCATGCCGATCACCATTATGTTGGCTGGAGGTAGGAGAGATACCGTTGCTGGGACCTCATCCTGTTCAGGAGACTTCAGAGCAGATGGAGTTGATTCGGAAGAGGATGGCTACTACAGAGTCACGTCAAAAGTCTTTTGCTGATCAGCGGAGATGACCTCTAGAGTTCGAGGTTGGGGATCAGGTTTTCCTGGATGTCACACCGAGTTTGGGACACAAGATGATTCAGAGAGAAGGTAAGCTTTCACCAAGTTATGTCAGACCGTTTGAGGTGTTGGAGAGAGTTGGACCAGTTTCCTATTGGTTGTAGTTACCTCATAGGTACTAGGCTATTCATGATGTCTTTCACATTTCTCAGATCCGACATTACTTTTCATACCTGTCTCATATATTTCAACCTAAGGAGGTTGAGCTCAAAGTGAATGAATCGTTTGAGGAGCATCCTATCTGGATTGTAGATCGCAGTACAAAGGTTCTCCATGGCCAGTCTGTTCCTCTGGAATGTGTGCTATGGCAGCATGGGCAAGTACAGGAAGAGACTTGGGAGAGGGACGACGATGTATGATCACAGTGGTCGGAGTTGTTTGGGGTTTCTTGTTCTACGCCATGCTAGGGAAATTTGGGGATGAATTTTTTAAGGGGGGAAGTTTGTAAGAACCCTGACCTTCTTTTCTGGTATGTTTTTTCTTTTTCAGGAGTTTTTGAGAAAATTGGAGTTTCGGGAAAATTTTGAAGTACACATCGTGTACTTTATGAGTACATGCCATGAACTTCTTTGTCTCTTGAGGCCATGTGCTGGTCGTGTCATGGCCACACACACCGCCTTGTAGGGGTGACATAGAGGCTGCTTAAATTGTAGTATAGAAAATCCTAGTACACGCCGTGTACTACAAAATTACACGCCGTGTAATTTCTTTTTTTATTAAATGGGCCGGGGTCATGTCTAATCGCTAGAACATGCTTCTTCTCTAGATTCTTCGACCAAGAGCATCCTGTACAGCCGCAATACTTCTCTGAGCCCCCGAGCCCTCGTCGGTTCTCCGAATCGACTGCCGTTGATTGCGTTGGAACTGTAGTTGTAAGCTCTTCCTTCTTCTAGAGCATCGTTTTCAATTCCTTCTCCTTTTCAAGTTATCGTGGATTGAAAATTTTGTGTGTTTTCATAGATCTACGAATTTATAAGGATATTCAAGCCTCATGTTTCGATTATATCTATCTCCTAGCATCCTAAAAGTGGTTTATTCCTTTCTATAGGAAGTCTGTGAGTATTTTGTGCAAATTCCACAATACCATTTAACGGGCTATTTCATATTTTCTTGTATTTCCCTTGTTGTTTTCCTTCTTTGCTTATATGCCCGATTATAGGTTATTGTGTTTGAATAGGGTAATTTTACTATGCTACGGATGCTTTTCCCATGCATTTTTTTCCTGTTTTTGATCGCTTGGTCTAGTTTTGCCTATTAGGCAATTGCCATCTCCATGCCTAGTTTTTAGGATGGTCTGACTGTTCTTCCATGATTGGGTGCTCTAGAATTCTATCCAAGTATTTCTTGAGGAATCTTTGGCCGTTACGTGATGTGATACTTGCTGACTTTACACAGGGTTGTGGGAACCTAGTGTAGTAGACTATAGGAGGAATGGACGTAAGGGATTCTCCAGAGTGTCTTTAATTTATAATGCGAGACCACATGTGGAATTGACATTGATTGCTTCCTTAGGGTGTCTATAGTTCCTCAACATGGGCCAAAAGGAGAATGAGACATTGAGTGCTTCCCTAGATCACCTTTTGTACGATAAGAGACTATAGGGGGAATCGACGGTGAGTGCTTCCCCAGAGAGTCTATTCTTTAGCTAAACCAGAAGGATGAGACAGTGTGTTCCTCCAAGAGGGTTGCTAGAACTTGTAGGTTGAAACATAGGGGTTAGTATGTTAGAACTACCCAGAGTTTACCTATTTGTTCTACTTTCTTGAGTGGATGCTTTATTTTTTGTACATTATATACTAGAGACTGTGGATTGTTTGCTGCCGAGTACTTTCCTATTTACTATTTTGTGTACTTTTACCTACCATATATTCACTGACTGTTAGGCATAGATCTTCGGGTGGTTGACTACTGGGATTTTTGTCTCACACCCTCTTTGGGTCATTCTTTTGGGCCCAACCCGATTATATTGTGGCAATTATAGATAAGGGAAAGCACCCTTCTAGTTCAGGTTCTTGATTGCTTTGGAGCTCGAGAGAATGGGACCAAGATGAGGCTTGGGTTGCTGAAGAGTTTTTTTTATCTATTTCCTTTTGTATTTGAGTTTATTTTTGTATTCAAAATTGTGAATTGTTTGGATGATTTCCTAGACAAATATTCATCTTCCACCATTTATATATAATGCCCAGTTGTTTAATTATCAGTCTTTTTCTATTTACTGTTGTTGCATATTTACTACTTATGGTATTGTATGATTGTTTATCTTCCACTATTGTATGTGTTGTTACTTCTGCTATGTACTCTGCCAATGAGGGCATAGTTTCCCCACTATCACGCCCAAAGCCCTCGCTACTAGTCGGTAGCCTCTGGCATACGGGGAAATGCGCTTGAGGATATGTGACCAACCGGGTATGGGGCACCTCTGGGTGGCTTCCAGAATCAGGGAATTACATTTTTAATAAATACTTATGAAATTTCATCCCAGAATGTATATATTTTATTATTAGGGTTGAAAATAGAAATTCACTGATAAATTTCCATACATTGTATAAGGGATTGTATAAAGATGTTTAATTGAGTTATGTTGGAAGAAAGAGATATCTTGGGAAACACAGTTTGATGAATCATGTTTAGCCCTATGGGTACTATTGGGAACAACAATTTTGGAAACAAGAATAGGTGAGACATGTATTCTCAAAGAGGTGGTATATCTCAAAATTAGATCATGAGATAATTCAAACTTATTCCATAGATTAAGAGTGAACCGAGATGTCTCAAGTGTGGTTATTTTGATCATATGAAGTGATATGTTATGGATTGGCTAATTTCATTCCACAATGTTAAAATGATGGTACACCATTAATGATATTATCAAAGTGTTCCAAGGTCAGGTTCTAGGGACATAACACTTTTATTAGGAATAATAATATATATATATGGAAAAGTGTAAAATTATAGCTCTCAGGATAAGAATCAAGCAATCCATGGTGATTCGATGAACACCACAACACCTCAATTAGTATTATATCAATAAGGTATTAAAAAGAAAATTGAATTGAGTACAAAATTGTAGAGGTCATATAAAATTATCATGGAAGATTAATATAGATGTTTAATGGTAAAAGGTAATTTTTTTTAACTATAATCTTTGAATACTTTGTTTGATATTGGTGTATCCCACCTATTTATTTCATCTCATGTTTCTGATCTGTTGGGTTGAATTTTTATGTTTATCTTATCTATTTTAAAACTCAAAACACATTTCGGAAAAAATTAGTGTCGATATTTTGATGTTTTTGTGTGTTCATTAATAAGTTGTTTGAATGATTTAGTATGAATTTTCTCTATAATGGAAGTGGATGTAGATGAAATGATTCTGGGAATAGACCAGTGGTTGAACATTGTGGTCCATATTCATTTTTATGAATGGAAGCTGTGAATAAAATATTTAGATGGTGTTATACATCTCATCAAAGGGGAATGGGAAGTGTATGTAAGTAGAGAGGGGACCTTGATATATGTGGTTCGAAATATCTCTTTCTAATAGATTTTATTTACCATGGAATTAGTATAAGTGATCAGGAATAAAGATTTTACAAACATTGTGGACCAATTATTTTTTATTATTCCAAATAAAAATCTCATTTTCAACCCATAATTGTAGTGGAATTTAAAAATTGATATCCTAATAGGAACTATTCCTATCTCAGATACATATTATCAAATACAAACCAAAAAGAATAATAGGAATTAAATTAATAGTTGGAAAGTAATGTGTTCATCTAACCAAGAACATATCTCTGGGGAGCACCCATTGAATATATGAATAAGGAGGATGAGAAATAGAATTTGTGTGTATTATCATAATTTTTAGCATGTTACAATGAATAATCACAATACTCATCCGTGAAATGATGACCTATTTTATTAATTTAAGATCTGTAAAATTGAAATACGTTAAAGTTATCACTAATTGAGGGTTTTGGATGATTATATTCAAAATAAAACATTTAGAAATAGATATATCCTTTTTGAGTTTTGTGTAATCCTTTTGGTATTAATAATTCACTAGACATATTTAATGAATTGAGGAATCATATTTTTCAAAAGTATACATATTATATTTAAGTGGTTTTCAAGGATGAATTACATGTGTATTCTAGAACAATGGATGATCTAGAGAAGACATTGTAAAAATTGTTTGGTACCATTTAAGAAATTCATCTCTATTATAAAATTTCAATTTTTTTTGTAAGAAATAGGTTTGTTTTTGGGTTAATGTAATTTAAGAAAGTTGACTTTCTATGGTTCTTGAAAATATCGATGCTTATATATATAAGAATGTTCTGGAGTATGTGTTTGAAGATTTCAGTTTTTATGGCATAGAAGGACAGTAAAAAAATTTATTACATGAATTTTCATGTTTGAAATTACCAATTTCATCATTGATGAGGAAAGAAAACCAATTCTAGTGGAACCAGTAATGTAAAAAGTCATTTGATTATCTTAATGGTCACTTTACGTCATTTCTTATCCTGATATTTCTGGAATTATGAAATGGTTATGTGGTGTATTGAGATGCTCAGAGATCTGGGTTTCATTGTGTTATTTTGAATAGAGATCATGCTGTAGCTTGTAGATCCCGACAAGTATGGGTTCATGAGAAGAAGTACCCAACACATGATATGTATTTGGATGATCTGGTTCATGCTTTGATGACATGGAATCTCTAATTTTTTGTGATAATTTTATAGTGTCTAAAAATCATATGATATTGAAACACATATTCTCACAAAGTGATATAAACCATAGACAATGAAGATGCATTTAGTATCTAAAAATATTTTACTTTTACTTAATGTATTCACTAGGTAATGGGAATTAAATAGAGGATGCATTAAGAAGGAATTCATATACTCAGATAGAATAGGATACTTCATATGATTGGAAGTTAATGTTGATAATAATTATCTTTCACTTGTATTGTGAAGATCAAGGCAACGATTCAATTTTCTATACAATTTTAGTTATTCTCGATTTTGTTGAGAATGTTAAATATGAATATTTACTAATTATAAATGTGCTTCTATGAGGTAAAAACCCATTGGATGGGAGACCATTAAGGGTGGATGCTGGATGGGAGTATAATTTCAAGATTTTTAGATCATATTATTGTTCATAAATAATATTTTTAAAAAAGTCTAAATGTATACGATCATTCAATATGAGGTTTTCACCCTCGAATATAGAAAATATATTTCGAACTGAAATAATAGTTTATGTTTACTTGAATAAAAATGGATGTGTTAGAGTGTGTCTCAAGATTCCTTACATTTCAGTAGGTCATGGAGGAGCATCAATGGCCTGTAGGTATGTTGTAACATTTAACCATTCATGTGTGGAAATGGGAGTAGATAGCTTTGGATTCTGTAATTGGTCTTCGAAGAATGGTTTAGAAACATCATTCCATAAAGATAATTATGGATCACCTCACCAATTCACTGCATTTCATAAATTTTCATGAATCACTTTTAGTGGAGTAAATTTCAAAAATCTATGTCCAATAATTGATAGAAACACATGGGAGAGTATTTTTTACTATATTAGATAAATATTTGATGTTTACATCTCGTTATAGGAAATCCCTATATCATGATCTTCTTAATAAATTAACAATTATTAAGGTGTTTAATACTCATATGGATGGTAATAAAAATCATTATAGTCATTATAGGGTTTTTTGATGGATTGTAGCGGCTCATGGGAGGATCATATGCCGTTATTGTAGTTATTTCATAAAAATAATTATCATGCCTTAATACATGTGGATCCATTTGGGGAATTGTATGGGCATCATTGTCGGTGTCCACTTTTGGGGTTTAAAATAGTTGATAATTTAGTAGTTGGTCCAATAATTATGAATTATATAATATATAATATATAATTGGTCTATAACCGATTGGAGATAGCTCTATGTCACTAGAAATCATATGTGGATCATAATCTATGACTGTTGCTATATAAGGTGAGTGATAATGTCTTCTTTAGAATATCTCAATGGACTAAGAATCATCATTTTATAATGTATCGAAAGTTATCTCATTCATACATAGTCCCATTAGTGTTACATGAATGGATTGATGTGGTAGAATATTGGTTTTCTTTTATACCATGGTTTAGTTTTGGGCATAGTTTGTTTTATGTACCTCAATTTAAAAGGTACCAATATAACATTTTCAATGTGATTTTATGGTATCATGTTGTCCTAAAGTTGAAATAAATGTTTTTACCTAAGTCGGTGAAAGTTAGAGATATGAAAGGGATTTTATTGTGTGGTAAGTCAATAAGTCTAGTGGGGTTGTTGTGGTAACATGGTAAAATTCAGAAAGAAACATAGGGTCTTGAAAAGAAAATCATTGAGGAATATCCTGATCTATTTTAGGGAAATGAGACATTTCAAACTTTTGGGGAGTTTAAGGATAATGGGTGGAGAATGTTGTACCCTTGGTTTTAGGTACATGTCCAATTTATTTATTTATATCTAGTTATGGTTTGAGAGTATTGGAAGATTTTTGTTATTTTTTGGGCTTTTCAAGAGGATCACATTTCAATGCAACCATGTGGAACCTCCAAAAAATTGTTTTGGTGAAACAGTGACAAATGTTTAGGAGAATGGTAAGGAATACTGTTATTCAAAATCTTGCATATTTCTAGGAAAATATATTCATTGTTTCAAAGAGAATAAATTCATGTTTTTCTCATGGGTTGTCTAAAAATATAATCCAAAATTTCAGGGGGTTGATTGAGACAGTAGTAAACACACAGTTGTTTCATGTTTTTTCAAATCATGTGGGCTAACAATTTTTAGTATATATGGAACTACATAAAAAGTGGATGTAATTTGAATTATATCCTCAAGAGATTTTATTCCCCATATATTACAATAACATGACTTCCTTTTTCTCCCTCGGCCATGAAGGTGATTTCTATTGATCCTGGAACAAGTTTTAGGTGATTTAAAGCCTATTTGAGATGTTGATTGACCAGTATGTGGTCGTTCGTGGTAGTTATTAATATATATTCTCTTTATCTTTCTTATAATCATAGATATGACACTCTTTTGATAAAAATATTTTTATTGAGGTTTTTTAATGAAATATTGATGGGTTTGTAGAATAGAATATGTTTTGTCATCATATATCGGAGGATAGTGGTGTCATACTTCATGTTACCAAATGTCTGATAAGTATGCAGTTTCTCCCATGATTTCACTTAATTTTAAAATGAAGGCTTAGGATGAAACAATTTTTTTTCATGAAATGATTGTGAAAATTCATTCAGATTCAATTATGAATCTTCTTTAGTGATTGTTTTTGAGAAATTTTTTAACGTTGATGTTTTTTTGGAATGTTATTTTGGGTAATGATTTTAAAATTATGATTTCTTAAATCATGGAAAAGTAGATTTTTAATGTTTTAAATGAATTTTTAGATTTATGTGAAATGGATTGTCCTAGTTTGGGTATACATGGTTGGTGTGTGATCATGTTTCATTTTAAGAGGACTTTTTGTAATATGACATAGTGCTCGGTGCCAAAGGTGTAATAGAACATGGGATTTGTTTCCATATGTTGACTTTGTATATTGATAAGAGACCGTTCATGAGTATGGAAATATCATGAAGGCATGCATGTTCGGATATGAAGATGTTTTGAATTAAGGAATGGCTATTCTAAATTGTTTTGAGAAAAAAGATTTATGTTTTTCTTTGGAAGTGCTTTGGATTCATTATAAAATGTGAACTAATATGATATAGTCTTATATAAATTGTTTAATATAAATTTTTAATATAAATTAATTATATAAATTGTTTAGAATAAATTTGTCAACAATATTTATCCTAGTGGAATGTCTACGAAATCCATTTGGTAAATCCTAATAATTTTTATACTCACCCCTTACTTTGTAAGTTTGGTGAATATTTAGAAGTTGTTTACCAAACAATAGGTAAATGAAATGTATCCCAGTCCTTTAATGATGATTCTTGATACCTTTTTCATGGATGGTTGAGTTGGATGTTGGATGTTGTTACGTTTTTCTAGTTTATGTCTTTAGTGTCTATAGTTTTTGTTACCTCTGTCTCTTTATTACTTTTTTTATTTCTATGTTTCCACTAATACATTAAATTTGAATTTGTATTTGTATTTATAATAGATATGATTTTTACTCATGCATCATATAGATCTTTTTATGGTATTTGTCATGTGGTTTGGTTATTTATTCTAAAAAGTGAAAATCATCCCCCAAATATTTTTAATGCCCTCAACATTTATTCCTAGAATTTCATGTCTTGATGTTGTCTCCTAAGGCCATTAACACCCACCAACACTTCCCAAACCAATGGGTCAGGGGCATAATGTTACATTCACAACCTCATGTTGCATGCACATGTGGTGACTTGTTATAAGCAATAAATTATTTTTTATTCTATGCCTTCCCACATAGTTTTTCGATTCACGATTACTTGGATATTTCCTTCTATTTATATATCATTAATTTGATATCATATTATATATTTTTGTTGAATATGACATGTTTTAAATAACTCATGGATGTATGGTGATAGTCATTGTATATAATCATGGAAATTTACTATTTTTCATTAATGATCACACCCTATACAAGCTTTTTGGTGTATATAAACATGGGTTTTTTGTACATAGTTAATTATAATATTGTTTATTGTATTGAAAAATTCTTAGTTCTGGAGTTTGTTTCTAATTAGTTAGGAATTTTAGTGATGATGGGTCATATACTGTTTGGGTCATGGTGTTGTGGTGATCCTTCCTTTTAACCTGTGGAATATTCCTAGGATCTAGCAATATAGATTTTTTCATATTCATCATATATTGTGGCTCACCAATGACTTATTATCCTATAATTGGACCTTGTATCCATTGATATATTATGTTTATCACATGTTTCTTTTAAGAGTGAAATTATTCTTCAATTTTTATATCAATACCCAGGTGCTGATCTCTCTCCTATGGTGATTGGTAATGTGCGTTGGGCCTTGGGGTGAGACAATTTCGGTGAAATGTCAAGTTGAGCTAGGGTAGTTTGTTACACTTCACAAACCCTTAAAATCAAAATCAATCATCAACCAATGGTTATCCTTAACATGATACATAGTATAAATGATTGGTGAACCAGTTATGTATTATCTAACGTCAAGCTAGCTCTTTCATTATAGATAATTTCTTCTTCAAATTGTTCCCCTATCTAACCAAATAATCTCATATATAAAATATAGTAAATCATAATTTGTAAAAATTATTATTACTTTTCTTAAATGTGGTGAAACAAAAATCAATCTTCAATGTTTTTGAAATGTGGTTATAAATCATTCCATGATAAAACTCCAAAAATAATATGTCTCCAAGAATTAGTATTTCTTCAATATAACTTTTCTAATTATAATATTAATAACCTTTATATCTATATACAAAATATAGAATACATATTGATATTTTAATATCATTATTATTTCCAAACTAACTAAAAATAGTTATTATTATCATTACACTAGTGATCTCTCCCGGATAATATAAATAATATATATGACAACCAATATAGTACAAAAAAATAAATTCACTGTGTCTAACATAAGATAATAAAACAATTCAATACAATATGTTTTGGTAATGAGTATATTTTTTAAATAATGGTAAATGATAAAATTATAAAATTAAATTAAACATGTATATAAATCCACAACAAATTAGGTATGATTTAATATAACAATAGAACTCATTTTAATCATCAATGAAACATTCACAAACACTATCTATAACATAAATCTTGTTATTTTAATTATATGAATATAATCTTCGCAATATTCCAAAATTTAATCACCACACATGTATGAATATCAATCATGAAATAGGTTATATATTTTTTATATTTTTGTTAATCTTATATAAAATTTCAAAATAACATAAAATAATGATTTTGAATTATTAACAATGAAGAATATGTGTGATGTAATAAAATTGTTTCAAAAACTTTTTAATTGTATCCACATTCTCTCATTAATCATTCTAAAGCATAAATATATAAAAATTATGATCATATTTTACAACACAACTGAACAAATATTTTAGGTATGTCATATTATCATGTAATAATTTTTTGGAATTATATATGGTATAACTATAAACTCAGAACATCCTAATTACATTTATCTAAAATATTTTCTTATTATTTTATAAATGTTTCATATTCTAAAAAAATTATATACATCATACCATTAAGAATATTAGAAAAATAATTAATTATTTTTAAAACATCATTCATAATAAAAATTTATAAGACAAGAAAAATCATGAAAAAATAGCCCATATTGGAACATTTTCTTAGAAAATTTACCCTTTAATTTTTTTAATTTCATGAATATAGCTTCCATTATATAATGTAATGAAACAAACATTCCAATAAATTTTTTATATGATTAAATACATAGTAAAACCATCTTCTAAAAAATCCCTTCTAAAATATATAGTCATATTTATGAAAATAATTATTGTTTTTTCATTACTCAATCTTTAACAATATATTGGGTCATTACACCCATAACTCAATCAAAAATATGTTAATATTTTATATTATCAAAATTCAATTCACATTTATCATGGTTTATTACATAAATAATCCTTTATAAAATCATTATCTCTATCATATACAACCATTATATCTCTTTTTTTAGATCCATTAATACACATTACATCAATATTAACAATATTATATAGAATTATAAAAGTATGATTTTTAATCAAAAGTAATTTTTTTATACACAAAAAAATTGATTTATGGAACAACTAAAGTATTCATAATAAATTTTATATGTATCCAAATAACTACCTTAACATTTTTGGGATAAACATATCATCCTTATTTTTTATCCATTGTTGGACATATTCAACTACAAGAAAAATGATAACATAAATATATAATGTCTATTGGGAATGTGATCATATAATAAGTTCATGAATTTCATATGGATTTTTATGCTAAAAACAACCACATTGGAGATTTTAATAATGTTTCATTAATTATATTTCATGATTATATTATTTCAAATAATTATATTATTATTCTAGAATCTCACTCGTTTTATTTAAATTAAAGATTAATTTCCTAAAGTATTCTATAAATATTGAAAAAAATTTGAAAAAGTTTACATTTTCCTACGTGTGATGTAAATTTATGGACTAAAAACCCAAATTTATAAAGATATGTTACTTTGAAATAAATATGTTTCATCTAAATATAAGGTTTGGGAACCATAATTTTGATATGTAAACAATATTTTAAAACTTCACATATGGTTCATCAACACTACTTTGGAAATTAGAGGAACAATGTCAACCATACTTTTTGATATTAACCCAATGAAATGCTACCGTATTATTGACTCAATAAACTATATGATTTAAATTCTGGATTAATTCTTTGATTTCAACAATGGTTTCAGTTAAGTAAGTATCTTATTAAATAATTCAAAGAATGATTCATTATATTTTATTCAATGGATTTAATAATTATTAATTCTATGGTAATTTATTATTTTATTTGGAGGGTAAATTCAAAATTAAAACAAGATTAGGTTTTTAACAATCATGTTTTGTTAGGTGATATTTCAGGATCTATGTTGACCCGAATAAATATAGTGTTTCTATTTAAATACAAAGAGTCAAATCCTCTTTAATCTCTGAGTGAGAACAATAATACAATGATGATGGATCTAGTTCTCAAAAGGGATTCACTTTAGAGACATACATGATTGGATATTTTCTTTAGATAATGTTACTGCTAAAATATACCTTTTCCATATTTTTTCATCAGTTCATCAATATTATTTTCTATACTAAACTTTAGAACCATGAATGTCTATGTCATGGTGCTCCAAGAGTTATTTGTGCTGATGTTTAAGAAAGGATATAATCATCATGATCTAGAAGATTATTTTTTGAATGTTGTTCATTCTTGAAGATAATTTAGATCTATTAGATGTTGCTAAAATTGTGTGCTAACATATATCACCCTTCAACATCTCATCTTATTCGCTATGTTTTAATTACATATACTCGGTTATTATAGAGGTTTTGGTGCTTTACCTATGTTGTGGATATTTTGGTTCCTTATAAATGAACTGGAAGGACCAGTAAAATCCATGTTACAAGTTTCTAATAATCCACTCATTTATATAGTCTATGGTAATAGGATTGGTTATAGTTAAATCAAACAGATCATTTAGTATAGCATTCATGGAGTGGACTAGTGGATTTCTATGCCCGAAACCACTATACATAATTATTATTTATTCTTTCTTTATTTTATTTTATTATGTATTAATAATATTTAAAAGTGAAGGACATGTTTGGTTTAGTTCAAGATGGTCAAATTTATCTTTATAAGGATTCATTGCCTGATTAAATTAGTGCTCCTATACTTGTATGAATTATAGATGTAATTTTCTATTCACACACTAAGTTAAATTTTATATTACATAAAATATAATAAGTGGTTTTTATTCATAATAGTGTCTGTGTATTCTGTATTCACATAAAATATCTAAATTATTTAATCATTATTGACATTATATTTATTGATTTTAATGAACATGTTAACAAATATATTAATATGTTAAAATATCCAAAAAAGTATAATTTGACTATTTATTTTAATCATTATATATATAATATTTAAACTACCATACATCCCTAATATATAATAATTTTACGGGTGATAAGAATGATAGACCATGTTCTTTATAAAATACACAACTGACCACATAATGTGTTGATTCAATGGATTGGTAATGAAATGGGATGAGATTCATATTTAATATGAGGCCTTAGAAAAAGATGAAGATAATTGGTTTAATAAATTCTAGTACCACCAACATGATTTGAGGCATCAAATTTGATATAAAAAAAACTTTCCATAACTACTATGTTTACTTAATGCACATTCTCTAATTCCAGATTCTCAATATGTACAATAATAGCTATTTATAAACAACCTTGAATGTGTTTGGCATGTATATAAATTAATATATTTAAATAGATTTATTCTTCATGGGGAAATATATGTACCCTATTAGAATATCCAATTATATATTGATGCATACATCTTAAGAGGATTCATCACATTGGTGGAATTGAAAAAAAAATTATGCATAATATAATTGAACAATATCCCCATCATTTATTATCTTAGATATGTCACACTTGTTTTGCATTGTATTACATGATTATAAAATGAGTCTGAATAAGTATTATTTGTTAGGGTTATCTTTTAAAAACCAATTAAAGATGTGTTTTATAAAATAATAGTAAATATCACAGAACTACACCATGATATATGTTCCACTATGAACCTAATATAAGATTAAGTACTTATTTAAATGAAATATATGAAATCTTGGATATTTTCATATTATAATTCTCCTATAAATGATATTTATCTTCATCTTCAACTTCAATATCAATAAACAACATATAATATGAGTATATAGTCAGGAAAATCTTGGATAGTAGCAACATGGAATAATATAATGATCATGGGATATCAAAATGATATTTCATGTTCATTTTATCCTTGTGTGAATCACCACTATTAGAACATGAATTGAAAAATGATATCTATAGGTCATGATCATGATCATAATTTATTTTTATCTACTGATTAAGAATATAAATTTAATATAAGTAATTCAGATGATTTTAGGAAAACTTTTCATGGAAATGAAAAGAAAATAGTCCCCATAAGCCCAATGAAATTGAATTGAAACCATCGAAGCAAAAATGCTAAATGATTTCCCACCACATGACCGTTAAAAAATATAAAACCCAATATAAAATTTGGATGAAAAGAATATCATAAATTAAAATTAAAGGATAGATTTTGGAGCCTTGTATCCATGCATACATGTGTTTGTGTGTCTATGAACATGGGTGTTCACATAGGATAAAATGGCCATCAAATTGGATCCAAAATAATTAAGAATATAAAAGTACAATTCTAAAATTATTTTATGAATTTGAAGAATGTAAATAATATGAAAAACAAAAAACTAATAAACACTGGTTAATGAACCCATAACGAATGTCATAAATTGTTTCTAATTATATATAATAATTAATCAGTAGAAAGTAGTAGAATCATAAAAAAACAAGGATAAAAAATATTTGATAAACTTGTAGAACACATGAATACATACATATATGGATCCCTCTCAATGAACCACTGGGGTGTTTACATGAACTAGTGATGACTGAATAATTGTGTGATTTCACCTTATTATAGTAAACAAGACAGATAAATAGTTCAACTAAAAACTAGGTCCAATAAAAAATTTCATACCATTAAAAAAAATGATGAATAAAGAATCATGAATTAACAAAATTGACTTGAAAAAAAAACTATAATAGAAGGGAAATTAAGGCCTTACTATGATGATGAGACACCCACTGATAATAGGGCATGATGAAAAAATAAATTTTTAAAGTTTATGTGATGATGCAGGGACAAGAATGAACAAATTTATTTCAATTTTTGAGGACTAATGATTATTTAATATAATTTTTTTATAATTTATTTATAATTTATAATATCATTATATAGTTTTACCCTTTTTGGTAATATATTTTTATTTAATTTGTGGTTTTCAATTTATATTTTGATATATTACAAGATAACTATATTTTCATTTTTTAGTGAGAAATCAAACAATAATTCTAAACAATGATTAAAAAATGATTTAAATATAACACATATATGTTAAATGAAATATATAAAAGTGAAATAGTAAAATAAACATAGGTTTATATTTTGTTTGTATCATTTGTATATCTAATGGACTCTATTTAGACTCCTCCCCAAACTTAATATCCTTACAATAAGTTTGTGGATCAAAGGACAATAAATAATTCATTAGGTATATTAAAATATGTGTTCTACTCCAATGAAAGCCTAAAGGGTGTGAATAATTATTGAAAATTATTTCGTCAAACCCTTTTAAAATTTAGTAAAGAGAATAAAACAATCAAAAAATAAATGTAGTTATTATCCCCGAAATTAATATATTAAATACTTTTTTAGAAAAACTAATGATATTTTTCAGTGAAATTGAAAATGTATGTGCTATAGTAGTACTGTAACACCCCAGGTAAATAAATAATATGACATTTTTATATTTAACCATATTTTTGGATAAAACGTTAATATTAATTTAAAGGGAACTCTATGCTCGATGTCTTACACAATACGTAACAACGAGTTCCTTTGAAATCTTACGTTGCACACTAATAATAAAATAATTTATTTTAAATGGTAGTTAACACCTAGCCATTGTAATGACGGGAATGAACATAACTAACTAAAAAATGATTATATATGTTTGTCAAATATTTTTACTTTTTACAATAAATTTTAGAGGATTAAAAATGCGAATGAATCCAATTTAAAGCGTAAACATTATAATATTCTTTAAAAGGTCGATTAACCACCTTTTGATGGAGAACCTATTTTAAATCCACCTTTTGGAAAATTAATGTGTTATATTTGAAAAAATAAAATTCTTCTTTAGAATCAGGACATCAAAATTTACGTTGTGTAAATTTTGGGTATTTGTCCGATAAAGTTCATTTTTAATGAATAGTTAAAAATGTTGTATTTTAATTCAAAACCTCTTTTTAATCTAATTTATTTATATGATTAGATTATCTTTTTAATTGGTTTTAAAGTGAAATTAGATTATATTTTTACCATTTAATCCAATGGTGGTCATTGGAATTAATATCACTTTGAGATTGGACATAAACGAGTGTCAATCTTTTGATAGATATTGTTTCTTAAAAACACGCTATTTGATTTGATAGCGGAATTTAATTATAAAATTAATTAATGCAACTTATATGTTATTAATTTGGTAAAATATACATAATTTTTGAATTTGGAATATCAAATATAGATAAGGGTGAATTTTTGGTATTTTTCTGAAAAAAACTTAGTTTTTGTTGAATAGTGAAACCACAAAGTGGTAGTTACAAAAACTGATTTTTCATTTAAATGAACTTTACCAATTTTGTGATTTGAATTTAAAAAATCCAATATAAATGATTTTAATTATTAAGTAAAATGTGGTTCAATGGGATGAAAATAATTTTTGATGAAAAGTAAATTTTATGTTTTATTAATCGCGATTAAAGGTAATTAGTGTGATTTAAGGTAAAAATAATATTATAATAAAATGAAAATATCTTAACACATGTCCTAACCCTATTGGATGAGTCATGGCCGAACAAGAAAACCCATGGGTCGATTTTTGGGACCCCATGGATCAACTTGGGTAAGATAATGACATTTATGCCTTTTATTTAAAGTAAAAGTAAAAATTAAACAAACATGTATTGTTTTACAAAAACAATTTTTACATGGAGTTATACAAGTCAGATTTTTGACTATAAATATTCTTTGGAAATCTAAAACGATTTCCTACATCATTGTATTATTTTTTATAATTTTTATACATTAAATAAATTAAATTATTTATGACATCATGATGATGAAGCGATTACCTCATTATTTAACGGTTTAAGTAAAATGAAAGGACAATGTAAAATCTAATACCTACACATGTCCAAAACCTATTGGATGGGTGGATTCTGAACTCTTATCACATTATCCTCTAAATACATCAATCGGGGACCTTTAAAATCCGAAACAAATTTGAAAATAAAGTAACATTTTATACCTTTCCAAGAGTGCCCCTCCTCTCCTCTTATAAAAGGCCACCACCTCTACCTCCTTACCCACACCTCTCAAGCATTTGGCTCGGCCAATATCTGATCCTTTTGTCTCCCCACATACCTCTCTTAATCCTAGAAGCCTTACCTTAGGCAGGAAGCTCTTAAAGAAGCCATTTTGGTTCAATCCAAAGGGAGTTACCCGATTTTAAGGAGATTAAAGAACGACAAATTCAAGTCGGATACGAAGTAAGGGATCCTACCCCTCTATTTCTTTTTAAGTACACTCTTTTATGTCATTCCTTTTAAGATCATATTTCTTATGATTGGGATGTTGTTTTATATTAATATTACTGTACTTTTTATGTTCATATGACAAAGAGACCCGATTTTCTCTCATCAATCCATTTTGGAAGTTTTGAGTGGCACCGTTAGGCTGCCGAATTTTTGTAAGAGATCCAACCTTTCTCTTTATTTTTAAGTAATCTCCTTTATGTAACATCATTTAAGCTCCTCTTTTTTATGTTGGTGGATGTTATTTTATATTCCTATTTATGTACATTTTATTTTTATATGATGAGAGACCCTATTTGATCTCATCAATCCATTTTTGGATGTTTTAAGTGGCACCGTTAGGCTGCCGAGTTTTCGTAATGGATTTTTCGTCTCACTTTTATTCCTGTGAGAATAATGCTACATTTTCCACCATTTCCTTTGAGTGGTATATGTAATGCCCATTATTCTACTCTTTGTGTAATATACTTTCTTTTATGAGTATTTACATCAATGTTTTATTGTCCTTATTTCATGGGGTGTATGTTTCGAAAGATACCCAAGTCGGTAAGGGAACCTTTCACCCTCCTCTTTTTAAAGACTTATTTTTTTGGGTCTTTTAATTTACATATTTTAGTGTTGGGATATGTTCCAATATATCCTTATTGATGTAAATTTTATGTCCAAGTGATGAGATACCCTTTTTATCTCTCATCAACTCATTTTCTGAATTTTGAAGTGATGACGTTAGGCTGTCAAATTTTTGTAAGGGAACTTCTTAACCTAATTTCCATTCTTTGGGTTAATCTCCTACTTTCAAATTTTTTCATGATATTATTATTTCCTATCTTGTATTTTTTACTTTGTTTATGTGTAATTATAGTGAATACACATAATCGATCTATTTTATTTAAAAAAATGATCTTTGTATGTCACTTCGTCTCAATATCCTTTAATTGTGACATATTATGTTTTATACACAAATTATTTTATAAGGTGTATAAACCCCTTTGAATTTTACATTTACTCAAAAGTAATCTTTTTATACTAAGAGTTTACTAAATGACAAAAGGTAATGTTTTTTTGTCGTACGTATGCGATGACAACGACTTCTACGCCGCTGTGACCATTATTTGAGCTTCAGCTTCCTCTACAAGCCATAAATTTTTTTTAATGAAAAATATATAACATGTTTTTCTTTTATTTTATTTTGTTATTGAGAATGGTTTTTATAAGGTTTTTATATCAATGTGTTGTATTGATATCTTGTGATTGAAAAGTGGAAATGTTATGTTTCCTTTATGGATGTTTTATGTGATACGATTATGTTATGGTTCTTGGGAATTGTTATGAAGACGGGTGGTTACATGATAAAATAAGGGTGGGTGAGCCCGATATAGCTCTCCAATGCATTGGGTAACGCGAAGGAGTTAAACGTTAAGGTTTCTCCGAAGAGATTTAGGGAATATACTGTGATGGGTATTCCAAATGTAACCAAGAGGGTTACTCCCTACGTAAGAATGTTATGAATGCCTCAAGTTACCTTTATGTCTTATGATTTATATGATTTATTCATGATTTCATGAGGTATATGATTATGTTTTATGAGTAAAGTATGATTTCATGCATGGACTAATGTTTTCATTTCTTACTTTTATATCTGTTACTGAGATTTTTATGCTCATCCCAAGTTTTTGAAATGTTTTTCACAGGTCAAGGGAAAGGTACATGATGTGATGATAGTGTCAAGTAAGTGTCAAGAAAGAATCCATGTTTTATTTTAAATATGTTTCTATTGATGTGAAAAATAAGTATTATCTTGTATGTAACCACTTTGTTTAAATGTAGAATGTAATGCTTGTTTTATGATCTAATTCTCTAAAACTCTAAACCTAAAAATATCCTCAACGTGTATTCTTGAAGTAACTCAAGATTAAGTAAGGTGTAAGGCCGGGGCCTTATAAGTACCATCATCATTCTCATTTTATTTCATTTGTTGGTTTCATCACTGACAATAGAAATAGTTATTTAGTATTCGTCTTATGAATGTGTTTGTTTCTTGACAGTGATTCATTTAATTTTCTTGGGATATTTCTTGAATATTATTTCCAATTAATTTTTATAACCTTAAAATTTATACTTTATTATTTATCATTATAGGAAAAATATCCTCTATTTACAAGTTAGGATTGGTGATGTTTCTTTTTAGTTTTCTTACTCAAACAACCAAAAGGATTAATATCGAATGTTAGGGTTGTGTCGTTATTTTTATTGGTGGAAGCATGTGAATTTATTATAGGTAGAATGAATGTGTAATTAAGATAACCTTTTAAGAATTTCAATTATGTTTTTTCTAGTGATTAGTTATCTGTTGAGGGATTGTGGTGGATTTTTCGAATCTCTAATTTCTGTTTTTTCCATTTAATAGTACACCATGAGGTGGTAATGGATGTGGTGGTGGCCATTTTGATGTCCGATTGAAGTTGAAGGGTTTTCAAAATATTTTGAGTTATTATTATGGTACTTAGTGAACTGGGGTAGTGAAACTTATTTTACTTCCATTTCTGAAGGAATTTATGTGTACTTGTCACCCTGTGGTAAAAAAGAACTCTAGAAATTCCCTATGTGTTTGTGGTTACTCAGAGGTTCCCCTATGAGAAATAGAGAATAATATAGCTTTCCAAGCCATTTTAAATTGTATAGTGAGGTAAAACATCTTGTGTATTTACACCATATCATCTAGAAACATGTGAAGGTATTTAAAATGCGTTATGAGTTTTTTGAAAAATGCCTAGGATTTAATGACCTCAAATGGAGAGTTGTGTCCATGTTCGACCTAAGGCCACCATAACCTGTACCTAAGTAACCATGTCATAGTGAATACCACATGAGATATCAATATAAATATAGTATCTATACTACTTTTATTTGAATTATTATCCTTAATTCAATACATGACTAACCTCAACCACTTCCTCCATCCTCACTTCCTTTCCTTTAGATATTATTAACCCTTTGTTCGTTTGGATCAAAGTTTCATAGATCGAGGTGTCACTTTCTTTTCATTTATCACCATTTTCTCATTAGACATTCTTTTTCTGGTTTTTTTGGACATAAAAATTTAGTTTTGGGTGAGTATTGATAGTGGTTCACTGTGTATAGGTATTAGTGGTGTTTCTATGAAATCTAGTGGCGGTTGATCCTTTTTCCCATGAGATAATTAAATGTGAAATTAGAATTGATGTAGGGGATTTTATTTTCCTCTATATTAATATGAAATTGTTAATTTTACATATTTTTTCATTCTATTGAGTGAATTTTATTAACTGTTCTAATTAAATATATTGATTTCTCTAAAATAATTATATGAGAATTGTGTAAAAAAATTATATTACTAGTATTATTGTAGGTGTCGTTGTTGTTGATATCCCATTACATAACTTATTGGGATATATTGATATAAAATAACCTTAAATTAGTTAATGATTAGAGATATTAAAATTAAAAGAATCATATTCATATTATTGACAAATGATTGTCATTTTTTTGTTGACTGATGGCTTGGTTGGTTATTTTGTCTTGGAAGCCTTGTATGGATGTTGTGGCTTGGTGGCCTTGGTTATTGTTTCTTGGTGACCTTGGTTATTTTGTAATGGTGACATTATAATGTTTTTGTTGATTTGTTTTATTATTGGTAGTGTTTTGGTAGACATTTAATGATAATTAACTTGAATAATATAAATCGTATCATGATTAACTTATTGTAATGAAAATTGATGTATATGAATATAAATGGTAAATATAATAAGGGACATGTCCCCTATGTGATGTAATATTTATATTTTTAGTTTTTCATTTGTATTATTGAATGATGGAGTGGTATTGGTGACACAATATTGGAGATCACAATCTTAAGATGATGTTAATATGAACCCCTTAGTGTGGGTGTGCGTGTAGGATTATTATATATTCTATTCATCTTTTTATTAATTCACTAACTAGATTCAAGCACAACATACCAACAACCTGATATTATGGGAAATGTGTATTTCCCAACATATAGGATGGGTAGGATTTGAGTGATTGACTTCCCCTCCCCTAATATATATTCAACAGTGTTCTATGACAATTTTTATGATCCAGAATTGGGTGAGGTACCTAGTGGGGGATGGGGATATATATGGTGGGAGTTATGTGTGGTATAAGGGGGGACATGGTTGATATACTATACATTTATGATACACTAATACCCTATTTTTATGGTATAATGGTATGGTATGTTCCATAGTTTTAGAGTTTTAATTTCCTATGGTGAGGATGAATTATTTAGAACAGGTCTAGTGATGGTCTTTTCCATTAATACTGCAATAGTTTTGGAAGGTATAAGACCAATGTATTTCATAAAATTGGGTAACAGTAGAAGTTGAGTGAGAAAATTCATTGTGGGATGACTTCTTATATTCTTTTGACACTAATTCAATATTTTTTATAATTGATTTGGTGAACTATCATTGAAATGGTTTGGGGAAATAGTTGTCCTTCTAGGTGTTGGTTAGTTATGTTGTTTGTATAATAGGACATTAGTATAATATTATCATATTTTCAAGAGATAAATTTAGAGTGATACTTTTATGTATACATATTATGTTCACCTCAAATATATAAATATTTTTTATGCTTTACAATAGGCTATCAATTATCAAGAAGGAAACTACTAGTTTGGTGTTATGATAACTTTTCTTGTACTTGGTTTTACTCACAAATTTTTGTGATTGATTTTATGAGATTTTCATTAATTATATATTTCATGAAGGATTGTTTATTGGGGTTTTCTATGATTTATAGAAAAATTTGGTAGTAATTATACCCATTATATGAGGTTTTCCCTCAGTTTTAGTAGTCAACATGGGTCCAACTAGAGGTAGGCTTTAAGGGCAACTCCCATTTTAATCGTTGGCCAATGAGTAGTTCTCTGTGCGGGTAGGTCATGATAAAGTGGTATCATAGTTTCACGTTAACAAAAAATTAGGTGACTGAAGTTAGGAATCAGTAAGGGCATTTAAGGCCAATAGGGTATTAGTTTTTGGAGATAATAGTATGTGATGTAAAAAAGAGAAACTAAATGATACATGTGATTATAGGGAACCTATGATTCAAGGAATAGAACACAATTAGTCTATGTATTCCAAGTGAAATTAATATTATTGCAGTGTGTCGATCTAGGAGAGGTATACATCAGGCTCTCTAGGGTTCAATTTATTTTCTGGGTTGTTCGGGGGATGAATAAGTGAAATGATAAAATGAATCCAAATCAATATACTACAATCAAAAAATGTTGTTTATACTTTATATTAAAATATGTTGGGTTTCCCATCCACATTTATTTTAGGTTAGATGGGTTCAGTAGGATGGACACATTTATTGGTTGAGTTTTGAGCTTGATTAAGTGGATGAGTAAGGGAAGCAGACAAGACAATATATTCATCTTTAGAGATTGGTGATGTATGGAGGAACAATATCTGATTTGGGGATAGAGAACATATTCGAGTTGGTGTAGATTTTTTTCCCCTGATTTGAGCCCAATGTGATTATTGGGTTCCCCTAGAAGTCATAATGTTTTGGGAGAGGTGTGTCAATTGTGGAAGTTTTATCTCATGGATCAGTAGGAGTTCTAAGTACCATGAGATGATTCCAAATAATAATTTTGGGGTGAGTTATTATTGATTATAACGAAGGAGATGAATAGTTAGAAGTATCCCTATATATATTAGTAGAGAATGAGTGTATGGGAGTATGAAATATTTTTTACGGATCTTATTCTATTTTATGGACTCCTATTTCCTGATGTGGAGTACCAATCACTTCTTTTTGTGGCCATTCTATGATCCTCCATTAGTTTTTCAGTTTATCGATTAACATTACCCGCATATATTTTGTGTATATAAATGATGAGGTGAAAGTGAGGATGAAAAAGTGATCCTGAGTGAACCTATTTGAGGGTCAACAGATTCCTCTATGGAGTAAGGTGTGAGATGGGGGTCATAGATGTTTGGGTAGTGGAGGATCTGGATTGTTAGGAAGAATTCTCAATAATTATCATCACATTTATCAAGTGAATTAATTTCTCATATTTCTATTTGTAGTTATTTTGTTTAGTTATATGGTTTTTTTGTTCACGAACACTCTTAATTTTAGTTACCCTTAACCCTGGGGATTTGGTACGGTTTGGGAGGTCATGCTCTTTTTTAGAACTGAGAGCTAAAATTACCCCGATTTAGTATTAGTAGAATGAAATACCAATATATTTCCACCATGCATGTATAGTTGAATTATCCTTATAAAAATGGCAGTGGAGATGGTAGATTCATTCCAATGATTTTCCCCTTTATTAGGGTCCCATGATAGAGATGATATGCAGAGGTAATCAAATGTGAGGAAGAGTATCAGGTCGGGGGATGATGTACGATATCAAGGAACCAAATGTAGGGGATCCAATAGTTTTTTTATTTATAATTGGCATATCATCTAATATTCATTTTTTATTATGGAGCTTATCACTCCTATATTTATCCCACATTGGTTCAAATATTTTAATTGAATGTCGAGTGGAATCCCATTCACTTGGTGTAATTGATGCTCAATGGAGGTCAAATCAGATTGTTTCATGTGTGCTAGGGAAGTAGACTCATGATGGGGAAAAATCAGTATTTGTGGTATTTCTTATTTCTATATATACAACCATACAATTTCATCTATTTATATAGGAATGTTTAGTTTTCTAATGTTGTAGAGTGAGGAGTGGTGTGTTTTTATGAGTGAGGTTTTCAGATGTCTAATTGGTGTGTGGATCCCATTTTTTATTAATGGTTTAACCATCAACATAGTTAAAAATATATCTTGCACTGGAGGTTCCGAGAGGTTTTTTGAGTATTTTGATGATTTCCCAGAGATGGTTATAACCCTCCACCTTAGTGAGACACCATGCTCAACATAGAGTTTCATCTAGGTTCTTATCTGATTTTTATGGCTTCTTATGAGATGCTATATTAGGATTTATAGGATTTGATAATCAATATTGATGATCATTTTCATAAACGAATTATCTAATCTATTTTATAATCCTAGGAATCTCTGGTTATTTTCCCCAATAAGGAAAATGGTAGTATACTGTATTTCATAGACTAACTATGGATGAATAATATGATGATCAAGATTCATTACCTTCTTCTAAGGATAGATGACCTCTTTGACCAGTTGGTGGGAGGTAGCTAACTTTTTTTTATAGATCTATAGTCTATATATCATTACTTTTGGGTAAAGGATGAAGATAATCTAAATACTAATTTACCGTCTTGGACTAGACATTTTAGTTATGTAGTTTTGTCGATCGGTGTCATGGACACACCAACAATGTTCATGAGACTCATGAAATATCTTTTTCAGGAGTTGCTATTTTAGTTCATAGTTGTGTTCATTAATGTAACTCTCATGTACTTAAAATCTAAGGATTAATCTTCCACGAACATGAGGAATATTCTTTAGAATATTTGAAAACACTAAAATTATTGAAAACTATCCATGTATATGTTCTAAATGTGAGAGGTTAGTGTTATTAGACAATTAGTGTCTCAACATAGAATTTACATGGATTTGGTGATTGTATAAAAAATTATTGCATGGGTATATCGGAAAAATGTGGTAGAGGTTCATATTATTATTAGTCTTGTAGGTTATTAAATTATATTTATTTATGTATTATCTTATATTTAACCCCATTAACATCATTAATCAGGAATGAATACATGTTCTTTTGGACTAGACTATGCCTAGAAACCATCAGCTATGTAAATGAGAGGCTGATTAGTTCCCTAGTTCTTCATCATCCTAAGGATGGTGTCATGTTTGAGCTATAGCATGATTCATTTAATTTATGTTTCATATTTTTTATTATGTATAAATGGAACATGATATCTAATGGTTTAATAGAGTTATTTACCCATTTACATAACTATTCCATCCATGATCGCAATATGGAAGAAATGGTGTTTCCTTGAAATCGTTGATGACAATACCTCATCGGGGGACTCTTTGTAGTCATACAATATTAAAAGTTAATGGGGTATATTTTCTCTCTACATGACTTTATTATAAAAAAGTGTTGGTGGATAGAGTTTATCCAATACTATGGATTTATATCTCTTTTATTCCAGGGATAAAATATTTCTTTAAAGATGTGCTGGGTAGGAAGTCACATAGAGAATCTCTAGTCTCATAGGATGTTTGGAGGGAAATAGTGTAATTAGTCACTATGTGTCTTAGAGGATATTATATTGATGATAGTGGGATATTGTTTTAGAATATACTAGATCCCACTATATCTCAACAAGTGTACGAGTCTCAGTTGAGTGACCCGGAGGTAGAGGTGATGATGAACAAGATCATTCGTCGAGATAACCAAGTGGGATTGATAGTGGATTGTCAACCTAAGATTATATCTAAATTAAGGATATTTATTCCATTATCAGGGCATGAGGGTGACTTTTGTGTGTTTTATAACTCACTTTTTCAAGTAAATCCTAGAATAAAAAAGTTGTATCATTGTTTTAGGAGGAAAAAATGGAGGCTAAGCATGAATTGTTAAGTGGATGAGTTTGTTGCATGATTTCTTGTTTATCAGTAGGTTATGGAACTTAATAAAGTCCATGGTGGTTTGTTCCAGACATTTGATATCCCTTATTTCAAGTGGCAATACATCTCTATGGGTTTGAACAATGGGTTAACTCAAGAATAGGACAGATATGATCATATATGGGTTATCATGGATATGAAAATAAACTTATCTCAATTTATGGTGATTCTATTAATGATTAATCATAATTTTTTAGAGAGATGGAACATGGATCATCTAGTTTGGTTTAATGGAGTTCCGAGGACCATCTCTTCCAAAAGTGACCCTCATTCTAAATCATGATTATAGTGAGGATTTTTATTGATATCATATTTCTATATTTTATTATATGTATTTATGTGTTTTAACCAATACTAATTTTCCTATATGAGTTCAATTGTATCATATTTTTATTTTTTGGATATTTTTTTCTTAAATTTGAAAAACAGTTATTCTGTAATTTGAGCTATTTCATATCACTTCTATATTTCATGTATATGATTTAAAAAATTAATCCAACATGAAGAAATATTTTGTAGCTATTATTTTTTGATGGGTTTAAACATCATTATCTGGTATCAGTGACAATTATAATTTCACGAGGCTCAAATAAATCAGTTATTATTGAAAATCCTTTTGGATGAAAAGATTGAACTCACCTCATTAAATAATGAATATATCATACAACATGAAACGAAATGGGAAAATTCCATTTTAATTCGAAATAATAATCAAATAATAATAATCACTTTATAGTTGGTGGAGAAATTCACTCATTAAAATAGATATTCCATCAATAAAAACGTAAGAATGTATAGAGTCTCTTTAATAATAAAAACATATATTCTACAATTTGGAATATTTTTCTATACATAAGTCCAATGGAATTTATATTTTGAGGTTCCATTACCAAAAAAATTCCAAAAAATTTCTAGGAAGTTGTATTAGTTAATTTTATCTACTTTATGGTATAAAATCTGAAAAAATTTGGAGGAAATATTATAGTGAATAAATTAGTAGTTCATCTATTTTTTATTTTCTTAGTTTTGTAAGGGATTCCTCTTCCCATTTCTTATTAGATAACCTTCACATGGAGGATTAATCTTATTTGTGATTGGAGAATGGGATGTGTTCTTTTTTAATTACAAAATTCATATTATTGATGGAATAAAATCCATTTCATTATTTAGTTATGTTGGTTTCAATATTATAATATTATTTTTTATCATCAACTATTTTCCTATTTGGTTCTGAAATAAATTATTTTGAATTTATTAGTCAATAATAATTCTCTCCCTCAACCATGTTCTAGTTTATATATAATAGACTAAACAACAAATTTGTGGGGAAGTACTCGATGATCATGAGTGTTTGTGGGAGGTGTAGTGGACAATATTGATTTCATGGGATAAACTGGACCTGATTAGGTATTTACTAAGTCAATTAATGGGTTTCTTTACATCTTTCTCCATCATTGGAAGAAGGATATACCGAAATGAGATCTTTGAAAATTTTATTATCACCATATTCATTTTATAAATGTATTGAGTGGAAAAGATTATAGAATATACCTTTAATAAATTTTTCTATAGAGGATTAGATAATAAAGAACTAGGAAAGAATTTCTATAGGAAAACCATACATGACCTGATATCCCTCCTCATATAACTTTTTTTAATCAATTTATTCCTGATTCAATTTATAAAAATTTATTTTAGTTACTTATTTTGATTTTTTAATCAATACAATTTCAAAAACATCATAATTTTTTCTATAAGTTAATGTGGAAAACACTATTTTTGTGAACTCCTCACAGAAAAAACCTAGATTTTCCACTATAATTCATTTCACCATTTTAAATATTTTTTTTCTTCACACTGGAATAGGAATGTGTTAAATCTCTATATATATTCTAGGTATGAAATTCCATCAAACTAATTGTTAAAATCTTTCTATTTTTATAGTAAATTGGAAATATTTTTTTATTTACATTGGTCAATGGAAAATGTGTTTCTATTCTTTTATAAATAAAAAATAGAATCTTCATAGAGGAGGAATTCAAGACGATCATCTAGAAAAATATATTGACCATATAATTTCCATAATTTTAGGTATCGGGTACATATGCAACTAAAATCTATGGGTACATCCCAAAAATTCATTTAGAAATTCTTGATGCATAAAAATAGTTTTTTTAGTTTCTCCAAAAATATTATATATAAATTATTCCTATGAAAAATAATGAAAAGTGGCTGAAAAAATATAAAATACCAGATTCAATAGATTTAAAAGAATACATATGATATGAATAGGTAAATAGAAGAAATAACTCATAGAAATTTGGGGTAACCCAAACTGGAACTAGAGACAGGTCCAGATCTTGCGGAGGAAGTGATTTCCCCACTAATCTTTGATGTCGAATACTGTGAATAGGACATGATGGAAATGTATAATGATCCATTCCACATCACTCAACAATTTCATTTGGATATTGATGAGGATTATTTTCATTATATTATATGTATGGGAGATCAATAAAATTAGTTGTATTTAGGAATAAATATGTAGTGTAATCAGAAATCCACACACTCAAAAAGTAAGAAGAAACAACACCATTATATCATTCATTTTCCTTGGATGATGAATAAGTAACCAACTAAGTGGAGGAAATTAATGAAATAATTGACGATTATAACAACCTACCTTGGAAAAATACCAATCAACTCCAAGAACCATGTTCATATAATGAAGAAATTTAATCCAAACTAACTCTAGGATATTTCCTTTTCTTGAACTATTTATTATTAGATTTTATTTAATATAAAATATGTATCAACTATCATTTTTTATCTTTTTATTCATCCAAATAGAGTTATTACAAGGGGAATATAAATAAAATGATTAATAAAATGATTATTAAAATATGGATTCAACCAAAATTTATAACATTTATTTGAGGGAGTCCATGAGTATATCCATGCTTATTTACTAGATGAAACTAAGGCACGTTTTGTATACTTTAGTGGTGAATATTTTCATTTTGATTCATCATGTTTTATTAAATAAGATTAAACTCAAACATCCCATTTTGTTATTAAATTTATTTAAAATATTTAATAAAATATATAGAGATTGAATAAAAGGTTGTACAAGTGAAAACCAAGAAGGCAGAGGACTCATACTTCATCATATCCTCACCATAAATGATGTACCTTACTTCTAAGGAGGTGGATTTAGTGTAATAATTTAGTAGAGTGCCATATATTAATTAATATGGAATAAATTCAATAAGAAAGTAGTGTTGGTGAATTAAATCGGACAAAATCCTCCCACAATTGTATTTTGGTTAACATCTAGTGCATCCATTCTAGTGGAGGTCAAAAATCCTATCCCACATGAAGGATAAACCAAGATCAATCTTTCTTTTATTTCACTTTTTCATTCTTTTTATTTTTATTTTTCATTTAATAAATTTCAAATGATTCATTTTCTGTTTTTTCTTGTTGATTTTATATAAGGAACACTTTTTTTATTAACTCAATGTTTCACTACAAATATGTTATATTTTACCCCTCTATAAAACATTCTAATTGTGATTCAATTGTAAATCTACGTAAATGAAAAATATTCATGAATTAATCGAGGACATCATGTAATAATATTCTCATCACTTTTTATATGTCTCTAAATTATTTAAACCCTATATATTTATCAATTCATGTTTTTTTATTTTTTTTATTTTTTGGTGTGTTTTGGGATAAAATTTGATTATTTCTCAATTTTGGAATATTAAAATATTTTTATCATTTTTTTATTTCAAGAAAAACATTAAAATATTCATCGAATTGAATTTATTATTTGTTTTGTAAGAATCATTTATTTTTGGGATTGAAATTATTATTTTTGACTGAGATCGGATTTGAACATCCACACTCCCAAAAAATCAGTAAATTTAAAAAATATTTCTGATCGACAATGAGGATGCCACATTATAAATTTAATCATAAGTCAGGCTAAATATTTATGGGTTAGGTGATTCCAAATCTATTTGACATATGACTCCCTTAAATGTTTTCCATTGAATTTGATGGATATATTATCTCATTAATGTGTATATTGGATTCTCCCAAGTTGAAAATGATTTTGGAAACATTCAGACATAATGAGTGTTACACTATAATTGTATCATAATTTCTTCTATAAACAGAAACTAATTATTATGTTTAGCTAATGTATTTAATTATAAATATTATACGACATATAAGACTGACCCATGGAGAGATTTAGTCAAACAATTGATATAAAAGAATAAATCTCCTAAAAGCAAGATTTTGGAGGAGAAGATTTTATATCAATCCTTATTCTTATTCATCATTTTAATTTTTTTACATTGTTTTTATTTTCAATGTTATTTTAATTAGTTTATTTTAAATAAAATATTATTCGTTCTTGGTTTTATTTTTGTTTCATGTTCCACACAACCGTCATATCTTTCACTATCTTATTCATATTCTTTTCATATTTTCTTATTTACTTCTTCCATTTTTATTTTTTGATATCATGTTTGTGATTTTATACTTCATATTTTATCAACCACATTTTTTTATTTTTATTTTATTTTATTTTATTTTCATTATTACTAATTACACCAAGAACTATTACAATAAAAAAGAGGGTCTAACCCGAGGCTAGTCTTGGGGGAGGTATGTTGAAAATCAATTCATTTTGTACATAAATTCATAATTTTGATTATGTTTTTATAAGCATAAGGACCAAGTAGGGCGTCGTCAATTCCATATGGTTCTATGAAAAAACAAAATTTATAAAAGTCAAAATATGCAACTCATTAAATTAAAAATGTTGTAGATTAGAAGTTGAGGCCGATCCCACTGAGATGTTGATTTAGCTTATTAGAATTTCAAAAGATTAATTATACTAAACAGAGGATGAAAGAAAAAAAATACTAAATTTATTGTTTTTACAAATGAAGAGTGAGAAAGAAGTAGTAGATTAATTGATTGTGTGAAAACAAATTTTAAAATAATGTTGGAGAAATGTACTTTCTAGGTTCAAGTGTAATTATATTATGGAAAATATATATATTAATTTATTATTGATGTTCGAGTCGTGATGTAGAAGATCCAATGATCATGGTATCTCCTCCTTAACATGGAAATACCCTATTTCCCATGGTCTGATAATTTAGGGTGTTGAAGTTTAAAGTTTATCTCAATACCATGTTTTAAATTAATTTCCCCTATAGATGAAAATGGTCATACCATCTTTAGAGTATACATTTAAAAAATTTATATGTTACTTTTTTCATAAAATTATCCATGGTCATGATAAAATAAAAAAAGGGATTGGAAGTTTGAATTAGAAATTCCACAGACCAACTCATGAATAAAAAATATAATTAAATCCAACACACCGTCCCCCCTTATAGTACATCACCCTATCACTAGGTGGGTTACCCATTCATCCAAATAAAGATATAATAAGTTTAATGGAGCAAAAAAATAAAAACATAATAGAAAATAAAAAAAGAAATCAGGGAGGAACAACATATTTGCTGCATGATTTGATCTCCAAACGAATTCAAAATCTCTAAAGGTGAATACATGGGACATATTTATAGATGTTGGAATGGTTTTTATAGTCCCCCATCATGACGTGTACTTGAGCTCCATGTTGTGTAGTGTTGATCTGCTTTTTGTTTGTATCCTCATTACGCGTGTGTGGATCTTAGCTGATATTATGGAATGTTGATACCCTACATGATGCAAACTTGGATTACAGATCGCGCATGACTTCTCCTTGTCACCTCTATGTCCATGAAAATCTTGCACAAATCTTGCTCTTAATTTTTAGTTTTAACCAATGTGATGTCGTTTACTGAATGTATACATCATGAACTTGTGCCTCAAATCATATATGCTTGGCATGAATTTTTCTACTAGTGTCATGATTTTCTGATTATGTCACAAAATGTACTTATGGTAACCGATGCGTAAAATTGTTTTTTTATAGTTTTCTAGCTTCGTTCTTCCTCAAAAATCCGATGTCACACATCTTCTCTTTTCTTGTGGCGTTAAGAGTCATTTTGTACATATTTACACATTTTTTTGTTCTTTTTTGCAGATTCATCATTTCCTCCCATAAAACATTAATAAACTCAATTCATTCCATAATTAACAAAATTATTCATTTAAATATATTTATCAACATACTAAAACATTCTAGAATATACTCATGAAATACACATATCAAATCCACCCACACTTGAATGCAGCCTTATCCATATGGATGGAAACACAACAGACAATAGAGAAAATTCACCTCAATATGATTTAAATTCAATTTCAATAAAATAAATTTATTAAATGGAATATTAAATGTTCGATCATCACAAAATAGAATTCTTGTACACCTCAATTTCAAAAGAATAGAAATCTACCATGTATTTAAAAATTTCTCTTTTAAACAACCATGCATTTTAATTCATCCATTTTCATTTTTAAATCCATTATTAGTATACATTCAAATTATAATCTGCATCACATGAATTTTCCATCTCATAATTAGGGAAAAAATGTAATTATCCTTATTCACATACATCAATAACATGTAACTTACCATAGACTTTCAAAGCATATAGCATCTCCACCGCGTAAAGATATATACAAAATTAATCATGTGGGATTCATCAATAAGGATGAGATGATACTACGACTTCATGGTAGGTAGGTAAATAATTTATGTAAATCCTAAAATAAGGTTTTTACTATAACAGATTTTTCATGATTATAAACAAATCTCAATAAAATTTTCCCTTTACAAATGTCATTTATCTCTTCCCCAAAAAATTTCAAAGTTGGCTCATGAAACATGTAATAGAAATGATAGAAACAACATCTCTTACTTTTTTTCATTATAATTCTATTTATATTTACTTACTTCTTTAAAATTTATTCTTAGGAAAAATCTCGCATCAATCAACCAACCATATACTATCAACAATCAATGTTATATAAAAGGGTGTTTTTTGATCCTCCCAAGACACAATACATTTTTTTTTGTTTTTTAACAATAAAGGTGAATAATAAGATAGAATGAATGATGTCACAACCTCTCCCAGATCAAAATAGATAATCCCATTAATAAAATATCAACACTAAAGTATAACTCTTTACACCCAATATTCCTACCCCACACATATTCTTTTCAATATCATGGAAAACATTTTAATGAATGTAAAATTAATAAAATGGGCTTATAACAAGTCTCATTTCGTAACAATGAAATTAATGGATTCTATAGGATTTAATAGAATAAATTTTAGGAGGGTCTTATGATATGGGATAAAAAAATAACACCTCAATCATTTTAAAAGTGATTTTGCGAAGTTACAGCTTTGATAAGATGTAATGAATGTTCTATAAGAAAAAATGCCGGAGTTTCAAAATAAATATACTCTAGAAATAATATAAAATATTTTTCTCAATGGATGGAATCTTAATGAGATGAATATTTTGGTCAATAACTCATGGAAGTGAATATGGTTAATTAAATCAATTAATGAAAACATCATAAATTCAAAACATAGCCAAATCTCAGAAAAATTACATCTACAATGACTAACATGCTCTTGAATTGTGGATTAAAAAAATCCTAATCCATATTCTTATCTCTAATTATTATTTTTTACATTTTCTCATTCATATTTATTGGAAATTATATTAAAATACATGGTATGGTAATTATATTGTGTATTTTATGTCTCCTAGATTAGATGAGTAATGAATGAATCCAATGTGGGGAACGAAGCATCAGTTAAATTTTTAATCATTTAAAATGATAAAAATACAGTAGAAAATTTTCTAATTTGAAAATCTTACTCCCATTTAATGTGGTGGTTCAATGTTTGTTGTATAGTTATGTCTATTCTAGTTTATAACGTATCCTCAACCAACATATCATGTAATTTTCCTAATATTTCTTCTTTTTATTCTATATATTTTCTGTTCCCTAGGGTCTTGATGGTTCTGTAAATAACTAATAAACAAATGTAATAATAGTTTATTCTCAATGAATTTTAAAATATTTGGAGAGAGAGCATGCGTGCCTCCCAAAAAATGGAAAATAAAAAGAAAAAAAATATCATGTTGCCTCCTAGATGTGATTTTTTTTAACTTCATTGGCTCAACCTTACATCTTTCATCTCCAGATCATGTGAAAGATGATTGATAATTGTGTACCACTTCAGGGTCAAAAAATTGTCTAAAATCTATCAAATATACATAGTATGACCATTATCCTTCTTCTCTATACATCTTATTCATCCAAAATGGCATTACTTTCTTGATCTCCACTAGACTGATCCACCATTTCTTCCTCAATCATGATGAATTAAATTGAAGTTCATGTACCATCCATACCTGTTGTCCTTTCAAAAACATAGTGGAGTTGGTCACACCTTTGGGTTCAACAGTATAGTTCTTCAGTTTCTCTTTCTTCTGCAGTTGAGAATCATTTTCTTGAATGACATTATCTATCTCATGTAACTCTTCAATCTATGCAAAATCCTCAATTTCTGATGTCTCTCTTTCTTCAAACTCAACTTCCTATTTCATATCACATTTCATCATTTCCTGGTGGATGTTGAAGCTCACTTTGTCACTTCCAACTATTAGAAATAGTTCTCTATTCTGAACATCAATTAGCGCACGCTCTGTTGCTAAATATGGTCTTCCCAAAATTAGTGGATACCTTTCCTCTTACATATACATCACAAGAAAGTGAACTAGGAATTAGAAGTCATGAAATTTGATCTAGAAATCTTCTATGAATCATCGGGGATGCTTTACTGTTGAGTCTACTAATTGAAGTGGAACTCTTGTGGGAATCAGGCCTTCTAGTCCAAAACCCTTGAATGGAATGTACAAAATGATATTGATGCTCTCACCTAAGTCACAGAAAGCCATACCATATTTATTAGATCCAATAAATATGGGAATTAAAAAGCTATCAGGGTCCCTTTACTTCATAGCTAGGTCATGTGATACCACTTCCAAACACTCTATTGTTAGTGGGATGGTTCCAATATCTTCCAACTTCCTCTTGTTGAATATTATATCTTTCATGAATTTGTCATAAAATGGAATGTTCGCGGGAGCCTTTGTAAAGGGTGTATTAATATAATTTTTTTCTAAAATTATCAGGAAACTTACCTCTCTACACATTGTTCTATTTTTATTCCATCCACTCTAGAAAATTCATAATTGGCATTCATTTAGGTGGCTCCTCTTATTATTCTTCATCTAGTTGTTCCTTGTCTGCTCTAGCTTCCTCTTCTTTTTAATTTATTCGAATTCTTACTAAAAATTCTATGCCAAATCCCTTTTTATCCCCAATTCTATGCTATATAGCTTTCAAATCTTTATATGGGAATTATTTAGTTAACACTGAAAGCTGTGCCTTTTCTCTCTCTCTATGTGTCCCGGTGATTTTTCCAGCATGACACTCCTGATTCAGAAATGCAGAATTTTGTTATGATTCTTCTCTTATGTCCTTGAATACAACCCTAGAAGCATCCAAGAATGTTTCCAGTGTCTCCGCGAATTAATGGGCATGGATCATCAGTGTGGTACCTTGCGGTGCATGCTGTTGGTGCCCTTATGTTATTGATTGAAATATTTGGACTTGCTGTAGTTATGGTCTCCATCCCTGAAATTAATTACCATGATTTTAGTCAGTAAAATTTGAATTATCAATATGAACACCTTGGGGGTTTCGTTTTTGTCCCATCATTCTATCCATATTTTTAGATGGTGACTCTAGTTTTTTTCCTTCTAATAATTATTGTTTACTATATGAACACCTCTATGTTGCATTCCATTACATTTCCACTAGAAACTACTCCTCACCGTTTCATCCAAAAAATTATAGCTTTCTTCTGGTGACTTTTTAATTAGTGATCCTCCACCTATATAGTGAATAATTGACCTTTTTTCTCGTGAAAAACCGATATAAAATGATTTTATTAGTATCCTCAGCTTTATTATGTGATGAGGACATTTTCTAGTCATATCCTTGTTTTGTTCCCATGTAGGGTACAATGATTCTTCCACAATTTGACAAATATTCTGAATTTTTAACCGTATGTCAATTTATTTAGAAGGTGGAAAGAAGATGGTGTGAAAATTTATAGGTATCTCATCCCATGTATTGATAGAATGTGATGGTAGGATTTGAGTCCAGTTCAGAGCTTGATCTGATAATAGAAACCAGAAAAGACGAAATCTTACCGCATCACTTGTGATGTTTTGAAAATGGAAGTTTTCATAGAGCTCGAGGAAATATCCTAGTTTCTTTTTTGGATCATCATGTGGTATTACAATTAATTTCACACTATTTGAGATCATTGAAATTATGGAAGGCTTGATCTCAATATGGATTGCAGCGATGGGAAGTTCTAGGATGCACAGTTGCAATCCCTTTTTGGACGGGTACCCATAGACAAAAAGTTTCTATGGCTCTTTGTCTCCTTGAATAACTGTATTTTGTTCAGTTCCATACAAGCATGTTGTAACATTATACCCAATTCTTGGTTTAAAATGTTGGTTTGAATCGATGATTTATTTTTTCCTTTAACCTTCTGTTGTAATTGTCAAAATATCTGAAAATCACAACATAAAAAACCTGGTGTAAAAATAGAAATGGAAATAAAGAAATAAAATTTAAATCCTTAAAACTAAATGGATACCTTTCTTGGAAATAATGCCAATTTGACAGGTCCGTAGAGAATCATTAATTCCCTACGGTACAATGAAAAAACAAAATTTATAAATCCTAATCTCTGCAACTTAATTAATTAAAAATGTATTAGAGAGTAATTTGATGTCGATCCCATAGAGGATGTGATTTAGATTAATTTAATTTCGAAAGATTAATTTGATTAAATGGAGGAAAAATTTAGAAAATAAAAAATTGATTGGAATTGCGAATGTAGAGTGAGAATAAAGAAATAGATTTATTGATTATATAGAAACAAAATTAAAACTGTGTCAGGGTAACATAGTTTCTAGGTTCATGTGAAATAGGATTTTGGAAAATAGATTTATTAATTCATTATTGTTTTCATATTCGAGATGATGAAGATCCAATGATCACGGTATCTCCTCTTTATCATGGAAAAACCTTATGCACCTATGTCTCGTAATTTAGGGTGTTGAAAAATCAAGTTTATCTCATACTATGTTTAAATCTGATTTCCCATAATGTTGACAATGGTCATGCCATATTTAGTGTAGTTAGTTTCAAAATTTTAATGCTCTTTATTCATTAAATTATAAATGATCATGATAAAATAATAATAAATGGATTGGGATTTTGAATTAAAAATTACACAAACATAATCAGGAATAAAAATAGAATATAATACAACACACCTTTCCCACTTCGATTACATCACCCAAGAACTGGTAGTTTTATCCCCTCATCCTTATGATGAGAGAATAATTTGAAAGGAGAACAGAAAAAAAGATAATAGAAAATAAATAAAGAGCTCGGGGAGGAGCATCAACTTCACACTAGGCTTAAATATCTAACTGAATTTGAATGCTCCAACGATACACATAGGGGTGATATTTATTGGTGTTGGAAAGGTTATTCTACACCCCCTTTACGACGTGTACTTGAGATACACGTCATGTAGTATTGATCTACTTTCTTTGTATTTTCATGAGGCCTGTACAGATCTTGATGGAGGTTTTTGGAATGTTTACCACCTATACGACATGTAGTTGGATTAGACATCATTTATTCCATGTCCACATCACCTCAATGTCCATGAGAATATTTCACAAATATTTCTCATAAATTTGAAGTTGGACCACCGTCACGTCGTGTACTAAAGGTACATATCATGTACTTGTGTCTCAAAGCGTGTATGCTCGTCATGAATTGTTCTGAAAGTGGCCTACTTCTCTAATAAGGTAATGACATGTACTTGTGGTAGATTATGTGTAACAAAGTTATTTCATGTTTTCCAACTATGTTCTTTCTAAAAAATCTGGTGTTGTGCCGCTTCACTTCTCTCGTGGCATGATGGTTCATTTTTCTCATATTTACCCCCCTTTTTGTTCCTTTTCCACAGATTCATCATTTCATACCATAAAACATAATGAAACTCAATTCATTCCAAAATTTTCAAACATTTTTATTTAAATATAGAAATCAATATACTAAAAAAAATTCTTAAATGTATTCATGAAATACACTTACGAATACATGAGTTTAGTGCATGGGTGTGGAGATTGTCCACAATGAAACTGAAGTAAGACTCATTTGTATTTTTTTATTGAAAATTTACCTCCCTCTTAATGGAAATAATATCTTTTTATGATAGAGTTGAGTAATTCATTGGAAGAAATATAATATGATGAATCTAGGATCTGGAGATATCACACTCTCGATTATGGTGTTCCATAAACTATGATTATATGAGGAGATTAACTTTTGATTTCTAAATACATCAATGATTTCACACATCAAAATAAAATAATTTTAATTCATACAGAAGATCTCAAAATTGAATTATAAAAATTTATCTATATACCAATAGGTAGATTCATGGATCCTATGAACCAAAAACACAAATTTAAAATACTTTATTATAAATTTATTCTTTTATCATTTCATGTTAGTTTTAGATTAAATTTTTTTATTGCATGTCTATCCAATTTCATATTTTTCAAAAATCATAGATGAAAAAAATTAGTAGCTAATGTGAGATTGAATATTTAATAGAACAACTAAGAAATATACTCATGTGAGATCACTCATGTTAGACTCTACGCTTCATTATGATTTTTTTTCGTTTCCCACACCCTAAGAAAAGCATGTGTCAAATGAGGTGCCACTTTCAGGGATCAGGTCAGTGTTTTCTTATCTTTTTCTATATTATCATTTTAGATTGTTTTTCATTTCAATAAAAAACTATTTTTTTATTTCCATGATGTATCTGAAATTCTGTTATCATGCATGGGAATATTACTCATATTTGAAATATTGAAAATAAGAAGATTATTGTAGAGATATAAATGATCAGGTGCAAAGGATTAGCGATACTCAAGATGACTTGGAGAGAAAAATATAAATATTGTTTGACTTTGTTCTCGTATTTATGGAGAATACATAACATAAGTATGAAATTGAGGAGGCCAATGAAAAAGTGCTACGATTTTCCCCAATTTCACTAAATAAATCCATGAAATTGAGGAAAAAATTGAGAAATTTCAACAATCAACCATTTTAGGGTCTAGATCCAAGAGGACCATGATTATCTTAAGTTGATCCATGATGTGAATGAATTTATTTCTGATATAACTATGAGATATTACCATGATTTAGATGACATATGGAACGAGTATGTGTAAAATTTGGTCTCCTCGATACATAAAATTTCGAATATCTAGAACCATTGAATGTCAATCTAGCCATGGAGAAGGAATCTACACCAGTAATGTAATATGAAGAAAATACGGAGAAACCCAATAACATAATTCCATACATTGAGATACAACATCAAGAGGCACTCACCATTGTTACAATGATATAACGAGAAACAACAGAAAGAGATGATCTTATTTTATATTCTTTTTCTAATCATATTAAATATTATTTGAGTATCACTGTTTATTGTTTTGAATTTTTATATTTGGATAATTAATTCCATGACCTATATGAATATGAACAAACTGAACATACAACTTTTAATAAACACTTGGAGCTCTTTAATTTTTTTGAACATATATTTGATTAATCCCATTGAAAAATACATGTAGGTAAGGCTCATAAAATCAATTTATAGGGTGCTCATTATAAATGGGAGAATATTTATAATTAATCAAATTTAGATTTTAATCATGTAAAAATTCATTCTAAAATTAACATTAAATATTCAATTCATTATGACCATGTTGATCCAATACTAGAAGAGAAAGGGGAGGTTGCAAAATATATCATCCTAGAAGGATGATGATACATTCTTCATCCAACCATAGCAATTAAATCTACAATTAATTATGATGGGGGTGGAGTTTTCATACTTTATCCCTTGATTTATTATCACAAATAAAGAATACGTTAAAGTTGGGAAAATCAACATTTGGTGGTTCAAATCAAAGAACTTAAATCCATAATCAACCCATGGATAGAAGATAGTATTCCTGCTTATAAGGAGTAAAACATTAGTGACAACATGGGGGATTATACCAATACTTATCACTTTAAATACTTTCTAGTACTTTGGATTTCAATTTTATTCTTAGAATTATCTAGCATGAATCCACAATAACTCTAATAATTTTGGAGGTTAAATTCCAATATCCTTGTTATTAATTGAGTAATTTTATTTTATAATTTCATGATTAAAGAAAGAAGTCTCAAACAGTGGAGGAATAAGAATAAATATTTAGTGGAATGGGATACCGATATTAATGTTTATATTTTAAGATACTGAATTTTTTTGTATAAAAACATGTTTTGAGTTTTAAACTAGAAATTCATGCCCACATATAAATTTATGTGTTACTTGAATTTACTAGGAGACTATAGTTTCTTAGGAATAAAGTGATTCCATTTTTTATATTTTAATGTTAATGATATTGAATGAGTAAACTAGAGACTTCTTTTATAAAGTGAATAATGGATATTAAAATTAGGACTTATGATTTGAAGGAATTAGTTATTTCATTTAAATGAAATTTATTAATTATTTGTCATTCTTCTAATTTGTGAAATAAATTTTAATTATATTTATATTACCAATCATGCCATTAGTGATTTTCCAAAAATCATATTTCCCCTTCCTGACAAGATTTGTAGAAGAATTGATTTCTATTTTATTCTTGATTATGTTTTTTGAGTGATATTGTGACAATCCACATAATAGAACATGTATTTGAACTTTTCAGCTATATGAATATACAGAAACACATTTAAAATGATTGAAGCATCTTTTTAAAAGACCACGTGCTTAAAATAAAACCATTACATCAATCATGCTTTGGCCCATAGAATTCATGAATGACCTTGTAAGGGTCGGCCCATGTTTCAAGCCATTTTTATCCATTCCAATTATACTCTTAGTATTTTCATGATATTATATGGTTAAAGTATATGGACATTGAAATCATGAATAATGGTATGATTTATGTTTTTTGAAAAAATTATGGGGTTTTTACATATAAAGATTGAAATAAGTTTTTTGATTCATATAGTTAACACTTTATTGTTTTCCCCACTTCAAAAAAAAAGAAAAAATTGTAAAAATAACATTTGTTGAGACTTAGAAGTATCAAAAACCAGCCTCACTAGGCCGATGATTTTAAAAATATTTTTTTAGGTGTTAGATGTGAGGTTATTATATGAATAAAGTTAAAAAATGGAAAAATTGATTTAGAAAAAAATAATGAAAAAATAAGAAAAAAATTAAATACTATTAAAAAATTATTCATTATTATTTACTTTATTCCTGAATGTATTTTGATTTTGGGGAAAGATAGATTTATTAAAATTTTATGTTTATGTTTTCACTAATCCTTATATTTTTATATGATGTTTTATTTATTAAGATAGAAACCTAATCATTGAACCTTAATTTTAAATCACTAATTCCTACCATTCTTATGCCACATTATCATTAGAACCCTAATTCCTCATGATTTTATATTCCATTTTTCTTTTCAATGTGGGGAAAATAGCTCTATCCCAAGAATATAGATGAGGATATCATTCTCATGATATTAGTAAAACTCTATTTGAATTGTATCATGAAAGATGAGTGATGAAAAATTCAAGATAGCTAATTAATCATTTTTCATGTTTAATAATAATTAAATAAGGGACTTGAATAAATGAGAAGAAAAATAAAATATTTTTAAAATATGGGAAAGTTGAATTCATGAACAGATTTTTTATATAATGGGAAATTTAATTGATATTTTATGTTTTGTTATGAGAATTTTAAATTAAATAGATATATTTTTTGATTTTATTGCATTGGAATTTTAATATTGGAGACATTGGTTCCCTCTGAATTCCATGTTGAGATTTTATACTTGTGGAAATTCATGGTTTAAATGTATGATAATTGATAGTGATAATATTTTCATCATTTTTCATATGTAATTAAATGATTTAACCCCACAAAATTTCATCATTTTGACATTATTTACATCATCTTTAGATTCCTAGTGTGTTTTTTGGGTAAAATGTTTTAATGTATTAATTCAAGAATTTTAACATATTTTAGTCACCTTTTTATTTGTATAATAATATTTATAATATGGATCAAATTGTATTGAATGCCCTTTAGGATTAATTTACTTATTGAATTCAACTTCTTTATTTGAAAAAATATCTAATTTCAATATCAATAAGCTGAATTAAAAAATACTGTCAAAAAATCAGTCTGGCTGATAGAGTAGACCCCACCTATGTTAATGAGGCATATCTCGTGATAATGAAATATAATTAAAGTGATTCCATATGTTTTATAAGGAGGAATCCATTGAGTTTTTTTGTGTTTAAAAAAAAATATGTTTAGGTTATTTAAAAAAATGTGTATGGAAGGCTATAGGGGTGCTTCCTCCTTTCAGATATGTTGAAAAGTGGCAGGCCCCCTGCCTCCTTTCAGCCAAAAAATTACAATTTTCAATATAATATTTTAAATATTTATTTTTTTGTTTTGTTTTTTGTTATATATATATATAATAATACACAATTTATCAACCTGATTTATCTACTATTTAATATCTAGTAGTCCTTCCATTACAGTAGTCTTGAATTCTGGTAGAAATACTCACCCATGGATTCCTTTTATAAGCGGAATTTTCCTAGAAATAATTCATCATATCTAATGTTGGATTCTGGTTCTCCCTTTTTAATGTAGAATTAGTAAAATATTATTGTCATTAATTTTCAATCAATTAATTAATACTATTAATTTCTATTTAATAATATTATTAAACTAATAATTAATTAAAAATATTTAATAACATATACTCGGTTTTAATTAAATTAGGAATTAAATAATATATAAATTAATAACAAATATTCTCAATAATAACTAAATAATATTGCGTAATTATGGAATTCATAATTGTATAACTAATTAATTATAATATAATTAACAATTATGCTAATAAATAACAAATTAATTATTATATAATTAATAATTAATAATTATAAAAAACAAATAGATTAATAATTGATAAATTAATTATTTTATAATAACTAATTAAGAATTATAACTAATAATCATATTACCAACTAATTAATTATTATATAATAAAAAATTTAATAAATAATAAATATATATTTATTAATTTATTACTAATTAATTTTAATATAATTAATAATAATATTATTAAATAACTAAATATTTATTATATTATTTATAAATAAATTAATAATTAACTACTTTATAATTTAGTCAAAAATTATTTACTAATTAATTATTAACTAATTAATTAATATGTAATTAATAATTATATTACTAATTATCCAATTAATTATTAACTAATTAATTCGTAAGTAGTTAATAATTATATTAACAATTAACTAATTAATTATTAACTAATTAATTTAGTAAGTAATTAAATATTACTTAATTACTAATTAATTAATAATTAAAAATTTTATTATTATTTGAAATAATTATACATTATATATTTATTATTTATTATTAATTTATTATTAAAATTATTTTTTATTAATTATTAATTATTCTATTTCTAATTAATTAATACCTATTACATATTATTAATTATTTAGAAATTAAATCATTATTTAATAATATTATTAAATAGTAATTAATAGTATTAATTAATTGATTAAAATGATTTATAATAATATATTAGTATTTTTTCATAAGAAAAGGAGAACCTAAATCCCACATCCAAAATGGATAATGATTTTTGGGGCAAGCCCTCTTACAAAAGGAAGCCATAGGTCTGGGTTTCTGTGAGAGTCCCAGACTGTTGTAATAGCTATAATGATAAATATTAAATAGTAGATAAATTCTACAATTTTTTTCTTCATATATATATATATATAAACAATGAAAATAAAAAAATTAATTTTTTTTTAAATATATAAAAAATTATATTTAAAATAGGAGTATTTTTGGTAGAATACAAGAAGGGGGCATGCAGCCTTTAGACTTATCGGAATGCTGGTAGAACCCCTACTGCCTTTCCTACACATTTTTTCAAAAAAATTGACATGTCATATTTAAATTTTTTATAAAAACACATAAATAATATCAACTGAACTCCACATTGGTCCATTGATGTTTATGGAGATATTCTCTCATTAATACAGCCATTGGATGCTCCAATGTGGTGGAATATTTTTTAAAATCCAGTTAACAAGAGAGTAACTCATTAATTATATCATAATTTCTTTTATACTTGCCCTATGTATTTTATGTTTTGAAGGTCAATAAAAAACTAAATTTCAAAAAACATATAAGAAGGAACCATGGAGATATTCTATAATATGATTAGAATAAGTGGGTACAACTTCTAGAGGATAGATTTATGGGTAGAGGTTGTTGCAATAATCTCATTTGTTCAATTATTTTTTTATTTATTATTTTTACTTTATTTATATATTAAATATTTTTTTTCACTTACCTATAATATATTTCATGAATGGTTTTAATTTTTGTGTCATCTTCTACACATTCATCTTATTCTTCTCTATATTTATCTCCTTCTTGGTGTCTTTTTTATTCTTCTTCTATGTTTATATATTGATTTCATATGCATGTTTTTTTTCTTCTTCTTTTCTCATTCATATTCATAATGTTTTATTATTTTATTTTCATCTATAATTTTTCACTCTCATTCCACCATGACCTATTACCTAAAAAATGTGGGCCTAAACTGAGCCTTGGACTGAAATAGGAATGTAGCAATTCCAATCAGTCTTCACATAAATTAATATGTTTGATTATGTTCGTTATTACCAGGATTGGAGTAAAAGAGTGTGTCAATTTTAGACCAAAAAACTAAACTAAAAATCATTTAAATTACACTATCAAATCATTTCAGTACCTTCTTATGCATTAATGATCTTAATATAATGTAGGTGATACATTCTGTGGATTAAATGGCATATGATGGTGCTAGGTCGTGGGATATATCACACTCTTGATTTATGTGAGACCAGAACCATGATTACAATGGGGTGATTGAAATTTATATTGATAAAGAAAATCAATATTTCACACTGAAAATTAAATAATAGTAATTCATAGATGAGATATCAAAATAGAATTATCAAACTTCATATAAACACCAACATGGAGAATGACAGAACCCAATAATAAAAACCATAATGTCAATGTACTTGCTTTCTAATTTCATTCTATTTTCATTGAAATTTTGTTTTAGTTTAAATTTTCATATAACCTAAACTAAAAATAATAAGTTTTCTGTTAGAGATTGAATATGTAGGTGAAAAAATGAGAAAGATCATCAAGTGATACGACCCTAGTCAGCCTCTAGGCTTCATTTGAAAAATTAATTTTCTCTTTGCATTCCCTACGATAGGTGTGTGTCTAAGACACTACAACCTTTTAGTGTGGCAGAGGGAAACCATTATAGTTTAAGATTTTCAATTATCTATTTTCCAAAATATTATTTTCCTTTTCAATTTTTATGTGGTTATTTTATAGTTTTTTTTGGATTTTTAAAAAGTTGTGATCTCAAAGGATTATATTTTCAATTTATAAACATATATTAATAATTGAATAAATTTATACAATAAAATATAAACTAAATGAAGGTTTTAAATTACCTTGTTATAAGTTCAAAAAATAGATAATTTCTAGAATTTTTTTTTAATTTTTCAAGACCCTGCCTCATATCACTATCTCTATATTGAAAATCACATTTTGGTTAGGTTTTTAAATCCTTTTTGAAATATTCTTTACATTCACCTCCTTTTTGGGGAGAAATAAATCTTGATTACTTAAATTACATTTATAGTTATACCTATCAAAACATAATGTTGTGTGATACATGTTTTTTAAACTATTGAATATTTTTATTTTTTAAAAACCCACCTTTTAATGATAATCATTTTTATTTTTTTATAACTATATATTTAAAACTTTTATAGAATATAATACATGAAAAACCTATCAGGATTGATACATTTCATACATGTTTTCAAATCCTACCATATCTAGAAGTGAAAATGCACGATCTAGTTGAATTTAATTTTGGGGGAAGGAATGTTGTGGTTTGATATTTAATATTTCCATACATTAGGATGAACTTTATATAAAAAATGTGTGTTTACTAATGAAAAATTTATTCTAATTAAATCAATTCCAAGATAGAGATTTTAAAATTCAAAACAACCTCCCCACCTTTAGAAATTTATATTTGCAGAGTTTGAAATTATCAATCAAACATTTAGTTTTGTTGAAGGTAGTTGAATGGATATCCTATTTCCTCCTAAAATACTAAATAGTATATGTATTTATTAGTTTTTTAATGATGATAAGAAATGATTTTGTGATAAGGGAAGTGGGAAGGAGACTATAGTTGAGTGAAAATTATAATCATGAAATTTCATTTCAAAAACAATAAACCCTCCACATTCTTCCTCATATTTCATTACAAATGAGTCCATCAAATCGATATCAAAAAAAAAAGAAAAATTCTCATAGTAAACATATTTTCTTGATGGACATAATGTGAATATGTATGAATTTTTAAACAATATTTTAAAAAATTCATGGGTTTGGAGGGGATACGACTTGTTAAAAATTAACATTTTGATGATTGGGGGAAATTCATGTGAGGTATATATTTTTTCATGGGAAACAAAATAATTTGGAAATAGGTTATATGAGTTAATAAAGGAACTATAAATAATGGTTTTTATAAGGTGTGATATGTTTTGTTTGATGGTTTTAAATTACTGGATCTCATGGGCTAATGTTTTAAAATTAGCTTTGGTAAGATTTTGATGCACACTTATACATGATCCCATGTTCTATGTGTGGTTTAATTTATGAGATAATATTAACATTATTTTTCTTTTTAATTTCAATAACTTATTACCATTCAATTTATCAATTTTAAATCAATTACATAATTTTTTATTTTTAAGTACTTATTATTCTAAATTGTGAACATTACTTATTTATTGAGTTTTAACGGTTTTGTATGACATTGATATTTCAAGCATAAAATTTTCAATATTGACTAAAATCAGGTAATTTTTTATTTTTACAATTATTTCCTTTTTGGTATTCATCTTCTTTAATTGGACTTAGTCCTAATTGATATTTCATGGGGAAGAGATAAATTAAAAAATATTTAAATTATTTTTTGAAGAAAAACTTTACCCATCAACACTAAATGAGGTATATATCATGATATATTCAATAAAATTAGGTGAATAATGTTAGACATAAAATTGTACTCAAATTATATTCTATAAATTAAATGTCCTTGATAAATTCACTCATTATAGCAGTTGTTTCACTCATCATAGTGGATGAAGGTGAAGAGTCTCTTTGGATTGAAAATGACATATTTAGATATTAGATAATGAATTTTTTTTACACATGTCCAATAGATTTAAAAATTCTATATTCTATATATAATAAAATATAAACAACTCTTAAGAATACCTCTTAGTTATTTTCAACTTATTTTGTGTGATTAAATGGGAAAAACATTCAAAATATAGTTTCTATACAGAAATTTATTCATTTTTCTTTTCCATTTTCTTATTTATTAGTGAATTATTATTTCCTATTATTCAAAGTTAATATTCTCAAGGATATATAATCATTTTAGTGGTTTGGTATGGGCATGGTTTCATTTTTTAATTATTTAGTTAATTCACCTCATGGAATAAGATGCTATTCATTATTATTTTATATTGGTTTCAATATTGTATTTGATCTTTTTATTATCATGTATGAACATATTTTTTTATATTTTTTTTTATTCCCATGGTTGATTATCATAATCTATCATCACAAGGTTTTGGTTTATATTCAATTTAATGGAAAATGGATTTGTGGTGATGTACTTGAAAATCATCATTATCTTTGGGAGAGGTACTAGAAACTGTTTACTATTTGGAATAATAAATACCTAGTTGGTTGTGAAATAAATCAATTTAGGTAGTTCTCTGTGACTCTCTCACATTTTGTATGTATATTATACCCAAATGGTATCTAGGAAATTTTTATTCTCTCCTTGACCATTTTACTAATGGATTAAGAGGAAGTGATTTTGTAATCCCACTTTAATCGATTTTTCACATGAGGATTTGATAACATCGAGCTTAGATAACTTTGACAATTAAAAAAATACCAAACCTAATATCCCTTCTCATAAAACTATTTTTAATCACTTTATACATAAAAAATTGATAATATATTTTTAAATCCATTTTTTTATATCAACCAATTTAAAAAAAAATAACTTTTTCTTATAATCTACTATGATTAATGGTAATGTTGTTTTCTACCCTCTAGAGAAACTGAAGGTCGTCCAATAAAATTAATTTTAACTCATGAAATAATTATTCATTCCATACCCCACAATAAGCATTTTTCTAGTTTTAACATGATTTTGGATCTCTATTGTCCCATTTCACTACTTTCCACAACCAAACTAATGAACATACCTAGAGGACTATCCAATTGATAGAGGTTATTCTTCATAATTGTGTCATGGAATTTTTTATATCATGGGTATAATGGAAACCATTGGTTATGTTTTCTTATAATAACATATATCATTCATCATTTGGGGTAACTCCTTTAGAGTAATTAAATACGTGTGTGTATTGAAATCCATTATGTTAGACAAGGATTTGAGAGGTGGTAATTTTTGGTCCCAATGTGATACAGATCATGGTAGAGAATATCCCAAAGGTTCATTAGAGGATAAAGGTAGTGCAAGATTATTATAGTTCTTATGCTGATTAAAGGATGAGGTTCTTGGAGTCCAAGGTTGTGTACTATTTTTCTATAATCATTTCACCTCATCATAGGTAGTATAGTCTTGGTCATGGAGGAAATATCTCCCACTAGTTAATAGGAACCTTTATGGTGTTGTAGAGCATAAGTGAGGTGGCGTCGCTGTTGGGGCTTACTCCATAGTTGGATCAGAATCCTCACATATTTTATATGTCCCAAATTCAATGGAATATTCATGTTGACTCACATTTCATTTTCTATGGAGATTTATATAACACGAATGATTTGATTTTCATGGATAGGTCGATCAATACCTAGTGGTGTAAGGAAAATGTGTTGTGACGATGCTTCATCCCATTAGATCATATTCTCTCAAGGCATATTGGATAGGAGAAGATTTCCTAGGACCATGATTCATATATAGAAAACTAGTAACAATAATTTAGTTCATCTTGATGTGTTCTAGGATGTAGTGTTAATTGTTTAATAGATTCATTTTTTAAATAATGATGGTGTTTTGTTAGTGTTAATATGTTTGTTCTGGCTACATTCTTATTTAAGGGGTATGTCTTGAAGTACGTTTTTCAGTTTATATTAGTTTATGATACATTATCAAGTTGTTTTTGAATCTCATGAATGGGTGTTGTTTTAAAAGTAACATAAATGGTGGTATTGTCATTTTTGAACATTCCATTGTGTTTTATGGGGATTAGTGTCCTAATATGGGATTTTAGAGGTATTCCAAAAGCTCATTTTTTTAGTTTTATCCATTTAATGGTACACTATTTCATTGAAGTGGGTGGGGTTATGGACATTTTTATATATAGTTAGAGATAAGTGTGTTATTTTTCATTTTTAGTTGGTTGTGTGATGTTTTTTTCTCCACGACATGTGAAATAGCTTTTTTGGTTGTTTTGGTGTGCTTGTTTAATTAGTAGTCACCCTAGGTGGGAATGGATCCAAGAATGGATCCTTGGGGGTTCCATTATAAATATATAGAAAATTATTTACATAAAACTCCATGGTACTTGGAATGGTGGGGTTAAATTTATTGGGGTTTTATACCACATAGTGGTCAAGTTGTGGGGCAAATTAAAACATTTTTTTAAAAAAAAGTTAAACACCTAATATTTGATGATATAATACTGAGGAGTCAGGTATATGTTTATCTAGAGGACACCATGATTTGGTATGATGTCATGACACTATAGTGATGGCCACATAGTAATTCTCTTGAAATAGGAGACCTGACCTCCTTTGGTTTTAATTATTTTTCATTTATTTGTGTAAGAACCCAGTTCTTATTTTTGAGGTATGGGTTTATTCTTTTCTCTTTTCCTTAAGTGTTTTTGAGAAAATAAGGAATATGGGAAAAAATACTAAATTTTGGGACTACATGCCATGTACTATTCCACACGTCGTGTACTTTGGCCCTGTGGGATGAGTACACAGGGTGTTTAGCCATGTCGGCGACGAAGGGTGTAAAAATCGAATACATGATGTGTAGTGGACAATTTACATGCCGTGTAGTCAGTTGATAGGAAAATAGTAAGGCAGTGGAAGCAGCCAACAACAGAGTGGTAGTACACATTGTGTAATCGGAAATACATGCTGTGTACTAATGCTGATAGATGAACAGTGCGGCGGTGCCGCCAAAGGAACAGTTAAACAAGAAAAGTACACGCTGTGTAGCCAATAGTACACACCGTGTAGTTTGTTTTTTTCTCGTGAAATGGGCAGTAGCCAACCCTATTCACAGGATTTTCTTAGAACCGAAGGAAGGAGTCAGGAGAAGAGGTCAGACCTTCGAGGATCTCTAGATCGAGCGTCGGGAATTTGTTTTCTCCATTGACAATCTCGTTGGAACCGCACGGGTATGCCCTCCACTCTCCTTAAAACATTCTTTCCAATTATTCTTCTAAGGGAAGTTATTTAGGTTTGAAATAGGGTTTATTTCACCTCATATCTACGTCGTTCTTGGATGATTCGAGGATCGTCGTTTTCGTATACCGCTCAGGGGCGTTTAAGGTAGGTGGCTTGGAGTTGAAATTCCAACTATTGTGCATTTTTGTGTACTATAGTACTACGAACCCATGTTGGGGTGTCATGTGGCTGAGGCCTTGGCTCTTTAAATACATAGAATTGTATAGGTAATTAAATATGATAATAACCAGCTGTTTGAGACCACTTCTTGGATCTAGAACCACCCCGGGGGTGCGTTCCTCTATTTAGTCGTCTCGCCAGGATACCTGAGGGTATGCCATTGTAAAAATTTTTGTTAAATTTCCTTGAGAAAAATTGTATGTGGATTGATTATTTAAATGTTGGTCATGTCCCAATTACTTGCGCCTGGGGGCATTGTTCTTTTTAGCCCGAGTTCATTGTTTGTTTAGCCTAAGCGCAGTGATATATTAGCCTGAGGGTAGTGTTATATTTCTCCTGAGGGAAACTTATTCTGTGACTGAGGGCAGTAGATTTTGTGCCTGAGGGCGACACATCGTACGCCTGAGGGAAATATCTGTTATGCCTGTGGGAAATTACCTATGGGTTACGTTTCTCATTAACTAAGGGTAAGGGATTGCGTGTCTAAGGACACTGACCGTTTACATAGAAAATTCACTGTGGTGATTTCCTTATATTTAATGATAAAATCAATACTAAAATGGAAATATAACTGGTAAAGTTTGTAACTTTTTAGTACTGCTTAGTTTATTGTATTTACTTTTGCACACTTTTGTTGCATTATTACACACATTTGAGCACGGGCCTTTGGTGGGTGCCTACTGGGATTGATTTCTCACACCCTATTTGGGTCATGTCTTCAGCCCAAACAGATTACATTTCTACAGGTGTGGATAAGGGCAAGGGTCCTTATACTGGTACTTGATTGCTATTGAGGAGTAGGAGAGAAAGGGACCGAGCTTAGGCTTGTGATGCTGCTGGCTATTTTATTTTGTTTTTCTGTACTCTGTATTGTATTGTACTGTGTTGTTTTGTAACATGTTCTGGCTATTTTCCTTGAACTTGAGACATGTTGCATCATTAGCTATATAACTGTTGGTTATCTTTTACTAAAGTTGTTTATTTTAAATGGGTATGGTTTATTGCTTCCGTTGTTGTTGTATGCATCCTATTTTTATTCCGCCGCGCTACACGTTGACAAATGAGGGCATATTTTCCCCACTATCAGACCTGGGCCCTCACTGCTAGTCGGTAGCCTCTGGCGTTTTGGGAAATGTGCTTGAGGTCACGTGGCGAACCGGGTTCGGGGCACCCATTGAGTGGCACCCAGAACCAGGACGTTAAGAAGTTGTATCAGAGGGGTTTCTTTTCATTGAATTACTATCTGGAGCCATAGTTAGGGATAGTACAGAAATGGTAGTTGGTAATAAGATGTGCCCGGGCGTAGCTAACCAGTGTACAGGGAAAATCCAGTCTAACTCGGTAATTGCAATTGATTTTTTTTCAATTTTACAGTTGATTTTATTTCACCATCGGGTGAATAACTTGTGATTGTGCTATTATATTTTATCCATGGGTAATATTTAGTTGAAACCCAATAATATGAGGGTATTCCATCTCATGAAATATTTAGGGACATTCTAGGAATCACATACCATGCATAGTTTCCATGCCATGTAGGTGCATTAGAAATTGCATGTTGTTGTGATAGTTATGGTGCTAGAACAAACATGCTGTTGTGATAACTGCTTTGATAAAAATACATGCTATGTGATAGGGTATTTTGTATGAGTTTGTTGACAGAATGGACTCCAAAAATTGGTTTTTGGGGAGTATGGTCCCCCATTGACCAGAATTTTGTGTATGATTGGCTGTTTATTTTGTTATAACACATATAAGATGAAAAACTTTGATTCACGGGGAGTATGGGACCTCAAAGATCAGAATTTGGCACTTAGGTGTTGTTTTTCATTATTTTTTGGGTTACAGAGTAGTTTCAGAAGTGTACTAACCGGAAAAACCAGGATACACGCTGTGTAGTTCCGTGGACAAACGCTGTGTGTTCTTCAGTTCAGGAAGAGAAGAAAACTTTTTGAGTACATGTCGTGTACCCTATGTACACGCCGTGTAGTCTCTTTCCGTGTCAAGGACCGTGTTGGCGGGGAAACGAGGAAGGGAAATTCTTGGGGTGAACACGCCGTTTATCGAATGTACACACCGTGTAGTGTTGACTTGGAGTCCACCTGTGTAAATAACAAACACGGACGAAGGAGACCTTAAGACATACACACCGTGTAGTCTGACCTGGGATCCAGCTGTGTAACTAACAACATGGGTCAATGTAATCCTTTCGTGTACAAGCCATGTGTATATGGAACACACCATATAGTGTGAGCCATGTATCCGGCCGTGTAACTAACAACACGGGTCGGCGGAGCTCGTCTAGTATACGTCGTGTGCCTGAGGGACACACCCTGTAGTTTGTCTGAGGACAGATCGTGTGGTTTTAGCCATGTGTCTGGGAAACGGGGTGGTGTACACACTGTGTGCGGGTGTAACATGCTGTGTTGTGTTAGCCGGGTAGTCGGTCATGTCACAAATGACACAGGCAGTTGGAAAATTACACCATACACGACGTGTAGTCAGTTTAAATGCCGTGTAGTTTTGTTTTATGGGAGCCATGTGGAATAGCCATGTAGAAGGACCCGGGTAGGGGAAGGGAAGTCAGGTACATGCCGTGTAGTCAGTATACACGCCGTGTAGTCTTGTTGGGAAATATTGAATGCATTCTTCCTTCTGTTCCCCTATTGGTTCCATCGTTTTCAGATTGTGATAATCTTGATCTAAGGTGTGTGTTTGACCTTGTAGAGTCATGCCTCTAAGACAACCACGAGTTGTTCTCCAAGAGAGTGGCAAATATTATACTCCATAGATGTTAGGCCATGGGCTACTCCAGTAGAGCCAGATGCAGCGCCAATCGTTATACCGGACACAAGCGTGGAGGCGCAGTTCCGTGAAGGCTTTATGCGGTTCATGCAGACATTTTAGGGAGCACCACCGACTAACACATCCATGGCCGAGCTGACTCATATATTCCAACAGCAACATCCACCTACTTTTTCAGGGGATGGCGGACCACAAGCTGCAGATTCTTGGCTGGGGTCTATGAAGACTATTTTCAAGCATCTTGAGATGCCTCCATGGTGAAGGGTCAAGATCACAACGTATATGCTGTGTGATTCCGCCAAAAGGTGGTGGGATGTTACCACCCAGTCATAGAATCACATAGACATGGCATGGGAAGATTTTCAGACAGATTTCTATGAATTATTCATTCCAGAGATGCTGAGGGTAGATAGAGATTGAGTTTTCATGAACCTGCAGTAGGGAACTATGTCAGTGATGGATTATTCTGCTCGTTTCACCAAGATTCAACGTTTTCACCCGTTTTGGTGGGTGATGAGACATTGAGAGCCAGAAACATTGAGGATGGTCTTCGATATGACATCTGAGAACTGGTGAACGTTTTCAGGTTTCCTACAGTACACGCTATTATGAACTAGGCGCTGATTACAGAAAGGAAACTTAGGGAAGTTAGTGGTGCAGGCCAGGGCAGTTCAACACCAGATTCTGGTACTATTTCTACTGGCAAGAGGAAGAGACAGAGGGAATTTTCTCATGGTGGAAGTACTAGCCAGAAGAATGTTTCAGGTGGCCAGGTCATGTTCTACCAGTGTGGTAAGGAGGGGAACAAGATACCTCAGTGTCTATGAGACCCAATAGAGTTCCAAGCTTGCGTCATGATGGGTCATATGTAGATTTTTTAGAGGGCGTTTCTACCAGTGGCTAGTGAGAGGGGTTCTATGCAGACTCCTCGTGCGGGAGCAGGACCAATAGCTTCAAACCAGTCGGGAAATTGGAATACATCAGGGCATGTAGGCAGGGATGGTGGTCATGGATGTGGTAGCCAGACACTAGTATCTCAGAGGCAGCAGGGTGGGACAGCTCAGGGTAACCAGGATGTGTCACAGGGCCGCAACACTGGGCATACATATGCAGTGCAACAGACCCATAAGGAGAAGGATCCCAGACCTTCTATAGTCAGAGGTACTATTCTAGTAGCTTCTGTATTATCTTCAGTACTTTTCGATACGGGTGATACACATAGCTTTATATCTGTGCCCGTTGTGGAGAGCCTTGGGCTCTGTGTCTCTTCCTCTTCTGATTTTATGACTCTAGAAACTCTGTTGGGAACTAGAAATACTTGAGTGAATCTGAGAAATGAGTGTTCCCTTAAGGTTGGAGGGTGTCATTTTCAATGGGACCTCTATTTCTTAGAGATGAAAGCTTATGATTTCATTCTCAGGATGGGCTGGTTGGTTCCCTTTTGAGCCTTTGTAGACTGCTATCATCGCAGGGTGAGTTTCACATCAATAGAGGGTGGAGTGTTTCTATACAGAGGTGAATGGGATGTTCAGGTGAGTCGAGCTGGACCAGAGCATCATGGGCGAGGTGGAGTCACAACCCAAATAGCGAGTTTATATCTAGATGATTAGGTGACTTTTCATACGGATTTCCCTCCAGTGGTTGATCGTTTCATGGATGTCTTCTTGGACAACTTTTCGGGTCTAACTCTAGAATTTGAGGTGGATTTCTCTATTGAGCTTGTTCCAGGAGCAGCGCCGGTGTACATTCCTCCTTATAGGATGGCTACACTAGAGTTTCAGAAGCTCCATAGACAGTTAGAGGAGTTACATGCAAGGGGTTTCATCCGACCCAGTACTTCTCCTTGGGGTTCTCCAGTCCTCTTTGAGAAGAAGGCAAACGGTACCCTCAGACTCTGTGTGGATTATCATAAGCTGAAACAGTTGACGATCAAGAACTGATATCCCTTACCAAGGATTGATGATCTTTTTGATCAACTTCGAGGTGCACGAGTGTTCTCGAAGATTGAATTGAGATCCAAATATCATCAGTTGTGCGTTAGACCATCTGATACACCGCTTACAGCTTTTCAGAGAAGATATGGTGTATATGAGTACTTGGTTATGTTGTTCGGACTCATGAACACACTAGCAGTTTTCAGGGCTCTGATGAATCGTGTATTCCATCCTTATATAGATTCTTTTGTGGTAGTATTAATCGATAATATCTTGGTGTACTATCACACTCAACACGACCATGCCACCCATTTTGAGATTGTATTGAGTACACTGAGAGAGAATAAGCTATATGCTAAGCTCTCAAAGTGCCACTTTTGGATGAACCAGATTCACTTCCTGGGTCATATCATCTCAGAGGCAGGAGTTGTAGTAGACCCAGAGAAGGTGAGAGCAGTAATTTCTTGGGAGCATCCTAAGAACGTGTTTGAGATAGGGAGTTTCTTGGGGCTGGCTGGTTACTACAAGTGCTTTATACAGAACTTCTCCCACTTAAAAGCACTGTTTACAGGTTTGAATAAAAAGGGTGTGAAGTTCACTTGGTCAGAATCTTGCGAGATAGACTTCTAGGAGATGAATGGAAAATTGACATCAACACCAATCCTGATACTCCCAGAGCAGGGAAAGAGTTATACAGTTTACTATGATGCATCTGGTATTGGGATGGCAGCTGTGTTGATGCAGTGCGATTGAGTTGTTGCGTATGGGTCTTGGCAGTTGATGCCACATGAGAGGAATTACCTGACACATGACCTCGAGTTGGCTGTAGTTGTTCATGCGTTTCATTGTTGGAGACATTATCTCTTGGAAGATCATTTTGTGATTTTCACCAACCACAAAAACCTCAAATATATCTTTACTCACCGTGACTTGAATCTGAGATAGAGAAGGTGGGTCAAATACCTTCAGTCCTTCGACATTGAGCATGCCTATACATCTGGTAATGGTAATGCAGTAACTGATGCACTGAGCAGGAAGACTCAGATACAGGCAGTGCAGGAGGCCAGTGGTGAATGGCAGCTTATGGATTTGTTTTCTGAGATACATATAGAGGTGCACGATAGTCAAGGGTAGACCTATCTATCATCTTTATCTGTGATCTCTACCCTCCTAGATGGAGTGAGGATGAGATAGAAATCTGAATCAGAAGGCCTAGGTCTATGGGAGTCAGTGGCAAGTGAGGACCCTCCTCCTGGGTGGACGATAGGCGATGATGAGGTACTGCATTTCCATGGACGAGTATGGGTTCCAGGGGATATATGCGAGGAGCTGATGTGGGAGTTTCATGCTTTAGTTTGGGCAGTTCATCTCGGAGTTACAAATATGCACCGTGACTTGAGACATCAGTACTGGTGGTTGGGTATGAAGAGAGATGTAGCTGGTTTTTTATGAGATGTTCCACCTTTTAGCAAGTGAAGGCAGAGCATCAGAGGCCAGCCAGACTGTTACAATAGTTACCCATCCTAGAGTGGAAATGGGATGATGTCACGATGGAATTCTTGACTAGGTTGCCGAGGACACCTCAAGGAAATTATGTCATGTGGGTTGTTGTGGAAAGACTCACAAATGTAGCTCACTTTTTTCCAATAAAGGAGACCTTCGGTGTTGACGAGCTCAAGAAGTTTTATATCCGAGAGATCATACATATTTATGGGGTTCATCGTTCTATCGTTTTTGATAGGGACACCCGTTTTACGTCTCGTTTATGGCAGAGTTTTTAGAGGGAACTGGGTACACAAGTGCTTTTGATCATAGCTTACCACCCTCAGACTGATGGTCGGTCATAGCATACTATACTGGTGCTAGAGGAAATGTTGTGTACATGTGTCCTAGACTTTGGGGGATCTTGGGAGAAACATATACCCCTAGTTGAGTTTTCCTATAATAATAGTTTTCAGGAAACTATAGTGATGGCACCATACAAGGATCTATATGGTAAGCCATGCCAAACACCCTTGTGCTGGTTAGAGGTAGGTGATGAAACCTTACTGGGACCACGTCTTGTGAAGGAGACTTTTGAGCAGGTCTAGTGTATTCAAAAGCGGACGGCTACCGCGCAGTCTCATCAGAAATCTTATGTTGATCGCCACAGATGAACCTTGGAGTTCATGGTTGGGGATCAGGTCTTCTTTTGTGTTTCGCCGAGGTTGGGACATAGACAGATTGAGAGACGGGGTAAACTTTCACCGAGGTCTGTGGGGCCATTTGAGATTCTGGAGAGAGTCGGGCTGGTTGCCTATCGGTTGCAGTTGCCACAGAGGTAGCGAGACATGCACGATGTCTTCCATGAATCTCCGTTTCATCGCAATCATTCAGACCCATCTCACGTCTTTCAGCCCAATGAGTTTGAGCTTGAGGTCGATGTGTCCTTTTAGGAGCATCCGATTCGTATCATCGATAGGAGCACGATGGTTCTCCGAGGCCGGTCAGTTCCTCTCGTACAGGTGCTATGGTAGCATGGCCGAGTGCAGGAAGAAACTTGGGAGTGGGAGACCAACGTACATGCTCAGTGTACAGAGTTGTTCAGAGCTTTATCTTCCCCACCCTTTGAAGGGAAATTCGAGGATGAATTGCTTTAAGGGGGGACATTTGTAAGAACTCGGTTCTTATTTTTGAGGTACAAATTTCTTCTTTTCTATTTTCCTTAAGTGTTTTTGAGAAAATAAAGAAAATGGGGGAAAATACTAAATTTTGGGACTAAATGCCATATACAATTCCACATGCCGTGTACTTTGGCCGTGTGGGATGAGTACACAGGGTGTGTAGTCATGTCGGTGGAGAAGGGTGTAAAAACTGACTACATACCGTGTAGTGGAAAATTTACACGCCGTGTAGTCAGTCGGCAGGAAAATAGTAAGGTGGTGGAAGTAGTAGCTAGTAGAGCAGCAGTACATGCCATGTAATTAGAAATATACACCGTGTACTCATGTCGACGGATGAACATTGCAGTGGTGCCACCAAAGGAACAGTTAAATGAGATAAGTACACGCCGTGTAGTCAATAGTACATGCCGTGTAGTTTGTTTTTTCACTTAAAATGGGCAGTATCCATCTATGTTCACAGGATTGGCTTAGAACCGGAGGAAAGGGTTGGGATAGGAGTTCGTACCTTCTAGGATCTCCAGATCGAGCGTCGGGAATCCATTTTCACCTCTGACGATCTCGTTGGAACCGCACGGGTAAGCCCTCCACTATCCTTAAGCCGTTCTTGCCAATTCGTCCTCTAAGAGAAGTTATTTAGGTTTGAACGAGGTTTTCTTTAACCTCAGATCTACATCATTCTTGGATGATTCGAGGATCGTCGTTTGCATATATCGTTCAGGGGTGTTTAAGGTTGGTGGCTTAGTGTTTAAATTCCAAGTGTTGGGTGCTTTTGTGTACTATAGTGCTATGAACCCATGTTGGGGTGTCATGTGGCCGAGGCCTTGTCTGTTTAAATACCTATAAATGTATAGTTAATTAAATGTGATAATAACCTACTATTTGGGATCACTGCTTTGATCCAGGACCACCCCGGGGTGCGTTATTCTGTTTAGCCGTTTGGCCAGGATACCCGAGGGTATGCCATTGTAATAAAATTTGTTAAATTTCCTTGAGAGGAATTGTATGTGGATTGCTTATTTACATGTTGGGCATGGCCTGTTTACTTGTGCTTGAGGGAAGTGTTCTTTTTAGCCTGAGGGCATTGTTTGTTTAGCCTAATGGCAGTGATATATTAGCCTAAGGGAAATGTTATATTTCGTCTGAGGGAAACTTTTTCCATGCCTGAGGGAAGTAGATTCTGTGACTGAGGGCGACACTTCGTACGCTTGAGGGAAATATATGTTATCCCTATGGGCAATTGCCTACGGGTTACGTTTCTGATTACCCGAGGGTAAGAGATTGCGTGTCTGAGGACACTGAAAATATACATAGAAAATTCAATGTGGTGATTTCATTATATTGAATGATTAAATGAATGCTAAAATGGAAATATAATTAGTAAAGTTAGTTAATTTTTAGTACTGCTTAGTTGTTTACATTTACTTTTTCACGCTGTTGTTTCATGTTTACACACAGTTAAGCACGGGCCTTTGGTGGGTGCCTACAGGGATTTATTTCTCAAAACCTGTTTGGGTCATGTTATCCGCCCAAACAGTTTACATTTCTGTAGGTTTGGATAAGGTAAATGGTCCTTATACTGGAACTTGATTGCTGCTACGGAGTAGGGGAGCATGGGACCGAAATTAGGCTCGCGATGCTGCCGACTGTTTTATTTTTTTTTTGATGTACTCTATATTGTATTGTACTATATTGTTGTGTAACATGTTCTCGATATTTTCTTAGAACTTGAGACATGTTGCATCATTATCTATATAACTGTCGGTTATATTTTACTACATTTATTTATTTTAAATGGTTATGGTTTATTGCTTTCACGGTTGTTTTATGATTTTTATTTTTATTCCGCCGCACTACACTTTGACAAATGAGGGAATATTTTTCCCACTATCAGACCTGGGCCCTCGCTGTTAGTCAGTAGCCTCTGGTGTTTGGTGAAATGCACTTGAGGTCACGTGGTGAACCCGGTTCGGGGCACCCGTTGAGTGGCACCCGGAACTAGGACATTACAATTTGAACTGTGGCCAACATCTAGATTTTTGTCTATTATCTCCTTGGTTCCTATGAAGAATATAACATATTGGTTTATAAAGATAAAATTATCATGGATAAAGGTATCATTTTCTTCTATTTTATCACCATTGTTCCCATTCAACAATATCACCATGGTTCATATGTCGAAAAACCAATGCTTTGTCAATAATTTACTGATGGAGGTTCACTGTTAATAGTCTTAGGAGGTGTTTCCTTCAAATACGATGGTGGTTGTACCTTTTTTATTGGGTGGTTATTCCTTCATCATTTATAATTGAGATTGGTGGTTTTATTTCTCTAATTTTATATTTATAATTTTTAAACTATCATTGATTTTATTTTTATTAGGTGAATGATATGATTTATCCTAATAAAATATAATGACTAGAATATATATATTTGATGGGAATTGTGAAAATAAAATGATTTTATTGATTTTATTAATGTTTATGTTGTGTTTTATATCCCATGTTACACCATATTATTTTTTATTTATTTGAAATAAAATTAAATTTGATAAATATTTATATTCTATATTTGTAAAATACTATGCCTGATGTAATTTCCTTTTTTTACTAAATAGTTTATAAATTAGTTTCATTGTTTCTTTTTTTGGTGGCATTGAATAGTTTTTGTGGCTTATGGGGGCCTTGTTTGGTGAGTTTCATTTGGTGGCCTCTAATATTGTGGCCCGGTGGCTTTGGTTATTGTGGCTTGGTGGCCTTGTGATGTAGAGATTAATGTGGTTGATGCTTATCAATATTTATGTATCAATATAATAATTATTGGATTGAATACTATGAATATTTATGGGGTGAAATTATACTAAGGATAATGGATGTATTATAATGTAAATGGAATGTGGAATATTGGTTATGACCCTTATGTGATTCTTCCATGATATTTTTGTACTCTAAGAATGACAACAAACATTGTAGAGCTATTGGTGACACCCTATTGGTGATCATAGTCTCGTGATGATACTCATAATGATCCATAGTGGTATGTTATTCAATATGGCCAATGTTTTCATTAAGGGGGATGCTGAATGAGACCACAAATGATATGAGTCAATACCTACCACATGGAATGTGTAGAGGACTTTGGCCGACACATGGATAGTTGACTTTGATGATTACATTATGGTGTATAGCCTACCAAGGATTGTTATATAAAAATTATCTTAAAATAATAATGAATAATTATCCTAATATATTTTCATGATATTATGAAATATAATAGAAAATAATTGTCATGCAATAATTTCATCAAATTACAGAATGATAATTTCATGACATTTTGAATGATAATTGAAAAAAATTATCACAAAATAAATATTTCAGAATATATATAGATTATTAAAAAAAATTACCAAAATAAAATATTAGAAGGATTATTTATAATAAATCATAAATATTTAATTATAATTGTATAATATATAAGTTGTTTTTCATGTATAATTATAAAAGGATAATGTACAATAAACTATAATGTGATAATTATAAAAGGAATGTTTGTAAGAAAATTAAAAAATATATTTATAAAATGATAAATTATAATAAATTATGAAGGTATAATTGTAAAAGGATGATTATAAGAAATTATCAGAAAAAATTATGAATCTGGGAATTATAATAAAATATAAAAATATAATTATAAAAGGATAATTTATAACAAATTATCAAAAGATAATTATAAACTAATAATATATAATCAATTTTCAAGTTATAATTATAAAAACAAAATTTATAGAAAATTAAAAAAATATAGTTTTGAAATTATAATTTATAATAAATTATCTAGTGATAATTATATAAGGATAATTTATAAGAAATTATGAAATTATATATACTATTGGGAAGAAAATTTCTAGTTCATTTGTTGGCCTAAAATGATTATTTAACATTATCAAGGATAAAGAAAGTATGATCACATGTAATAGTTTATTACATGTAATAGTTTATTACATGTAATAGTATATTACATGTAATATAGTATGATCACATTTAATATATTTATGAAATTATAATTTATAATAAATTATGTAGTATCTATTATAATATGGTATGCAACGAGGTGTTATTGACTGTTGATTCTTCAATTATGGATTTTGAATCAAACAATGTGGTTTATCTTCTCTATTAACATAGATTACTTTTTGGTTTGATTTCCATACCTCTTGGGATTTTGATACAAATGTTTCCTTAATATGAATTATGTTTAGGAATATTTGATGACAATGATTATGATCACATGAGGGTGTGTACATATCCCTAATAACCTTATGAGAATATTTTTTTAATAATTAAATCACAGTATATTATTCATGTTTTAAATTAATCACATGAATTTTATGTGATACATTACTTATGATGACGTGCTATACCTGTTCATATATCTTTCAATTTTATGTGTGCTTTTTTGGTTTTATTCTCATAGCATATGGTAGGTGGAATATCATGAAATATTTATTCTAAAGAGTTGGATGTGTCATAAATTTTGATGATGGATATAGGGGACCTATAGATAGGTCAGGGATACAATGTTGCCTCATTTCTGTAATGTGATGCACTAGATGACTATCAGATCCCAAGGGGTATGCTACTCAAAGCCTAGTTTATGTCAACTAGCTCTCTATGCCTACTGAATGCCAATAACATAACTTCCTTGATTCCTAGTGTATTTAGAGTCACACAAACACATAAATATGAGCAACATGATTCATTATGGTTTTGATATTTCTTTATTTCCTCTGAAACATTGATTATCATTCAGGTGTAGATCTAATGTATCTATGGTTAGGGGTGGTGGTAGCTCGGTTAGTGCACAAACACAAATTTTTTTATTGTGCGGTATTATGTTTGTCACAAATTTATTATTATTAAATAATACACATGTATACATGAGAAAACTAGGTTAAGGAAACATTGGTTGTGTCATAATGTATACTGTAATCAAACCCTATTCAGACACATCAGTGTGAATGTAGATTTTGTTACTAGATATTGAGAAAATGGAGAAGGCCCAATTATGGATGGAACAACCAAATTGTATGGAGCTTCTAACAGACCAATACATACTCAGGAGGACCTCGTTGGTTATATATTTATTTACAATGGTTGGATTGCCACTTTGGTTTCAATTTTTAGTACATAAATGAAATGTATTTAATCCAATTAGTTTCTTCATATAATATGATTACTTATTAAATGATTAATATTATTATCTAATTTTGTACTATGACATGATATTGTTGGTAATGTATCCCCATTAATAGATTGAGACCCTCCCTACAAATTATAATACTCATTCATATGAGGTGGAACACATATGAAAATGTGACCTTCTTACACAGACCTGGTGATACATGTTGGGATGTCACAAAATGGCGTCAAAATACTAGGATTATGTAACTAGATTCTTATATTTGTTTTGGATAGGGTTAAAAGGAGATAGCATAGTTGGAAATGGGTATGGAAACTATGTTAGTGTTAGGACAAAACGGAATAATGGACCTCTTAGTATTCATAAGGTGGTAGAAATTATGTATTACTATTACCATTGACTAAATTCACCTTGGGTGATTAAAATTATGTTGATATGTGATTTATGATATTTCAGGTTAGTTTATGCATCATAACAAGACACATTGGCCTACATGCCAAATATATGTTTGTTTCTATGATATATAGTTGTTTATTAAATAAATACCATTATTCTTGTTATCTATTAATAATAATTTTTCTACATGTGTTATATTTATGTGGACATGTTGTTATCATATATCATTAGAATAAATAATTTGATGAAATGATCATGTTTTTGTGTTACTATATATCTGATGACTTTGAATAAAGTTTAGGGACAAGGACTGGGATTATTACTAGGATTGATATTTCCTAGGTTAATGGTAGACTCATAAGAGAGCCTTTTTTGATCACACAGTCTAATTAGTATTTATTGTATTGAATATATTTAATTTTTTAAATTATTTCATTCATATTATAAAAGTTTTCACCCCACCATAGTCATCTGAGAATATTTGGTGAACAATATGAAATACTCTCATAAGAAAGGTTTTTTCATTATTACCATTGTACATGTAGGAGAATGAATTTTGGAATGCTCCTGTACCTACTAACTAGTTTTGGAAATATAGAAGATTCACCCGGGGGTTGATTTATTATTGATTTTTTACGAATATGATCATAAAAACATGATAAATGATTCCATAACTTCACTCTAGAATTCTTCATCCTTCCATGGAACTAAATGCCTTTAGGATGCAAAAGAATGAGTGGAAATATTAGTAAGATTATTCGACCTAGTAGAGACATTGATGGGTTATAATATAAAACAGAGATAGATATCTGGTTGATTTTTCATCCCATTTCAATACCCCAATATCATATAATTCATGACAAGTTAATAGATCTCTATTTGAAATAATAAAATTTGTAATAGAATAGATTTATTTGGATTAGTACTTCATCATGGGGTTCACCAGGGTTGTTTTCCAATAATGTAGATGGTATTATTTAACTTTTTATTTATCATAAGAAGCTAAAATTAAAGGTTATGTAGAAAAAATACACATATTCACACATCAATGATATTTTAGATCCACTACGGGGATCCCGATGGTTATCTGTGATAAATCATCGATCAAGAAATCACTAGTTGTAATTTTAATAGTAGGATATTATAAATTTATCATTGGTATGGGTGTACGAGTAATTTGTGGGGCCATTAAGAAGTAAAAACAAGCTATTAGGGATCATGGATGTCATGATCAATATTTCCAACCAAAAAATAGAATGGTTCGTTATGGAATTAAAAAACGATATCATAATCGATATTACAACACCATAGAAACATACTAACCACCTTGATATAGTATTGAGTACAATTTAGAATATCATCATTATTCTATGTTCTCTAATTATGATTCTTGATATGGAAGGTTATTTTCTGGGGAGATGTGGTGTTTGATACATGTATATACATGGACCTAGAGAAACCAGAATTTGTAAGTCTTGGAAACATCCCCATAATGTGTTCATGAATAGGATATTATTAGGAAAATAAGGATATTGTGGACATTTTATACATGGTTTATCTAGACTATCAACACCCATGATAGAACTGATGATAAAGGGAGTGAAATTTGAGTGGTCATAAGTTTGTGATTAATCTTTCCATGAGAATAAGAAAAGGTTGAGGGTAGATCTAGTACTGATATTTCTTGAGCCTGAGATTTGTAATGTAGAATAATATGATGCATCTAGAATTGGTATATGAGTGGTGATGATGTAAATAGATAACCTAGTGTTATATGGGTCTCAATGTCTATTATAACACAAATATAATTACCCAATACATGGTTCGAAGCATGAAAACTTTGTCTATACTCTGATGTGTTGGTTACACAATCTATTCATTAATATATTTTTTGTTTACATGGAACAGAATATAATTATATATTCCTTAAAATATAGGGACCAAAACATGAGACAAATTTCTTGGGTTGAGAATATGTAGGTGTTCCACGTTGAGGTAATGTATTCACTTACAAAGGGTAACTTCATTATGTATATTATTAATTTTAAAACACAGGTCTGGCAGGATCCTAGAGAGAGGCCTTAAGAGGAAAACTAGAACTTGATGAGATTGTTATATAATTGGATGAAGGATACATTAAAATATTGAGGATCTATTACTTTTTTCCATTAAGTGATTACATCCTCACTTTTCGATCGAGAGAAGGCTAGAAATGAGTCACCCTAGAGTGTGATGTTTTATGGGAAAAGCTAGCTGGAGGTGACCAAACACCTGAGTGACAGGTAAATAAAGATGATGTAATCATGGTACATGGTAGAGTAGTAGTCCTTAATTATATCATAGAGGAGGTTATGAGAGGATTCTATAACTCTATATGGATAGTACATCCTACTATGTTGAAATTTACCACAACATCAAGTGAAATTTCTCGGGGCCTGTAATAAAGAGGGATATAATATTCTTGTGTCCTGATGCCTAAACTACCATAGAGTAAAGGCTGAGAACCCACATCTTGGTAGCTATAACCACTTCCAGTGCCTATAGGAATTTGGTAATACATCATGATAGAGTTTATGGTGGGGTAATCTAAGACTTACTTAGGATATGATTTTTTTCAAGGTGATTTTAGATATGATGAATAAATATTACAAGAATTTTCCAATTTGAGAGACTAACTTAGTGGAAAAGCAGGTCAATAATTATCCCCCCATTATAGGATGCTAACATAGAGTTCCCTTTATTGTTATTTTATATAGAGGAACATTTTTTATTTCATGGTTTTTTTTCCTTACAGAAGGCCCTCTGGACTCCATTATGGTTGAACACGATGTACCACCCTTAGAGACAAGGATAGTCATACCAAATGATATTCATATTGGAGGAATTTCATAGGTATCTCATAATATAATTTTATGGATATTGGTATGATAACAAATAGATGGTTTAGTGTTCTTAGAACAATATTTACCAGGCTTTGATTCAGATAAACCCTTATGAGTTCATTTACAAGATACTATATCAATAATTTCATTTTTAGCACGAGGTTGGTCAGGTATTGTTTGTGGGACTGGTTTGGATCAAGAGACCTTTGAGAGAGGGAATATAATTTAGATGAGGATTATCACCACTAAAATAAGGTATATTTAATAGATCAACTATAATAAGATACCTTTGGAGTTTGATGTAGGGAATCTTGTTTTATTGAGTGTGACTCCATGGTTAGGAAACCAATGTATAATAGAGTAAAGAAAACTAGAACCATGGTTTGGAAGAACATTCATGATCACCAAATGGATTGTGAAAGTGGTTTAATGTTTTGACCACTATCTACATCATCGAGGATGTCATGATAAGTTTCATGTGTCTCAACTCCCAAGGTATTTACCTAATATTGAATATATCATAAAAAAACAAGGACATTGAGATGGAGCCTGACACATTACGAGGATTTCCTAGTGCTAATTATACATCTAAGTGAAAACTCTCTATGATGGAAGATGCTGCAACTTTTCTAGATACGATTCTAGCATGGACAGTTCCCGGAGGATATGTGTGAGTATGAGTATGATGATCAATATAAGATGAATTATTTTTTGAGAAATACTACTAGTGATAAATATCAGGTATGATAATTCGATAGAGGGGGAGAATGGTAATACCCTAAATTTTTAATGATAATAAAACCCTCTTTGTTAATAATTTTTTAGTCTTTGTATGTTAAATATAATATTTCTCAATAAAATTACATTATTAATGATTTAGTTTTATTGGGATTCAAATAAGTGATAAATCCTTATAAACACATTTAAATTTTCTAAATAATGTTATTCAATTTAGGCATTTAGATGACAAGATATTTTGAGGCCCATTGAGACTTCATAATTATTTTAGAAAAACATAAATATATACTCTCTTGTAATCAATTGTTTTTCTAAAATAAAGGAATATATTCCAAAGGGTGTCTCAGATGAGAACCTTAAGCCTATCATTACATATGTAATACAAGATTTACCCAAGTTATAGTATAACCACTCTACATGTTAGTTTTTTGGATACATCACTTGTGAGTGTAAGTATATTATATTAAATGTGTGTGATTTTTTAACAATAATGTATTATCTCATGAAGGGTGTCTTATATGATAAATTCAATGCCATTGTTAGAATTTGAATGCGGGGTTTACACTAGGAATGATATAAAATTTTTCCAAGTTAGGTGTTTCATTAAATCACATTTGACGATATATATTTTAATATTTTAATTATATTGTTTTTTATTTAGTTAATAATTTTTTTATTCCTTGTTATCCATTCATAACATAAAATTCATCCATGCTTTCATGTGTATTCATTCTAAAACCATTAAAAATCACCTTTTGGAATGATTTAAAATTAGGCAAGCCTTAATGGATAATAATTAATGACTCCACCATTAATCTATAGTTGAGTAAAAAATTAAATTAGGTATTTCAAATTAGAGGGCATCAAAAATTGATTTTGGGATTTTATTAACTTAACAAATTCTTATTTTTTTTAGGATGATCTGGTTGAGTTCAATCAACCCTGGTCTTCCTTGTATGTGATCAGGAGGCCTCAGTTCCTGGTTTTATGGATGATATACTTATTTCGTATTGTTTTGTGTTTGTTATAGGGGATCATAGGTTAATTGTTATTATTTATTTATATTTTATTTTTATATTTGATACATAATTATCAAATTATTAAAAAATTATAATTTGAATAAAATTAATAAAACTAAAAATAATGGTGGGAAAATTATAATAAACTATCCTTAGAAAAATTTTCAAAAAATCATCACAAAATAATAAGGAAGAATTTTCAAATTAAAATTACATTGAATTGTAAAAATATAATTATTTTAAATTGTCAAATAGAGTTAAAATGAATTATCAAGTGATAATTACAATTTATTAACTATAGATTATTTGTAGAAAAAATTATCAAATTATAATATTTAAAGGATAATTTAAAATAAATTAGCATAAGAAAATTATAAAAGGATAATTTATAATATATTTTCAAAAGATAAATATAAAAGGGAAATTTATAATAAATTATAAAAATATAATTCTAAAATGATGATTTATAATAAACTATCAATGGATAATTATTATATGATTATTTATATAAAACAATGAAAATATAATTTGGAATAGGTAATTTATAATGAATTGTCAATATATAACTATGAAAGCATATATTATAATAAATTATTAAAAGATAATTTTAAAAGAATAATTTATAACCAATTATTAGAAGATAATTATAAATGTATTATTTATTAGAAAATATCAAATGTTAATTACGAATGGATAACTTATAATAAATTATCAGTAGATAATTATAGAAAGATAATTTATATGAAATTATAATAACATAATCTTTCTTATGCGGAGAATTTATAATTCATATGTTGGACTAAAATGATAATTTCTAATTATCTATGAGATAAAATGTATCATTTCATGTAATATTTTTATTTTATATTTAAATAAAATATATGGTTTTTGTTCGAGGATCCTTTTTTAACATTTGAGTGTTTACATGTCAGAAAATACAATAATAAGACCCGTGAGGAGGTTTTTTTTTAAATTGAGGATTCCCCTACTACATTCGAACCACACATTATGGTTTATCCTTACCATCGATGTCATTGACATTAAGGTGGGTAGTCCTTAAACTTTATTATTTTTTTAGATAAGTTTATCTAATTTTATTTTTGTGTATGAATATTTATTGGTCGTGCAAGATTTTGATCACATGTGGGTGTGTGTATTTCCCTAGGAACCTAGTGTGACATTTTTTTTCATGAGTACTTCGTAGCTTAATGATCACATTAATGTTGTGCACATATATTTTTTTTGATACTTTACATAGGATGGGATATGAATTCTCATGTATCCTACCATGTTGTATGTGATTTTTTGGTATTATGATTTGAGTTCATGGTAGGTGTATTATAAAGACATGTTTATCCATTATGGAGGTAGTGCACATGACATTCAATAATAAAAATGAGGAATTTATACATAGGGTAGGTATATGATGATTCATTATGGATTCCATGTGATGTACTTGATCCCTATAATATATCAAGAGGCATGTCACTCAATGGCCAACGAATGTCAAATAGCTCTTAATGGACAGTGGATGCTGATAACATGATATCCATGATGCCTTTTGTTTTCCAAGATTCATGATAATTTAATGTATATAAATATGATTCATTAGCCTTATGTATAGTCCTTGATTACATTTTTTACCATGACTATCCTTCTCCCAAAGAGAAAAAATGGTATGTGATAGGGTTTTGTTGGTTTTTTAGTGCATGCATTCTATGTTTTTTATTTATTGTTGTTTTGAAATTTTCATATTTATTATTATTATTTTTACAAAAAAAAATTATTCTTGAGAACATCGTGTTATCGATGCATTATTGGTGTCCTACTGAGTCGTTTAATCACTCCACACTTGGGTATCTCTATGCACATGTATATTTCAAGTCTAATGATCAATCACAAGGAAAGAGACATGTGGTTAATGGAATAGCGTAGATTTATGTAGATTCTAGAATACCGGGACAAAATCTGAAGGCCCCTACTATTTACCTATTTATATTATATGATTTTATTGTCTCTTTGGTAGTAGTTTTTAGTACATTAATTACATTTATTTTTTCCTTTCAGTTCCTGTATATACTATGATTATTTATTATATGATTATTAATTTTTTTTCTTCATATGATAAGATATTAAGGCTATAATCTTCCCATTGAAGGACATATATCCTTGCTACTAGTTGGAATATTCATACCTATGGGTAGGTGCACATGAGGTCATATGACATTTTGGATCAGTCCTAGTGTTTTGGGAAAATATGTTAAAAACATTATATACACTTCTAATTCTAATTTACTATTCTTGGTTCTATGATTTAGAGAGAGATCCTTGGTTAGGCTGGTTGAATTAGTTGACCGACTTGGTGCATACTGGTTTTTTTGTTCACTAGAGATTTAGTATTCTCTTATCCAATTATCAAAAGGATAATTGGGTCTTATATTAATGATTAAACAAGTTATTCTCTTTCAAGATATAAATAAATATGGTTCATAGGTTTCTATGGGTGTGTTAGTGATATAGAAGTAAATTACTAACTGGGAGTTTGGAATTGTTGTGTCACTACCACAAGATTATTGTCTGAATACTATTTTACAATATATTTGATTGAGTTTGATTAAACTCATTCATAGGGAGGTTTGTTTTATGAGGATATTTATTTATTTTATATATCATATTCGATTATTCTATGATTTATGCTATTATCCAAATAAATATTTTCTGGAAATTCCTCTCATTATATGTGAAATACTCTCGATGATAGTTACTAACCCTAAGCCCACTAGAGGTGGAATTGTGTGGTCACTCTCATCATAGTTTATTTTATAGGAGTGGCTACCAATGTGGGATGGTATTGATAAATCAAATGTTCTCAATTTCCAGTTAGTAAGCTATTTTGATAGAAATATAGTATCTTTTAATTGATTGGTGCACCGATTCAGTTCATTAGTAAATGATGGGTTGAAAGTTGGATAACTAGTTATTAATATTTTATTTTTTTATCTATAAGGGATCGGTAGTCACCGATGTAAAAGGTATGGCCTACTTGAATTTCAGAAGACAATGTAACTAGATGACCAGCTGGACCCCACTATAATGTTGGAGTGGGACGACTTGTAAATGTAGTGAATTATCACAAGAATTTAGTGATTTGGTTAAATGAAATTTCATTCAATATTTTACATACATTTTTTATTTGATATTAATAAAATTTGAAATAGTTTTCTCATATAAATGTCTGATGTAATGACCAAGCCACATAATCCGTACATGTCTTCATTATTATTTTATCTATACAAAAAATGTGTGTATGTTATGAGACTTCATGGATTGTGTGTTTAGATTAGGTGGTATGATTATGTAATTTTCCACCACATTATGCCACTATACTATGTTCATATCGAGGGATTCATCAGGGAATCAGGCATACTTCCTCATATGCCAGAGGCTGTCAACTAGTTGTGGGAGTCTAGGGTAAATCTATGGGGAGAATTTACACCCTATATTAGAGTGAGAAATAATTAAAAAATAACCATTCATCATCCATAAATGAAAATAATTAATTTAATTTATAACCCACAATAATGAATGAAATTAGACATATAAAAATAATAGATTAATATCCTACTAGGAAAATCACATATGCATAAATTCAAATTAAATAGAAAAAACCAAAACAGAAATAAGGACATTATCCATCACCATGCCCCCAACTTATCCCAAATATCTAATTAGATATAACAGTTAGTACTAAATTATATAATACAACAATTTTATCCATCATGGACTAAAAAAAAGTGTATGGATTCATAGGTACCAATGTTCCATGTCCATTCGAGAATGTTGTGAGTACATAACTCGATAGGGAACCACCAATGGGGTACCACACAAAAGAAGTAAATGTAGTGTACCTATACGTCAATTTCTTAGCTGAATGAAATAAATAAATAAGTTAACATTTTTGACCGATGAAACACATTGACTCCCAATTTTACCATACTTGTATGATCTTATACCCGTATATTATTAAAATTCATGAGTTAAATTGAATTCTGATTTTTATTGAGTATCAATTTTTTAAAATGAATTTTGAAACCATAATTTAAATAATTTATCCAAAAAGTAGGTATTTTTGAATTATAATGATGTTTTTGTGGTGTTACAAATGCTCAAAATGAAATCATAAGGAATATATGTTGCCTGAGGCATTGGGAATACTTTGTGGCAGCCCCCAAGATCCCATTAGCTAGAGACGGGCTGTTAAAAGTTACAAATAACTCTTTTATCCGTAATGTTGACAAGGGAATCCCAATCAATTATTATTCTTTTTTTTTGAATGGAATTCAGTTAAAACCCCTCCCTCTCCTATTATACCTCATGTTTGGGTGTGACTTTTTGATAGATATTTTACATGAAGTAAGGTATGGTTATCCTCTCATTTATCCATATATTCTTTCCATTAGGTAAAGATTTCTAGTTTTTTGTTAAGGATTCTGGGAAAATACCATTAGATAATGGTAAAGTAATCCCTTTTTAAAGGTTCCATTGCTTGATGCACCATAAGGATTCCCTGTAACAAGGTCCACCTACAACCATTCATTGATTTTTTAATGATATGACTCATAATGTTTTATTTAGTTTTTTTCATTAATTTAAATTTAAATTTAATTTTCAATCATTATGTAATTTTATTTTTTGACCCATCATGTGGTTGAGGGTCCCTTATGAACTTCTAATGAGGGTTTGGTTTTAGTTATTGTGTGATGAGTACAACCAGTGGGTATTTTTTTGTTATGTCTTGATTAAATTTAATTGTTTAGTTAGTTAAAAAAATATTATATTTTGGTGTTTGGAATGTGTTAAGACCTCACGTGCGATGGATATGATCGGTTGGACATGGATGATAGTTTTAGGAAAATGAATATATATCAATCCATAAATTCAAAATTTCTAAATCCTTTAATGATATAGGTGGTCTAATGTACCCACCCTATATGAATTATTCCCAATATTATGGGGAATGTGGTTTTTTTTCTCGCTACTATGGAAATTAACCTTCATAAATTAGTTTTATTATATGAATATTTTTTTAATCAGATTAAAATTTATATTAATTGTTATAACGGATTATATAGACCAATGAACATAGATTAGTTGACTAAACAACTGATGATGAATACAATGGACCTAGTAGAATACTTATGAGGTTTATACCCTATTTTAGAGAGTGACTATAACAATCCAAACCTAACTAAAATGAGTGGTATGGAACTACTGAGTGGTCACAATCACCTCTATATAGGTGATCAATGATATTGTGATGATCAACCTAGAATTAGGACAGGTTAAACCACTTGTAACCTTGGAACCCTTAGACATAATTAGATGTTGAAGGAGTGAGGAACCCCTTGATAAATGAATTTTCCTTGGTGGTTAGTATTTTTTCATGACAATAATGTTTTGGTTTCACTAACCAACCATGAACAATCCATGATAAGAAGGAGGGTTTTTATATAACTCCTTATATTGATTCCTATATTACTTTACTAAACAAGTCCAATGATACTGATTGTGATCCAAGTTATACCATGGGGCATAACTACCATCATGAGGTGAGTGATTTATTGGTGACTAGGATCAAAGAAGGGACACATGAAGTTTCCTATACTATGTAATGATAATAGGATACCTTAGCTGGTTCTTGATAATGGACTCATATAGACTATATTTTGGTGTTTTGGTTAATAATGATTATGGGTGTCCAATATGACATGAATTAACCCAATATGTCTGTTTGTGATATTTTCATTGATGATGGGTATAGGCTTTCAAACCACAATTTTGTTTCTTATTTTTTTTCTTCTATCCATGTTCATTTGTATATAATGTTCATTTAATTTCCTAGTATTGTTAGATATATTTTTTTTGCGAGACTAATTGTGGATTAATAGTGGGACTAAGATTTATCATGGAATTATAATAATGTATGGGATTCCTAAGACTCCTATGATATATGAAGGGTATAATAATTATTGAGATACTAGGGTTACTTTAAAATAGTTCATGACATGAAATTTTTGTGATAAAAATATTTTCTTGAGATGTGTTGAGTATTGGAATAACTAGAATTCCAATGATCCACTATTGAGACATCATTGTTGGAATAACTTAGATGCATGGGGTTCCACCAAGGTAGTGATTCTATTGAAAATTCCCAGGGAGAATGGGCTTTTCATAGTGAAATGAGGTATTGGCTGGATATATTTCCCAAAAAAATAGTTGGGGATGCATCCTAAGGGATTCTTGATGAACCTCCTCAAAAAATTATTAGGATACCTAGAAGAATCCAATAGAAACTCCATGTTGTGATCCTGCTGTGGAGTTCATGTGTTTTTTGATTCCATGGTGAGAGGACTTAGTCTGAAGGGGTATTAACATTTTATTTTAAAGGATCCCCATATTAATCAAACATCCTATAACAAGTATATATCCTAGAGACCGATCTCCCATTCAAGGAATTTGATATTGTTCTAATAGTATGGAACAAACATGTTACAGTCATGGGGTTTAACATTTCAGCATGACATGATTTGGATTCTTGGATGTTCCCTTGTCTCCAAATTTTATATATGAAATTAGTGTGTCCATAGGATCCCAAATTTTAGACTAGAGAATTCCCTTATGGTGATGAATCATGTTTAGTGATATTTTAGAACTAGAATAAGAATGTATGGTCAATAAGAGACATGTAAATTTAAATTGATGATGGTTTTATTTATATGATGTAGTTTATGTGTTTTATTACTTTTTTCATTTGGTCATATCCGATGAACATATTTAGGATTTTACAAGATAATTATGAGATCTTGTAGTTTGTTCACTAATTAGTTATATACCTAGACCATACTTTTTCCACCACTACACGTGAGTACTCATGTGGTATGTAATTTGTTGTAGACACTGGATGGGTTTAGGGATAATGTAACAAGATCAAGTAGGATAGCTCTCGTGAGTCATGTGATTTTCAAAATGTATAACATAGGGATTGATGTGGGAATCATGTTCAGTATTTCTTTGATTTTATTATATATTCATAATAAACCAAGTGGGAGATCATGTCTTGTATGATGACTTCATTACTTGGGTCCTCTATTTTTTTCAATTCATTTTTTGTAGCTAGTATTATTTATCTCTCAAACATATTTTTCATTAAATTGGATTATTTTTTGCTTATATTATTATTTTATTAAAATATTTAAAATGAAGGAATACTTTTCTCACAATTCCACAAAGACTTTCACTACTTGTAAGTAGCCTCCAGTGTTTGACGATGTATACTTATTGCGAAGTTATTCTTGGTTCTGGAACACAATTTAGTGATTACTAGGATTATAATTGAAAAATGTGGTATCAAACTAGTATTTCAACAATTTTTTGTTATTATAGTATATGTTAGCCAATACATAGAGGGGTGTGTTTCATCTTGTGATTGAATCAAGATTGGTGTACCATGATCACCTTTTCACGTGATAAGTATAGGCTAATAGGGATGTGATTATTTTTATTGATGTAAAATGTGATCGTTGTTTTATTCACAATGAGTGATTCACATGGTGTTAATTTATGATTTCTTCTTGACTTTTCTCTTAATCAAAAGGATCAGTAGCATAACCTACATCACGACCAGGAATTTAGGGTTCTTATGAAATATATTCTTTCCCATGTGTGATATTTATTATTGATGATGAGTTTCCATCTATTTAAAGTGTCAAATACAGCTCATATAATGTTTTCCATCATAATAATTTGGATGCAGTTTACGGAGACAGATACACAGGTTTTTACTTTTTTCTTTTCAAGAAGTTTCTGTGGATCCATGGATTGATTCTCATAACTGATGACGATGAGTTAAACAATGCGCACAGAAGGTGAAATGACCCTAATAGGAAGATGAATTCATAAAATTATATAATTTTAAACCCCTTTTTGTAGGTCATCTTATCGTTTTAGTTATTTATTCATTTTGTGAAAAACTACCTAGTCTTTCTTGTATATCTTTATATGAAATTCATTATAACCGAACATGGTGTTTAGGATATATTCGAAATGTGTTACATGTCAATTAATTTGATGGGGGCCTATAGGGTGTACATTTTATAAGCTGATTTTTAGGGTTGGAAACATGAACTATATGTAAGTATGTATATATATATATTTATATAACTAAATCCTATAGGGATTAGTCGGTAGAATATATACTTGGAGGTGATTTTTCCATAGAGTCGGTGATGATTTTGTTATATTATTCTTATTCTGACCATGTGAGAGATATCAGAAGGGGATATTAGATCAGGAGAAACTTGTGAACTTTAATGAGGGAGAAAATATGAGGCCCCATGTGTTATCACCCATATGAGAACTAGGTTATGGGATCCCTAAGATAGCATAGATATCCTAGTGACCCTGGAGATGTGAGTCTAGTCATTGAGAGAGATTGTATTTATAGTTTTCTATGAGGGTGACATGTGATAAGGGTTACCCTATACTATGATATCATTAATTGAATGGGTCATGGTTATATAATAGTGTTTGTGTCTGATTCATGGGAGGTTCTATCATGTTATATTATTGGGATGATAATACCTTAGTCATTCTTGTCTAGAGAACCTTGGGTGCTGGTGAATTTATAATGAATTCGGTTGTGAAGGGTAAGATAGTTTTGGTCACATAACCAATAATGATATATTAATTTTATTTATAGTGAGAATAGGTCCTTTTATTAAATGAAATGTTTTTTAAAACATGTTTTCATGAATAAAAAATTGATGTTTGGTACTATTTATTGTATTTATTAATGGTGTTACATGATTGGGATTTAGTGCACACTCCCTCCAAATGACTTTGAGAATATGTAGCCATATTTTTTACTCAAAAATGTAAAGGGAAGGCTGTTTCAAGTGATGATGATAACTCATGTCTGGGGTTTCATTCGTGTGAGTTTGAGATTTTGGTAGTGATAGGTTAGAGGGTGATTGGAAAATAGAGCTATAAACCTTTTTGTTTGTCATCTTTACACCATTATGGCTTCTGGAAATTTGGAACTGTTTATATTCTTCATACATTGCATCTCACAGAAGTGTTCTTATTATATCATTATTACTTCTATGATTAGATATTTTATGTTTATCACATGTTTTATTTTGAGGGTGAAATCATTCCCACATTTGAAGTTTCTTGTCGTGGGACCATGGTGATTAATAACATTCTCTAGGCCTTGTTGAAACCTGATTTGAGTGATGGTAGGGTTAACCCATTTTAGTACATTATAAAATAGTATTATAGCTCATGATCCATATAAGGACGTATATTTTTTTAATACCACTTATTATTTGTGGATATATATTAGTTTTTAATTAGTACATTTCATAACTCAGGGGGTATATTAAGAGTATGGTCCATATCACCACCTTCCATAATTGAATATTAGTTACCATATTAAGTCTTGATTTAATATTTATTTGATGTTATCTATGGGTGAAACTCAAAAAAAATGGTTTATAGTAATAATTAGCATGAATAAATTTCCTTGGACGTTGAATAGAATTTATTGCTACAAACAAAAAGATAATTAAGTTGTGGGGTCGACTTGGATGGCCTGAAAAACCACATAGTGACCAAACACTTTATTTTTAATATGTAAATATTATTTTCAAATTATGAAGGAATTTCCATGATCAATGTGTCTTGTCTGGTCATGGAACCACATCCTTTTTTATATATAACCAATGATTCAAGTATTTACTAGGTGATTTTGATTTAAGAGAAATTAATAAAGGTAGTTCATGTGATATGTTGATATAATTGGACTAGTTTAGTTTATTGTTATCACATGATTATATTTATATATATATTATATAAAATTTTTTATGTATTAAAATTATATTTCCTGAAATATTCATTGGGATTGGAAAAGGATTCTCTAGTTCTAATTGTAAAATGATGCTTGGTTTCTAACCAATGTATTTAGAAGTGGTTATTTTTATTTACTCCAAGAAAATGTTTTTATTTTTAATTTTTATAGATAAATAAATAAATATAAATAAATATAAATATTTATTAAATAATTCCTCAACCAATGTGTTTGTATTTAAAAATACTAAAGGTGTTTAAAATGAAATGGTAGTTTACTATAAATTTATAAAGGATAGATTTTGGTTTTTAAAATGAGGTGAAATTTTTTGAATCATATGATATAAAAGAGGAAAATGTATTTGAAAAAAATACGAAAAATCAAATTTGTTTTGTAACAGAGGATAACCTATTTTATAATATGAATGTTTTAGGAATCAGAACGTTTTTTTGAATGATAATTTATTTTAAAATATTTCAAACACAACTAATGTAATTCATGATGAAGATGAATCTTGTTTAATGACATGGATTTGAATGTAAGGGGTTTTTTCTTGTAATTGAAGAATTTAGAGTTTTTATTATTATTTTTCTTATAATGTCATAAATATTTTTTACTTTTGAAATGGGTTGTTAATGTATGACTCATTTAAAAATCATGTGTTTGAGTTTTTAAGAATAATTTTTTTGGATGAAGATTCATGATGTGAGTTTGATTTTTAAATTTTTTCAAAAGTGTTTACCTATTCCTATATTTTATATGTTGGTCTTAATAATTTTTGAATTTTATTTTATATTTTATTTTCAAGATAATACATGACTAGAAAGAATTCATTTATGATGTGTTTTATGTTAACTTTCATGAATGACATTTAGTTTATGGTAATAAGAATTTTAATGAGGTCAGTCTCTTATTATTTTTTCAATATTCCATATCCTTTGAATGGGTTGGTAAAAATTATAGTTCCTCATGATGTAATTGAAAATTAAATTACGGAAACAATTCATGATTATGTTCCACTTATAGCATTTCTAGTGAACCATGTATGATAGGTTTGGTAGTTTTGTTGATAAATACTTGATTTCTCAGAAGTTTGTTGTTACTAAAGATGTTTGGAATCGTGGGTACAACATATGATTAAGTGATGAAATTTATATATATACATTCAAATGTTTTATAACGAGTTATGTTTTTTGGTTCATATTTTTTTAGGAATAATATTTGATATCTTTTTTTGGTCTCTCCCATGAAAGTTGTGGTGATTTTGTGTTTCTTCATTACTCGTAGCCTTGTTTAGCATTGTGTAGTTTTTTTTTGGGATTATCCTTATAGTGAAATATATTTATTTTTTTTGGACCTGGTTATAGAACATGGTGATCCTTATGTATGTGACTGGGGGACATGTTTTTATTTGATGACCTCATGTACTGATGGATACATCATAAATATGTATGTTGTCAATTGGACAATGAGATAATGTAGGTTGAATATATCAGATCTTCAGTTAATGTAGATTAATTTTCATGATCCAATTACCTAACTAGGTAATTTAATAATGAGGTATATTTTTTTTCAATAGAATCATAGTTTTGAAATATGAAATTGATCTAGCATTTTGGATTTTCTATCTTATATGACCATCAATGTGTTTTCACTAATTAATACTTGAAATATCTCTTTGAATTGGAATAATAATTATTTTCCTGATAAAACCCCCCTATTTTGGAATTACCTATTGAAGAAATATTGATTCCATTGGTTGTAAATTGAAATCATGTATGTTTCCGTACACTAATTGTGTAACGTGAGTTATAATGTTGTTGCTCTCTATTACCGATGTGGTCTCTCGTTGATGAAGCATTTTTGAATATGTCTAACTATGGATAGATCTAGTCCATGTATATATTAAAATAATTTAATAATTTTGAATATCCTTAAAAAGTATACTTGTTAATTAGTTTAATGTGAGTTCAACATGATTCCCAATACCGATTCACTCTAAACCAAGAGGTTTTGTGATATTGTTTTCCCAGAATTCTCAGGAATTGGGTTGTGATGTGACTTGATGAAGTAAATATGGGAGATGGATTATGGATTTCACCAATAAATACCTCATGAAATAAATTTATCTATTCCCGACCATAGTTTTATATTTGCGATACATGATCATAATACGTGGAACTATTACATATTCATGGACTGATTTATGGAATGTTTTAGTTATAGGAAGCTAAAGTATATTCTAACGAAGAGATATCTAAACATAAAATGTATTTTATGTCTTTAACATACTAAAATAAATTCCTTGATAATATATAGTATCTCAAAATAATGGAATGTGTTCATGTAATCTTTTAGTAGTAAAATTACCAACTTCGATAGTAAATGAATTCGCGGGGTAAATTTTCCCTAGTGAAACTATTTGCAATGACTCTATTATATGGGAATTATATTGATGATCATGTAAAAATATATTGTGGGAATGTTGGTTCCTATTTTTCAGTGGATACTTATCAGTATTTTAGTTTATCCTTTTATAGTGGGGATACCTTTCTTTTCTAGTGTCATACGTCTACTGGTTGTTTTTGGCTTCCGAATGAGATGGGTTATTTTGATGATTTTCTAGAAGGGTAGACAGATGGTTAACATTGGTCTTGTTTTTATGTAATCAACATGGATACCATGATTTTTCATGATAAAATACCTAAATATTGGTTTTTGGAGATGAGAAGGTAAATTGTAGACATTGTTTCACACTGACTTACTTGTTAGATAATTTAACCAGAACACCAGATACCTTCTAGTTTGTTCTATCCCTATACCATTACAATATGGAGACGGGATGAAGTATATACGGACTTCATGTTCGAAAAAATGGAATCCTAATTGAATCTATACTATCTTGGTTATTAATTATCTGCAAATGATTTTTTATTTCCTTCCTATTGAGGATATTATAGGGGTGTAGGAAACAAAAAGATTATATTTTCAAAACGATATTACACTCCATAGTGAATCTTATTTCTTATTTTATCATAGAGTCCTACACATCATATCTCAATTATGATAAAAAATTATTTGTGGTGGGTTGTCTATCAAATTTTATCACGATATACTATCTTTACATTAATGGAAAGCATGGATGGAATATCTAGTATCCTTTGAATATGTTCTGGTATGAACGATTGACATCAGGGGTTCATTGTAATATAATATTTCCATGGTTGGTATTTCCGATACTATTTGTTAATAAGATTTTACTAGAATGTATCCCTTGATGAATTTTATAGGCATCAATGATATATTCTGTATTTGGAAGATTTTAGTGAATGGAGTCTCTTAGAAAAAAGTTATGTCTAAGTGGGACAAGGATAATATAGTTTCTTTATAATTTGTTAGAAATATCTCTGAGCCAGTAAAGATTTTTTTTAACTCCGTTATCATCTATTTTAGTTGAGATAGGTGACTGAGTAATTATCAGAGTCTAGCCATGGATGAAACAAAGTTGTTTGGGAGGCGATTTATGTTGGCATAATTATATGTATTCCCAAATTATAATGTTGAATATCTCATATATGTAACATATCAGTTGAAACTACCATAATAATTGGAATTTATTATGACATGTTTCAGGTTTCCAAACTGAAGTCATTCCAGATGGATTTGTTTAATTTGTTATGGTTGGAGGATGTAGAACTCGATCCAGGAACTCATTTTCATATGGGTAGTTCACGTTGTGGATTAAAGGGATAAGGGTGGAAAATCATATAATTTTCTCTTTGAATTATGTTCGGTGGTAGTGTTGATAGGGATAGACATGAGTCAAGTGAGTGTGTGATGTTGGTGATGTAGCGGTGGCCTTATCTCTATGAAAATCTAGGATTTTTAGTGATTTCAAAGGATATGATGTTTTTTAGTGGGTAGAATTGGGAAACCCTATGTGTCATGGATAAGTATAAATTTAGAGTGTTTTGGTATAATGTTTGGTTTTAGAGGTTTATAAAATATGGATGTCAAAAACTTGGATAAAATGACTTTGTCTTTAGGTTTGTTTTTGGAATTGGGATAGTATCAACCATGTAGTAACTACAATAGGGAAGGTTTCTATTTTTTGGTGAATCTCACATGTAAAAAGAATTGGTTTTTATATTGAGTGGGTTTTCCTAGGAAATTGTACTAGTCTATCATGAAAGGGACTATAGGATCGCATGGTCAATGAACAATTTTTTTATCAATGAAGGATAAATATGCGACCCTTCGTAACTTTTTTAAAATATATTTTTAACCACATTACCTTGATAACATTAAAAACAAAAATAATATTAATTAATCTTTAGATAAACACATATTATCTATAAATCTTTATAATGATTATCCCATTCTTCCAAAATGATATCTATTCAATCTTTTTCAATCTCTTCATGGTATCTATAGAATATCCTTAAGTTTATCCTCTTTTTTTCTAGATGTATCACTAATATCTATTCTTCTCTATATGATGTAACCTATAATGGACATTATGGATGGATATAGGGTGTATAATGAAAAATTATATTGTTTCATTTGGAATATATAACACTTGGATACTTTTATGAAATATTTCTCTTATTTAATAGCTTGTGTTTCATCCCACACCATGTTTAAATGAGCCACAAGACACTATTAAAAGTTATTATATTCAATTGACCATTATAACATAGTCATTGAATTGAAAGGAATAAATGCGAATAAAACTTTTATGAAATATATATTCTAATATTCAATAAAATATTTTCATCTAATCTATGTAAATGAACACTTAATTTTTAGTAATACCATTTTTTTATTTAAAAATTTTCTTCTTCAAAATTGGATTGTTGTTAATTTATATTAAAAAATAAAAATATTTAATTTTAAACCAATAAGAAATATAAATTGAAAAAAAAATCATTTTTGGATTCATCATTTCAAAATTATCATATGATCAATGTTTTAGACTTTTAATTAAATGTTAAATGTTTATTGAAGAGTTAAAAAATAATTTTTTTTAAAAAAATACTATATATTTGTTGAAGTCTTCAGTACATAATTATGATTGAAAATTTTATTAAACTTTTTTATTGACTCATTAAATTCAAAATAATTTAAAAATAAATTAGGACATTTAAATTATAGATTATTTATTGTTAAATATGAAATTCATATTCAGATCTGACGTAGTGCCTACAGAGCATTGGAAGAGTCAGATTTGGTTCCAAATATATAATATTTGAGAGGTAACAATTCTTTTCACGACATTATTATTTAAAATAATCTATAAATTATTATATTTATTTCTAGTTTCTTATTGATTTCCTTATATACCATGACTATAAATTATATTTTTGGGTAATACTTTCATAGGGAAATGAATGTCAATTTAATAAACTTTATATGTTTCCTTGACATGGATATGTGTAAATAAGCACAAAGAATGAAGATAAAATATTATATTGAGCCTGGATAATTTATTTATATCATAGTAATTTATTTAAAAAACTTATATGTGAAATAATTATATTTACTTATTATGAAACATTGACACAATTCTTATGCAAGTAGATGAAAAATAAATAAAATAATTTTAATTTAATTAATAAGAATCATTAAATTTCATTAAAATTTGAAGAATTGTGATTTTATGAGTAGGTTTCAACAACAATTATAAAATTTTGGAATTTGGGACCTCTGAGATACAATTGGGTTAAATTATGTCCCATATAATATTTTATTTAAAAGGTAGTCATACTTTTCACAATAAGGTTTTAGTATATATAACATTTTTAATATATAGTTTTCTAGAAGAGATATTCAGACATAAATTGTCATTTTAAATATAATAAATATATATTCTTCATGTTTTTTTTTTAAATTTTTAGGGAAGATATATATTCCTTAATGTTTTAAAAAATGATGATATATTTATTATTAATTTCAGGAAAAATGAAATAAATGATATAAAAATATTAAAAAAAATACATTTTGATATATTCAAGGTGATCCTGGTATTATATAGTTAAATTTGAAATTCCTAAGATAAAAATATCATCCTCTATTCTTTATAGGATATTTTTAATTCTTTTACCATAGAATAGCCTTGTTATATTTCAATATTTTGAGAATTTCCTAACGTGCTCTTCAGCTCAATAAAAAAATGCAACCTCCTCCCTCACATAATTTAGTAACACAATGTCTTATAGCTAGACTACACTCTTCAAAATTCTATTCTACACATCCCATGATATACTTTAGATGTGTTCATCGTCCCAAATGTCTAACCTAGTATATTTTATGATTTTTGTAAAAATGGATTTGATGTTTATTTTTAACTGATTTGATGTCAATCCATTATTATTATATTACTCTTATATATGAAAATCCATTGTTTACATCCATGTTTACCCCTAATTAGCATCAAATATCACCACTTTAATGTGTTTCATTTATCCAAGACATGAAGAGTTGTATTAATTGTGATATGTCACATAGGGTTCTAGTTATGATGGACTAAGAGGGATATGATATGAATGTTTTATGAATTAGTTGATTATGATTCGAAGTTTCCAAATACACTAAACCTATATGCCTTTGGTGTGGTTATGTTATGTTATGGAATTAATATTAATCTATATTAATGTAATACGTACATATGAAATTAATTGTAGTTATGGATGGTATATGGGAAAGTTATAGTTAATCGTTGGAAACAAGGATGAGAAAACCATAGTATGAACCCAAACGATATTTTTAAGTAAATGTTACGATATTAGTGTTTTGGTAACGATCACGAATAACCTAGGATAAATCCTATTCTATTTTAATTTAAAAATTTTATAATTTATTTTCCACTATTATGTGGTTTCCCATAATAATAAGTGTTTATGATGTCATGCTTCATGGTTTTAGTCATTAGATGGAACATAAGAGAAGCTGATTAATTTTTATTGAGAGGGGAAATGATATTATATTAATCCCAATGAATATAATTTTATTAGATATGGAAAGAAAAAAATTATTTTTATGATTACATATATCCCTCATGTTATGAACCCTGCTAGATTAAAAATTGAGAAAATGGGGGATCAAAATTCAATTTAGTCATTCATGAGGTAGTTCCCACCTTATTTCATTGTGTATTCCAATTCCACTAGTTTTTGACAAATGGATCTATACCAATAAAAATATATTGTTTTTTTATCAGGTGTCCATAACATGAGAATGTCATTTTGGATGGCTTTAATTTGGAAGGTGAAGTAGGTCAATGGTTTATTATTATCATGATTACTAGGAAACAATATGAAATTGACACAGTGGATTTGGAAGAGTTTCATAACTTATTTTTCAATTAGTACGTTTTATGTATTCAATATATGAAAATTGGGAATAATTTCCTTGAGATAAATAAAAAATGATGAATATGTTGAAACCTATGAAAAAACTTTTACAACACATACGAGGTATGCCTTTTGAATTACAATTAAACATGAAAGTATTTTTGATTGATTATTAAATGACTTAAAAAAAGTCTCCAAAGGGTATTATCCATAAGGTAATTTAGTGTCAATGACGATATATTTTAATGTTCTATCTTGGTGGATATTGAAATTAGAAATTTCCACTATTCCCTTGGGTTTGATAAAAAAACCAAGTATCCTGAAAACATGAATAAATCATCTAGTAGAATTAAAGTATATCCATCTACAAGAAATAAATATGAGAATAAAAATCAAGGGAAGTGTTTGAATGGAACTGGGAGGTGTTATAAATGCTTTATGGTGGAACAAAAATCTTATTAATGTTGAAAATCTATGAATAGTCCAGTTAATGTAATGGAGGAAAAGAAGATGGAAACTAATGATCCACTCAAACAACAGTGATTATAGTGTAAGAAAAATGGTAATTACGCTATCCATTCCCCAAATATGAGAGTTAATGAGGATGATCATTTTCAGAAACCTCTTATGGATAATGAAAAGGGAAATATAATGCAATTACTATTAGTGGTGTAGAATTTGATGACTATGTGGTGAAAATGATAATTATTGTCCACACAAAAATAGTTGATGTCATATTTCATTCTGGATCCAACTACACTATAATTTATATATACTTTTATAAGGGTATCAATATATCACCTCAAATATTTTTGTTGAGTTAGCTTGGAAAAAATTTAATGGAACAACATACACATCTAAAGATTATAAATCTTCTTTGGTTGAAGTTTGTGGCGAAGCGCTTCTTGGAATTTTTTTTATTTTTCCATTATTTTTATTTTATGTGATTATTTACATGAAGTGGATTTATATATAATGAGATCATATTAATTGGTGAGGAATAGAAGTAAAATTTTAAATTTAGAATGAATATATGATAATCCATCAATTCAAGGATGATCATGACCCTGTATTAGAAATCACCTCTTCCTTGTGAGTCATAATTACTATAAATAAATGTTTTCTATCTCATATGGATAGACATAAACATAAAATTATGGACACACCTACAGTATGGTAGTTTTTTGAAGTCTTCAGAGAAGAATCTACAGTTTATACATTGAATCATGATGTTGAATTTTCAATGGAACTCATATATGGTGATATTCATTGCACATAGGCTTTTTATATAATTTTCCTAATTGGGTTTCAAGAATTGAATAAGAATCTCTTGGAGAATCTAGATAGGGGATTTATATACTCTAGTTTATCACATTGGGGTGAATTTTTTTTATTTGTTATGAATAATGATGGGTCAACACAACTTATCATTGATTATTGAGAACAAAAAATGATTACTACCAAGAAAAAGTTTTACCTCCCTCATATTGATGATTTATTTTACCAACTATGTAGAGGTTAATATATTTTGGAGATTGATATTTTTTCAGGATATCATCAACTACGATTCATGGAAAATGATAAACCTAATATGACATTTAATAGATGGAAATGAAAATATGAATTAAATGTGATCCCTTTAGGACATACTAATGCCTCGCTACATTCATGGATTTAACGAATAGATCCATTAGAGACTTTCTGGATCATTATTTGGAAATCATTATTGATGGAATTATTTTATATTAAAAGAGTAAGTATGGACATGAAGATAACTTAATGATTATCATGAGGGATTTATGGAAAAGGATGATTTATGAAAAATTTACCAAGTGTGCATTTTTCATCATAAAGAATCAACTTTTTTATAACATAATCTTAAGAGAGAGTATATCTAGAGATCCATAAAATCGAGAACATATTTAATGATTGAACATAAAAACAATGGTGACTAAAATCCATAGTTTTCTTTGGTTGGGTGGATATTACAGATGTTTTTTAAAATATGTATCACTATTATCTTATCCAATCACAATGTCACCTCAAAACGATATTAGGTTTATATTAATAGAGGAATGTGAAGAGAATTTCAAGGATTTTAAAAGAAGTTTAGTCACTACAACTATTTTAACACTACCATGTAGTGTTGAAAGGTTTTTTATCTATAGTAATGAATCTAAAAACGGATTGAGTAAAATTTCATGAAAAATGACTTTGTTATAGCTTATGCCTCACTGAAAATGAATGTTCATGGGAAAAAGTACCCAAATCGTGATTTTGGGTTTGTATCTACAATAATTTAATTAATGATATATATTAATCATAATTATGGATAATAGTGCGATATATATACAAATCATAAAATTTTATAGAATAATTTATCATTGAAAGAGATGATCTTATGTCAGATAAGATGGTTGTAACAAATTAATGATTATGACATTTCAATGCATTACCACCCGGGGAAAGTGAATAAGGTGGAATATGCTTTGAGTTGAATAGAGCATGGTAGCCTATCTCTATTGAGGATGAAAAAATATATTTCTATATTTACAAATTTTGGATATTGAAATATTTAAGTAATGATAGAAATCAAATATTTTTCAAATTAACATTCAACCATCCATACAAATTAAGTTTAAAGAGCCACAAAAGGATGATGTAGAGATAAAAAAGATGGAAATGATTGTTCCTAAACTAATCATTGATTAGGATGGAATAATAAGGTTCAAGAAAAATGTTTTTATCCATCCAATTACAATTTTAAAGATGTATCTATTGTTTGAGGCTCATATTTCATCATTATCTCTTCATCCAAGAAACACAATGTTGTATTGAGACCTGAATGAATATTTCTTGTGGGATTGTAGTAAGAGAGACACTTCTAAATGTGATTCTCAATTCATGTTTAGTTATAATTTCAAGGATGAGATAGAAAAGTCTATTTTTATGTTACAACCATTAACCATACCTAAATGGAAATGGTAAAACAACACCATGGATTTTGTTGTTGAAATCCACAGAACATATAGAAAGTATTATTCTATATGGGATATATTTTATCACCATTAAATGTCATCATTAAAAATATAAATTAGAGAAAATTTATCTATTGATAAACATTATAAAATATATTATAAGTATGCGGTACTATTTGATTGAGTACCACTTTCTATTGTATCTAATCAGGATCAGAGGTCTACCTTAAATTTCTGATGAATTATTCAAAAGGATATGAATATAGAGTTATCTTTTAGAACTTCATATCATAATTTAATAGTTATATAGTCTAAGAGATATTCAAAATCTAGAATATATTTTGGGAGCTTGACCATTGTATTCCATTACTGGATGAGATCAAAACCTACCTTTGGTTAAATTTTATTAAAAAATAGATTTCACTCAAGAATTCAGATGTCTCCTTATGAAAATATATATAAAAAGTAGTGAAAAACTCAATCATGTAGGAATGAAGTCAGAACATAAATCTATTGTGACCAAATCTAGTAGTGCAAATTGTTGATATGGATAGATCTATTAACTAGCACAGAATAGCATCTCAGAGTCGACAAAAAAAATGCTTAAAATGGATTAAAATTCCTAGTGATTGAAGTGGGTGAAAATAAATTTATTTTAATATCACTCTCAATGAGATTTATTATATTGATAATGAGGGGAATGTTGTCCCAGAGGTATATCAGTCCTTTTGAAATTATTGATCATGTTTGGAGGTTTCTTATTGATTGAATCTTTCACCAAATCTCTCTCTAGTTCACAATGTCTTCCATGTATCTCTCAGGAGAATGTAAATACTTTATCCTTCAAATGTCTAAAAATAGAGAATTTACCATTGGATAATGATATTTATTATGAATAAAAACCAATAGTGAATCTATATCCCAGATAAAAAAGATCAATTAAATAAGACCACTCACCTGGTAAATGTTTTATATTGAAAATATCGATTTGAGGCAGCTAAATGGGAACATTAGGATATAATGAGGTAGTGTTACCTCCATCTATTTATATCATAGTGTCAAATTTTGTTGGATAAAATAATTTTAAGGGTGGAATAATTTATCACATGTATATTTTTATATAACTTTTCTCTTCTTTAATTGATTTCATTGCACATAACACCGAGTTTAAATAATCCAAGAGATAGTATTACAATGTTATTATTTTAAAATGGCCATTATAACGTAGTAGTTGAATTGGTGGAAGTAATGAAAAATAATAATATCCTGAAAAATATATGTTTATTTTCAATAAAAATTTATTCACTAATTCCTAAGAAATAAAACCCTAATTATTAGAAATTCTATTTTTATTCTTAAAAAATAAGTTTCTTCAAAACAAAATTTTTATTCATTTATATGAGATAATAAAGAAATTAATTTTTTCACCTATATAAAATTAATTATTCAAAATAAACTTATTTTTTTGATTCATCATGTTAAAATTATCATAGGATTAAATCTTGATAATGTTCTAAATAAGTTAAAATTTGACTGAATAGTAAAAAAATAATTTTTTTCACAAAATATTGTATAATTTGTGATATATTTAAGAAATTATAAATATATAAATATTAATAATAAATTTTTAATTACTCGTGTATTATATTATGATATTAAAATAATTCATAACATTTAAATTATTGTTTCTTTCATTATAAATATGAAAACCATTTCCAGTTTCTACACAACATTCTAAAAGTCAAATATAGTGCCTTATATATTATAAGTGTGTGGTAAAATCTATTCTCATGACTTTAAAATTAAAAATAATTTATAAATAATTATTTTTTTATATTTTAAAATTCTAGACTTATATAAAATAATATCATATCCAAATGGTTGTGCAATTCGTTCCCCATGCATGAAAAGTAAAATTAATGAATTTAAGAAGTTTTCTTGACATGGATGTGTGTTAATATACATAAATATCAATATAAATTGTTATATTCATAATAATAATTTTTTTTATTATTTTATTAATTTAATTTTCATTTTTATATCCAAAATAATTATCTTTACAAATTATACAACACTAATGAAGTGCTTGTGAAAATAGAAGAAAAATAAATAAAATATTTTAAATATAAATTATTCGAGAAATTTTATGGAAATTTTTTTGGATAAATCTAATTTTATGAGTAGGTATCCACCATGTTAATTGTTGTATCGAATTAGGGACCTTTTGAATCAACAATATTGACATTATGTCCCTGATAATATTTTATATAAAAAATCAACTTGTTCACACTACGTCTTTAATAAGTTCAATATTTTTAACATATTCTTTTCCAAAAGATACAATAAACTAAAAATTGAAATTTTAAATACGGAAAATTTTTCATCTTCCTAAATTTTTTAAAATTATTTTTAGAGTATAAATAAATGCATTAAGTGTTGTAAAATAATGACACAATATTTATTATGTTAAATTAAAACCCAAATAAATGATATTAAAAATATTAAAATAAATATAATTTGATATTTCCAAGGAAATAAATGAATAATCTAGATAACTATGAAAATAAAAGGACATAATAAAACATTTTTTTGAATTTGAAATTTGTTTTATGTTTACAAAGTTGTGTTAAAGAATAGTATTAAATTTAAAAATAACGATATTTTATGAATATAATATTTTATTAAATTAAATAAATATAATAAAAAAATTATAGTAAGACCTAAGGGGATAATATATGGTTGAAAATCTCATCCCTTATTCTTCATAGGAAATTTCCAACTATTTTACCGACAAAAATATTTTTTTGATAACCTCCAAAATTACCCCTCACCTCAATTATAAAAGGGAACCAAATCCCACACACCATTTCATTACATGGGACTTCTAGCTTGACAACTCTCCATCAAAATCTATCCTCCACTTATCAAGAAAAATTATAGAGGTTATGTTCAACCCAAAAGACCAACCATTGATCCACTTGGAGTAGACAGAAAGGAAACTTTTTTAAGAAGAGGGGGTCTCAACACAAATGAAAGGATTCAGATGTAGGGTTGGGGATTTGTGTCACAATATTATTTCTATGGGACACCATTATACAACACTTATCACTTTTTTGTGCTATATATACTACCCATTAATGTCTTTTATGATTCTTACTCTAAATATTATTATAGGATCAAAATTTATATCTATATTTTTGAATTACAAGGGGGGGGGGTTAATATGTGGATAAAAAAAATTATTTTTTATCCTCATGAATCTATTTTATGCAACGTTAAAAAATATGGATTCACATACCCTATTTAGTTCATAACTAAGAAACTAAATTTATTAGGATTCGATAAGATGGATCCAATAAAATGGATCTGATAAAGAGACATAAGAAATGTTTAAATTGAAATAGATTCTACCATAAAGCGTATAGAATCATTTCTTTCTCAGAGTATACAAGTATAAGAATGTGTAAGAATGGTACACTTTCTATACGTAACAAAATTAATCAGAATTAAAAATTATAACAAAATAGGATAAGTATAAAAAATATTTTATCCCATAGGGAAGGGTATCCAACAACCTTGGTAAAATGTCCCATGATTTATACATTCAAGAATGTTTGTCTTACACACACTAGGGTAATCCCTCCAGAAGAATATTGAAATCTGTCTTTCTATCCCCAACATCCCTTGATATTTAAGGTCATTGGAACCTCTATCTTCATATCCTCTGAATACATCGATTACTTGAGTGGATTGACCATGGGATTGGGCATCATGGATGTCGGTTTGAGGTAGTGTAACTGTAAGGTTGGGCATGCCCTGAGAAACGTGGATGGTGAGGCCATTAGAATTGTGTGACATTATTTTAGGGACACGAGTTGTCGTAGATGTTGTGTCTTGGAATCTTTATTTTTGGATTACTTCTCACCCGTGATTTGAGTAGTGTGCACATAGGCTGAATATGTGATGATGTGGTTTTGACCACTCGTGTGGGTAGAGGCCCTCAATAGTTTTATTTTAGGTACTATTATTTTTGGGGGGTTTCCTGAAGGATGCCATGTAGAAGGTGAGGAGACTTCGATTTGTAGTGATGATGCTATGGGGTTATGAGATTGATGAAAGATATCACTATTTCTTATTTTAATTTATTTGAGGGAAGACATCAATGTTCCTCCGAGTATTATTTGAGGGAAAACATCGCTATTCATCCTGTTGTTGTGCCATTGGAAGACACGAGCCTTAGAGCATGGGCTACTAATACTTTGGAGTTCTATTCAGATGTTAGTACTTAAGACATGAGGTCACAGGAGGCACACAGTGCTAGGTTATAGGATTGAGATTCCAGAGTTGGCCAAAACAGGTGACAAACCATAGCGGTTATTGAGAAGCAGTTGAAGTTGTGTTTATTTTTTAATCATAATGCATTCTTATTTCCTTATTAAACACTCATACAAGGTACGCACCATTGGGTGGTATCTTACTGATATTCGTCTTACACCCTACACGGGACCTTCGATGTGCATGTATAATTTATGGATTTACATGAAAGAATGAGATCATCTTTAGGAGATGGATTGTATTAGCTTTTTCCTGGAGATCTGGCATGGACCCCAAGCTCATTCCAAATAAGAGTTTAATTTGTTTTTATTTCTTTCATGTATCAACGTGCTTACTTCATATTATAGCTAATCTTGGTTAACCTTTGAGGCATTTTTTTATTTACATGTATGACCTTCTATGGATGCATGGTTTGTTGTTTCGGCAGTTTTTGTAAGTTATATTCAGCAAGATGTTTTTTTACATTCTGCTGAACTTGTGTTCCTATATTTCTTTCACTTTTTTATCTACTATTGATTGTGATTCCACTATGTGGGTTTGGTTCAAGTCTATTGAGTCTTTATTATCGCTGCATGTTTTATTTTTATTCTCAGACCATTAACTTTTTTTTCCTTTGAGAGGTTATAGCCTCCCCACTATACCCATTTACACCCTTTCTTCTAGTTGGAAGCCTTTGGAAATTGGGGAGGTGCACCTAAGGTGGTAACACCCGACCCATTTAGCACTATTAATGGGGCTGTTCGGGTCTGGGATGTTACACGTGAAACTATGTTTTTATCTTGTGTTTAGGTAATCTCATATTGTTATCACTTCGTTTTTTGTAATCATGAACCATATATATCTGTGTTTTATATATTATTTATTTACACAAACCATATAATCCTTGGATTAAAATTCCACATGATATTTTTAAATATTATGTGTTATTAAAAAAATAAAACATTTCAATATTATTTTCAATAAATTAAATGTGAGTGTTTGTTTGTGTTAATTAATCATATAATTTTAATGTTTATTTTTCATTGAATATGTTTTATTGGGTATGTGTGAAATGAAAATATAAAAATAATTAAAATTATCCATCAAATTTATAAATTCTCTTTGAAATATAAAATGTCTCAAGCACTATATATTTACATGCTCTATAGATTATATTATATATATATATATATGTCTGTGTGTGTTTGTGTATTATGAATTTTTTGTGATCATATATATAATTTTTTTATCTCTAATATATATATATATATATATTTGTAAATTATATTCTATATTCATATATATTTTTGTTAAATATTAATATTATGTAGTGTGAGTGTGTTTTGTACATGCATATATATTTTGTTAAATTTTTATTTTCCATATGATATATGAATCTTGGTATAGTGTGTGTATATGTGTGTGTGTTCTATGTGAAATATTATCACACAGAACATATCATATTCCATCAATAAAAATGTTATGTTTCATATAATCTCCAAAAAATTAATTCATCCATTAAGAGAATTATATATCATTCCATCATCCATAAATGACCTACTGATATATATATTTAAAATATTATTAACATTTTTACAAATGATACGACTATTATTATAATGTTAACTTTTTTTAATATAAATTATTTTCTACCTAAAAAAATTGAATAAAGATACAATACAATCTTCATTCTTAAAAATGAAATTTATGACTAAATATATTTCAGAGAGAATTTATTTAAGATGACTTAGATTGGAATGCAATTAAACATGTTCCTTATTTTCATTTAAAAGAATATATAAAAAACATTCAAAATAATTTTTCCTAGTAATTGATGTATTATCATGCATTATTATTCAAATAGACACCAAAATGATAAAAAACATATATTCATTATATTATTTGGGTTGTATCAAATATATGTATTTTGGTTTTAAATATATTTAATTTTAATGGTTTTTAATTAAAATATATTTCAACACCATGGTATTGATATAACAAATTATTTTAATGAATTAAAATGAATAATTATTTTCAATAATAAAAAGACTAAGATAAACCATTTATATTTTTTTATTTCAGTTAAATATAATAATCTTGATTGAGCTATAATATGAACAATAATGAAAATATAAAAGAAAAATAAACCTACATATGAATATTTTTTTTATAGTGAATTCAAATTATTAAATTAAAAAATATTATAGAAAAAATATATATAATTTCCTTAATTATATAATTTTGAATTAAAAAAATGAATTATTTAATGAAGTTGAGATGAAAACCTTACCGAAACATGGGTGAAGATGATTTTAAATAATGTTTCATAAAATTATTTTTTATGTTGGTAATTGCAATAATTTTATAAAATTATGGAAATCAATATTTAAATTATAAACATATTTTTTAATGAATAATTATTATTTAAAAGAGTGAAAATAATTATTTCTCACTATTTAATTAATTATTATATCATTATATAATTTTTACAGTTATTAAATTTAATTTAATACAGTTTTATTTTATTTGAAAGAAATAAGAGTGCAATAAAAAAAAATTTACTCATTCATAGGTGTTTATGATCATTTTGATCCCTAATAAACTATTTTTATTTGCATCCCAAACCCTAAAATCTTATCAACAAGTGTTTTTATAATATAAATATCATCATGTGTTGGGTATATTAAAAAAATTATTCACTATCAATTAACATCCAAAATCTGTGCATATAGAGGGAGATTAATTTTCTCTTACCCCGTTATAGTTTAGTGAATAGAAAAAATAAAAAAAATTACTTATTCCCCCTAATAATTATAATTTGAAAATAATTTTATAAAAATTAAGAGTAGTCCTCTAAAAAATTCCAATTGATTGAGAAACCACAATATCCTCATTATTCTCATTTATTTTAATTTCTTTTTTGTCTTCACTAAGAATAATAATACTGATTTTGGATTCTCTTTCTGAACATATTTCATTATTTACGATGATTCAATTAGTTTTCTTGAGATATGTGTTTTACATTATTTCTAATTACTTTTTATAAACTCTAAATTCATGGTCCCTTATCAGTCATTAGATAAAAAAATTTGGGATTTCAATGTCAGGAATTGTGATGTTTTTTCACGGACTGAATAAATCAAACCAAATGAGAAATATATAATGTTTGGATGAACATGATATTAATATTGAGGAAAAAATGGGACATAAATGGTATATGAATAATTTCATAATGGACCAATGATTTCTATCTATACAGTTTTGTTTTCCATCACTTTGGGGTCTCATGCTTGAATTTGGTTGTGTTTTAGAAGCTCAATATTGAGTATTTTCTATTTATGTGTAAAACATGTCATTGTAGTGGGTGTGGTGGTGATTGTTTTGATGTTTTTATGGAGTAAAGGGTGTGTCTCAATGTTCTGAGTTGGTTATGTGGTTATTAGTGGACAATAACCAGTAAAATGATATTTTTGAAAATTTTGGGGGGTTTCATTCTACGGTTGTCACCCTATGAATAAAAAGCTCCATAAAAATTCCCTAACATGGTGTGGTAACAAACATGGTGCCTAAGAGGTGGTCTTGTGAGAAACTATTATGTATGGATCTCACCACACCGTCATTCATTTATTTTTGAGGTTACATATATATATTATTTTCATCAAGCCATGGTGCAGGGAGTGGTGCCTAACAAAATGTTGTTTATGGTTTTTTAAATGATTGTGATTTTAGGACCAAAAACATATAGTCAAGTGAACATTAAAATAGAGGTAACCATAGCATAATTATAGGTCATTATATCATGGTGAGGGGCACATGATATTTCTCTACAAATTGGGGAGATGCCATTCTTGGTATCAATTATTTTTGTTTACATTGACCCATGATCTACCTCATGACTTTCCTCTGTCCTCAAATTATTTCCATTGGAATTTCGAACCCATTGGTTCATCTAGATCAAAGTTCCATAGATCTTGGATTTTATTACTTCTCTTTTATTACAATTATTGTTGTTATTGTTTCACAAGAAGTATGTTTTAGTGATAATCCTTAGGTTGGAAAATAGTATTGATGGTGGTACACTATGAATAGACATGGGGTCTTTCATTCAAATGTTGGGGGTAATCATTATTTCTTTTATGTTGATTCCCTAGGGAATTATAAATTTGTTGGTGACACATATTTCTCTCTTTTTTTATATGAAATTATTAAAATATCATAATTTTTCATTCCATTGGATAAATGGTATCAACATTCATAATCATAGGTATTGAATAAAATAAATGTATTACATGGGAATTGTGTAAATCACACCACATAACCATTTTTATTAATGTCAGTGGTGTTATTATTATCCAATTCCATTCTTTATTATTATGGATTCATTGGAAACAGTATTAATTTGTTTAAATTTTTATCAATGGAAAATGTAAAAGACTATGCTTTATGTGATTTCCCAACTTTTTAACATTCTATGTGGCATAGTGGCTATATTGTTTGTTGTGGCCGTATGTCCTTGATTTTTTGTTATCTATTATTGGCCTTATTTTTCATGAACTAGTGGATTTGTGATGCGGTGGTTCATTTTTTTCATGGTTGGAAGTGTTTTGGAAAAAATTTAATGATAATAGGATTTATTAATATTTATTATCATAGGATGAACTTATACTAATGAAACTAGATATGTGTGAATAGAAATGGAATACAGAACATTGGATGTGGTCCTAATGTGTTTCTATCTTTATATATTATTCAATTTTGTTAGAAAATGAAAGATTAGTATTATCAACTCCATATTGGTGATGATTTTAATATGAACGCATAGGTATGGACTTTTTGTGATATTATTATATGCTGTGTTCTTATGTTTCTTTTCACAGCCTGCATAATTTGAGTACAACATACAGAAACCAAGATGTTATGCATACATTTTTTTTTCAAAATTCATAATAATGATGATACAAATGTCTGAATAATCCCTCTCCAACACTCTCTCTTTATTAGTGGTTTATGATGATATCAATTATACACTATTTGGGGTGTTCCCCATTGGTGGACGGGAATATATGTACTGGGGTCATGAGTGGTAGAATGATGGAATATGGTTGACATAATATTGAATTACGTGAATTTAACTAGTATTTTTATAATTTTTTAACATACTTTTAATAAATTAGTTTAATCATTTTATATGTTTTTAGTTTATTTTTTTATTTTTATAGTATTTTATATATTCTGATCATTTTTAGATAATTTATATACATATATTAGTAATATAGTTTTTTATTTGTCTTATTAATTTTATATATTATATTTAATACAATATTATTTTTATTAGTATGAATAATTTAGTTTATATTATTTTATTTATTCTTATTTGTGTGTATATATTTTAATTCTCTATTTTTATTTTATTTTATTTCATTATTTTTTTGTATTAATAAAGTGGTATTTTTCTTAGTTTATTACTATCATTAATCATAGTATTATATATAATTACATGTGCATTAATATTTAATTCTTATCACTATTTATTATTATTATTATTATTGTAATTATTATTATTATTTAAATTGTATTTAATAAGATTTATGTTTTTAAATTTTATTTTGAATTTAAAGAATTTTGTTTTTCATTTTTTTAATCCCCAACCATTTCCCTCTTTTCCCTAAAAGTCCCCTACCGATGCCCCAACCCTCCACATTGACCCTTCACCTATCCCACATTACCCCTCCTAATCCCCCTCCCTTTATCTCTCTAATCCCGTAACCCATTACCTCACCCCTTTTCTCCACTCTGCCACACCTCCATTCCCACTCCCTCCCCTCCCCCCACTCACCTGCTCCCCCTCCCTCTACTCACTAGCCATTCCATCTCCCTAATCGCCCATCTCCGTCCCCACCCATATTCTCCAACTCCACCCCACTACCCCCAATCCCCTCCATGTATACACCTTCTGCAGCGTGCAAACCAGTGGCTTCTACTTCATCTTCACATCACCAACAACCGCTGTTGTGACACATCCCATGTTTGCAACACCCCTCATTCTAGCCTCCATATTGAGCTATAGTGGAACACTAATATCAGTGTTCATTCATGATCTTATTTATTCCTAATGTACATCAGTGGTTTGAGAACGTCATCGACATTCCCTTTACTTCCAACAATTGGTGGTGTGTTCCATGAGTAAATATGGATCCAACAATTTTTGCAGTGGCACGATGGTGTGGTTCGGTGTTGTGGAGATCATAAGAGTGGTGATTTTTATTTCACAATCATTGCTTGTGGATTGCGGTGACAAATGCGATGGCATTGTCACGATGAGATATGTTTATTATTTTGCATGCTGTGTAGACTTCATGAAGGGCTAATTCTTTTATGTTGGAGTTGTGATGAAAATAAATATAATTTAAGGTCATTTTTTTTAACAATATTTGATTACATTTTAATTAATTTTAATTGTATGTTTATATAAATAATTATATCTACATTTTAATTAATTTTCATTTGGGCTCTATACACATACTTTGGTGCCTGTTTGTGTGATACCTATTAGGTAATCATAGGCAAGAGTTCATGAAAGAATTTATTTATCTGGAAGTCGATCATGAGCATGAGTGAATTATGAATAAATAAATTTATTAATTGTAAATTTAGTATTTTGTATGTGTTATCCTTCAAACCTGAATGCATGATACTTAATTAGTAATCTCATATTAGCATACTCAGTGTAGCTAGATACTTTTACTTTGTGAGAAAGAGGTCATTGTGTTTCACCAAGGGATTAAATGCTACAATGACGTACAAATTATTAGTCTGGATAGAGAAAGAAATGACGAAAAATCAGTGTGAAAATTATAATCCATTCTAACATTAGAGAATGAGACATGATAGTATTTTGAATAAATTTGTAATCGGTGTTAAATGGATAAATAAATATTTAGATGGAGGAATTAAATAATTGGCATTTCATGTACCTAGACAACCGTATCGACTCTAACACTTCCATCTCCCACATTTTATTCCATAACATAATTTAGATATCTTAGATTGGTTTTTTAATTTAAACTATCATTTTTATATAGTTTTTACTATTAATTATATTCAGTTGTTACTAAAAATTAAATCCCATTTTCTTAAACATTCCCCCAAAAGGATATTCCTAGTGTGTAATCACATTATATATATGGTTTGACCTGCAAACCACTTCTATAGTAGTTTTTAGGTTAATAAATTTTCATATTTTCACATGTTGCAATGCATGCACCAAATTTATCATCCAATTTTTTGGGAGTATCGTATCTTTAGTAGTTTATGTAAATGAGTGATTCAGGTTAAAAATATAAAAAAAAGAAATTTGTTTTACTACTCTAGGAATTTCTCATTGTTATGATTTTCAAAACACCTAGACGATCAAAATGATGTTGGTTGTAACACACAGTTTCAACCAGTACCCACCCTACCCACCAATATTGTAAGGTATGGAATAAAATATGTCATAACACATGATCTCCCTAATTTATCCTATTTATTTTAATTATTATCATTCAATTATGTGTTATGATACTTTTCCTACTCCTTTTTCATACACTTTTATTAAACATTATTAATGTCATGTCATTCATGAAAATTTAGAATTTGGTAATTCATGTGAAACAAATGATTCAATTATTGAGAACAAGTTGTAAATGGCTATCACTATGAAAAATAGGATGTTTGAACTTCAATATGAATGTAATGACAAGATACATTCCTCAATGATGAATTTAGAAGTCAAATAACTCATCATTTCCAACTAGATTCCTCCATACAACTTGATGATCTAATTCAAAATAACTCTTTTGAGGAGAGTGTAGTAAAGGTTCCATTTGAACAACATTAATTTCCCAAGTCTCATAATGACATCGATCCTTCTTCATATTATGCCATTGAATAATATTATCTATCATAATTAAATTTTTCTTATCAAATCACATTTCATGAATATGAGAGATTATTCTTCCACCGTGTTGAACATAATGGTCCCCCATAAAACGTGATTTTGTGTCCTTCTACTATGAGTTCACAACCCATTAATTCCATAGTTAAAATTGAAACATTCAATGTCTATCAAATTTCACCTCTTGAAGATGAAGACTAAATTCATCTGGGATCCTTCTTTACCATAAAAGATTCATAATTAAACCAAGACACAATGGATTTCAACGCGCTGGAGAAAATCACTTCAAATGACAACAAATCACCTCTTTCTTAACATCCTTGTGAGTCCAAATATTGTTCCAACATGGAGACATCTTAAAAATTTCAGGGGTTAGAAAATCAGTCTGTTATTGTAGTGGAGGACAGTCAAAATTTTTAGAAACAATAGAAGAATGGGATATCATGGAGGATCCTGAGTTTTTTGTGAGACATGTACCAATGGAGAAATATTATTAAGGAATTATAGAATGAGATTTTAAAAATATGTCATTAATGACATAATGGTGTCACCTACTCCAATTAAGACGCCCCGATTTCTTCGTGCATCGATCATGATTTGAGTTGGAAACCAGTTGAATTCCATATGCTAGTGGTTGGTGGTGAAAATGAATTGGGATACACCAACAACCCAAATATCTAATTCAAGGATGTGATGGATAAAATCCGACCACAAGAATAGTTTGGTAAAGGAGTATTTTCACCTGTCCACCTTCATAGAAGAAATCTTCTTAATCATTCCAATGACTAAACTTTCCCAAAATTCAATTATTCAGTGAATCATTCATAAGAAAGTGTATATTAATTTCCTTATGAGTTGGATAATTTTCATTTAATTATGTAAATCCATTTTTCTAACATGATTATGTTAACATATAGTATATATTTTAGGATAAATTCATCTTCCACAAATGGATTGGATACTTCTACTAAAAAATAATTTGATTGATGAAATGTATTCTCATTCGATCTTTGTGGAGTTTCAACAATTTATGGAAAAATGAGAAGTAAAAATAGAACTCAATAAGTGGGAAAACATATTTTTTTCCTTTCAGTACATATAATTAAACTTCATTTAGTTTTTTTAGTAATAAAATGTTATACATTTACACAAATCAGTTTTCTCCTTGAACAATAGTGGATTTAAATTCATAATATATATTTTTATCATCCATAAGATTATGATTATAGGGTGATTGTTTTGGTATGATACAATTATGTGATGTCCATATGTATATTTTAGAGGAATATCATTTTCGAAGCTTAATCGGATACATGAAGCCTTTCCACATCTATCCATACTTACACATGAATGTTTTTTATTTTTTCCATATTTTCTTCAAAAAACATCATCTAAAATAACTCACTCATAAAAATTGAAATTATAAAAAAACTAAAAATCCTATCATTGAAGAAACCACATTAAAGCCGCTGCATTTATGTCATAACATGGTTGGGAACATACCAATTGTATCATTGGGCAGTTTGAGAACATGATTCTTATTTAGAATTCATTGATCCTTCATCTCATAACTCAAAATATTTGTGATATTATTTCATTATTTGAAAATGTTTTTCAAAAAATTATATATTTTTGATACACTTATTTTCACTCATGATCATCAGTGATATCCAACATTATATTTCCATACCTGTGAGGAATATGACCCATTTAAAATTATCTATTGTTTATCTTTTTCTTTAATGAAACTATACGATGTTATTTCTTCTAAAACATTGTAGGAATTTTCATAAAAATAATACGAATTTTGAATTATTCACTAAAATGACAAAGGAATTTTATTGATATTCAACCTCATTGACCCACTGAGGCAACCATTATTATTATTCATTATATATACCTTTGAATACTTGATGAATCCTTTTTGCAGGACACCACAGATTATACCCTTCCCTACATATATTGTGAATACAATCATGATTATTTTCAATATATGTGTGGGGTATAGACTTATTTATGGAGAGGGTTGTTTACTGGAAGTGGGCCATTTTATTCACATGGATTGACATTATCTCTTCCTAATCATATGTGTTATAATTCATAGAAGATACATTCATTACATGTATTTATATATAGGAATATATAGTCCTTTTGGTTTCATAAATGAGTACATTGGTGGATATTGCGATGCAACTATCACTTTTGGGGATACATATAAAAGTGATGATCATTTACATTAAGATCTATAGAGTTTTCAATGTGACCAACATTAACTACGATATTAAATCATATGTGATACTTGTGTACTATACTTTCAGATTATTGTATGACACTTATTTCATGGGGTTTTAAAGTTGATTCTCAACAGTTTTTCTTAACCATATTATTTGAATGAATTGTGTCTAAAAAATAGTGAAAAATTGGATTATCATAAGCTTCGGGTGAAAAATGTTTTAAGTGTGGCGGACAAAGTGTTTTAGGGAGACATTTGGATTGATAATTATCATGCATTTATTTCAAGATTCAACCCTAACTTTTAAATGAAACCTATCACAATTTTTTTATTACCCTCCGTCCTACTGCCTCAGATACATTTTATCCAAATTTGAATTACTCAATATTGGTGAATTATTTTGATTTCCAATAATGGAGATGTTAAATTCATGGAAAACCTACGGTAATCATGAATTATATGAGAATTGAGCATGGGTTTCATCATATATTTTGAGATATGAGAGTGAGGGAAAGATAGTTTACATGACACATAAGTGAAAGTAATTGTTTTGGAATGAATATGAGTGGAAGAAAAATGGTTTTTAAAAATGGATATTTTAAATGAAGCATGATAATTTATGGGTAAAAGAGGTCGGAAAATTTTGAATATGAAATTTTGATGTTTTGACTTGACTATGGGTCCACATGTGTTCCCACTCTGATTTAGTTTTCTAGGAGTGAAAATGGTTAAGTACGAGGGATTTGATGTACATGAATTTTTCTAGTATTTTTATAATTAGATACCATTGTTTTACTTAATTAATTTATCAATTTTTTATATTTTTAGTTTATTTTTGTAGTTTTATAGTATTTTAGATATTCTGATATTTTTTATTAATTTTACAGATGTATATTAGAAATATTTTATATTTATTAGTTATAATAATTACAAAATATTATATTTGACAAAATGTTTTTAAATTAGTTTTACTAATTTTAGTATATTTTATTTTATTTAATCTTATTTATATGTTTATATTTTAATTTACTATTTTTATTTTATGTTAATTTATTATTTTTTATTAATAAAATAATATTTTTTATTAGTTTATTATATTAATTAATAGAATAATTATATTTAATTACAAGTGTATTACTATTTAATTATTATTAATTTTAATTATTATTATTTATTAATTATTACAATTATTATTATTTAACTTTTAGATTATAATATTCAATCTTTTCAATTTCAATTTGAATTTAATTGTTTTTGTTTTTCCTATTTTAAATCCACAACCCCTCCCACATTTTTCTCAACTTCCACCCTACCCACACCTTACCCACACCCAACCCCTCCCCATTAACCCCTTTCTATCTCGCACATCAACCCACCCCATCCCCTCTCCCTTTCCCTCTCTAATCCCATGACACACTCCCTCCCCCCTTTTCCCTAGCACGCCCACCTATGTTCCCACTGTCTTCCCCTCCCCACCCTTAGTAGCCCCCTCCCACTCCATGGTCGCCCTGTCCCCATACCCTCCCCCTATTCCCTATTCAACCCCCACTACCCCAATCCCCCTTCCGTTCTCTTACTTCTGTAGTGAGTAAACCAACAACCGCCTCTTCATCTGCAAATCACCAAAATTCACCTTCGTGGCACAACCCGTTCTTGCAAAACCACTCACGTGGGCCTCCCTCTTTCACTATAATGGACCACCCATACCATTAGTCATGAAAAATATTCATAATTGTTGGTTTGCAGCAGTGGTTCAGTCACTTCATCGATGTTTTCTTCACTTATGATGATCGGTGGTGTACGCTAAGAGGGAATACAAATCCCATCATTTTTTCGGTGGTGATATGGTGTGGTTCTATATTATGGTGATTAGTGGAGTGATGGTTTTTTCTATAATCTATTGTATCTTTTTGGGACAATTGTGATGACACAAGTACAATGAAATCTATTTATTAATTTATATGTTGTGTATTCATCATGATGGGTTAGTTCTTTTCTGTTGGTGTTGTGATGAAAGTGGTGGTAATTTTATTTCATTGTTTTTGAACCATTTTTTGATATTTTTGAATTAGTTTTAATTGGATGTTTATTTAAATAATTTTATATGTAATTTAAGTAATTATCACTTAATCTTTGCATGCATACTTTGGTGCCCGTTTGTGTGATACCTAATAAGTAAACATGGGAGGGATTTAATAAAAGATATTATTTATCTGGAATTAAGTCGTTCATGAAAGAGAATTCTGAATAAATAAATATATTGATTAAAAAGTAAATATTTTTATGGGATTTCCTTCAAACTCACATGCTTGATACTTAATCAGTAATCTCATTGGGAGATCCTGGCACAGGTAGATAGATAGACTTAGTGAGAGGCTTGTCCTTGTATTTCACTATGTGATTCAAAGCTAAAATGATGCACAAATTAGTCATCAGGATAGAGGAAAAAATGACAGATAATATGTGTGAAAATTATAATACTGTCTAACATCTAATAATGAGAACTAATATTATTTTTATTAATTTTGTAATCAGTGATAAATTAATAAATAAATAATTTGATGTGGGAATTAAATAGTTGGCATTTCATGCACCTGAACGGACATCTGGACTCTGACACTGCCATCTCTACTTTTTTCTTCCAAAGCATAATTTAGTTCACTTAGATAGTTATAGATAATTTAAATATTAATTTTTAAATAGTTTTATACTTTATAAAATCTTTGATTTTTGATCACAATTAAATCACATCTTCATAAATATTCCTATAAGATTATATTGATAGTGTCTACTCACATTCTCTCTATGGTTTAACCCTTCTTGTCACTTCTACAATAGTTGGCAGGTTAATAAATTTTAAAATTTTCATGTGTTGCAAGACATGTACCAAATAAACATTTATGATATCATTCTAAACCATTGTTATTGTATGGTAGCATGGAATATAAAACTGGTTAAGAAAATTTGTTTTGGTGGTGATGATGTGGTTTATGGAATGGGTTGAAAGTTGGGGTTTACCTTTTATATGGTTATATTTGTGGAATGAATGATAGAAAATGATGTCTTGAAATTTGTTGAGAGTTTAAAACCAGTAGGGGACATGGATGTGGGGTTACATTATATATTATTTTCACAATACATTTCTCTTATTGAATGCACGATGAGGCCAATGAGCCTTGGTGAGGTTGGGTAATTAGATGACCTGATATGTGATTTTTTTATTCTAGTTTCTTTTCACCATAGAAATTGTTTACACTTTTAAAACTCTAACATGAAATAAAGGAAATTATCCTAATATGTGTAAATTTTACTCACTCCATATATATATAAATATTCATTATAGGTTTTTTGGATGGGGTTAGAGATTCAGCTGGACATTACTACATTAGAGATTGGGGCTGTTAGCTTATTTAATGAACATTATTTTTTGTAATTATTTTAATTTTATGTTTCTTGTTTTGTTTATAATTGTTTATTTTGTGTTTTAATAAATGGTATTTTTGTTTTTTATATTCCATGGGGGATTATTTGGTGGTTTATCTTATGATCTAGGGAAATATTAGTTATTATTCCAACTAATTATGTGTAATTTACCCAGAGTGCTAGTCGGCAAACTGGACCATACTAAAGGTACAGTTCAACAATAACTATCATCTCATCATCTATATTAGATGGAATTACCAGTGTGTGAGGGTCATTAAATTTCTTTATTATATATTTGGGTTAATTGATAAGATGGCGATTAGAGTTAGGCACTATTGGGGGCTGTATGGATTGGTAGGGAATTAGTTTCGACTAAGTATATTATGTGATGCAAAGAAGAGAAAATATCTTGAAAATATGATTTTAAGCTTACCTTATAATCAATTAATAAAACATAATCATTATAAAAATTCCAAGTGAAATAAAACTTCTGGACAAGTAGTAATCTTGGATATGTACATGCATTACGCTTGCTTCAGTTCTGTTTGTGTTATTTGGTGGTTCAGTGGATGGATAAATGTAATGATTAAATGGATCTAAGTAAATATATTTATAACAAGAGTAAGATATTATCCTTTAAATTCATATATTCTGGGTTTTTATAATTTATATTTTTTTAGGTTCCATCAGTTCAGAAAGTTGACGTTGTTAATCGGTGGAGGTTCAATCCCTATCAAGATAATGATAATTGAATAAATAAATTTGTACTTATGAAATTTTTATCTTAGATAGGTATGGTTCATGGACTCATATTTTAAGAAATAGAATAATATTTTTGAGTTATGAATTTAATTTAGTTGATTTTTGACTAAGGAGAGTGTTGGGTTCCCTTGGTAGTTAATGAATTGTGTGGAGTGGTGAATCAATGGTGGATGGTGTATCTTAGAGATATAAATGAGGACAAATTTATGTGGTTGTATAAAAAATATATGTTTTGGGAGATTTACATATTGATGAAGGTGAATGTTGAAAATGACCAAGGGTTCATCTTTCTATAATAAGTATGTACGAACCTTTAGGAGATTATATTAATGTTTAATATTATTTTGATATTTTGTCCTAACATATTTCAAGATGAGGATTCCGAAGCATGTGGCTAGGAGGTACTACGTAACTCAATTGACTATTTAATTCCCACATTTATGTTACACAACAAATTATATTTTTATACAAAGGATGAAGTGGTGAAGAAGGTTAATTAGAGTTCTACATCATGGAAATTTTAGGGTTAATTTGTTCCTTCACAGTTGAAGGAGTTACATGGTGGGTCATAGATTTCTTGGAATTTGAGATTCTAACTGGAAAGGAAGAAGTCTCATTAGTAAACCAAGTATTTATATATGGATGATTATTCCCATATTTCATGTTATATATATTTAGCATTGTAATATAGATGTGGGTTTCATGGATTATTAGTGTTAGTTCCCATTGGGTCGTGGGAGTCTGTATGGTTTGGATTTTCACGATCATTTTCAATAGAAGTGTCATCAATTTCCCCAAAGGTAATATCAAAAGAATGACCCACAATTTTTGTTCAAGATCCTATCTAGTGGGAATATGATCATCCCAAAGGAGGTGATATTGGTATAATACATACCAAGGATTTACGTTATCATCAAGGGCCCATGCTAATTCACAAATGAGGTGGTACTCAATAGCAAGGAAGAGGAGATATAAAAAAGAAGATTCATGTGATTGAGAGGAAAAATCTATAAGATTTAATGTATTTTCTTGGTATGGCCTATTAATCATCTACCATGGTTTATTCATTGATTTATTATATATATTTTCACTCCTCTGATTTATAATTTTATATCAAACATTTGGATTGAATGTGGAGTGGAATCACATAATCACGATGTTATTTATGTCAGTTAGAGGTTATGTAGTATTTATGGATGTGTGTTATAGATGTAGACTTATGATGGGGAATAATTTGTCTCTAGCATATTTCTTATTCCTATATGAAAATAATAAATTTTCATTCATTGCAGGGATTTGTTATATTTCATATGAAAAATTTAATATTTTCTAGATGAATTATGGGTTTTATGATCTGGAAGCTGTACACGTGGTATTTGTTAGTGGGTGGGGTTTTTGGATAGGAAAAAAGTGTGTAGATAACTTTTTAAAATTATGGTTGAATCATCAGTATCAATAAGGGGATATCTAGAAGTAGACACTTCAATATTTATTGTGTATAATTTGGATGATTTCTACGAGGATACTATCACCCAACACCGCATTATGGAATCATGTTTGGGAGAAATTTATTGATTCGTGGTTAATTATTTTAGATGGATTTTAAAAGATTCCATATTTTTAATTTATGTGTTAAAAATATAGATTAATGATCAGTTTCAGAATATTTTTTTCTATCCCAATATAGCACCATGGTAAGATCTATTAATTTCCACCAAAATGGAAAATGATTATATAAGATTATGCATAGACAAATAGAGTATTAATTAAATGATGATGATGAACTATTACCCTACTATAATGGTAAATGATATTTTTGACCATTTGATAGGGGATAGCTATTTTTAACATATCTTTGTGTTATAGATACCATCAGTTTCTAGTAATGGATATGAAAATATTGAGGACTTCATTCTAATATAGTTATAAAAATTTCAAGTATGTAGTTATGTAATTAAGTTCCCGTGATGTAGTACCTATGTTCATAGGATTGATAAATTATATTTTTTGAGTTCCTTGATTATATCATAGTTGTATTTGTTGATACAATGAAAATCTAATCGATGTTTGAGGAGGATCATTCCGAGAACATGAGGATTATTTTGTAGACCCATTCACACCATTAGAAATATCTGAAACTATTATGTTATATATTCTATAAGTGAGGGTATCATTTGATCAGACATCTAGTGTACCAATATGTATTGGTAATTGATTATGTCAAATTTTAATAAGTTATATTCATGGTATTACACAAACATTAGGCTGAGCTTTCCATAATTCGTTGTCTTGTAGGCTATTATCAGGGGGTTTTTATGTCTTCTCTTAGGTTGCATAACATTAACATACATGATCATGAAAGGCAAGTCCTTAATTAGGAAAAATTAGTGGAATGAAAATTTTGAATACCTGAATTACATTTTATTAGATCCCTTGTTCTTCGTTTCCTAAGGACAGTGTGGTGTTTGAGCAGTTTTTTTATTCTTCACGTTTGTTATTTGGACGTGAATTTGTATAGAAACAAGAAGTGAAATCATTTGTGTCCTGTAAGTTACATCATCATGAACATAAAAATTCTACCCATGACTCATATATAGTTGTACTGGTGTTTTCACTACCATTTATTAATGTAATTATCACTTCTAGTTATGCTTTGTATTCTTTGTTATATTTCAAGAGCATGAGGTATATCCTCTCTCAATCCATAAAAAATATATAAATGCAATTGTGGAAGGAGTTTCTGCAGGAATATATATTTGATATCTCATGTAAATTAGGGATAGGATATTCCATGGATGACTCATTGAGAAGTATTTCATGTCTTGTAGTTTGGGATTTAGAATATGTTTAAAGGAAAATTTTGGAATTGGAATCTATGTATCTTGAAGAAAAGAAGATATATTGTAGAGTATTATTGATTTATATGGTAGTGGATCCCACCCTATCACAACATGTGGAGGAGTCACAGAATCGAGACTCATATGCAGAGGTAATATGTGACCAGAACGATTAGGGGGATGACCTAGAGTGATGGTTAGTAGATGGCCAACATAATGTTATATTCCAAGGAAGTATATATGTTCAATTATAGGTGTGTGAGGAAGACCTCCATGAGCTATATAGAATACATTTACCAGTATATATTGGCATATCCAAGATGTATTGTGGTTTTTGGAGGAAGATTTGGTGTCCAATAATGAAGTATCCAGTGGAAGTGTTTTTTTGAATTGTTTCTAGTTGGAAGTAGGTTAAGGTCAATCATATTATTTCTTGTAATTTGTTATAGGCCTTATATTTCTCTGAGTGGAAGTTACAAGACAACTAAATGGATTCTATTTTTTGGTTACCCAGATATCATGGAGGAAATTATGTGATATAGTCTATTCCGGATGAAGTGATAAATAAATATAACTTTCTGGTGATTTATGAGATGACTACCCTAGATTTTCAGGTGTTATGGTACATGGATTATGTGGTGAGGCTTTATGGAGTTGTGGGGACCATCATTTCTGAATGAGACTCTTATTTAACATGATGACTTCAATGAGAATTATGATACGGATAGTATTAAAATTATTCTTAATGTTCTTCTAGTGTATTAATCACTATAAATTTATCAATTAAAAATAAATTGAATTATTTTTTTATATTAGAGATATTTAGTTCATAAAATTAAAAATTTAAAAATTTAATACTTTTTTCTATTTTCTATCACTTATTTATGTAGATAATGATTTTTTAATATTATTTCAAATCTACTTATTATTTTTAATGTTTTTAATTTTATATGGGATTTAACTTCCTCAAGTAAAATCTTTTATAATTATAATTTCATGGGGACCAAATAAATTAGTCATTATGGAAAACCTTTTGGGCTATCAGTGTAACACCATGAGATTTTATGAGATAGATTAATTTTAATTTCTTTGATGTCCTCTGATATACGCAACACCAAGATTATCTTGTTCTATACGAAACAGTATTATAGATTTACGTATACAAAACACTATTCTTCGATTGTGTTACCTAGAATTTCATGTTCTTTTAAAAGAATTCATTTCACACACGACCGAGAATAAGTGAATAACTAAATATTATAACCTAGTCATTTTAAAGGAAGGTATGAATAGTATTAACTTATTTGAAAAAAACTATTTAAATAGAAATAAGCGAGTCTATAAAATAATAAAATCAATCTTTATGGATTCAATATAACATTTAAAACTGATCTTATATGTTTTCTAGACATGATATAAAGAAATATTAAATTTTTTTGATAAAATATGTATTTCTCCAAAAATGCAGCATTGCTACCTTTTGATGGTACAACCATTTAAATCTAGTTTTCACACATTAATATACAATATTTATTAAAAAAATATTTTTCAGAATCAGGATATAAAAATTATCTTTGGATGAATTTTTGATATTTTTTCTCATAAGTTTTAAATTTTGATGACTAGTAAAATTTTACAGAATTTTAATTGAAAACAAACTTTTTCATTGAAATAACTTATGTTGTTAAATTATATAATTAAATGTTTCAAAAATATAAATATAATATATTTTTATCTTTAAGTATAATTAATTTAATTATCATTATTTTTACATTGTATTCATATGTAAAAACATTTCATTCTTTTTCAATGTTTTATCTTTTAAAAAACATGTTCTCTCTTTCCGACAACATGAATAATTTTAAATTAATTGATGAAATTTATATGTATTTAATTTTAAAAAATGGATTCCATATTTGGAATAATTATTCCCAAAATATGTAAATTTATTTATTTTATTTTTTGGCATTATGAATAGTAACATCATTAATTATAATTAATACAGTAAAATAGTAAAACATGCAATTAATGGTAATAATTGTATTATAAAATTGTCCTAAAACATTTATTAGAATAATTGGATGAGTGTGTTTCCACATAAATCATCCTTGGGTATAAATAGTTTCCTTTTTAATCCACTTGGATGATATTAGGGCATTTAATTTTTTTATTTAAAGAAACGTTACTTATGTCACACTCAAATTTTAATAACTAAACCATTTCTTCATAAGTCTATAATAAGATAATTTAGATTATAAATACATATTTGAAATATAATGTTTTTTCATTATTATGGTAATTTATTCCTATTTTTTAGTAAATATATAATTACTTTAAAGACTTACACTTTTATGGTGTACAAATTAATTAATTAATTAGAAATCAATAAAAAGTTATCATTAAAAGGATAATAAATATCCAAAGACCCAAAAACATTACCTATTGTTATTTTTCGAGTATATATAGATCATAATAATATGAGTATATAGTTATTGACCATTTGGATCTATATGGAAGATATTGTGACACTTATATTATTTTATTTAATGTTATGTTAAAGTTGTCACATTAAAAAATTAATAAGTATGTCAATTTTTATTCCAAATTATACAGAAGGTAAATTGAACTAAAAGTATTATTATGAACTCTTGTATCATTATTTTCATAAAAATATTTTGTTTTTAATTTTTAACTAAAAAGTACTTATATAAAAAAATTACACAAAATAGAGGTTGTAAATATTTTATTAATGGAAATATCAAATTAATGTTATTAAAAATATTAATATATATATTATTTGAGTTATTTAATATTTCAATGATAATTATAGATTACCTAGTCCCTAGTTAGATATAATTAAATAATTATTTCAATGATAACATCTTATATTGAAAATTCTAAAAATCTATGAATTGTATAGTTTAAAATTTTTCTCTATTGTTGTTTTGTGAAAAAAATGTTTTACTAATTTTTTTAAACAACAGAAAACATTTTTTAAAGAATTATAATAGTTATTATATGGTCTCAAATTTTATAAGTTATATATTTATGGTCTAGTTGACATCAAATAAATAAATATTTCACCCTTTTTATATTTAAATTTTAATCTTAATTAAAATTAATTAGAATAATTACATCTGAATTAAAATGATATTATTTAAATTGACATAAATACTTGTCTAAAAATTATATTTTGATTATATTATAATATTATCTCATCTCAAATTCTATATTGGGAAATTTTGGAGGTTTTTTTAGTGGGGTTTGGTTTTATTATAAATTAATATGTTTGAGGTTTCCAAAAGGGCCCCTTAGCTCAATTATAAAAAGGAAAATTCTCACTCACTTCTTCACATCAATTTGATCCTTCAAGCTCAGTAATCCTTATCCCCTTTCCCTTATAAACTTACCTAGATAAATTATAGAGGTTCTAGTCTTTTTAAATTCCAAATCTATTTCTCTAAAGGGCGATTTAGAGAATGAAAGTCGAAAAATATGTAATCTCTTTTGTAGATTCGTTCAAACATCTTTCTTATTCTACTTCCACTTCATGTGGTGTTTAACTATAAAATAATAAATATAGTATAAATTATATACTAGTATTTTATTATAACTATTAATCAACCATATTCAACATTATTTCCATCCAATTAAAAAATGAAATCACCATGTGTGTGTACGTATAATTTACCATCCACATGCTGTGGTGTAATATGTTTTTCACCACCACATCACATGGATGGGTATAATGATGGAAATCTTAACTATATAAAATTATTATAACAATTTATTTATTCTGGAACAATACATACCATCCAATTTGATACCTTTTTTTAATTAAGGGAACAATATCATTGCTCATGCGTACGTACAACCTCTCGTCACCACGATGCGATGTGATTCATTCTATATGATCTTCATTATACCATAATTATAAGGATTTGACCTTAAAAATTACATAAGCATGAATAAAATGAATAATTAAAATTGATTATTTTTTCAGGTTTAGAGTATTAGATAATTATATCATACCTATTACATTACATGTAACACCCCGAGATTTCATAGTTTAAAGTAATTCAATAACTTGCACTACACGCGACACCGAGTTCAAGCGTACCGCGACATACCAAACTAGCCGTTCAAAAGTGGTTATGAATAGTATTAAGTGAATTTTGAGCTTTATATAATCTCTATAATTTTATAATCCATATTATGAGTTTCTTACACATAATGTAAGAACAAATTCATTTTTTTCACAAAAAAGAAGTATTTTTAAAAAAAATGTAATTTTAAAACCTTTTAACAAAGAATCCTTTTTAAAACCAATATTTTAAACTTTTATATATTAAATTTCACAAAATAAACTTCTTTATTAGAATGAGGACATAAAAAATTAGTTTCAATAAATTTCTGGCATTTTTCTGATAACTTTCAATATTTGGGGGAATAGTGAAAAATAATATATTTTAAATGAAAACAACTTTTTTAATCAAAATAATTCATTGTGTTCAATTATAAATTTTAATTGGATGGAATTATAATTAGATTAAATTTTTACCATTTAATTCAATGTTGGTCATTGGAAGAAATTTCACTTTGAAATTGGACAAAAAAAGTGTCAATCCTTTGATTATTAATACGCTTTTTGGTTTGGACAACTGGAATTAATTTTAAATTAATTAGTCAAACTTATATTTTTTTAAATTGGTAAAATAGAATTCATTTTTTAATTCATAATATCAAAATTATCTTATGGTGAATTCTTGGTATTTTCTGAAAACTTTCAAATTTTGATGAATAGTGAAAACACTAGTTATTGTTTAAAACCGACTTTTTATTTAAATAATTATTTATTTTATTTAAATTTATTTTAGTTCAAAATAGATACATAATTCCTATATATGTTCAATTTAATTCATTGGAGTTACTTTATAATAAGTTTAGATATATAAAATTTTATTGAACTTTTTACCGTCTTTTAACCACCTTCTAGAAGCATTTGAAATTTGCATAAAACATAATTTTACAACATATGTGAGTTGAATTTCAAAAATAAAAGAGAAACGGTTAACCTCATTAAATAAAATTTGGTTCAATAAGATGAAAATATTTTTTTGGTAAATAGTAACTTTTGACTTTTATTTACCATGGTTAAAAGTAAATAGGGTAATTAAGGGTAAAAAGTATATTATAATTACCCTAAAACATATCCTAATTATACTGGATAAGTGTAATTTGAACAAAAACAAATTAGGAATAAAATGTTATCCTTTAGGTCCACTTGGATTAGATTAGGATATTTATTATTATTTAATTTAAAGAAGATTTAATAGTGTTAAATTCATGTTTTCAAAACTAAAACATTTTTAATATAGGTTTATACAAAAGAAAAATTTGACTATAAATATTCATTAGAAATATAAAATTATATCATACATAATGGTATTTTATTTATAATTTTTAGACATTAAATAATTAAAGTTATTTATAACATAATGATGATGCATTAATTACCTCCTTAATGAGATATTAGAATAATTTATATCATAAATATCCAAATAAATGTAATTTGAGACTTTTGATGAATTACACTAGTTTTCTAGGTTAATATGATATGTTTGGGTCAATTAAGTAAAAAATTTTCGAAGTGATAAGGTTGTTAGGAATTTCACCAAAACAAAATATTATATAGTGTCAAAATTGACATAAATTTTAAAGACCCATGAATTCTGTGGAATTGTTTTCTTAAATACATGGGAATTTTACGAGTTTTCAAAAACTGACGGTGCGTAATTATGAGGCCCAGTGTGAATGGAATAAATTTTTTATGTTTTTTTTCAGGTATGTTCAGTGAACGTACAAGCATGTTTTCATAAATTTTGAACTGGTGCTCGGAATTGAAATCTGAGAGCACCGCTGAACTCGAAATGCCTATATTCGCTTAAGAAGACTTTCACTTCAACGATAGCGAGTTGAGGATAAAAGTTTGTTTTTGGGTTTTTGTGTGAAGAAATAAAATATAGTAAGCTTACATTATTTTAAACCACCATGGGGAGGTTGGATGGTTAAATCCTTCTCATGGGAGTTGGAGGTGGGACCACCACACCTTATCCTCCCTTGGGAGGTTATGGTGGTGGGGCCCACCAGAGCATAACCTCCCATGAGAGGTTATGAACTGGGGACCACATGAGGCTTAACCCCCCAATTAAAGGGTAGGGAGGGGAAACCTCTCAAACCCCTCAATTAATTTTATGTCTCAATGTAAAATTAATAGCTTTAAATTTAATTTTATGTGTCAACGTCAAATTAAATGCCCCCAATTAATTTTATGTGTCAACATAAAATTAAATCACATAAATTGTTTTGATATTTTCTATTTCTTTTCCTTTGTGGTGGAATTGGGGAAAGGCTTGGATTTAGAGAATTGGGAGGAGATCTGGGAGAAAGCCTCTCTAACAAAGAACACTTCCTCAAGGAATAACGCTTCCTCCACAAAGAAATATTCCTCCACAAAGAACACTCCACCGACAAAGAACGTCGACCTCGACTTCGACTTCCTTTCTCGGAGCTTCCTTTGACGCAGGACTTGTTCGTCTTCAATGAATCGATCTCCACTTTCTCACGCCAACGTCGACCAAAATGAACAAGGTAGGGGGTTTATTACTTGATGATGTTATACATTTTCCTACCTTCTTCATCAGATAGAAAAGGATTGTTGCGGACGTGTTATTGATCAAATTCTTATCTTGTTGAGCCAATTGATTCCTCCATAAACGCAGAGGATGCGGGCCATCCTAACATGGTCTGACATCCTCCATTGATTCTTCTTTCTTGAGGTGTTCTTCGAAGCGACAACGAGGAGACGAAGGTGGAAACGACAAAGGACACGCTACCCACGACCTCTGCGAACAAGTGTTTTCGGATGAAAACCACCGACCGCCGCCCTGTCTGCCCGCGGCCTACCTACAGCCTGCCGGCGCCCCGCCCGCCCTGCCCGCGCCTACCTGCGGCCCGCCCGTGGCCTGCCACCGCCCCGCGTGCTAGCCCGCAGCCTGCTGGTGTCCCACACGCCAGCCTACGGCCTACTGGCACCCCGGGCACCTTCCCGCAGCCTTTCGGCACCCCACGCGCCTGCTTGAGGCCTCCACACGGCCTGCATGTGCCCCGCGCCCCCTAACCACGGCCTCCCGGCACGCTGCCCGCACCCCGCGCGAACTCTCATGCGCCCTGCCGGCCTGGCCGGCACCCCGTGCAGTATGCCCTCGCCCCGCACGGCGCCATGCCAGCCTGCCCGCCCCCTGCGCGGACTCCCGAGGCCCTTCCTAGCACCCCATTGGCTTGCCTACGCCCCACGCAGCCTCCCGGCGGCCAACCGACCTCCCGGGCCGAGTCACCCTAGCCACGCCCCTCGCGGCGCTGGCCAAACCGGCCCCGAACTCTAGGACGAACCGCCCTTACAGTCCGTTGGTCCGGACCCAGCGGACCGAGCCAAACCTAACGGGCTGACCGGGTCGACCCAGATCGGGTCAGCTCAGTCTGGGTTGGGCCGAGTCGGTCCGACCGGGTCGGACCGTGCCCATGCCCATTACTGACCCTTTTACTTCCTTTGACCATATCATTGGCACCAGTTGATCGTTTGAAAAACCATCAGTGGCGATGGTATTCTTGGAGAATGATGGCCCCTTTGATTTATCCCCACTGGAGTTTGCGGTAATGATGAGATACAGTCAGGATGGATCGTACACGAATCCAACCGGGCTCCAGGGACTAAAAAGCTAATAACTCACAGACTGGGCGTCCGATTGATGTTCCGTCTATTGCGTTGAGACCAATATGACGAGATGGACCTTTTAGATACTTCTTAGTAGGACTTGGTGGTAGTTGAAATGTTCAAACTTAGCTTGAGGAGGCGAACCTTCCAGAATGAAGCGTGCTTTGTGGAAACCCTATGGATGGCTGTGCATTGATGACTGTTCCTAGATCATGTGTTGGTCCAACAGTTCTGACTTCTATTCTTGGATCATGTGTTGGTCAAAAAGAATAGCGGGTTCGGGATCATGTGTTGGTCTGACAGCTCTGATGACAGTTCCTGGATCATGTGTTGGTCCGACAGTTTTGACTTCTGTTCCCGGATCATGTGTTGGTCCGACAGAATAGCTGGCCCTGTATCATGTGTTAGTCTGACAGCTCTGATGATTCAGTTTCTATATCTAATCATCTCTATCTCTCTACATAAGTTGTATACCTGTGGGAGACGAGTCAGTAACTCCCATGTTTCCTCATGATTGAGATGGAATACTTGATTACTTAGGTATATGTACGGCCATATACCTAAGTGTGGTTATCTGTTGATTTATTACTTTGTGGTTTATCCTTGTTGGATTTTGTGAGACCTTTAGAGTCTCGGGGTCCCTAATAAGTATCATTATACTCACCCCTGCACGGTCTTTGCCGCACCTCGTTTTGTTGGTTGCCGACAATGGACAACGCTGACTGAGGCTAAGTGGACAGGACTAGACGGTACCCGGAGGTGGACCACACGGCATGACGGTACTCAGAGGAGACAGACAGACGTAGAGTGCTGTTGTGGCCTTATGTACCTTCCCTTCAGGTAGGACTTCCAGGTGGACGATACAACAACTGTTTAATTTTCTTCAATTGTACTTTTTTTTAGTTGTACCTGTACTTTCCTATTGGGATTGTATTTCCAACCCCTTTTACATTCGAGCATATACTTTGTATACAGCTTTACTTAGTCTTTGCTTCTAGCTCATACTCTAATTGTGTGAGTTTATAGTTTATATAGGAAATTTCTTCCCAGTTTTAGGGATTTACGCCTTTGGTTCTAGTCACCAGCCCCTGGCCTATGGAAGGCGAGCTTGGGGTAGTCACGACACGGGCCCCGGGGGATGGGTCGTGACAAATTGGTATCAGAGGAGTCAGTTCTACCACATAACCAAGGACTATGATATCTATTTTCTATGAAGAAATAGTGGAAAGGGTACTGAGTGTGGTTTCCAATTCAGGATGTCCAGTGTTGGTACGATGGCCGACGTAACCATACACCGGGACCTTGAATTATTATTTCCGACTTAGTGCATGAAAACACTGATTGCATGTGTGTTTTCAAGAGTTTTCATTGTGATATCTTGAGACAGATCACCAGGTATAACTTATTGATTGTGGTGCACCTGTTTTTTTTAGGATGAATCTACACAGAGAGCCATCCAAGGTTCCAAGAGTTGTGCGTACGGATAGACCACTGAGCGATGAGGCCTCAGTGAGGGCCCTATCACAGCAGAGGCACCAACAGTACCACTACCCATTGGGACACCAATTCCACCATCCCTAGCAGCAGAGAGTGCCCGCCACCTGAGCGAATTGCACGAGTTCCAGCACCAGAGGCCACACAGGTTCAGGGGTGAGATGGACCCGCAGGAAGATGAGGATTGACTGGATGTTGTGGTGAGAGTCTTCAGACTGGTAGGGACACTAACTCAACTTATGGTGATCTTTTCTGCAAGTCTCCTTCAAGCAGCGACTGTTAGACGGTGGAGCCTGATGCTCCTGGTGCATGACGAGGTGACACTACTCTGGGAAGACATAGAGAGCCTGTTTCGGGAGGGGTTTGTCCCAGCCACCCTCCGTGCTGTGCGGATACAAGAGATACTGCATCTTCAACATGGTGTCATTATAGTGGCACAGTACTCAACGAGGTTCACCGACCACTAATGTTACTCCACAAATATGGCGTGAGACCCATTCTTCAGGGCCCAGACCTTCAAGCAGGGGCTCAGGCGAGATATCAGAGCTTTTATGATCACCCTCAGCATCCCGACGCATGTGGGGGTGTTAGAGAGAGCCCTACTAGTGGAGAGTTTCCTTGCTGAGAAGTCACCAGCTATGAGACCCATCACTAGAAGACATGTACCGAAGACTTCTGCAGTTGGTAGTAGACAGATGTCGCAGAGGTCCAAGCGGACTAGACCATCCAATGGATGACCTCAAGACACAGGTTTAGTTGTGCGGGGAACATGAGACATATCCAGTCATTCCAGGAGTGGGAAATGTTACTCTTACGGCGAGAAGGGTCACATGGATTGTGACTTTCCGACCCACCATACTAATGATCAACATAATGTTGAGGGACCTCCTAGGAAGAGGCAGCGTTTTGATCGAGGTGTACCGTAGGAAGAAGGTGAACGCGGTAGAGGAGTTTTCCGTGCAAATGGGGGTGGATGAAGATTCGAGGTTTTATCACTACCACCACCAGGAGGTCCTCCTCAGCCATAGGGATTAGGTGGACAGGGGTGAGCTCAGCTCCATGAAGCTGAGGCATACTATCATGGTGCTCCTGAGATGATTTGAGGTACGATCTGTGTCTACTCCACCATAGTTTCCATTCTTATAGACACATGTTCCAGTCACTCTGTCATTGCCACTACCCTCATTCGGAGGTCGGAGATTCCGACAGAGCCGTTGGATCGATCTTTACGGCTAGAGACTCCTACAGGAGCAGAATCAATGATTACACACTAGTGCCAATAGTGTGAGATTACTTTAGGAGGAGAGAGATTTAGTTGGGATCTCCTCGTAGCGACGTTGAGGCCTTATGACATCATCTTGGGTATGGACTGGTTATCTACAGTCCATGCTCAGATTGACTTTATTAGGCACAAAGTGCGGTGTGTCCGCACGGATGGGACCATGTTCACCTTTACTGGAGAGTAGGGAGCCTTTACAGCACATGACAAACTTACTCGGAGGAGGGTACATCCGATCACTAATCAGTTGGCCTGCCGTACCCTCGAATCAGTTGATGTGGAGAGTCCGAGCTATCCTGTAGTGGTGGACCAGTACGTGGATGTTTTCCTTGATGATGTTCTAGGACTACCTCCTGGAAGAGTGGTGGACTTCCACATTGTCATGTACCCCAGGACAACACCAATATCTACACCAGTATATCGGATGGCTCCCACTGAGCTTCACGAGTTGAGGGTACATCTAGAGGACTTGTAGGGGAAGGGATTCATCCAGTCCAGAGTTTCTCCCTTGGAAGCCCCGATTATGTTCACCAAGAAGGTGGATGGGAGCATGAGGTTTTGTGTTGACTACTATCGACTAAATCAGGTGACCGTGAAGAAGAATTACCCACTACCGAGGATAGAATATCTCTTTGATCAGATGAAGGGATCACAATGGTTCTTTAAGAGTGACCTCAGATCAGGCTATCACCAGCTCAGAGTTTAAGAGGAGGATGTGCAGAAGACGGACTTTAGGCGTTGGTATGACCACTACGAGTTCTTGGTTATTCCATTCAGTGTATCTAATGCTCCACCAGTGTTCATGTGATTCATGAACATGATCTTCTATCCATACCTCAATTTCTTTGTCATAGTCTTCATCGATGACATAATGATCTACTCCACTACTGAGGAGGAGCATGCCTAAAATTTGCAGGTAGTACTGGACACACTCTGAGAGAACTAGATTTATGGTAAGCTCTCGAAGTGCCAGTTTTGGATTCGAGAGGTTCACTTCATGGGACATGTCATCTCGAAGGTTAGAGTTGCAGTGGATCTAGTGAAGATTGAAGCAGTACTTGCTTGGGAGCCACCCAGGAGTGTGGCGGAGGTAAGAAGTTTTCAGGGTATGGATGGTTATTACCGGAGATTCGTGCCAGACTTCTCCAGAGTTGCAACACCACTATCAGCATTGACGAAGAAGGGGAAACCCTTTGTGTGGTCGGAGAGATGCCATTAGAGATTCCTAGAGCTGAGGCAGAGGCTGAATAGTGCCCCCATCTTGAGGCTTCCAGTGGAAGGCGGAGGGTATGTAGTTTACTGTGACACATCAAGGACCAGACTCGGGTGTGTCAGGATACATGAGAGAGTAGTGATCGCGTATGGTTCTCGACATCTGAGAAAACTTGAGAAGAACTACACTACCCATGATCTGGAGTTTGCAGGAGTGGTCTTCGCCTTGAAGATGTGGCAACACTATCTGATGGGTGCATGATTTACCGTGTAATCTGATCACAAGAGTATCATGTATATCTTATCTATGAAGGAACTAAATTGAGATATCACCAATGGAATGGGTTCCTCTAGGACTACGAATTCAATATAATATATACTCATGGGAAGGGGAACGTTGTTGCGGATGTGCTCAGTAGGAGGTCCGGTATACAGCTGCTAGGAGAGGTGATGGAGCAGCTAGCTGGTTTGTAGATATCCTTTGTGGATAGAGACGGAGCAACCTTTCTACAGTCTCTTATGGTCACTCCCCCACTCCTTCATCGAGACAGGGAAGCACAACATGTGGACGCTGACTGCGAGACACAATGTGCTTAGATATCCACATGGTAGTCACCTGATAGATTTTATGAAGGTGGGGAGCACGCCATCCTCTTTAGAGGATGTACTATGGTACCCATGTCACTTCAGGAGGAATTGTTGAGGGAGTTCCAAACGTCCCCTCTAGCAGTACATCCAGGAGTGGTGAAGATGTACCAGGACCTTCAATGATATCACTGGTGGCTAGGTATGAAGAAGGCGGTAGCGGAGTTTGTCTCTCGATGCCTCACTTGTCAGCAAGTGAAGGCGGGGCACCAGGTGCCATAAGTCTTGGTTCAACCATTGGATATCCCAGAGTGGAATTGGGATGGGATATCCATGGACTTAGTTATGGGTCTTTGATTCTCGCTCAAATTTACCCAAGAGAAGATGGTAAGACGGTCCTTGTAGTTTACCTTGTGTTGTCGAATCCTCAGAGACCTAAGAAGTAACCCATAGACACGTACATTCTGTGGACTATTTTTGGCTATGAAGTGGCCAAAATGGGTTTATTTTAGATGGGTTTTGGGTAACTCTAAGAGAATTATGTGAATTCAATTTAAAAGAATTATTTGGTCTTAGAATATCGATCGGGGTGGATTGGACGTATTTCCTTTTTAATGATTTCAATTTGTTATATTTGAGATGAGTTCATTTAAGGAGACAAAACAACATCTTCACATACTGGTTTAATTACTACACCCTTTAATACTAATCACCTATACACTTTAAGGATAAAATTTTTGAACACTTCAAGGTAAAGGTTCATATTAGGACTTGAAGTGTGTGACCTTAAATTCAACAAGGACGATGGAGTTCAAAAATCATCAAATAAAAATCTAAATTAAAGAAGTGATTATACATTAATGAGGTGATAAATAACATCCAATATAAACCTTTTATACTCCCTTGGATCAACCTATAATTTTGTTAGCCCTCCATTGATCACATGGTTTCAATGGAAGCAGAAAGTAGACTCATGAGGGAGGAAATGAAGAAGAAAAAAAACACAAAAATAAAATGATCACTCCACCGTTGTGTGAATAATTTCAGAAGGTTTGGTGTGAATAAATTCACACCTTGATCCAAAGGTATCAAAGTGATATGAATAAAAACATAATAAGAGTATAAGAAGAACTTTTATTAAGAAACTAAAGTGAATTGAACAACTTACATTTGAAAGACAAACTTGAGACAACAAAATTACAGCATAACATTACAAATGAACAAAGCACCAAAGATTTTTCAATCCTCCAACAATACTGCCTTAAATAGGAATTTTTGAGCCCTTGGGTCGAGCCTCCAACAGTCAAAGTCTCCTCAATTAATTTTGGTAGGTCATAGGTGGGTGGAAAGTAAGGGAGAGTTGATTTTTCCACCTTTGACCCGAGGTGGTAGCCAGATTGCCTTCACCGAACAGATGTGCTTGTAAGACTTTCTATATGGACGAATCAGAGTGGTACATATACGAATGAAATTGAGTTCCGGATGTCTTCTAGCCTCCTGTAAAATTTGGGCTCATTTGGAGATCTGGATTCTGAGATATGATCATATTAGTGGCCTGTTTGTCTAGGCCATAGAATCTGGCCCAGAATATTATCTCTACATTGGACCGCCTAAATGGACACCATGAAGGCCGAATTAGCATTATATCCTGAAGTGTGATGTGTTACTATACATGTCTTCTATCATCCCACTAAATGTGGGATTAATTGGGCTTTTATGTTGGGCCCCACAGTCTCATCAGTGGGATGGTGTCCAATCTGCCTTCTCCAGAATTGCTTCTTTTAATTGCCAAATATCTCCATCATAATCCATGAATTCTCCATTGATCTCTGAATAAAACATGTTCATATTTAAGTGTAGATAAATTTACAAAAATATAAAATTAAAATCTGTATAATTAGATTCCTTAATATCAGATGAATCATTGGGTACTTTAAATGATGTTAAAAAATGTACCACATAATAGGGCATTTTAAGAAGGTATTACAATCATAATGTGAAATGATGTTCAAAGTGTAAAATGCACTAAAATGGTGTTTATGAATAATAAATAACATTAATATTATATATATTAACAATTAATATTAGCCTCATTTAGTGGCTAATCAATCTTCCACATATGTACATGGGACATGACTCTATATGGGTGATCGTCGACCGAATCACCAAACCTATGCTATTTATTTGGGGGACCCCATGAACTTAAACTAGTAACCCATTATCTAAAGGATGTGCATTGTGATTTTTTTTATTTGGATGAAAATATAAACGATGAAATATCACATTGGACAGACACACTTTCCAAAATCTATGCTCATGAAATTATACAAGGATTAAAATCAGAATCAGGGTATGCTAAATTATTTGATATTCAGTTTCAAAGTGTGCAATGTGTATTACCATGTTCAAAGTTAATGGAATTTTTCCTTCTATTTACACATTTTTTTCAAATCATTTATCATTTTTTTGACACAAAATCATTTTTTATATTATCTCCCCCCCCCCAATTTAAAATAACACTGTCCCCAGTGTTTAAAGAAAAGAAAATTTAGGAGGGGGTAGAGGCAGAGAATGAAAGTTCCAAAAGGAAATTGAAAATTAGGATCATGGAATGAAGTCACCTGGTGGTTGAAGTTGAAATTCTTGATTCTCCCTTTTAATCCTTTGATATCCATGTCACTTGTAGAGTACCCTAGTAGAAAAAAACAAAACAAACAAAACAAAACAAAACAATATATATATATATATATATTTATATAATAAAGAAAGTAAAATATAAGTATATATATAAAAATTATAGAATAAGGAATCAAAAAAAGTCGTAGGTCAGTGGTAAGCGCGCACCCCTGTCTCCCTTCAGTCCCGGGTTCGAATCCCTACGGCTTCGCTGGTTGTGATGAGGTTTGACCCACGACCCAAGATGTGTCCCTTTTTATTTGTAGTTTTATATTATTATTTATTTTATTGTATTTTTATTTTAACCTACAAAAACATTAAAATAAAATAAACTGATAATACATTGTCTTCTTTTTAAATTTCTGGGTAAGGCATTACTCAAGGATCACACCACGTGACACGGATGAATATGGTTATCCCCTTTCATACCCATCCATACTCATAATAGAAGAACATGTCAACAATATATTTTTTTAAATATTAATATGATTAATTAATCCTATTTAAAATATAAATTTTATTAAAACAACAAAATGATAAGAAACTTGAAAACCATGGGTTTCCTCCCATGGAGCACTTTGTTTAATGTCGTTAGCTCGACTTGAACCCCCCAACTTACCCAATACCAATTTTAAACATTTTAAAGACCCCATATTTCTCCATATCCACTAGATTGAGATTGATTATTTTTTTATAATTTCTGTCATGTAAAGACCAATGTTTTAAAATGAGCGGGTAAATCCAAGGAATATCAGAAATTATGGATTCAATTTTTTTAGTCTTCAAAAAGACATTAAGAATCATTACCTCTTTATTGGTTTCAAGATAAGAAATTGTAAAAATTGGATGTTTTTGGTTGTCCCCAATTAATGGAAACATGAGGGTGGATGGATAGTCCTTTTGTTCAAGTTCATGTAGGCTAACAATTTCAGACATAGGTTGGGACATTGAATCAAACTCAATTTCATTTTCAAAATTTCTCAATAGACATGGTTCCTTTTGAATAGAATATTCAACCTCAAAATTGGAAAGATCAATTTCAGGAATGGGTATGGACTCAAAGTTTGTGATTTCTCTTAATGGTTCAGTGATTTGTGTTTTTGAAAAATCATCAATGGAGTTATACTTAGGAGACTCAATCCATGATGTCAAATTATCCTATTTTGAATCCAAAAAGTTAATTTCCTCCTAATTTAAAGACCCTTAAAAAATTCCTTGATCCTCTTCATCTTCCCCAAATCCCAAGGTTTTCTCTTTAGTAAATTCATGAGAGGTTTGTGGGAAACTAGACACTTCACATAAGGATATGGAAGGGACAATTTGTGTAGGGATGGGTTCCTCACAATTTTTAATGATTTATAGTTCTAACCAGAATGATGAAACCTAAAAATTCATTATATCCATTGGTTGACACAATTTTTCATGTAATGGTTGTGGATCATGATGGGCAAGGGGTTGAGACAGATGGGCTATTCCAGGAGGATAACTATGTTGTTGGAATTCCATAGGAGGGTGTTCAGATTGGCCTTGTTGGGAATAGAACTCATAATATATTGGAATTTATTTTGGATCATATGAATAAAAACATTGTGGTTCAATAGGTTGTTGATGATCACACAAGTAGGAATTAGGATGGTCATTGTACATCGTACATGGGGTTGGGTGATCAAAGTAGGGATAGGTTTCCCATGTTTGGACTTGTTCAAAATTGACATCCATAGGAGTGAGGGGGTAAGAATAGAGAAGAGGGATGAAAAAAAGGATGATAGTGTATAATATAACTTACTTAGATCCCCAGAAAAGGTGCCAAAATTTGATTCTCACTCAAAGTTACCCAAGAGAAGAAGGTAAGACAGTCCTTGTAGTTTAGCTTGGGTTGTCGAATCCTAAGAGACCTAAGAAGTAACCTATAGACACGTAAATTTTATGGACAATTTTTTGCTATTAAGTGGCCAAATTGGGTTTATTTTATATCGGTTTAAGGTAAATCTAATATACTTAAGTGATTTCAATTTAAATGAATGAGTTGATCCTAGGTTATCGATCGGGGTGGATTGGACGTAATTTCTTTTTAATGATATCAATTTCTTATATTTGAGATGGGTTCATTTAAGGAGATAAAACAACATCATCACTTACTAGTTTAATTCCTACACCCTTTAATACTAATCACCTATACACTTGAAGTATCAATGTTTTGAGCACTTGAAGGTAAAGGTTCGTATTAGCACTTGAAGTGTGTGACCTTAAATTAAACAAGGACGATAAAGTTTAAAAATCATCAAATAAAAATCTCAATTAAAGAAGTGATTATACATTAATGAGGTGATAAATAACATCCATTCCAGACCCTTTATACTCCCTTGGATCAACCCATAAGTGGGTTAGCCCTCCATTGATCCCATGGTTTCAATGGAAGCGGAAAGTAGACTCACGAGGGAGGAAATTGAGAAGTAAAAAAAACACAAAAATAAAATGATCACTCCACCGTTGTGTGAATAATTTCACAAGGTTTGCTGTGAATAAATTCACACCTTGATCCAAAGGTATCAAAGTGATATGAGGAACAACAGAATAAGAGTATAAGAAGAACTTTTATTAAGAAACTAAAGTGAATTGAACAACCTACATGTGAAAGACAAACTTGAGACAACAAAATTGCAGCATAACATTACAATTGAACAAAGCATGAAATATTTTTCAATCCTCCAACACTACATCATTAAATAGGCATTTTTGAGCCCTTGGGTCGAGCCTCCAACAGTCCAAGTCTCCTAAATTAATTGTGGTAGGCCATAGGTGGGTGGAAAGTAAGGTAGAGTTGATTTTTCCACCCTTTACCCGAGGTGGCAGTCAGATTTCCTTCACCGAATAGACGCTCTTGGAAGACCTTCTAGATGGACAAATCAGAGTGGGACATAGAAGCCAAACATGGAGAAATGGACGTCTTCTTGTCTCCTGTAGAATATGGCCCCATATGGAGTTGTGGATTTGGAGATATGATCATATTAATGGACTATTCTTCTGGGCCGCAGAATCTGGACCAGAATTTTATCTCTAACATGGGCCGCCTAAATGGACACCATGGAGGCCGAATTAGCATTATATATTGAATAGTGATGTGTTACTATACATTTATTATAGAATCAAACTAAATTTGGGATTAATTGGGTTTTTATGTTGGGGCCCACATTCTCATCAGTGGGCTGGTGTCCAATCTGCCTTCTCCAGAGTTGCTTCCTTTCATTGTCAAATATCTCCATCATCCTCCATGAATTCTACATTGATCCCTGAATCAAACATGTTCATATTTAAGTGTATATAAATTTACAAAAATATAAAATGAAAATATGTATAATTAGATTCCTTAAAATCAGATGAATCATTTGGTACTTTAAATGATGTTAAAAAATGTACCACATAATAATGCATTTTAAGAAGATATTACAATCATATTGTGAAATGATGTTCAAAGTGTAAAATGCACTAAAATGGTGTTTATGAATAATAAAGAACATGAATATTATGTATATTAACAATTAATATTATCCTCATTTAGTGGTTAATAAGTCTTCCACGTATGTATATGGGACATGACTCTATATGGGTGATCGTCAACCGACTCACCAAGTCTGCCCAATTCCTACCGATTAGAGAGAAGGGTTAAGTAGAGAGCATGGGACACCTATATATGCAAGGTATTATGCAGCTACATGGAGTGCCTACTTCTATTGTCTCCGATCATGACACACATTTTACTTCTCGGCTATGGGAGGGGATGTAGGAGGCTTTCAGGATGCAGCTACATTTGAGCACCGCCTTCCATCCTTAGACAGATGGCCAGACTGAGAGGACTATTCATACCCTCGAGGACATGCTACCTACTTGTGTCCTTGACATTTGATGTAGCTTGGAGGATCACTTTCCATTGGTGGAGTTTTAGTCAACAATAGTTATCAATCCACCAAAGGGATGAATCCTTTCGAGGCGTTGTACGAGCGACCTTGCAGATCACCCTTGTGCTGGACAGACCCTGGGGAGTCCGCACTGGTGGGACTAGAGATGGTACGAGCTACCACAGAGAAGGTGAAGATCATCCAGGAGTGGATGAAGACAACATAGAGTAGGCATAAGTCATTGGCTGACGGGAGACAGAGGCCTCTGGAGTTCGAGGATGGTAACCACGTCTTTCTACCAGTCACTCCCCGATGAGGTCTACAGAGATTTGGCCGAGACGGAAAGTTATCTCCAAGATTCATCGGACCTTTTCTTGTCCTCAGAAGAGTTGTCAAGGTGGATTACCACTTATCACTTCTTCATCAGTTGCATTGGGTGCATGACGTCTTCCATGTATCTCAGCTGAGGAGATACGTGAATGACCCTTCACACATCATCGATCATGGAGATATGGACATTGATGATGAGGTGACCTTCAAGGAGGTTCCAGTGGAGATTGGGGATCGACATAATCAGGTCTTACATGGATGTTCAATACCTCTGGTGCGTGTTAGCTGGCAGCCCGGGAACCTCCAGGAGAGCTCATGGGAGTAGGAGGCTTAGATGCATGATCAGTACCCCCATTTGTTCCCATAAATCGAGTTGTAGCTTACGGGGACGTAAAGCCTTGAGCTGGGGAGAATGTAAAGTCCCAAAAATTCTGTGGAATTTTTTTTCATAAATACATAGGAATTTTACGAGTCTGCGAAAACTGACGGCGCCTGATTCCAAGGCCCATTGTGCCCTGAAATAATTTTTGATGTTTTTTTGGGTACATTCAATAAACGTACAAGTGTGTTTTTATAACATTTGAACCAGTGCTTGAAATTGAAATCTTAGAGCACCGTTGAACTCGCAACACTAGTATTCTCTTAATAAGACATTCACTTCGACAGCAGTGAGTCGAGGAAAAAGGTTATTTTTTGGGTTTTCGTGTGAAGTAATAAAATAAAGTAAGCTTACTTTATTTTAAACCTCCATGTGGAGGTTGGGTGGTTAAAATATTCACATGGGAGTTGGAGGTGGGACCACCACACCTTAACCTCCCTTGGGAGGTTATGGTAGTAGGGCCCACCCGAGCATAACCTCTCATGAGAGGTTATGACATGGGGACCACATGAGGCTTAACCCCCCAATTAATGGGGAGGGAGAGGAAACCTCTCAAACCCCTCAATTAATATTATGTGTCGACGTAAAAATAATTTCTTTCAATTTAATTTTATGCGTCAATGTAAAATTTAATACTTCTAATTAATTTTAGGTGTCAACATAAAATTAATTGCTATCAATTAATTTTATGTGTCACCATAAAATTAATTGATGTCAACTAATTTTATGTGTCAACATATAATTAAATCATATAAATTGATTTGATGTTGGCTATTTCATTTCCTCCATACTGGAATTCGGGAAAGGCTTTGATTCAGAGAATTGGGAGGAGCTCTGGGAGAAATCCCCTCCAATGAAGAAAGCTTCCTCCCTGAAGAACACTTCCTCCACGAAGAATGCTTCCTCCATGAAGAACGCTCCACCAATGAAGAACGTCGACCTCGAATTCGACTTTTTTTCTTAGTGATTCCTTCGATGTAGGATGTGTTCGTCTTCAACAAATCAATGTCCTCTTTCTCGTACCAACATCGACAAACAACGAATGAGGTAGGGGGTTTATTACTTTATGATGTTATACCTTTTATTACCTTCTTCATTGGGTAGAAAAAGATTGTTGCGGACGTGTTATTGATCAACTGCTTATCTTGTTGATCCAATTGATACCTCCATAAACGTGGAGGATGCGGGCCAACCTAACATGGCTCAGAATCCCCTATCGATTTTTCTTTCTTGTGGTGTTCTTCAAATGGGAAATGAGGTGACGAAGGAGGAAACAACAAAGGCTGCCCTACCCGTGGCCTTTGCAAACCGGTGTTTCTGGTCAAACACCACTGATCTCCATCCTGTCTTCCCGCGGCCTGCCCGAGGCCTGTTGGCGCCCCGTGCGCCCCGCCCCCGCCTGCCGGCGGCCTGTTGATTCCAAGCGCCTACCTGCGGCCTATTGGCGCCCCGCGTGCCCTTCCTGCACTTGCCCGTGGTCTGTCGGTACCCCACGCACCTACCCATGGACTCCTCTCGGCCTACTGGCACCTCGCTTGCTTGCCGCGACCTCCTGGCGTGCTTCCCTTGCCCAACGCGACCTCCTGCACGCCCTGCCAGGTGCCCGACCGACCTGCCCTGCACCCTGCGTGGCCTTTCCGTGCCCTGCCCGATGCCCCACCATCTTGTCCGCGCCCCGCACAGCCTCCCGGTGCCCTGTCGACCTCCCGTGCTGAGTCGCCGGAGCCAAGCCCCTCGCGGAACTGGCCGAACCGGCCCCGACCTCCGGGTCAAACCGCCCTCACAGTCTGCTGGGTCGGCCCCAGCAGACCGGGCTGACCCTCCCATCGGGCCAGGTCAGACACATCGGGTCTGACCCGGTCGACCCAAACCAGGTCGGCCCAGTCCGGGTTGGGCAGAGTTGGTCCAACCGGGTTGGACCGGGCCCAGGCCCATTACCTACCCATTTACTTCCTTTGGCCATATCATTGGCACCGGTCGACCGTTTGACGAATCATCAGCAGCGCTGGTATACTTGGATCACAACAGTCCCTTTGAGTTCACCCCACTAGAGTTTGGGGCAATGTTGAGATACGGTCAGGTTGGATCGTACAGGAATCCAACCGGCCCCCCGAGACTAAAAAGCTAATAACTCGTTGATCGGGCATCCGATTGATGCACCGTCTATTGCGTTGATACCCCTACGACAAGAAGGACCTTTGAGAAACTTCTTCATGGGGATTGGTGGAAGTTGATGTGTCAACACTTATCTTGATGAGCGGACCCTCCCGGATTCAAGCGTGCTTTGTAGAAACCCTATGGCTGGCTGTGCACTGACGACTATTCCGGGATCATGTGTTGGTCCGACAGTTCTGACTTCTATTCATGGATCATGTGTTGGTCTGACAGAATAGTTGGTCTTTGATCATGTGTTGGTCTGACAGCTCTGAAGACTGTTCATGGATCATGTGTTGGTCTGATAGTTCTGGCTTCTGTTCCTGGATCCTTTGTTGGTCCAACAGAATAGCTGGTCCTGGATCATGTGTTGGTCTAACAGATCTGATGATTTAGTGGCTATATCTGATCATCTCTAACTCTCTACATAAGTTGTATACCTGCGTGAGCTGAGTCAGTAAATCTCGTGCTTCCTCATGACTGAGATGGATTGTTTGATAACTTAGGTATATGTATGGGCATATACCTAAGTGGGGTTATCTGTTGATTTCTATCTTTTTGGTTTATCCATGATGGATTTTTTGAGACCTTAATGGACTCAGGTCCCAACAGAGTATCATTATACTCACCCCAACACGTGCTTTTCCCACACCTCGTTATGTTGGTTGTAGACGATGGACAACGCTAACCGAGGATGAGTGGACAAGACTGGACAGTATATGGAGTTGGACCACACATCGCGACTGTACTCGGAGGATACAGATGGACATGAAGTATTGTGGAGGCCTTATGTACCTACCCTTTAGGTAGGACATCCCAGTGGACGATCCATAAACTGTTTACTTGTGTTCAGTTGTACTTTCTTTTCAGTTGTACATGTACTTTTCTGTTGGGCTTGTATTTCCGACCCCATTTACATTCCAGCACTTCTTTTGTATACAAATTTACTTAGTGTTCACTTCTAGCTCATAATATAATTATGTGTGTTTAAAATTTATATAGTCAATGAATTCCTAGTTTTAGGGATTTATGCCATTGGGGCTAGTTTCCAGCCCCTTACCTTTGGAAGGCGGGCTTGGGGTAGTCACAACACGGGCCCAGGGGGACAGGTCGTGACATAAATTAATTTTTAAAACAAATACTATATTATTAGTTGATATAATATTCTTCAAAATCTAATGTTTGGAAAAATGGATGAAATAATATATATATGTCATTAATGAACCACTTGATGTTATTTTGGAGGTTTAGAGTAAGTTAATTTACCATAGAGTGTAAGAATACAACAAGACACAGTAAAGGTTAAACTATTTAACTAAGAGTTAAATCTTAAATATAAGGATAAAATGGTAACCTAAACTTGTCTAAAACCTATTGGTTGAGAGGATTTATACCCATACTCAACTTTTCTAAGAAATAAATAAATTTTGACCCATTATAAACCGAAAATGATTTTATAACAAATAATATTTTATGTTTTTCCTAAGGTGCCCCTCACCCCTCTTATAAAAGGTCATTTCACCTTATCCCAAATTCACACAACCAATTCCATTTGGTTCTGCCAAACCATACCCAAATATCATCCCAAATTCCCTCAATTTAACCTAGAGGCCTTAGTTTGGTCAAAAAGCCAACCAAAGAAACCCTTTTGATCAACAAAACTGGAAACACCCAAAGAAGAGGTAATTATTTCACCACCCACTTTTAAGTTCTTTTCTTCTTCCACTTCTTCTTTATTTTTTGTTTCCATACTAAAGTAATAACTCCAGTACCTTCTAAATTCTGTGATTTTATTATAAATATTTTATAACCATATTATTTATTCTCTCTATCCTATAAATGATAAATTCACCATACATGCATACGTACGGTTTACCATCTCCACGTCGTGGTGTAGTTTTTCATTCAACAACTCACCGTTTGGATTGGTATAAAAATGAGTATACTTGTTATAAATAATAAATATAAAATGTTATTGATTATTTATATATGATATACCATCCAATTTCATACAATTTAATCATCAATATAATGATATTTTCGCTTGTGCGTACGTACAGATTACCGTCTCCACGACGCGATGAGATTCATTTCCACGTTCACCATTAAACGATGATTATAAAACGTTATATTATTAATAGGTACGTAATATATGAAATAATAATTCTACTAAATAAATAAATATATATATATAACAGTATTTACATTCATCTCATTCACTTACTTCCATTCAATACGATTTGAAAATAGAAACATCGTTTATGCGTACGTAAGGCCTACCGTCTCCATAAACGGTGTTTTCCATTTCATATATCTATATATTATACAAATTTATATTATAAAAACATATATCATATTTAAATAATCTTTATGTGATGGAAGTTTATAAATCATTATCTAAATGACACGATCAATAATAACAAGTAAAAATATGTATGCAAAAGATAGCGATTATTACCCGAAATGTTAATTTTACATGAAAATGTTTATTAAATGGGTAGTATAAAGTCATAAATGAATCATGTATGATATAATAAATATGAATATGGTTCTTCTATAATTTAATAACATAATTTTGTCCTTATATGGAAGGTTAAACATACCCTCGACCAAAGGAAAAGTAAAAGGTAATGGTTAATTTCACATTTTCTTTATTATCCGAAGTTGTTTTTTACGTATGTATGTACTGGGACCTCTTTATCATCCACATCCCTGTCTCTTAAAAATTTATTACATTTTTTTTTACTATTTACTAGACTATGGGTCAAATTCATTTATACCCTTGTTTGACATTTTATAAAATGGTTTGAAAGGAATCTCTCTGTCGTTTTGCAAACAAGGTACCTTATGACCATTTTGACAAAATGAAGGTAAGTATGTTTTTTAACTTATATGGAGGGTGAGGCTATTTTCCACCATTATAACATCATATAAGCTTCCCTTATAATCTTATATTAATATTTTCAAAATAAATGTTTTCTTTGAAAGAGATATTTCTCTCAAATAGTTTGATTTCATCTATGTCAACATCCTTTGATAAATTTTACACTTGTTTGAAGTTGATTTATTATGATACAAATCTTCCATATTGCATTTAAGGTTTTGTGATATGTATGACTATGGATGAGTTATTTTTATGCCATTCATGTCTTATGGTTAAAGTATTGTCATTTTGTATGCTATTTTTAAATACGAATGTTTATATTATATTTCAACCTCTTCTTATGATGAATGTGTTAGACTAGTAAGTTCCGGGTTGGGGACCAGTAAAAGTAAGCCCTCTGGGATGGAGTCCGGTTATAGAAGATCCTTCGGGTTAGAGTTAGGTTACAGAGGCTCTCCTGGTTGGTGTCTGGTTACAGAGACTCTTCGGGTTGGGGTACAGTTACAGTTATCCCCTAGGTCCTGGCACGAGGCATTGACACAAAAATTAATGTCTTGTACTATACATTCCCTCATTATGAAATTAGTTATTACATGTGATTATTCGACTTGTAGAATATCCATGTTCATGTTAATATGGTAATTTTTAATTTATTTTTTCCATAATATGTTCAAGTTTTTGTTTAAAAGGATGTTGTTTTTATTAGACATCTTTCCATAAAAGTGTATAGCTTTTGCTAAATTATTTACCCTTACTAAGCTTCTGATCTCACCCCTTTCTTATGTTTTATTTTCCCAGGATCCCAAGAAGTGTTTTATAATTCAGATGTAGGGTTAAGATAAGGGAATAACGATGTTATCAAAGAAATATCTATGCTTTAATGTATGTTAGAAATCATAATGTAACGTTCATGTATGTAATCTATTTTCCAAGAATGCTAAACTGATCGGTCCTTTGGGACTTGATTCCTTGTAATCTTGTCAAGGTATTAAAATAATGCACCGACTCTAGGTAACTGGGTTAATGGAATTATAGTTGGTATCAAAGGATGTTTAGTAATAACCATGGAAACTAGATTTTGATAAACTCATATTAGAGCAAATTACACTAAGATAGACTCTGGGGATTAGTACATATGAACTTCCTAAAATTTTGTTAATGTAGATATTTTGTGAGTTTTCCATGAAATACATCCATGTATGGATACGATTTGGTAGACATGGATCTGGCACATATGTACCTAGGGGTAAAATCTGAAAACACCGCTTCGAGCTAGACTTGAACGAGAACTGGTGCACAACAACATACCTTGCTGCACTCTTGGATATGACACTCCCGGGGGATATTCTTAGGATAATTCACATTTTCATTAGAATAAATTATTAAGGATTTAGGCGTAAATACATCCTCAAAAAACACATTTTTATGATAATAGATTATATCCGTAGAATGTTCAATTTACATTTGGTATTTTACAAGTTTGGAATTACGCATTGTGATTCATAAACTGACCTAGTGTATGCCAATGTTTAGAAATGGCACCCAGTAGAAGGAATGAGAGCTCCAACAATACATTCTATAATGGTATTAAGACAACATTTATTAGGGAAATATCCTCCAAAATATTCTCATCCTATGAAAAAATAGTATCATGAGTTATTAAAATAAGTAAAGAATTCTCTGAGTCCTATGGATTTGAAGGGAAGAAAGAGAAGAAAAGTATGGTAGAGAGAATGATGGATAAAGGAATGAGAGGAAAGAAGGATTTTCCCATATGTGATAACTGTGGAAAGAATCACCTTTTTAAATGCTTCATGGGAATGGGAGTTTGTTAAAAGTGTGGAGAAAAATGACACCAAGTATGTGATTCCAGGGGTAAGAAAAAGGTTTCAAATGTAAAATGCATTATCTACAAGGATTCCAGACAATACATGAATCAATTTCCCAGTCACCGGAGTGTACGCAAATGATTCTATTGGATAATAATCATGTTATGATACTACCATAGATTAAGAGGAATGACCAGTTTTCTTATGTGATTATTAAACAATTATGTCATTTCTGTGTTGTGTCGATGATGTACCAATTATATGAATTATGGAAATAAATAATTATTGTGTGGTAGTACTATTTCATTGATTATTTTAGATTATATGGTTTTATGAAACGTGATTCTACAACAAGTTAATCTTTTTGGAAAATACATTGTTGGAGGAAAGATAAACCTTAATATGGTCCTGATACTAAGGTAGTAAATTTGGAATAAGAGATGGTTTATTTGGATAAATTATATTGGATATTCTTAACTACCTAGGAACATATTAATTGTTTGTTTATTTCATCATTGTTGGGGTTTTCAAAATTTCTGGACATAAGGAATGTGTAACACCCCAAGATTTCATAGTGTGTTATTTCTTCAAAATAATTCAATAACTTGCACTACACGCAACACCGAGTTCAAGCGCACCATGACTTACCAAACAAGCCGTTCAAAAGAGGTTATGAATAGTATTAACTAAATTTTAAACTCTATATAATCATTATAATTTTAGAATCCATATTATGAGTTTCTTAGACATAATGTAACAAAAAATTCATTTTCAGTATTGCACTTTTACCAAATTTTAATAGTGAACCCTTTTTAAATCCAATATTTTAAACTTTTATATATTCAATTTGACTAAATAAATATACTCTTTAGAATGAGGACATCAAAAATTTACAATGAAACATATCAATCCTCCACGGTACGCTTTCCTTTGAATAATACAGTAGCGTGTGTTGTACGCAACTTCGAGTTCTAACACACACCACAACCAATCAAACTAGCTGTTATGAATAGTAATACCTTTTTTTTGAAATTTTATAAATTTTATCTCTCAAAATGGTCTTCATTTTTGTAGTTGGAGTATCGATTTTTTCCTAAGGTGAAATTTTGGAACTTTTCGGATAACATTTATATTTTGATGAATAGTGAAAATTACTAAATTTTAATTAAAAACAACTTTTTTAATTGAAATAATTTATATTGATAAATTATGAATTTGAGTGGTTTTAAAGTATATTTAGAATATATTTTTACCACTTAATACAATGTTGGTCATTGTACATAATTTCACAATTAAACCAGACATAAAAAAGTGTCAACCTTTTGATAGTAATTATCTCCTAAAAACACGCTATTTGTTTTGACGATGAGAATTAATTTTTAAATTAATTAATCCAACTGATATGTTTTGAATTTGGTAAAATAGACAGAATTTTTTAATTCATAATTTCAAATATAGCTTAGGCCTAATTTTTGGTATTTTTCAGGAAACTATCATTTTTTGATGAATAGTGAAACCACTAAGTGGTAGTTAAAAGACTGACTTTTTCATAAAACTTAATTTTACCACTTCTGTGAGTGGAATTTCGAAAATCCGAGAGACACGGTTGATATCGAGGAGTAAAATTGGTTCAATGAGATGAAAATAATTTTTAGTGAATAGTAACTTTTTTACTTTTATTTATCACGGTTAAAAGTAAATAGGGTAATTAAGGGTAAAAATGATATTAATATTATCCTAAAAAATGTCCTAATTCTATTGGACAAGTGTATCTCGACCAAAAATAACCTTAGGAGTAAAATATTATCATTTAGGTCAACTTGTATTAGATTAGGACATTTATTATTATTTAATTCAAAGAAGAGTTAAAAGAGTTAAAATCAAGGTTTATTTACTAAAACATTTTTAATATAGGGTTATACATAAGATAAATTCGATTGTAAATATTAAGTAGAAAGATAAAAATATATTCTACATAATGGTATTTTATTTATAATTTTTAGACATTAAATATGTTAATTTATTTATGACACAATGGTGATGAAATAATTACCTAATTAAAGAAAAATTAGAATAATTGATATTATAAATATCCAAATAAATATAATTTGAGACTTTTTATAATTACCAATAATTATATAGGTTAATATTCCATGTTACAATTGATTTAATTAACCTTTATAGAAGTAATAATTCTGTTATGATTTTTACAAAAATCAATTACTGAATAGTGTAAAAATTGACATAAAAGAGTTTTTAAAACAAATATTATATTATTAATTGATATTAAATTTTTAAAAATCTAAGGTTCGGCCAAGAGGCTTATATCATGATAGGTGTATCATTAATGGACCACTTGTGGGACTCTTGGATGTATATAGAATGTTTATTAACCATATAATATAAAAATACAAAGTGACATTGTAAAAGTGAAACTAATTAACAAAGAGCTAATACTTAAAGATAAGGTTAATATAATAACCCAAACCTGTCTAAATTATATTGGTTGAGTGGTTTTCGACCCATACCCACCTTAAACTTTAAATAATCCACTTTAGAGCCATTAGAAACCGAATATGAATTTATTACAAAATAATATTTCTATCTTTTCCAAAGGTGCCCCTCACCCCTCTTATAAAAGGGCACTCCCCCTTCTCATTAATTCACACCTTCAAAGCCTTTTGGATTAGAAAAATCCCGCCCCAATACTCTCTCAACTTCACTCACTACAACCTAGAGGCCTTAGTTTGATCAGAAAGGCATCTTAAGGAGCCCTTTGATCAAATCAAAAGGAAGAACCTGAAAAGGCAGTAATGTTTTCCCCACCCTTTTTCAAATTCATTTCTTCTTCAACATATTCTTTCATTATTATTCCCATTATAAAATAAGGAATCCAGTATTTCCTATATTCTATAATATTATTATAAATATGGTACAACCATATTCAGTATTCTATCCATCCATTGAATGACATGTCACCATACATGCGTACGTACGACTTACCGTCTCCACGTCGTGGTGTAATTGTTATCCAATATATTATTATTTGGTTGGGTATAATAATGATGTGTAATTCATGTAAATAATAATTATAACATGATAATGATTCTGTATATAAGATATAACATCCAATTAAATATTATTTTAATATCAAAATAATGATATTGTCGCTCGTGCGTACATACGGACTACTGTCTCCACGAACGCGATGAGATTCATTCTCCATCGTATCCATTCAAGTATAATTATCATTTGATGATTCAAAAATAATGTTTAAGGACATGATATAATTATGGATATGAATAAGATACAACCTATCCATGACAAACATGGCTTACATAACATAACATATAAAAGAAAACGAGTAAGTTAACACCTGAGATGACGATAATACTAAGATATTATTAAGAAAGCAATGTTAAAAGATCATATATGATAAAATAATAATGTATATGATTATTGTATAAGTTAATAACAATTATTTCACCATTTTACAAGAGGTTAACCTACCCTCAGCCAAGGAAAAGTACAAGGTAAGGGTTTATTCTGTAATCTCTTCATTATCCGAGGTTGTTTATATGTAATAATCTACCGGGATCTCTTTATCATCCACATTCATGTTTCATAAAAATGTTTTTCAAAACATTATTAATATTTTACAGAATATGGGTTAAAGTCATTTATACCCTTGTTTGAATTTTTATAAGAAGTTTATTAAGGAATCTTCCTGTCATTTTCCAAACAAGGTGCTTTTTAACCTTTTCGACAAAATTAAGGTAAGAATGTTTTTTTAACTTATACGACGGATGTGGCTATTTTCCACCGTTATAAAATCTTCGAAGCATCCCTTAAAATCTTATAAAAATTTTTCAAATTAAATGTTTTATTTTATAATTATGTGACTCTTAAATTATTTCAAAATAATAAGAGATATTTCTTTAAAAAGAGTTTTGATTTCATCTATGTCAACATCCTTTGATGGATTTTAAGCTTATTTGAAGTTGATTTATTATGAAACAAAACTTCCATATTGTATTGAAGGTTTTGTGATATGTTTTACTGTGGAAATGTTATTTTTATACCATTCATGATTTATGGTGAAATTATTGACATTTCGTATGCTAGTTTTAATACGAATTTCTATGTTATGTTTAAGCCTGTTCATATGAGGAATGCATTGGACTTAATAAGTGACGGGTGGAGCCCGCTATAGCTCCTCGATGCATTTGTAGGTCTCATGGGACTAACTAGTGTCTTGGCACAAGGCCTTGAAAAAATCTTATTTGTAGTCTTGGCACGAGGCCTTGGCTATGTGGTTATGATAGTCTGGAATTTTGCATTCCATCATTATGAAAGTGGTTATTGATATTTCATGTGATTATTAGATTAGTAGAATATCTATGTGAATAAGTAAATGAAATTACTTCATTTTATTTTTGCCATACTATGTTGAAGTTCATGTTTAAATGGATTTTGTTTTAGTTATACATTTCCGTAAATTTTTATTCTTATTTATGAATGTTTCCGCTATATTGTTATCCTTACTGGGCATTTGAGCTCACCCCTTTTTCTACATTTTATTTTTCCTAGGATGTGAATAAGTATTTTATGAATGACCTGCAGGGATAGTATGAGGGGATATGAAGAAAATATGTTGTTGTAGTTTTCCACTTATTGATGTAATGTAAATTTTATGAATATATATAATGTTTCCAAGGCTACTAAACTAATCGGTCTTTCGAGACATGATCTTTCTTGTGATCATGACAATGTTATGTAATAATGCACCAACTCTGGGTATCTAGGGTCGGGGCATTACAGTTGATATCAGAGGAAGTTTAGTAAAAACCTTTGAATCTAGATTTAGATAAATTTTGATTAGATAACATATATCTAAGATGGACTTTGAGGGTTAGTGTAGAAGAACTTACTAGAATTTTGGTATTGTAGAACGTTTGTGAGTTTTCTGAGAAATACATAACTGTCTGGATACGAGAAGGTAGAGGCGGCTCTGGCATAGATGTACCTAGGGGTAAAACCCGAAAACACCACTTTGAGCTAGACTCAGACGGGAACTGGTGCACGATAACGGGCCTTGCTGCACTCTTGGTTATGACACTCCTGGGGGATATGCTTAGGATAATTCTAACTTTATTTACAAACCATTATAAAGGGTTTATGAGTATATACTTCCTCAAAGGAGATATTTTATGATTATGGATTATATCCATAAACTATTTAATTTATGTCACGTGTTTTAAAAGTTTGGGATTAGGTTTTGTTATTCATAAACTAATATAGTGTATGCCATTTTTTAGAAATGGCACCCAGTAGAAGGAATGAGAACTCCAGCAATGCACATGATCCAAAGAGAAAGAATGATCATATCTTTAATGGTATTAAGCCAGAAATTATAAAAGAAATAGTCTCCCATGTATTATCATCATATGAAGAAATAATATCATGTGTTGATAAGATAAGTAAAGAGTTTACTGAGTCCTATGGCTTTGAAGGGAAGCAAGAGAAGAAAAGGATGGAAGAAAGAAAGATGGATAAAGGGAAGAGGGAAAAGAAGAATTTTTTCCATATGTGATAACTGTGGGAAGAAACACCCTGGAACATACCTAAAAGGAATAGGAGTTTGTTATAAGTGTGGAGGAAAAGGGCACAAAGAACGTGACTGCAAGGGTAAGAAAATGGTTTCAAATGTACAATGATTCATTTGCAAGGAGTTTGGACACGACGCGAACCGATGTCCCACTCATCAGACTATGCCGTAAATGATGCTATTGGATAATAATCAAGTTATGATACTACCACATATGAAGAGGAATGATTTGAGTTCTAATGTTGATTATGTCATTTGATTGTTGTATTAACAATGTACTTGTTAAAATAATTATGGAGTATATAAGGATTGTAATGCAGTAAAATTTCATTAAGGACTTGAGATTGTGTGGAAAAAAGAAAAGTGACTCAATAGCAGGTTAAATTTTTGGAAAATATATGGTTGAGAGAAAGATAAACCATAATATGGTTCTGATACCGAGGCAGTGATTTTATAATAATACATGATTGATTTGGATAAATTATGTTGTATATTCTTGACTACCTTAAAACTGATTAATGATTTGTATATTCCATCATTGTTGGGGTTCAAAACATTTTTGGATTGAAGGAGTATATCTATTATTCTTTAAGGAATAAAGGATCATGAATGTAATCAATAAGGTTTTATGGTAATTCAAGATGTTGTAGTGTTTTAAAAGAACACATGATGAAGGTGTTCACATTTTATTATGCGAAAAAAGGATCTTCATTGTGTTTACCTTCTTTATAAATTTTAGACAGCAGTATTTTGGATAGTTCTAGTTTGGATTATTTTGGATTTCCATAAAAGGAAAACCCGGAGGTCGGGCGACAACCCGTCGTGTCCGGCAAGGCCACGAGACTTGAACCTACAACCGAAGGGCGATAAGGGTGTATCACCTACCAATGACCCACGTGATGTCCTGTATTTAATAGTGTCGTTTTTTGGTTCTTCTAGATGAATTATAAATTCATTTTTTTAACCTTATACGAATAGGATAAATAGAATATTATTTTTACGTTCTATTATCTTTTAGAGTGAAAGATGAGTTTGTGGTAGAACTTAGTTAAAGGATGAGACTCTACTTGTAAAGTATATATTTTTCTTCTTCTCTTATTCAATGAAGAAATTAATTCTTATACTTTAGTGAAGGGATATTAAAACAAAAAAATGTGTTATCCTAAAACCATATGTTTTGCTGAACCAATGGCATTTTAAATCATAAAAGATTGATGAATTTAAGGCCCTCAATTTTACACTTGTTTGTGATTGAAGAACTCAATCAATACCTATAAATATTTACATTTTTCCTCCAATTATATGTTTCGAATTGCCACCAATTTTATCCGAATAGAGATCATAATTTGGTGGTGACCCTTTCATTTCTCTTTTCCTCTTATTAAGACTAAATTTTATTAACCCAATTTCCGATGTGGGTTTTACCACATATATATTTTCTATATTCAACCTTTTATTTTTGAAGAAAAATTTGAAATTGCGAGGACACAATTTGTTGAAGCAGGGGAGAATGTAACACCCCAAGATTTCATAGTGTGTTATTTCTTCAAAATAATTCAATAACTTGCACTACACGCAACACTGAGTTCAAGTGCACCATGACTTACCAAACAAGCCGTTCAAAAGAGGTTATGAATAGTATTAACTAAATTTTAAACTTCATATAATCCTTATAATTTTAGAATCCATATTATGAGTTTCTTAGACATAATGTAAGAACAAATTTATTTTCAGTATTTCACTTTTACCAACTTTTAATAGTGAACCCCTTTTAAATACCATATTTTAAACTTTTATATATTCAATTTGACTAAATAAATTTAATTTTTAGAATGGGGACATCAAAAATTTACAATGAAACATCCCAAGCTTCCACGGTATGCTTTCCTGTGAATAATGTAGTAGCGTGTGTTGTACGCAACTTCGAGTTCTAACAGACACCACAACCAATCAAACTAGCCGTTATTAATAGTAATACATACTTTTTGAAATTTTATAAATTTTATATCTCAAAATGGACTTCATTTTTGTATTCCGAGTATCGAATTTTGCCTAAGGTGAAATTTTGGGAATTTTTGGATAACATTTATATTTTGATGAATAGTGAAAATTACTAAATTTTAATTAAAAACAACTTTTTTAATCGAAATAATTTATATTGATAAATTATGAATTTGAGTGGTTTTAAATTATATTTAGAATATATTTTTACCATTTAATACAATGTTTGTCATTGTACATAATTTTACAATTAAACAGGACATAAACAAGTGTCAACCTTTTGATAGTTATTATCTCTTAAAAACACGCTATTTGTTTTGACGACGGGAATTAATTTTTAAATTTATTAATGAAACTGATATGTTTTGAATTTGGTAAAATAGAAATCATTTTTGAATTCATAATACAAATATAGCTTAGGCCTAATTTTTGGTATTTTTCAGGAAACATTAATTTTTTGATGAATAGTGAAACCACTAAGTGGTAGTTAAAAAACTGAATTTTTCATAAAACTTAATTTTACCGCTTATGTGAGTGGAATTTCAAAAATCCGAGAGACACGATTAATATCAAGGAGTAAAATGTGGTTCAATGAGATGAAAATAATTTTTTGTGAATAGTAACTTTTTACTTTTATTTACCACAGTTAAAAGTAAATAGGGTAATTAAGGGTAAAAATGATATTAATATTACCCTAACACATGTCCTAATTCTATTGGACAAGTGTATCTCGACCAAAAACAACCTTAGGAGTAAAATATTATCATTTAGGTCCACTTGTATTAGATTTGGACATTTATTATTATATAATTCAAAGAAAAGTTAAAATAGTTAAAATCAAAGTTTATTTACTAAAACATTTTTAATATAGGGTTATACATAAGATAAATTCGATTTTAAATATTCATTAGAAAACTAAAAGTATTTCCTATATAATGGTATTTTATTTATAATTTTTAGACAATAAATAATTTAATTTATTTTTGACACAATGGTGATGCAGTAATTACCTAATTAATGAAACATTAGAATAATTGATATTATAAATACCCAAATAAATGTAATTTGAGACTTTTTATAAATACCAATAATTTTCTAGGTTAATATGACATGTTAGGATTGATTTAATATACTGTTTTAGAAGTAATAATTCTGTTATGATTTTTAACAAAATCAATTATTGAATAGTGTCGAAATTGACATAAAAGTGTTTTTAAAACGAATATTATATTATTAATTGATATTAAATTCCTAAAAATCTAATCTTCGTCCAAGAGACTTATATCATGATAGGTGTATCATTAATGGACCACTTGGGGGTCTCTTGGATGTATATAGTAATTTTATTAACCATATAATATAAAAATACAAAGACACATTGTAAAAGTGAAACTAATTATCTAAGAGTTAATACTTAAAGATAAGGTTAATATAATAACCCAAACCAGTATAAATGATATTGGATGAGTGGTTTTCGACCCATACCCACCTTAATCTTTAAATAATCTACTTTGGAGCCATTAGAAACCGAATATGTATTTATTATAAAATAATATTTCTAGCTTTTCCAAAGGTGCCCCTCACCCCTCTTATAAAAAGGAACTCCCCCTTCTCATTAATTCACACCTTCAAAGACTTTTTTTTCGGCCAAACCCTGACCAAATACTCTCTCAACTTCCATCACTGCAACCTAGATGAATTATTTTGATCATAAAGCCAACCTATGGAACCCGTTTGATCAAATCAAAAGAAAGAACCCGAAGAAGAGGTAATGTTTTCACCACCCTTTTTCAAATTCATTTCTTCTTCAACTTCTTCTTTCTTTTTTATTCCCATTATAAAATAATGAATCCAGTATCTCCTATATACTGTAATATTATTATAAATATGGTACAACCATATTCAATATTCTATACATCCTTTGAATGACATGTCACCATACGTGCGTACGTACGGCTTACCGTCTCCACGTCGTGGTGTAATTGTTATTCAATATATTATTATTTGGATGGGTATAATAATGATGTGTAATTCATGTAAATAATAAATATAACATGATAAAAATTCTGTATATAAGATATACCATCCAATTAAATATTATTGTAATATCAAAATAATGATATTTTCGCTCGTACGTATGTACGGACTACCGCCTCCACGAACGCGATGAGATTCATTCTCCATCGTATCCATTCAAGTATAATTATCATTTTATGATTTAAAAATAATGTTTAAGGACTTGATAAAATTCTGGATATGAATAAGATACAACCTATCCATGAAAAACATGGCTTATGTAACAAAACATATAAAAGAAAACGAGTAAGTTAACACCCGAGACGACGATAATACTAAGATATTATTAACAAAGCAATGTTAAAAGATCATATATGATAACATAATATGGAATATTATTCTTGTATAATTTAATAACAATTATTTCACCATTATATAGGAGGTTAACCTACCCCCAACCTAGTAAAAGTACATGTTAAGGGTTTATTTCGTAATCTCTTCATTATCTGAGGTTGTTTATACGTAATAATCTACTGGGATCTCTTTATCATCCACATCCATGTTTCTTAAAAATGTTATTCAAAACATTTTTAAGATTTTATAGAATATGGGTTAATGTCATTTATACCCTTGTATGTATTTTTATAATAAGTTTATAAAGGAATCTTTCTGTCGTTTTCTAAACAAGGTGTTTTTAACCTTTTCGATAGAATCAAGTTAAGAATGTTTTTTTAACTTATATGGCAGATGCGGCTATTTTCCACCGTTATAAAATTTTCAAAGATTCCCTTACAAGATTATATGAAAATTTTCAAAGTAAATGTTTTATTTTATAATTATGCAACTCTTAAATGATTTTAAAATAAAAAGAGATATTTCTTTAAAAAGAGTTTTAATTTCATCTATGTCAACATCCTTTGATGGATTTTAAGCTTATTTGAAGTTGATTTATTATGAAACAAAACATCCATAATGTATTGAAGGTTTTGTGATATTTTTGACTATGGATGTGTTATTTTTATACCATTCATGGTTTATGGTGAAATTATTGACATTTCGTATGCTAGTTTTAATACGAATGTTTATGTTATGTTTAGACCTGTTCATATGAGGAATGCATTGGACTTAATAAGTGACGGGTGGAGCCCGCTATAGATCCTCGATGCATAGGTAGGTCTGATGAGACTAACTAGTGTCTTGACACAAGGCCTTGACAAAATATTATTTGTAGTCTTGGCATGAGGCCTTGTCTATGTTGTTATGATAGTCTGGCATTATGCATTCCATCATTATTAAAGTGGTTATCGATATTGCATGTGATTATTTGATTAGTAGAATATCCATGTAAATAAGTAAATTGAATTACTTCATTTTATTTTTTCCATACAATGTTGAAGTTCATGTTTAAAAGGCTTTTGTTTAAGTTAAACATTGCCTTAAATGTTTATTCTTTTTTATGAAAGTTTCTGATATATTGTTATCCTTACTGGGCATTTGTGATCACCCATTTTTCTATGTTTTATTTTTCCCAGGATATGAAAAAGTATTTTTTGAATGACCTGCAGGGATAGTATGAGGGGATATGAAGACAATATTTTATTGTAGTTTTTCACTTATTGATGTAATGTAAACTTTATGAATATATCTAGTGTTTCCAAGGCTAATAAACTAATCGGTCGTTCGAGACTTGATCTTTCTTATGATCATGCCAATGTTATGTAATAATGCACTAACTCAGGGTATCTAGGGTCGGGGCATTACAGAATGTATATCGTATTCTATAAGGAATACGTGAGCATGAATGTAATCAATAAGGTTTTATGGTAATTCATGGTATTACATTATTTTAAAAGTATACCTGATGAAGTTATTCACATGTTTTTATGTGGAAAAAAAGATCTTCAATTTGTTTACCTTCCTTATATATTTTGGACTATGAGTTTGGACAGAAGTAATTTGGATAAGACTAAATGTTGGAATGGATTATGTTTGAAAATGGATACTATCTTTATGGTTAAAGCATTTATAAAAAATATTTTTGGACTATTATAAAAAGGAAAACACGGAGTTCGGACGACAATGCATCTCGTTCGGCAAGGCCGTGAGACTTGAACCGACAAACAAAGGGCGAGAAGGGTGAATCACCTTCCACTGGCCTATGTGATGTACTGGATTGTATAATGTAGTTTCTTTTTTTTAAAATCATCTGATAGGTGAATTATAAATTCATTATTTTTTGAACCCTATATAATAAGGATAAACAGAATATTTTTTGAAATCTTTTGGGGTGACAGATGATTTTGTGGTAGGAATTAGTTGAAGGATGAAACTCTACTTGTTAAGCATATTTATTTTTTCATCTTATTATATAGATAAATTAATTCTTAAACTTTACAGAATGGATCTTAAAACCAAAAATGTGTTATCCTAATTCCTTATGTTTTGTTGACCGATGATATTTTAAATCCTCAAAGATTTATGGATTTGAGGTCCTCAATTTTACACTTTCTTTTGATTTATGACCCCAATAACTCCCTATAAATATTTACATTTTCCTATAATTACGTGTTTCTAATTTCCACCAATTTTATCTTAATCGATATCATAATTTGGTGGGGACCATTTCATTTCCCTTTCCCTCTTATTAAGACTAACTTTTATTATCCCAATTTCCAATGTGGGTTTTCCACAAAGGTATTTCCTATTTTCAACCTTTTATTTTCAAAGAACAATTTGAAATTGCGAGGAAAAATTTTATTGATGGAGGGTAGAATGTAACACCCCATGATTTCATAGTTCAATGTAATTCAAAAACTTTCACTATACACAACACCGAGTTCAAGCGCACCACGACTTACCAAACTAGCCGTTCAAAAGCAGTTATGAATATTATTAACTAAATTTTGATCTTTAGATAATACTTATAATTTTAAAATCCAAATTATGAGTTTCTTAGACATAATGTAATGAAAAATCCATTTTTTCAGATAAAAGAAGTTTTTTAAAAAAAATGAAATTTTACCACCTTTTAATGGTGAACCCTTTTTTAAATCCAATATATGAAACTTTTATATATTCAATTTGACAAAATAAACTTCTATTTTAGAATCAGGACATAAAAATTTAGTTTTAATGATTTATTGGTGTTTTTCTGATAACATTCATATTTAGGTGAATAGTGAAAAATACTATATTTTATCTAAAAACAACATTTTTAATCAAAATAATCTATAGTGTTAAGTTATAAATTTTAATGGGTTTTAAGTAAAATAATATTATAGTTTTACTATTTAATCCAATGTTTGTCATTGGAAGTAATTTCACTTTGAAATTTGACATAAACAAGTGTCAATCATTTGATAGTTATTAATACTCTTTTTGGTTTTGACAATGAGAATTAATTTTAAATTAATTAATGAAAATTATATGTTTTGAAATTAGTAAAATAGAATTCATTTTTGAATTCATAATATCAAAATTATGTTAGGGTGAATTTTTGGTATTTTTCTGAAAACTTTCAATTTTTGATGAATAGTGAAAACCCAACGTTATTGTTTAAAACAAAATTTTTATTTAAATAATTTATTATTTTATTTAAATTTATTTTTGGTAATAATAGATAAAAAATACCTATATATGTTCAATTTAATTAATTGGAGTCATTTTAACATAATTTTAGATATATAATGTTTTATTGAACTTTCTACCGCATTTTACCCACCTTCTAGGAGAATTTGAAAATTTGCATAAAACATAATTTTACCGCTTCTGTGAGTTGAGTTTCAAAAATCCGGGATACAAGGTTAACCTCAGTAAGTAAAATTTGGTTCAATAAGATGAAAATAATTTCTGGTGAATAGTTACTTTTGACTTTTATTTACCCCGGTTAAAAGTAAATAGGGTAATTAAGGGTAAAAATGATATTATAATTACCCGAACACAAGACATAATTCTATTGGATAAGTGTAATTCGACCAAAAACAACCTTAGGAATAAAATTTGTTCATTTAGGTACACGTGTATTAGATTAGGACATTTATTATAATTTAATTTAAACAAGAGTTTAAAGTGTTAAATTCATGTTTTGATAAATAAAAAATTATAAATATAGGGTTACACAATAGATAATTTCTACTATAAATATTCATTGGAAAGAAAAAAATGTTTCCAACATAATATTATTTTATTTATTATTTTTAGACATTATATATTTAAAGTTATTTATGAAACAATGATGATGCAGTAATTACCTTCATAATGAGATATTAAAAATTATTAATATTAAAAATATCCAAATAAATTTAATTTGAGACTTTTGATGAATTAAACAAATTTTATTGGTTAATTTGACATTTTATGGTTTATTAGATAAATTTTGTTTTAAGTGATAAGGTTTTTATGACTTTCACGGAAACAAAATATTAAATAGTGTCAAAATTGTCATAAATTAATTTTTAAAACAAATACTATATTATTGGTTGATATAATATTATTATAAATCTAAGGTTCTGGAAAAGGGATTAAATAATATTATATATGTCATTAATGAACCACTTGAGGAAATTTTGGAAGTTTAGAGTATGTTTATTGACCATATGGTGTAAGAATACAACAAGACACGGTAAAAGTTAAACTATTTAACTAAGAGTTAAATCTAAAAGATAGGGTTAAAATTGTAACCTAAACATGTCTAAAACCTACTGGTTGAGAGGATTTCGACCCAAACCCACCTTATCTTCTAAATAAATAAATTTGGATCTATTATAAACCGAAAATGATTTTATATTAAAATAATATTTTAAGTTTTTCCTAAGGTGCCCCTTACCCCTCTTATAAAAGGGCACTTCCCATTTTCTAATATTAACACATCCAAAGACATTTGGCTCGGCCAACACTAGCCAAATTATCCTCCCAACTTCCCTTGCTTCAACCTAGAGACATTATTTTGGTCAGAAATCCAACCTAAGAAGCCGTTTTTTTCCACTCAAATGGAAACACCCGAAGGAGAGGTTATAATTTCACCACCATATTTCAAGTTCTTTTTTTCCACTTCTTCTTTCTTTTTTGTTTCCAAAATAAAGTAATAAATAAAGTACCTCCTACATAGTGTGATTTTATTATAAATATGGTACAACAATATACTTTATTCTCTCCATCTAATAACTGACAATGTCACCAAATGTGCATACGTACGGCTTACCGCACCCACGTCGTGGTGTTGTTTGTCATTCAACAATTCACCATTTGGATGAGTATAATATTGAGTATAATTGATGTAAATAATTAATATAACATGTTAATGATTCTGTATATATGATATACCATCCAATTTCATACAGTTTCAGAATCAATATAATGACATTTTCTCTCGTGCGTATGTATGGATTACCGTCTCCACGACGCGATGAGATTCATTTCAACGTTCACCATTCAATGATGATTATAAAAATATATATTATTAATAAGTATGCAATATATAACATAATAATCTACTGGATATATATATATATATATGTATTTACATTCATCTCATTCACTTACTTCCATTCAATATGGTATGAAAACAAAAACAACATTTATGCGTATGTACGGTCTACCGTCTCCATAAACGGTGTTTTCCATTTCATATATCTATCTATTAAACATATTTATATTATAAATATATATATGATATATAAATGATTTTTATATTATGTAATTATTTAAATCAAGATTTAAATTATATGATCAATAATAAAAAGTTAAAATACGTACGAAAAAAGAACTTATTACCGAAAATGTTAATTTAGCATGGAAATATTTACTAAATGGGTAGTATAATGTCAAAAATGAATAATGAATGATATAATAAATATTAATATGGGTTTGGTATAATTTAATAAGACACTATTTTCATTATACTTGAGGATAAATGTACCCTCGACCAAAGGAAAATTACAAGGTAGGGGTTAATTTCGCAATCTCTTTATTATCCGAGGTTGTTTTTACATATGTATCTACTGAGACCTCTTTATAATCCACATCCATGTTTTTTAAAAATGTATTCCAAAACATTTTTGCTATTTACTAGACTATGGGTTAAAGTCATTTATACCTTTGTTTGTATTTTCATAATATTTTTTGAATGGAATCTTTCCATCGTTTTCCAAACAACGTACCTTATGAAATTTTCTACAAAATTAAGGTAAGAATGTTTTTAAAATTATACAGTGGGTGAGGTTATTTTCTGCCGTTATAGAATTTTCAAATATTCCCTTACAAGATTATAAGAATGTTTTCAAAATATATGTTTTCATTATAATTTTGTGACTCTTAAATGATTTCAAAATATAATGATATATTTATCTCAAATTGTTTTGATTTCATCTACGTGAACATCCTTTGATAAATTTTACACTTTTTTAAGATGATTTATTATGGTACAAATCTTCTATATCGTATTTAAGGTTTTGTGATATGTCTGATTATGGATGAGTTATTTTTATTCCATTCATGGTTTATGGATAAAGTATTGACATTTAGTATTCTTGTTTTGAATACGACTTGATATGTTATATTTCAACCTCTTCTTAAGATGAATGTGTTGGACGAGTATGTTCTATGTTGGGGACCGGTAAAAGTAAGCCCTCCAAGTTGGGGTCCAGTTATAGAAGACCCTCCGGGTTGGAGTCTGGTTACAGAGGCTCTTCAGGTTGGAGTCTCGTTACTGAGGATCTTTGGGAAAGGGAACAGTTACAGTTAGCCCCTAGGTCCTAGCACATAGCCTTGACACATAAATTAATGTCCGGTAATATAAATTCCCCCATTATGAAATTAGATATTACATGTTATTATTAGACTATTATAATATCAATGTTCATGTTAATATGGTAATTTTTTATTTATTTTTTCCATATTATGGACATGATTATGTTTAAAAGGCTATTGTTTTTATTACACATCTTGCCTTGAAATTTTATAGCTTCCACTAAATTATTTACCCTTACTGAGAATCTGAGCTCACACCTTTCTTATGTTTTTTTATCAAGATCCCAAGAAGTGTTTTATGATGGAGATGTAGGGTTAATATAAGGGAATAATGACATTATAAAAGAACTATATAAGCTGTAATGTATATTAGAAAGAGTAATGTAACATTCATCTATGTAATCTATTTTTCAAGAATGCTAAACTTGTCGGTCCTTCGGGACATGATTCCTTGTAATCATGCCAATGTATTAAACTAATGCACTAACTATAAGTAACTAGGTTTAGGGAATTACAATTGGTATCAGAGGATGTTTAGCAATGACCTTGGAAAGTATATTTAGATAAACTTTGATTAGAGAACATTATACTAATATAGACTCTGAGGATTAGTATATATGAACTTCCTAGAATTTTGGTAATGTAGATATTTTTTGAGGCTTCCATGAAATGCATCACTCTCTGGATATGAGTAGGTATAGGTGGCTCTGGCACAGATGTACCTAGGGGTAAAACCTGAAAACTCCTCTTTGAGCTTGACTTGAACATAAACTGGTTCACAACAATGGGACTTGCTGTACTCTTGGCTATCACACTCATGGGGGATATGCTTAGGATAATTCACATTTTCCTTACAAGACATTATGAAGGATTTAGGAGTAAATACTTCCTCTATGAAAATGTTTTTATGATTATGGATTATATCTGTAAGTTGTTCAATTTGTGTAAGGTATTTTACAAGATTTTAATTCTGTATTGCAATTCATAAACTGACATAGTGTATGCCATTTTTTAGAAATAGCGCGCAGTAGAAGGAATGAGAGCTCCAACAATACGTTCTTTCATGGTATTAATCCAAAATTTAGAAGGGAAATATTCTCCCACATATTCTCATCATATGATGAAATAATATCATGTGTTAATAAGATATGTAAATAATTTTCTGAGTCCTATGGCTATGAAGGGAAGCAAGAGAAAAAAAGTATGGTAGAGAGAATGATGGATAAATGAAAGTGGGGAAAAAAGGATTTTCCCATATCTGATAACTGTGGAAAGAATCAACTTGGTAAATCTTGGAAGGGAATAGGATTTTATTATAACTGTGGAGAAAAAGGACACCATGTTCAGGATTTCAAGGGTAAGAAAAAGGTCTCAAATATAAAATGCTTCATCTACATGGAGTCCGGACACTATGATATTCAATGTCCCAGTCATTGGAGTATACCACAAATGATGCTATTGGATAATAACCAAGTTATGATACTACCACAGATGAAGTTGAATTACTAGTGTTCTTATGTTGTTATTAAAGAATTATGTCATTTAAGTGTTGTTTCGATGATATACCAATTATAAGAATTATGGAAATAATTAAGGATTGTGTTGTAGTACTATTTCATTAAAGATTTGAGATTATATGGTTCTATGAAAAGTGGCTCAAGAATAAGTTAATTTTTTTTGGAAAATACAAAGTTTGAGGAAAGATAAATCTTAATATGGTACGGATACTGATGTAGTATTTTTGTAATAAGAGAGGGATGATTTGGATAAATTATTTTGAATATTCTTGACAACCTTGGAACTGATTAATGGTTTGTTTATTTCATCATTGTTGGAGTATTCAAATTTTTGGGATATAAGGAATTTATATAGTATTCTATAAGGAATAAGGGATCATAAGTATAATCAATAAGGTTTTATGGTAATTCAGGGTATTACCGTGTTTTGAAAGTATACATGATGAAGGTATTCACATGTTTTTATGTGAAAAAAAAGATCTTCATTGTGTTTACCTTCCTTATAAATTTTGGACTATGAGTTTGGACAACAGTAATATGGATAAAACTAAAGGTAGGAATGGATTATGTTGGAAAATGAATACTATCATTATGGTTAATGAATTTCTAAAAATTATTTTTTCATTATTATAAAAAGGACAACCCTGAGGTTGGGAAACAAATCATCTCGTCCGATAAGGCTGTGAGACTTGAACCGACTACTGATGGGCGACAAGGGTTCATCACCTACCACTGGCCTATGTGATGTCTTCGATTGTATAATGCAGTTTCTTGTTTTTTTTTTTAAATTATGATAGGTGAATTATAAATTCATTATTTTTGGAACCCTATACGATTATAAATAGAATATATTTTGAAATATTTTGGAGTGAAAGATGAGTTTTTAGTAGGAATTAGTTGAAAGATGAAACTCTACATGTCAAGTATATATATTTGTTCCTATAATTCTATGGATAAATTAATTCTTAAACAGTAGGGAAGGGATCTTAAAAACAAAAATGTGTTATCGTAATACCTTATGTTTTGTTGAACCGATGGGATTTTAAATCATCATACATTGACGGATTTGAGGCCCTCAATTTTACACTTTATTGTGATTGGTTACCTCAATCACTCCCTATAAATATTAAAATTTTCTTCCAATTATGTGTCTCTAATTTACACCAATTTTCCCCTAATCGAGATCATAATTTTGTGGTGACCCTTTCGTTTCCCTTTCCCTCTTCTTAAGACTAAATTTTATTAACCCAAATTTTGATGTGGGTTTTCCACAAAGGTATTTTCTATTTTTGACCTTTTATTTTCGAAGAACAATTTCAAATTATGAGGATGCAATTTATTGAATGAGGAGAGAATGTAACACCCCAAGATTTCATAATTCAAAGTAATTCAATAACTTACACTACACACAACACCGAGTTCAAGCACACCATGACTTACCAAACTAGCCGTTCAAAAGAGGTTATGAATAGTATTAACTAAATTTTGAACATTAGATAATCCTTATAATTTTATAATCCATATTATGATTTTCTTAGACAAAATGCAAGAAAAAATTCATTTTTTAGATAAAAGTAGTATTTTTTTTAAAAAAGGCAATTTTACCACCTTTAATGGTGATCCCTTTTCAAATACAATATTTGAAACTTTTATATATTCGATTTTACAGAATAAACTTCTTCTTCTGAATCGGAACATAAAAATTTAGTTTCAATAAATTTTTGGTGTTTTTCTAATAACTTTCATATTTGGGTGAATAGTTAAAAATTCTATATTAAAACTTAAAATGACCTTTTTAATAACAATAATTTATAGTGTTAAATTATAAATTTTAATGTTTTGTAACTATAATTAGAATATATTTTTACCATTTAATCCAATGTTGGTCATTGGAAGTAATTTCACTTTGAAATTTGACATAAACAAGTGGCAAACATTTGATATTTATTAATACGCTTTTTGGTTTTGACAATGGGAATTAATTTAAAATTAATTTATCAAAATTATATTCTTTGAAATTGGTAAAATAGAAATAATTTTTGAATTCAAAATATCTAAACTATTTTTGGGTGAATTTTTGGTATTTTTAAGAAAACTTTCAGTTTTTGATGAATAGTGAAAACACTGCGTTATTGTTTAAAACTGACTTCTTATTTAAAGAATTAGTTATTTTATTTAAATTTATTTTAGGTAAATATAGATATATAATACCTATGTATTTTCAATTTAATTCATTGGATTCATTTTAAAATAATTTTATATATATAATATTTTATTGAACTTTCTACCGCCTTTTACCCACCTTCTAGGAGCATTTGAAAATTTGCATAAAACCAAACTTTACGACTTCTGTGAGTTGAATTTAAAAAATATAAGAGACACGGTTAACCTAATAAAGTAAAATTTGGTTCAATAAGATGAAAATAATTTTTGGTGAATGGTAACTTTTGACTATTATTTACCACAGTTAAAAGTAAATAGGGTAATTAAGGGTAAAATGATATAATAATTACCCTAACACATGTCCTAATTCTATTGGATAAGTTTAATTCGACCAAAAAATAACTTAGGAATAAAATTTGATCCTTTAGGTCCACTTGTATTGTTTTAGGACATTTATTATTATTTAATTTAAAGAAGAGTTAAAAGTGTTAAATTCATGTTTTCATAACTAAAACATTTTTAATATTGGGGTATACAAAAGATAAATTGGACTATAAATATTAATTATAAATATATAAGGATTTACTACATATTGGTATTTTATTTATAATTTTTAGATATTAAATAATTAATGTTATTTATGACAGAATGATGACGGAGTAATTACCTTCTTAATGAGATATTAAAATAATTGATATGATAAATATCCAAATAAGTGTAATTTGGGACTTTTGATGAGTTACACTAATTTTATAGGTTAAGATGACATGTTAGGGTTGATTAGATATATTATTTTAGAATTTATAAGGTTTTTATGACTTAAAAAAACAGAATATTAAACAGTGTCAAAATTGAAATAAATAAATTTTTAAAACAAATACTATATTATTGGTTGATATAATATTCCTAAAAAATATAAGGTTCGGCCAAAGAGCATAAATAATATTATATATTTCATTAATTAACTACTTGAGGTACTTTGGGAAGTTTAGTGTATGTTTATTAACCATATAGTGTAAGAATACAACAAGACACAGTAAAATTTAAACTATTTAACTAAGAGTTAAATCTAAAGAATATGGTTAAAATGGTAACCTAAACTTGTCCAAAACCTATTGGATGATATGCATTCGAACAATTCCCACCTTAGTTTCGAAATAATTCAACTTGGATCCATTATAAACTGGAAATGATTTAATAATAAAATAAAATCTATGTTTTTTCTTAGGTTCCCCTCACCCCTCTTATAAAAGGGCACTTCCCCTTCTCTCAAATTCACACCTCCAAAGACATTTGTCTCGGCCAAAACCTTCCAAAATATCCTCCCAACTTCCCTAAATTTAACCTAGAGGCCTCACATTGGTCAGAAATCCCACCTAAGAATCCATTTTGATCAACTAAAAAGGAAACACCCAAAGAATAGGTAATAATTTCACCACCATCTTTCACGTTTTTTTCATCCACTTCTTCATTCTTTTTTCGTTCCATACTAAATAAATAATTCCAGTAAATTCTACATACTGTGATGTTATTATAAATATGGTACAAAAATATTCTTTATTCTCTCTATCCTATAAATGATAATGTCACCAAACATTCGTACGTACGGCTTACCGTCTCCACGTCGTGGTGTAGTTTGTCATTCAAGAATTCATTGTTTGGATGGGTATAATAATGAGTATAATTGATGTAAATAATCAATATAACATGTTAATTATTTTTTATATATAATATACAATCCAATTTCCTACAATTTCATCATCAGTATAATGATATTTTTGCTCGTGTATATGTATGGATTACTGTCTCCACGACACGATGAGATTCATTTTCACGTTCACCATTCAACGATGATTATAAAAATATATATTATTAATAAGTTTATAATATATTAAATAATAATGATACTTTAAATAAATATATATATATATGTTTATTTACATTCATCTCATTCACTTACTTTCATTCAATACGATATGAAAACATAAACAATGTTTATGCGTACGTACGGCCTACCGTCTCCATAAACGGTTTTTTCCATTTCATATATATATCTATTATAAATATTTATATTATAAATATATATATATGATATATAAATCATTTTTATATTCTGTAAGTATTCAAATCATGATCTAAATTATACTATGAAGAATAACAAGTTAAAATACGTATGAAAAAGAAAGTAATTATTACACGAAATGTTAATTTAACATGGAAAACGTTATTAAATGGGTAGTATAAAGTCATAAATGAATAATGTATGAAATAATAAATATAAATATGGTTCTATAATAATTTAATAACATACTATTTTCATTATACATGAGGTTAAACATACCCTCAACCAAAGGAAAAGTACAAGGTATGGGTTAATTTCACAATCTCTTTGGTATCTGAGGTTGTTTTACATAAGTATCTACTAGGACCTATTTATCATCCACATCCATGTTTCTTAAAAATGTATTCCAAAATATTTTTAATATTTACTAGACTAGGGGTTAAAGACATTTATACCCTTTTTTGGCTTTTTACAAATTGTTTTGAAACGAATCATTCAATCATTTTCCAAACAAGGTACCTTATGACATTTTCGACAAAATTATGGTAAGAATGTTTTTTTAAATTATACGGTAGGAGAAGCTATTTTCTTCCATGATAAAATCATATAAGATTACATTACAAGATTATAATAATATTTTCAAAATCAATATTTTCTTTATAATTATGTGACTCTTAAATGATTTAAAAATAGAAAGATATATTTATCTCAAATAGTTCTAATTTCATCTACGTTAACATCTTTTGATAAATTATAAATTTTTTTGAAGTTGATTTATTATGATACTAATATTCGATATTGTTTTTATGGTTTTTTGATATGTTCGACAATGTATAAGTTATTTTTATACCATTTATGGTTTATGGTTAAAGTATTGACATTTCGTATGCTAGTTTTAAAAATGAATGTTTATGTTATATTTCAACCTCTTCTTAAGATGAATGTGTGGGACTAGTATATTCAGGGTTGGGGATTGTTAAAAGTATACCCTCTAGGTTGGGGGCTGGTTATAGAAGACCCTACGGGTTGGAGTCTGGTTACAGAGGCTCTCCGAGTTGGTGTCCGGTTACAGAGGCTCTCCGGGTTGGGGTACGGTTACAGTTAGCCCCTAGGTCCTGGCAAGAGGCCTTGACATTGAAATTAAAGCCCAGTAGTATACATTATATCATTGTGAAATGAGTTATAACATGTGATTATTGGACTAGTAGAATATCCATTTTCATGTTAATATGGTAATATTTATTTATTTTTTCCATATTATGGTCCAGTTTATGTTTAAAAGGCTGTTGTATTTATTACACATCTTTCCTTAAAAGTTTATAACTTCCGCTAAATTATTTACCCTTATTGATCATCTGAGCTCACCCCTTTATTATGTTTTATTTTCCTCGGATCCCATGAAGTGTTTTATGATTGAGTTAAAGGGTTAAGATAAGGGAATAATGGTGTTCTAAAATAAGTATCTATGTTGTAATATATATTAGATATTGTAATGTAACGTTCATGTATATAATCTATTTTCGAAGAATTCTTAACTGATCGGTCCTTTGGGACTTGATTCCTTGTAATCATGCCATTGTATTAAAACAATTCACCGAATCTAGGTAACTGGGTTCGGGGAATTATATTTTGTATCAGAGGATGTTTAGAAATAACCTTGGAAACTAGATTTAGATAACCTCTGATTAGATCACGCTACCCTACGATAGACTATGAGCATTAGTATAGATGAACTTCTAATAATTTCGGTAATGTAGATATTTTGTGAGTCTTCCAAGCAATAAATCCATGTCTAGATATGGGCAGGTAGATCTGGATCTGGCACAGATGTACCTAGGGGAAAAACCTAAAAACACTGCTTTGAGCAAGACTTGAACAGGAACTGGTGCACAACAACGGGCCTTGCTGCACTCTTGGCTACGAAACTCCCAGGGGATATGCTTAGGATAATTCACATTTTCATTACAATACATTATGACAGATTTAGGAGTAAATAATTCCTCAAAGAAAACATTTTTTTGATTATGGATTATATCCGTAAACGGTTCAATTTACGTTAGGTATTTTACAAGTTTGGAATTATGCATTGTGATTCATAAAATGACATAGTGTATGACATTGTTTTGAAATGGAACCCATTTTAAGGAATGATAGCTCCAACAATACGTTCTTTCATGGTATTAATCCAAAATTTATAAGGGAAATAGTCTCCCACATATTATTATCATAAGAATAGTATTATGTGTTAAAAAGCTAAGTAAAGAATTCTCAGAGTCCTATGGCTTTTAAGGGAAGCCAGATAAGTAAAGGATGGTAGAGAGAATAATGGATAAAGGAATGAGAGGGATGAAGGATTTTCCCATATGTGATAACTGTGGAAAGAATAACCTTGGTAAATGATTGAATAAAATGTGTGTTTGTTATAAGTGTGGAGAAAAAGGACACCATGTGCGTGACTGTAAGGGTAAGAAAAAGGTTTCAAATGTAAAATGATTCATCTGCAAGGAGTTTGAACACTACGCAAATCAGTTTCCTAGTAATTGGAGTATTCTGAAAATGATGATATTGGATAATATTCAAGTTATGATAATACCAAAGATGAAGAGTAATGACTAGTGTTATTATGTTATTATTGAAGAATTATGTCATTTCAGTGTTGTGTTGATGATGTACCAATTATATGAATTATGGAAATAAATAAGAATTTTGTTGCAGTACTATTTCATTGAGGATTTGAGATTATATGCTTCTATGAAAAGTGACTCAACAACAAGTTAAACTTTTTGTAAAATACATGGCTAGAGGAATGATAAAACTTAATATGGTTCTAATACTGAGGTAGTAATTTTATAATAAGATATGGTTGATTTTGATAAATTATATTGGATATTCTTGACTTCCTTGGAACTGATTAATGGTTTTTTTATTCCATAATTGTTGGAGTATTTCAATTTTTTGGATATAAGGAATGTATATAGTATTCTATAAGTAATAAGGGTGAATGAATATAATAAATAAGGTATTATGGTAATTCAGGGTATTAATGTGTTTTAAAAGTATACATGATGATGTTATTCACATGTTTTTATGTGGAAAAAAAGATCTTAATTGGGTTTACAATTCTTATAAATTTTGTAATATGAGTTTGGACAGAAGTAATTTGGATAAGACTAAAGGATGGAAGGGATTAAGTTTGAAAATGTATACTATCATTATGGTTAAAACATTTGTAAAAATTATTTTTGGTTTATTATAAAAAGGACAACCTGGAGGTCGGGCAACAACTCGTTGCATTAAGAAAGGCCGCAAGACTTGAACTGACTACCGATGGGTGATAAGGGTGCATCACTTGCCACTATCCTAAGTGATGTCCTAGAATATATAATGTAGATTATTTTTTTTAAAAGTTGGATAGGTGAATTAAAAATTCATTATTTTTGGAACCCTATATGATTAGGATAAATATAATATTTTTTGAAATATTTTGGAGGGAGAGAAGAGTTTGTTGTAAGAATTAGTTGAAAGATAAAACTCTACTTGTCAAGTATATATATTTTTTCCTCTTATTCTATTGATAAATTAATTCTTAAACATTAGGGAAGTGATCTTAAAACCAAAAATATGTTATCCTAATACCTTATGATTTGTTGAATCGATGGTATTTTAAATCATCATAGATTGATGGATTTGAGACCCTCAATTTTACACTTGCTTGTGATTGATGAACTCAATCAATCCCTATAAATATTTATGTTTTCCTCCAATTATGTGTCTCTAATTTCCACCAATGTTCTTCTTATCGAGATCATAATTTGGTGGGGACCATTTCGTTTCCCTTTCCCTCTTATTAAAACTAAATTTTATTAACCCAATTTTCGATGTGGGTTTTCAACAAAGGTATTTTATATTTTCAAATTTATATTTTTTAAGAAAAATTTCAAATTGTGAGGATGAAATTTATTTAAGGAGAAGAGAATGTAACACTTCGAGATTTCATAGTTCAATGTAATTCAATAACTTGCTCTACACACATCACCGAGTTCAAGCGCACCATGACTTAGTAAACTAGCCATTCATACACAGTTATGGATATTATTAATTGAATTTAGAACTTTAGATAATCCTTATAATTTTATAATCCATATTATTAGTTTCTTAGACATAATTTAAGAACAAATTCATTTTTTTCAGATAAAAGAAGTATTTTTCAAAAACCGTGATTTTACCACCTTTTAATGGAGAACCCTATTTAAATCCAATATTTGAAACTTTTATATATTATATTGGAAAAAATAAACTTCTTCTTTAGAATCGGGACATAAAAATTTAGTTTTAATAAATTTTTGGTGTTTTTCTGATGACATTCATATTTGGGTGAATAGTAAAAATACTATATTTAAACTGAAAACAACTTTTTTTAATCAAAATAATTTATAGTGTTCAATTATACATTTTAATGGGTTTTAAGTATAATTAGATTATATTTTTACCATTTAATCCAATGTTTTTCATTGGAAGTAATTTCACTTTGTAATTGGACATAAATAAGTGTCAATCTTTTGATAGTTATTAATATGCTTTTTGGTTTTGACAACGGGAATTAATTTTAAATTAATTAATGCAAATTATAAGTTTTGAAATTTCTAAAATAGAAATCATTTTTTAATTCATAATATCAAAATTATCGTAGGGTGAATTTTTGGTATTTTTCTAGAAACATTCAATTTTTGGTGAATAGTGAAAACACTTCGTTATTGTTTAAAACCAAATTTTTATTTAAATAATTAATTATTTTATTTAAATTTAATTTAGGTAAAAATATATATATAATAACTATATATTTTCAATTTAATTCATTGGAGTTATTTAAAAATAAGTTTATATATATATATAATTTTATTGAACTTTATACCGCCTTTTACCCACCTTCTAGGAGCATTTGAAAATTTGCATAAAACATAATTTTACTACTACTGTGAGTTGAATTTCAAAACTCTAAGAGAAATGGTTAACCTCATTAAGTAAAATGTGGTTAAATAAGATGAAAATAATTTTTGGTGAATAGTAACTTATGAATTTTATTAACCACGATTAAAAGTAAATAGGGTAATTAAGGGTAAAAATGATATTATAATTACCCTAAAACAAGTCCTAATTCTATTCGATAAGTGTAATTAAACCAAAAAAACCTTTGTAATAAAATATAATCCTTTACGCCCACTTTAATTAGATTAGGACATTTAATATTATTTAATTTAAAGAAGAGTTTAAAGTGTTAAATTCATGTTTTCATAACAAAAACATTTTTAATATAGGGCTATACAAAACATAAATTATACTATAAATATTCATTAGAAAGATAAAAATATTTAAAAAATATTGGTATTTTATTTATAATTTTTAGAAATTAGACAATTAATTTTTTTATGACACAATGATGATGTAGTAATTACCTTCTAATTGTGATATTAAAATAATTGATATTATAAATATCCAAATAAATGTAATTTTAGACTTTTGATGAATTCCAATAATTTTCCTGGTTAATATATCATGTTAGGGTTGATTAGATAACTTTTTCTTCGAAGTGATAAGGTAGTTATGACTTTCGCAAAAACAAAATATTAAATAGTGTCAAAATTGACAGAAATTAATTTTTAAAACAAATACTATATTATTGGTTGATATAATAATCCTAAAAATCTAAGGGTCAGAAAAAGGGATTTAATAATATTATTTATTTCCTTAATGAACCACTTGATATTCTTTTTTATGTTTAGAGAAAGTTTATTAACCATATTGTGTTAGAATACGACAAGACATGGTAAAAGTTAAACTATTTAACTTAGAGTTGAATCTAAAAGATAAGGTTAAAATGGTAAACTAATCTTGACTAAGACCTATTAGTTGAGATGATTCAGACCCCTCCCCTTCTTATATTCTAAATTAATCAATTTGGATCCATTATAAACCGAAAATGATTTTATAATAAAATAATATTTTATGTTTTCCCTAGGGTTCCTCAAACCCATCTTATAAAAGGGCATTTCCCCTTCTCTCAAATTCACAACTCCATAGCCATTTGTCTTGGCCAAACCCATACCAAATATCCTTCCAACTTCCCTCACTTAAACCTAGATGCCTTACATTAGTAAGAAAGCCAACTTAAGAATCCTTTTTGATCAACTCGAAAGGAAACACCCGAAGAAGAGGTAATAATTTCACCACCATCTTTCAAGTTCTTTTTTTTCTCTTCAACTTCTTCTTTCATTGTTATTTCCATAATAAAGTAATAATTCCAGAACATTATACATACTATGATGTTATTATAAATATGGTATAACCATATTCTTTATTCTCTCCATCCTATAAATGATAAAGTCACCAAACTTGCATACGTATGGCTTACCGTGTCCACGTCGTGGTATAGTTTGTCATTCAACCATTCAATATTTGGATAGGTATAATAATGAGTATAATTGATTTAAATAAAAAATATTACATGTTAATGATTATTTATATATGATATAACATCCAAATTCATACAATTTCATCATCAATATAATGATATTTTCGCTCGTGCATACGTACAGATTACCGTCTCCACGATGCGATGAGATTAATTTCCACATTCACCATTCAACGATGATTAAAAAAATATATATTATTAATAATTATGTAATATATGAAACAATATCGCTACTAGATATATATATATATATATATTTATTTATTTATATTCATCTCATTCACTTACATCAATTGAATATGATATGAAAACGGAAACATCGTTTATGCGTACGTACGACCTACCATCTCCATAAACGTTGTTTTCCATTTCATATATCTATCTATTATACATATTTATATTATAAATATATATATATTATATATATATAATTTATATATTCTAGAAGTATTTAAATCTTGATCTAAATGATATGATCAAGAATAACAAGTTAAAATACGTACGAAAAAGAAAGCAATTATTACCCGAAATGAAAATTTAATATGGAAATCTTTATTAAATGTGTAGTTTAAAGTCATAAATGAATAATGTATGATATAATAAATTTGAATCTAGTTCTGGAATAATTTAATAACATACTATTGTAATTATACATGAGGTTAAACATACCCATGATCAAAGGAATAGTATAAGGTAAGGGTTACTTTTACACTCTCTTTATTATCCGAGGTTATTTTTACGTAAGTGTCTAATAGGAACTCTTTATCATACACATCAATGTTTCATAAAAATTTATTCCAAAACATTTTAACTATTTACTAGACTATGGGTTAATTTCTTTTATACCATTTTTCGAATTTTTATAAAATGGTTAGAAAGGAATCTTTCCATCCTTTTCAAAACAAGGTACCTTATGACTTTTTCGAAAAAAATTAAGGTATGATTTTTTTAACTTATACGGCGGGTGCAGCTATTTTCTGCAGATATAACATCGTCGATGCTTCCCTTACAAGCTTATAAAAATATTTTCAAAATAAATGTTTTCATTATAATTATGGGACTCTTAAATGATTTCAAAATAGAAAGATATATTTATCTCAAATAGTTTTGATTTCATCTACGTCAACATCCTTTGATATATTTTACACTTTCTTGAAGTTTATTTTTTGTGATACAAATATTCCATATTGTATTTAAGGTTTTTTGATATGTTTTACTATGGATGAGTGATTTTTATTCCATTCATGGTTTATGGTTAAATTATTGACATTGCGTATTCTAGTTTTAAATACGAATGATTATGTTGTATTTCAAACACTTATTAAGATAAATGTATTGGACTAGTATGTTCTGGGATGGGTACTAGTAAATATAAGCCCTCCGGGTTGGGTTCCGGTTACAGTTAGCCCCTAGATCATGGCACGAGGCCCTGATGGAGAAATTAAAGTCTAGTACTATAAATTATATCATTATGAAATTAGTTATTACATATGATTATTCGACTATTAGAATATCCATGTGCATGTTAATATGGAAATTATTGATTTATTTTTTCCATATTATGTTCTTGTTTATGTTTAAAAGGCTGCTGTTTTTATTAAACATATTTCCTTAAAAGTTTATAGCTACCGCTAAATTATGTACCCTTACTGAAAATCTGAGATCACCCCTTTCTTATGTTTTATTTTCCCAGGATCCCAAGAAGTGTTTTATGATTGAGATGGAGGGTTAAGATAAGGGAACAATGATGTTCTAAAATAAATGCCTATGTTGTAATGTATATTAGAAAGTATATTGTAGAATTCATGTTTGTAATCTATTTTCCATGAATTATAAACTGATCGGTCCTTCGGGACATTATTCCTTGTAATCATGCCAATGTTTTATAATAATTCCCCGACTCAGGGTAACTGGGTTTGGGGAATTACATTACATCTCAAATGTTACAAAGTAGACACTTCTAAAAAGTTCCCATTTTTTTTCACTGAAGAAAAACTCTTAAAAAATAGGTCATGTCTCGTCCCGTGTTTTAGGAAGAATGAATTTTCATTGATCTCATCCTTGACCCTATTCATCTTCAAGTCATGTGAAGAACATTACAATATTTGGGATGAGCATAAAATTATTAGTAAGGGTTATAAAAAAAGAAAGAAAACATTAGTTCATCAATACTTCCATAACATAAGCTCTTTAACATACATCATGAAATCATAAGATTTATTAATAACACATAGAAAACATCAATCATAAAGGTAACTTGTGGAGTCCATGTCATACTTACATTGTAGCTATCACAACTACATAGGGAGTTACATTTGGAATACCAATCATAGTATATTCCATAAATATATTAGAAGAAACATTCATTATTACCGCTATCACATCAACCAATGCATTGAAGAGCTATCTCTAGCTCACCCACCTTAGGTTTATCACGGAACCACACATATACATATCAATTCCCAATAACCATAACATATTGATAACACATAAAACAAATATAAAGGAAAGATAACATTTCCACATTTCAATCACAATATATAATTTAAATATATTTACATGACAAATACATTGTCAAAAACATTTTCAATACCAAAATACGTAAAGGATTATATGGTATTTATTTTTCTTTTAAAAATATTATGGATTGTTATGGATGCCATAGATCAAATATAACTGGCAGTAGTAGAAAGGTCACTGTCACCGCTTATATTAAAAGAAACATTCTTCTTGTCATTTAGTAAAATGACTCATAGAAAAATATTCCATTTTAATGAAATGAAAAGTAAAAGGTGTTTATACACCGTATAAAAGAAAGCCATGTATAAAAAAAATATGCCTCAATGAAAAGAGATTGAGATGTCGTCCCTTAACTCGTGTCCGACTTGTCCCGTTCATTCTTTAATATCCTAAATAATAAACTAAAATTCATTTCTTCTTGCTTAAGAACCTTTTAAAAGTTTATTATTCATTTTATATCATATTTTACCATGTTATAAACATTATGTAATTATTTAAGTTAATAATGGTCATTTTGTCAAAATTTGATACTTCAGTCAAAAATGAACTTCTTATATTTAAAAGTTATCTATGTGGTAAAAATTCAATTATCTCCAGAATGATATTAACGATTTAGATATCATATATATCATATATATCCAGTATATACATGTATTTATAATATTACATAACATTTGGAGGTAAAAAATGAAATGCACTGTTCATGGAGACGGTAAGCCGTACGTATGCATGAACGATACTTTTATTTATATTTCCTATTTAATGGAATGAAAACATAATGATACATAGTTATATTATAATTCCAGTATAATATCATATATAATATCATTTAATCCATCCTTTATATGTCCCACATATGGCATTAACGAGTCATATCACTTTGATGGGGCGGTAGTCCGCAGTTCCCAAAATAAAATTATCGCGTTTACCCATAATTGAAACCATAAAGGTATTATATAAATGAAAAATACAGAAGAATAAAGAAAACATAATAAATAATTTGTATCATATATAAATACAGTGGCATCTTAATGGCCACCATGAGAGGTGGTAGCAGATAACTGAACAATCATCATTTTATGAGGCGTTAGTTTTCTATCCACAGAAACTGTATGTTCTTTACTCATTAGATATAGGTGTGTGTAATTGTAGTTCAAATACATTTCATAACAACATCCTAGTATACTATCAATACCATTTTTGTTATAAAAATAGAGTAAAAATATTTTAGGGTGTTGGAGAATTAGAAAAACAAAAGAACTTAAGAGAAGACGTTACCTTTAAATCAGGTAACTCCCTTTTGTTTGAACCAAAAGGGTTTCTTGAAGTGCCTTTTTCCTAATATAAGGCTTCTAGAAGGAAGATATGGATCTTTAGTGATTATTTGGGCCGAGTTTGGATGATGCAAGGGGCTTGAGTGGTGTGAGTAATGGGTTATAAGTGAGGACTTTTTATAAGGGGGGTGGAGGGTGTCTTTTGGAAAGTGTTAAAATATTATTTTATTATATAATTATTTTTGGTTTATAAAAGTTTAAAACATGGTAATGTAGAATATATGACGAGTCATGTTCGAAATAAAATCACTCAAAAAGAATGGGATAGGTTTTTGATATAATTTTAATCTTTATATTCTTATTTATTTAAATCAAATATTAATGAGGTAAACACTACATCATTATTTTATCAAAAATAATTTTATTTATTTGATGTCTAAAAATTTAAAAAAATACTATGATGTAGTAAATCCATTTATCTTTAAAAATAATATTTATAGTTGAAGTTATAACCTATATAAGACTATGTAAAAATTAATTTACGGAAAGATATTTGTTTTTGTCATTTTTACCTTACATTAAGTTAATTAAAATAAAGTGTCATTATCACACTTAAGTGGCTACATGGGGTCCCAAAATAGACCCAAGGATTCCCAGGGTCGGCCATGACTCATAAAATAAGGTTAGGACAAGTGTTATTGAAATTGTGTATTATTATTATATTCTTATTACCTTAAATTGCCCTATTTACCTTTAATCGCGACAAATAAAAGTCAAAAGTTACTATTCACGAAAAACTATTTTCATCTTATTGAATCACACATTACTTACTAATAAAAACAATGTATGTCAGATTTTCTATATTAAATTAAAAAAAGTGGTAAATTTTCATTGAAATGAAAAAGTCATATTTTTAACTACTACTTAGTGGTTTCACTATTCATCAAAAATTGAAGTTCTTCAGAAAATTACACAAAATTCAACCCAAGGTATATTTTATATTTAAAATTAAAAAATGATGTCTATTTTATCCAATTAAAAACATATATTTTTCATTATATAATTTAAAATTAATTATCTATTGTAAAAATAATAAGCGTGTTTTTAAGAAATAATAACTATCAAATGATTGAAACTTGTTTATGTCCAATATCAAATTGAAATTATTTACAATGACCAAAATTGGATTAAATGGTAAAAATATAATATAATTACACTTTTAGTTAAATTAGAAATAATAATCTAAACATATAAATAAATTAAATTTAAAGGCAGTTTTGAATTAAAATATAGTATTTTCCACTATTCATAAAAAATTTAATTTTTTTTAAAAAAAATACCAAAATATTACCCAAAGTGAATATTGATTTCTATATTATAAAGAATAATTTTATTTGGTCAAATATAAAATATAGAAGTGACCAAAACTATATTTAAAGAGGGTTCTCCATCAAAAGGTGATAAATCAACATTTTAAAGTAATTTATGCTTAAAAATAGATTCATTCACATTTTAAGCCTCTAACTTTTATTGGGTAAATGTAAAAAGAGTTAAAAAACATGTATAGTTATATTCTATTTAGTTCTGTTAATTCCCACAAATACAATGACTAGACGTTAACTACTATTTAAAATAATATTATTATATTATTATTGCGCAACGTAGGATTTCAAAAAAACCCTTTGTTGCGTATCGGGTACGCCGTCGAACAAAGAAAATCTTTTATAGTAAAATTAATATTTAATTCACAAAAATTAATAATTATGAAAATATGTTTTTCTTTATTTACCTAAGATGTTACATCCTTCCCCCCTTTTGGGAATTGTGACCTCACAATTTTTATTCGCTTATCAAATTAATGGTTGTATTTATCCTACATAGCATTTTCAGATTCCCACGTTGCCTCTTCAACCATATGGGTTTTCCGCCAAACATTTACCTACTGAATTACCTTATTTCACAACACTGGATCCCTATGGCCATGAATCTGGACTAGTTGTTTCATATAAGAGAGATTCTATTCCAACTGAACTACTTCAGGGATTAAAACATGAGATGGAAATGGTATATAATATTTCAACAAGGAAACATGAAAAACATTGTGTACCTATGAAAATATTGGAGGTAAAGCCACTCTGTACGCAACTTATCCAACTTTATTATGGATTTCATAAGGTCCAATGAACCTTAGACTCAAATTTCCCTTCTTACCAAAACACATCACACTTTTCAATGGAGAAACTTGGAGAAAGACGTGATCACATACCTCAAAAGAAAGATCTTTCCTACGATTATCCGCATAACTTTTCTGCCAGCACTGAGGTGTTCTCAGGTGCTTTTGAATAAAATAAACTTTTTTTGCTATCTCTTCTACAAATTCTGGTCCCATCAGCTTCCTTTCACCTACATCATCCCAAAATTATGGAGTTCGACACTGCTTCCCATATAATGCTTCCAATGGAGCCATCTCTATACTGGAAGGAAAACTTTTATTATAAGAAAATTCAAACAAAGAAATATGATCTTCCCAACTTCCCTGGTAATACAGTGAACAAGAAGGATGCATATCCTCCATGGTCTGAATTGTTCGTTCTAACTTCCCATCTGAATGAGGATGAAAAGATTTACTAAAATGTAATTTAGTACTTATTGACTTATGAAGTCCTTTCCAAAAGATAGAAGTAAAATTGAGATCATGATCAAATACAATGGAGAGATGAAAACCATGAATCCTGACTATCTCTTTAACATACAACTGAGAATGTTGATCTTGAGACAAAGTATCTCGAATAGGAAGGAAATGTGCAGATTTAGTCAATCGATAAGAAATAACCCAAATTGCATTATTACCTCGAGATGATTTCATTAATCCCACAACGAAGCCCATGGATATATTTACCCATTTTCACTCTGGCACTAGTAAAGACTGATGAATCCATTTTTATAACTGGTGCTCTACTTTGACCTGCTAACAAGTCAAGCACTTCATAGCAAAATCTGCAAATATCTATTTTCATTCAATCCCACCTGTAATACTCCTGAATATCTCTTTACATCTTAGTACATCCATGAAGAACTAAAAATGGGGATCTATGAGCTTCATATAAAACCTCAATATTCAACTATGAATCACAAGGCACACATAATCTCATCCCAAAACTCAAAACACTATCCTTATCAAAGTTAAATTCAGAAAACTTTCCCTTCTAAACCAACTATACCTTTTTCTGCAACTCATTGTCTTCCTTATGCACTTGCATTATTCTTTCTGATAGAGATTATTTCACTGACACTTGAAAAAAAATCAAAATAATTTCATGAACCAACAACTTCTATGACAATGTTCATCAAATCAAAAACCAAATTATCTCATTCTATATGTATCACGGTTAATAAAGCATTACATATGTTTGACTCAAAGTATCATCCACTTTATTTTCTTTTCCCGGATGGTAAAGGATCGTGCAATCATAATCATTGATTAATTCCAACCATCTCCTCTTTCTCATGTTCAACTATTTCTAAGTGAATATATACTTCAAACATTTGTTGTCAGTATATATTTCACATTTTACTCCATAGAAATGATGCATCCAAATTTTTAAAGCAAAAACAATAGCCGCTAATTCCAAATCATGGGTAGGGTAATTTAACTATTGAGGTTTCTACTGACGTGAAGAATATGAAATTACATAATCATTATGCATATGGATAGAACCAAGGCCTTTCAATGAAGCATCACTATAGATAAAAAAACTCACCATTTATGGAAGGTAGTTCCAAAACTAGTGCACTCACCAATATTCTTTTCAATTTCTGAAAACAATCATCACATTATTTTGTCCAAATGAACATAACACCTTTCGTGTTAACATAGTCATTGGGCTAGATAACCATGAAAAATTATCAAAAAAACTATAGTAATAACCTACCAAACCATGAAAACTATGAATCTCAGTTATATTTGTGGGTCTTGGCCATTCTTCAAAAACTGTTGTTTTAGGAGGATCATCAATTATGCCATTTTTTTAAACAATGTGACAATGCAAAGAAATTTTCTGTAACCAAAACACACACTTGCTGAATTTACCAAATAGTTTCATTTCTTTTATGGTTTTCAAGACAACCCTTAAAGGACTTCCATGCTCCTCTTTAATTTTAGAATAAATCAAAATATCATCAATGAACACAACGAAAAACTTATCCAAGAACATACGGAAAATTGTATTCATATGATCCATGAATACAATAGATGCATTGGTTAACCCAAAAGGCATAACTAAAAATTCATAATGGCCATATATAGTACAAAACGCTGTCTTTGGAATGTCTTCTTCATTTAATTTCAACTGATGGTACCCCAACCTCAAATTTATCTATGAAAATACTGAGCTCCCTGGAGCTGATCAAACAATTCATAGAAATGAGGCAAAGGATACTTGATCTTAATAGTGATTTTATTCAATTCTCTATAATCAATGCAAAGTCTCAATGAACCATGTTTATTTTTCTCAAATAATACAGGATCACCCCATGGTGATGTTCTAGGTCGAATGAAACCTTTGTCTAATAACTCCTAAAATTCATTCATTAACTCTAAAAGTTCAGATTGAGCCACTCGATAACGGGGTTTGAAAATTGGATTAGCATCAGGAACTATGTCAACAATAAATTAAACTTCTCAATTAGGTATAATACTAGGCATATTATCAGGAAAACCATCAAGATACTCATTCACCAGTGGAACATCATTAATCAAAACTATTCTTTTATTTTCAACAATTTGGGAATGGTAACATTAATTTCCATCTTTTACTAGTTTCTCATCTTCCTGATATGATATCAAAATTAAGGGTTCATTCTAGTACAAAAACTGAAAATATTTCTAAAAAGAAACCGCTTTAGCTCTATAGTCAATCTTAGCATGATATTCAGAAGGCCAATCAAAACCAAGCATAACATCAAAACTCTACTAGAGGAAAAACAATAAGGTTTCCACGTAGATTCTTTCCATACACAAGGATATGAAGGTTCTTATAATTTATATTTGTCTCAACATTTCCCCCATTGTTTTTACTATAAGTTCAGGATTCATATATTTAGATGGAATTTCCAATTTCCTAGAAAACTTCTCAGAAATGAATGAATGTGTAGACCCCGAATCAGACAACACATTGGAAAAATCTGAACAAACAAACATTATACCTAATACTAATTCATTTGATGGACCATCATCCACTAAAGTAGTTTCAAAGGACTTCACCAAAACATTGTTATTATATTCTGGTTGCTTTCCATCAGTTGAGTTCGCCATTGGACACTCATTTTCATAATAACCCATTTCATTACAACAAAAACATTTAACTGATTGTAAATCAGATTTTGTATTACCATTACCCGAATTTTTATCAGTGAAATCATGAGCTTTATGTCCCATTTTACCACATCGGTAGCACTTAACAGAATTCAAAAAACATTCCCCAACTTTATTTTTACCATCGTTTTCAGAAACTGTATACTTATGTTTCTTACTATTAGACTTTTTTTAAGAGTTCTTCCCTTTCGTCTCCACCTCGACCTCTTGTCCTATTGTTTGTCAATGATGACCTGATCATTGAATTTTTTTTCCACATTCTCTTCATATCTAACATGTTTTTCATAACATTGATCTCATGATATGTTAAATCCCATTGATACATTGGTTTTAATATTGAGTAAAAACGGATGATTTTACTATCAAGATCTCATATGATATTTGGGGCATACCTATCTAGTCGAGTGAATTTTGATTCGTAAGTAGCCACTAAGTCATCCTCCTTCCTTAATTCCTAGAATTGTTTTTCCATCCTATGATGAAGCACCTTTGGAATATATTTTTCAGGAAACATACCTTTGAATTCATCCCAATCAAGCGCATAAATCTCCTTACAATCCCTGATATTTTTCCGCATCAACCACCACTGATCATATTAACCTTAAAAAAATTAATCAATGAGACAAATATTTTGATGTTATAAACAACCCATGACATCAAATATCATTTTCAGTTCTTTAATCCACCCTTCAGCTAGCTCAGGGTCAGATGATCCTTTGAAAGATGGGGGATGTTGCCTCTTGAAATGTTCCACCCTTCATCTTTGCCTTTACGTTAAGTTAATTAAAATAAAGTGTCATTATCACTATTAAGTGGCACAATGGGGTCCCAATATAGACCCATAGATTTAAATTTTCAGCCATGACCCATAAAATAATTTTAGGACAAGTGTTAAGGTAATTTTCTATTATTATGATATTCTTATTACCTTGAATTACCATATTTACCTTTAACCGCGGTAAATAAAAGTCAAAAGTTTCTATTCACCGAAAAATATTTTCATGATATTGAACCACATTTTACTTACTAATTACAACCATCTATGTCAGATTTTTGATATTCTATTTACAGAAGTGGTAAAATTTTAATTAAATTTAAAAGATAGATTTTTAACTACAACTGAGTGGTTTCACTATTCATTAAAAATTGAATTTTTTCAGAAAAATATCAAAAATTCAACCTAAGCTACATTTGAAATTATGAATTAAAAAATTATGTCTATTTTACCAAATTAAAAACATATAAGTTTCATTAATTAATTTAATATAAATTCCCTTTGTCAAAACAAAAAGTGTGTTTTTAAGAAATAATAACTATCAAAACATTGACACTTGTTTATGTCCAATTTCAAAGTGAAATTAATTCAAATGACCAACATTGGATTCAATGGTAAAGATATAATATAATAACACTTTAAAACCAATTAAAAAGGTAATCTAACCATATATGTAAATTATATTAAAAGGTAGTTTTGAATTAAAATACAATATTTTCTACTATTCATCAAAAATTGAATTTTATCAGAAAAATACCAAAATTTTACCCAATGTGAGTTTTAATGTCCCAATTATAAAGAAGAATTTTATTTTCTCAAATAGAATATAGGAAAGTGACCAAAGCTATATTTAATTAGGGTTCTCCATCAAAAGGCAGTAAAGCAACCTTTTAAATTAAATTTTGCTTAAAATTAGATTCATTCACATTTTAAGCCTCTAAATTTTATTGGATAAATGTAAAAACATTTAATAAACATGTATAATATTATTTTAGTTAGGGTTGTTCATTCTCTCCAATACAACTTCTAGGCGTTAACAACCATTTAAAATAATAATATAATAATATTATTTTTCAATGTAAGATTTCAAAGAAACTCGTTGTTGCATATCAGGTGCGCCATCGAACATAGAAACCCCTTTAAAGTAAAATTAATATTTAATTTAAGAATATTTATAATTATGAAAATGCCTTATTCTTTATTTACCTGAGATGTTACATCCTTATCCCCTTTTGGGAATTATGTCATTGCAATTTTTATTCACTTATCAAATAAATGGGTGTATTTATCCCTCATAGAATTTTCATATTCCCATGTTGCCTCTTCAACCATATGGTTTTTCCACAAAACCTTTACATGTTGAATTACCTTATTCCACAAAACTTTTTCTCTACTATCTTGAATCTGGACTGGTTATTCCTCATATGGGAGATTATCTTCCAACTGAACTTCCTATGGGCTAAAAACGTGGGATGGATACGGAATATACATTCTCAAAATTGAAACATGAATAAAATTGTGTACCTAGGACAAACATGGAGGTAAATCCACTCTGTACGCAACAAATCCAACATTATCCAGGATTTCATAAGGTCGAATGAACCTCAGACTCAACTTTCCCTTATTACCAAAATGCATCACACCTTTCCTTAGAGAAACTTTGAGAAATACATGATCACTTACCATAAAATAATGACCCTTCCTACGATTATCCACATTACGTTTCTGCATACTCTGAGGGGTTCTCATGTGCTTCTGAATCAACTAAACCTTTTTTCCATTTATTCAACCAATTATGGTCCCATTAGCTTCCATTCACCTACATCATCCCAAATTACTATATTTCGACACCACTACCCATATAATTCCTCAAATGGAGCCATCTGTATACTGGAATGAAAACTGTTATTATAAAAAAATTCAACACAAGAAATATGTTAGTCCCAACTTCCCTGGTAATCCAATGAACAAGAACCTAGAATATCCTCTAAGTTCTGAATTGTTTGTTCTGACTGCCCATCTGATTGAGGATGAAAATATGTACTAAAATTTAATTTAGTACCCATTTAATTATCATGGCCTTTACAAAAGTTAGAAGTAAACTTGGGATCATGATCATATACAATGGAGAGGGGAACACCATGCAACCTGACTATCTCTTTAACATACAACCAAGAAAGTTGATCTAGAGACAAAGTATCTCTAATTGGATGGAAATGAGTAGATTTAGTCAATCGATCATCAATAACCTATATTATATAATTACCTCGAGATGTCTTTGGTAATCCCAAAATAAAGTCCATGTATATATTTTCACATTTCAACTCTATCACTGGTAAAGACTAAAGAATCCCTTTTGGCAACTGCTGCTCTGCTTTAACCTGAGGACAAGTCAAACATTTCACAGTAAAATCAGAAATATTAATTTTCATTCCATCCCACCAGTAATACTCCCAAAGATCTCTATACATCTTAATACTGCCAAGATAAAATGAAAATGGGGAACTATGAGCGTCACATAACAACTCATTCATCAACTACGAATCAAAAGGCACACATAATCTCTTCCCAAACCTCAAAACACAATTATTATCAATGTTAAATTCAGGAAACTTACCCTTCTGAATGAACTCTACCTTTTTAAGAAACTCACCTTCTTCCTTCTCTACTTTCTTTATTCTATCAGATAGAGATGATTTCACTGACAATTGAAACAAAACAGAATAATTTCATCCACCAAAAACTTTTATGCCAAAGTACATCACATAAAAAACCAAAGGATCTCCTTCCAAATGTTGCATGGTTAATAAAGAATTACTTTTTAGACTCAAAGCATCATGAACTTTATTTTCTTTTTCCAGATGGTAAAGGATCATGCAATCATAATCATTGATTAATTCCAACCATCTCCTATGTCCCATGTTCAATTATTTATGAGTTAATATATTCTTCAATATTTTGTGGTAAGTATATATTTCACTTTTTACTCCATACAAATGATTCCTCCAAATTTTTAAATCAATAAAATAGCCACTAATTCCAAATCATGTGTATGGTAATTTAACTCATGAGGTGTCAACAGACGTGAAGCCTAAGCATTTACCTGATCATTCTGCATAAGGACACAACCAAGTCCTTTCAATGGAGAATCAATATAGATAACAAACTCACCATTTATGGAAAGTAGTGCAATAATTAAATCATTCGCCAATATTTTTTTTCTATTCATGACAACAATCATCACATTATTTTTTCCAAATGATCAAAACACATTTTCATGTTAACTTAGTCATTAGGATAGATAACCACGAAAAATTCTCAAAAAACCTCTGGTAATAACCTTACAAACCAAGAAAAATACGAATCCTAGTTATATTAGTGACTCTTGGCCATTCTTTAACAAATTTTGGTTCAGTAGGATCAACAGTTATACCATTTTTTGAAACAACGTGACTGAGGGAAAAAAATTTCTATAACAAAAACTCACACTTTCTGAATTTCCCAAATAGTTTCTTTTCTTTTAAGGTTTTAAGTACAACCCTTAAATGACTTTTATGCTCCTATTTACTTTTAGAATAAACCAAAATTTCATCAATGAACACAACAGCAAACTTATCCAAGAAATCATGAAACATTCTATTCATAAGATCCATGAATACAGTAGGTGCATTGGTTAACCAAAAAGGCATAACTAAAAATTCATAATGGCCATATCAAGTATGAAACGTGGTCTTTGTAATTTTTGAGTCATTTACTATCAACTGATGGTACCCCTACCTCAAATCAATCTTCGAAAAATACTGAGCTTCGTAGAGCTGATCAAACAAATCACCAATATGAGGCAAAGGATGCTTGTTCTTAACAGTGATGTTATTCAATGCTCCATAATCAATGTAAAGTCTCATTGAAGAATATTTATTTTTAACAAATAAGACACAATAACCCCGTGGTGATGTGCTAGGTCAAATGAATCCTTTATCTAATAACTTACGTAATTTCTTCTTTAACTCTAAAAGTTCAAATTGAGCCATTCGATAAGGGGGTTTTGAAATTGGATTAGCATTTGGAAATAAGTAAATAGTAAATTCAACTTCCCGAGCAGGTATAATACAAGGAAACTCATCCGGAAAAACATCAAGATACTCATTCACTACTGGCACATCATTAATCTGAACTATTCCTTTGTTTTCAACAATCATAGCAAGGTAACATTCATTTCCATATATTACTAGTTTCTCAACTTTGTTATATGTTATCAAAATTAAGGGTTCATTTTTGGACACCAACTGAAAATATTTTTAAAATAATCCTCTTTAGCTCTACAGTCAGTCTTAGCATGATAAAAAGAAATCCAATCCATACCCAGAATAACATCAAACTCTACTAGAGGTAAAACAATATGGTTTGCACTTGGATTCATTCCGCACACAATGATAGGAAGGTTCTTAATGTTTCTTTTTGTCTCAACATTTCCCCCCCGTGTTTTTACCATAAGTTCAGGATTCATATATTGAGATGGAATTCCCAATTTCTTAGAAAACATCTTAGAACAGAACAAATGTGCAGACCCTAAACCAAACAACACACTGGAATAATTTGAACAAACAAATAGTGTACTTGATACTACTTCATTTGATGGCCCAACATCTAATCAAGTAGTTTCAAAGGACTTCACGCCCACTTTATGCTTGCAGTCTGGTTTCTTTCCCTCAGTTGAGTTCTTTATTGGAAACTCATTTTCATAATGACCCATTTCATTACACTTAAATTTTTTTACTGATTGTAAATCATATTTTGTCTTACCATTACACTGATCTTTTTCAGTGAAATTATGAGCTTTATGTCTCATTTTACCACTATGGTAGAACATTATAGAATTCAAAAGTCATTCCCCATATTCCTTTTACCACAATTTTCACTAACTGTAAACTTAAGTTTCTTACCATCAGACTTTTTTAAGAGTTTTTCTCTTTCATCTTCCACCTCGACCTTTTATTTTGTCATTTTTCAAAGAAGACAAGATCATTGGAAAACTCCATTTCCACCTTCTCTTCACATCGAACAAGTTATTCACAACTTTTGAGCTCACGAGAAGCTAAATCCCATTGATACAATTGGATTTAATTCTTAGTAAAAACAGTTGATTTTACTATCTATATGTCATATGAAATTTGAACCAACCTAGCCAGTCGAGTGAATTTTTCTTCATAAGTAGCCACTGAGTCATCCTGCTGCCTCAATTCAGGGAATCGTTTTTCCATCCTAAGACGAATCACCGTAGGAAAATATTTCTCAAGAAACATACCTTTGAATTCATCCCAATCAAGAGAATCAATATCCTCGCTATCTCTAATATTTTTCACTATCGAACACCACTGATCATATTCACATACAAAATAGTAAACAATGAGACTAAAATTTTGATGTTATGAACACCCCATGACATCAGAAATCTTCTATAGGGATTCAATCCACCCTTCAGCTATCACATGGTCAGATGATCCTATGAGATATGGGGGATGTTGCCTCATGAATTGATCCACTACTGACATGTTCCTTTATGGTTGATCTGGATGATCTCGTGCATGGATACCACCTCCATTTATATCTAGAGTCAACTATGCCCTCTCTGCTACCAAATGTTCTGTTTCGATTCTGACCATCTAATGTTGTTGATTTGGAAGGTTGTCTTCCTCCAGTTGTCATCCCAACATAGCTGCCCTGTTTCCTCTGAGGAAAACCATTCTGAACACAGAAATATCTTAGGCGAAGCAACATGGTAATATGTAAACTATATATCTCTTCAATATTACCATAAATTTATTTATGGACATTAATTTTACAATATACTTAAACTTCTAAAGTTTTCTAAACCGACTTCTGATACCAACTATAAGGACCCGACCTTAAACATTAATAATATTGAATTAAACGAATAATTCACATTGAGGGTCTTTTCAGTTTTAGAGTTTTAGAAAATTAGGTCATTACTATTACATTACATCTCAAAAGTTACAAAGTAGACACTTCTACACAGTTCCCATTTTTTCACAAAATAATAACTCTTAAAAAAAGAGCCATGTCTAGTCCCATGTTTTAGACAGCATGACATTTCCTTGATACGATCCCTGTTCCTATTCATCTTTAACTCCTGTGAATTTTTTTTCAAAACATGGGATGAGCATAAAATGATTAGTAAGGGTTATAAAACAAAGAAATAAAGCATTAGTTCATAAATACATACATAACATAATCTCTTCAACATACCTCATGAAATCATATTATTTTTGAATCACACATAGAAAACATAAATCATAAAGTTAACATGTTGCATCCATATCATACTTACATTGTAGCTATCACAACTACGTATGGAGTTACATTTGGAATACCCATCACTATATTTTCCAAAAATCTCTTCGGAGAAACCTTCACATTTACCCCTTCCACATTACCCAAGGCATTGGAGAGCTATCTCGGGCTCACCCACCCTAGATTTATCATGGAACCACCCATATATGTATCAATTCCCAAGAAACATAACATATTCATAACACGTAAGGAAAATATAAAGGAAAGATAACATTTCCACATTTCAATCACAATATATAATTTAAATATATTAACATAACATATCCATTATCAAACCCATTTTGAATACCAAAATACCTAAAAGAGTATATGGTATTTATTTTCCCTTTAAAAACATTATGGCTTATTATGGAAGCCATAGAACAAATAATACTCACGGCGGTGGAAAGGTCGTTGTCACCGCTTACATTTAAAGAAACATTATTTTTGTTGTTCAGTAAAAGGCCTCTTAGAAAATTATTCCTTTTGAATTAAATGAAAAGTAAAAGGTTTTTATACACCGTATAAAATAAAGTCGTGTGTAAAACAAAATATGCCTCAATGAAATGAGATTGAGACGAAGTCCCTTAACACATATCTGACTTGACCCATTCGTTCTTTAATCTCTGGAATAATAAACTAAAGGTAAATTCTACTTTCTTAAGAATATTTTTAAATTTCAAAATTCCATTTATATCATATATTACCATGTTATAAACATTATGTAAGCATTTATGTTTATAATGGTCGTTTTGCGGATATTTGGTACATGAGTCAAAAAATGAACTTCTTACATTTTAAAGTTGTCCATGTGGTCAAAAGTCTATTATATACAGAATGATATTAATGATTTAGATATCATATAAATCATATATAAACAGAATATACATTTATTTGTAATAGTACATAACATTTGGAGGTATGAAATGAAATGCACCGTTCATTGAGACGGTAAGCCGTACGTACGCCTGAACGCTACTTTCAATCCTATGTCATATTTAATTGAATTAAAACATAAATATACATAGGTATATTATAATTCTAGTATAATATCATATATAATATCAGTAACTCCATCCTTTATAAGTCCCACATATTTCATTAACGAGCCATATCACATTGAGGGGGGTGGTAATCCACACTTCCTAAAATTAAATTATCGCATTAACCCATAATGGAAACCATAAATGTTTGCTATAAATGAAAAATAAAGAAAAATAAAGAAGTCATAAACATAATATTTATCATATATAAATACAGCTCCATCTCGTTGGCCACCATGAGAGGCGTTATGAGATAATTGAACAATCATTGTTTTGTGAGGCATTAGTTTTCCATCCACAGAAATAGTATATTCATTAACCATTAGATGGAGGTGTGTATAAGTTTAGTTAGAATCCTTCTCATAAAAACATCCTATTATACAAATAATAGTTGTTTTATTATAAAAAAATAATGAAAATAGATTAGGGGGTCGGAGAAGTAAAATAAAACAAAAGAACATAAGAGAAGATGTTACCTTCAAATTGGGTAACTCTATTTGGTTTGAACCAAAATGGTTTTTTGATGTTCCTTCTTCCTAATGTAAAGATTCTAGGAGGAAGCTATTGATCTTGAGATCTTTTTCGGTCAGAGGTTGGATGAGCCATGGGGCCTGAGAGTTGTGAGTAATGGGTTAGAATTGAGGGATTTTCATATGGGGGAGGAGGGGCTCATTAGGAAAGTGTGAAAATATTATTTTATTATATAGTGATATTCAGTTTCTAAATGTCCAAATATTATTAAAGTAGAAGATAATATGACTCATGGTCTAAATAAAATCATAGAATAAGAATTGGATAGGTTTTGGATATTATTTTAATCATTATAATATTATTTATTAAAATCATTTATTAATGAGGTAAACACTGCATCATTGTTGGGTCATAAATAATTATATTTATTTGATGTCTAAAAATTATAAAAAAATACCATGATGTAGGAAATATTTTTAGATTTAGAAAGAGTGTTTATAGTCGAAGAGATAACTTATATAACTCTATGTAAAAATTAATTTACTAAAAGATATTAGTTTAGGTCATTTTTTCCTTTACATTAAGTCAACTAAAATAATTTTTCATTATCACTCTTAAGTGGCTCCATGGGGTTAAAAAATAGACCCATGGAGGCCCACGGCTGGCCATGACTCATACCATAAGTTTAGGACAAGTTTTAAGCTGATTTTTTATTATTATGATATTCTTTTTACCATGAATTACCATATATACCTTTAACCGTGGTAAATAAAAGTCAAAAGTTACTATTCACCAAAAAATATTTTCATCCTATTGAACCACATTTTACATAATAATAACAAACATGTATGTCGTATTTTCTATATTTAATTCACAGAAGTAGTAAAACTTCATTTAAATGAAAAATTCATATTTTAACTACAACTTAGTGGTTTCACTATTCATAAAAAATTGATGTTTTTCAGAAAAATACCACAAATTCAACATACGCTATATTCCAAATTCCGAATAAAAAAAAGATGACTATTTTAACAAAATAAAAACATAGAAGTTGAATTAATTAATTTAAAATTAATTCCCGTTGTCAAAACAAAAGTGTGTTTTTAAGAATAATAACTATCAAAAGATTGTCCTTTGTTTATGTCCAATTTCAAAGTGAAATTAACTTCAATGACCAAAATTGGATTAAATTGTAAAAATATAATCTAATTAAACTTTAAAACCAATTAAAAATATAATCTATCCTTATTAATACATTATATTAAAAGTCAGCCTTGAATTAAAATACTGTATTTTCCACTATTCATCAAAAATTTAATTTTATCATAAAAATAGAAAAATTTTACCCAAAGTGAATTTTGATGTCCTGATTCTAAAATTTTTTTTTTGGTAAAATATAACATATAAAATTTACAAAAATAAATTTAAATAGGGTTTTCCATCAAAAGGTGGTAAATTAACCTTTTAAAGTCAATTATGCTTAAAATCAGATAAATTCACATTTTAAGCCTCTAACTTTTATTGGATATATTTAAAAACATTTAACAAACATGTATAATCATATTTTAGTTAGTTATGTTCATTCCTGACAATAAAATGACTAGGTATTAACTACCATTTAAAATAATAATATTATATAATTGTTATGCAATGTAAGATTTCAAAAAAACTTGTTGTTGTGTATCAGGTACTCCATCGAAGATAGAGACATCCTTAAAGTAAAATTAATACTTAATTTACAAATATTAATACTTATGAAGATATCTTATTCTTTATTTTCCTAGGATGTTACAGCCTTCCCCCCTTCAGTGAATTGGGTCCTCGCAATTTTTATTCACTTATCAAATAAATGTTGGAATTTATACCCCATAGCATTTCCAGATTCCCACATTGCCTCTTCTACCATATGTTTTTTCCACAAAACCTTTACCGGGTGAGTTACATTATCCGGCAACACTTTCTCTCTGTGGTCAAGAATCTAGACTTGTTGTTTCTCATAAGATATATTCTCTTCCAATTGAACTACCTCTTATCTCAAAACATGAGATGGATATGGAATATACTTTATCAATATTGAAACATGAAAAAAATTGTGTACCTGGGAAAACCTTGAAGGTAAATCCACTCTGTACGCAATTGGTCCAACTTTATCTAGGATTTCATAAGTTCCAATGAACCTCAGACTTAACTTTCCATTCTTACCAGAATGCATCACACTTTTTCATGGAGAAACTTTGAGAAAGACATGATCACCTACCTCAAAAGAAATATCCTTCCTCTGATTATCCTCATCACTTTTTTTCCTCCTATGAGGTGTTCTCATGTGAATCTGAATCAACTAAATATTTTCTTCCATATCTTTTACCAATTATAGTCCCATCAGCTTCCTTTCACCTACTTCATCCTAAAAAGATGGAGTTCAACCCCGCTTCCCATATACTACATCAAATGGAGCAATCTGTATACTGGAATGAAAAATGTTATTATAAAAAAATTCTACCAAAGAAATAATTTGTTCCCAACTTCCCTAGTAATCCAGTGAAAAAACACATAGCATATCCTCCACGGTCTGAATTTTTAATTATGACTACCAATCTCATTGAGGATGAAAACCTGTACTAAAATTTATTTCAGTACCCAATGATTTCCGAAGGCCTTTCCAAAAGTTAGAAGTAAACCGGTGTTCACGAGGAGATACAATGGAGAGCGGAACCCCATGCAACCAGACTATCTCTTTAACATAAAACCTAGAAAGTTTATTTGGAGACAAAGTATCTCAAATAGGAATTAAATGAGTAGATTTCGTCAATTGATAAACAATAACCAAGATTGATTTATTACATCGAGATGTATTCGGTAATCCCATAATGAAGTCCAAGGATATATTTTCCCATTTCCACCTTGTCACCGGTAAAGATAGAAGAATCCCTTTTGGTAAATTTTTCTCTGCTTTAACCTGTTGGAATGTCAAACACTTCACATTAAAATCAGTAATATCTCTATTAATTCTATCCCACCCGTAAAACTCCCCAAGATCACTGTACAGCTTAGTACTTCCAGGATGAGCTGAAAACGGGGAGCTATGAGATTCACCTAACAACTCATTCTTCAACTATGAATCACAAGGCTAAAATAATCTCTTCCCAAACCACAAAACCCAATCATTATCAAAGTTAAATTCATGAAATTTACCCTTTTAAACAAACTATACCTTTTTCTACATCTCACTATCTTCCTTCTACCCTTGCGTTATTCTGTCTAATAGAGACGATTTCACTGACACCTGAATCAAAACAGAATAATTTCAGGGACCAAAAAATTCTATTCCAATGTTCACCAAATCAAATACCAAAGGATCTCGTTCCAAATGTAGCATGGTTAATGAAGGATTACTTTTTTGACTCAATGCATCAGCCACTTTATTTGCTTTTCCCAGAAGGTATGGGATCGTGCAATCATAATACTTGATTAATTCCAGTCATCTCCTCTATCTAATGTTCAATTATTCCGGAGTGAATATGTACTTCAAAATTTTGTGTACATTATATATTTCACATTTTACTCCATAAAAACGATTCCCTTAAATTTTTAAAGAAAAAACTATAGCTGCTAATTCCAAATCATGTGTAGGGTAATTTTAATCATGAGGTTTCAAATTACATGAAGCATAAGAAATTACCTGATGATTCTGTATAAGGACACAAACAAGTCCTTTCAATGAAGCATCACTATAGATAACAAACTCACCATTTTTTGAAGGTAGTTCCAAAACTGGATCATTCCACAATCTTCATTTCAATTTTTTTTAAAAAAATCATCACACTCTTTTTTCCAAAAGAACTTAACACATTTCCATTTATCTTAGTCATTGGGCTAGATAACTATGAAAAATTCTCAAAAAAAATCCAGTAATAACCTTCCAAACCATGAAAACTATGAATCTCGGTTATATTCATGGGTCTTGTCCATTCTTCAGCAACTTTTTTTAGCATGATCAATACTTATGCCAATTTTTGAAACAATGTTACCAATGAAAGAAATTTGTTGTGACCAGAACTCAGAGTTTCTGCATTTCCCAAATATTTTCTTTTCTTTTAAGGTTTTCAAGAAAACCCTTAAATGAATTTGATGCTCCTCTTTTATTTTAGAATAAACCAAAATATCATTAATGAACCCAACCACAAACTTATCCAAGAACACATAGAAAATTCTATTCATAATATCCATGAATACAACAGGTGCATTGGTTAACCTAAAAGGCATAACTACAAATTCATGATGGCATAATCTAGTACAAAACACAATCTTTGGAATGTATGATTCCTTTACTTTCCACTAATGGTACCCCAACCTCAAATCAATATTCGAAAAATACTGAGCTCCCTAGAGATGATCAAACAAATCATATATATGAGGTTAAGGATAAATTCTCTTAACAGTGATGTTATTTAGTGATCTATAATCAATTAAAAGTAAATTTGAACCATATTTCTTTTTAACAAATAAGACAGGATCAACCCATGGTGATGTTATAGGTCCAATGAAGCCTTTATCTAATAACTCATGAATTATGCTTCTTTAAATCTAAAAGTTCATGTTGAGCCATTTGATAAGGGGTTTTGAAATTTTCATAGAATTAGGAATTAAGACAACAATAAATTCAACTTCCCGGTCAGGTATAATACTAGGAAACTCATTAGGTTAAACACCAAGATACTCAATCGCCACCAGAACATCATTAATTTTAACAGTTTATTTTGTTTTCATAAATCTATGCAAGTTAACATTCATTTCCATCTTTTACTAGTTTCTCAGCTTCCTGATATGTTATCAAAAGTAAGGATTCATTATTGTACACAAACTGAATATATTTATAAAAAGAAACCTCTTTATCTCTGCAGTCAATCTTCACATGATAAACAGAAATCCAATCCATACCCAGAACAACATAAAACTCTACTAGAGTCAAAACAATTATGGTTGCAAGTAGATTCTTTCCGTACACAAGAGTAGGAAGGTTATTATAATTTATTTTTGTCTCGACATTTCCCCAGGTGTTTTACTATATGTTAAGGATTTATATATTGATATGGAATTCCCAATTACCTAGAAAACTTCTCAGAAATGAAGGAATGTGTAGACCCCGAATCAAACAACATATTCTCGTAATATGAACACACAAATATTGTACCTCATACTACTTCATTTGATGGACCATCATATGCTAATTTAGTTACAATGGACTTCACCATGACTTTTCGCTTGTAGTCTGGTTACATTCCCTCAGTTGAGTTCTTTATTGGACACTCATTCCCATAATGACCCATTTCATTGAACTTAAAACATTTTGATGATTGTAAATCAGATTTTCCCTTACCATTACCTTGATCATTTTCAGTACAATTACGAGATTTATGTCCCATTTTACCACATCAGTAGAACTTACAAGAATTTAAAAGACATTCCCCAGCTTCCTTTTAACCACAATTTTCACATAAAGTAAACATAAGTTTCTTTCCATCAATTTTTTTAAGAGTACTTCCCTTTCGTATGCCACCTAGACTTCTTATTCTGTTGCTTGTCAAGGAAGACCTGATCTTCGACAAAATCCATTTCTACATTCTCCACACATAAACCATGTTTTTCATAACTTTTGACATCACAAGAAGTTAAAGCCCATTGATACATTGGATTTAATCCTGAGTAAAAACAGTTTGTTTTACTATCAATATCTTATATGAAATTTTTAGCATACATTCCCAGTTGAGTGAATTTTTCATCATAAGAAGCCACTTAGTCATCCTCCTTCCTCAATTCCAGGAATTGTTTTCTATCCTAAGATAAACCACCTGAGGAAAATATTTCTCACGAAACATACCTTTGAATTCATCCCAATCAAGGGAATGAATCTCCTCACTATCCCAGATATTTTTCACCATCGACCACCACTGATCATCTTCTCATTCAATATGGAAAACAAAGAGACTAAACTTTGGATGTTCTGAACACCCCATGACATCAAAAATCTTCTCTAGTGCGTTAATCCACCCTTCATCTAGCACATGGACAAATGATCCTTTGAATGATGAGGGATGATGCCTCATGAAATGCTGCAATACTGACATGTTACCCTTTAGATGATCTAGATGATCTCGTACTTGGATACCACCCCCATTTATAGCCCGATTCAACTATTCCATCACTTCAACAAACTGGTTAGTTCCGATTCTAACCATCTCAGGTTGCTGATTTGGAAGGTTGTCTTCCTCCGGATGTTTTCCCAACATAGCTACCATGTTTCCTCTGCAAAAGACCATTCTGACACAAAAATATCTTAGATAAAGAAAAATGGTAATCTATAAAGTATATATCACTTCAATAATACCATAAATTAATTTGTGGATATTAATTTTACAATATTTGAACTCCTAAAGTTGTCTAAACCGACCTATGATACCAACTTTAAGGACCCAGTCTTAAAAATTACATAATATTGAATTAAATTAATAATTCACCTTGAGAATATTTTCAGGTTTAGAGTTTTATAGAATTATGTGATAACAATTACATTAAATATCAAAAGTTTCAAAGTAGACACTTCTACTCAGTTCCCATTTTTTTCAGAAAATAAAAACTCTTAAAAAGAGTCATGTCCTGTCCCATGTTTTAGACAACATGACTTTTCCATGATCCCAACCTTAACCCTATTCATCTTTAAGTCCTGTGAAAAACATTTCAAAACATGGGTTGTGCATAAAATGACCAGTAAGGGTTATAAAAAAGGAAATAAAACATTAGTTCGTCAATACATACATAAAAAAAGCTCTTTAACATACCTCATGAAATCATACGATTTATGAATCACACATAGAAAAAATAAATCATTAAGGTAACTTGTGGAATCCATATCATACATATATTGTAGCTATCACAACTACATAGGGAGTTACAATTGGAATACCCATCATATTTTTTTACATAAATAAATTTGGAGAAACATTCACAATTACCTCCATCACATTACCCAATGCATTGGTGAGCTATCTCAGGCTCACCCTCCCTAGGTTTATTATGGAACCACCCGTATACATAACAATTCCCATCAAATATAACATATTCATAAAAAATAAAACAAATATAAAGGAAATATAACATTTCAAAATTAAAATCAAAATATATCATTTCAATATATAGACATAACAAATCAATTATCTAAACCATTTTCAATACAAAAATTTGTAAAAGAGTATATGGTATTTATTTTTCTTTTAAAAAAATTACAACTTGTTAAGGAAGAAATGGATCAAATAATACTTGTGGCAGCGGAAAGGTCATTGTCACTGCTTACGTTAAAAGAAACTTCCTTTTTTTCGTCTCAAAAAACCCCCCGTAGAAAAATATTCCTTTTGAATGAAATTAAAATTCAAAGGTTTTTATACATCATATAAAATAAAGTCGTGTATAAAACAAAATATGCCTCAATGAAAGGATATTGAGATGAAGTCCCTTACCTCGTGTCAGACATGACTCGTTCGTTCTTTAATCTCCAGAATAATAAACTAAAGATAATTTATAATTTCTTATGAACTTTTCTGAAGTTTATTATTATTTTTATATCACATATTACCATTTTTTAAACATTTTTTAATCAATTATGTTAATAATGTTCATTTTGTCGATATTTGGTACATGAGTAAAAAATGAACTTCTTATATTCAGAAGTTGTCTATGTTGTCGAGAGTCCATTATATACAGAATTTTATGAATGATTTTGATATCATATATATAATATATATATAGTATATACATGTATTTATAATAGTACATTACATTTAGAGGCAAGAAATGAAATGCACCGTTTATTGAGACGGTAAGTCGTACGTACGCATGGTCACAACTTTCATTTCTATTTAATATTTAATTTAATGAAAACATAATTATAAATAGGTATATTATAATTCCAGTATAATATAATATATAATATCGTTATCTTCATCCTTTATACATCCCACATATGGAATTAATGAGTCATATCAGTTTGAGGGGGCGGTAGTCCGCACTTCCAAAAATGAATTTATCACGTTTACCTATAATGGAAACCATAAAGGTATGCTATAAATAAAAAATATAGACACATAAAGAAGAAATAAACATAATATTTATCATATATAAATACAATTACAACATAATTGCCACCATGAGAGGCGGTAGGAGATAATTGAACAATCATCGTTTCGTGAGGTGTTAGTTTTCCATCCACAGAAACAGAATGTTCATTACCCATTATATGGAGGTGTGTGAAAGTGTAGTTATAACTCTTCTCATAACAATATCCTGGTATATTAATAATAATGGTGTTGCTATAAAATAATAATAAAAAGAGTTTATGGGGTTGGAGAAGTAAAATATGTCAAAATAACTTAAGATAATACATTACCTTTAAATCGGGTAACTCCCTTTGGTTTAACCAAAATGGTTTCTTGAAGTGCCTTCTGCATAAGGTAAGGATTCTAGGAGTAAGAGACAGATTTTGAGAGATTATTTGGTCAGAGTTTTGATAATCCATGGGGCTTTAGAGGTGTGATTAATGGGTTAAAAGTGAGGGCTTTTTATAAGGGGGAGGGGGGGCTATTTTGGAAAGTGTGAAAATATTATTTTATTATATAATGATTTTCGGTTTCTAAATTTCCAAATCTTATTAATGTAGAATATAAGATGACTCATGGTCAAAATAAAATCCTCCAATAATAATTGGATAGGTTTTGTATATTATTTTAATCTTTATAATCATATATATTTAAACCATTTATTAATGAGGTAAACACTGCCTCATTATTGAGTCTTAAATAATTTTATTTATTTGATGTCTAAAAATTATTTAAAAAATTCCATGATGTAGGAAATATTTTTATATTTCAAAATAATATTTATATTCTAATAGATAACTTATATAACCCTATGTAAAAATTAATTTACTAAAAGATATTCGTTTATGCCATTTTTTCCTTTACTTTATGTTAATTAAAATAAAGTATCATTATCACTATTAAGTGGCTCCATGGGGACCCGAAATTGACCCAAGGATGCCAACGGTCGGCCATGACACATACCATAATGTTAGGACAAGTGTTAAGGTAATTTTGTATTATTATGATATATATTTTTTACCTTGAATTACCCTATTTACCTTTAACCGCAGTAAATAAAATTCAAAAGTTACTATTAACAAAAAAATATTTTCATCTTATTGAACCACATTTTACTTAATAATAACAACCATATATGTAGGATTTTTTATATTCAATTCACAGAAGCGGTAACATTTCATTTAGAAGAAAATTTCGGATTTTTAACTACGACTTAGTTGTTCCATTATTCATAAAAAATTGATGTTTTTCAAAAAAAATACCAAAAATAAAACATAAGCTATATTTAATATTATTAATTCAAAAATGATGTCTATTTTTCCAAATTAACAACATTTAAGTTTAATTAATTAATTTAAATTTAATTTCTATTGTCAAAACAAAAAGCGTGTTTTTAAGAAATAATAACTATAAAAAATTGACACTTGTTTATGTCCAATTTTAAAGTGAAATTAATTCCAATGACCAACATTGGATTATATGGTAAAAATATAATATAATTAAAATTTAAAACCAATTTAAAATGTTTTATAACCATATAAATAAATTATATTAAATGTATGTTTCGAATTAAAATACAGTATTTTCCAGTATTAATCCAAAATTAAATTTTATCAGAAAAATACCAAAAGTTTAACATAAGTGAATTTTGATGTCTAGATTCTAAAGAAGAATTTTTTTTGTCAAATAAAACATATAAAAGTGACCAAAACTAGATTTAAATAGTGTTCTCCATCAAAAGGTGGTAAATAAACCCATTAATGTAAATTATGCTTAAAATTAGATTCATTCACATTTGAAGACTACAAATTGTATTGGATAAATGTAAAAACATTTAAAAAACATGTATAATAATATTTTAGTTAGTTCTGTGAATTCCTTCCAATTCAACGGCTTGGTGTTACCTACCATTTAAAATAATAATATTTTATTATTATTCTGCATCGTAAGATTTCAACGAAGCTTGGTTTTGCGTATTGGGTATGTCATATAACATAGAAACCCCTTTAAAGTAAAATTAATATTTATTTCACAAATATTAATAATTACTAAAATGTCTTAATATTTATTTACCTGGGATGTTAAATCCTTTCCCCCTTTTGGGAATTGCATCTTCGCAATTTTTATTCACTTATCAAATAAATGGGGGTATTTATCTCTCATAGAATTTTCAGATTCCCACATTGCCTCTTTAACCATATGGTTTTTCCAAAAAACCTTTAACTGGGGAATTACCTTATTCCACAACACTTTCTCTCTACGGTCAAGAATCTAAATTTTTTGTTCCTCTTAAGAGAGATTCTTTTTCAACTGAACTACCTATGGGATCTATAATGAGATGGATATGTTATATACATTCTCAACATTGTAACATGAAAAACATTGTGTACCTAGGAAAAACCTAGAGGTAAAGACACTCTGTATGAAACTGATCGAAATTTTTCTAGGATTTCATAACGTCCAACAAAAATCATCCTTAACATTCCCTTCTAACCAAAATGCATCACACTTTTCTATGGAGAACAATTGAGAAAGACGTGATCACCAACCACAAAAGAAAGATCCTTTATCTGATTATCCGCAAAACCTTTCTTCCATCTTTGAGGGGTTCTCACGTGCTTCTGAATCAACTAAACCTTTTCTGCCATCTCTTCTACCAATTCTAGTCCCATTAGCTTCTTTTCACCTAAATCATCCCAAAAAGCTGGATTTTGACAATACTTCTCATATAATGCCTCAAATGGAGACATATGTATACTGGAATGAAAACACATATTATAAGAAAATTAAACCTAAGAAATATGTTGGTCCCAACTTCCCTGGTAATCTAGTGAACAAGCACGTAGCATATCCTCCAAGGTCCTAATTTTTTGATTTGACTGCCCATCTAATTGTGGATGAAAATATGTACTAAACATTAATTCAGTACCCAATGAATTCTAGAGGCCTTTCCAAAATTTAGAAGTAAACTTGGGATCATGATCAGATAAAATGGAGAGGTAAACACCATGAAAACTGACTATCTCATCAACATTCAACCGAGAATGTTGATCAAGAGAAAAATTATCTCTAATGGGAAGGAAATGAGCAGATTTAGTCAATCGATTAAAAATCACCTAGATGACATTATTAGCTTGAGATGTCTTTAGAAATTCCACAAGGAAGTCCATGGATATATTTTCCCATTTCCACTCTAGCACCAGTAAAGACTGAAGCATCCCTTTCAGTAACTGACAATCTACTTTAACCTACTGACAAGTCAAAAACTTCACAGTGAAATAAAAAATATCTCTTTTTATTCCATCCCACCAAAAATACTCTCTAAGATCTCTTTATATCTTAGTACAGCTATGATGAACTGAAAATGGGGAACTATGAGCTTCACATAACAACTTATTTTACAACTTTGAATAACAAGGCACACATAATATCTTCCCAAACCTCAAAACACAATCATTATCAATGTTAAATACATGAAACTTACCCTTCTGGACCAACTCTACCTTTTTCTGCAACTCATTGTCTTCTTTCTGCCCTTACTTTCTTCTGTCTGATATAGATGATTTCATAGACATCAGAAACAAAACAGAAGAATATCCTGCACCAAAAACTTCTATTCCAAATTTCATCAAATCAAAAACCAAAGTATATTGTTCCAAATGTAGCATTGTTAATGAAGCATTACTTTTTTTACTCAAAGAACCTTCCACTTTACATGCTTTTACCGAATGGTAAAGGATCGGGCAATCATAATCCTTGTTTAATTCCAACCATATCCTCTATCTCATGTTCAATTATTTATGAGTAAATTTATACTTAAAACTTTTGTGGTCAGTATATATTCCACATTTTACTCCATAAAAATGATTCCTACAAATTTTTAAAGAAAAAAAACATCTGCTAATTCCAAATCATGTGTAGGGTAATTTAACTTATGAGGTTTCAATTGATGTGATGCATAAGAAATTACCTGATCATTCGGCACATGGACATATCCATGTCCTTTCAATAAAGCATCATTGTAGATAACAGGCCGACCATTTCTAGAAGGTAGTTCCAAAACTGGAGAAATCACCAATATTGTTGTAAATTCATGAAAACAATCATCAAATTCTTTTGTCCAAATAAAATTAACACCTCTTCGTGTTGACTTAGTCATTGGGCTAGATAACCATGAAAAATTATCAAAAAACCTCCGGTAATAACCTAAGAGACCAAGAACCCAGTGAATCTTAGTTATATTTGTGGGTCTTGGCTATTCTTCAACAACTTTTGTTTTAGTAGGATCCATAGTTATGCCATTTTTTGAAACAATTTGACCAAGGAATTAAATTTTATGTGACCGAAACTCGCACTTATGGAATTTATCAAATAGTTTCTTTTCTTTTATGGTTTTCATGACAACCATTAATTGAATTTCATTATCCTCTTTAATTTTAGAATAAAACAAAATATCATAAATAAACACAACTAGAAACTTATGCAAGAACTTAAAGAAAATTCTATTCATAAGATCCATGAATACAGCCGGTGCATTGGTTAAAACAAAAGGCAAAACTAAAAATTCACAATGTCCATATATAGTATGAAAAGCGATCGTCAGAATCTCTAATTCCCTTAATTTTAAATGATGGTTCCCCGAACTAAAATCAATCTTCGAAAAATACTGAGCACCTTAGAGATGATCAAACAAATCATCGATATGAGGCAAAGGATAATTGTTCTTAACATTGATGTTATTCAATTATCTATAATAATTGAAAAGTCCAATTGAACCATATTTCTTTTTAACAAATAAGATAGGAGAACGCCATGATGATGTGCTAGGTTGAATGAAACTTTTATCTAATAACTACTGCAATTGCTTCTTTAACTCTAAAAGAACAAATTGATCCATTCGATAAGGGGGTTTTGAAATTGGCTTAGCATCAGGAAATAAGTCAAAAGTATATTCACATTTTTGATCAGGTATAATACGAGGAAAATCATCAAGAAAAACAACCTGATACTCATTCACCGTTAGCACATCATTAATCTGAGCTGTTCCTTTGTTTTCAACAATCTTAGCAAGGTAACACTCATTTCTATCTTTTACTAGTTCCTTAGCTTCTTGATATGTTATCAAAATTAAGGGTTCATCTAGTGGATAGACTAAAAATATATCTAAAAAGAAACTTCTTTATCTATGCATTCGATATTAGCATGATAAACAGAAATCCAATCCATAGACCAAATAACATCAAACTCTACTAGAGGGAAAAAATAAGGTTTGCAGGTAGATTATTTTCACACACAAGGATAAAAAGGTAATTATAATTTGTTTCTGTCTCAAGATTTCCTCCATTGTTTTTACCATAAGTTCAGGATTCATATATTGATATGGAATACCCAATTTACTAGAAAACGTCTTAGAAATGAACGAATGTGTAGATGCCGAATCAAACAACACACTAGCATAATATGAACAAACAAACAGTGTACCTGACACTACATCATTTGATGGACCAATATCTATTGAAGTAGTTTCAAAGGACTTCACCAACCCTTTCTTCTTGTAGGATGGTTTCTTTCCCTCAGTGGAGTTCTTCAATGGACACTCATTTTCATAATGACCATTTTCATTGCACTTAAAGCATTTTTCTGATTATAAATCAAATTTTGTCTTACCATTACCCTGATCTTTTTCAGTGCAATTACAAGATTTAGGTCCCATTTTACAACATCGATAACACTTACCAGAATTCAAAAGACATTCCCCATCTTGATTTTTACCACAATTTTTACAAACTCCAAACTTATTTTTCATACCATGAGACTTTTTTTAAGAGTTTTTCCCTTTCTTCTACCACCTCAAACTTTTATTCAATTGTTTTTCAAAGAATACCTGATCATCGAAAAAATCCATTTCCACCTTTTCCACACATCAAATATGTTTTTCAAAACATTGGAGCTCCCGAGAAGATGAAGCCTTCAGATACCTTGACATTAATCCTGAGTAAAAATGATTGATTTGACTATCAATATCTTTTATGAAATTTGGAGGATACCTTTCCAGTCGAGTGAATTTTGATTCATAAGAATCCACTGAGTCATCATCTTACCTCATTTCCAGGAATTGTTTTTCCATCCTAAGACGAACCACCTTCGGAATATATTTCTCAAGAAACATACATTTGAATACATCCCAATCAAGAGTATCAATATCCTCTTTATCCCAGATATTTTTCACCATCGACCGCCACTGATCATTTTCACCTTCAAAACGGTAAACAATGAGACTAACCGTTTTATGTTCTGAACACCCCATGACCTCAAAAATCTTCCCCAGTGCCTTAATCCACCCTTCATATATGGCATGGTCAGATGATCCTCTGAAAATTGGGGGATGTTGACTAATGAAATGCTCCACTAATGGCATGTTTTTCTGTGGTTTATCTGGCTGATCTCGTTCATGGATACCACTTCCATTTATATCTAGAGTCAACTGTGCCATCACTACAAAAAACTGTTCATTTCTGATTCTGACCATCTCAGGTTGCTGATTTGGAAGGTTTTTTTCCTCTTGATGTTGTCCCAACATAGTTGCCATGTTTCCTCTACAGAAAACCATTTTGAACACAGAAATGTCTTAGGGGAAGCAACATGATAATCAGTTAATGCTATATCACTTCAATATTACAATAAATTAATTTATTAACATTAATTTAACAATATCCTAAATCCTAAAGTTGTCTAAACTAACCTCTGATAGAAACTTTATGGACCTGACCTTAATCAATAAATAATGTTGAATTAAATGAATAATTCACATTGAGGATCATTTTAGGTTTATAGTTTTAGAGAATTACGTCATAACTGTTACATTAAATCTCAAAAGATACAATGTAGACACTTCTACTCAATTCCCATTTTTTCACAAAATAACAACTCTTAAAAAAAGAGTCATGTCAAGTCCCATATTTTAGACAACATGACTTTTCCTTGATCCCATCCTTGACCCTATTCCACTTTAAGTCCCGTGAAAAACATTTCAAAACATTAGATGAGCATAAAAAGATAAATACGGGTTATAAAACAAAGAATGAAAACTTTAGTTCATCTATATATATACATAAAACAAGACTTTTAACATACCTCCTGAAATCATAAGATTTATGAATCACACATAGAAAACATAAATCAAAAAGGAAACTTGTGGAATCCATATCATACAAACATTTTATCTATCAGAACTACGTAGGGAGTTACATTTGGAATATCCATCATTGTATTTTCTTTAAATCTCTTAGGAGAAACATTCACATTTACCTCTATCACATTCCCCAATGCATTGGAGAGCTATCTCGAGCTCACCCGCCCTAGGTTTTTCACAGAACCACGCGTATACATAACAATTCCAAAGAACCATAACATATTCATAACACATAAAAAAATATAAAGGTAAGATAAAATTTCCAAATTTATATCACAATATATAATTTAAATATATTGACATAAAAAATACCTTATCAAAACCATCTTCAATACCAAATTACTTAAAAGAGTTTAAGGTATTTATTTTCCTTTTAAAAACATTACTATTTGTTACGGAATCCATATATCAAATAATACTCGTGGTGGCAGAAAGGTCATTGTCACTGCTTACACTAAAAGAAAAATTATTTTTGTCATTTAGTAAAACACGTCTTTAAAAATAGTCATTTTGAATGAAATAAAAATTCAAATGTTTTTATACACCATTTAAAATAAAGTCATGTATAAAACAAAATATGCCTCAATAAAAGGAGATTGAGACGAAGTCCCTTACCTCGGGTCAAACCTGACCCGTTCATTCTTTCATCTCTTGAATAATAAACTAAAGATATTTTGTACTTTCTTAAGAACCTTTTTACAGTTTATTATTTCTTTTATATCACATATTACGATGTTATAAACATTATGTAATTATTTAAGTCAATAATGGTTGGTTTGTCGATATATGGTACTTGAGTAAAAAATGAACTTCTTATATTCACATGTTGTCTATGTGGTCAAAATTCCATTATCTCCAAAATGATATCAATTATTTAGATGTAATATATATCATATATTTACAGTATATACATGTATTTATAAAAGTACATAAAATTTAGAGGTAAGAAATGAAATGCAATGTTCCTGGAGACGGTAATCCATACACACGCATGGACGCTACTTTCATTTCTATTTCATATTTAATGGAATGGAAACATAATTATTCATTGGTATATTATAATTTAAGAATAATATCATATATAATATCATAAACATTATCCTTTATACATCCCACATATGGAATTAACGAGCCATTTCACTTTGAGGGGGAAGTAGTCCGCACTTCCTAAAATGAAATTATAGTGTTTAACCATAATGGAAACCATAAAGGTATGATATAAATGAAAAAGAAGAAGAAAAAAAGAAATAAACATAATTTGTATCATATATAAATACAGTTCCATCTTAATGGACACCATGAGAGGCAGTAGGAGATAATTGAACAATCATCGTTTAGTGATGCGTTAGTTTTCTATCTGCAAAAAAATATGTTCTTTACCCATTATATTGAGGTGTTTGTAAGTGATGTTCGAATACTTATCATAAAAAAATACTAGATAATATGAATACTGGTGTTGTTATAGATAAAGTATAAAAAGAGTTTAGGGGCTTGGAGAAGTAAAATAAAACAAAAGAACTTATGAGAAGACATGATCTTTAAATTGGGTATTTGGTTTGAACTAAAAGGGTTTCTGGAAGTGCCTTCGACCTAAAGTAAGGCTTCTAGGAGAAAGTGAAGGATCTTGAGATCTTATTTCTGTAGATTTTGGATGATCCATGGGGCTTTAGAGGTGTGATTAATTGGTTATAAGTGAGGTATTTTTATAAGGGGAGGAGGGGCTCTTTAGGAAAGTGTGAAAATATTATTTTATTATATAATGATTTTCGGTTTCTAAATGACCAAAACATATTAAAGTAAAATATAGGAAGACTAATGGTCAAAATAAATTCATCCATTAAGAATTGGATATGATTTGAATATTATTTTGATCTATATAATCTTATTAGTTTGAATCATTTTTTAATGAGGTAAAAACTGCATCATTATTGTGTCAAAAATAATTTTATTTATTTGATATCTAAAAATTATTAAAAAAATACCATTATGTAGGAAATCATTTTATAATTCCAAAGAATATTTGTAGTAAAAGAGATAACTTATATAACCCTATGTAAAAATTAATTTACTAAAAGATATTTGATTATGTCATTTTTTCCATTACTATAAGTTAATTAAAATAATGTGTCATTATCACTATTAAGTGGCTCCAGGGGGTCTGAAAATAGACTCAAGGATTCTCATGGTCGGACATTACTCATAAAATATTGTTAGGGCATGAGTTAAAGTAATTTTGTTTTATTATGATATTTTTTACCTTGAATTACTATATTTACCTTTAACCGTGATAAATAAAAGTCAAAAGTCACTATTCACCAAAAAATATTTTCATTTTATTGAACAAAATTTTACCTAATAATAACAACTATGTATGTCGGATTTTATAAATTCAATTCATAGAAGATTTAAAATTTCATTTTAATGAAAAATTCAGATTTTTAACTACTACTTAGTGGTTTCACTATTCATCAAAAATTGAAGTTTTTTCGAAAAACACTGAAAACTAAAACTATGAATTATTTAATATTCTGAATTTAAAAATTATTTATATTATAAAAAATTAATATAATTGATGTTGCATTAATTAATTTAAAATTAATTCCCCTTGTCAAAACAAAAAGCGTGTTTTTTAGAAATAATAACCATCAAAAGATTAACACTTGTTTATGTCCAATTTCAAAGTGAAATAATCTCCAATGACCAAAATAGGATTAAATGGTAAAAATAAAATCTAATTTCACTTTAAAACAAATTAAAAAGATAATATATCCATATAAATAAATTAGACCAAAAGGCTGTTTTGAATTAAAATACAGTATTTTCCACTATTCATCAAAAATTGAATTTTATCAGAAAAATACCAAAATGTTACCCAAAGTGAATTTTGATGTCCCTATTCTAACGAAGAATTTTACTTGGTCAAATAGAACATATAAAAGTGACCAAAACTATATTTAATGAGGTTTCTCCATCAAAAGGTGGTAAATCATCCTTTTAAAGTAAATGGTGTTTAAAATTAGATTCATTCACATTTTAAGCCTCTATCTTTTATTGGATAAATCTAAAAACATTTATCAAACATGTATAATCATATTGTAGTTATTGTATTCATTCACGCCAATAAAATGATAAGGAATTAACTACCATTTAAAATAATAATATTATATTATTATTGTGCAAACATGAGATTTCAAAGAAACCCGTTGTTGTGTATCAGGTACGCCATCAAACATAGAATCCCCTTTAATGTAAAATTAATATTTAATTCAAAAATATTAATAATTATGAAAATGTCTTATTCTTTATTTACCTGGGATGTTACAATAATTATATAAATGAACAGAATGAATAAATATGATATATATTATATTAATATCATTTTGTAAATGATATAACTATGAACAAAGAATTGTAACATGATCTTGTCCGAAAAAACATGCCTAAGAACATAAAGTAGTGAATATAAAAATAATGAGTAATAATGATATATTATTAACCAATGGATGGTAATATGATCATATTTGATATCACAAAAATGAGAATTCTTATGTAGTCTGTCACTAAGATTATTTAAATCATTATACATGAGGATCAGATACATGCAAATGATAGTGGACATATAGTAAGTGATTATTTCACAATTTAATTATTATTAATTTTTTTTATAAGAATGTATTTTTTGGGGGCATATTGATCATCGATGTCCATTTTTCCTAAATATATAATATTATTGATATTATTATACTATTTTTATAGTCAATTGTATGAGCTTTTGAACTTTTATTCAATGGTATGGAAATAATATTTCTTTCATTTTCCGTACGATGTACCTTTTGACATTTCTATCAAGTGTATGAGAAGAATATTTCTTATCTTATATGACACAAAAGGTTTTTTAAATCTTCATAATTACTTATTTACATGAATATTCCTCTACATTATATCACGTTTATTTTGAAATAAATTATTCCCTTTTAAAATAGCACATCATTTTGAGTAATAGAAATGTTTTTGAAGAAGAAAGGATATTTTCATCATGAAATGAGATAAATGGTTTATCCAAATTATTTTCCATCTAAGATGAAACTCTTTAAATATGGTTATGTTTCTATACATGTTATTAATATGATTTTATAGTTTTAATTATGTAATGATATTTTATATGGATTATGTTATGTTGGAATGATGTTTATGAAACCCATTTATTTTTTAGGGTTTTTCTTTGATGAATGATTTTTGTTTCTGTGGGACACATAAGTGTGATTTATTTTGATATGGGTGTGACCCATATCTCCCTAAAATAAATTGGGTAATGATTTATATCTCTTGGAATTAACATGGTTGAAATTGAAGCTAAATCGACTTCAGTAATATATGGATAAAATTGCAAGTAAATCTGGTTTAGTAATAAAGGGCTGAAACCACATGTAAATATTGTCTAGTTTTATAGGTCTATAATGAGGAGTGAACTTTTTTTATTAATGTAATTTGTCTAATATGATGGTATTTGGTAGTAACCTTTGATAATATGGAAATTATTTTCTATGTTTATGTGTTTTCAACTAGTTCATGTTTTATGAAAATCCAATGTTTAATGTTCCTTTATGATTTATTCCTTACTTACTACCATGTTTTATATTATGATTCAATATTTTGATATTAAAAATACATGTTCATGTTTTTACATTCATTTTTTTATGTTGTGTGTGACTTCCCTTACTGATCATTTGATCTCACCCATTTTCTGTCCTCTTTTTCATAAAATATAAAGCATGGTTTAATGTAGGAAAATTTATGGGGAAGATCTTTATGGGAGATATTGAAGATATTTCACCATGATAGAAGAATTTTTTCTGAAATTAAAAAGAAATTAACTAATACGATACTTGGGTGTCTATTTTTTTAATATATTAACTATTACAAAAAATTAATGTAATTTCTATGTAAATTATGCTTTGGTCTTTACAGTTGGTATTAGGGTGATGGTTTAATTAACCTTTTGAAACTAGGATGTGAATACATTCATGTGATCCCTATAGATATTTCTAAATGTATATCTAGGGATTTCACAAAGGATATGTCTTACTATAGGTTAAAATCCTAGAATTATGGTAAAGATCTTGAATAACATAGGACTAAACCTAAGATAATAAAGATTAAATGTACTCCCCTATGATTATTTTGTTTTCCTAGTATGATTTTTCCTCTATATAAAATATTTTAGTGTTTTAGAAAATGGCTAGAAACACGAGGATTCATGTTAAAGGAGAATATTATGGAGAATGGAATGTTATTCCCCATGATAAATCAAATTAAATTGGAGATGTAAAGTGAAACATTGTTATTATGCCTAATCAGAAATCTCATATTACGATAAATAATATGAACTACGGTGAGTTTCTTGACCCACCTAATAAGGGAAAGATAATGTTTCGTGGTTATTATAGGGGAAATAAAGTTCATTTTTCATCATGTAAATAATTTGGGAAAATGAATCATGGAAAATGTCTCAAATTAACTAGAAGATGGTTTGGGTGTGGAAAAGAAGAACACAAATCTAGTAGTTGAAAAGGAAAATGTTGATTTAACACAATGTCTAGGGATAATGGTATGGATAAGAAATCCACAATGGTTAAATTTTATAAAGTTGAAATGTATGGTCATTATGAAAATCGATTCCCTAAGGGAAAATCTCCTAAATATAATCCGCATGGTCATATTTGTAGTATTTATGTTGTTGACAGTAAAGAGACAACAAAAGATATATGAGATGAAAGAAGTTTTAAGGAATAAAAAAATGAATATAGGTCAGTGGTTTAAGAGGATAGTTGAATGATTTCATGTTTATCAAGATTAATTTTTTATACCTCGTTTTTTGGTTATATGTAATAAAGAAACATCTAATGATTTTTGCACTATTATTTTTCCGTAAGTATTTGAAAGTATATGTTGAATGGTATATGTAACCATGAAATGTTATTCAGATAATTTTGGAAAAAACATGATATGTGAATAATTATTGGTTGAGGATATAATGGCATATTTAATAGTATTAATTACCTTCGGACTGATATAGGGACAAATTTATATCATGTATTGAGTATATATAATTTTTGGGATTTTTGGTAAGAGTTATTTTTTTACCGTATGCATATTTTCACTATGGTTTTGTGGTAATTGATGTTATTAATATGTTTCATGAGAATACATGATTACGGTAGTCACATGTTTGGATTGTGACAACCAATAACTTCCCAATGAGATATAGTACATAAATTCTTATCTGATTTAGTTCACAACTTTATAATTATTTCTGTTATCATTTTTTCAATGGATTGTAATTTCATCAATTTTGGGTCAGTATAAGTTATATTAAGGTTCAAGATTTTTATATTAAGGTATTATATAACAATATATGGTCATATACATATTTGATAACATGTGATAACATTATTTTTAGACATATGGAAGGAATTATCATTCTATTTATGGATCACATGATCTGCTAACACTTCCAGAATTAAAAACTAAACATCATTTCCGTGAATATGATATGAAGTGAAAATTGTTCAAGGCATCAACAATAATTATATTGTACCAAAATCATGTAAATTTTTCTTATAATGCAAAATTATTCCACATTTAGAAATGTTTCATGAAACCAGAAATTTAATCCTAGTACACTCTTTTCTGATGAATCTTATGGTCCCTTAAAAAATCCCAAATTTATTTATTTTTTATTGTTAACTCTCTCAAAACATTGTTATATATCACTATCTATATGAACATGATGTTTATAAGTTTATTCTATATCAATTTGTTCAGTTATGACCTATGTTCTCATATTTGAAAACCCAATGATGAGTTACTTTAGTAACTGTAATGTTTCTAACATTCCTTTTTTAAATGATTTTTAGTATTACAATTTATAATGTGGGTTTCAAGAAAGAAACATTGGCGTATAAAACCTTTCATAACCCCTACAAATTTTGAGTGTGAAATTCATTTTAAGATGGTTAGAATGTAACACCCCTGATTATATGAGATACATTATTTTTAATTTCATTGATGTCTTGTATTGTACACTATGCCAAGATTATCTTGCCTATACACAACACTGTATTATCTTTTGGTATATGAAAAACTATTCTTGGATTGTGTTACAAAAAAATTAATGTTATTTTTATATTATTAATTTCCCGCAAGACCTAGTATACATGAAGAACAGAATTTCATAACCTATTAATTATAATGGCAGCAATGAATAGTTTTAAGTTCCTTCTAAAAACTATTTAAATGAAAGTAAATGATTATTTAAAATCATAAAATATCTATTTATTGATCCAATATAATATTTAAAATTCATCTGATATGTATTTAATCCATGATATAATAACAAATTCATTTTATCAAATTAAATAAGTAATTTTCAAAAAATATTGTGTTACCGCCTTTTGATGGAGAACCCATTTTAAAACTTTTTTTAACAGTTCTATATATTTTATTTCAAGAAGAAAACTTCTTCTCTGGAATAATTATATAAAGGTTTTCGTGGATTTTTTTTTATATTTTTCTGCAAATTTTTAATGTTTGATCCGTAGTAAAATTATACAAAATTTTAATTGAAATCCACTATTTTCATCAAAATAATTTATGTATTTAAATTAAATTATTCAATGGTTTTAAAGTATAAATTAAATATAATTTTATCATTAAATATAATATATTTCATTATCATTAATTTTACATTGACTTAAGGTGTAAGAATATTTCAATATTTTGAAATTTTTTCTCTTTTAAAAAACATATTCTCTCATTCCAAAAATTGGAATACTTTTAATGTAATTAATAAAAATCCTTGGTATTGAATTTCTAAAAATTGATTCCATAATTGGAATCAGTAGGCCCAGTCTATGTAAATAGATTTATTTTATTTTTTGGCATTATGAATAGTAAAATTCGTAATTTGTTTTATTATTGTTAAAGGGTGAAATGTGTAATTATGGGTAAGAATAATTTTATAAAAGGACCCTAACACTTTTTTTAATGTAATTAGATGAGTATGTTTCCACCTAAATCATCCTTGGGTATAAATGGTGTCCTTTGGAAGGCACTTGGATGAGATAAGGACATTTATTTTATTTTATTTAAAGATAAGTTAAATATGTCACACTCGATTTTTAATAACTAAACAATTTTTTATATAAGGTTATATATAAGATAAATTATATTAAAAATAATTATTATAATTAATTTGTTTTCTTTATCATGGTAATTTAAATATAATTATTAGGAAATATATAATAACCCTAAAGACATATACTTTGATGGTGTACAAATTACATAATTGATGAGAAATCAATAAAAAAAATTATTATTAAAAAGCTAATAACCATAAAATGACCTAAAACGAACCAAATTAATGTTGGTAGATTATATATCAACCATAATCATCCAAGGGTATAGTTATTAACCTTTTGGATCCATATGGGAGAGATTGTTACACTTATATTATTTTATTTATTGTGATGTTAAAGTTGTCTGATTCATAATTTAATAATTATAACATTTTTAATAATGAATTTTAAAGAAGATAGATTATACTAAAAGTATTATAATTTAATTTAGTATATTTATATTCATCATAGTATTTTATTTTTAATTTTAACCCAAAAATAAGAATATTAAATTATTACACAAACCCGATGTAGTAATTATTTTATTAATTGAAATATCAAATTAATACTATTACAAAATATTAAAATAAATATAACTTTAGATAATTAATATGTCCAATGATTTTTATAAATTACCTAGCCCCCATAGATATATAATAAAATAATTGTTTATATGATTATATCTTGTCATGACATCATTAAAAATACATGAATTTAATAGTTTCAAAATCGACAATATTTTTTGTTTTGTAAAAACAATGTTTTATTTCATTAACCTAAAAAATAATATATATTATTAAAAAATACATAATAATTATTATACTGTATAAACTTCTCTGATATTATTATTTATGTTCTAATTTAAATCAAATAAATATATATTCTACCCTTTTAATATTGAAATATTTATTATTTTAATTAAAATTTAATAGAATAACCAAGTATTCATTAAAATGATAATGTTTAAATTGATATCAACACTTTTATAATAATTATTGGTTTATTATATTACAATATTATCTCATATCATCAACAAAACTAGGACATTTTGGATGTTTTTTAGTGTAGTTTTATTATATAATAAATTAATCATTTTGAAGTCTCCAAAAGTGCCCCTCACCTCAATTATAAAAGGGAAACTCCACCCTCACTTCATCAAATCAATTTTGAGTATTCAAGATCGGCCATCCCCTGACCTCATCACTTCTCAACTTCTTTAGTTACATTTTTTATATTTTTCTATTCTTTAAAGACAAAATCTAGTGCTCTAAGTAGAGAATTAGAGAAAGCAAATTGAAGAAGATGTAATCTCTTCTAACAATTATTTCAAACTTCTTTCTAACTCTACTTATTCTTCATGATATGTTTCATTATAAAGTTAGAACTGTAGTATCAATTATATAATGGGATGTTATTATTATGAATAAACCATATTATAGCTTCTATCAATCCTATAAAAAACAAAATCCCCATTAGTGAGTACGTATGACTCACCGTCTCCATTATGTGGTGTAACAAATTTTTAACACCACTCTACCTTGGTGGGTATAATGATGGAAATAATAACTATATATTATTATTTTAAAATGGCCTAAATTATTTTACAACATAAATACCATCCACTTTGATACCATTTTATAATTAAAGTATTGATATCATCGATCATGTGTACGTATGGTTGACCATCTCCAAGATGTGATGCGGTAAATTATAAATGATCTTAATTAAAATACCATTATATAAATGAATTGAATGAATAAATATATTATATATTATATTAATATAATTTTGTAATTGATATAACTATATCTTGTGAATTGTAACATGAAATTTTCCAAAAAAACATGTCTATGAACATAAAGCAGTTAATACCTCCATAATGAGTAATAATGAAATATTACTACCAAACAGATGATAATATGATAATATATGATATCCCAAAAATTAATTTGATTTTGGAAAAAGTTGGTGACATTATATAAATCATTATACCTGAGGTACATATACATAAAAAGGATAGTGGATTTAATGTAAGGGATAATTTCACAATCTCATTATTATCTGATATTATTTTTACGTAAGTATTTACTGGGGTATATTTATCATCCACATTCATATTTTCTAAATATATAATATTATTTTTATTATTATACTATTTTTAAATGTTAATTTTACCAATTGGTGAAATTTTATTAAATGGAATGGATTTAATATTTCATTCATTTTCCATATGAGGTTATTTTTTACTATCATGAGTTTGAGAAGAATGATTTTTAATATATACGACATGAACGGGTTTTTAAATCATCATAAAACCGTTTTTTCAGGAAGCTTCCTCTAAAAAATTTCATGTTTTCATTCGAATAAATTCTTTTCTTTTAAAATTACACAGTATTTTGAGAATAGAAAACATTTTTGAAGGGGAAATAATATTTTTCCCAAGAAATAAGTTCAAGTGTTTTCTAAAAAAATATTTTCTATATAAGCTAATTATATTTAAACAAGGTTATGTTACCATCACTATTATTACTATTTTCTAATTTTGTTAATAATTTAATGATATTTTATATGAATTTTATTATGATGGAATGATGTTTATGAAACCCATTTTATTTCTTGGATTATGTTATAATGAATGATTTATGATTTTATGGCACATGTAAGACTGATTTCATTTTAAGATGGGTGGGACCTATATTTCCAACTAATTCATTGGGTAAAGGTTTATATCTCATGAGATACAGAATGCTAGAACATAAAGTAAATTTTGTTCAGTAATACAGGGTTGAAATGAAAATTAAATCTGATTCAGTGATATAGTGCTTAAATGGCATTTAAATCCAGTTCAGTAATACAGGGATGCAACAATGAGTGAACATGGTTTAGTAATTGAATTTTTCCCCTATGATGGTATTGGATGTTATCCTTGGATAATATGTAAATTATTTACTATGACTATGTCTTTTTCACAAGTTCATGTGTTATTCAAATGTTATGTTTAATGTTCCTTTTGGATTTATGATTTATGTACTAAGAAGTTTTTTTAGGACTCAAGATTTTGATATTCAAAAAATATGTTCAAGTTTTTTCATTATTTTGTTTATGTTTTTTTTATATTCTCCATGTTTACACTTAATATACATTTGAGATCACCGTTTTTATGTTTTCTTTTCCTCAAGATATAAAGAAAGGTTTTATGTCGGAAAACTAATGGGGATGATCTTTATGAGAGATGTTGAAGATCATTCACCATGTTAGAATAACGTGTTCCAAGTTTCCAAATGCAGTAAACTAATATGGTCTTTAGGAGTCTTTTTTTATTGTATTATGTATTCATTAAAAGAAATGTAATGTCCATGTACATGATTCTTGGGTCATTAAAGTCAGTTTTTATCAATCAAACTTAAATGTTACATATATATAATTACATGTAATTTACAGAGGTGATTATAGTTATATAGGAAATAGGGTTCAATGATATATGTGAATATTAATTACAATATATAAATTTTCTATTAATTATTCCATTTTATGCATCAAAATTTATGGAGATAAAGATTCAATTCCATCATAAAAATAGGGATTCAGTAATTTAGAAATATTTTTTTCTTAAAAAATTATAAAGTATTCAATAATTTTAGGGTCAATTTAAAAAATAATTATGAATTACTCCTAGGAAGACCTATAAATATGTTTCAAAAAATTTGTTGTAAAATAGAGAAAACATTCGATGGGAATATTATGGGGAAGAAATATTAAATTTTATGTTTTTTACTTTCATAGTTTTTAATGGAATTTTCTTCATACTTCTTCTCAGATACCTTTTACATATAAGTTTTCAATTATAATTGATTCTAGAAATTGTTTTCCATTTTTCAATATTTGACTTCATTCAATTTATAAAAAAAGTATTTCCTTATATTATATAGATTTTAATATTCTTATAATATTTTTCATTTTTAGGTAACATCATATCTGGATTCAAATTCTATAATTTTTATTGTCTAGGTTCTGATCATTAATTCCCAATATGGTTATTTGAGTTATGTATGATAGAATATATCATGGATTAGTTGTTTCAAAAATGGAGATCATCTGTACTTGTGGAATATATAGTGGAAACCATTGATTGTTTGGGATTAATAAGACTGTATCATGTATTGCATATTTCTATTGATTGTATTCAATACAACTATAACATACAATATAAGTCTGATAGACTAACCTAAATGATTATAAATTCTTATTCTAACCATCACCATTTGACTAATGGAGTGAGAGGAATTGATTATGGAATATCACTTCAATCTCTTTATTTGAAGAGGATTGTATAACATGGAATTAAGATAATATTAAAACTAAAAAAACACCATAATTATTTTTATTCACATATCACTAGTTTTAATCACTTTCATCATGAATATATATTTTAACTCTTACCTATTTACAATATTTTCTTTTCAAAATAATAAAATTAAAATAATATTTTTCTATAATTTATAATAAGGAAATTGATTATTCTGAACTCCTCTCTAGAGAAAACAATTTTACTAGAACAATAATTCTTAAAATTAGAAATATCTATTATTCCCATACCCAAGGATATGTACACGTCCAAACATGTCTACATTGTTGGGGAGGTAGTGAAAATAATCTGACTGTAAATATCTTTCTTTTTCAAAATTAAAAATGAAAAAAAATTGAAACTCATCCTGATTTTTGGAAGATGGATTTTAATTATTTTCTAAAAAGACCATGGAAGATCGAATCCAAATTTTTGTATAGGGGGAACTCATTTTGGAAATCGAAGACCATAAAAAGACCCTCAAATACCATGCATTATCGTAATTTTCATGTTCCTAATTAAACTCCTATACTGTTCCACATAATTTTATCATGAAATCATCTAAAAAACAATCCCCCTTGATTCACCAAATTTTATTGTGGAATTTAATTTTTGAAATGTGAAGAAAATTTTATTTACAATTTTATCAAAGAAAATATAAATGGATTAAAGAAAATATATAGGATATGGCTGAAAAAATATGATAAATAAAATTTGAGTAACTAGAGAAACCTAATCCTATACAAGTGAATAAAGTAGATATAGTGGAGGAATATATTTACCCTCTAATTTATGATGTAGAGGAACCCAAGGAGTTTAATAATGAAATTTCAAAACAAATATTAGACCTCAATAAACCATTTAAAAAAGATATTGATAAATAATATTTTACTTCTAATATATAGAGGAGATCAAAACGATTTAGATAAATTTAAAAATGTATATAATGTTGAATAGAATATCCACATACTTAAAAGGAATAATAATCAAATCCATTTTATCTTTCTCTACCATTATAAGAAGAAGAAGAAACCATAAATATAGTGGAGTATGAAGAAAGAATAATGGAGCCTAACTACCTTCCTATAAAAAATACCCCTCATCTTCATGAATAAATTTCATATGAGGGATATACTGAATTTTAAATAACTTAATGATATTATATTTTATAAGAAAAAAATAATCCAATTTTATTAAAACTAATTTTATTATCAGTGATCATTATTTTAATTTTCATATTATGACACCAAATATTTTTACTTAGAAGAAGATGAAGAATATGAAGATTCACCATATGAAAAACATCCAGAGATCCTAATAATTTTTAACATTTATTGGAGGGAGTAAATGATGACAACAAAGCCAATATTCCTACAAAAACTGAGAAAAATGTTTTTTCATTAAAGGAGAGAACATCGATTTTGATTCATTATGATTTTTTTTTTCAAATAGAATTCTCTATGTTATTATATTTCATTATTTTATTATTGCGGCATACTTGAAGAAATTATTAGATATTGTATAAGAGGCTATAAAAGTGGAAATAATGAATAAGGAGGTGACATACTTTATCCAACCCCCATAATGCATGTTTTATCTAATCACTATGGTGGTGGATTTATTTGTACTCTATCCATGTAGTCCTCACCAGTAATAAATTAAGAATTCAGGTGGGTTGAAATATTTTTTGGTAGTCCAAATCAATGACACTCTAATCAAAATGAGATTTCAGATAATATATGGTACTACCATTCTAGATATATTTACTACTGAGGAACCGGAAGATTTGAAACCATGATATATATTTATTTTCATTCCCCTTATCATTATATTTTTATTTATTTTACAGTAATTAATTTTATTATTTTTTATTCATCTATTTTTATAGGTTTTAAATGTGAAACACTTATGATATTAAATAAACATTATACTATCAATTTGTTAACAAGTAACTCTCTTTATCACTTTATTGATGTGATTCAATTAAATATCTAAAAAATTAATAATTATAATTGATTTAATTGTGTAAAATGAATCATATAATTTAGGCGGAGGGAAGATATATAGTTTTAGAATTTTATATATATATATTTCAAAAATTCTGTGGCTTTTAAAACAAAATTAAATTTATTTTTCAATTTATTTTTATTTCTAAAACATATAAGATCGAATTATTATCTCTTACCTTTTGAAAACCCCTGTCAATGATAGTAAAATTTTATAATGTGAAACCCTACAAAATTAAAGATAAAAAATACATTATTTCCAATTTAAAGTATCGATAATTAAATTAAATAATTAGGGATTATTGAATCCCTTGCTAGATCTCACTATATGAATCATGAAAATCACCTTCCGATGAGGCTTTTGAGAACTTTTAATCATATTCTATAGATTCACCTAATTTATTTAAGGAACAAGTCCATTCATTATTTAACTAGAAATTTATTTATTTATATCCAAACAAATGGGTCTAAGGTACTTGTGTTTTAAATGGACAAGTCATTTATTTGGTTTTAAAATCCCCATTTTCAAGAGAATAAATATTATTTTCATCTATCATTACATATAATACTTATATCCCTTATAATAAATCAACAACCAATTATTTTATCCACTGTACAATCTTATTTTCTTCATCAAATTTCATCAGGCTGGTGGTCTAAAAGTAAAATCTCAAAGTCTCAATTACCATTGGGTGTATGTAATTGTAGAATTTATTTTAGATGTTAAACAATTGCATTATTGATTAAATAAAATAATTTGATGAATTAATTAATTAATGGAAATGTGAAGTAGTGATATTTGGATACTTGATAATGAATACTTAATTAGTAAATTAATTATGGAGTAATAGAGATTGTTGAACATGATTAATTAATTGTAGAATTAATTAATGTGAATAGTTGGTATTATGAAATTGTAATTTGAGATAATTAATTGATTAATTAATTATGGTGAGATAAATATTATTGATATTGAATAATATAATGATGAATTAATTATTATTACATTGGAATTATTGAATAGGTATAATTAATTGTAGAATTAATATTGAAGATTGATATGATTATTAGATTTATTATGATAGAATAATTAATTAATGAGTTAATTGGAGTGGTTGAATTAATGTAGATAGAATAATTTATGTGATTAATTTATTGGTGATATTTAATTGTTTAATATAGAATTGATTAATTGATGGATTAATTAATTGGATTGTTGTGATTACTTAATTATTGAATTATATACATGGAATTAATTAATTAGTGAATTAATTAATGTGAGAAATGTGATTATATAATTGTTAAATTAAATAATGGGATTAATTAATTGGGGAATTAATTAATGTGAACCATGTGATTATTTAATTGTTTAAATAAATAAGGTGATTAATTAATTAGAGAATTAATTAATGTGAGAAATGTGATTTATTAATTATTTAATTAAATAATGGGATTAATTAATTGGAAAATTAATAAATATGAGCAACGTGATTATTAAATTTTTTAATTTAATAAAGTAATTAATTAATGAAAATATTCACAAATGTGAGTAATGAAATTATTTAATTATTGAAATAAATAATGGTATTTACTAATAGTTGATTTAATTGATTTGACCAATGTCATTATTTAATTGTGAAATTAAATAAATAGATTAATTAATTGAATTATTAATTAATGGGAGTTATATGACTATTTAATTGACGAGTAAAACAATGGGATTGAAAAGATTAATTAATTGGTGATTTAATTACTGAATGTTATTGTATTGAATAATGTGAATGAGTTAAATTAATTACATTCCCAATAAATTTATGGGGGCTATTATGTTATCACAATTGATAGATAATTAATCGATGAATTAATTATGAGGTGTTGATATTTTTGAATTACAGAATTCATTTTTGAATTAATTTTGTGATATTGATAGTATTAATTTAAATAATTAATTATGTAATTAATTATATGAGTTTGAGCATGTGGATATTTATTAATTTATAGAATTAATTAATGGGGTTTCCATGCTTAATTAATCAAGGATATTAATTAGATGGATTTAAGCAAAAAAATAATTTTCAAATTAGTAATTTAATTGATGTTTTTAGTTAATAGTTTAATTAAAAAATATAATTGAAGTAAATAATTAATTTTTGAATTAATTAATGTGTTTGAGGTGAGTAATTAATTTTCGAATTAATTAATATTATTGATGTGATTAGTTAATTGTTGAATTACCTAAATTATTGGAAGTGATTAATTTAATGTTTAACTAACTAGAGTAATTAATGTGATTAGTTTGTTGATAAATGTACTACATAAAGTAAGTGATTAATTAATGAGTGGGTTTATTAAAAATATTGGTGGGATTAATTAATTAGGGAACTAACTAAGTGGATTCATGTGAAGACTAATTATTTAATTAGCAATGAGGATGAGATGATAAAAATAATTGAAAAATTAATTAATGTGATATCGATGTAAGAGGGATGATGATGATTAATCCTTCTTAATGTGATGATGTGAAATATTTGATTATTTGGTTAATTTTTATTAATCGTGATGAATAAGGTAGATGTGATATGAGTGAAATGGAGAATAATAACATGATCATTTTAAAAAATACTATGAATGGTTACATTCACATTTAATTATTTGTTATTTAATGTTGAATGGTAACATGATCATTCGTCCAACTATTATGAATGGTAAAATTCTCTTTTAATTGTTTATTATTAGTTGTTGAATGGTAACATGTTGATTTGGCCAACTATTATGAATTGTAACATGTTCATTCAATAATGTATTATTAAATAGTGATTGGTAACATGCTCATTTGACCAACTATTATAAATGGTTACATGATCATTCAATTTTGTATTATTAAATTTATATTGGTAACATGCTCATTTAGACCACTATTACGAATGGTAACATGTTCATTAAAATTGTGTGATTTAATGATTTGTAACATGTCCATTCAAATTGTGTTACTTAATTAATGGAATCATGGTAATTAATTATGTAATAAGGATCGTGACATGGTCATCCAAACTATGTTATTTATTGGATGGTAACATGTTCATTTATTATAAAACAAGAATGGTGATTATGGTTCTCTGAGATATGGACTTAGAAGAGAATAATTCAAAATTTGGCATGATTTGAATCAGTTGATGAGATATAATATCAACTTTGAATACTTCAATATTCAGCCTGAGTCGAATCAGGTATTGTGATATGATTTTAACTAAGTTGTAACACCCTGAGATTTTATGAGATATATTCATTTTAATTTATTTGATGTATTATATTGTACACTACACCAAGATTAGCTTGTACTATACGCAACACCGCATTAGCTTTCAGTATACGCAACACTATTCTTGGCTCATGTTACACTAAATTTCATGTTTGTTTTGTGGGAATTTTTCTACGCAACATTAAGTATATATTTCGATTAATGTATAAATTAAATAAGTTTTCATTATGATATATGAAACACCAATGGGATATTTCACTACATGCAGCCCTGACTAGGCTTGCATTACACGCAATCACGACATCCTTTGATAGCGTGTGTAGTACGCAATATCGGGTTTCACTAAACAACAATATGTTATTAAAATATTATATAAACTAGAGGTTATGAAAAATAATACCAAATTTTTGAAATTTTATAAATTTTATCTTTCAATATGGACTTCATTTTTGGATTCGGAATATCGAAATTAGCCTATGGTGATTTTTTGGTATTTTTATGAAAACTTTAAATTTTTGATGAATAGTGAAAAACACAGAGTTATAGATTAAAACTGAATTTTTATATTAATAATTATTTATTTTATTTAAAATAATTTTAGGTAAAAATAGATACAAAACACCTATATAAATTTAAATGTAATTCATTGGAGTCAGTTTATAATAATTTTAGATATATAAAAATTTTACTAAACTTTTACCGTCTTTTACGCACCTCAAAGGAGCATTTGAAAATTTACGTAAAACATTATATTACCGCTTCTGTGAGTGGAATTTTGAAAATATGAGAGAAACGGTTAATATCTAGGAGTAAAATGTGGTACAATAAGATAAAAATATTTTTTGGTGAATAGTAACTTTTAACTTTTATTTACCACCGTTAAAAGTAAATACGGTAATTAAGGTTAAAAATGATATTATTATTACCATAAAAAATGCCCTAATTATATTGGATAAGTGTATTTCGACCAAAAACAACCTTAGGAATAAAATATGACCCTTTAGGTCCACATGGATTAGATTAGGATATTTATTATTATTTAATTCAAAGAAGAGTTACAAGAGTTAAAATCAAAGTTTAATAACTAAAACATTTTTAATATTGGGTAATACACAAGATAAATTTGACTATAAATATTAATTAAAAAGCTAACAAGATTTAATAAATAATTATATTTTATTTATAATTTTTAGACATTACATAATTTAATTTATTTATGACACAATGGTGGTGCAGTAATTACCTAATTAATGAAATATTAAACTAATTGATATTATAAATACCCGAATAAATATAATTTGGTCCTTTTTATGAAATAAACTAATTTTATAGGATAATATAACATTTTAGGGCTGGTTAGATGAATTTTTTTAGAAGTAATAATGTTTTTATGAATTTAGAAAAAACAAAATACCCAATAGTGTCAAAATTGACATAAAAGATTTTTTTAAAACAAATATTATATTATATATTAATATAATAGTCCTAAATATCTAAGGCTCGGTCAAAAGACTTATATAATACTATATATGACATTAATGAACCAATTGGGGTTCGAGTGGCTATTTATATTATGTTTATTAACTATATAGTGTAAGAATACAAGAAGACACGGTAAAAGTTAAATTAAATTACTTAGAGTTAAATATAAATGATAAGGTTACAATGGTAAACTAAACTTGTATAAAACCTATTGGTTGAAAGGATTTAGACCCATCCCCACTCTAGCCTCTAAATATGTCACTTTGAAGCCATTATAAAGCGAATATGAATTTATTATAAAATAATATTTTAAGTTCTTCCTAAGGTGCCCCTCACCCCCTTATAAAAGGGCACCTCCTCCCTCTCATCTTCACACAAATTTTAGACTTCAAGCTTAGAAAACCCCTACCATTTCACTTCTCCACTTCTATAGAAACCTAATAGTGGTCCTGGTATTCTTTAAAGTCCATCTTCAGTTCCCTAAGAGGAGGTTAAGAGGAGCCACGTCAAAGAAGAGGTAATCTATTCTACCGATTCTTTCAAGATTCATTATTCTTATACATCCTCTTATTTAGTTGTTTCGTTATAAATTAATGACATAATTATAATTAATATACTGATATGTTATTATAAATATGAAAAAACCCCATTTCACCTTTTATCCATCCTATGGAAAATGAAATCAACGCACGTGCGTACGTACGGAATACCGTCTCCACGCCGTGTTGTAATATGCTTTTTCACCACCACCTTACTTGGATGGGTATAATGGTGTAAAGAATAACTATATATGGTTATTATAACATAATGATGATTCTGAGATATTATATCATACTCTCCAATTTCATTCAATAATTATGGGAACTATATCATCGCTTGTGCGTACGTACGGATTACCGTCTCCACGACGCGATGAGATTCATTCTCCATATTAACCATTCAAGAATGATTATAAAGTATATATAAAGAATAGTAATGATTTATATGACATAATAATTATAATGGATTTATGTATATATATATATGTCATCTACTTACTTCCATTCAAGTCAATCAGGAAAGGAAAACAACGTTCATGCATACGTACGACCTACCGTCTCCATGAACGGTGTGTCTCATTTAATTTATCTATTATATATATATATATATACTGAATGTATATGATATATAAATCATTTTTTACATTATTTAAGTAAGTAAATCATGATATAAGTAATAGTAATATCAAGAAGAACAATTCCAAACACGTACGATAAATGAAACTATATTACACAAAACATTGCTTTACCATGGAATTTACCAAAGAACGGGTAATATAAATTCATAAGTGAATCATATATGATATCATAAATATTATTATGGTTCTGTTACAAGTTAATAATGTGTTTAAACCCACTATACAGGAGTGTCAGACACATACAAAAGAAATTGGACATATGGTAAGGGATAATTTTCCAATCTCATTTTTATTCAAGATTGCTTATATGTAAGTATTTACTGGGGTAATATTTTTCATCCATGTCCATAAAAATGTTTTTTGTAAGAACCTGGTTCTTTTTTTGAGGTATGGTTTTCTTCTTCTCTCTTTTCCTTAAATTTTTTTTGAGAAACTAGGGAAAATGGAAAAAATCCTAAATTTCGGGACTACACGTCATGTACTATTCCACACGCCATGTACTTTGGCTACGTGGGATGAGTACACAGGGTTTGTAGCCATGCTGGTGAAGAAAGATGTAAAAAATGACTACACACCATGTAGTAGGTATTTACACGCCGTGTAGTCAGTCAGTAGGCAAATAGTAAGGTGGTGGTGGCAGCCACCAGCTGAGCATCAGTACACGCTGTGTACTCATGGATTACACGTCGTGTACTCATGTCGATAGATGAACAGTGCCACACTGGTGAGAAGCTTCCAAAGGAACAATTAAAAAATGAAAGGTGCACACCGTGTACTTGAGAAGTACACATTGTGTAGTTTGTTTTTTCCCATAAAATGGTCAGTAGGATCCCCTGTTCATATGGAAGGCTTAGAACCAGAGGAAGGAGTCGGGAGAGAGGGAAAAACCTTCTAGGATCTCCAAATCGAGTACCAGGAATCCTTTCTCTGCACCATCGTTCTCCTTAAAACCGCATGGGTGAGTTCTTCCTCCTCCTTGCGTAGTTCATGACAATTCTTTCCCAAAGGGAAGTTATTAGAGTCTGAATGAGGATTTATTTCACCTCAGATATACGTCGTTTTAGGACGATTCGAGGATCTTCGTTCGCATATACCGTTCAGGGGCGTTTAAGGTAGGTGGCTTGGTGTTTAATTTCCAACTGTTGTGCGTTTTTGTGTGAATCGTTGTTCCACGAACCCATGTTGGGGTGTTGTGTGGCTGAGGCCTTGGCAATTATAAATACCCAGAGTTGTACAGGTAATTAAATGTGATAATGAACTGTTGTGTGGGATCGATGCTTGGATCTAGGACCGCCCAAGGGGGTGCATTCCTCTATTTAGCCATTTGGCCAGGATACCCGAGTGTATGACTTTATAATAATGATTATAGAATTTCCTTGAGAGTAATTGCATCTGTATTTCTTGTTTACATGTTGAGAATGGACCGGTTAATTGTTTAGTTCGAGGGAAGTGTTTTACTTAGCTTGAGGGGTGTGCATCTTTTAGCCCGAGGGTAACTTATTTCGTGCCTGTGGGCTATAGAATCTATGCCTGAGGGAGACACTTTGTATGCATGAGGGAAATATTTGTTATGCCTATGGGAAATTACCTGCGGGTTATGTTTCTGATTACCTGAGGGTAAGGGTTTGCGTATCTGAAGACACTGACTGTTTACATAGAAATTCACTGTGTTAATTTCCTTATAATGAATGATTAAATGAATAATAAAATGGAAATATAACTGGTAAAGTTATTTACTTTTGACTACTTCTTAGTTTATTGCATTTTACTACTACACACTATTTTTGAATATTTTCACACAGTTGGGCACGAGACTTTGGTTGGGGGCTAATGGTATTTATTTCTCAAACCCTATTTGGGTCATGTCTTCGGCCCAAACAGATTACATTTCTGTAGGTCAGGATAGGGGTAAGGGTTCCTATATAGGTACTTAATTGCTGCTGAGGAGTAGGGGAGCATGGGACCGGGCTTAGCCTCGCGATGCTTGCAGCTGTTTTGTTTTGGTTTGTTGTACTATGTATTGTATTGTACTATATTGTTGTGTAACATGTTCTGGCTGTTTTCTTAGAACATGAGACATGTTGCATCATTATCTATATAACCGTTGGTTACCTTTTACTGCAGTTGTTTATTTTAAATGTGTACGGTTTATTGCTTCTGCTGTTGTTGTATACTTTTTATTTTATTCCACTATTCTACACTTTGATAAATGAGGGCATAGTATCCCCACTATCAGATCTAGGCCCTCACTGCTAGTCTGCAGCCTCTGGTGTTTGGGGAAATGCGCTTGAGGTCATGTGACCAACCGGGTTTGGGGAACCTGTTGAGTGGCACCTGGGACCCTAACGTTACAAAGTGGTATCAGAGGAGGTTCTTTTCTTTGACATACTATTTTGATCCTTATTCAAGGATATTATGGAAACGGTAGTTGGTAATAAGCTATGCCCGGGCATAGCTAACCCGTGTATAGGGAAAATCTAGTCTACCTTATAATTTTTCAATTCTTCTGATTTTGAAAATTTTACTGTTGACTTGATTTCACTGTTGCATGACACACTTGGGATTGTGCTGTTCATATTTTATTTGTGGGTTATATTTAGTTTCAACCCAATGAGATCAGGGTATGCCATGTCATGCATCATTTAGGCACATGTTATAAATCAAATTCCATGCATAGTTGCATTCCATTTTGGCGCATTAGAAATTGCATGTTGTTGTGATAGTTGTTGTGCTAGAAAAGAATGCTACTGTGATATTTTCTTTGGTAAATACCTTCTATGTGATAGGGTATTTTCGTGTGAGTCTATTGATATAATGGACCCCAAAATTTGGTTTTTGGGGAGTATGAGCCCTCAATAATCGGAATTTGGTGGATCATTGACTTGTTTATTTGTGTATAACATGTATAAGATGTCAAACTTTGATTCGCGGGTAGTGTGGGCCCTCACGGATCAGAATTTGGCAGTTAGGTGTTGTTTTTCAGTATCTTCTGGGCTCCGGAGTAGTATCTAAGCCTTAATATCCGAAAAACCTAGGATACAAGCCGTGTAGTTCCTTGGACACATGCCATGTGATCATCTGTTCGGGATGAAAAGAAAACCTTTTAAGTACACGCCGTATAGTCTCATTCCGTGTCATAGACCATGTGGACGGGGACACGGGGAAGGGAAATTCTTTGGGGAAAACACGCCGTGTATCGGATGTTCACGCTGTGTAGTGTTGACCCAGAGTCCGCCCGTGTAACTAACATCACGGACGTAAGAGACCCTAAGACATACATGTCGTGTCCACTGTGGAACACGCAGTGTAGTCTGACCTGGGGACCCGACCATGTAACTAACAACACGGGTCGGTGTAATCCTTTCGTTTACATGCCGTGTGTATATGGAACACACTGTGTAGTGTGAGCCATGTATTTGTCTGTGTAACTAACAACACGGGTCGATAGAGCTCGTCTAGTACACGTCGTGTACCCGTGGGACACGCCATGTAGTTTTTACCGGTGAAAGACCATGTGGACCTGACCATGTGGATGGGAAGACGGTGGGGTGTACACGCCGTGTGCAGATGTAAAATTCCGTGTAGCTTTAGCCGAGTAGTCAGCCGTGTCACAGACAACACGGGCAGTTTGAATTTTCACCATACACGCAATGTAGATGATATACATGCTGTGTAGTCTTGATCAGAAGAGAGCCGTCTGGCTCAGCCATGTAGAAGGACCCAGGCAGGGGAAGAAAAGTCAGGTACATGCCATGTAGTTAGTATACATGTCGTGTAGTCTTGTTTTTGAATTCTTGAAAAGCATTCTTCCTCATGTTCCCTTTTTTGTCCCCCCATTTTTAGTCTTTGATAATATGGATCTAAGGTGTACGTTTGACCTTGTAGAGTCATGCCACTGAGATGACCACATGTTGTTCAGAAGGAGAGCGGCAAAAATTATACTCCAGAGATGGTAGGCCATGGGCTACGAGTGGAATCTCCAGTAGAGACAGATGTGGCACCAACTGTTATATCGGACACAAGCAAAGAGGCGCAGTTCCGTGAAGGCTTTATGCGGTTCATGCATACCTTTCAGGGAGCACCACCAGCTGCCACATCTATGGCCGAGCTGACTCGTATATTCTAGCATCAGCATCCACCGACATTCTCAGGGGATGGCAGACCATAGGCTACGGAGTCTTGGCTGGGGTCTATGAAGACTATTTTCATGCATCTTGAGACACCTCCATGGTGGAGGGTCAAGCTCGTGACTTACATGCTGCGTGATTCTACCAAGAGGTGGTGGGATGTTACCACCCAGACAGAGCATCACAGAGACATGGTGTGTGAATATTTTCAGATAGCATGTATGATTTCTTCTTCCCAAAGATGCCTAGGGTAGACAGGGCTTGAGAGTTTATGAATCTGCAGCTAGGGGCTATGTCGGTGATAGATTACTCGGCTCGTTTTATGGAGCTTCAGCGTTTTGCATCCATCCTGGTGGGTGACGAGATGTTGAGGGCCAAACTCTTTGAGGATGGTATTTGAGATGACATCTGAGAACTAGTGAATGTTTTTAGGTTTCCTTCAGTACATGGTATTGTGAACCAGGTGCTGATTACATAGAGGAAACTTCGGGAAGCTAGTGGTGTGGGCTAGGGCAGTTTAGCACCAGTTTCAGGTAATATTTCTACTAGCAAGAGGAAGAGACAAATGGAATTATCTCAGGGTGGCAGTACCAACCATAAGAATTTTTCAGGTGGCCAGGTCATGTGCTTCCAATGTTTTATAGAGGGGAACAAGAGACCGTAACGTCCACGTGACCCAGTGGAGTGCCAAGCTTGTGGCAAGATGGGTCATCTGCAGCGCTTTTGCAGGGTGTTTCCACCAGTGGCTAGTGAGAGGGGTTCTGTGTAGACTCCACGTGTGGGAGCAGGACCAGAAACTTCTTACCAGTCGGGCAACTGGAATACATGAGGGCGTGCATGCAGAGATGGTTGTCATGGTCATGGTAGCCAGACACTAGAATCCCAGAGGCAGCAGGGTGGGACAGATCAGGGTAGCCAGGCTGTTTCATAGGGCCACAACACTGGGTAGGTATATGCAGTGCAACAGACCCAACAAGAGCAGGATCCCAGACCGTCTACTGTCATAGGTACTATTCTAGTAGCTTCTGTCTTATCTTCACTACTTTTTGATATAGGTGCTACACATAGTTTCATATTTGTTCCCATTGTGGAGAGCCTTAGGCTCTGTTTTTCTTCTTCTTCTGATTTTATGATGCTAGACACTCTGTTGGGAGTTAGAACAGCTGGTGTGCTTCATTGTAAGGAGTGACACCTTAAGGATGGTGGGTGTTTGTTTCTATAGGGCCTCTATGTTGTAGAGATGATGAGTTACGATGGCAATATCGGGATGGACTGGTTGGTTCCCTTTCAATCCTTTGTAGACTGATATCATCACAGGGTGCGTTTCACATCACCAGAGGGAAGAGAGTTTCTATATAAGGGTGAGTGGGATGTTCAGGCGAGTCGAGATGGATCAAAGCATGTTGGGTGTGGTGGATTCACCGCCCAGATTGCGAATTTATATCTGGATGATCAGGGGACTTGTCAGATGTATTTCCCTCTAGTGGTTGATTATTTTATGGATTTCTTCCCGGAAAACTTTTCGGGTCTACCTTCAGAGCATGAGGTAGATGTCCCTATTGATCTTGTGCCAGGAGAAGCACCGGTGTCAATTCCTCCTTATAGGATGGCCACACCAGAGTTACAGGATCTCAAGAGGTAGTCAGAGGAGTTATAGGCAAATGGTTTTATCTGACCCAGTACTTATTTTTGGGGTTCTCCGGTCCTCTTTGCGAAGATAGCGGATGGTAACCTCAGACTCTATGTGGATTATCGGAAGTTGAACTAGTTGATAGTCGAGAACTGATATCCCTTGACAAGGATTGATGATATTTTTGATCAACTTCATGGAGCACAAGTGTTCATGAAGATTTACCTGAGATCAAGATATCATCAGCTGCATGTGATACCATTAGACATACCACTTATACCCTTTCGGAGTAGATATGGTCTGTACGGGTACTTGTTTATGCCGTTCGGACTCACGAACGCGCCAACAGTTTTCATGGCTCTGATGAATTGTGTGTTACATACTTATCTGAATTATTTTGTGGTGGTCTTCATGGATGACATCTTGATGTACTCTCACACTAGACATGACCATTCCACCCATCTTGAGATCATATTGACTACACTGAGAGAGAATCGGCTCTATGCAAATCTCTCAAAGTGATACTTTTGGATGGACCAGATACACTTCCTGGGTCATATCATCTCAGAGGTAGGAGTTGCAGTAGACCCAGAGAAGGTGAAAGCTATTAGAACCAATAGGGGCTTATATATCCTGAGAGGGGGGGGGGGGTCAATCAGGGTATGTATATTCTTTCACAAAGTTCTTCCTTCTTCATTGGATCTTGAACTCTTTATTACAAGGGTAACTTTGTTTGCAATCGTGTGATTATTATGACCACATCATTTCTTCTTTATCTGATGATGATACTTTGAATGTAATGTAGGGAAGAAAACAGTAAGACACAAATATTTTTACTTGGTTCACCCTCACTGGGCTACGTCCAAAGAGAATACGCCGACAAGTTGTCGATCATACCTAATTCCACTATTCTTCACTAGATGTGGATTACAATGTTCGAGATAGATCACTTCTATTCCTAGGCTCACTAACTTTACAAGGTTTAGGGTTAACTCACATCATTAACAAGGGTCACTCCATGTTTCTCTCTCTCTGGCTCACTACCGGTGGAGAGGATCACCTTATTCCTCTTCCTAAGCTCACTGCTCTGGAAGGGAATCCACTCACAGTTTATAGACCTGTAGGTCTCTTCATTTGCATGAATACATGCCTCCTTGACTTTTTATGGATGATCTGTTATAGTCCAACTTTCATCCACTTATGAATACACTTTTCCTCTTAAACGCTGGGAAATTAACTTTAGAAACACCTTCGGAAAGCACCCTACTTCTGTAGGCTCCTAATTTCGCGAAGCTCAAACAAGACTTCGCGAAGATCCTTCCTTTTTGCGAAGCTCACAATTTTGCAGAGCTCGGACCGTCGCCAAGCTCAAGCCTTCACAATGCGTAGGCCGTCGCGAAGCTCAAGTCATCGTAAAGCGACTTCCCTTGCGTAGCTCACTGAGCCAACATGGAGCACACGACTTTTGCGGAGATAGAATAGCCACCCCGAATCTCATCTTTCGCGAAGCACACTGCCTTCGCAAACTTCCTTCGCGAACCGAGAGAAAAGTATTTTCTATGAAAAATTCTCTCTACTTCTCTCCAGGGGGTCGACCTGTATTTATAGGTGATTCCATCGACCCTGGACCCTTCCGCGTGAAGTCAATGCCACGTCATCTCAAATCACGAAGCTCCAAAGTTTCCACCGGAATTCTCTCAAAATCACGATGCACCAAGGCAATTTTCTAATTGCGGAGGTCATCATAATCACGGAGCATCACCATCATCAATCCTTCGCACCTTCACCACGAATCTCCCTCGCAAATCCCTTCACCTCCGCGATGTGCTTCAACTCTGCCGTTCACGATGCGTTGACGTAATCACGAGGCATCACTGCCTCCATTTTTCGGGTCTTTGTGAAATCCAATCCATGCATCCCATATTTGGGAAACTCATGACTTGTCCATATAAAAATATGATCTTCATGGAAATCCTGTTATCATGATGCTCACCAAACTCCAAATTTTGGACCCCAAAAATTTGGCTAACACTGGGAAACGACGCCACCTTGTACTGCTCTTTTGTTCCGCCTCTAGATCATCCATTCCTTTGTCATCGTTCTTTGTCAACATGGATTGTCAACAAGTTCTCGGGAACTCGACAATTCTCCATGGAAACCTGCTTTGTCAAAAAACACAATCAACCCAAAAAATACTGCGATGTTACCTTGAGGGATTTTTTCCCAACAAAAGTAGTAGTTTCCATGGAGTATCCTAAGAACATGTTGGAGATACAGAGTTTCTTAGGGCTAGCAGGTTACTATAGACACTTTATACATAACTTCTCCCACATAGTAGTGCCGTAGTCGAGTTTGACTAAGAAGGGTGTGAAGTTCATTTGGTCTGAAGCTTGCGAGATAGCCTTTCAGGATCTGAAAGGAAGGTTGACATCAGCACCAGTCTTGATACTTCCAAAGCAAGGGAAGATCTATACAGTTTACTATGATGCATCATGTGTTAGGCTGGGAGCAGTGTTGATGTAGGGCGAGCGATTTGTTGTGTACAGGTCTCGGTAGTTGAGGACACCTGAGAGGAATTAGTCCACACATGATCTCGAGTTTGATGTAGTTGTTCATGAGGGGGGGGGGGGGTAAATCAGGGTATGGATATTCTTTCACAAAGTTCTTCCAGCCCCACTGGATCTTTACCTCTTTATTACAAGGGTCACTTTTTTTCCACTCGTGTGATTATTATGACCACTTCTTTTCTTCTTTATCTGATGATGATACTTTGAATGTAATGCAGGGAAGCAAATAGTCAGACACAAATATTTTGACTTTGTTCACCCTCACTGGGCTACGTCCAAGGAGCATAAGCCGACAAGTTGCCGGTCGTACTGAATTACAATATTCTTCAATAGATGTAGATTACAATGTTCGGGCTAGATCACATCTATGCCCAGCCTCAGTGCCTTTAAAAGGTTCAGGGTTATCTCACTGCTTTCCCAAGGGTCACTCCCTATTTCTCTCTCTCTGGCTCACTGCCGGTGGAGAGGATCACCTTCTTCCTCTTCCTAAGCTCACTGCTCTGGAAGGGAATCCACTCACAGTTTATAGACCTGTAGGTCTCTTCATTTGCATGAATACATGAATCCTTGACTATTGATGGATGCTTTGTTATAGTCCAACTTTCATCCACTGATGAATACCACTTTTCCTCTTTACCACTGGGCAATTCACTTTGGAAATACCTTCGCAAAGCACCCTACTTCTCTAGGCTCCCAATTTCACGAAGCTCAAACAAGCCTTCACGAAGCTCACAATTTCGCCGAGCTTGGACCGTCGCAAAGCTCAAGACTTCGTAATGCTTAGTCTTTCGTGAAGATAATGTCATCGCAAAGAGACTTCCCCTGCAAAGCTCACTGAGCCAAAGCAGAGCACACGACTTTCGCGGATCTAGAATAGCCATCGCGAAGCTCCTCTTTCGCGAAGCACACTGCCTTCGCGAACTTCCTTCGCGAACCGAGAGAAAAGTATTTTCTTTGAAAAATTATCTCTACATCTCTTGAGGGGGTCGACCTGTATTTATAGGTGATTCCACCGACCCTCAAACCTTCCGCGCGTAGTCAATGCCACTTCATCTCAAATCGTGAAGCTCCAAAGTTTCCACTGGCATTTTCTCAAAATTGCGAAGCACCACGAAAATTTTTTGATCTCAGAGCTCGTCGTAATCGTGGAGCATCACTGTCATCATTCCTTCGTGCCTTCACAGCGAATCTCCCTCGCAAATCCCTTCACCACCGCGATGCGCTTCAACTATGCCGTTCGTGAAGCGTTGACGTAATCGCGAAGCATCACCACCTCCATTTTTATGGTCTTCGTGAAATCCAATTCATGCATCCCATATTCATGAAACTCATGAATTTTCCATATAAAAACATGATCTTCATGGAAATCCTATTTTCAAGATGCTCACCAAATTCCAAATTTTGGACCCCAAAAATTTGGCAAACACTGGGAAACAACGCCATATTGTACTGCTCTTTTGTACCACCTCCAGATCATCCATTCCTTTGTCATCGTTCCTTGTCAACATGGATTGTCAACAACTTCTCAGGAACTCGACAATTCTCCATGGAAACCTGCTTTTTCAACAAACACAATCCACCCAAAAAATACTGTAATGTTACCTTGATGGATTTTTCCCCATCAATCTCCCCCTTTGGGTTTGTTGAATATTATTTATAACTCTTCTCAGATAGATTTTCTACACGTTGATACCTCACTGAGTCTTCTTCCAGCTGCTACCACCATTCACCTCTTGTGATTCTGATAGCATTCAAGGATTCACTTAACACGTACTCTAAGACCACATGAGCAATGCTCTTCATCAGAAACAAGAGTAGTATGAAAAGTTCATCAATGAATCACTTCATGTCAAACACCAATTTTTGATTCCAACCTGATACCAATTCTTAAATTGATACCAATTGTTGAACCAAACTGATCCCAATTGGTGATAGCTAGAAACCTTCTCACACCAATACAACACCACTGTTCTGCTTTTATCACGATCCTTAGTTGGTGTGATTTCTATGCTTTGATCGAGCACTTCTAGCATCGTCAGATTTAGTAATCTCCCCCTATCTGGCTGATCCACCGGTCAGCTTCTCCCCGTATCTATCATGATTTCTCAAATAGCCACACTGTCTCCCCCATGAACAATCACTATTTTCTCCCCCTTTTTCAACGAACCCAAAGGTCACTCCTTTGTAGTATGTAACATAGTAGAGAACACATATTAGCACATTAGGTAGAAAACATCATACCTCGGGGAGAGGGGGGGAGGGGGGGGTGTTCCGCATCCACACTATTTCAAGTAAAGGGAGTCGACTGAACTCCCAAAGCAAGTCGATGCATTTCAAATGCTTCCTTGGGTAAGGACTTTTTCAGAATGTCTGCAACCTGTAGCTCTGTAGGCACATACTCCAACTTCACGATTCCTTGCTCAACTTTCTCCTTGATAAAATGATAATTTATCTCAATGTTCTTTTTCCTTGAGTGATGGATGAGATTTTTGATAAGATTGATAGCACTTGAGTTATCACACTGGATTCTGATAGGAGACTTCACTTCAACACCCATATCGTCAAGATGCTACTTCAACCATAATAACAGTGTGCAAGCTTGAGTCGCCGCAATATACTCAGCTTCTGCGGTGCTTAATGAAATGCAATTCTGCTTCTTGCTTAACCATGCAATACATAGTCTTCCAAGATCGAATGCACTTACAGATGTTGATTTCCTGTCATCCGCTGAACCAGCCCAGTCTGCGTCAGTATATCCCAATAACTCTGTCTGAGATTTGTCGTTATATGTCAAGCCGAAGTCCACCGTTCCCTTGATATACTAAATTATTCTTTTCAGTGCGATCATGTGAATTTTCTTGGGATTACTCTAATATCTCGCTGCTTGGAATGTGGAAAAAACAATATCAGGCCTTGTCGCGGTCAAGTACAACAAACTGCTGATAATCTGCCTATTTTCAGTGAAATTAACTACCCTTCCACTGTCATCTTTTGATGATTTCATCCGGGTAGAAAACAGAGTCTTCATATTCTAATAATTTTCCATCCCAAGTCATTTAAAAACCTCCTTGGCATATTTGGATTGAGAAATGAATGTGTCATTCCTACCTTGTGTAACCTGTAAACTAAAGAAAACCATTAGCTCACTAATTATAGACATTTCAAACTCATGTTTCTTGAATTCATATGATTGTCTACACTATGCTTCATCTGATCTTCCAAATATTATGTCTTCTTCCTAGACCATCCTCATCATCCTTTGATTACTGTTGTTGTTGAAATAAAGATTGTAATCAAATCCCATATGCTGAAAACCTAGCTTCTTCAAATATTGATATAGCCTTTAGTATCATTCTCTTGGTGCTAGTTTCATCCCATATAACGCCTTCTTCAGCCTGCAAACATTGTTCTCATCCTCATGAATGAGAAAACCATTTTGCTGCTCAATGTACACCTCTTCTTTCGGAAACCCATTTAGAAATGTAGTCTTGACATCCATCTGGAACACTTTGATCTTTCTTTTCACTGAAAAGGATATGAATAATCTGATTGTCTCGTTCCGTGCAATCGGTGAAAATGCCTCATCACCATCTATTCACTCTATCTGGGAGTCTCCTTTGCACATCAGTCGTGATTTGTTCCGAATCGCTGTTCCATATTCACTAATTTTGTCTTAATAGACCCATTTAGTCCTGATGATGTTTTTATCTTCTGGCCTCGAAACAATCTACCACATATTATTCTTCTCAATTCTGATCTAGCTCTTCATTCATGGCCTGAACGCAGTTCTCATCTTTAGATACATTATCAAAGCATTTCATCTAAACCTAAGATAGAAAAGATTCCTGCTATAGTGATTACATTTTTCTTGTCTGAACTGAATCCGACTGATCACCAATGATATTTTTTCTATCAATTTCAGCTCAGCTATTTGGATTCCTTATAGAAATAGACTTGACAGTTTCTTGTTCATCATCAGTGTCTTCTTCTGAATTAGTATCAGCCACTTCTTCTCTCCCTGTGTTGCTTTCTTCCTCAACACTTTCATGAGTAATTTGTTCACTGACTCATTTTTCAGTGGCATCATTTCTTTCAGCTACTTTTCTCTATGTCACTGTTCACTGATGTCATTTCTTTGAACTTCTTCTCTTAGATTTTTTTGACACGCCTTTGATTTTCCCTCGCCGCTTCTTGGTATCCTGAAAGTAGTCAGCTGATACCACATTGTCAGATCAAAAAAAATATAAGCATGAGATGCATGATTATTGCTGCTTCTCCCTTTGTTTAATTCTTCCCTAGATAGGGAATTCCTGAGATGAGTCATCCAATTATTGCTTTGATGGCTCTTGCATATGATTCTGTTATTGAATGCTCCCCCTATGTTATGCAACACTTCGTGGAGTTAGGCCTATATAAATTCTTGTTCTCTTGCACCATCTATTCTCATTTTCCACCTGCATCATTTATACCAGTCTGGCACTCGGCATTGAGCCATTAAAAAAATCTCTAAGCCTACTGAGTTGGAACTCAGTGTAGGAAACAAGATATGAAGTTAATAACACAATCATTTATTATTTTGCTCTGTTTCTACCTTTCTTGTTCAACTATGGAACCTGATTTGAGTCAATTGAAACTCTGAAGCATATCACTGCTACACTTTGAATCCTTAGATGCCACTTCCCCTTGGATTGTATATCCCTAGAACCTGAAACACATGAATCATCAATTAATAGCATTTATATACATAGGTGAGGGGTACTTCTAGAATTATCAGGAAGAGAATTGTGGTTGATCCTGATGGGTCAACCCTTTGATTCCTTCTTGTAGAGCATCACACTCTTTCCTTGCTTCTTCTAGCTTCCTAGCCAACTTCAACTGCTCTAGCCATATGACTAAGAATTCATTAATCACATGCTGAGTCTTTTTCTGATTTGAAGATTCTGCAGGCCTGGCATTTCTCACCATTTGGGGTTTAAACCCACTAGTACACATTTTCGTCTTTGCTGTTCCACCAAAATTCCATTTCCCTTGATTCATAATCTGAGCAGGAAAATCTTTTCTTTCCATCTTCCCTTGCTTCTTCCACCATTGCAAGGATCTTGAACCTTCCTCCTATTTTTGTTGTGGAACACGACATGGGAATTTTTCATTACATTCTTTATTCATCTTTATTCTATCAGATGTCTGAGTCGCCACACTCTTTTTCACTGGTGGTGAGTCCTTCATTGATCGTTTATTATTCTTTATCACAACTGAAGTAGATCTCCCCTTAATCTTTCATGTTTGTTCACATTCTCTTCTTGAGAGCTGTTGTGAGTATTAAAGAGGAGGTGACTGATACACCTTTTGTTCAGCTCCATGTTATGCCCCTGAGGTTCCAAGACTATTTTCCAAATTTCCACTTTGTCTCCCAATGTAAGATTTCTCTTTATACATCACTGGAGTCAAGAATCTCTTTCTGGGATCCTTTTCCTTTCCTGCTTTCTTCTTACTACAATGTCATGTCAAATGCCCATAATGGGAACATACGAAAAATCTTCCATCAAAAGAATACCTCAATTCAATAGTTTTAAGTTGAGATGTTGATGCAGCATGAGTTCTTCCTCTGACATTGAGCTCCTGAGCTTCATGACACATACTCATTGTGTGTCCCTTTCTTCCACAGTAAAAGCATCTGATTAATGCTTTCTTCTGAGAGACTCTTCTCTCTTCTTTCTCATGACGCTTCTTCTTATTCTCATATTTATCAAAGTTTCTATTTTCACAGCCTGAAATGTTTTCCAGAGCCTCTGAATATAATCTTTATGTATGGCCATGAATCCCACAGAAATATCACATGTCGTCACTTCTTTTTGTAACTGTCCTCTTAGGCCTATCTCCAGCACCATTAGGGTTTTGTTCACATCTGGAACTATTCATATCTATCTTTATATTATGAATGGGAGGTGATTCATCAAATCCAATTCCAGTTTTCCCAAACTATATGGTCTTTGAACTGAGAGAATTTGTTCTTCCCTCTTTTTAGAAATAGAAAATTTTCTTTTCATTTCATCATCACCTGCTAAAGTATAATCAAATAGTAAGTGAAAGGCATCATTCATGTTAGGATTTCCTCTAGCATTGGATTTCTCTATTTCCTTCTTCACTGATTCTAGCTCTTCTTTCAACTTATGAATCTTTAGTTCACTTGATTAATGTTGAGCATCACGTTCTCTCTTGAGATACTTTCCTCTACTCATCTCAACTTCCAATTCTCGTGTAAGCTTTTCCACCACTTCACTTTGCTCCTTTACCTTCAATTTTTCTTGATCAACAGAATCTAAGCAACATGCATTCTCTTGTTGTAGCTTTTGATTCTTCTAAACTAGTTCAGAAAGCTGTGTCAAAAGATCATCATTTTTAGATTTCATGTTTTGAATCTCATCTATGTTCATATTCTTCCCCTTGACATCATCTATTTATTTTTCTACCTTTGCAGATCTCTTCTGTAATTCTTCATCTTGAGAATCATTTTTCTCCCTCAAATCAGTAGCTACGTCAATAAGCCTTTGATTCAAACTTCTTAGCTAGTTGATCTCAGTTACCAGTGCTTGGATCCAAATATCTTTAGATTTAATTTCATCAGTTTTTCTAACGTCACTTGAAATATCAGGTTCTTAGATACACATGACTTGATCTTTCACATTTCTATTCAAGCCATCGATCTCCCATTTCTGTTTTTCAATCTTAAGATTATACTCACTAACTGATTTTGAGTTCTCTCATGATCATAACATTATTTTCTCAATTTATTCCATCAACTCAGACTTCTCTTCTTCCTGCTACTGCTATAGAGTTTGGCATCATGACCAACTTTGTTAGATTTCTCTGTTTAGCTCTCCAAACAACTATCTCCTCAAGAGCAGCCTCTAACTCAGCTCACATATCTATTCTTACTTAAATTTCTTCTTCTGTTTCATTATCACTCTGATGCTCATGTACTTCACTCATTCCAATATCATGATTGAGTGAATCAATCTTTTCCCTATCAGATTCGTCCAGAACTTCCTTCAGTAAGCTGTTTGATTCTTTTAGTTGAATCAAAATTTTTCCAAAAACACTTCCACACTGAGGGAAATTACCTAACTTCAGATTCTTCTTTTATGATTTTCATTTTCCCATGGCAGATTGAGATAAGAGAAAACTGTATCTTCAACCACACAGATCGACTACACCAAGTCGAAGCAAACAAATCTGATAAAAGAAACTAGCCCTCTAATACCAATTGTTAGGGCCAATAGGGGCCTATATACCCTGAAAGGGGGGGGGGGTGAATTAGGGTATGGATATACTTTCAAGAACGTTCTTCCTACCCCACTGGATCTTGACCTCTTTATTATAAGGGTCACTTTGTTTGCACTCGTGTGATTATTATGACCACTTTTTTTCTTCTTTATCTGATGATGATACTTTGAATGAAATGCAGGGAAGAAAACAGGCAGACACAAAGATTTTTACTTGGTTCACCCTCACTGGGATACGTCCAAGGAGCATACGCCGACAAGTTGCCGGTCGTACTGAATTCCATTATTCTTCAGTAGATGTGGATTACAATGTTCGGGCTAGATCACATCTACTCCCAGGCTCACTGCCTTTACAAGGTTTAGGGTTAGCTCACTGCATTCCCAAGGGTCACTCCCTGTATCCCTCTCTCTGGCTCACTGCCGGTGGAGAGGATCACCTTCTTCCTCTTCTTAAGCTCACTACTCTGGAAGGGAATCCACTCACAGTTTATAGACCAGTAGGTCACTTCATTTGCATGAATACATGAATCCTTGACTATTCATGGATGCTCCGTTATAGTATAACTTTCATCCACTGATGAATACAACTTTGCCTCTTAACCACTATGCAATTCAATTTGGAAATACCTTCACAAAGCACCCTACTTCGTTAGGCTCCCAATTTCCTGAATCTCAAACAAGCCTTCGCAAAGATCCTTCCTTTTCGCGAAGATCACAATTTCATGGAGCTCAGACCGTCGCATAGCTCGATCCTTCGCAATTCTTAGGCCATTGCAAAGCACAAGACTTCGTAAAGAGACTTCTCTTGCGAAGCTCACTGAGCCAACGCGGAGCACACGACGTTCGTGGAGCTAGAATAGCTGCCACGAAGCTCCTCTTTCGCGAAGCACACTGCCTTCGTGAACTTCCTTCGCGAACCAAGAGAAAAGTATTTTATCTGAAAAATTCTCTCTACTTCTCTCGAGGGGGTCAACCTGTATTTCTATGCGATTCCACCGACCCTCGACCATTCCGCGCGAAGTCAACGCCACTTCATCTCAAATCGAAAATCTCGAAAGTTTTCACCAGAATTCTCTCAAAATTGCGAAGCACCACGACAATTTTTTGATCTCAGAGCTCGTCGTAATCGTGGAGCTTCACCGTCATCATTCCTTCGTGCCTTCTCCACAAAGCTACTTCGCAAAGCCCTTCACCGCCACGATGCGCTTCAACTCTGCCGTTTGCAAAGCGTTGACGTAATCGCGAAGCATCACCGCCTCCATTTTTCTGGTCTTCAAGAAATCCAATCCATGCATACCATCTTTGTGAAACTCATGACTCTTCCATATAAAAATATGATTTTCATGTAAATCCTTTTTTCGCGATGCTCACCAAACTCCAAATTTTGGGCCCCAAAAATTTGACAAACCCTAGGAAACGACGCCACCTTGTACTATTGTTTTGTACTGCCTCCGGATCATCCATTACTTTGTCATCGTTCTTTGTCAACACGGATTTTCAACAACTTCTCAGGAACTCGAAAATTCTCCATGGAAACCTGCTTTTTCAACAAACACAATCAACCCAAAAAATACTGCAATTTTACCTTGAGGGATTTTTTACCAAAAAAAGTAGAATTTTCCTAGGAGCATCCTAAGAATTTGTTTGAGATATGGAGTTTCATAGGGCTGGAAGGTTACTAAAGATGCTTTATACATAACTTCTTCCGCTTAGCAATGCCGTTGACAAGTTTGACTAAGAAGGGTGTGAAGTTCATTTGGTCTGAAGCTTGCAAGATAGACTTTCAGGATTTGAAAGGAAGGTTGACATCATCACCAGTCTTGATACTTCCAAATCAAGGGAAGAGATATATAGTTTACTGTGATGCATCATGTATTGGGATGGGAGCAGTGTTGATGTAGGGCGAGCGAGTTGTTGCGTACGAGTCTCGACAGTTGAGGACACTTGAGAGGAATTAACTGACACATTATCTCGAGTTGGATGCAGTTGTTCATGCGTTACGTTGTTGGAGACATTATCTCTTGGGAGATCATTTTGTGGTTTTCACCGACCAAAAAAGTCTCAAGTATATCATTACTCAGCGTGACTTGAATATGATGCAGCGAAGGTGGGTTGAGTACATACAGTCCATCGATTTTGAGCTTGCCTATATAAGGTAAGGGTAATGCAGTTACTGATGCACTAAGCCGAAAGACTCAAACGCAGGCAGTTAATGAGGCCAGTGGTGAATGGCAGCTGATGGCCTTGTTCTCTGAGATTCATTTGGAGGTGCACGACAGTCAGGGACAAAAATATCTTTCATATTTAGTTGTGACTTATACCCTCCTAGATAGAGTAAGGATGAGAGAACTATCTGATTCAGAGGGCCTATTTATATGGGAGTCGGTGACAAGTGAGGACCCTCCTCCTAGATGGATGATTGGCGGTGATGAGGTATTACATTTCCATGGACGAGTATGGGTTCCTAGGGATATACACATGGAGCTGATGCGGGAGTCTCATAATTCAGCTTGGGCAGTTCATCCGGGGTTACCAAGATGTACCCAAATGTTAGATGTCACTAATAGTGGCCAGGTATGAAGAGGGATGTATCAGGTTTTGTTACGAGGTGTTCCACCTACCAGCAGGTGAAGGTGGGGCATCAGAGGCCAGCAGGACTGTTACAGCAGTTACCCATTCGGGAGTGGGAATGTGATGATGTCGCAATGGAATTCGTGACTGGATTTTCGAGGACACCTTGAGGCAATGATCCAGTGTGGGTTGTTGTGGATAGACTCACGAAGGTAGCTCACTTTTTTCTGATAAAGGAGACCTTCCGTGTTGACAATATTGGGATGTTGTATATCAAAGAGATCGTACGTCTTCATGGGGATTCACATTCTATCATTTCTGATAGGGACACCCATTTTACGTCTCGTTTCTGGAAGAGTTTTCAGAGGGCACTGGGTATACAGGTGATTCTGAGCACAGCTTACCACTCTCAAACTGATGGCCAGTCAGAGCGTACGATACAGGTTCTTGAGGACATGCTATGGGCATGCATCCTAGACTTTGGGGGGTCTTGGGAGAAGCATATACCCCTAGTCGAGTTTTCCTACAATAACAGTTTTCACGAAACTATTGAGACAAAACCTTACGAGGATTTATAGGGTAGGGCATACTGATTACCCTTGTGCTGGTTAGAGGTAGGTGAGGCAACATTACTGGGACCACGTCTCGTGAATGAGACTTCTGAGAAGGTCTAGTTGATTCTAAAGCGGATGGGTACACACAATCTTGTCATAAATCTTATGCTGATCGCCGAAGATGACACTTAGAGTTTGTGGTCGGGGATCAGGTTTTCTTGCATGTCATAATGTGGTTGGGACATAGGAGGATCAGGAGACATTGTAAACGTTCACCGAGGTATGTGGGGCCATTTGAGATTCTGGAGAGAGACGGGCTGGTTGCCTATTGGTTTCAGTTACCGCAGTGGTACCAGGCCATGCACGACGTCTTCCATGTATCTCAGTTGCGCCGCTATCATTTAGACATGTCTCATGTCTTTTAGCCAGAAGAGGTTGAGCTTCATATAGATGCATCCTTTGTGGAGTATTCGATTCGTATCATTTATTGAAGCATGAAGGTTCTCCGAGGCTGAATAGTTCCTCTTGTACGGGTGCTTTGGAAGTATGGTCGAGTGCGGGATGAAACCAGGGAGAGAGAGAACGACGTACGTGCACAGTGGCTAGAGCTCTTCTGAGCTTTATCTTCGCCACCCTTGGAAGGGAAATTCGGGGATGAATTTCATTAATGGGGGAAGTTTGTAAGAACCCGTTTCTTGTTTTTGAGGTACGAGTTTCTTCTTTTCTCTATTCCTTAAGTGTTTTTGAGAAAATAAGAAAAATGGGAAAAATCCTAAATTTTGGGACTACTCGCCATGTACAATTCCACATGTCGTGTACTTTGGACGTGTGGGATGAGTACACAGGGTGTGTTGCCATGCTGGTGAAGAAAGGTGTAAAAACCGACTAAACACCGTGTAGTAGGTATTTACATGCCGTGTATTCAGTCGACAGGAAAATAGTAAGGTGGTCGAGGTAGCCGCCAACTGAGCATCAGTACACGCCGTGTACTCATGTTGATAGATGAACAGTGCCACGCTGGCGGGAAGTCGCCGAAGGAACAGTTAAAAAATGAAAAGTACATTCCATGTACGTGAGAGGTACACGCCGTGTAGTTTGTTATTTTCGGTTAAAATGGGATGTAGCTTCCCCTATTTATAGTTAAGGCATATAACCGGAGGAAGGAGTCGCGAGAGAGGGCCAGACCTTCGAGGAGCTCCATATTGAGTACCAGGAATCTATTTTCTGCACCGTCGATCTCCCTAGAACCGCACGGGTGAGTTCTCCATCCTCCTTGCGTAGTTCATTCCAATTCATCTTCTATGGGAAGTTATTTGAGTTTGAATGGGGATTTATTTCACCTCAAATATACATAGTTTTAGGATGATTCGAGGATCGTCGTTTGCATATACCATTCAGGGGCGTTTAAGGTAGGTGTCTTGGTGTTTAATTTCTAACAGGTGTACATTTTTGTGTGAATATTTGTGCCACGAACCCATTTTTGGGTGTCGTGTGGATGAGGCCTTGGACATTTTAAAAACCTATAATTTTAAAGGTAATTAAATGTGATAATAAACTATTGTTTGGGATCGATGCTTGGATCGAGGACCACCCCAGGGTGTGCGTTCCTCTGTTTAGCCGTTTGGCCAGGATACCCGAGGGTATGCTTTTATAATAATGACTATAGGATTGAATTGAGAGTAATTGAATGTGTATTACTTGTTTACATGTTGGTCATGGCTCGATTAATTGTTTAGCTCAAGGGTAGTGTTTTACATATCCTGTGGGAAGTTCATCTTTTAGCATGAGGGCAACTTCTTTCGTGTCTGTGGGCAATAGACTCTATGCCTGAGGGAGACACTTTTTACACCTGAGGAAAATATTTTTTATGCATATGGGAAATTACCTGCAGGTTATGTTTCTAATTACCTAAGGGTAAGGGTTTGTGTGTCTGAGGACACTAACAGTTTACAAAGAAATTCCCTAGGGTGATTTCCTTATAATGAACGATTAAATGAATAATAAATTGGAAATGTACCTGGTAAAGTTAGTTACTTTTGAGTACTTCTTAGATTATTGCATTTAACTACTGCACACTATTGTTGAATATTTTCACACAGTTGGGAATGAGCCTTTGGTGGGTTCCTACTTGGATTTATTTCTCACACCCAGTTTGGGTCATGTCTTCGGCCCCAACAGATTACATTTTTACAGGTGTGGATAAGGGCAAGGGTCCCTATATAGGTACTTGATTACTGTTGAGGAGGAGGGGAGCATGATACCGGTCATAAGCTCATGATGCTACCGGCTGTTTTGTTTTGTTTTAATATACTCTATATTGTATAGTACTGTATTGTTGTGTAACATGTTATAGCTGTTTTCTTATAACATGAGACATGTTGCATCATTATCTATATAACCATTGGTTATATTTTACTGCAGTTGTTTATTTTAAACGTGCGTGGTTTATTGCTTCTGCTATTGTTGTATGCTTTTTATTTTATTCTACTGTGCTAAACTTTGACAAATGGGGACATAGTTTCCCCACTATCAGACATGGGCCATCACTGCTAGTCGGCAGCCTCTGGCATTTGGGGAAATGCGCTTGAGGTCATGTGAAAAACTGGGTTCGGGGCACCCGTTGAGTGGAACCTGGAACCGAGACGTTATATTTTTCATAAACTATTTAATATTCTTCCATGTATGTTTAAATTCATGTTTACCCATCTTTGAATTTTACTTTGTGTTATGGAAGGAATCCTTCTTTGTTTTACCATACGTAGTAATTTTTGAATTTTCTGTTAAAAGTATGAGTGGAATGTTTTCTTAACTTATACAGAATGAACATATTTTCTACGGTTTTATAACGCCTTATTTTCATGAAGCTTACTCAAAAAGATTTCATGACTATTTTCAAAAAAATCCTTTTCATTTAAAATTTCATGGTATTTTGTGAAAAGAAAATGATTTTGAAGAAGAAAGGATATTTTCCACAATAAATCATTTCAAGTGTTTTATCAAAACCATTTTCTATCTAAGATGACATTATTTCATATGCGTATGTTTCAATTATAATGTCTCTATTATTTACATGGTTTCATTCCTCTTATGATGAAATGATATCCATTTGTTTTATATGGATTATGTTACGATGATATGATGTTTATGGAGCCCATTTTATTCTTTGGGTTATGATTAATGATTTATGATTATGTTGTGGCACACATAAGAATGATTTCATTATGAGATGGGTGGGACCTATATCTCCCACCAATTCATTTGGTAATGATTTATATCTCATGAGATAGACATGGATGGAATATATAGTTAATCCAATTCAGTGATACAGGACTGGAACGAGAAGTGAACTCGATTCAGTAAGGGACTTTGTCCACTATGATGGTCTTGGCAGCAATTCCTAGGCTACTATGGAAATCATAACATGTGCATAATGTTTTCCACAAGTACATGTTTTATTCCCATTCTATTTTATTAGGGTTAATGTTCCTTTTTGATTTATGCCTTATGCGCTTCCAATATTTATGTCATTACTCATGAATTTGATGTTTTATGTTCATGTTCTTACGTTCAAATGTTTCGGGATTGTTTTATGTTCTCCATGATTACCCTTTCTCAGAATTTGAGCTCACACTTTTTATGTTTTCTTTTCCCCAGGATATAAATAATGGTTTTAGGTAAGAAAACCGAAGGGGAAGATCTTTATGGGAGATTTTGAAGATCTTTCACCCTGATTAGATGATTATGTTCCGAGTTTCCAAAGACACTAAACTAATACTGTATTGGGGAGTCTATTTTTGCAATGTATTAAGTATTCCTCAAAAGTAATGTAATGTGCATGTACGTCAAGTATGGGTCACTACATAAGTCATATATTAGAATCCTTCATGAGACAAAGTTATTATTGAGGCACATGTGTCATTGGGAACCCTGGAGTTAGTGTAATTAAATAAAGAATAAATGATTACGTGATAACTATTGATTTATGAATTGTACTTATTTATTTATAAAACTCTATTCAATGCCTGGATGTATTTTTTTTTGATGTCATTGGTGGTGGACTACTGATTTATACTCACACCCTACCCAGGATTCCTAATCTGTACCTGAATAGACATTTTTTATTTTAGACAGGTTAAGGGAAAAGGCCTTATGTTGGATAGATTATTTGGGGAAGCAGCATGGTGAGGGAACATAATATGGTGTTTGGACCTTCTTAGAAGAATTTTCAATGAATTTATTTATTTTGGGTTTTTTCTTATTGTTACTTGAAATGTACTTATCTTGTCATATCAACTATTCTGTTTTGATTCTGTATTTCATGTTTGGTTATCATGTGATATTTGTAGTATATATGGTTATATATATTATTCTGCTATTTTTATGCATTTTCAATGGATTAGTACAATGATAATGTAGAAAGAATAAGGGTATATTATCCCCATGACCAATAACAGACCCTTGTTTCTAGTTAGAAGCCGCTAGCATACGGGGAGGTGCACATGTGGTCATGCAACAAACATGATCATGGCACAGTTGGGTGGAACCCAGGCTGGGAAGTTATACAATGACTCCAATGTAATTGAACAAGGAGAGTTAGTTATTGAGGATGACTTGATGTTCTTAGAGTAGCTGATCAAGACCCAAGGCCATCAAAAGAATTCTTTGCATTAGCATTTCATCCCCTTAGTGTGTTTTCATTTAAGGCATTGTGGTATAGATGATATTTGTTGGTAGAAAGAGTAGAATATGTCCAACTAGTACCTAGAGTGGTTTTATTCTTAATGTGTTTAATTATTTTATCTTGATAAAGTAAAATATTCATTGACCATTGGTTTTTATGATAATGGTGTTAAGCTATTGATGGAGTGATCGATTGTTCTATGTTCTTGTTTGAGTGGTATATTCAGGGTGATATTTTGGTTTTTTCAAATAGTTGATGATACCATATTAGGTTGGTATTTATTCTAAGGGATGAGAATCTTTTTACATGTATTATATGTAATGGACCCAACCTTTCAATCCTTTCCTTTCTGTTTTTCCATGAATTATGGTTCCTTTAAGGTATTTTTATGGTATTCTAGAAGCATTAGGTTGTGGTTTAACTGTTTAGGGGTACACTATGATCTTTTATTGGTGTGGTGGTGTTCATTTTGATTTTCAGTTGGATATGAGGGTATTCATTTCATTTAGAGTTAGTTATGCGATGCTTATTTCACCATAACTAGTGAATCATATTTTCTTCATTTTTTGGTTGGAATGGTGGTATGGGTTTCACCCTGACTAGAACATGATATATAGAAAATGATCTACGTGGTGGTGTTGAAAACTATGTCAACTCGATGTGTCCCCTATGAGAAATGGTAAATCAAGGAGCTCACCATGTCATGGAACATGTCACTCTGAGGTGAAAAGGATTGGGTATTGGTCTCACGTAATAGTGCAAGGCATCATGTTGGTGTAAATTTTTTAAGGAATAATTAAAACCCATGATATTTGAGGATATCCTTAAAATTGGTAGGTTGTATGTTTAACCAATGGAAACCATGACATGGTTTGAGGTTATTACACTCTACTGAATCCTAAAAAAGATTACCATATAAATAGGTGATGTAACCTCCATTTGATTGACATATATTCCCTTTGTTCATCCCTTTGAGTACTTATAATGCTTCTTCATTTTTCTACTCATTTCATTGAGATATTCGAAGCCCTTGGTTCATCCATATCAATGTTAATTAGATTATTGTATTTTTATACTCTTTTATATCACATAATACCTTTTTTATCTCTAACTATTGTTCATTTTGTGAAAACCCTCTTTCTTGGATAATGTATTAATGGAGGCATGTAGTGAATTTTTTTATGTGGTGTTTCCTTTGAATCTAGTGGAGGTTTCCCCTTGATTCTTTGGTGGAAATTCTTTGGGAATTTAAAATTCAGGTTGGATATTCAGGTTCCCTCAATATTTATGTATAATTGCGATCATATAATAATTCGGATTTATATTTGGTGGGTCATATGAATTTTACTAATCAATGATAATGACTAGTGTATTTAAATTTTAATAGAATGATTGTAAGAACATGATTTTACTTTTTATATTAATGTATATATTATTTGATGATATCCCATGTTATTCCTTATTTTGATGAATTCATTTTAATTCTCCTAAATTAGTTAATTATTTAAAGACACTATTTTTATAATATTGTGATTTATGATGTGTCCTTTTTTTGTAGGTTTTCTGTTACTTTGTGCATTATTTTATTACATCATTTTGGTTAATGTTGTTGGCTGTTATTTCTTTGGGGCCTTAGTAGATTTATAGGGTTTGGTGGTGTTTTTTTCAAGATGGCCTTGGATATTGTATATCTCTAGGCTTCTGATGAAGTGATTGATGTGGATGATGGTTGGTAGAATTTTAGTATCAATAAAATGAAAATTGGATGGAATAATATGATTTTTTGTGAAATGAAGTTATGCTAACGAACATGGATGTATATAAAAGGAAATGTAATTTTGATCATGTGATTTGTCCTAGATGTGATGATTTCTTGATATTTTTTTTCTATTAATGATAAATGATGTTGTAGTGGCATAATTGGCACCCTATTGGTGATCAAAATCTTACAATTATGTTAGTGTGAAGTAATAATTTTTTATGTATAATTAATACTATTATATAATGTGTTATTTTATATCATTATACTCCTATGATATGTCCATTACTATATTATAATAATTAGATATACTAGGTAAGGAGTTTTTACAATATCATTCTTCGGGAGGAAATTTATGGTTTTCTATTACAACATGCCAACTCTATATTCAGTAGTGGATCATGATGATTGCAGTGATATATAATTTGGGGAGGTACCTGATCGAGGATGAGGATATATGTGGTGGGGGTTATTCATGGTAGGATGATGGAAGGAGGTATATTTCTTATATATTCATGTTACCACAATGTTCAAATTTTATTTTTTATTGTTTAGGTATGTGGCATAAAATGAGAGAATGAATTTCCTATGGTGATTATATTGTTTATTACATAGGTTAGGAGATGGTATTTATTATTTATATATAGATAGTTGTGAAAGAGATAACATCAAAGAATGTCTTTTATTAAGGTGAGAGAGGAAAACCGATGTGTATAGTTGTTATAGGGAAACTTTTCATATTCTTATGATACTAAATGTTCTTGAATTCATGATTTTGTGAGATATCCTTAGTCTGGGCCAAGTTATTATCCAAACAAAATGTTTCTTTTTGGATCTTTTAGTTTTTAAATGTATCCTTAGTATGATCATTCCACTTTTTTTATGAGATAATTTGGGTATGAACTTAGTGAGTGTTCATGTTATTGTCACCTAATATGTATGCCAGAAAATTATCAAATATAGATATTGTGTTATATATCATCTATAACATTTAAAACACAGTTTTTCATTCACTAAAATAATCACCAAATTTAACTTTCATTTATCACAATAATTAGTTTAATTGATTGTTTGTTTAACACAAAGGGTCATGTTGGGATTAATAACACTATAATTATAATATTATTATTATTATTATATAACAGTTGTCTATATGATAATGGAATGGAAGTTATGAATAGTATTTAAAAAATATTATAATATATAGTTTACCATTTTTATGATCTATCTATTTATTTGTTAAAAATATGAATCATTTAAAAGGGAAAGAATTATTTTTTTTTAAAATGAAATTTTTCAAAAAGGTTCTTTAAATTTTCTTTGAGTATATAACATAATATTATTATTTTTTATTTTAGAAAATTAATTTCGCAAAATATGATTCATTTTTTAAATCATAATACCAAAAATATCTTACGATGAACATTTTATATTTTTCAAATAAGTTACACTTTCTGATGAATAGTGAAAAATACTACTCTTTAATTGGGAACATAAATTACATTTAAATAATTATTAGTGATAAAGAAAATTATTAATTTTATTTAATTTCAAAAGAGTTCAATTGTAAATTTATTAATATAATTCAGGTCGTTGTAATCATTTTCATATTGAATATATATTTAAAAATTCAATACTTTTCAATATTTCCCCTTTAAAAAACCAATTTCTTTTTGCATCTTTTTGGATTAAATTTAAACTATATATTGTCACTTATATTATTTTAATTATTAAAAATTTACTACATATTTTTAATCATAATAATTTATAATTTCCAAGGACTTAAATTAATTTAAGAACAAATTAATTTGTGATAAAGTTTAATATTAAATACCCTGATTAATGAAAAAAATGTTTATTATGTTCTTAAACTAAAATGATAAGGTACAAAATGACACAAAAGTCGTCCAAAACAAATTGGATATAAATATATAAACTATATCCATTATATTTCATATTTTTTTTAGTTTTTTTTATGATGTATATAATGTCTCCAAAAAAAAATACTTATATATATTTACAAGAATGTGACCGCTTCTCTATTATAAAAGGGAAATCAATCCCCTTACTAATTCACACAAGTAAGGTCATATGTGGTTTCCTAAACCTACTGATTCTAATTCCTATTATCCCTACTTACATCATAATAACCTTATTTTGGTATGAAATACAACATATGAAAGATTTAATTAAAACAAAGGATGATACCTGAGGAAGTGGTAATATTATCTCATGATAATTTTTATATTCATTCATTATCAAACTAATTAATTTTTTGTGAACAAATAATGATATAATATAGCATGTATATTCCAAATACTAGGATATTTATATAATTAAGGCATGGAAAATATCCCCCTATTACATAAATTTTTGATGAAATCATCATTTGTTTGTACGGTGGACTACCGCCTTACGAAGTGATTTTATTCGTTTCTTAATCAAGATATCTCATAGTAGAACATGATTATGGATTTGTTTTTATATACGATTTATATTAAATTTATGATATTATTATAATTCTATAATCAATATATATAACACACATACCTTCATGCTTTCCATATTGGGGGAATACAAATATTGTTGCTCGTCTGTACGGCGAACTACTGTCTCTTGAACCGATGTGATTCATTTATTCATTACATTGAAATTATTTATTATAGTTTTAGTTAAAATATTTGATATATATGAATGAAATTATTCACGAATAGTAATATTTCATTAACTTTTCTCTCTATTAATCTGACAATTAAATTGTGATAGTGTTCATGCCTATGTAAAGCCTTCCATCTCCATGAACAGAATATCATTTTGTATATATAGGTTTTATGGATCACTGTAAAATAATTTATACTAAATATATATGACATTTATAACATAATTTTATATTTTATTAATTATTTAAATTTGTTTTATTTTCATGACCCATATATTTCATGCCAAAACAAGCATTAGAAAACAAGAAACTTAACAACTAAATCAAGGGAAATCATATAACATTATTGACAAACAGATGATACAATGTTATAAAATAATCATATATTATATATTAAATATAATTATTATTTTGGTAAAATTTAATAAATTTCCCAAAACACATAAATCTTATTTTAAATATCAATATCCTAGAATGACATGTGTTTTAATGGACAACATCTCAATTCCAGTTCATTGAGCGATAATTTATTATTGCACAACTAATTTTTTATATATGGCGTATGTATTGACCATGAGAAATTTAATACTATGAAAACATCACATTACACAATATTTTGGGTTTTAATTTCATATATTTTATTAAATTTTGTTTTTACATGAATGTTACTATGTGGTGGGGGATTTTGTCTCAATTTAAATTCTATTAAGACTAATTTGTTATTATGAACCAATTCACTTTTATGTTGTGTATATACTTATCAGTGGACAAATAATATCGTGTTTAATCTATAATTCATGTTATTTTAAGTTTCAATTTGAATTACAACATCCACATGAAATTTAATTAATATTTACAAAGTAGTAAATACTTTTATAATGCACTATTTTTAATTGAGATATATTACTCTTTTATTGTCGTTGATATCCTAAGATTAGGTTTGTAATGAGTTTTTAATATCAATATTTGTATTTGAACTGGAATTATTCAAATTAAATGTTGATGTAGAAGATAAATTCATTGATTATTTATCACTTCAATGTTATGATAATCTTAAGGTTTTATTTCACAATCTCATTCTCATTGATGTTATTTATTTTTGAATTCAAATTAAATGAAATTATTAGTCCATTATTTGATAAATAGTATAATTCTCTTCTTATATGATTATTCAGGATCAATTTATGTTTACAGTATCATTTTCAATTCTTTTTAACATAAATTAATTAATAAAATAGAGTACCAAAATTTGACTTAATTTTCCTCTTCGGTTAGAAATATATTTTCTTCCAAAAGGATATTTTCTAAAAATGTTTTAAAAAAATTCAACCTCATTTAAATTAGTATTATCAACGTTTTCCATAAATTTTATTTCTCCGTTATTTACATTACCATGTTTATTCTACCTTATCCAATTGAAATTATTCGTTTATTGATTAAAAGGAATGTGTTTTCAATCATATACCATCCCATATTGAATGTTTTCCACAATCACTTCATAGTTTTATTATATATGGATAAATTTATTTCTCAATTTATTGATTGCATGGAATGTATGTTTAATTATTTACCTTTCCATATTTTTATGATCATTGATTCATGATATATTCCACTATAATTAATCCTTACTTTTCAATTGATCTCTCCTTTATATGGTTTCTTTCCTCGGGAGTTGATTATATTTACGGTGATTGAAATGTAGAGATATTCTATATGGAAGAAAGATATTCTCAAATTGAAATAAAAACCATTCTGTGGTAATTTATGTTTTGAAATGTAATGCATGTCTCATGTATGTATATTTTATTTAACAAGACTACAAATCTATTTGGTCCTTCGATATGTGATTCCTTGTATGTTGTTAAGTTTTATTAATGCAATCCACTAGCACTGGTCTACTTGGGTAGGGGTCTATATAGTATTTATTATAGGATATTTAGTATAAAACATGAGAACTATATTTTAAAAAACATAGATTAAGGAACATGACCATGTAATAGATTTTAATTATAAGTATATGAGAAGATCATTACGTTTTGGTAATATGGGGATTATGTTGGTCATCCTAGAAACTCATACATTGATGGATACATCAAGTGCATGTTGTTCTGGAAAATTTATACATGGGATAAAAACCCTTAGATCCTTATATTTATCATTAATCGATCGAGAACTGGTGAATGAAATTGGGCCTTACAACACACCTATTTTGACGCTCCCTAGAAATTTTATCTAGATAAATAATCATTTCCACAGAAATTTATATACATTATTTTAATAGATGGAGACAAGGAATAACCTATGACAAATATAAGGTTTCTTAGATAGAAATCAAGGTATCATGATTTAGACATCCTATAAATTATTATTTATTTTTTATAATTAGGATTATTGTTTCTCATACTATGTTTTCTGTTTTTATACAATGGATATAATCCAAATGAATCATGATAATATTGAAAATGATGGAAAATATGCTGACATTGAGAAACAAAATTTGATGATGCATGAGTGAAAGATATCATGATTAGGACTAATAAATTTTTTTGAAATATAATTATCATCATATACCAAAACCATCTTATAGACTAACCTAATAAGAATAGGATGGAGTTATCTCTGAGCATGAGTAAGAAAATCCATGAAGAAAATATGGATCAATTTTTATAATGTAAGAATATGCGAAAGGGACACCCAGTAAGCTATCTCTATGAAATTTTATAATTTTTATATTTGGAATGGAAGGGATAGATAATGAATATTTTGATAAAAATTAAGAGTGAAATAGAAGGAAATAAATCTCTTCAAATGATCCATTAATTGTTTTATGGATTAAATGTCCATAACATTCAAATTATATGTGTAAATGTCCTCTTATATAGAATACACCACATATCAAGGAAATAATTATGTTTAAATTTAACAAATGATGTATTTGTGTAATGGGATTCCTGATTTTAATTGTAGGTTTATTATTACATTTTTTATTTTGGTTATAATATTATAGAAAAATATATTTAATGTGTAAAATTGTAGAATCATATATATCACTATTAAATTAATATATATGGATACAATCATGGGTTATGAGTTTAACATTAACCATGAGATCAAAATATTAGCAACCCATTTTTAAAATTTTTATAGTTTTAATGTTAATTGATTAATTATATTTTGGGAGAAATGTTTTATAGTAATATGATATTATGAAAAATTTATTTGATTAATATTTCCGTTACATTTTATAGATATAATTTTAAGGGTATTTATAACCATTAGGGTTAATATGTTCATTTATGACATTATAATAATATTCAAATAAGATTATTAGACTTTTTTTCTTGAATAGGATATTGCAAAACATGTTATTTTAATATAATCATTTCTATTGATCATATGGCCTTTAAAATGATCAGATAATTTAGGTTTTGAGACCCATAACATTCCATTTATCATTAACATTAATGACATCAATGACCTCAGTCGGTCTGTATAAATATTTATGATTTACTTCTATGTACATATATTCAGTTCTTACCAATGTTATCATATTTATAATCCTAGTTATCTGTTAGTCTATATGAAAATAGTACTACCCATTATCTATTATTAAGATTATACGTTATTATCTCTTTTACAACATGGGGTTTTAAATGAATAATTTTCAAATATAAACCCTTTAAGTACCATGATAAATATTTAATTGTGAGGATGTAATTTATTTAAACTGGGGAAAACATAATACCCCAAGAGTTTTAAAATAAGAACATTTTGTTTCATATAACATGTGTCACATATAACCATGTTTATCATGAGATACATGAAACACCTACCCTATCTTATTTTATATGCATGAATGAGTTTACTAGATAGTTATCATTAAACGCAATGCTGGGTTTTACAAAAAAAATATGCAATTAATTATAATATTATTATTTAAAAGTTCCCACAATTCCGTTGGAATGGAAGTTTTGAATATGATTAAATAAATAAAAAATTATATATTTTAAACTTTTTATTAGTTATATATTTATTTGTAATTAAATAAAACTCATTTAAAAGAAAAATAATTATTTTCTGGGAAAAATCATTTCTTGTAAAGAGATTTTTAATCTCACTTTGCACACATAATTTTAAATTAATTTTATTAGTTTTGTGAAATAAATATTAAAAAAAATTTCTATATTTTTTAAATATTAATTCCAAAACTATCATAGGGTTGTTTCTTGGGATATTTTATGAGAAGTTTAATATTTTGGTTGATAGTAAATAATATTTCTCTTTTCTTGAAAATTACCTCTTCATTTAAATAATTATTAAGGTAATATATATTAGTTTAAAAAAATATATCATTTATATATATAAATCCAATTTGGTTCATTAGATTCATTTTCATTATGAATTTATATATTAAAACATAGTAACCTTTTGAAGACTTTTCCTCTAAAAACCATCTTTCTTATTATTTATACGAGATTAAGATTAAATTAAATTCATCCACTTATGTGAGTTAAAATTGAAAAGGTGGATTATATGTTTGGAATAATATGAAATAATTGTATCTATTAAGGCTATCTTAATTTTTTTTTACAAATTTTATTAGTGAAACCATTTATAATTAATAACCCTTATTAAGGGAAAACATGTTTATTAAGTGGTCAACCATAATAGATAAGGTGTGAAGATATCCACAACATGAAAAAATTATATTTTCATTAAATATTTCCACCTTTTCTGTTATATTATATAGTGTTTTCTCTTTATTGGTTCTCCATGAGATAAAGAATACCTCACAATTGTAAATATATTTGGGTATATATGAGAATGTCACTCCTCCTCCATTTTAAAATGGCTCTCACTCCCCTCATTTATTCACACATCTCATTCCATTTTACTCATCCAAAACATACTAATATAAATTCATAAATTCTATAACATCATATTATAATCCATAATTTTTCATAAATCTATCATATGAAGGATTTAGTTAAAATTGAAGGAAGATACCTGAAGAAGAGTTAATGTTCTTCACTAAATGTTTTTATTTTATTTCATTATACTACTCTTTATTTTATTATTATCAGATAATGATATAGTGACCAAAATATCAACCATAAAACATTATGTTTTTATAATTAATTCATTACATATATCTATCCATATTCTGTCAAATGGTTTATATAATCATTGTTTGTGTGTACGGAGAGCCACCGACTTGCTAATGGTTGTCATTAGTTTCCTCATTAACACCTATCATGGAAGTAAATAATGATGGATTTTTTGAATATATATATTATATTAATTATATTATAATTATTCTGTAATTTATATATATAATTTAAACCTTCATACTTCCAATTCTATGGGAATACGATAACGTTGCTCATGTGTACGGATGACTACCTCCATGAGAAGTGATTTGATTTTTTAACACATTACATGAAAATTATAAAGGATTTTTTTAGAAAAAATATGTGATATTTATAATATAAAAAATATTATAAAAAAAATAATGTAAAATTTGAATTTATTTAATTCAATCCAAAAATAATATGGAAACAATGTTCATGTGTACAAAGGGTTTACCCTATCCATGAATAGTTTATTTGATTTACACTCTCTAAATCTATTGGATAACTATATATATAAATATACTATGTATATATGATATATATTACATTATTTAAGTTTTATATATGATTTAGATATTTTCTATGTTCAAGATTTGATGCCAAGACATGCATGATAAAATAGGATACTTAATGCCTAAAATAATAGAAATAATTAATCATTCATAGTAAATGAATAAAAAATGTTATAAAATAATAATATATGATATTATTAAAATAAATATGGTTATGTAATAATTTAACAACAAGTGTAAAAACACTATAAATGATATTAAAGCACATTCACTAAAAGGACACGCGAGGTAAGGTACATCATCTCAATTCCCATTCATTTATGAATACATTATTATTGGGAACAAAATTTAATATATATGGTGTAAATAATACCCTTTTGAAATTTAATGTCATCATTAATTATAATTTCTTAATATTTTATGTTTCAACATTAATTATTTCATCCAACTGCATTTTTTACATTAATGGTACCTAGTGATAAGTGATTTCATGTCAATATACATTTAATTGAGACTTATTTGTTATTATTCACCAATTCTGATTTATGGGGTGTATGTACTACCCCTATGACATATAATATCACGATTTATATATATTTCATGTTATTTTATATTTCAATTTTAATTAAATCATTCAAGTGTATTTTACTTAAATGAATAAATTGGTAAAAAATTTCATAACTTAGTTTCATTACATTGAGTTATATAACCCCTTTGTTGTCCCCGATATCCTAAGATTATGCGTTCAATGAAATTGAATATCAATTTTCATGATTCCACATTCTTTTTCTGGGTTTAATCTTAATACACATAATAAATTAAATTATTAATTATCCCTTCGACATTATGATAATTCTAAGAGTTTATTTTACAATATCATACTAATCAATGTTATTTATCCTTCAATTTCCATTATATGGAATTATTTGATAATTGTTTAATAAACCCTTTTATTATCTAATACATGGGTTATTAATGAAAATTTTCAAGTAAAATTTTAATTTTCCTACATATTATATTACTTAAATTAATTGAGAAAATATTATATGAAAATATGATTTCATTTCTCTCTTTAGTCAGAAATTGTTTTTCTTCCCAAAGCATGTTTTCAAAAATTTTATTCAAAAATATTTTAACCACATTTACATATTTTATTACTCACATCTACAAACATTTTATCATTAATGAAAATGTATCCAAAAGAATATTTTTTTCCTTTTATAAACCAATCTCCTTTGGGTTTTTTGAAAATATTAAAATTATAGTTGTTTAAATGAACTAGACATGTATAAAATTACATGTTGTCGTGATGACAAAATGTATTAATGATTATTTTATATGTGTTAGTGGTTATTTATAAAAAAAATTAATTTTTTTTTTATTTTTTAAGGTATTATTTTCAAAAAGAAAAGAACATTTTTTCACAACTTGTTTTTTCAAATATCACATTTCATCAATGAAAACAAACTTTTATTATTACTCAAATGGGTATATATTGTACTGATTCCCTGAATATTTTTTATATGGATGGTTTTCAATCATTTTGATTAAGGAATTTAATGAAAATTAGTTGCATTATCATTTTTGTCAATAACTTTCCCCTGAATTGTTCTCATTCTTGTGGACAAAAAATTTCCCCTAAATATCTATATTATTCTTTATGGATATTTTTATTGATTAAATAGTATATCATTTGTACATATAGTGTTCTATAATGATATTTATTTAGTATTTGGGAAAATATTGAAAAATCGGTATCATTTAGTTAATAGTGATATTTGTTAATACTGAATATCATTACTGAATTAAATCACTTATTTGAAACATGTGGATTTATTTTTATATTAATGACATGTGTTTGGTCCTGGTAATAAAATTCCCTATAGGCATCGATAATCTCCTGAGGATAATTGGTCATGATAACATTAAATGGGGTTTTACCTCCAGTTTATACTATATTGAGAAAGGTATTGATTGTCGTGTTATAGTATTCAAAATACATGACATCCAATAATTAAGAATTTACATTATTCCAGAGTTAGTTGTTTTTATCTATGATATTTTTAATATAATTTTATCTCTTGATATATTTCATTATTAGGTATTTGAATTGCATGAGTTCCATGTATATATCTTTACCAAATGATTATTCCTTATCTAATTTAGATTCTTAGTGTATTGATTAATTTTTTTCTTAGTTAGTTATAATTTATTATTGATTATGTGTTATCTAATTGAGATTATCAGTTTACTCATTAAATGACATATTTTCGTAGTAAGTTACCTATCTATGTTGATTATTCCTTATCCAATGGTTCTTCATAGTTATTTTATTTTAACGGAACATGTTCTCATTTATTTTCCTTTCAATATTGATTATTATCTATTAGATATTGACATTTATATTTTCTCAAGATTAAATTAATTATCTATTTATGGATTACATGTCATGTATGTTCACTTATTTATTTTACCATATTGATTATGCTCATTTATTAATGATTGCTTTTGCTATACATAACCAGTAATGATAATTTGATCTTACCCATATTTTTTTTCCTTCCCGAGAAATCAATGATGTGTACTATGAGTGAAATTCGAGGATATTCTAGGTGAAAAAATTATACTCTCAAAAATAAAATAAAAAACAATGTTTTTATTATGTGTATTTAAGTATACTATAAGTATCATGTATGTATCTAGTTTACCGAGACAACTAATATATTCAATCATTTGGGATGATATTCCTTATAAATTATTCAAATTTATTAATGTATAGAATCTACTGTAGTATACCGGGGTCAAGGTCACTACAATTTATATATAAATAAGTTTCATATTTTTTCATTGGGTATTCAATGATTGAACTTGACATTAAGATCATGGATTTTTGAGCTATTGAGTCACTTCCCCATAATTTTTTTTCGATATTATTGTTTTACATTTATATTGATTGATTTTTTGTAATCATGAATTATGGGATTGGTTGAATGGGATTTTGGTTTATTTAATATATCATAGTGATCATTTGGTTGGTTATGGTATAATAAAGGAAATATTTTAGTGAAATTTCTCTCATTTTGGGTGATATACCCTCTATTCTAGTCACCAACCCATGGTCTATTGGATTCGGGAATCATGGGTCTCTTTCATCCCATCCTCCTATATGGGGGGTGTTCAAAATGGAGGATTATTAAGAAAGATCATAATTTATCATCTTCACATTGATGAGATGGTGTTGTTGAAGGATAACATCTTGTTGTGGATTTTTTCACTGAGTCAGTTCATGGGTAAATTATGGGCTGAATTTTGTATTAATGGGTGTTGGTGGTCATGATGTGGTCACCACTAGACATCTATAGTTACCTATGTAAATGGTGGGGCCTCTATAAAAGTCACAAGTTACCATAATTAGTTCAAAAAATAGTACCCAATATAAACATAAGAAATGAATACTTTTACAATTGTAAAATTCTAAGTATAAATTAGTTATATGAATGGATGACTAGTCAATAAATATTGTAATACCATGTAAATTATGATTATAATTTGATATTATGTAGTTTTCTCCAATTGACATTGAATATAATGTCTATGACAGAAAACCCTAAGATGTATTATTTCATTTTTTTCACTTTTCTTAGATGTGTGTCTATAAAAATAATTCATGGAGTTTGTGCTAGGAGGATAACTGAGATTATGTAATCTTTCACTACCTTGTTCAATTATTCTATTCTTGGTCTGGTGGTCAATACATGACCCCAGACACACTACCCCATATTTTAGTGTCTTTCAACCTGTAGCCGATGCGTAGTGTAAAATTGTGGGGAGAAAATAAAAATATATCATAGTGCACAATAATAAATAAATCAACAATCATCATCCATAAGATCAAAACAAACAATAATAATAGATAAACCATAATAATTTAATAATGGTTACATACAACAATACAAGACTGATCTCATACCGGGACAACCAAACATCCATAAATATAATTAAAAATAAAAATCAAAAATTGTAATAAGGAATTGACCCTTCAACCATCCACCACCACTCCGCAATTATTTGATCTTATGAATTATATCATGAAAAGGCATATAATACCAGAACAATTCCAATCATGGGACTATAACATGTGTATGGTTTCTTGGGTACTGATGTGCAATGGTCACCCAGAAGGGTGTGAGGATATATCTTAATAGGGAACCACTAATTTAGTTCCATAAATAACTATTAAATATTGTGTATGTATATGTTATAAGATTAGTTAATGAAAATAAATAAATAATGTTCAAAAATTTAAAATAAATTATCATTATTGACCCTTGGATCAATATGAAACCTGGGGTCTTCCAAACCTATAATATCTCATGTTTGTGTGATAATAATATTCATAGTATAATTTATATTTTTATTCTGGATGGGGGTAATTTTTTGAAATTTAACATTGAACCCAAAATTTGAACATTATTTAATATCATATAGCTATTCCTAAACAAGGAATGATTTTGTGTGTGTAAAGGATGATCAAACCTATAGAGGATGACATATAGGGTGGTCATGACTAAGAAATAACATTGATGAATCCTCTATAAGAATACCTGAAAGTCATTAAAGTGCTAAATGGTGCATATAACCCTTTACCCCTCCTTTTTATGGGGGCCCTCCTTCCTTCATTATCTTATGTATGATTGACAATATATGTTTAATTCACCACCATGTCCCCTTCTCCCCCATGTTTTGGTGTGGTGTTATATGAGACTTCTATTGTGGATTGATGTATAATTTTCCTCTCATTCTTATTTCCCTCCTTTTACACTACCCTCTAGAATACTAATAGTTATTGACATGATTTTATAAGGATATTTCACAAGATAATTGTGAAATATCCCATTTTCAATGGTTCTTTTTATTGGTTCAACATATGTAATTCATATAACTACTTCCCTATATCGATATTAATTGATTTATTTAAGTCATGTCACACTAAGATTTTATTTAGGGATTTATCATTTATATGTGTTAAAATTGCTGACAGAATCATCATTGGATATTAAGAGTTTGAACTAGGGTGTGGTTGAGGTCTATTGAGGACCTCTTATAGGTTTCATCTTTTATTATAGGATGATGATGACACATGGCGATAATTTATGAAATATAAATAAATTAAATTACATTATTTTGTTAATTTTGAAATGGAGAACTTAGTTTTTTCAGTGTCTTGTCTTCAGTTAAGACCCTACATGTGAGGAAATGAAAAGTTGGACTAGAATATTGTTGATCGGGCATAGGAAGAGATACCTCTCATGAAATTAAATGTAAAGATGCTTCTAATAAGTTAGGTGGTCCGACATATGTGTCCTATAGTAATTATGGCCTATGATATGTGAAATATTTTATACGGTCTAAGAACTGAGGAAATTGATCAGGATAAATTAGAAGGATTTAATAATTAATATATTAATAAGATTGTTATCTAAATTAAGTATTATATGTAATTGATTTAGACACTTCTACTGAGATTTACTATCTCGACAGTTGTTAGATGAGACAATAGACCATAATGTTATCCTAGTGATGATTAGACACTCATTGTGCGTGTGAATATATCTTGAGACAAATGAATGAAATATGTTGGATTTGAATAAAATGATTCCACAATCATGTATTTAGTGGTGATCAATTGCCTATGGATGATCTACCTTATGTTAGGATAGTTTTATCTCCATTACAACCTCTAACCCTTTGACTGAATAAGATAGTCAATGAGTAAGGGACCCAAATTTAGATGAATTTTCCTAGGTGGAATGTTCTTATATATATCAAAAAGGGTTTTGTTGTGTGAACTGACAATACATGATCCAAGATATGTAGTAGGTCTCTAAGTAAAATGAATAGACTGTTTTCTATAGAAAATACCACCTATATTCCAATGAAGTTGAGTCTGATCCAACTTATTGCATTATTCATTACAACAATCAGGGGTTGGGTGATTTATTTTAGACTGGGAAGTGGGTATAGACCCAAGAAGTTTATTATAGTATGTAATGAAATTAAGAGACTTCATTATGTACTTGATAATAGAATAATTTAGACTAGAATCATGATTTTTGGGTATTAACGATTGTGGATGTCCCTCATAACCCAAATCATCCCATTATGAAAATTAGGTTTATTATCATTGATGATGGGAATGTGAATTTGAAAATAAATTGTGTTTTTTCTTGTTTTTCTTCTATCTGTTTCTATTTTAATATAATTCTATATGGATTTCCTAATTTGTTTAAGAATCACTTTCTTGTAAAAAAATGGGTGGATTCTATATAGAACTATGATCCCTCACGACACTATAATAATGTCCAGGTATCCCAAGATTACATTTTTGTATTATGGGTAGAAGAATTAATGAGATACTAGGATTTTTTTTAATATTATGTTCATAAAAATTAAAATGATTTTGAGATTCAATGTATCTACTATTGAGATGTTAAAATTCCAATTATAGATTGGAATTCACTAAGGTAGTTAAGAAATTGTGAATTTCCATGCTATATGGGATTATATTAGTTATATGTGGTATTGGGTGGATGAATTTTACTAGGAAACATTTTTTATACATCTAGATGGAAATTTGATACATAGGGGACCCCTAGGAACGACTAGATGCACCATGTGGTCATGTCAAACGAGGAGCCATGAGTTATTGGATTCCAAGCATAGAGGCCTCCTATATGATTGTATACTCAAATTTTATTTATTATGATATCCATATCAAATAATTATTCTTTAACATGTATATTTCCTAGAGCCTATCCCCCCTCTTTATAAATTTTATTTTTTCCATACAGTTTAGAATTATCTTGTTACGACAATGGGTTTCAATATTTTATCTTATGATGAGTTGGATTCTTAGTTTTTCCACTAGGTATGATTCCTAATATGAAAGATAATATACATTGGATAATATATTGTGGGTTATAGTGTCCCCTTGTGGTGATTTATCATTCTTTGAGACATTCTGACAGTGGATTATTCATTTACGGTCGATCGGGGTAATGGACCTAAGAATTGATTTTGGTATTATTTACATCCTATAGTTTATTTATTTTCCATTATTATATTTATTTTTTATTATTTGGAATTAAAATTAACATATTTATTTTTATAATTTCTATATATGAAATATTGTTGGTGTTTAACTATATTTTTATGTCCCCACACCATACTCAAGCTACTACTGCATATAAGTACTTAAGTTGTATATACATTGTTGTAGGCATAAGATGGGTTGAGGCCTAGAATAAAATTATTGAGTATGATTGATTTGACGAGTTACGTGATTGGGATAATGTATGAACATGTTATGGAATTATGATGAGTGTTCAATATATCATTTAGATTATTCTATATTCCTGATAATCCCAGAAGGATATCATTCTTTTATGAAAACATGATTATTCATGTCCTATATTTGGGGAATTTCATTTTATAATGGATGGTTTTATTTATCACACCCACTTATTTTGTTTTTACATTTTATGATGTTTGGTGACTTTATTATTTTAATATGAACATTTATGTGAGGCTATAATATCCTCACAGTACCATCTATAAACCACTACTTTTGATAGACTCATGTGTTTGATGTAGTGTATTTGAGGCCCATTCGGTATACTGTATATAAAATTATTAATTCCATACCAAGTTTCATATTTGACATAGTGGTATCAGAGTAGTTTATTTTATATTTTTTAATATTTTGGGATATGGAAGCCCTGGATTTTAAAAAAAGATATGATCTTATAATGGAAGCTAGATGGGATTGTATTTAAAAATATTTTCATTTGTAATTCATGACTACCAGGGTTGAGATTATTGTTCTTGATGTGAGATTTTTTTTATATTATTCAACTCGAGTGACACACATGATGATTAGTGAAGGGTTGTAAGGATGTATGAAGCAATGTTGTTAGGGGATGATGAAGAAGAAGATAATGTTCACAAGAGGTTCAAGGACTCTAATAGGTCAATGTAGGCATTACATGACCTATTGTTAAACCCCATGTTGGTGGTTATCATCTAGAACCTATTGTTTAAATTGTTTTTAAAAACCAAAATTCTTTTTCTTGTATATACTAGAATGAAGTTGGACTTAATTGAAACATTTATTTAGGAGAATTTAAATATATGTTACTTATCAAGGATCTTGATGGGGGACCCAATGGGGATAATTTTTAGGTGCCAATGTCTTGGTAATGAAACATCACCATGTGTATATATAGATTAGTATCAATGATAAAACCCTTAAAGGATTAATTTTTTGAATATGTAAATAGAGAAATAAATTCTGTATAGTGGGTATTGATCTTTCCATATGATATTTGTTCTATCCTTTGAAGAGATCTAGAATGGGAATGTTGTATTGTAAGATCCTTGAGATCATTAATACAATGTCATAGATGATGTATCATTTCATAGAACAAATTTAGAACATATGTTACGTGTTATGTGAGAGACCGTAGTAAACCTAGTGACACTTCATATGAAAATCTAGACATGAATAATCACATTAAATAATGAATTTCAAGGCAGTTACCCAATATAGGTGCTATACTAAGTTTTTAAATCCATAGAGTGACCATTCATAGATATATACTAGTGATCATGACTAATTCATGGGTGGTTTTATCGAGTTATAAATTTTATTTGTAGTGAAATTGTTGTATTATTTCATGAAAATGTTTTATAAATCCTGATTTTATGAAACAATAATAGATTAATGGTGACATTAATTGGGTATATTTATGTTATTATCCAATATGCATTTAATTATCTCAACATACATATAACATAGGGCATATATAGACATGGTTTTACTATAAAAAGGTAAAGGGATGTTTTTTTATGATCAAAAAATTGTATTTCCATTCTTTATTTCTAGTGAGTTTGGGATTCTGAGGGTGATATGTCGTATGGAGATTTTTTAATGGAGTTATGGATATCCTATTTTCTAGTCTTCGATCAATCTATGTTCATATCATTTGGCCTTCCCATTCTTCTTCATATGTTATATCTTCCCTGTGATCTTTTATGTTATCTTGACATTATAATGATTAGATATGTTATGTTTATTAGACGTTTTATTCTGAGTGTAAAATATTTAATATGATTTTAGGTTCTTGTTGGATCCCACATCAACTATGGAAACTCTTTGGTCCTTGTGGATTGTTTTTTCAGAAAACATTTATATATATCCTATTTCGGTTTGTTAAAAAATTCTAACAGAGTGTAGTATCCTTATAAGGACAAACCATTATAAATTTACCCTCTTATTATTAGATGATGTAATGCATTTTGGATATTAATACATGTTGAAACACATGTGGTGTGTTGAAAGTATGTTCCTAATTACCACATTCCATAATGAGACATCAGTTACCTTTGGAAGATAGGTTATAATATTCAATAGATGTTATTTATGTATTATAATTATATACAATGGTTTATGAACTTCATTATCATAAATCAGTTTCCATGGATGTTTTCTAGTATTTGGGGATGTAAATAGAATGATATTAATGATTTTTTGATATGTATGGAATAAAAATATCTTTAGTGACCATGTAATTAATTTTTAATATGTTAATAAGATTGTAAAATGTTTGGACCATGTCTATAAACCATGTTTTTAGGTTGATCATGAATCTAAATCAATTTTTTTATTTATAACCCCTATATCATGGATATGAAAAGTGATTTTCATTTACGAGAAAGTAATCGAGATGGTTTTCGTTATATGTTGAAACTAGTTTAATAGTTTAGTTGAATATTATAACATGATTCTATTTTTTATGTGGGTTAAAACCCATTTTAATTATAAATAGTATATTTCATGGAAAATGATTTCTGTTTAAAATATATAGATTTTTCACTTTTTAAAAATAGATGTTTTTTATTAGCCACTGTATTTAGAAATGTCCATTTTATTATGTACTCCATGTAATGGTTTTCTTTTCCAACCAACTATTTATATTTTTGTTTGATTTTCAAACCAAAAGCATATATCCTTTAAAATGGAATATTTTTTTTAAAATAAATGTTTTTTAACATAAATTTTCAAATGATGGGTTATGGATTTCTAAAATACATGTGGTTTTTTGCAACATGTGATCTAAAAGAGAAAACTATATTTTAAAACGGGATGATAAATCAAAAAGAAATTTTTTGTTGTGCTGGAAAACCAACAATATAATTTTAATGGTTTATGAATCATAATAGAATATGGAGTGATGGTTTATTTTGAATATTTTCAAACATGGTTAGCATTATTCGAGTTGAAAATTAATCCTGTTCAATATTTTTTAATGTAATATAAGGGATTTCATCTTTTAATTAGATTATTTAAAATCTATATAATTTTGAATCATTAAAACTCACAAAATATTCTTACATATTAAACAGTTTATTAATATATGGATCCTTTTTATACAGTGTCAATAGGATATAGAAAATAAATTTTTTAATGTGTTTTGTTATATTGATGTGAGATGGATTTTAAGAATAATTGAAAATAAATTTCCCATGATTATGGTATGTATTTTTGGATAATCCCTTTCATAATTTTATATGGTATTTCATTTTCTGTATAATACATGGAAAGATTTTGTTCATGGGTTGTGGGGTTATGTAAACCATCATGAATGGAATCTTGTTTGTGTTCAAATGATATCCATGAAGGTATTTTCTTCCTTTAATCTCCAATATTTACCATTCTTCAATTGAATATGAATTTATTATCATTCATCTTGATGTTATAGAAATGGAATAACCTAAAATAATTCAAGTTTATTTTTTTCTTATAGCCCTTATTGGTGAACTATGTAGGTTTTATTAGGTTGTTGTGTTGATAATGACTAGTTTTTCTAAATGATCAGTACTCCTTATGTGGAGTTATATTTTGGGTTTACTATATGATTGGATTTTGATATTTTAATATGAATTATTATTAGATTAAAATCTATTAGGGGTTTTGGTATTATTTATTATTCATGATTATAGATATCAACTTTGGGATTCTATATTAAAAGTGGTGGTAATCATTAGTTTCTTCCTGCCACATTTTATTGTTTAGCTACGTATATATTTTTTGTTGGGGGTTTTATTTTGGTGAAATCTATGTTGTTATTTTATTCATAGGTTTTTAACATGTTTTTTATGTCTGTTAATTTGTAACTATGTCTCATTAGTAACCTAATTTATTGATGGATACATTGGAGAAACCGTTTCCATCAGTTGGACTACGAGACAACCGAGCTAAATATTTCATATCCTAGTTTACTATTGATTCTATTTAAATATCCAAGATTAGATCCATGAAATTTATTTTTGAGTCATTTTTTGATTTATAAATCTCATAGTTATTCTATATTAATTGGACAAATTTTTTTTGATCGTTCTTTATTTAATAATCATTGAGGTGGTTTCAATTGACAATCCGTAGAATATATCTTGGGGTTGTTTTATTACTTTTAGGATTTTTCATGTCCAATATGGGTCAGTTTTAAATGGTGATAAAATACTAATTTCTTATGTTTTTGATTGAAATCATAGAGTTTTCCATGGATGAAATGTTTAGCCAGAATTACCATGTTGATGCACTTTTTTCTAAAGTGGTTTCTCATTGTTGTACCATTTTATATTATGTATAAATATTTGAAGACTGAGGATAACTCTCTATAATAATGAGATACTCATGTGGAAGATCCTAAAAAATAATAATCCTCAACGATTTTAATGTGAGGTCAACTTCTTACCAGTAATAGATTCATGGAAAACCTTGTTCAGTTACAAAATTATTGTATACAAATCCGTAGGATTGAGATTCGTATGTTAAATGATGAATGAAATACATGTGCTGGATTGAGTGTTTTTCAAATTAAACCCTCGTGAAAATGAAGTTTTCTTTCCATGACCTCTAGTTGATATCATTTTTGAATGATCTCATGACATGGTACCACTACCTCTTCTGTGAGTGGTTTATGACATATTCATATTATAAGAACATGAATCATATTATCACCTGGATAAATTTAAAACTACAATATAGGTGATTTGTATAATATAATAAAATCAATATCCTTGATATTCTAAAGGATATCATAATAATGGAATGTGTTCAAGGATTACTTGATCATGTCAATTACAAAACATTAGTAGTGAAAGAATCAGTGGGGGGAATTGTCCATAGAGAACCCATTTGAAATGATTCTGTTGTATGTGACAATAATAATTCGATGTTGTACTTAGAATTTGAGAATTTTGGTTCTTCCTTTTATGATGAAACTTATCAGTATTTTCATGGATACTTTAATATTGTAGATACCTTAGTTTTCGGGTCTCAATATCCCAATCATTATTTCTGATTTAACAAGAAAGTGGTTGTTTTTATTGACCATAGATAGGGGTTGATAGACCGTGAAATTTGGTTTAGTTGGGTTTTTAACTATATGGTTAATACTGATATTTCATGATATGATATATCAGTATTGGTGTCCTGAGACGAGATAGTAAATTTGAGACTTTATGTCATGATGACTTACAAATTAGATAATTGAAACAGAACATGTGATACCTTTCGATTTGTTTTAGCCTCTACCCATTATGTGATTAACATGGGATGAAGTACCTTGAATAATGTATATGGAATGAAAATGAATCATATTAAATTCTTTTTTATTTGGGTTATCATTTATAATCATAATATTTTAGTTATTTCATTCCATTATGGTTTATTAGAAGGGTAGAGGAATGTGAACATTTATATATTTAAATAGAAATAATATTCCATGGTAAAACTTCAACATTATTTATTGCTATAGACCCATATTTGGTACCTCAATTTTGATGAATATTGTAGGATGTGGTGGGTTATAAAATGACGTCGAATACAATGTACTAAAATCAAATAAATGGATAAATTACTCATAATGACCATTCTCTTTGGAATATGCTTCAGGATTATGCGATTGACATTAGTGGTTTTTTGTAATATAATTTACCCTCAGCTGGGATTTTATTTAACAATAGTTATTGGTTTTTGGCCAAGATGGTTACCTTGAGTAATTTTATGGGAAACCTTGTATGTCAATTTTATGTTTTTAGAATATGGATGAACGGTATCACTTTATACAAAGTCATTTCCCAGAGCGATAATGAAAATTTGGTTTCATTGGAAGATGTTAAAAATAGCTCTATGAAACTAGATACCATTTACATAACCTTTTCAATTTCTATGTGAGTTCAGATAGGTGATCCTTTTTTTCTCAGTGACATTCCTATGTTGGAACATCATTATATGGGATGTGAGGTATGTTGGTACAACATAATGTTGGACCCATAATGTTCTACATCACATAAAGGTTACATGTTTTTTTATTCCAAAACCTTGTTTTACAGGTCTTATGATGTGTTTCATGTTTCCAAATTGAATTCATACCTACCATATTTGTTTCAAAAGTTAAGGTGGGAGTATTTATAACATGATATATTACTTAAGTAGTCATATGATCAATGAAATTTGTGGATCAAGGAGATATGGGTGGATACATGGTAAAATGTTTTATTTTAAATGTTTTCAATAGTAGTATTGATAGCGATATATGTGATTATTGGGAGCATGATATGTTTTTGATGTTTCAAAACCCATATATCTATGAGAATCTTTGATATAGAGATATTTTTGGTGAAAAAATATTTTGTGCGGAGATTTATGACATGCTTTGTGTCAAATGTATGTATCCTTTTAGTGTGTTATTTTCTCATATTTGGTTCTATAAATTTTCAAGATATGGGGGATGCATATATAGAAAACAAATATAATATTTCTTAGTGCATGATTTAGAAACTGGGTTAGAATCAACTAAATCATAGTTATGTAAGGGGGAGTGTCGATTTTATAGTGACAATCACATTTTTTGAGAATGGTTTATCTAAATAAGTGGATATCCATGGTTATCTTATAAGTTTATTTTTAATGGAATGATATTATAACATGGTTGATGTATAATTTTTTTGACCACATTACCATGATACCTTTCCAAACTTTTAAAAAATGTGCTTTTAACCCAAGTACATTGATCCTTTTTACAAATAAAACTCATTCTAATTCCACTATAAATCATCCAATATTCATCAGGTCTCTCTAGATTTATTATACATTGGTTAATTGATGATTTATGATCGATATTGTCTCTTCTCTTTGAGGCATTTTAATATTTCCACTAATTTTCTCGTTAAATTTATAGATCTATCCTTGACCCCTCTTATTATCCAAATTATAAAACCTTATAAGGGGATCAATTGTATAATTTAGGGTTTATATGTATAATTTATGATTTTTCATATGGATAGATGTTTTTGATGAAGATATTTATCTATTTCCAATTGTATTTTTAAAGGTTATGTGACTTCAATTATGGACGTGCTAGTTGACTATATCAAACAGACTTTCCTTTGTCATGCTTGATGTTAACTTTTTTACATTTGTTTCTAGCTTATGAAATTAACTTTTTTTATTTTCATGAGGTATAATATATTGTGTTATATGGAAATGGAATTTGTTTTATAAATTTTAATTCAATTAAAAACTATTTTATATAAATAATGGGTTTGATGAAATTCCACAAAGGTCGATTTGAAATAGAAATTTTATTTCATGGATTGAATTTCTATGGAATTACATGTGGGAAATATTTTATAAATTTTAGGAATCATTTCATGAACAAAACTACTGATTATATCATATTGTAAAGACCATGGAGTACATTTTCAGTCATTTAATTCTATAGGCCTTAGATGGGTTATATAGACTAGTATGGTAGGTAATCATTTGGTTATGGATCTAATTCACTTCCATGACCATGGATCCCCTCTCAAACATAGGACTAACTCTGATGGCTAGTGTTCCTTACTTTTCCTTGTTAAATAAACCATTTTTTCTCTCCCATTCAATGTTTTTCTATAAATATTACATTTATGGTTATTCTATTGTTTCCCTGATGTTTTTATGATGAATGATTACATTGATATTTTCCTATATTTATATATCATGTATTAAATGTGATACTATATACTTATGTTTGTTATGAAATATTTTTTTTAAATACAATTATATATGTAAATTTATTATAATTTTTTGTCAAACTTATTTTGTAGGAGAACATATGGATGTACAGTTATGGTAACTATATATATTTAGGGTGGTATCAAACTGGGCATTAGATCACAAACCCTATATATTCCTTCAAGAATAATTACACAATTAATTTTTTAAAATACTTAATGGAAATGGATTTTCATTAAAATATTTATTATCATTTATGTTGTAGATTTAAGAAATGTAAGGGATGATGGAGATGATATTTCATATTGAGTATAGATCTTGGTGTTGTTTAGATCCTTATTTGTTGTTATTAAAAATATTATGTCTTCATGTTGTTTTTCCATTTTGTTCCTAATCATATATCACACCAAAAACATGAGTTTTAATTCTACATATTTTTTGTATATGTTCAGATATATTACGTTTATCAAATATTTTCTTTTTAGGGTGAAATTGTTTTGAAGTCTAAATGTGGACACATTGTTGATTGTCACCAGCCCACAGAAATTAGGAATGGTCTTCGAGCCTTATGGATAATCAATTTGGTATACATTTCATTTTATCCATGGATAGTCTATTACAATTTTAAAAATATTAAAATTATCATCAAATATTATCATAATGTTATCCTTAAAGTAATAAATTATTCGATATTCTTGTTACACCATGGATGGGTTCTCCATCATCAATCCATCTTTTTCTTTATAAATGATAAAATTATAACACTATTTACCATATCCAGCCATATCATATAATTTAAATCAATTAGAAAAACATTCTATTTTTTAATTATTATTACATGTCTTAAATATATATTGAAACACCCCAATTTTAACATTTTATGAAACCTTACCATAAATCTATCCCAGAAAAAATCTAATTTGAGTCTATATTAAAGTAGAAACACATCATCCATATCCCTATTAGAATTAAAATATAAATAGTTTTATCCTATATTTACACACTACAGAACATGTATTTATATGTTCATATCATTGTGTTGAACATATTAATTGACAACAAATATAATTTCATTACACCATTGATCTCAATGTCATAATAAAATCAATTTACACCACAACAAACAAAGTTAAAAAAATATATAAAATGAATTACTTAAGATGAGAAAAAATTATTATAAATGTTTAAGCTAATGAGATTATTTCCCAATTATTTTTGAATGAGAAAATTATCAATATTAAATATTAGTAAAAACCAAAAAACTGATTTTTTATGATAACATATTGCAATCAAACTCATTTTAGTCATCAATTTTTTATTTAAAAATATTATTAACAAAAAAATTCATTATAATTTTTTATCTTTTTATAATAAATTAACAAGTTTTAAATAAGATTAATAATGAAAATTTTACCTATTAACAATATGAATACAAAATTTGAATCCGATTACATGATGATAATTTTCAAATCATATCAATGTGGGTACGTTTTTTTTAACTTTTCTACCTCTCAAAAATTATACAAACTCTTTTTGTAATAGGAAATTTATTTACAAGATGTCATAAAAGTTATATTTTATTGAAAAATTAAGAAGAAAAATTTATAGATATTGATATTTTGAAGCCTCTTCATGTCCCTGATGTAGTTGATTGTATGGATTCGTTCTAAAATATAGTATTTGTCAGGTGAAGGTAATAAAAAAAAATTACTTTTCAATTTTTAAGATTGACCTAATGATGAAAATATTCTAATGGGAATTTTTAGTTATATCTAGTGTTCACTAGAATGGGTATTGTGCCCAAAGACGAAGTGGTGGATTTGGGTGATGTGTTCAATTTACCACACACATGAAATCAATGTAAGGATTACTATAGATAGTTGATAGTCACTACTCTCATCAGATGGATTATCATATATATCAGGTGTTTGACATAATCAGTTGATAAGATGGAATTTCATATAAATGGTGGGTTGGACCACATGTTGATGTGTTGGATGATATTTTTGATTAGTGATCTACATGTATATCATGTAAAATAGCTTGTAAAATTATTTTTAAACTCTAATGAAATGAAGGGATCTTGTGCATCTCTTATGGATTTACTGCTCATTATCCAAACCATAAAAATTACCTTGTTTTTATATGATTTGATTCTATCTTATGTTTTCTAAATTGGTATACGAGTTGTTGGTGGATATACTAGAGTAGTGTGACTCAGAGTAGAAAATAAAATGATTCATTATTCTTGGTTTTGATAAATTTATGAATGAATTAATTCCATTTTTAACATATTTTCTCAATGTCGGGCAGGTGACCTTGCTTCCTCTAGGTGATGTCAGTGTGGGATTATGAATAGAAAATTGTGGCCACATTTTATAATGTTTTCTCAAAACCTAAATTATTTAAAAATAAATACTTATATAAAAATTCTATCCTATATAATCCAAAAATAATAATTTTTTAATCTCTTAAATTTATTTGTATAGATGGGTTTGTCATGCTCATCATAAAAGTCCATGTCAAAATTTCTAATATAGTTATCTTTATTCTATTTATATTATCCAACAAAATAATTTTGATAAATATAGGATTTTTGTTTGTAATACTCATACAAATGGAATAGAGTGTTACATTATCAACAAGAAAATAAATATCAAATTCATCATATATTTTACTTAACTAACACTCCGTAAATATTATATTGATCATTGATGTTAAAACAAAAACTCATGAAATTATAAAAAACATCCCTATATATTGAATATGTTTTTTTTAATTTCCATAATCATACCATCGATGAAATAGGAATGCATACTTCATAATTATTATAAAAATATATAAAATTTTAAAATAACATAAAATATAGATCAATAATTATTTACAGTGAATAATATATATGGTGATATAACCTGATTTAAAATAGTTTTGAATTTTGTCATCTTTCTCTAATATTTCATTTGAAATCCTGAATATATGAAAATAATGATCTTATTACCCACAATATGTGAACATTAATTTTTTGTGGATAACATTATTAGGTGTATAATAATTGTAATTCTATATTTTATAACCATTAGCTCATAAATTCTTCATTACATTTATCTAAACTAATTTCAACAATTTTATAATTTTTTTAAATTATAATCAACCATTTTTTCATATGTCATGTACAATTTCAAATCTTGTCAACATCATCAATTTGTTTCAAAATAGAAAACTATATATGACCATAATAAACATGAAAAAATAGTTCATCATGAACTAATTTTTTAGATAAAATACTATGTTTCAGAAATAAAGACATTACTAGATTTTAAATTTCATTATATAATTTAATAAATCAAACATTAGAATCAGTTTATATATATATAAAATAATTCAATCACTTTAACTCCTAGAAGAATCCATGAAAAAATGGTCAATCATTTTAAAAGAATGAATCTTTTTTCATTATTCAATCATTATTAATATAATGTGTCACTACAAAAATAAAGTAATCACAAATATGATATTAATTAATATTATAAAAATTTATATAATATTCGACATGGTTTAAATTAAAACATCATCCTCTCAATCATATATAGCTATTATACCACTTCTATATCTTTCCCTACTTATATATTTTATTGGATGATTAGAAATATTAAAATGAATTCTAAAATTATAATTTCACACCAAAAGTAAATATATTTTTTCCTAAAAATATTAAAATGAATCATGGAACAATAAACTTAATCACAATCAAATATAAATGTACCAAAAGTACTACATTTCAAATTTTAAGATAATCTGAACATCGAAATAATATTATATCTTTTACTGAAGATCATCAGCAACATGATAAATGATAATGTAATTTTTTTTATTAAATCACCTCTTAGAATTTTGTTACAATTAATATTTTTAGAACATAGATCTTCAAAAATTTTCATTTTTATGATCATATTAAATCTTTATATCATTATCTTTAAAGTAATACATCATATAATAACATAAATAAGAGGTTTCACATATTTTGTTTCCTTTTTATCAAATGAATATATTACATATTTGCGTCTATATTAATTTCTAATCATATAAAATATATCATACATTTTAAAAAATATCATTCAAAATAATTATGGTTAGATTTTAACATATTTTATGTAATTAAATTTTTAATATTTTAAAATAATTTATTTTTAAGGATATACTATGTCATGTACTACTATATAAAATATTTCATTTTTCCTTTCATTTATTGATATTTTTTGAATTATGTGTAGTTATAATGAAATTATTATTTAATAATGGTTTCTATGGATAAAACTTTATGTTAAAATACACTCATAATTTAAAATTTCATAAGGAAAAAGTTCCATGTTAGGATTCATGGTAATAAAAAATGGTGGTTTCTGAGGGTTTCCATAGTAACAATGAGCTTACAACAAGGGGGAAGGGGTCATTTAATTGATTATATAATGAGTTTTTATCCTACATTCAATTATAAGTGAGGTTGTGGAGATAAATAAGAAGATACAAAAACACTAAAGTTGAGCATATATCCATAGTTGGTAGAACGATTATTTTTAACATTCATAAGTGAATCCATTTCATCATTGAACATTCTTAGGTTTTAAAAAAAATCAAGGAACATAGAAGGAAGTAAAATCCATAACCAAATTTCCCGCCATATCATGAACAATTCCACCTACTCTCACGATACTCGGATCACATGATACATCGTCTTAGAACTTCATGCCTGCATTAGGAGGCTTCCAAAAGACACAATAACCATGAAGAACATTACTTTAACCATCCACGAGATAATGAAATGGGGGAACATTATTCCTCGTAAATAAAGACTTCTACCTTCGTTTAATTGATGTAGAATAAAAAATATTTAAATTATAAAAATATTATGATATAATATTGTTTAACTTTAAATATATTTAAGTCCCATTTTCTAACAGAAAATATTATTTTCATGAATGAATAATTAATAATTAATTTTATAAATAATTAAAATGAGGTATATTTTTTTCATTGTTTAATTTAAATTTAGTAATTATGAAGTATAACTATATATTACAGAAAATTACAATAAAAAATAAAAATGTTTCAATGATTTTATTCAAAAATTACTGAAATTATTTAACATTAATATATTATATTAAAAAATAATATATAAAATTCTTCAATTTTATAGTTTTGATATATAAAACTAGTGATTTATGTAATGAAGAAGAGAACCTAATATAACCAAAGCATGAGTGATGATAAAATTTAGTCATGTGTGATAAAATAATTTTAAATATACAAAATTAAATTATTTTTATTGTATAATACATATCAACATTGAAGATATAAACAATTTTTTCATAGTAAAAAAATATCCCACAATGGGATTAACCTTGTACAACTGAGGATAACCAATGCATAGTTAAAAAAATGAATAGCGGTTTTTTAATTTTTTTAAAATATAATGTATTTTTGAAAATTAAAATTCAAACTCACATGGAACATAGGAGGTACAAAAATAAATTTAGGAGAATTTCAAAAACTAAAACACATATGTAAGACTAAATAATTTCACATGAAATGAAAATAGTTTAGAACAATGTTTACATAACCCCTTATCATTTAAAATTTTCAACTCAATGGAATGGAAAAGGTTTGGGGAATTTTTTTTCAAGAAACTGAGAACATCCCATAAGATGAACAATATTAATTTCATAAATAAGGAATCATGTGAGCTGTAATAGTCACATCCAAACACAACTACAATTTCTAATTTAAGAACATTCTCTAGTTCACAGTTCTAAACCTAAAACATACGAGTTTTTTTATAAACAAATATAAATGAGAAAAACTTGTCAATAAATGAAGAGATTTCAATGGATTCATTCTTCATTGAAAAAATAGACACCATATATGAATTTTTTGTTCTTTATTAAAGTATAATTCACTAAAGGAATAATACCATGTTATTATCGGTAAATTATTCGATTCATAACATAAATTATCATTATGATCATCGTATATTAATTGAAATATTTCATTCATGTTTTTTATTCTATTCAATTCCTCTATAACGATCCATGTTAATGATGTGTTCCTCTTATGGGTCTCCATTGATATCCCCATGAAATTTTTCTTCTCTTTAATTAGACCAAATATTAGAGAACATCATTGTGAGGTACAGTCCCTTAGGATCCCATCATAATATTCTTCAAATGATGAATTTAAATACCCACACTATTGTATTATTCTATATAATACATATTTTATTCTTCAGCCCTATATTATCATCATTATCAATATCTCCAAATTGATTTACCACATGGGTAGATAATAAGGTCAGTATTGGGTTTCTAGAATAGCGATTACTATAATGATAATTTGATATCAACTATATTTTTCATATTCCTTTTATCATTATGTGAATCACTACAATGGGAAGATGTATGTAAATTTGATATCCAATAGTCATCAACTATACCCATAGTTAATTTTTATAGACATTTATTGTTGAATTTTAAAAAAATGTTAGATATGGTAATAATCCATATTTTCATTGAATTGAAATAAAAATAGTAAAAATGAGACTATGAAAGATGAAATGAATCATTAGTGATAAACAATGATAGACCACGACCTAACTATGAAAAAATTAAAACCCAAAATAAAATGTAGAGGAAAAAATCTCCTGTAGGTCTATTATATTATAGAAACTATAGTGATAAATTTATGAACACATGTCTTTTGTTTATGTGTGTGAATGAACACGCAAGATATAATGGTTAAAAAAGGGGGATAATAAATGTAATATGATAAAAGAATATATTTGGCATTCTTTTCTGAATCTAATGCTTTCTTATCACTTAAAAAACACAAAAATCAATAAAAATATTGGATTGACACTGTGAAAAATATCATAAATAGTTAAAATACAATTGTAACAAATAATCATTGGAAAGGACTAGACTCTTGTATAACCCAGTGATAAAAAATATCAAATAGAGATTCATCAAACATGAAAACATTATATAGTGAACAATGAATTTACAAATATTTTTTTCATGATTTTTAAACAAATAATAGATGATTTGAAACCAAAATATCTTAAGGTGTAGTTTATTTGGATGAATATGATCATTATACAAAAAAGTAAACAAAAACATAGAATAATGTTTTTCATTTCCTTAGTCAGATCATAAGTCTATTTGAGATCCTATAACTTCATTGGATAACATATGGAATGTGTAGAAGAAATGGGAGATAAGAAAATCATTGTAATGTAATAAATATGATAAGGAAACATTAAATACGAATCAAGGATATAATATGATATCCTAAAATATAAGGAAAAAGAGTAATACAAAACAATCCGAACATATAGATAATGGTATCATAAGATCATGGAATCATAAGACAAGAGACTCATAGGGAATATGATAGAAACATATATCATATCATAATCATGAGTCAAGGATAGCTACATAGAATATATCACAAGGATTAAAAGGTCTCATAATGTAATATGTTTACCCCCCATCCCATACATGACTCTTCATTAGTCTAAAGCATTATCCATTGTATTGGACCACTATCTTGGCACATCGAACATAAGAATTTCCTGATTATGTGCTACAAAAAAATCATTCATAAGGCATTAAAATATGAATTATTCATCAAATAAATGGGGTTCATAATCATGAAATTTATCATTATCAAAGGAAATTTTATAATGACAAAAATTGATAAATTATCATAAAGCATGTATTACCTACTCAATAGAAGGGAAAAAATTATCATTATAGATATATATGAGAGATAGATATACAAAATAAGGAATTATTTTATATCAATAAATGTTTTTTTATGATGAATAAAAAATAATTTTAAAAATATTAAAAACATTCCTCTAGAAAAATAACTATTCCACTTTAAAATTATATTTTGAGAAAAAATATATTTAGAAAAATAATTTCAAATAATGTTTCAAAGAAAATATAATATAAAATTATAACATATGTATTAATGGATAAAAATTCTTGAAGGTATAAAATAAAATTCAATCTATACATGTTATGGTAGTGATTTATTTCTCACATTCGATAAAAATTCAATATGTACCTCATTCAGAAGATGAAAATATTATTTCTTCTAAAAAAAATAAATTGAATAATACTATAAAAATTAAATTTTATTTTCATTAAATATTTAAAAAATATATTTTCTTTGAACAAATTAAATATGACCTTAAAATGGATGACATTCATTTTTAAATTAGAGAGTGTAATAATGTTGATTAAAATTAAAAAAATTGTATAAATTGTATTACATAAAAAAGTGAGAAAATGGAATTATTAAATGAAATTCTCATGATTATACAAGTTAAAATAAAATGAATTTTTTTTATTAGATAATTTTTAAGTAATTTCCATTAATTTAAATATGATGATAAACAATCCCAATTAATATTAGATTGAAACGTAAACACATAACAATTTGGTAATTAAGGAATCGTAAATCCAATGAATGGGGAAAACTAATTGAAATGTAAAATATTATTATTTACGAAGGATAGATGATATAAATATTAATTTTATATATTATACACCATTTAAAACATTTATGTCCATAAAATAACATGTGTCTCAAAGAACGATGTTTCAAAATAAATCCCTTATGTCAAGAAGAAACCATCTGGTGTGTTACTCATATTCCTGAATAATCAAAATAATTTAATTATTTACATTTTTAATTAATATTTTTATTTTTATAAATCCTTACATTTTATAACTTACCATGTAATATTCAATTAAATAAAAAATTAATTTAAAGAATTGTTTATTGATGATAAACGATACATATTCCCAAAATTACTATGGTATGTTGAATAAGGTAATTGATATTATAATTTCATAATAACATTAATAATAATAAATAAATAATTATCATTTTTTACCTAAATTTATCTTTTTAAACCCTCCATAATATATGGTTATTAAAAGTATCTCTATTACAATCTTAGAGAAGGTATGTTGTATGTAATCATGAGTAATGGTTTTATTTTTCAAAGATAATATGAAAATAAGGTAAGTGCCATATAATATTATTATAATTATAATTATATCACAAATTTCCGATTATTACATTAAATACACTACATGTTCCATCCATGTGATTTGGTATTAAAAATTATTCGGTTAGTGAGTAGGTAGTCCACCATACACCTAAACAATGTTATCATCTATTCAATAGATTGTAGTGTAAGAAATTTTATGATATATTTATTTTATATAATTAATAATATTTAATTTATATCATATATAAAATTATTACTAATCCTTATTACCTTCCATGTAAAGTGTTAGGGAAAACAAATAACATCACTTCATGAGTTGTTAGTCCATCATACACTTGAAAAACATTATTGTATTCCACACGAAATGGAGAGAAAGCTGGATCAAGTGATATTATAATTCAATAAATATATTTATATAATAAATATCACATATAAAAACAAAATACATCTTTATATCCATCAGTGATAATCCGTGATGGAGAAATGATTATGTCGGTTCACATAGAGGTGGTCCACCGTACACACGACCAATGTTTTCTTTTCCATTTTTGGGAGTTGAATATTATTGTAGATAACAAACCCAACATAGATGAATCTCAATATATGTAATATAAATATGTTATTATATCATAATGGTTTAATATTACTTTAAAAAGGTTGAAGAAGAAACAATATAAAACCCTTAGTTAGTAACATTATATTTATTCTGACCACCTCTTTCGGGTTATAACTAAAGCCTTCCAATATTTCATTTATATTAAAAACCAGGCTTCATGGATTAGGTAAATAAAAAAATAAAGTTATTATGGTAGGTATTTTATTATCTAATTAATTTTTTAAGTGTTAATATAGTAGGGGATGGAGTGGCCCTATATAAGTGGGGGAGGGGGCACACTTGGATTTTTTTGGAAAGAAAGAGTAACACCAACAATAAACACATTACAAAAGGATACGAAAAGAAAAATTATCAATTAATATAAGAAATAAGGTTGGTATTATACTATAAATTTTGAATTATAAAATGTATGGTAATTTTATACACTTATTGTTTTAGATTAACCCCCAAGAAAACCGTTTTTTACATTAATCACAGTAAATAATTTTTTATGTTTTTGCAATTCATTTTGGTGAAAAATTAAATTTATTTTATAAGATAATAAAACATATTATGATTCCTAACATATAATAATTTTTTTTATAATTCAACACATATATTTTGATGAACTTAATTTAAAATTTAACCCACGATAAAATGGGTTTTCAAGATAAGAATATTTAATGTATAAGATGATCTTATAATAACTCTACAAAATGTTATAATAATTAAATGAGTTTAAAATAACATTTATATATAAATAATGTATTCCTATCAAAGAAATAATTCTACATTATGCATTATTTTAAAATATTAAAATGATAAAACATTATGATATTTATAATAGATTATAGAAAAAATTAGTTTTTAATCCTAAGAATAAATTTATACAAAATACTTTATAATGGTTATTTATATATAATTATTTTGAGTAAATATTACGAAATAATTCTATGTAAATTTTAAATTAAATTAATATAATAATAGGTCATTAAATTAAAATATTTAGTTAAAATTAATGATAATTATAAAATATACTATTTTCACTATACATTGAGAAATAAATACATTATAAAAAATAAATAAGTATCACCATAAGTTAAAATTGGTATTTTTATTTCAAAAAAATAATTTTAACTTTATAACATAAATTTTATAAAATTTCTCCAAATAAATTATAATATTTATTCTCAAAAATAAATAATAATCATTTTTGTAATAACTGATTTTATGAAATATTGTGCGCATATTTTTCTATGAATTCATAAATAAATATATAAAGAATAGAAATATTATATGTATTTCATAAATTCTTTAATATTATTCATACTCCCCAATATAATATATTGGTTAAAATTATTATATAAATAATAATATTTTAACGATATGTCATGGATAATTTAAACCCAGTGTTGTGTATTGAATGCTCTATCAAACAAATAGTTATTTTAAATGATTAAAGTGATACATTCTAACCCACATAAATAAATTTTACCATACCAATAGTGGAAAGGGAGGTTATTTCTGATGATTTATTGCGGTGGTTTTAATATGGTTTCAAAAATATTTTTATTATTTCTACCATTTTCACATTTTAAAACATCCAATGGATCTCGCATAAATGACTTGACATTAACATACATTCCAATGGTAGGTGGAATATTTGGGTTTTAGACTCAGTGAAACGTATGAATCCATATTGGTTTAGCGGATGGGAGTTTGTCCTCCTGAAAAACTTTGGGGGGGGGGATTATTACCTCTTCTAGTGTCTATTATAGATTAATTCTATGTTCATGAAACTCTTTCATATTTTGTTATAGAACCAGTTATGTTAATAAAAATGACCAAGGGTGGAATCATTAAACACATAGTAGGGGTTCTATTAGTGGGAATATATGAATCACTTTCAAATGTGATTTTATTTATATTTTGAATCCCTATAATCATGAACTTTGGAGTTCAATTTCATCCTAGAAGGTGGTTGGTGAAATGACAGTGGGATTGAACATCTGTGACGCATCCTACGTATCGTCAGTTTTGAAGGAAAAAAATCAAAAGTATTCTGTTTATGTTGTATAATTTAATATCACATGGGATGTATATATATGACAGTACTCAGGCACCTTGTGTGGATAATTATCCTTAGGAAGGCATCATACCTATCTTGTCAGTATCTAAAATAATATTTAAAATAGTTTGATCTATTCATAACCTATCGAAGGGTCATCAAAAGAACATTATTCCAAGTGATGGTTATTACATCGCAATTTACCAATGTGTAGAATCCACTACATATATATTCATGTTTATTTCGTTATATGAGTACAATTGTATCATCATGTTGAACAGGGATTATAGCCAAAGGCTTCCCTGTTGGAGGAGGTACATGGTGCTTGTGATATGTTCATTACAATCCTATAATCCCAGATGAGTGATTCTTGATGTGAGAATCAATGTGTAAAAATTGATGGTACAACCATATATTTATATGGAGCTCGAGCCTTCTGAAGGAATCAAATTTATTCTTTCTACATTAGGAATTATTTTTCTCCAATATCACATTATCTTTTTATAGGTATGTTTGCCGGAAAAGTTTAGAGTGTCCTAGGATTTCAGATTAACATGTCTGGAGTGTCATCCTGACATGTCCTTGGGTTTTCTTCGGGATATATATTTAGTTTCCATAACCCATGTAGTTATTTTATTCTTCACATGTCTTGATTGCCAACCAAAAATATCATTATTTTCTTATTGACATGTCCTTGGGTTTTCTTGTGACAATTTTTACATTTCCATGGTCCTTCACATGATTGAAGCATACATTTCAGGGGGTATTCCAAAGATCTAGTTGAAATTTTTGAATGGAAATCTCATGATCTACATAGGAATGTCCATGGGTATGAGGTTACCATGACTTATGTGTCACGTGGTTTTCACATGATGTAGGATACATGTTTTGGTATTTCTTTGTGACATGGATGATATGTCATGAGGAAATATCTTTAAATCAATAGTAGGTCAAGAGGAATTCATTACATTTGTCTAGTATACTCAGGAGCTATCAAAAAATCAGGATAGGTTACTCAAGGAACATGATGTCATCATGTCATCAGAAATGAGTTCGTCTTATCAAATGAATTCTATTTTCATTCATAAAATTCATTCATATTCCATATAATTTTCATGAATTAGATTATTAAGGTTTCTTCAAATCAAGTATTTATATTAGAATGTATTTTCATAATCTATCCAGTGCACAAGAGTTCCTTCACGAGATCAAAAGGGTGATCATGTGAAGCACATAGGCTTGTCACATGATCCCCTTAGGTCATTCCCTAGGGTTGTTACCAGTGGGGGACCCTTTTGATCATGTGAAATTATTCTCTGAGAAGTCATCTCTTCCATTATCTCTCCAATTTTCAGATCTAATCCCCTTTCTTAATTTTTAGGAAGAGGGAATTGTATGCATCACCACCAGGATCTCTACTGTATTGCCTATAGAATATGTCATAGATACGGGCTTCAGGCGGTCACATCATGCACAATGCATAACTTAGACCTGGGATATCTATGGTGCTATGTTTTCATCATAAAATTAATAGTTACAACAAGATCATCTCTTCATCACCATTTCATTATATCCTAGTTTTCAAAAGGACTTTTTAATCATGACCCCAACATGTTTAATAACCTTTGTAAAATATTGAGTACAAGTATATGAATATTCACCTGATCAAGAATCCTATGGATTGGTTATTGGATGATCGAGGAGGACACATCTATGGTTTCTTGTGAGAATATTCTAGCCTTTCAGTGAGGCTCTTTCATGATTGAGGAATACTATTATAGGTTCGTAACATGATATAACATAACATTCCTTCATGAGAAGCTTCTATCCTTTTGATTTATTATTATTTATTTGCCATGGCCTTTAGATATTTCTTATTGTTTTTCTATTCAATCATCACATGATAAATAATTGATCATTTAATATTGTATCAGTATTTTATATAATGATCACTTGTCCAATTTTTGGTATCTCAAATGATAAATCTGGATATTGTGATGGTTTCATATAATTTTCATGAAAATCACCCTTCTTATCTATAGATCCATATGGGAATCGTATGATCAAATGGGCCTATCTGCTTTCCATTTAATGATGACTATAAATTGAAACTTTATTTCACATAATATGGCAGTTGTCACACCAACAACCCAATGGAGTTTCACAGATCACATAAGCATGTATAGTGATGATAAATGTAACTCTGTATGAATAATGCTTCCATATTTTTTATAATTTACCCTCTATTTTTTATGTCCTCTCACCCCCTGCCACAGATTATCTGTCATGGTATCATGTGGTCAATGTTCGATCTCATGATGGCACACATGCCTTTTTCTGGACTATTTTATGACATTTTCGTGGTGTTTCATGTTATTGATAGGGTCAGACAGAGGGTCCTCATGTGATAATGAGAATATTAGGTGATCACATGTCCTTCTAAGTGTTATGTGCTGTGAATGACCCCAATATATTCTATTCATTCTACTCGTTTACATTGATGAGAAGATAACCCTATTGTTTCATGTATAACATTGATCGAAGGAGTTTTTATACCCATTCATCGGGAATCAACAAATACCCTTTCTTAGAAGTGAGATTTGAATGAATGAGTACTCAGTTATAAGTAAAAGACATTCCCACCTGAGGTTTGGAGGGTTTTTCTATTATTTATCCCATTAGTTTTTTTTCTTCTGGGTGACTTTTCACATTCGTCGGGGTGCCATAAAATTAGTGGATAAAGCGAGGGTGTAATTTTATCGGCTACTCAACTTCAAAATTTTAGATATCATATGATCTAGACCATTTCCCATGATTTATCTATAGGGATTGATCATAAGATCCTTTGTCAAGACTCTACCAAATGACATCTTCATGATCTCACATCACATGATCTGATTATGTGACACCCATATGTGACTATATGAATGTTCCCTTTTTGTAGAATGAACTCACGATAATTTTATGGGACTTCTATAGATTATATTCCTAATGGAATTGTTGGGGGATCCATGTGACATACCACCATATTTCATGATTTCATTATTATTAAGAGACTAAAATGAACATACCATTGTCACGCAATCATGAATATTGAGAATATCCTATCCTTTTTATGGAAACTTCGGGAATCATGTGACTTGATAGAACTACATTGGTTCATGAAATATTGAAATTATATGGAGAAACTATGATTCACAAGGCCTATATTAGTTTACGTGGTCACAAATACTTATGTGGCTAATTAGATCCACATGATGTTTCTCAAGTGATACATTTCCTTTATTTAATCCCATTCTCTCATTTAACGTTTCTTCTTTTTTTACAGCAGTATTCTTTCTCTAATAAGGAATCTAATTTGGCCTAATAATGAATAGTGATTCCAAAAAATCAGGATGTTGACCATTGACATCTTGTGTCATCCGAAAATGAAGTTCTAATGGGGATTCATTCAATTTATCTGTAGACATATTTTTTATCATATAGATTACATATATATATATATTTGGTATTTCAAATGCAGTTTTCATTACACTACCTGAATATAGTCTCCCATCAGCATGGTCTTCCTTAATGCTTTATTGTAAAAATTTTAAGTTTTGGATGATCTTTTATTAGCCATAACACAACTTCAATGGATTTCATATGCATTAGAGAACACCAATTTGGCCCTTGTGGTTGTGATCACGACCAATAACCAATTTCCCATATTTATTCAAGTACACTCACCTATTATAAGAATGATACAAAAAGTGTAAGGGGATTAATGTGGTACTTGATCCCAAGCGGTATGTTTTCTGATGAATATGTGCGTTCATTCTAGGTTAGGTAGATCTATATAAAATTTCTTGAATAAAATTGCGTCATACATCATTATGAATATGCATGGGGTTTCTAGTACATTATGTATCATTTTTCAAAACATCATGGAGAAATGAATAGTCATTGCCGGACGTATACTGATTTGTTTCATCTAATCCATAGCGAAGTAATGATTAGCCTCTATGATGTATATCAGTTATGGTGGACTCATCCACTCGGGGACATGTATGAAAAATATAAACCTAGTCTCAATTTTTTGGATGTATCTGAATAAAATCTATCTCTTTTATATGATATTTTAATCATGGGGAAGGATAATATAGGGAAGGAGTATATCCTTTACTCATTCATTTATTTTATGGATGGGATTAATATCTATTTGTATTGTAGAGGGATTCATCCTTCCACTATAAGGCCCTGCTGATTCACTTATTGCTAGTCCGAGATAGGGAACACACTTACTGGGTGATCCTAGAAATGAGGATATACACCTCTTACAGATATCGGGTGAGACCAGAGGTATTCTCATGTTATACGACATGGAGTTTTTATATCCATGTTCTTGAATGGGAAGGTTTTCCCCACCAATGAGATGCGTTTGGGAGTCTAAGTGAGCATGTAATTGATGGTGTCCTAGTTAGCAGAGGTGAGGCCTCTTAATCATATTGTGTCAGTTTATTCCAAAATTTATTAGAATCTTGGAAATATTATATAGGTCCATACCCCATATCGACATGGAGGCCCTTTCCAATCTCTATTTGTATTGATAGGGGAACCCTTCCAGTACTACACATATCATTAATAAATAAGAATTCCAAATTCTAAATTCCACCAAAGAATATTGAACATCTATAAGGTTGAGGTGATGGCACTATGTCATAGTGATGTCATTTATATTTTTATTTGGATTAGATGTTTAAACTTCCTACCTTAACACCCACTAACCAGACATTTTAGGAAAAATGGTAGTGGATCTATTGATGATAGATCATATAAGATCTCTTTATGGGATGGGGTCCTTACACCTCATGTGGAAGAGATGATAATTAATTAACCATATAATCATTATCTATTTTATTGTTAATTTGGATTTATCTAAAGGATTTCATCACTCTCCTTGGCTGGTGGGGGGGGGGTGCATCATCTCAGGTTTATTTTCTAGTGTTGGAAAATGATGATGTGTAAAGTTAAAAATATGAAATCATTCTTCCTCATGAAAACTCTACTATTTTTCTATATTAATACTTTTGCAAGGCTTGGATGGGGGATTGCCTAGGTGGTGTTCTGAGTCAGTTGGTTTTTTAGGTCGACAATAAATTTTCTTCATTGAACCCCATTTCCATGTAGAAGATGGAGGATTCCCTAGAATCAAGGTATACATTGAGGAATAACTCTCATATTACTGATAAGGACCTTATTATTCAAATATGATATTCTAATAATTATTATATTTGGTGATATAAATTAATGATAGAGAAATTGTAGGGAAATAAAATGAGGCCTCTACTATTATTTATTTATTGTCACTATAAACCCCTTGATCATCCAATTTCATGCCTGGACATTCTCAACTAACCATTATTCCTTCAATAATTCCCACCCTAATAGTATTAGGGGACCAATCCCAATTTAGGTGGATCTAGGAAAGTATCCATATCATGGTCCTTCAGACTCCCTTGGAGGCATTTAATGGATAAGAGAAATGTATTCTCTAATGGTTCATGATTCAGGGGAAGGAAGATATGATTTCTAGTTAATACATGATTTTAGGTTTTAGATCAATCATACCTATAAATGAATTTTTTATATTGAGAAATACTTTCAGGATCCTGATGATAGAATATCTCTAACCCAGTTAATTTGGGAGGAATAAGAGGAGCTTCATCATAGACATCACATAATATCCAATGTACATGCCTAGAAGGAAATTTAGAATATGGAAATAATGTAGTACAAATAACATGTTTCTAATGAAAGTGACCATAATATCAAAGCATAATCTATACTAGAGACTATTCCAAGAATATCGAAAATGATATCCTCCTTCCTTGATACAATTAGTATTAAGGAAACAAATAAGTAATTAGATCAAATAGAGCTTTATCATTCCATTAATACCACTTTTCATGCCTTTATAGGCCTATAAAACCTATAAAATCATATTCAATTTTAGTATACCATAAATAATTAATTATTTGAATCTTTTTTTTGGAGAGAATCTAGAATGAAAAGATTCCTCTTATTTTCTATTTTGTGCACCATCAATGAAAAGGACCTTTGGGAACATTACACATACTCTTTTAGTTTTTTCTATTGATGTGCATGTCATGAAATTAAATAGATCATCAATGATACCCACCAATTTATAATACCTAATAAACAAAAATTCCTAAATTTAAAATTTGAATCATATCATATTTCATATTATAATTTCACAAAAATTCCCACAACATGAGATTCGTCATTATTTCATATTCTCTAATTGTAATGGGATCACCGGATCTTAAAGGGGTTATTTGGGATAATAATATTCTGGGGGAATACGGTCTAATTTTGTATTTTTTAAGTGGGCATATCAATCATAGTTTTATTTTTTCTAAGTTCATGTAGTAGACCTCACATGGATTATATATTTTTATTTATATTTACCCCAAAATTATTCATATTCTTTATATAGGGGAAAATAGAGTGGGTGGGGAAAGAGATTTTCCCTAGGATTCCCTCTTATGGGTTATTGACCTGAAAATATTTATTTCTCTTATATTTATCCATTGTATTGTCTAGTTCAGTAGACATTCTAATTTTTTAGTTTATGGTATTTTCTTCTCGAATCATGAGAAACTGAATGTTTATGTACTTCTAGTTTTGAAAACCTATCGATGCATGTTTAAGGAAGCATAGAATGTACCATATGTCTTTATATATTTACAGTCAGTTACCTTTGATAATCTGTTGTTGTAAGTTCAATTTATTTTATCACTGACCATCTTTCCCAAATTTTTTAATGTTTTTCCTTGGACATTACATTGTATCAAGTTTAATGTATTTTATATCAGTCCTTTTACTGGTTCAGGTTCAAGGAATTTTAGTTCAGACTATCTATCACTACATGTTTTTTATAATTTTTCTTGGACCATATATCTCTACAAGTTTGATGTATTTTATCTCAGACCATCTGTCACTGCTATTATAAATTAATTTATCCCGAACCATCATTAACTACATGTTTAAGGTTATTAATGTTAGACCATATGTCACTACATGGTTATGGTCACTTGTCCCAGATTATCTTTCCTTAATATAATAAGACCATTTAGCTCAGACTATCAATCAATGCATTTTTATAGTTTTTTAGCTCAAACAAACATTCACTACTTATTTATTATCTTTTCGATCAGATCATATTTCACTACATGTTTAGGGACTTTTATCTCATTCCATATTCATCTTTATGTTTATGGTCATTTATCTAAGACCATTTTAACAAAACATTTCAGGTCCTTTATCTCAGACCATCAATCAGTATATTTTTAAGGTCCTTTATCTTAGAACATCTGTCACTTTATATTTAAGGACTTTTCAATTAGGCTATCTTTCATAAGTTGTGGTTTAGTGTTCCTGATATTCTCGAGTACCCCAAATAATTTATGAGATTATGAAGAACCAGTATTTAGAAAGGATTCAGATACAATACTTCTTAATTAATTATTGTTTATGAAGGCTTTTATTACCGGATGTTCTAATAGAAAACATGATTGTTGAAGATCCATAATGGGTTGTGACACCATGGATCCCAATAGTAATAGATATTGGTTGGTGAAATATATTATTGAATCTAAACCAACATGGATATTTGTAACTTTGAGCATGTAAATCACATTTTCAAGAGAATGATTTGGTGATTACGGAATCAGGAAAAATAATTGGGATATGACGCAAAACGCCCTCATATATTGTGTTCCTTCACTATTTTTTGGGGATCATGAGGATGGTAGTTCCTTTCATGTAAGGAGGATATGAAATTTTTTTATGGGTTAGAGGACCATATTATTGGGATAATATGTATCAATGGAATGGTTAAATTTATGGGTCCCAATTCATTTTCATGAGTACAAAAATATTAGGAAATATCTAATGAACTGGGAAAATAAAATTGGATTTGGAGAGTAAATCTATCCAAGAATGGCTCTATTACATTAGGATAGTTTAATTTATGGTGTAAAATCATAGGCTCCAAACTATGTGAATTAGTGTTACATGGTTTGGTCTATCAAAATAATTATTATTGGGATATTACATTGCTTATTGGATATATGGTATAGTACACAGTGAGATAACATCGAGTGTGTTGAATCTTCTTGAATAAAAAATTTATGGGGATTATAAATCTTAATCTAAAAATAAAATTCAATATTAGATGTGGAAACTGGTGGGTATGGGTTGGAAATTAGTTGTATTGGAAACCCATTTCCCATATAGTTAGGAAAATAGATCATGAATTTAAGGGGTGCATCATCTCTAGGGCCAAACATCCTTTATGAATTAGCTCTTTGGAAAGGCCATAATTATTTTGTGAATCCAATAATGTTTCTATGTGGATTATCCCATAAAATTTACTAATAAGATAAAGGATAACATATATTTTAAGGGATCTCATGGTCTTCATGATGTTTATATCATATCATACATTAAGAACGTGAATTTGGTTTGTGTAAAATGTAATATTCAATAAGGTTTAGAGAAACATTAATTATATTTCCTCCATGTGAACATAATTTTTTGGAATGTAGATATGGTAAATCATTACTCTAATTTTTTATACGACCAAGGGTTCTAGAGATAATGGATTGTATATTAAAATTTTCAAAAGGTGGACCCCATGAGCCTTATTCCATGTTCACTAGATTTTTTGGGTCTTGTGATTTACATAATCAAAGGAAAAATTTTAAGGTCATACAATATTGACCACAATTCATGTTTTTAATTGTCAATATTCATATAGACCTGATACAAGGTGGATGTTACACAACATTATAATTTTGATATCTTTATTCATGAGTGTTCTAGGGTCCTTTTGAGTATGTGCTTCATTTTTTGTAAGTCATGGATTATGTATCTTGGGATATGATTAATCATGTGGTTAAATCATTCGAAAAATGATATTATATCACTTTATGATGAGAAGAACCCTTTTAATGTTTCCTGTTCTCAAAAGGATTGGAATTACCTTTCTATGGTGTTAAGATTCCTCTAGTTGATGATTTTAAGTCCCCTATAAATGATTCACCAAATTCTTGTGTATAAATTCTTCCTCCCCTCAAGATTCTATGAATGGTTTGTGGAAAACTGAGGTTCTAAGGACATAATGTGTGGTATATGAATTGGGGTGCTCCAAATGATAAATGAAGCATTGAACCATTATCTGACTAAGGTCAGACTCTTGTTTTCATTTTCAAAAGATTTATAACTTGGAAGGGTATTTACATTTTAACTTTAAGTAGAAGAGATGTATATTTCAGTTCATTTAATGTATTTAGATAAGGAAAATTTCCTTTCAATTTAATTTCATATAGTAAGGTTGTTTTATGTGATTTTTAATTTCATGCGGTAAGGGTTATATTTTTTTAGTTTAACGTCTTCATTCTAGGAAATAAAGGGGATTTGGTATTCCATTGCATTTGAATGGTGTGAATGAATTATGTTCTGATGTGAAGGATTATACAAGGAGGCACAAAACCAAAGAAAACAATCATGAAACCCACAACCCACATCATAAAGTCACATGACATGGATAATTTATTGTGGAAGGATAATATAACATTACCCAAGAATGCGGATCTGGGAATCACTATTCACCCGTTGATGAAAATAATTTGGGAACATTAAGTCATTAAATAGAACGATCTATATGTTGGTCATACCCATATGTAAGGGGGGGTTTTTTCAACTAACATTACAGTTAGACCTAGGATTGGGGATCTGGGCACCACTATGTATCTTTCTATTTATGGAATCATGGTTCACATATTTCATGCAAAATAATCTCTATTAAAAGTTATGAATCAAAAAAATAGGGGGAATTTTTTATGTTAACATTGTGGATAGACCTAATAATAGGGATCTGGGTGTCACTATATATCATGTGATGATAAGAAGTAAAAAACACATAATTATAGAATGAAAAATTCTCTATGCGGATCTGACCTAAAAATAGTGGGGATATTTTTTCCATTAACATCATGGATGAACACAAGATTTGTGATCTATGGCTTCATATAGCTCTTATGATGGAAGAAATAAATCCACATATAATTTTTTAAAAGAAAACTCTATTTTTAGGTTGACACATAAATAGATAGGGGAAAATTTTTTCTATTACCATTGCGGATGGACCCGTGATATTGATCTGGGTATCACAATATGTTCTATGATGGAAAGATACAAGCCACTCATCATTATTCAATAGAAAACCCTCTACATTGAACTTACCCATATGTAGAGGGATCATTTTTTCAATTAACATCTCATATGTTCCATGTATTGTATATTTTTGTATAATGTATTATCTAATGGTAGGAATCAAGTAATATGTTGTTCTTGAGTGGGAGAATCTCTACGTAGGTCTAACCCATATGTAGATGGCGGGGGGGGGGTATTTTTCCCTAACATTATATTTGGACCCATTATTGGCGATCTAGGGATTTCTTATATATCATTTAAAGGATGCAATCAATACAAAAATAGTTCATAAATTGAAAACTCTATATGATGATCTGACGCATAAATTTCGGTGGAATTTTTTCATTTAATAATATGGATAGATATATAATTGGCGATCATATTGTCACTATGTATCCTATGATGTTTGGAAGTAGTATACATGTTTTAATTTAACAGGTTTTGGTAGTATTTTCACACCATTATGGGGAGATTCTCTCCTATGAGAATGTTAGAAAGAGGCCACATATGTCCAGATTCATGTATACTAATCTCATACTTCTAGGATGTGAAAAAAGAGGGTAAGAATTTATTGGATTAATGTGTGGTGTGGAAAAGTTAAAACATAATTTGAAGATAAAATCATTAACCTTAAGTAATTTTTCAATCATTCAGGAATTTATATCATGAGTAGTATCCCATTTTGGATCATAAGGTAAGGCTATAGTTTAATTTATTGTTCTGATGAAATGTTTGATTTAATTTATCATCTTGTGGTGAGGATGTTCAATGTGTAGTTTAACAGCATGTGGTAATGAAATTTCCTATGTAGTGTAACATCATGATGTAATATAATATCTATATATTTTAACATCATATGGTCAGGATGAAGGTGGTGTAGCTTAATTTCATATATTCAAGATGAATTCATTCAGTTTATTTTCAAGAAAGATAGGATATATTCATGCAGTTTCGTGTCATGTGACTATGGATGATTGACCATAGTATAAATCATATAAAATTTATTTCTTTCGAAAAAATTAATTTTATGGTTGCTTAATATTCCCCACTTCCATTGTGGCCAATTATTAGTGCCCACTAGAATGATCCTTCTTTGTGATTTATGTCCCCTACCATTTAGGATTCATCATGGGAGTCTTCATTCATTGTATCATCTGGGATCTATGGACCAAGAACATATATCCTTTATATTAAAGTGTATATGAACACCCATTAAATTAAGGAATATGAATTCTGGTTCTATTAAATTTCATCATTAGGGAGTATGAACATAATTTTCTCATCAACTCATTCCAAATCATTCAGTCACTTTTGTGCATGGTCATTTTGTGAGAGTTTTCCACAAAGATCTATTCTAAGTGAGGCAATTGGGATTCCATGGGAATCACTGCTTCAGTTATTTACACAAATGAATATGGGGTGACCTATGTAGCCATTAACATGGTGGAATGGTAGGACCATAATACATGAAGGAGTATGTATGAACAATATTTCTTGTTATTTCCATTCACTTTATGGAGTATATTTGGTATATTATCATTGAAGGATTCATTATATACATTTTAAGTTGCATGATAGAGGGATGAGTGGTTGTATTTATTTTTTGAATCCCTGTATAGCTTCATCAGATCAGTGGAACACATGTTGGTGCTAATTTAATTCAGTATCATGTGAGGGACATCAAACCTGGTTGTAATATAAAACTCTATGAAGATGAAAGAATTATTATCATAACCATCATTGTTGGGTATCTCCTCATCACCTTTGTAAATGAAGTATTTAGTAGTATAGATATGCTCGAACTTCATAGTTATATCAAGGTATTATGTACTGACAAAATACGTTTCACATATAGAAAATTTCCATGAGTACATCATTGTTTGAACAAACTATAGTAGGCGATGGAAGAAATTTTCAAGATTTTTTCCTGCATGTAATTTTCTAGAGAATTCCTCATAGTACAATATGATTGCTTCCAATAGATACTAATCCTACTAATATGATGGAAGGGTCTGGTTCTTCATTGATGACCACGTCAAGGGACCTATATAATCCTCTTCCGTAGTGGAGATAATCTCTCATTTGTGTTGAATCTGAGCAGGATTGAATTCAAGACCACTTCGTAGAGGACATTTGGTTTATTTTGCACCATACAACAAGGTGAAATTTACTACTAGACATTAAAGATGTTATTTTATGACTATATCTGTTGATTATATCATATTTTCAATATAATAAAATATGGTAGCCATCCATCCAGGGGTGGATATTGGATCATCATTCACAGTGGTAGTATTCATCATATTTTCTTCTCTATAAAGAAGATTGTGTCTGGTGAGATCACCCTTTGAGGTGTAATGCAGAAAACCACTTCATCATGATATGGAGTGAGATATGATGTTGGCTATGTTATCCATAGAATTAGCATGGCTCTTTTTAAATTGGGTAACATAAAGAAATGTTAGTTGAAAATAGAACACCTCCAACAATTTTCTAATGTAAATCATGAGAGGGGACAATTCATCATTTTTAATAGAATACACAGCATTTAATTTTATTATCACTATCTATGAATCTACTTTGATGATAATGTGGGATATTCGTAGTTCCCTGGATATATTCAAGATATTGATGAGGACATGGTATTATACATTGTTATTAGAAAATCACTCACATAGTGAGAAGGTGTAGGGAAATATTTCATTATCTGGGGAAAAAAATTCAACTTAAAAACAGAACCAATTGATATGTGGTCATCCCAACTTCTTTCTAGTTGGATATTTAGAGTATCCATCATAATACATCTTCCATGTTTGAGGAGTTTCATGTCCACATAACACCTCATCATCTACGAGTTTAGTGTCCACTATGATACATTCTTGGGATTGATTTTTAGTAATGAAATCAATCATCACCAATGCTTTAACTAACTTGTGTTACATGAATAAGATGTTGTATTACATCAAAATAACCTCCCATTGGCACAAACACCAGACTAATATAATATGGATGATACTTTACCTAATAGGTACCATACTAGGGACCATGTAGAATTCCTGATGTTTGAAATAATGTCTCAGTTATTATACTACATTTATGAGGGTGAGGAAATTATTCTCAACGTTGGATTACCAAGTCGCAGTACCCATCATTGTTCGATAGAATTAGTAAAGGCAATTTTTAATACCTTCTTCATCTTTATATATGGTATTAGAAATAATATATCATTCTAGTTTATCCATGTATAATATGCGTGGAATTCTTCCATATGGAGGAACGATGATGAATATGTTTAGAATGTACTTCCTGAGATTCCCAAAGGCCTCTTGGTAATCCTCACCCCATCAGTAGGTCAACCCCTTCTTCATTATTTTTATGAAGGGGATATATTTTTCATCTCATTCAAATCTAATATTCAGAATACTGGTGAGGTTATTTGGATCCCCCTCAGTTCATTATGGTTCCAAGGTGGTGACATTTATTGGATTGCACTAGGAATTTCTAGATCAACCTCAATGCCATGATGGTACACCACAGTTCCATGGAACTTGCTTAACATTACTCTGAAAGAAATATTTAGATTATTTATCTTCAAAATTATCTACTACAATAAAAAGATGTTTTTTTATAGTTATGTTAGGTGATCACACCACTGTTATTATTTTCCACCAAGGTCATTGATATAATATTTTGGAATTCATCCCAAGGGTTTAATGATATGGTGTATAACATGATGATGAGTTGGGATTGCATTATTTAAACCAAAGGGAATTACCTGGTAGAAAAGGATACCCAAATGTACCCTAAAGTTAGTTTCTTCTTTATCGTCAATGGAAAACATTTTCTAAATATTCACTGAATATCAATCCTTAATGGAAGTATCACATCCAGTAGTCGCATCGGTCTGATGTTTCATTATCAAAATTTGAAATTCATCCAACAAGAATTTTGTATTGAGTTCGGTGAAATTGATGTATTCCTTAATCTTCTCAATAATTTTCTTGATGGTGAATATATTGTAAATAAATTTTTGATAATACACTTATTTAAAAATATGACATTGATCAACTTATTAACTTTTTATTATACATTAGTATCATTATAGGGTGTCACTCTTCTGAATGCCATCATGAAACATCAATGATTATCAGGTAATACTAAGTGATGTGAATCCACCATGGTGATCTGACCAATAATTTCTATATAATCCCAAGATAAAAAATATCAATTATTCTTTAGAAATGTGACATACAGCTCCAGATCGTTAAGAGGAAAGGATACACTAATTAATTTACACCAAGTTCCTTATTCTGTAACCATATTCACTTTCCTTACCTCATTTATTGTGGTGGATATACATTCCACAAATGTGGTCATATAATAATTGAGGTATCCCTATTAAAATTACATTTTTGAACGTGTTTAGTAATTTCTAAACTGATGGAATATCTCAAACTACTAGAGTAAGAGTTTCCATGGGAAGATACATCTTCTCCTAGAACTACCATAGTTGATGTATGGAGATTCTGGGGATGATTGCTTGTTTTTATATTTCCGTTATGTGTATGAGGGGCCTAGACTTCCTCTATATACCTAATTAGGCTTATAGGTAGCACATAAACACAATCATGAATGCTCTAGTGATTCATATGAGAAGTCACCAAGCCATTGCGAGATGATTCCCGTGTATCGTTATCCACTAGTGAATATTTATATCACTTTCATAGAATTATAAATAATCTAATATAGATCCAAAATATAGTTAGGGGGAACTATTACAATTAAAAATACCGTCAATCCCATTTTAGGGTATATCAATCATTGATAGAATTTGGAAGGTACCGTGATGTGGCTACAAAGAAAATTTCTATGAAGAAATATATTAAATGTGGAGTCCTATTGGGTAACCATAAACTCAAGATGTGATGTGAGGTCTCCAAATTGTTCCTTGAGATTGATCTTCCTTAGAGAACATTTCACTCTATTTTCATACTCTTGAATGGTTATCTTTTTTGGGGATATATCCCCATCACAATATCATACATTATGGTGGGTTTAAACATGGATGAGGTAGATCCCAGAACCATTTTAAATCAAATCCCGTCGAATTTCGACATTATCAAGACTTCCAAAAACATATAGCGGCATGATATATCCCTATATTGATTGATCATGATCATATTATATAAATTATATGGAGATGTGGAGTAATAATTAAACATTATACACAAGATTAATATCATCTATAGAAAAATCTATCTAGAATTCATGTAGCCCCCAGAGGTATTCAATTTGATCTTTTGATTGATGCCGCACATCTTGGATTGATAACTAGGTTGGGATAACCACAAATTTCTTCATAATTTCATATTTTTGGGCCACTGGACTACAATTTCAATGGTGGTGTTACACCTTATAATGCAGATGAGGATTTAAGGAATATGAGGTGTATGTGTGTAAGAACCCGGATCTCTTTTCTGGTACGTTTTTCCTTTTTCTGGAGTTTTTCAGAAAAATGAATTTTCTAGAAATTTTCAAAGTACACATCGTGTACTTTATGAGTACATGCCATTTACTTTTTCCAAGCTCGAATCCATGTGCTGACCTTGCCGGGCCACACACACGGTGTGTAAGGCTGAGGTGGAGGCCGATTAATTCGGAGTACAGAAAATTGAAGTACACGCCGTGTACTCAAGAAGTACACATCGTGTACATTCTTTTTATTCATTAAACGGATGGGGGTCATGACTAACCCCCAGTTGCGCCTTCTTCTCTAGATTTCGTCCATCCGAGAGTGACCGTACGACCAGATCTTTAAGAAGCTCCCGCCTCGCTGTCAGTTCTCTGATTCGATCACGGTCGATTGCGTTGGAATCGCATCAATGAGTTCTTCCTTCTTCTTTATCCTTGTTTCTTGATTCCTCCTCATTTCCAAGTTATCATGGGATAAACATTTTGTTCGTTTTCTCAGATCTACATTGTTCTAAGAGGAATCTGTCATCGTGGTTCACATATATCGATCTCCTCGAATCGAGGTAGGTGGTTTGTGCCTTTCCGTAGAAATTTGATGTATATTTTGTGAAAATTCCACCAATACTCTTGCATGGGGTATTGTGTGTTTCCTATTTTTCCCTTATTGTTTGTCTTCTTTGCTTGATTACTTTTGTAGAGGTTTATTTCTTGTGAGTAGTGTAATTTATTTTGTGCTCAGGTTGCTTTTCCATGCTTGGTTTTCATATTGGGAGTTTTTCCTGTTGCCATACCTTCTTGTAGGATAGTGGAACTGTCCTTTTTTATATGATGTTGAGCCTTAGTTTATATACAAGTAGTTCTTGAGGTTTACTTGGATGATACACAGGCGCTGACCATGTTTAGTTATACTCAGGACTGTGAGAACCTAGAGTAGTAGACCAAAGGGAGAATTGACGGAAGGGATTCTCCAGAGTGTCTTTTAATTACGATGCGAGACTATAGGGGGAATTGATGTTGAGTGCTTCCCCGGAGAGTCTGTAGATCCACGATGTGAGCCACATGGGGAATTGATATTGATTTCTTCCCCAGAGAGCCTTTAGCATGATATAAGACTACAGGGGGAATTGACGGTGAGTGATTCCCCAAAGAGTCTGCTTAATTACGTAGCTGAACCAGAGGGGTGAGACTGTGTGTGCCTCCCAGAGGGTTTCTAGTGCTATAGTATGAACCATAGGGGCTAGGTTGTGAGAGCTACCTAGAGGGTTACCTATTTATTCTTTTGTTGATGGCTGGTTACTTGTGTACTTTCCTAGTTAGAACTGTGGATTGTAGCTGCTTGTGCTTTCATGTTTACTGCTTCTTGTTTATTTACTGACATGTATTCATTTGACTGTAAGGCACAAATATTTGGTTGATCGCCTACTGGGATTGTATCTCACACCCTATTTGGGCCATGGTTTTGGGCCCAAGAAGACTATGTTGCTGCAGGTATAGACAAGGGAAAACACCCTTCTACTTCAGGATCTTGATTGCACAAGGAGCTGGGCAGCATGGGACTGAGCCATGGCTCACGATGCTGAGGAGCTTACATTGTTTTCTTTTTCACTTGGTTTCAGTTGTATTGCATCACATTGTTTTGTTTTCTGTTTTCCTTAGATACTTGTACCTGCTGCATCATTGTCATCATTGTTATATATCTACATTTCTTCCGCTATTTGGTTTCTATTGTTATTCATTTTGTTTACTGCTTACGCTATTTATTGTTGTTTTCTTACCTTTTATACCTTACCTAATGAGGGAATAGTTTCCCCACCGACTCACCAAGGCCGTCGCTGCTAGTCGGTAGCCTCTAGCATTCAGGGAAACACGCTTGAGGTCATGTGGCGAACCGGGTACGGGGCACCAGTGGAGGTGCTCCGGACTCGGGTCATTAAAAAGTGGTATCAGAGGAGTTCTTTTCTCTTGCCTTACTATTTGGAGAATTTATCTAGGGATAGGAAAGATTCGGTACTTGGTATTAAGCTGTGCCCGGGAGTAGCTAACCCGAGTACAGGGAAAAGCCATACTACCTCGATAATATCAGTTTTATGGTTTTGAGATTTTATGGTTGGTATGTTTTCACCTATAGTGATTCGTATGACTTGTGCGGTTATTGTTTTGATATTTCGGTTCTATCTGTGTCGCAACCCGATGAGATGATTGTATTCCATCTCATGCATCATATAGGCACTTGTAGAAATCACATGTCAGGCATTCTTTCCATGCCATCTAGGGTGCATTAGCGATTTCATGCTATGGTGATGGGCTCTGTGTAGATTATGCATGCTGTTGTGATAGATGCTTGATAGATTCTCTTCTATTGTGTTAGAAAACTCTTGTTTTGTTCCTTTCATAAAATGAATGCCAAATATTGGTTCTTGAGGTGTTATGGGTCCTCACGGATCGGAATTTGGCATCTTTTCCCTTGTTTTTAGAGTTTCTGGAATTCTACACAGTTTCTGAGCTACTACACAAAACAACCAAGAATAAATGGTGTGTACTTTTTGGATACATGCTGTGTAGTTTTCAGGCCATGTCACTGACTGTGTGACCAGAACATGGTGTTATGGGAGTAACTTCGGGAAGACGTCATGTACCATTGGTACACGCCGTGTGAGTTCGGAGTCGTGTACCCGACCCTGTCACTAACAACACGGGTCAAGGATGATCGGGTAGAACATGTTGTGTCTATAGGGAACATGTCGTGTAGTCCTGTCTAGGTACCTGTTCGTGTCACGAACAACACGGGCCGACGTTACCTTTCTTTCCACACGCCGTGTTTGTTTTGAACACGCTGTGTAGTCTTGCCCATGTACCCGGCCGTGTCACGAACAAAACGGGATGATGTCACCCTCACTTATACACGCCGTGTTTGCTCGGAGCATGCCATGTAATGTCCAACTGTGAAGATGGCCGTGTACTCAAAAACACAGATCGTCGAAGCCTTGTCTAGTGCATGATGTGTTTGTTTCAAACACGCCGTGTAGTATCGGGTTATGTCAGACCGTGTGGGTTAGCCATGTAAGGAACTCGGGCAGGGGAATACTTACAAGTACACGCCGTGTGTGGGGGACAAGACTCCGTGTAGTTTGAAGTGTACACGACTTGTAGGGAAGGAGTACACGCCCATGTCAGTGGCATAAAAAGACACACCGTGTAGTTTTTATGCATGCCGTGTATTCGTGTTTTGAAATATTTTATGTTTTTCTTCCCCTATTCCCGTTTTGTACCCTTGTGTGCTATGTCCTTGTTTTCCTGATCTAAGGTGTTCTTTTTATCTTTCAAATCTATGCCTCCGAGACGTCCTCTGGTCGTACGTATGTCGTCAGGCAGTGATTAGACGCCAGACATGGCTGATTAGGGACTTCTGGTTTATCCCCAAGCTGAGCCATCCTTGGCACCGGTTGTTGTACCAGTTCTGGGTGTTGATGCCCAATTTTGGGAAGGTTTCATGAGGATGGTGTAGGCCTTCCAGGGAGCACCTCCTCCTGCCTCATCTATGGTAGACTTGACGCGGGTCTTTCAGCAGCATCATCCTCCCACTTTCTTGAGGGAGGGACGACCTCAGGCTGTAGAGTCATGGCTGGAATCCATGCTGACTATATTCGAGCATTTGGAGACATATCCAGAGAGGTAGGTCAAGCTCGCCACCTTCATGCTCCGAGACTCTGCCAAAAGGTGGTGGGATGTGGTCTCACAGGCGGGTCATCAGCAGGCTATGACTTGGGAGGAGTTCCAGCGCGTGTTCTACGACTAGTTCTACTCGGAGACCCTGAGGGCTGATCTAGCCCTGGAGTTCATCAGCTTAAACCATGGTACTCTATCTGTGATGGATTATTCCTCTTGTTTCATAGATATACAAAGTTTTACACCCCTTCGGAATTGGAGTGGGGTGTTCATGGTGAGGATGTTTGAGGATGGACTCAGACGGGAGATCTGCTCGCTGGTGAACATCTTCCAGTTGACTTCCATTACTTCCATCGTCAACTAGGCACTGATTGCGGAGCGCAATCTGAGAGACTCTGAAGCTGCGAGTCAGGGAGGTTCTGCTTCAAGAGTTATATTTCCTCTATATGACAGCAAGAAGTGTCGTAGAGAGCCTACACACGGTGATTCGAGGAAGCGAGACGCCTCGTCAGGCATCCAGGTGATGTGCTACCAGTGTGGTCGGACAGGGCACACAAGGCCGCAGTGCCAGAGAGACCCCATGTAGTGCCGATCTTGCAGTAATTAGGGTCACATTCAGCGTTTCTGTCAGGTTTTCTCACCAGTAGCTGGTGACCATGGTTCTTCCATGACTCCTCGTTCAGGACCATCCTCACCAGTCTCTCACCAGTCAGGAAACTGGAGTTCTTCTGCCCGTTCGGGCTGAGGTGGAGGTTGAGTCCATGGCAGTCAGCCGCCAATTCCTCAACACCAGCAGGGAGGTTCAGCCCAGAGTGGTCAGCCAAAGGCAAAGGGCCACGACACAGGCTAGTCTTTCACCGTGGAGCAGACTTATCATCAGCAGGATCCCAGCCCTTCTACTTTTCGAGGTACGATTTTAGTAGACTCAGTTTTATCTTCATCCCTTTTCGATACTGGTGCTACGCGTAGCATTATCTCTATAGCTGTTGTGGAGAGCCATGGACTCTGCATCTTTTTTTCCGCCAACTCACTGACACTAGACACACCTTTGGGAACGAGGACATCTAGTGTACGCCAGTGTAGAGAGTTCCCTCTCGAGGTGGCAGGGTATCACTTCGTATGGGATCTCTATGTCCTAGATATGACAAGCTATGATTTCATCCTCGACATGGACTGGTTGATTCCCTTCCAGGAAGTTATTGACTGTTATCGCCGCAGAGTCAGTTTCATTACACCAGAAGGTGAATCTTTCCATCATAGTGGCGAATGGGACGTTTGGGAGAGTCGGGCGGGACTCGAGCATCTTGGGCTAGGAGGGGAGACAACCCAGATTGCTAGACTTTACCTAGATGATCAGGGGACTCCATAGTTGGACTTTCCTCCAGTTGTGGATCGCATCAGGGATGTCTTTCCAAAGGACTTTTCATGTTTTCCTCTGGAGCGTGAGGTAGACTTTTCTATTGAGCTCATTACAGGAGCGGCACTGGTGTCCATTCCTCCCTATAGGATGGCCACACCTTAGTTTTAGGAGCTCAATAAGTTGTTAGAGGAGCTACATGCTAAGGTTTTCATCCGACCTAGTACTTCTCCTTGGGGTTCACTTGTTCTATTTGCGAAGAAGGCAGACGGTACCCTTCGTCTTTGTGTGGATTATCGGAAGCTGAAACAGTTGACGGTCAAGAACCGATATCCATTGTCGCGGATTGATGACCTTTTTGATCATCTTCGAGGAGCCCGGGTGTTATCGAAGCTCGACATGAGGTCCGGTTATCATCAGTTGCGCGTTAGACTATCAAATATACCTCTAATAGCCTTCAGGAGCATGTATGATCTTTATGAGTATACAGTCATGCCCTTCGGACTTACGAACAAACCTGCAGTTTTCATGGCACTAATGAACCGAGTGTTCCATCCTTACATGGACTCCTTCTTCGTGGTCTTCGTGGACGATATCTTGGTGTACTCTCACACTCGACACGACCATGCCACACATCTTGAGATCATTCAGAGTACACTGAGAGAGTATCACCTTTATGCTAAACTCTCGATGTGCCACTTCTGGATGGATCAGATTCACTTCTTGGGTCACGTCATCTCAGAGGCAGGAGTATCTGTGGACCCAGAGAATGTGAGAGATGTATTTTCCTGGGAGTAGACGAAGAACTTTTTTGAGGTACGAAGATGCCTAGGGATAGATGTATACTACAGATGCTTCATTCAAGACTTTTCTCGTCTAGCAGCACCTTTGACAGGTCTGACCAAGAAGGAGGCGAAGTTCTTATGGCCAGATTCTTTTGAGTCAGCATTTCAGGAGTTGATAGGGAAGTTGACGTCAGCACCGATACTAGTCTTTCCAGAGCTAGGAAAGAGCTACACTGTTTTCTATGATGCTTTGGGTATCGGGCTGGGAGCTATGCTTATGCAGGGAGATGGAGTCGTTGCATATGGGTCTCGGCAGTTGAGGCCACATGAGAGGAACTACCCGACGCATGATCTGGAGTTGGCAGCTGTTGTTCATGCCTTGCGCTGTTGGAGACACTATCTTCTGGGAGAGCAATTTTTGGTCTTCACTGACCAAAATAGTCTCAAATATATCTTCACTCAGCGTGATCTTAATCTGAGGTAGTGCAGGTGGGTTGAGTATCTTCAGTCTTTTGACTTCGAGCTTGCCTATATGCCAGGAATGGGAAACGTTGTGGCAGATGCGTTGAGCAAAAGAACTCAGATTCAGGCAGTTCAGGAGGCCAGTAGTGAGTGGTAGCTGATGGCTATGTTCTCTGAGATGCATCTGGAGGTGCACGACAGACGAGGAAAAATTTTTCTATCTTCTATAGCTGTTACCTCCATGCTACGTGATCAGGTAAGGATGAGGCAGCTATCAGACTCAGAAAGCTTAGTCTTGCGGGAGAGTGTGTTAGGAGAGGACCATCTTCTTGGATGGGTAGTGAGTGAGGATGAGATCTTGAATTTACAGAGACGCGTATGGGTGTCGGCAGACATACACGAGGAGCTGATGCAGGGTTTCCATTCCTCTGTTTGGGCAGTTCATCCTGGCTTCACCAAGATGTATCAGGACATTTATCGCCAGTACTGGTTGTTGGGTATGAAAAAAGATGTTGCTGGTTTTGTCATGAGATGTTCTGCTTGTCAGTAGGTGAAAGAAGAGCATCAGTGACCAGAAGACCTTCTACAGCAGCTACCCATTCCGGAGTGGAAGTGGAACGATGTTGCGATGGACTTCATGACCGGGTTACTGAGATCGCCCCGGGGGAACGATGTTGTTTGGGTTATCATCGACAGGCTCACGAAGGTTGCTCACTTCTTGCCGATCAAGGAGACCTTCAGTGTCGATGATCTGGGATGACTTTACTTCAGAGAGATCGTTCGTCTGTATGGAGTTCCATGCTCTATTGTTTCAGACAGAGATGTGTGATTTACCTCTCAGTTCTGGCAGGGACATCAGAAGGCTTTGGGTACAAAGTTACTTTTGAGTACAACATACCATCCCCAGACTGATGGCCAGTCCGAATGCACGATCCAGGTGCTTGAGGATATGCTCCGAGATTTCATTCTAGACTTTGGCCGTTCTTGGGAGAAGCATATTCTTCTGGTGGAGTTCGCATACAACAACAGGTTTCACGCAACCATTCAGATTCCACCATACGAGGCTTTGTACGGTAGGCCAGGCCAATCACCCTTATGCTGCCTGGAGGCAGGAGAGGCAGCTTTTCTATGAACCTATCTTGTACAGGAGACTTCAGAACAGATAAAGCTGATTCAGAAGAGGATGGATATAGTGATGTCCTGATAGAAGTCTTATGTGATCAACAGAGATGACCTCTGGAGTTTGAGGTCAGTTATCAGGTTTTCCTGCATGTCGCACCGAGGTTGGGACGTAAAAGGTTTCAGAGACAGGGTAAGCTTTCACCATGGTATGTCGGGCCGTTTGAGGTCTTGGAGAGAGTGGGGTCGGTTGCCTATTAGTTGAAGCTACCTCAGAGGTATCGGGCCATGCACGAAGTCTTCCACATCTCTCAGCTCCGACGTTACTTTTCAGACATGTGTCATGTCCTTCAGCCTGAGGAAGTCGAGCTTGAAGTGGATGCATCATTTGAGGAGCATCCTATCCGGATTGTCGATCGTAGTATGAAGGTTCTCCACAAATGGTCTGTTCCTATGGTAAGAGTTCTATGGAATCACAGGAGAGTACATGACGAGACCTGGGAGAGGGATGCTGATGTACGATCACAGTGGCAGGAGCTGTTCGGGGTTTCTCCTTCTCCACCTCATTAGGGAAATTCGGGGATGAATTTCTTTAATGGGGGAAGTTTGTAAGAACCCGGATCTCTTTTCAGGTACAATTTTCCTTTTTCTGGAGTTTTTCAGAAAAATGAATTTTCTAGAAATTTTCAAAGTACACACCGTGTACCTTCAGAGTACATGTCGTGTACTTTCTCCAGGCTCGAAGTCGTGTTCTGACCTTGCTGGGCCACACACACGGTGTGTAAGGCTGAGGTGGAGGCCGATTAATTCGGAGTACGAAAAGATGAAGTACGCGCCGTGTACTCAAGAAGTACACGCCGTGTACTTCTTCTTTTTTTCATTAAATGGAACGGGGTCGCCCCTAACCCCCAGTTCCACATTCTTCTCCAGATTCCGTCCGTCCTAGAGCGACTGTAAAACCAGATCTTCGACGAGCTCCCACCTCGCCGTCAGTTCTCCGATTCGAGCACGGTCAATTGCTTTGGAATCGCAACGGTGAGTTCTTCCTTCTTCTTTAGCCTTGTTTCTTGATTACTCCTCATTTACATGTTATCGTGGGATGATCTTTTTGTGCGTTTTCTCAGATCTACGTTGTTATATGAGTAATCGATCGTCGTGGTTCACATATATCGATCTCATCGGATCGAGGTAGGTGGTTTGTGCCTTTCCGTAGAAAGTTGATGAATATTATGTGTAAATTCCACCAATACCCTTGAACGGGGTATTGCGTGTTTCTTGTTTTTCCTTTTTTGTTTGCCTTCTTTCCTTGATTTCTTTAGTAGAGGATATTTCTTGTGAGTAGTGTACTTTATTTTGTGCTCATATTTCTTTTCCATGTTTGTTTTTCCTGTTGGGCATTTTTCCAGTTGCCATACCTTATTGTAGGATAGTGGAACTGTGTCTCTTGATATGCTATTGAGCCTTAGTTAATAACCAAGTAGTTCATGAGGTTTACTTGGATGATACACACGTGCTGAGCATATTTAGTTATACTCACGACCGTGAGAACCTAGAGTAGTAGACCAAAGGGAGAATTGACAGAAGGGCTTCTCCAGAGTGTCTTGTAATTACGATGCGAGACTATAGGGGGAATTGACGTTGAGTGCTTCTCGAGAGAGTCTGTAGATCCATGAAGTGGGGAACATGGGGAATTGACGTTGAGTGCTTCCCCATAGGGCCTTTAGTACGATACGAGACTACATGGTGAATTGACGGTGAGTGTTTTCCGTAGAGAGTCCGCTTAATTACGTAGCTATACCAGAGGGGTGAGACTGTGTGTGCCTCCCAGAGGGTTGCTAGTGCTATAGGTTGAACCATAGAGGTTAGGCTGTGAGATATACCCAGAGGGATACCTATTTCTTATTTTGTTGCTGGCTGGTTACTTGTGTACATTACTTGTTAGAACTGTGGATTGTAGATGCTTGTGCTTTCCTGTTTGCTGCTTCTTGTTTATTTACTGCCATGTATTCATTTTACTATAAGGTACAAATCTTTGGGTGATTGCTTACTGGGATTGTATATCACACCCTATTTGGGCCATGCTTTTGGGCCCAAGAAGACTATGTTTCTACAGGTATAGACTAGGGAAAGCACCCTTCTACTTCTGGATCTTGATTGCACCTGGACCCGGGGAGCATGGGACTGAGCCGTGGCTCGCGATGCCGAGGAGATTACTTTGTTTTCTTTTGCACTTGGTTTCAGTTGTATTCCAGAACGTTGTTGTGTTTGTTGTTTTCCTTAGATACTTGTACCTACTGCATCATTCTCATCATAGTTATATATCTACATTGCTTCTACTGTTTGGTTTCTGTTGTTATGCATCTTGTTTACTTCTTCCACTATTTATTGTTGTTTTCTTACCTTGTATACCTTACCGAATGAGGGCATAGTTTCCCCACCGACTCACCAAGGCCCTCGCTGCTAGTCGACAGCCTCTTCCATTCGGGGAAACACGCTTGATGTCATGTGGCGTACCAGGTACGGGGCACCAGTGGAGGGGCTCCAGACTCGGGTCGTTACAATGTTCTTGGTGCATGGGTAGAGTTCAATTATAAAGTACATGTTATTAATGATGTAATATTCACAAGAGAACATCGTTCTTTAGTATGATTAGAAAAGCATGCCTTCATTGTCTAGTCATATTAAAATTTGGTTCCTGAATGTCCACATGAAGGATCCAAGTAATCTCCATGCCTTTTTGGGGTTAATAATGTTCATTCACATTGGAGTATGATGCGTTTTTAGATTCTGAAGGGATAAAAACATAAAATTGAGTTTGACCAGACCCATGTCGTTGCCTGTATCATAAGATTTGGCAGCCCCATCCTCTAACTCCCTGGTTTAGAATGGGGAACATGTAATCCAAGGAATATTCATTAACATAGGAGGGATATATTAGGAGAACTACATGAAAATAACAATAAATTAGTAATTATTCTGATGAGGGTTTTATTTGGGGGGAAGTGACCACGCTATGGACTCTAATGAAATGAAGTCTTCAATGGTTGGGTCCTGTTTGGGATTTGGATATTAGTCTTCATTATGTGTATTATCATGCTTCTGATTATTAAATCCTCAACCAAGAGGTATATTAAATTATTCCTCACTGTGTAACAATATCCTTATTAGATTACGATAATTTTCCCTCAAGGTTTCATGATCTCAATCAACTGTTTTTTTGAATCATCCAGCCATTAAACCTATGTTCCCACCATTAAAAATTGTTATTCCAATACCCTTCTTCTTCTATTTGGGGAATGAATACCCTTTTATCCAGTGTTTTGGATTCCTCCAATATCACCTATAAATAATAAAACATCATTAAATGATGTGTTTTAAGAAAAATAAATCTAGGATGGTATAAACCATCATCCCAAAGAAAGGGATGTGGTTGGGATGATTAGTGATATTGACCTTATTGGGGATCCCAAGTCATGGAATGCATAAAAGGTTACTTTCCATGGATATGAGGAATTAACTATGTACCTAATAGTTTCATAAGGAATATTAACTTTTCATCTAATCCTTGAATCACGTGCCACCCAGGTCTAGTATTCCTTCTTTCCAAGGGTTATTTTATGGCCACTACCACTTCATTGGAGGTGTTGAGAGATTGCGTTCTATTTTGGGTACTTAGATAGAAATCGTAACTAGTTTTAGGCTAAAAAAAATAATTCTAACCTATCAAGATGTTTTCCCAATGTAGAAGACATGGGATGAGATTTACCTTGGGTGCAATGAAAGGAATACTCTAGGTGTCGATTCGTATATTCGAACTCATGGAATCCTCCAAAATATTTCATTGTGACCATGGGTTTTTGTTGATCATCCCAAATATTTTCAGCACATTGTTCCTGCAACCGATCTTATAGTATAGTGATGTTGAGATAATAGTTCAAATGTTTCCATTTGGAATTTAAATTTGATACCCACACATATTCTGGTTTCATTTAATTGATAAGATAAAAAAATTTAATTTTTCTGTGCATTAATTGGAGTATATGTCAATTAATAATGAATAGAGTTATATACTACTCTGGCTATTAGGATAGGGTTATGTACATGTACCTATATATGTAATAGTTCTAGGATATGTTTATGGAGTTTTCATGTTTTTCCTAGAATGTATTGGCACTTTTTAAATTTTTGTCTAGGAATTTAGGACTTTACATTTTTAGTCTCCAAAACAATACTAGTAGATATTTATGATTGGGTGGGGATATAAGCCCACTTTTCTCCTCCTTGTTCCATCGAAATATTCCATTTGTATTAATGTGTATGGTAAGGTTTATTCTCTTCATCCATAGATGTTGTAGTAATATTCATTCATGCTTGATCCGAGTAGGAAGGGATATGTGCCTTCTCACTAGACACCACCAAAATATGTAGAAGGCCTTAATCTGTTGATGTAGTGATATGAGCCCACTCCCATTGATCATCAACATTCTATGAATGGTGATATTTATGTGTTATAGGTTCATGATTGTATAAGGTAGTGATATAGTGGGAGATTCTCTCAATAGGTAACAGATAGATACTGATGGAATGTCGTCAGTGATGGTGGTTGACAAGATCAATCCCCTTCTACTCCAAGAAAATTATGGAACATTATTCAACCTCATGATATATCTTCTATAAATTATTAAAGTGATTATTTCCATACTCCAAGGATAAGTTCACAAAGTGATTGTTGGTGGCTACTGGTGCCACTTGATTTTTTATAGACATCCTCTGATGTTGTGTAGATTACAGCTTCAACATATCATGAACTCTTTATTCATATATGTGGATTGAGATCAGTCAATGTTTATAGGACTCCAGAACCATTTCACTCCCCAACCACTTTGGAATGTGTCTTGTCCATGAGGTCTTTTTGTTACTCGTGGGGCATACTTCTCATGTTGAGGCTTGAATGTATTCCCTCAATAAAGACATGATCTCAGGTGAAGGTTTTGTTTTTGAGAGTAGTATCTAGTAACAAAGAGAACTAGAAACAAGGTCACTAATTAATACAACATTTCAAGTATAAAAAATACCTAATAATCTTTTAACAATTAACAGAGTTGCCTTTTATTTTTTACTATTCGTTCATTTTTATCATGTGTTAAGCTCATGATGATAAATTCATATCCAATGGGAACCCAGATTGGACGATTTGATGTTGGGAATGCCATTTTTTACCAAGTAAGAACAAAAAAATTTCATGACACATAGCTAACTAATTAGCTTTATTATTTTAGAGATCCCCATCAGGTTCCCCATTTATGTTTCTGATGGAAATAGAGGTGTCGTCCTGAAAACTGATTATGATGGGATGCAATATGGTTTCAAAATATTTTATGTCGGGTTTACCATTTTCCATTTTAAGAACACCAAACAGATCCCACATCCATGATAGGGCATATACATACTTTTTAAATGAATATTGTGAATTAGGTTTTAAGACCGACTAACACATTTGAACTCATATAGGTCGAAATGGTGGGAGGACAGGCTCATCATAAGACTTTTGTGGGATAATTTCCAACCTCAAGAATATCTTAGAGGTTTAAGATAAGTTTTTGAAACAAATATAAATATATATACTGAATAAATTTCCCTATTTAAAATGACCAGTTGTTGAATCCTTCAACATGTATAAGGGGGGTCTATTAATGAGACCATGTAGATCACATAGAAATGGGTGGTCTTTGTATATATAATCCATCAAATCTATAACTATGGAGTATACTATTCTATATAATGAAGATTGGTATAATGAGTATGGGATTGATCCTGTATGAGGCATCATACATATTATGTGTATATTAGTAATAAAATAAATTATTTTTCACATAGGCAGTTCAATTCAACTTCACACGGAGGGGATATATATGAGGGAACATAGGCACTAGGTGTGGAGATCAAGCCTTAGGAATATTTTTTACATAACCTGTCTATAGTTGGGATCCAATTAAATGTAGTTTATCAATCCATAAGCAACGGATGGGTGATGAATGTATTATTAAGACCTATGATGGATATTCCCTCATCATTTCCTAATGCGGGGAATCATATGAGATTACACTAAGGTGGAAACCCTTATATGATGGAAACTGTATCAATCCATTAGAAGTGGATTACACCCCTAGGTTTTCTTATTGGTGGAGGTTCAAGACTATAATGATTATATGATTATTGAAAATTCCTAGGACAATGTGATTAATGCCTCGTGTGATAAACAATGGGTAGGATGTAATCTGTCCCACCACATGTGGATATAGATCATGGGCCACAAGAAGGAATCCTACATATCTTGTTTATAGATGGAATTGTATATCTCATAGTTTACTTTTCCCATGTTCATGTATCTATGATGGATATGGTTGGAATATCCTAGGATTTCTGGTTGAAATGTCTGGATTGTCTTTCAGAAATGCCCTGAGGTTTTCTTCTTGACATGTTTTGCACGACATCCTGAAATGATGGAATTATATTGTTGATATTTCTTGATTTGTCCCCTAACATGTTAGGATTTTATTATTGACATTTAAAAAAGTTGTCTTTATACCAGGGTGACATGTCTGAGGAGAATCATATGATTGAAGTTCAGAAATAAGTGGGATGACACATGATCTAATTGAATTTTCAAGATGACCTTCACATGATAAACATAGAAATGTCCAAGGGTGTTGTGTGACCTAGGATGATGTTCCATGTTTTTTATGATGTTGTGGACTTTTATAGGTGATGAAATGTGACAAAAAGGATATATTTTTTATGTAAATATGAATACTTGGTTGACATGCCTAGAGAATTTTCTAATATTAGGAAAGTATGTGAATGATATATCGCGTAATATGGATAGGTTATGTGTGGTTCCTAATGCTACCACATGATCATCAACAAATACTTCTTTCATTATGACTTATATTTTCCACCTTCCTTTTGATTTATATTCCTTAATGTTTGTAATTAATTAGTTTATTATTTTTTCACATGATCATGGATTTCAGTGTGAAGGTTCTAACATTATCTATAAAGCACACCGGAGGGCCATCACATAATCAATATGTTGTACACTGATGAACATATTCAGGAAATGTGATCAGCATACATCATTCCGAGGGATTGTAACTAGTGTAAGACACTTGAAATCACATGATCTTTTGTTCATAGAAGTTATCTCCATCAATCCTTCACCCAATGTTTGATTGGAACCCCTTTCTTGGTTCCAAGGGGGACAGATATATAGGCCTCACCTCCATGGTTCTCAACCTATTTTCATGGAAAATAACTCGCAGATACAAGATTGTGGTGGTGAAATCATGCACTCTATATAATCCACCCGTAATGTAACTATGGAATAATATATGTGTCTTATAATGAATAGTAACTACATGACCATCCCTTCATCATAATTTTCAGGGACACATTTTCACCAAAGGTATGTTTCATCACAAACTAATCATATTTAATATACTTTTTAAAATTTTGTGGATATGTATAATATTCTTCACATGATAATGAATCTTATGGAGAGACTCCCATGTGATCCTGGGGGACACATCTCATGTATCTTGCGAGATCATGATGGCTTGTCGGGGTTGCTATTGCGTGACCAGGGAAAACATTCATACGGACATCAAATGAGTCTGTGTGAATTTCAATCATGATAGGTATTCATCATTCTTATTTTCATTATTATTTTTCTTTAAAACCATTATGACTTTTCCTATCAGTTTTTTAACACCCCAAGCTTCCACGGTACACTTCTCTTTGAATAATACAGTAGCGTGTGTTGTACACATCTTTGAGTTCTAACACACCAAAACCAATTAAAATAGCCGTTATGAATAGTAATACCCAATATTTTAAAATATTATAAATTTTATTTTTTTAAAATAGACTTCATTTTTGGATTTAGAAAATCGATATTAGCTTAGGGTGAATTTTTGGTATTTTTCTGAAAACATTCAATTTGTGACAAATAGTGAAAAACAATGAGTTATAGTTTAAACCCAAATTTTTATTTTAATAAATATGTCTTCTATTTAAATTAATTTTAGGTAAAAACAGATATAAAAGGCCTATATAAGTTCAATTTAATTCATTGGAGTCATTTTATAATAGTTTTAGATATATAAAATTTTATTGACATTTTCACCGTCTTTAACCTACCTCTTAGGAGAATTTGCAAAATCACATAATACATAATTTTACTACTTATATGAGTGAAATTTAAAAAATCCAAGAGACACGGTTAATATCAATACATAAAATGTGGTTCAATAAGATGTAAATAATTTTTTTGTGAATAGTAACGTTTTACTTTTATTTACCACAATTAAAAGTAAATAGGGTAATTAAAGGTAAAAATGAAATTATTATTACCCTAACACATTTCCTAATTCTATTGAATAAGTATAGTTTGAACAAAAACATCCTTAGTAATAAAATATGATCCTCTTTGCTCCCCATGGATTAGATTATGAAATTTATTATTATTTAATTCAACGAAGTGTTTAAAGAGTTAAAATCAATGTTTAATAAGTAAAACATTTATAATAAAGCGTAATACATAAGATAAATTTGAATATAAATATTAATTAAAAAAATAAAAATATTTCCTAAGTAATGATATTTTATTTATATTTTTTATACATTAAATAATTTAATTTATTTATGACACAATGATGTTGTAGTAATTACCTAATTAATGAAATAATAAAATAATTTATATTATAAATATCTAAATCAATGTAATATGAGAATTTTTATGAATTCCTCTAATTTTCTAGGTTAATATGACATATTATTGTTGGTTAGACGAATTTTTTTGAAGTAATAATCCTAATATGAATTTCGAAAAAACAAAATATCAAATAGTGTCAAAATTGACATTAAAGAGTTTTTAAAACAAATATTATATTAATAATTGATATTGTATTTTTAAAAATCTATGGTTCGGCCAAAGGACTTATGTAATGATAGGTGTATAATTAATGAACCATTTTGGGGTCTCTTGGAAGTACATAGTATGTTTATTAACTATATTATATAAAAATTCAATGGGACATGGTAAATGTCAAACTGTTTAACTAAGAGTTAAATATAAAAGATAATGTTAATATAGTGACCATAACCTATCTAAAACCTACTGGTTTAGTGTTTTTCGACCCATCCCCACCATATCCTTTAAATAATCTATTTTTGAGCCATTAGAAACCGAAAATGATTTTATTATAAAATAATATTTCTAGTTTTTCCTATGGTTCCCCTCACCCCTCTTATAAAAGGGCACTCTCCCTTCTATCTAATTCAAACATTCAAAGCCATTTGGTTCAACCAAACACTGCCCAAATACCCTATCAACTATTATCCCTTCATCCTAGAGTCCTTACTTTAGTCACAAATCTAACCTAAGAATCCCTTTTTGTCAAATCAAAAGGAATAACCCGAAGAAGAGGTAAATATTTCATCACCTCTTTCAAGTCCCTTTCTTCTTCCACTTCATTTTTCATTGTGGTTTCCATTATAAAATAATAACTCCAGTATCTTCTATTTACTGTTATGTTATTATAAATATTGTACAACCAAAATCATTATTATATCCATCCATTGAATGACATGTCACCATACGTGCGTACATACAGCTTACCGTCTCCACATCGTGGTGTAATTGTTATTCAATACATTATTATTCAGATGGGTATAATAATGATGTGTAATCTATGTAAATAATAAATATATCATTATAATGATTCTGTATATATGATATACCATCCAATTATATATTAAATCAAAAGAGTGATATTTTCGCTTGTGCGTACGTACGGATTACCGTCTCCACGAACGCAATGAGATTAATTCCGCATCATATTTATTCAATAATAGTTTCCATTATAGGATTAAATATAATGTTTAAATACTTTATATCATTCTGGATATGAATAAGATATGTCCCACCCATAACAAATATGAATCACATAACAAATAATATAATGGAAAACGAATATGTTAACACCCGAAACAATGATAATAGTAAGATATTATTAACAAATCAATGTTAAAAGATCATATATGATATCATATTAATGTATATGATTCTTGTATAATTTAATAAAAATTATTTCACCATTATACTGGTGGTTAATCTACCCTTAACGAAGGAAAAGTACCAGGTAAGGATTAATTTCACAATCTCTTCATTATCCGAGGTTGTTTATACGTAATTAACTACTAGGACCTCTTTATCATCCACATCCATGTTTATTGAAAATGTATTTCAAATAATTATTAATATTTTATAGACTATGGGTTACAGTCATTTATATCCTTTTTTGAGTTTTTATAATACGTTTATAAAGGAATATTTCTGTCTTTTTCCAAACAAGGTCCCTTTTTACATTTTTGACAAAATTAAGGTAAGAATGTCTTTTTTAGATTATACGGCAGGTGTGACTATTTTCCACCGTTATAAAATAATCAAGCCTTCCCTTACAATCTTATAGGAATATTTTCAATGTAAATGTTTTATTTTATAATTATTTTTCTTTTAAATGATTTCAAAGAAATAGATATTTCTCTCAAATATTTTTTATTTCATCTATGTCAAAATCTTTTGATGGATTTTAAGCTTATTTGAAGTTGATTTATTATGATACAAAACATTCATATAGTATTGAAGGTTTTGTGATAATATTGACTGTGGATGTGTTATTTTTATACCATTCAGTTTTTATGGATAATGTATTTACATTTCGTATGCCAGTTTTAATACGTATGTTTATGTTATGTTTAAACATGTTTATATGAAGAATGCATTGGACATAGTATGTGATGGGTGAAGCCTGCTATAGATCATCAATGCATAGGTAGGTCTAATGAGAAACAATATTGTCTTGGCATAAGGCCTTGAAAAAATCTTATTTGTAGTCTTGGCACAAGGCCTTGACTATGTGGTTATGATAGTCTGGAATTATGCATTCCATCATTATGAAAGTGGTTATTGATATTTCATGTGATTATTCGTCTAGTAGAATATCCATGTGAATAAGTAAATAAAATTATTTCATTTTATTTTTTCCATATTATGTTGAAGTTCAAGTTTAAAAGGCTTTTGTTTTAGTTATACATTGACTTAAATATTTATGCTTATTTATGAATGTTTCTGAAATATTGTTATCCTTACTGAGCATCTGAACTCACCCCATTCTATATTTTATTTTTTCAAAGATGTAAAGAATAATTTTATGACAGACCTGTAGGAATAGTTTGAGGGGATTTTCGTGTGGACTGTGGTGACTATGTTGTTTTAGTTTTTCACTGTTTGATGTAATGTATGACTTATGAATGTATGTAGTGTTTCCAAGGCTACTAAACTAATTGGTCTTTCGAGGATTGCTATTTTTTTATCATGTCAATGTTATGTAATAATGCACTGACTCTGGTTTACTGGGGTCAGGTTGATACTGTTGGTATCAGAGGAAGTTTATTATAAACCTTGGAAGAAATATTTAGATAAACTCTGATTAGAGAACATAGCCCTAAGATAGACATTGAGGATTAGTATAGAAGAACTTCCTAGAATTTTTGTATTGTAGATATTTTGTGAGTTTTCCAAGAAATACATCCCTGTCTGGATATGGGAAGGTAGAGGCGGCTCTGGAACAGATGTACTTAGGGGTAAAACCCAAAAACACTACATTGAGTTGGACTTGAACGGGAACTGGTGCACGACAACTGGCCTTGCTGCACTCTTGGTTACGACACTCCCGGGTGATATGCTTAGGATAATTATAATTTTCTTTACAAAAAATTATGACGTGTTTATGAGTATATAATTTCTCAAAGAATTATTTTTTAGGATTATGGATTATATCTATAAACAGTTCAATTTATCTTAAGTGTTTTACAAGTTTGGATTTATGTATTGCGATTCATAAACTAATCTAGTTTATGCCATTGTTTATAAATGGTGCCTAGTGTAAGGAATGGAAACTGTATCAATGCACACAATACATGTAGATATTTCCCTCTTACTCAAGATAATTATAGTGGAGCTAGTGATGCAACTGGTTCTGATCAGCTAATCACAATACCGAGACAACTCACTCTGGTTATGAATAATAAACTTAACCATATGGAACACCTTGATCCACAATGTGGAGGATCAATGTTAGATCTTTTTATGAGGCAACAAGAACCGACATTCAATGGGAGTAAAAATCCATTAGTATCTTAGCAATGGATAATTTATTTAGCAAAAATAATCCATGCTTTGGGGAGTAGTGAAAGGGGAAATGTTATCATGGCAGTTTACCGCCCCATTGGATATGCTGATCAATGGTGGTCATTGATTCAAAACACAAAGGAATATGATGAAGTATCAATTATAGAATTGACGGAGTTTAAAGATCTTTTCATAGAAAAATACTTTCCTCTTTACCATCGAGCAGATATGGAATAAATATTTCTTAGTCTGAGGCAAAAGGAGGATGAAAATGTCTCAAAGTATGAGGCTAACTTTACAAGGTTAGCGAGGCACGTTGCAGATTATATAAGAAACCCAAGAAGTAATATTGATCATTTATTTGATGGGTTAAAACAATTTCTCCTTCGAGAATTATTATGACAATCCTTCTCATCATACGAAGATATTGTCTCATGTTCCATCAAGACAGAAAAAGAATTTTCTATGTCTTAAAAATTTAATGAAAAGAAAGAGAAGAAGAGGTCTACTAATCACTCTGGAAATGGAATTAAGGGGATGAAGGGAAAAGTGGAATACCCATCCTGCAGTAAATGCAGGAAGAAACACTCTGGTACTTTCTTGAATGGAATGGTAGACTATTACAAGTTTGGTGAAAAAGGCCCCTAAACTCGTGATTTCATGGGGAAGAAAGAAGCTACCAATGTTCAATGTTACAATTTCAAGGAGGTGGGACATTATGCAAATGAATGTACTAAGAGTCAAGAGAATATACCTCCGAAAGGGCCAAGGGATCAAGTCCAAGATTATGCTATCACTATTGTTGAGGTAGAAGCTCCGAAATACGTGGTGAAGGTAATTTAATGGTTTCCTCATGTTTGGCAAATGCATTATTTGATTCTGGATCAACACATTGTTTCATATCGCCCCAGTTTGCTAAGAAAATTAGATATTTCCAATTTTATTTGAAAAGGGAGTTTTTATTTAAAACTCATAAGGGAAGTATCATCACAACAAAATTTTGTGAATCTGTTCCCATTAGAGAACATAAATGTTGTTTATTTGCTGATCTCATCATCATAACCACGATTGAATTTGATATAATCCTCGGTATGGATCGAGTTTTGGACCATGATGGGAAAATTTATTGTAAGAAGAAGGATGTTATGATTTTTGATGACGATGATAAAGAACACCTTATATTTAGAGAAGAATAGTCACCACCTAATTATTATCTAGATCCACCTATAGTAGCTCAACTAAATTCAATTATTGGGGAGGAAGAGAATGAAATGACTATGGGTGGGGAAAGGAATGTTAAAATATAGGATGTACTTATTGTGAGAGAATATGTTGATATGTTTCCAGAAGATTTGCCTGGACATCCTCCAGAACGTGAAATTGAGTTTTTCAATGATTTAATTCCTGGTTCAAGGCCCATATCGATGACCCCTTATAGAATGGAAACTATGGAATTAGTGGAACTAAAGAAACAGGTAGAGGAATTGAGTAATAAGGGATTTATTTTCCCCAGTGTTTCTCCATGGGGAGCCCCTATCCTTTTTGTTAAGAATAAATATGAATATTTGAGGTTATATATCGACTATAGGGAGATCAATTCTATAACAATAAAGAACAAGTATCCCCAACCTCAAATTGATTATTTATTTGACCAACTGTGTGGACCTCAATACTTTTCAAAGATTGACCTTCGATCTGGATACCATCAGTTGTGTGTGAAGAAGGAAGATGTTCTGAAGACAACATTTCGACCTAGGTATGGGAATTGGGAGTTTACACTAATGCCTTTTGGATTGACTAATGCACCCTTTGTTTTCATGGATCTAATGAATAGAGTATTCAAGGAATATCTTGATGACATTGTAGTGGTATTTATTGATGATATCTTGGTATACTCCAAAAGCTTCGAAGATCATGAAAACAACTTGCACATTATCCTGAAGACTCTTAGAAGACATGAATTATATGGGATGTTTTGAAAGTGTGAATTTTGGCTTCAGGAGATTTCTTTTCTTGGCCATATTGTCTCTAAGTATGGAATTTCCATTGATTCTTCAAAGACCAAGGCAATCCAAGAATGGCCAGCACCGACAAGTATGACTGAGGTATGCAATTTTATTGGTTTAGTAGGTTATTATCGACATTTTGTCCATAATTTTTCCCAGTTGGATAAACCATTAACAAAGATCACACGAAAAGGGGTTAAATTTGTTTGGGACAAAGATTGTAAAGAATGTATCAAAGAACTGAAGAGAAGATTAGTCAATTCTCCTATATTGACTCTACCATCAGAGAATTATGGGTTTTTAATTTATAGTGATGCTTCAAAGATAGGACTTGGTTGTGTCCTTATGCAGAACGATGGGGTTATTACCTATACATCACAACAACTGAAAATTCATGAGAAAAACAATCATACTCATGATCTTGAGTTAGAATATGTAATCATTGTTTTGAAGATTTGGAGACACTACCTCTATGGTGAAAAATGTGAGATTTATACTGATCACAAGTGTTCGAAGTATATTTTCTCACAGAAATAACTCAACATGAGGCAAAGGAGATGGCTTGAACTACTCAAGGATTATGATTGCACGATACACTACCACTCGTGGAAGGAAAATATAGTGGAAAATGCTTTGATTATAAAGGATCATGGAGTTTTGAACAAGGTGAGAGTTTACAAGGATCCTATATTCATGGATCTAGTAAAGATGGATATGGGAATAACCATGGAAGGTGAAATATCAATACTTTTTCAAATGGTTTCCAAACCACCTTTTCTAGAAATGATAAAGAGTTCTTAGACTGGTGATGAAGAGTTTCAAAAGAAGATAAAAGCTATTAATGATAGGAGATTGAGTGACATTGTGTATGAAGATGGAATTTTGAAATTTGGGAAAATACTTTGTGTTCCCGATATACCTGATCTAAAAAGAGAATTTTTGGATGATGCTCATAGATCCAGTTTTTCTATAAACCCTAGAATCACCAAAATGTATTGGGATTTGAAGGAAATTTTCTTGTGGGACAACATGTAGAGGGAGATTGCGGATTTTGTGTCAAGATGTATGGTTTTTCCACAAGTGAAAGCTGGAAGGTATCAACTTTGAGGAGTCATGTAACCAATTCCCATACTTGAGTGGAAATGGGATAATATTACGATGGACATTGTTATGGGACTACCAATGTCTCCTAGAAGGAACAATGCAATATGGGTCATTGTTTATCATCTTACCAAGTCATCACATTTTATTACTATAAGAGAAGATCTACCAATTGAACGTCTAGCAAGACTATATATTAATAAATTTGTGAGACTTCATGGAGTACCCCTATCGATTGTTTCTGATCGTGATACCCATTTTACTTCATGATTCAGAAAAAGTCTTTAGAAATCCCTGGATATTGAACTTCAATTGAGCACTGCCTACCACCCTCAAACAGATGGACAATCAGAACGAACTATTCAATCCTTAGAAGACATGTTGAGATCTTACTCACTTGACTTTAAAGTTATGTGGGATCAATATTTACCTCTGGTAGAATTTTCCTATAACAATATCTTCCATTAAAGTATTCATATGGAATCATATGAAGCATTATACGGAAAGAGATGTCACACACAAACCTGTTGGGATGATGTTGGTGAAAGAAAAGGTGTAGGCCCAGAACCTGTGGAGGAAACGATGGAAAAGGTGAAGGTAATCCAAACCCACATCAAAGAAGCTCAAAGTAGGCCAAAGAGCTATGACTTCAACCAAAGGAAGGATTTGGAATTTCAGGTAGGAGGTCATGTTTTCATGAAGGTATCTCCATGGAAGGGAGACATACGTTTCAGTAAGAAAGGTAAATTGAGTCCTAGGTATATAGGACCTTTCAGAATTCTAGAACGAAATGGGGCTGTAGATCACCGTTTGGCAATGTCGCCAAGTCTCTCCAAAGTTCACGATGTGTTCCATGAATCACTATTGTGAAAATACATGCCTGACCCAACACATGTACTCACCAATGAGGAATTAGAATTGGAACTCGATCTATCTAATTGGTAAGATCCTGTCAAGATTCTTGAAATAAGAGAACAAGTGCTGAGAAACTGGATGACTCGTCTGGTAAAAGTTCTATGGAGAAACCATAATATAGAAGAGGAAACGTGGGAACCCGAGGATCTTATGATGAAGAAAAACCAGAGTATTTTCATGCGGTAGTATTCTAGAAAATTTTAGGATGAAATTATTTGAAGGAGGGGAGAATGTAACTCCCCATGCTTCCACAAAACGCTTCTCTTTGAATAATACGGTAGCGTGTGTTGTACGCAACTTCAATTTCTAACACATGACAACCAATTAAACTAGCCCTTATTAATATTAATACCCATTTTTTAAAATTTTATAAATTTTATCATTTAAAATGGACTTCATTTTGTTATTTGGAATATAGAAATTAGCTTAGGGAGAATTTTTGGTATTTCTCTAAAAACGTCCAATTTTTGATGAATAGTGTAAAACACTGAGTTATAGTTTAAAACCGAATATTTATTTAAATAATAATTTATATTATTTAAATTTATTTTAGGTCAGAATAGATATATAATACCTATATATGTTCAATGTAATTCATTGGAGTCAGTTTATAATAAATTTAGATATATAAAAATTTTATTGACCTTTTCACCGTCTTTTACCCACCTCCTATGAGAATTTGAAAATTCACATAAAACATAATTTTACCATTTATGTGAGTGGAATTTCAAAAATCCGATAGACATGTTTAATATCAGTAAGTAAAATGAGGTTCAATAAGATGAAAATAATTTTTGGTGAATTGTATTTTTTTACTTTTATTTACCACAGTTAAAAGTAAATAGGTTAATTTAGGGGAAAATGATATAATTATTACCCTAACATATGTCCTAATTATATTAAATAACTATAGTTAGAAAAACAACCTTAGAAATAAAATATTAACCTTTTTGGTCCACGGGGATTATATTAGGACATTTTTTATTATTTAATTCAATGAAGAGTTAAAAGAGTTAAAATCAATGTTCAATAAATAAAACATTTTTAATATAAGTTTATACATAAGATAAATTCGACTATAAATAATCATTAGAAATATAAAAATATTTACTACAAAATGGTTATTTATCTATATTTTTTAGACATTAAATAATTTAATTAATTAATGAAACAATGATGATGCCGTAATTACCTAATTAATGAAATAATAAAATAATTGATATTATAAATATCCAAAGAAATGTAATATGATACTTTTTATGAATTACAGTAATTGTATAGGTTAATATGAATTATTAGGGTTGGTTATATGATTTTTTTCCGAAGTAATAATGCTGTTAAAAATTTAGAAAATACAAAATACGATATAGTGTCAAAATTGACGTTAAAGAGTTTTTAAAACAAATATTTTATTATTATTTATTATTATATTTCAAAAAATCTAAGTTTCTTCCAAATGACTTATATAATGATAATTTTATCATTAATGACCCACTTGCGTGTCGCTTGGAAGTATATAGTATATTTATTAACTATATAATATAAAAATACAAAGAGAAATGGTAAATGTTAAACTATTTAACTAAGAGTTAAATCTAAACGATAAAGTTAATATAGTGACCCAAACCTGCCTAAAACAAATTGGTTGAGTGGTTTTAGACTCATCCCAAACTCAAAATTTAAATAATCTATTTTAGAGACATTATAAACCGAAAATTATTTTTTTATTAAATAATATATCTTGTTTTTTCTAAGGTCCCCTCACCCCTCTTATAAAAGGGAACTCCCCCTTCTCTCTAATTCACACCATCAAATCCATTTGGATTAGCCAAAACCTGCTATAATACCCTCTAAAATTTCCTCCCTTTATCATATAGGCCTTACTTTAGTCATAAAGCCATCCTAAGGAACCCTTTTGCTCAAATCAAAACGAATAACCATAAGAAGAGGTAAATATTTTATCACCTCATTCAAGTCCCTTTCTTCTTCCACTTCATTTTTATTTGTTGTTTACATTATAAAATAATAAATCCAATATAATCTATATACTGTGATGTTATTATAAATATGGAATAACCAAATTCATTATTCTATCCATCCTTTTAATGACATGTCACCATACGTGCGTACATACGACATACCGTATCCACGTCGTGGTGTAATTGTTATTCAATATATTAGTATTTGGATGGGTATAAAAATGATGTGTAATTGATGTAAATACTAAATATATAATTATAATGATTATGTATATATGATATACTATCCAATTATATATTATTTTAATATCAAAAGATAGATATTGTCGCTCGTGCGTACGTACAGATTACAGTCTCCATGAAAGCGATGAGATTCATTCCTCATCGTATCCATTCAACACTAATTTCCATTAGATGATTAAAAATAATGTTTAAAGACATGATATCATTATCGATATGAATAAGATACATCTCATCCATAAAAAATGTGACTCACATAATAAATAATATAATTGAAAATGAATCCGTTAACACCATAAAAAATGATAATGCTAAGATATTGTTAACAAAGAAATGTTAAAAGATAATATATGATATCATGTTAATGTATATGATTCTTGTATAATTTAATAACAATTCTTTCACCATTACACAAGATTTTAACCTACCCTCGACCAAGGAAAAGTATAATGTAAGGGTTAATTTCCCAATCTCTTCATTATCCAAGGTTGTTTATATGTAATTATCTACGGGGACTTCTTTATCATCCACATCCATGTTACTTAAAAATGTATTTAATTTTTTTTACTATTTTATAGACATTGGTTTAATGTCCATTATACCATTTTTTGACTTTATATAATATGTTTATCATGGAATCTTTCTATCATTTTTCAAACAAGGTCCTTTTTAACCTTTTCGATAAAATTAAGGTAAGAATGTCTTTTTTAACTTATACGGCGGGTGCAACTATTTTACACCATTATAAAATCTTCAAAGCATCCCTTACAATATTATATGAATATTTTCAATGTAAATGTTTTATTTTATTATTATTATACTTTTAAATGATTTCAAAAATAGAGTTATTTCTCTCAAATAGTTGTGATTTCATCTATGTCAGTATCCTTTGATGGATTTTAATCTTATTTGAAGTTGATTTATTATGATACAAAAATTCCATATAGTATTGAAGGTTTTGTGATATGATTCAATGTGGATGTGTTTTTTATAGCATTAATTGTTTATGGATAATGTATTGAAATTACATATGCTAGTTTTAATTCAAATGTTTATGTTATGTTTAAACATGTTCATATGAGGAATGTATTGGACTTAGTAAGTGATGAGTGGAGCCCGCTATAGCTTCTCGATGCATTGGTAGGTCCCATGAGACAAACTAGTGTCTTGGCACAAATCCTTGACAAAATCTTATTAGTAGTTTTGACACAAGGCCTTGACTATGTGGTTATGATAGTCTTTCATAATGCATTCCATCATTATGAAAGTGGTTATTAATATTGCATGTGATTATTCTACTAGTAGAATATCTATGTGAATAGGTAAATGGAATTATTTCATTTTATTTTTTTACATATTATGCCGAAGTTTAAGTTTAAAAGTCTTTTTTAGTTATACATTTCCTTAAATGTTTATGCTCATTTATGAAAGTTTCTTCTATATTGTTATCCATACTGAGCATCTCAGCTCACCCCTTTCTATGTATTATTTTTCCCAGGATGTGAAGAAGTATTTTATGACTGAACTGCAGGGATAGTCTGAGGGGATATGAGTGTGGACTATGGAGACTGTGTTATTGTAGTTTTTCAGAGTATGATGTAATGTAGGACTTATGAGTGTATATAGTGTTTCCAAGGCTACTAAACTAATCAGTTTTTTGAGACTTATTCTTTTGTGACCATGACAATGTTATGTAATAATGCAATGACTCTGGGTAACTTGGGTCGGGGCGTTACAAGTTTTTTGTTTAAGAATCCCCAAATCAATAATTTATCTTAAAATAGTCTCCATGAATTGTCATAGAAAATCACATGTGATTTCTAATGCGTTTCATGTGATCATTATTGATCTCTCATTTTTTATAGACAATATTAATGTGTAATCACTTTTCTTATCTATGGAACAAGAGGGGTTTCACATTTTTGAATGGGCATGTCCAAAGTTCTTCCCATGATGAATCTAAAATGTATAACATCATTCACATAACATGTTAGTTAGGAAACCATCTACTCTAAAGAGTCTTATTGATCATGTAATAATGTAATATGAAGATAAAAATAACTCCAATTGCATAATGCTTTTTTATTTTGTATAATTTAACTTTTATTTTACAACACTTCTTTGACATTTGTAACAAAATCACTATCAGGGAGTCATGTGGTCATTGTAGGATCACAAGATGGATTACATGCTCTGTCCTGGTCTATTTTTGATCTATACATGGTGTATCATTTGATAAGGGGGGCCACCCATAGGGGCCTCACATGATCATAGGTAGACCACATGATTGTTTTTTCTCCAAAGGGTTACGCAACATTCATGACCCAACCGTATTTTTATTAGGCTACTCTTTATCCATTTAATAGAAAAGTAATACATATGTTTATGGTATATCATAAATAATCTGATTGTAGATTCTCATTTGGTGGGTCCCAATAATCATAAAAATGGTTAATATAAAATTATATGAAACAGTGTGAAATAGAGATACGATGCTCACCACAAAAAAAGTTTTTAACATAGGAAAACATTAGTGGAAACTAAATAAATGGAAATGGAATAATGGTTTAAATAATTATATGGAATGATAGAGATCATAAATCTGAAGAATGTGAATGATCATTGTGTTGCTTAGAAACTCAATACCACAAATTAGTGATGAGTTAAGACACTGTTCATTCGTAATATATGAAGGTAATAGTATGACATTTTTGTTTCTAGATATTTTTCTACTATTCGATGGATTAATATTGTTGGTAGATAATGAAAAAAGGATATAAAATTACATTTTATGTATAATTTAATCATTTAACCAATTTTCAATATATTATCATCTCTTTATCCAAATGATGAGTATCCAAATTTTTTTTGATGACTATAGAACTAAAATAACATTCTAACACATCACATAATACTATAATGAATAATAAGCTATTCATCGCATCTTTAATTAAACAAAAATGGTTAGAAAAATGGAATATAATACCTATAATGAATAAATGAAAAATGAATCATTAATAAAACAGAAAATTTAACAAAGTTCATCACCCTATTTGAAAAATAACCTCAATAAATCCATAAAAAAAGAAAAATTTAACCTCAAAATTATACTCATACCCTTCATCTTACATATCGAATAACATAATAAATTATGACTAATTAATTATTTTTGTTAAATATAAAGGTTATATAAATATATACCTCAATACAAAACAATATCCAAAAACATTACTTATAATGTAAAAATAAAAATAATTAATCCTATAATATGATTCCGAAAATTACCATAATATTTACCCAAAAAATAATTTATGAAAAATCATATTTATACTAACGAGTACATCATGCAGGCTATTGATAAGTATTGTAGACGTGTATTTCTTTGATTGTGGGTTAAAACTGCATGGATTTTTTAGATTTGATAGGTTTTAACCCATTTTGTAAGTTTTTATTTATCTATTACATTATTAATATAATTACCAATGCATCCCAAAAAATATTATGATAATCATCAAAATAAAATTAATCATCAAATAATTTCATTACTACTAAAATATTTTAAAAAACATATTTTTTCCAACAAAATTAATTACACCTAAATGAATATAATTATTTAGATATAATGTACATATTAAATATTATGTTACCCAAAAAATTTTGTAATTTAATAAATGTTCACATCACCATTAAGTCATATTTCTAGGTAATTTGAACCATTAAATATATTAATTAAAATCTATAATTGAAAACTACTATAGAATGATCCTTAGATGTTTTAGGATACTTCTTACCATAATAACATTAATACATTTTGATAAACTAATTTTGTGAATTATGAATCCTAGAAACTAAAATCATTACACTCCAATAATTGTTACAACATAGGATACTATGAATTAGTCTCTATATTAGGTAATTGTCTTAGATAATGTTGAGGTTCCCCAAATATATTATATTGAATAACTAGTGGTTACAGAGGTTGAAATTTATTTCCGTGTGTGAATATTACTAGAGTTATAAATTTTATTTTGAAATGAACATATTTCACTCCTCCTCAGACACACATAAATCATCATTGAATTCTATTATGCAATTTTTCCTATTTCCCCTGATCATTTTTTTTCATTTAGAAAATCAAATCATAATTTCTTTTACCTATTTAACACCAAAACATACATGAGACACAATCCTTATATTCATTGGTGTGTTTACAAATTCATCTATATTCCCTTTCTTTATCATAATTTGAGATAACTAATTTTTCATGATAAAAATAAGTCTAAATATGGTTTCTAATATGTTTATAATCTTATTAGATAAATCATTACATTTTCGTTCACCTTGGTTGTTTCCACGATTTCTCATTTTTCTCTCTATTAAATAAATATAAATAAAGAAAAACAGGATGTGCATACTTTAATATAAAAAATGGAAACTCAAATTATAAATATATCTTTACTTGTATATATATATATATATTATAAACAATTTATATTATCAATTTTAATTATTCATATTTGGTTTTCTAACAATTTTTTTTCATTTCCTTCAAAGTTGGTCATATAGAATTTTTCAATTTCCATAACATATCCCATGAGATTGTGCAAAAACGTGTTTGGTAATTCCCATTTTCAAGTAGTACATATCACTCAGGTCAATGGAGATGTTCATTTTTTATAATTATTGTGCCTTGGTACATCAGTTCGAGAACTACATCCACTTGTAGTATCTTAGAAGGCATCCCATGTAACATCCCAAGAATTTATAGAATCAGACTTTTCAATGTTTATTAATATTTATAAATTAGATCATAATTTTACCATTAAATGGGTACTAAGTTATATATCATACCTAACATAAAATAATGGGTTTCTTTGATTTAGGTTTTTGTACAAAAGACTGAGTTATACTGAAAAATAAAATATTGCAATATTATTATATTAAATGCTTGCTATTACCTAGTTATTCTATTAGAGATAATGACAAAAACTATCTATATTATGTTTTTACTGGTTTATTAAATATATTTACTTTCTTCAAAAATATTTTAGAGGATAAAAATAAGAATTAATATGATTTTTTGCATAAAATGCTCTAATATTTTTGTAATTGTAGTTTTACTACCTTTTAATGGATAACCAAATTTAAATATAGTTTTTTCACATTTATATTTTATATTTGGTAAAATAATCATTATACTTGGAATTTGGACATTGATATTAATTTTGGTTTAATTTTTATCTATTTTATGATAATATTCATATTTTAATGAATAGTGAAAATACTGTATTTTAATTTCAAACTTCCAATTCATAAAATTTATTTATATTGTTAGATTATCAATTTACATTATTTTAAGGTATAATTAGTTTATTTTTTATCATTTAATCCAATTTAGTTCATTTTTTTCATTTTTAAATTATGATTATATTGAAAAACTATGTGATCTTCTAAATGTTTTTAATAAAAAACCCAGTTTTCTTAAGACATCAAATACATCACTGTTAAAACATATTTAACATAATAAATGGATTGAATTTTAAAAAATTAACATTCATGGTTCTACTTACTATGAAAAATTTTGTCAAATAGTATCAAAATTATTTTTGGGGTACAGTAACTTTAGTATTATATTTACCATGGTTAATTGTAAATAGGGTAATTAAAGGTAAAATTAATATAATAATATTAAAAAGTTACCATAAAAGTTTTCCTAATATTATATAATGAGTTAATATCTACCTAGACCATATGTGGAATTAAATGTTTACCTCTGGAATCCACATGGGTGTGACTATGACATTTATAACTTTTAATTTAATGTAAATGCCAATATGTCATAATTATGTTTGTCCTTAATAAAACAATTTTAATATGGATTTATGTAAGTGATATATTTGACTATGAGATTATATAAAATTAAAATAATATTTAAAACAATATGGAAATTTATTTACTATTTTTATGAATTAAATAATTTATTTTATTTTTGACATAAAGATGATGTGGTAAAATATTTATTAAATAAGGAATCCAATAAATGATATTAATCATATTAAAATAAATATAATTTGAAATATTTGATTCCACACATGTATTTTATATATTAAAATTAAATTTTAGGATTTATATAATGTTTTTCATTAGAAGGAATAAGGTTGTTATGATTTTTAAATAATGTTATTAAATTAATAGTGGCAAATTTAATAGAATTGATATTTTATAATATATTATAATTAAATAAGATATATAATATTTTTTGAAAAACTATGACTCTTATGAAAAACGAATATAAAAAAAGTTTTTTTATTAATGGCTCATTAATTTTATTTTTTTTCATGATATGGTAATTATGATAACTCTCTAATTGTAAAATACATTATTAAATGGAAAGAGTTAAAAGGGGTTAAAACAAAATATGAGGATAAACAAAATAAAAAAACATGCATATTTTTAATTGGATTATTATATTTCAACCAATAATAATTATATATTCTAACTAAATGATGTTTTACCCATTTTGAATCAAAATTTAATTTTTATTAATTTAACGCTCTTAATAAATCCATGGGTGTCCCTCCACTCTCATATAAAGAGGCACCCATTCTAACCATGTAGTCACACAATGAAGACGTTTTTGTTCAGCCATAATTTTCCCAAAACTCTTACTAGAATCCATACCCACATTTTTATATCCTTATTTTAGGTATAATACCCTCCTTAGTGAAGTTCAAGTTTTATGAAAGGAGCTCATTTGAAGAAAATGCAATGTTTTTATTTAAGTATTTCTATATTAATTATTATTTCCCTTTATTCAAATATTATTCACACAAGATGAAATAATAACTCTAGTACCCTAAATATAATTATATTTTATTATATTAAAATAATTTCATAAATTCACCTCCACTTCTATTAAATGGGAATGGAATGAGTCATTTGTGCGTATGTGTGAACTATCACCTTCACAATCAGATCTAATTATTTTTCAATAAAAGTCTGTAAAATAGGTTATGATAATGGAATTAATGTTATTATGTGATTTTCAAAACATATTTATCAATATAATATAATAATATATCAATTAATTTATTACTTTTAATGGGAAAAAATTATAATTTCATTCATGCGTATGTGTGAACTATCACCTACAAGAAGCGACATGACTCATTGTTATTCATTATATAATTTTTATGATATATATGAGTTCATTTAAATTATTAATGAGATGATAATGATGTTAAGATAATTTTGAAAAGATATAACAATCGATAACATCTTTCCATAATGATCATTCAAAAATTGAAAATGATACTCATGTGTATGTACAACTTACCATCCCTGTGATTATAAGATTGTTCAATTTTCATAAAAATACATAACAGATTTATTTAAAATATATAATTTTTATAAAAATTATAATATTTTCATTAATATTTTTCTGAAAATTATGGACTTATGACCATAGGGATTATTGACATCATACCATGTTTATTTTCAACCCATGTTTTGAATGTCAAAAAAATGTCTGATATTAACATCAATAATTAGGTAATTGTAATAACATTATAAAAAATGATATAAATGAGTACTAAACACGAAATATTATTTGAAGAAATTATAAATTAACACATGTTAATTATTCTGGAATAATAAAGAGCATACAAGACGAGTCATACTTAAGGTAATGGAATTTCACAACCCAATTTCCATTCATTTGTTTAAACATATACTTCTTGATTATGTCATGCTATTATTATGTGATAAATGAATTTTGGATAAATTATCATGTATTTATAATTTACATATGTGTATTTATAGTTAATATACATAATTTTTCTATTTTTTTACCAAAATTATCTTTGTAAGGGATATCATCTAAATATACTTTTTCTGAAGCATTCTTAATGATATACACCACATTATTTTGTACGGTGTTTAATACACACATTTTACATTTTATTTCATTAAAATTATTTCAGCGGAAAATTTATTTATATGAATTATTTTACAAAAAAAGGAATTATTTAATGTATATGATGAAAAAAATCTTATCTTCCTCCAGAACCTTTATTAGATATTTGGTTTCATTTGAAGGCCTAAATGTTTTTAAAATACATATTCCCTTTGCATGGGATTGTGATATTCAATATGGTTTTGATGATGGATTTTTTATTTAAATATCATGAAATTAATTGTTGTGATTTCAAGTGAAATTTTATGAGTTAAATATTAATTGTGGAAATATTGTATCTATTACGATTATGTTATGGTACTTTGAAATTTTATGGGTGGTTACATAATAAAACAATGATGTGTGGTTACATCATAAACTATGTATGAGAGGTTTCATAATAAATTGTGGATGGTTGGTTACATTATAACCTCAAATGCATTCTTTTTTGAAGATTTCCATATGGCTATTCCATTTAAATATTATTACGTCCCAGGTTACCTATATATGTTATATGTTTCATTCAAAGGGTTTTACGGTACTATTTTGATTATAAAATGGTAATAAATGAGATTATATTTCGTTAGGAGTATTTACTACTTCTTAAAGGTGAAATGTATCACATTATGATAAAGTATTCATTGTTCACATGATTTTGAAAATCTAACCGTTTTCCTTCAATGTGTATCCCTCCCTGAGTTTTTATGCTCATCCTTGGTTTTTGAAATGATTTTCATAGGATCTAATGGAGAATATAGTTAAAGATGTGATAAAAGAAAACTGATGACGTTTAAACAAGGAACGAAACAATTCATTTTTAAGAAATAAATTTATGATAAAATTACTAGTGAGTAGAAGTGTATACATTGTAATATTAAATTCGTTATGTGTGAGAATCAGAATAATTATCTAAATCTCTAAACATGAAAGTATCCTCACTTTGAAATAAATTAATATTATTAACTTATCTCGAGATTATGTAACGTTTATGGGTGGGGCCTAATAATTGGTATCAGAGGTGAATATAGCTATCTTTAGAGGCCTGGGTGTTGTTTAATAATAAGTTATAAGTTGTGTATAACCATAATTGATACCATGATAGGAAGAATCATACTTATTTTAGATAAATTTAATGAGATTTAAATATCATGTATAATTATATATTAGTGTTTATCTTGCTTATTAGATTGTATATGATGATCTTTTTTATGTAATCACACTATCCTTTTTGGTTTTACTAAATGGATGGATCCAGCATGCACCAATGTAACAATGGTTGTGATGGAAAATGAGATGCATTTATGAATAATATAATGAATGAAATTGGTGATGTGATGAGAAATATTGTGGGTATTCTAATCCAACTAAAAATGACCCATGATTTACCATTTGAACCATGTTAATTTTTATAATGCTTCACTCATGTGAGAAATGAATCCCTATAGATGTTTAGGTAATGATTATAAAGGGAAATATTCAATGACATATTTGTCAAGGATATCGAAATTAACACCTAGGAATTTTTTTAAGTGGACATGAATATTTCATATATGTGATAATGAAGGTCATAAATCAATAACCTAACAATGAAAAAGGAAGCGTGTAGTTGACTATAGGAATGGGAAAAAATTTCATTCCGATTTATCAATTGAATGTTTTAAATGTTGGGAGTATGGTCATTTTAAAAATGAATTTCTTATGAAGAAGATTTGGAAATAGGATCAGAGGAACCCACAAATATATGTTTATAAATACTTAATTCCATTCTGATTGAAGATGAGGAAATTGAAAATGGACTAGTAAATGTATGGATTATTTCATGTCTCATGGTTTGACATTATTGAATCTTAGTACCTAATTCATGATTTTGTTTATAGGAAAGATGTATTAAGGAATAACATGGAAAATAATGGTTAAATGATCACAAATAATTATTAATAATTAATATGTCTACATTTTATGAATTCAAATATTATGTTAGATATATGGACTATGCAATGTATAATAACATTAATTCTCTTTTTATTATGGCATTACATTGGGATACTTTTTTTATTGTGTGTAACCCTAATGTTTGTTATATAAAAATGTTATTTGGGGATGAATTTTATTTTCTTATGTGGACATAATTATACAACTACGAAAAACCATAGTGGTTTATATGATCATTGGTTTTGAGTTAATTATGGGATATTATATTTGGGGATGGAAAATGAAAGGCATGGGATAAAAATTGAGGATAAAATAGGTTATGGATATTTTGGAGGATTTTATCTCAATTTTGGAAATATATATGAATTAAATAAATTTAGAAAAAAGGAAAAAATGAAGATCATGTGAAAACTCATCACGTTCAACAAGGTTGCAGAAATCAAACCCACAACTAAGGGAAAAAATAGTTCATCATATACCATTGGACTACATGAAGTCACTGATTATTATGACTTTTCATTTTAGTTAAATGAGTTAATGGAATAAGAAAATTTTAATTTTGGGAACTCATGTCTTATCAAATGGATATTCTTGGTATTATAAAATGGTTGGATAATTAAGTGATAAATTTTATTTTTAATATTATCATTATTTTGGGATCTTAATATGATAAATTTAAATAGAACACTATGGGATTTTAATTTAGGAATAATGGTTTTTCATAATTTATAAGCATCCATGATTTTTATTATGTAATTATGGAGGTTTCTGTAATTTATCAAAATGACTAACTGATCTTCAAGAATATATGATTAGGTTAACTACTTTTTGATATAATATATTATGATTTTTTATGTTATTTAGGGATAAAAGATTAATTTTTTTCTTAGAAGATTATGTGATCAAATCCTTCTAAATTTTGTGTTCTATTTTTAGTTTGGATTATTTTAAGTAATTTTTTAGGATAGTTTTTAATTGACTGGTCTATGTTGAACTTTGGAGAGTACTTTTGAATTTTGGATATTAAAATAGTCTTTTCTATTAAAATTATTAACTCTTTTAAAAGGATTATCTTATCTTATCCTAACCGTTTGTTTAGTTAATGTTTCATTACATAAGAAATATATAGTTGATTATTTTTGGAATATGTGATTCTATAAAACTAGATTCAGGAATGGAAAATTCATATTAAATACCCATAATTTAGGAAAACATGATGAGTTCATTATGGAAATTGACTATTGGAAGAAACTATACTTATCAAGTAAGTATTCTCTTTCATATCCAAGTTTTCATACATGGAATCCACGTATGTGGTTTCTCAGGTGACCATAATACTATCCATTATTTCTTTTAGTGTTTAATTTTTATTAATCCTTTTCCGATGTGAGAATTCTATAAGGGTATTTTGAAAAGAAAAACCTCAGTTTTTGAGCCCATTTATAATATTTTGAGGATGCCATTTCCAAAGGGTATAAGAATTTAACCTCTAATGTTAAGTTTCCTAGTCATGATCCATGTATCACTAAGAGGGGAGGGGTGAATCAATGATATATTTTTCTTTTATGTTTCTATCTTTTTGAAACAAACCGTGCTCATGTTAAATATTTCTCCCCTGTTGAACACAATCAAAACACAAATCCATAGGAACAAAATATTTACATGGTTCACTACTCAGAAAGAGTAGTTATGTCCTTGGTATGGAATATAAACAATCCAGTACCACATAATCATGTAGAAAAATGATCAATTCATGTGGAATAAAACTAGTAGGATATAACCTTTCACTCTTGTTGCAATTGTAAAACAATTTCTACCAGCACATGTGTACCCTCTTAGCACAAATAGTGAAATCTAATGTTTCTGACCATCTTGAAAAAAATTAAAAAATACGATCACTTAAAACAATTGATCTCTTTCTGACTAAGAAGATGGTTGGAACTTGTTGCACTTCATCGTCAAAGTTACTTTTTTTATTGAGAAGAAAATCAAGCATAGAAACATACAAAAAGCTGAAAGAGAAAACCTAAGGAGGTTTAAAATAATGCAAGCCAAGGGAATCCCATCTGATCAAATTGACTCCTTCGGGATTCAAGGTATAAAAATCTTTCAAGATTACTAGGATAGAACCAAGAACATCCAAAGAAGAAAGGTTGTCTGCCACTTGGTTTCCCTCACGCCAGGAAAGAGTGATTTTAGTTCTATCGGAGAGCATACCTTTACACATTCTGATAATGTAAAAAATGGACCATAGAGGAGGACATAAATCATTAAGAACTTCATGAAGAATAATAGAATCTGTTTCTGCCTCAATAATTTTAAGACCCTGCTGAAAAAAAGGGTAATACCCATGAGCATCGCCTTAGCTTCCGCCTGAAGAGAGGAACCATGGCCTAACCGGGAGGAGGAGGCCAGGAGGACCGAGCCCCGCGAGTCCCGAACCAACCCACTTCCTCGAAGAACACCCCTTTAACAGGCACCATCACTGTTATGATTGAGGACCCCGGAGGGGGGGGGGGACCAGTGAACCCAGGCCCCTCTGTTGATTTCAGCACCCGACTGTGCATTACGAAGGCTGGAAAATAACCAGTTAATGGAGGGATCCCCCCGCCAGCTACCAAGAAGACAAACCAGATCCGAGAGTAACCATTTTTCTTATTGATGATGGTATTCCAAGAACTAAAAATCCCCTCAAATATGCATTTGTTCCGGGCTTGCCAGATCGACCAGCACCCAGCCTGAATAAGCAGTGCACGAGCCACCTTCTCCGGACATCTCTCTCCCGATCCATGAAACCGGATGGCCAAAAACAGGAGTGTCCCCAGAGAACCATCACAATATCATGTGAAATCATCGAAGTAACCCCAGACCGCCACCGCCCACTCACTCAAAAAGAACAAATGATGAGTCGACTCCTCCTTCGAAGCTATGCATCAAGAACACCGAGAGGCAAGAGGAATACCTAAATTCTTAATGTTATCGTTAGTGGGAATTTCAAGATGCATAATTATCCAAAGTCTGAAAATGTATTTAGCAGGCACTTCTTTGACCCACAGAAGATGGTTCCATTCATCCAAAATGACCGAAGAACTCCTTGCGTGATGAAAATCCCGAGTAGAAAAGGCTGCCGAAGAGTACGGAGTGAAAACACACCGGTCAGGTTCCTGGGAAACGTCAATCAATTTGAAAATTGCCTTCTGCTCCTCATCCAGAACCATGCTAATAAAACCTGGGTACAAAACATCTTCCCTGAAGGATATGGAAGGAGTCGGACATCCTGGAATACTCATCACTCTCCCCGCCCAGTTTTGGTGCTAGAAGGAAATATCACCCCTTCCAATAATCCATTGCGAGTGGTAGGTAATCTCTGAAACCAGCTGTGAAAGATTTGTCCAAACCATGGAACCCCTTCTTTCCACTGAGGAGAAACTGCAAGCCAGAGGATGCATAGTTTTTCAGCACAGAGTACTCTGGTCCATAATTTCCCAGGCTAGTTTAGCATGCATGCTGCTGATAGTGTCAACCAAACTACGCACATTAATCCCACCTTCACTAGCAGGGCTTTCCATCTTATTCCAAGTGGCCCAACTTTTTTTCCTTTTCGCAATAGGATCCCAGATAAATCCAGCAAGAAGATATTCAATGATGGAGATCACACCCTTTGGACCCCTAACCACAGACAGGGCATGAACTAGAGTTGCCAAAAGAACACTATTAATGAGACCGAAACATCCACCAAAGGATATGTACATGTTTTTCCAGTTAAGGATGCGATCCGATATCATGTTGGTGAGGATGTAAAAGTCCCGAATCTGATGTCTAATACGGGAAATTGGAGCCCCAAGGTAGTGCACAAGAAAACATCCTATTTTCATGGTAAGGTTATTATGAATATCAGATATCCAATTTGGAGAGCATTTGTTTGAAATGAAAAAGAAGATTTTCTATTTATAGATAAGTTGACCAATCCAATGGCAGTACTCCCCCAGAATCCTGTTCAAACCACAAATATACTTTTTCCCAGCATTAATAAACACAAGGGTATCATCAGCAAACATAAGATGGGAAATGGGCGTGGCCCTCATACTCCTTTGGTATGTAAGAATATCACCATTATTTATGCTTCCACAAATGAGCCTACTCAAGACCTCCTTAGTGAGAATGAAGATACTTGGAGAAAGATGATCACTTTGACGAAGGCCACGAGAGGACTTGAAGAAACCTTTGGACTTCCCCAGAAAAGAAACCTCCATCCACGGAGAGCTAAAAAATTAAAAAAAATATCAATATTCATGGAAGAGAAGCCCATAATATCCAGAACCGTATTGATGAAGCCCCAATCCACACGATCATAAGCTTTATTCATATCCAACTTGATAGCTACATTTGATATGTGGGTTCTGAAGTTGATGTCCCATATATGTTCTTGTGCAAGGGAAATGAAACCTTGGATAGAATGACCTCTCATAAAGCCATGTTGCTCCATGGAGATCAACCGAGGAAGAAACATGGACAATATCACATTAATCACAATAGAAAGGACATTGTGTGGGAAGTTGCACAAGATCACTAGATGATACGTCATGATAGAGGAGGGATTCCATGTTTTCATAATAAGGACCATGGTGGTGGCACATGAATCCCTCGACAGGCTACCTCCCTTGAAAAAATATTGGATCCCAGCAATGATATCTGCTTTCAACACCTCCCAAGAGCCCCTATAGAGGAAGCCCGAGAAACCATCAGGGCTCGGAGCACTGTCCGGATGAAGGTTCATCATGGAATTGAAGATTTCCTTTTCATCTAGCAATGAACATAACCTCCCCTTTTCATGTGCAGAGAAACAATTGGGAATAACATCAAAGAAACCATTGTCCCATCTTGGGTAACCACTGGGCATGTGAACACTAGGTCCAGCCAACAGATTCTTAAAATAAGAGTGGGACATGCCTCCCACAACATTCCGGTCCTTCGTGTGAGATCCATCTTCCAAAATAATATTAGTCTTGATAGGTATCTTCCTTTCTTTAATGCATGCATGAAAAAACGCGTTGTTTCTATCCCCTTCTCTGAGCCATTTGATTCTTCAGCCATCCCTAGCCTACCATTTTTGAGCCAGAAGAAAAACAACAAGAGATTCCTTTCTGTTAGAAAGTTCCCCAAAATAATGATCCTCCCAAGCATCTTCCAAACACACTTCCAGACATTCAACCTCCCGAAGGGCTCTCTAAATCTCAATATCAACCTAAGGAATGTCCTTTTCCCATGAGGGAAGACGACCCTTTAGACACCACATTTTATCGTGAAGGGATAGCCAAGAGTTAACCTGACCTAAAGAATTCCAAATATCAAGAACCAACTCCTGATAGCCCGGCTTGGTCACCCATTATTGCTAGAAGAATAACCTTTCCCAATGGTCCTGTCCAGAAGAAATCAAAACCAAAACGGGGGAGTGATCAGAGGTCTTTCGAACCTAGTGACACACATTAAATGTAGAAAACTAAGAGATGGATTCCATATTGTCCAAGCATCTATCCAGACGACTCCACGAGCAGTGATATCCATTTTGGTTGTTGCACCAGGTAAAATCATCACCAGAGTAGCCCAAATCAGACAAACCTTTCCCAGCCATGAACAGATTGAATTTTCTACTAGCGTTACTCTGAAAAGGACCGCTTCCTTACCTTTCCTTTGGTGAGGCCACAATATTAAAACCCCCTACGACAAACAATTGTACGTTGCTTGGTAGAAAACCTTTTAAATCAATCCAAATCCTAGCCCGTTGAAGAGGGTCACAGCTCCTATGAACACAAGTCAAGAAGAAGGTGTTGACTCCAGAATTCACCTTGCTTGTTGTAAAATGATCTCCAACCTGCATCATCTCCCTACCATTTAAAAAACACAATAAATCCCAATCCTCACGTTTAACTCTTTGAATTACACTTCTTTTTCAATTCCCAATGGCCACCAAGAAGATCATTCCTTTGATATAGAATGCTATCTTCATAGAGATCAGTATCTTTTCAAACCATCTTCATGATTTGAGATTTCTATGAATTTCATGGAGTCTCTCTATTCTTATCAATGGGTTCGAGGCCTATTTATTGGCATTTCCCACCTACTCTATCACCTTCTATCCACCGTAGTTCCATGTCAGTACTAAATCCCAAATCTCCAAAATTTCTGGGGAAATTCTATCTAATTCAAGAAGCTCTATATCTATTTTATCGATCACAATTCTCTTCATATTAGCAAAGTTTTCCTTTAAATCCTTTTCACTACTGCGATTCTCCTTCGTCCATAGTGTCTCTGAAATTCTCTTCACATTTTCCACCACAGTACACACCCACAATGCTGCATTCCTATGCCATTCAAAAATCTCATTGTACTCGTTAATCTCACTGTATGAATCATTTAGACCATTTCTATTCAATCTTCCTAAAGTCCATCATTGAAAAATTCATACATTTTCCATATTTTGATAAGATATTAAGTGAAATCCACATTTTTGATATGATCACCAAAATAAAAAATTGGGACCCCAAAAATTTGGAAAACAGAAGAATGTTGTGCCACCATAGACACCTACCTCTGTAAAACCAACCATGCTAATTAACAATATATTTTATCTCCATTTTTTATAAATATTTCATCAAAAGGTATCCTAACAACTTATGATGTTTGTGAAATACAGAATAGAAATTAATAACGTAGATTACCATAGAATTTATCATGTCTTACATATATTCCATCAACCACTTATATAAAGTGAAGTTATTTTCTTTCTTCTCAATCATCCTTGACAACAAAAGTCTATACCTGAAAAGATAACACTTCTTAATTTCTTTTCCATCCAGCATGGTCCCAACATAAGGTATTTATAGAATAATAATTTTTCTTATTAATTAATAGTTATGAATTTGATAGTAATTTTTCATTAAAGGGGAACTATGTTTGATAACATACCTAAAAAAACAATTGGTTTATCTTAAATCTTATGTTTTACACAAGACTAAGTTATACCGAAAAAAATAATATGTTGTAATATTATTATTTTAAATTTTACTAATAACCTAGTTATTTTATTAGATGGAATGAGAAGAAAAAACTATGTTTGGAAAAAACATGATTATAATTTTTTTTACTATCTTCCAATAAATATGTGGGGCTTAAAATGAGAATAAATATGAATTTAATCATAAAATACTATATTATTTTTTCAAAGGTGGATTTTCCACCTTTTAATGGATAAATATTTTTAAATATTGGTTTTTAACTTTTTTATGTATTATTTGAAACAATAAACTTCTTATATTCATGAATTCCAAAATAATTAACTTTGGATGTTTTTTTTGGTATTATTATGATAAAATTCATATTTTAATGAATAGTGAAAAATAATGCATTTTAATTCAAAAATGCATTTTCATTAAATTTATTTATATTGTTAGACTATATGTTTACATGGTTTTATCTAATAATTAGATGGTGTTTTTATAATTTAATCCAATATATGTCATTAGATATATTTTCTAATTAAAATCAAATAGAAAAACTATGTGAACCTTTGAAAGTTTTACTTAAAAAACTTGTTTCTCTAATTGTCATCATGATTACTATTAAACCTAATATAATTACTTATGTGAATTGAATTTTCCAAAAGAATCAAATATGGTTGTACGCAATATAAAAAATTCGGTCCAACGTGATCTGAATATTTTTTGGTGAATAAAAACTCTAGTATTTTATTTACCACGATAAATGGTATATATGGTAGTAAAAGGATTAATTAATATTATTATATAATAAATTTACCTAACACTTATCATAATATTATTTTATAAGTTATTATAGACCTTTACCAAACATAGGTATAATGTTTCACTTTTATAATCCTCCTGTGTGTGATTATGACATTTTTTACATTTAATTTAAATTAATGGAAAATATGTCATAAATATGTCTGTTATTACTAAAACAAATTAATATGGGTTTATGTAAGTGATATATTTGACTATTAATAGTCATTATAGAAATAATTATATTATCTACATCATGGTAATTTATTTATATCTTTTAAGGATTGAATATTTAAATTTAATAATGACACAATGATGATGAAGTAATAGATTTATTAATAAAATAATTAAATTAATGATATTAATAATATTAAAATAAAATAAATGTAAAATATTTGATCACATACAGAAAATTTATGGATCCCTATGACATGTTAATATTTATTTAATGTAGATTTTTGTATATAATAATGTTTTTAGGAAATTTTAAAAAATTCATTTCATGAGTAGTAATAAAATTGACGTAATCCATATTTTAAAATATAAAATATATAACTAAATGATATTTTTTTTTTGAAAAATATAAGATTCATCAAAATTGTTGAGATACCTCTATAATTTAATTAATGACTCATTAATGGGAATTTTTTCTTGGTATGGTAATTGATTACACCCCTTAATTTTAAATATTTTGATTAAATTATAAGAGTAAAAATGATTAAAATAAAAATATAATGATAAAAAAAATACCAAAAATTTTCAAATATTCATTATATGATTATATTTCAACCCATATTCATCATATAATCTAAATAAATTAGTTCTTACAAATTTATAATCTAAAATTAATTTACTTAAAGTTAATAGTCTTTATAATTCCAAGGGTTCCCCTCCCCTCTCCTATAAAAAGGCACCCATTCCTATATATTAATCACACTTCAAAAACCTTTTGGTTCAGTCAATATCTACCAAATACCCTTCATATAATCCCTACCAACATTTTTAATCCTTATATTAGGATGAAAAATCTCCTTATAGGTGTTAAGGTGTTATGAAAGGAGATTATCTGAAGAAAATGTATCATTTTTATTTAAATTCTTCTATTTTATTTCATCATCCACATCCTTAAAATATTATTTTTATAAGAATAAATAATTAATTCAATATCCCTTTTATAATGAGATGTTATAATGTTAATATCATAACCAGAATCCATCTCCACTTCCATTAAATGGGAAAGGAATTAATCGTTCATGCGTACGTGTGAACTATAACCTCCACAAACCGATATAATTAGTTTTCTATAACCGTCTCTCCTAAATTTTTATAATAATGAAATTAACGTTAATATGTGATATTAATGAAATATTAACAGTTATAGGATAATAAAATATGAATTATGTTCTTAATTTAAATGAATATAAAAATGATAATGCAGTTCATGTGTATGTGTGAACTATCTCCTCCACGAATCTATGCAACTCGTTTTTATTCATTATATCACTTGTATGATTTATATGAGTCAATTTAAATTATTAATATGTTATTAATGATGTTAATATCTTTCTTTATAGATAAAATTATACTTTCCTTATTTCCATAATGTTCAATGAAAAATGAAAAACATTACTCATGTTTACCTATGGCTTACCGTCTCCATAATTATAATGTTCTTTACTTTACATAGAAATATTTAATGGATTGATTAAAAAGTATAATTTATTTATAAAAATTATAATAATTTTCGGAATATTATTCTGAGGATTATGGAGATTTTACTACATGGAATATTGACATCGTAACATGTTCATTTTCGACTGAAGTACGAAATATCTAAAAGACGTCTGTCGTGGAAAAAAATAATTAAGTAATTGTTATAACATGATAATAAGTGACATAAATGAATAATAAACATAAAAAATGATTTAAATACAGTAATAAATAACTTATATTTATTATTCTCTAATAAAAAGGAACACACGTTATGAATAAAATTCAATGCAAAGAAATTTCATAATCCAATTTCCACTCAATGGGTTAAACATGTAGTTCTTGATTATGTTAGGATATATTAATGTGAGAAATGAATTTTGGATATAATATATTGTATTTATAATTTATTTATGTATATTTATTGTGGATACACATAATCAGTCTATTTGATTAAGAAAATAATCTTTGTAAGAGACTTCATCTCAATCTCCTTTCATTCATAAATATATTAATGTTATACACAAACATTTATTATATCATGTATAATAAACCCATTAGGAAATTAATTTCATTAAAATTATTTCCAAAGGAATCATTTTATATGAACCATTTTACAAAATAAAAAATGAATGCCATGATGGTATATGGTGACATCAACTTCTCCACCACCGTAACTGTTATTTGATATTTTTCTTCTTCTATAATCCTTGATGTCTTTAAATCAATTATTCACTTTTCTAGGTATTTTGATATTGAATATGGTTTTGATAATTGATTAAATATTTGAATATATTAAAATTAATTCATGTGATTTTAAGTGAATTTATTTGATTGAAATATTGATAAGTTCAATTAATGTTATGATTATGTAATGGTCCATGGTCATTTCATGGGTGGTTATATGATAAACCATAGGAGGGTGGTTATGTGATAAACAAAAGATAGATGGTTATATGATAAACCATGGATGGTTGGTTATGCTATAACCTCCAATGCATTGGGTATGGAAGTAGGTCGTATGGATAATCCATTTGTAAGAGTCACATGCATGCAAGTTGATCACATGGTTATTCCATTTATGTATGATTATGTCCAAAGTTACTATTATATGTTATATGCTTCTTTTTATGGGTTTTATTATAAGGAACCGACATTAAAACTTATTAACATTGAATTATGTAAATAATTCACATTGATGATCTTTTCAGGTTTATAGTTTTATAGAATTAGGCCTTAACTATTACATTTCATTTCAAATACAAAGTAGACACTTCTACTCAGTTTCCATTTTTTCACAAAACAAGAACTCTTGAATAAAAGAGTCATGCCCAGTTCTATGTTTAAGACAACATGACTTTTCCTTGATCCCATTCATGACCGTATTCCACATTATTTCCTACGAAAAACATTTCAAAAACTTGGGATAAGCATAAAAAACTCAGTAATGGATACACAAAGAAGGAAAACTGTTAGTTTTTCAAAACAAAAAGTAAACCATGAATACATTAACATAAGTAATACTTTTCACCTTTATAAAGTAGTAAATTCACTTCACTGAATAAAAGATCGCTTAAATACCCTTTTGTAACCAAAATATTACCCATATAAATAACACATAACATATTAAGGTAACTTGGTACATAAACATACTTAAATGGAATAACCATACAGTCGACTTCCACAGATATCACTAAATGGAATTTCCATACGGATGACTTCCATACCCTATGCATTGGAAGGTTATAACATAACCAACTGTCCTGTATTATCATAGCACCGCCCTTCATTTGGTTTATCATGCTACCGCCCGTCAAATGTACAAGTACCATTATAAAATCATAAAACATAAAATATTGCAAATATAAATATTTCACAAATAACATTTAATTTTCAATAACAAGAAATAATTTCAAAATATTGAAATAATCAATCCATTTAAAAAACCATTTTCAATACCAAAACACCCAAATAATGAATAAGGGTTTTCCTTTTCATTTTAGAAAACATTAAGGCTTATAGAGGAAGCCAAATAACAATTACGGTGTTGGAGTGGTCATTGTCGCCGCAAACGTTAAAAAATCTCCATTTGTCTTTTAGTAAAATGCTTTGAAGAAAATGATTCAATTTGAATGAAAGTAAAAGTAAAAGGTTTTTACTATACACTGTGTAAAATAATAAGGTATATATATATTATCAAAATATGCCTCAATGAAAGGAGATTGAGACGAAGTCCATTACCTGATGTCCGACTTGACTCGATCATTATTTAATCTCTTGAATAACAAACTGAAGTTAATTTATACTTTCTTAAGAACCATTTTCACGTTTATTATTACTTTTATATCACTTATTACAATGTTATAAACATTATGTAGTCATTTATTTTAATAATGGTTGTTTTGTCAATATTTGTTACTTGAGTCAAAAATAAACACCTTATATTTAGAAGTTATCCATGTGGTAAATAGTCCATTATATCCAGAATGATATTAATGATTTAGATATAATATATATTATATATATCCAGTCTATACATATATTTATAATAGTAAATAACATTTTGAGGTAAGAACTGAAATGAACTGTTCATGGAGATGGTAAGCCATACGTACGCATGAACGCTAATTTCATTTCAATTTCATATTTTAATGTTATTAAAACATTATGATACATAGGTATATTATAATTCAAGTATAATATAATATATATTATAATTAACTCCATCCTTTATATGTCCCACAAAAGGAATTAATGAGTCATATCACAATGAGGGGGCGATAGTCTCCACTTCCTCAATTGAAATTCTCACGTTTACCCATAATGGAAACCACAAAGGTAAAATATATATATCGAAAATACAAAAGAATAAAGAAAACATAAAAATAATATATATTATATATAAATATAGTACCAACATAATGGCCACCATGAGAGGTGGTAGGAGGTAATTGAACAATCATCATTTTGTGAGGCGTTAGTTTTCCATCCATAGAAACAGTATATTCTGCACCCATTTAATGGAGGTGTGTGTAAGTGTAGTTTTAATACCTCTTATAACAACATCCTAGTATACTGAGGATACTTTTTTTTCTATAAAATAATTGAATAAAAAGAGTTTAGGGGTTGGAGAAGTAAAATAAAAGAAAAGAAGTTAAGAGAAACCATTACCTTTAATTTGGGTAGCATCCTTTGGTTTGAAGCAAAATGGTTTGTTGAGGTGCCTTCCACCTAAGGTAAGGATTCTAGGTGGAATAGAAGGAGGTATGGAGCTTAATTGATAAGAGGTTGGATAAGCCTAAAGTCTTGGAAGGTGTGTGGAATTGAATAGAAGTGGTCATTTTTTAAGCGAGAGGAGGGGATCTTTAGGAAACTGTGAAAATATTATTTTATTATATAATGACATTCAGTTTCTAAAGGTCCAAATATAATTAGAGTAGAAAATAAGATGACTCATGTTCAAAATAAAATCATCTAGTAGGAATTGGAAAGGTTTTGGATAATATTTTAATCATTAAAATCTTATTTATTTTAATCATTTATTAATAAGGTAAATACTGCATCATTATTGTGTCATAAATAATTTAATTTATTCGATGACTAAAAATTATAAAAAGATACTATAATAGAGGAAATATTTTTATCTTTTAATGAATATTTATAGTCAAAAAGATTACTTATATAACACCATATTAAAATTAATTTACCAAAACATTTATGTTTTTGTCATTTTTTCCATTATTTGAAATTAATTAATCTAAAGTTGCATTATCATTCATAAGTGGCTCCATGGGGTCCCCAAATAAAACCAAGGATGATAATGGTTGGCCATTGATAATCCAATAAGGTTAGGACAAGTGTTAAGGTAATTTTTAATTATTATAATATTTTTTTATCTTGAATTACTCTATTTACCTTTAATCGCTGTAAATAAAAGTCAAAAGTTACTGTTCACCAAAAAATATTTTGATCTTATTGAACCACATTTTACTTACTAGTAACAACCATGTATGTCAGATTTTCGAAATTCAATTCACAAAAGTTGTAAAATTTCATTTAAATGAAAAAGTCTGTTTTTTGCAACTACTACTAAGTGGTTTCACTATTCATCAAAAATTGAAGTTTTTCAGAAAAATACAAAAAATTCAACCTAAGCTGTATTTTATATTCCAAATCCAAAAATAATGATTATTTTTCCAATTTCAAAACATAAAAGTGGCATTAATTAATTTTAAAATCAATTCTCTTTTTTAATATAAATAGCGTGTTTTTAAAAACAATAACTATCAAAAGATTGACACTTTTTTATGTCCAATTTTAAAGTGAAATTAATTCCAATGACAAACATTGGATTAAATGGTAAAAATATATTCTAATAAAAATTTATAACGAATTAAAAAGATAATATAACCATATAAATAAATTATATTAAAATGTAGTTTTGAATTAAAATACAATATTTTCACTATTTATTAAAAAATGAACTTTTTCGGAAAAATTCAAAAAAATTACACAAAGTAAATTATTATGTACCCATTCTAAAGAATGATTTTACTTGGTAAAATAGAAGTTATTATAGTGTTCAAAACAATATGTAATGACGGTTGACCATTAAAAGGTAGTAAATTGACCTTTTAATGTAAATCAATATTAAAATTAGATTCATTCACATTTTAATCCACCAAATTTTATTTGATAAATGTAAATAAATTTAAAAAACATGTATAATCATATTGTAGTTAGTTTTTTTCATTTTCTATAATACAAGAGCTATACGTTAACTACGATTTAAAATTATAGTATTATATTATTAGTGTGAAACGTAAGATTTCAAAGAAACCCGTTGTTGTGTATCGGGTACTATATCGAACATAGAAACCCCTTTACAGTAAAATTAATATTTAATTCACAAATATTAATAAATATGAAAATATCTTATTCTTCATTTACCTGGGTTGTTACATCCTTCCCCCCTTTTGGAAATTTCATCCTTATAATTTTTATTCACTAATCAAAATATGTGTTGGTATTTATCCCTCATATCATTTTTAGATTCCAACGTTTCCTCTTCAAACATATGGTTTTTTCACAAAAGAATTACCTGATGAATTAACTTGTTCCACGACACTTGCTCTCTTCTGTCAAGAATCTCTACTGGTTGTTCTTCATAAGAGAGATTCTCATCCAACTGAACAACCTCTAGACTCAAAGCATGAGGTGGATCTGACATATACTTTCTCAACATCGAAACATGAAAAACATTGTGTACCTAGGATAAACATGGAGGTAAAGACACTCTGTACACAACTAATACAACTTTCTTCATGATTTCATATGGTACAATGAACCTTGGACTCAACTTTCCCTTCATACCAAAACACATCGCACTTTTCCCTGGAGAAACTTTTAGAAAGACATGATCACCTACCTCAAAAGAAACATCCTTACTCCTATTATCCGCATAACATTTCTATCCACTTTGAGCTATTATCTTGTGCTTCTGAATCAACTGAACATTCTATGCCATCTCTTCTACCAATTCTGGTCCCATCAGCTTCCTTTCACCTACTTCATTCCAAAAAGCTGGAGTTCGAGAATGCTTTCCATATAATTCACCAAATGAAGCCATCTTTATACTGGAATGAAAACTGTTATTATAAGAAAATTAAACCAAAGAAATATTTTGGTCCCAAATTCCATGGTAATATATTGAACATGCACGTAGCATATCCTCTATGGTCTGAATTGTTTGTTATGACCGTCAATCTTATTGAGGAAAAAAAGATGTACTAAAATTTAATTCAGTACACGATGACTTCTAAATGCCTTTCCAAAAGTTAGAGGTAAAACCGGGATCACGATCAGATACAATAGAGAGGGGAAAACCATACAAACTGACTATCTATTTAACATAAGACTGAGAATGTTGATTTAGAAACAAAGTATCTTGAATAGGAAGGAAATGAGCAGATTTAGTCAATCGATCAACTTTAACCCATACTTCATTATTACCTCGAGATGTCTTCAGTAATCCAATAACAAAGTACGTGGATATTTCTTCTCATTTACACTCTGGCACTGGTAAAGACTAAAAAATCCATTTCGGTAACTGCCTCTCTGCTTTAAACTGTTGACATGTCAAACACTTCACAGTAAAATTAACAATATCTCTTTTCATTCCATCCCGCCAGTAATATTCCCAAAGATCTCTATACATAATAGTACTACCAGTATGAACATAAAACGGAGAACTATGAGCTTCACATAACAACTCATTCCTCAACTCTGAATCACAAGGAAAACATAATCTCTTCCCAAACCTAAAAAAATCATTATCAACATTAAAATCATGAAACTTATCCATCTGAACAAACTCTACCTTCTTCTGCAACTCACTATCTTATTCTTGCGCTTTCATTATTCTGTTTGAAAGAGATGATCTCACTGACACCTGAAAAAAAACAGAAAAATTTCCTACACCAACAACTTCTATTCCAATGTTCATCAAATCAAAAATCCTAAGGATCTCATTCCAAACGTATCATGGTTAATGAGACATAACTTTTTTGACTCAAAGCTTCGACCACTTTATTTTTTTTTCTTGAACGGTAATAGATCGTGCAATCATAATCCTTGATTAATTCTAGCCATCTCATATATCTCATGTTCAATTATTCATGACATAATATATACTTTAAATTTTTGTGGTTAGTATATTTTTCACATTTTACTCCATAAAAATTATACCTCCATGTTTTTAATGCAAAAACAAAAGAAGATAATTCCAAATCATGTGTAGGGTAATTTAACTCATGAGGTTTCAACTAACATGAAGCATAAGAATTTACCTGATCATTCTTTATATGGACACATCCAATTCCTTTCAATGAATCATCATTGTAAATAACAAACTCACCATTTCTGGAAGGCAGGGCCGAAACTGGAGCATTCACCAATATTTTTTCAATTGTTGAAAACAATCATCACATTCTTTTGTCCAGATGATCTTAACACATTTCAAGTTAACTTAGTAGTTGGACAAGATAACCATGAAAAATAATCAACAAACCTCCTGTAATAACCTACCAAACTATGAAAACTATGGATGTTGGTTATATTTGTGGGTCTTTCCCATTATTCAACAATTTTTTTAGAAGGATCAAATGTTATGCCATTTTTTTTAAAAATATTACTATAAAAAGAAATCTTCTGTAACCAAAACTCACACTTGTTGAATTTCCCAAACAATATCTATTCTTTTAAGTTTTTAAAGATAACCCTTATATGAATTTCGTGATCCTATTTACTTTATGAATAAAACAAAATATCATCAATGAACACAACCAAAAACTAATCCAAGAACTCATGGAAAATTATATTTATAAGATCCATGAATACAAAAGGTGCATTGGATAACCCAAAAGGCATAACTATATATTCATAATGGCCATATCTTGTATGAAACACGGTCTTTATAATGTCTTCTTCTTTCACTTTAAATAGATGGTACCCCTATCTCAAGTAAATATTCAAAAAATACTAAGATCCCTGGATCTAATCAAACAAATCATCAATATGAGGCAATGAATATGTGTTCTTAATTATGATGTTATTCAATCCTCTCTAATCAATGCAACGTCTCATTGAACCATCTTTATTTTTAACAAACAAGAAAAGTGCACCCCATGGTGATGTGCTAAGTTGAATAAAACCTTTTTCTAATAACTCTTGAAATTGCTTATTTAACTCTAAAAGTTCAATTTGAGCCATTCAATAAGGGGGTTTTGAAATTGGCTTAGCATCAGGAACAAAGTCAACATTTAATTCAACTTCCTGATCAGGTATAATACCAGGAAACTCATCAGGAAAAACATCAAGCTACTCATTTACCACTGGAAAATCATTAATCTCAACACTTTCTTTATTTTCAACAATATGATCAAGGTAACATTCATTTCCATCTTTTACTAGTTTCTCAGCTTCCTAATATGTAATCAAAATCAAGGGTTCATTCTTGTACACAAACTGTAAATCATTCGGAAATTAATCCTCTTTAGCACTACAGTCAATCTTATCATGATAAACAGACATTCAATCCATGTCCAAAATAACACCAAACTCTACTAGAGGAAAAACAATAAGTATTGTAGGTTGATTCTTCCCGCACACAAGGACATGAAGGTTCATATGTTTTCTTATTGTATGAAAATTTCCTACAGGTGTTTTTACCATATGTTCCGAATTTATATCTTGAGAACGAATTCTCAATTTATTTGAAATCTTCTCAGAAATGAAACAGTGTGTAGACCCTGAATCAAAAAACACATTGGCATAATCTGAACAAACAAATAGTGTACCTGATACTACTTTGTTTGATGGACCAACATCTACAGAATTAGATGCAACGGACTTCACAACCCCTTTCTACTTGTAGTCTAGCTTATTTCCCTCAGTTGAGTTCTTTGCTGGACACTCATTTGTATGATGACCCATTTCATTACACTTAAAACATCTTACTGATTTATTTTCATTTCCTACTTGAACAAATTCCTTAAATTTATGAGTACTATGTCCATACATACCACACCAGAAGCACTTTCCAGACTTTGATAAAAATTCTACAGGATGCTTTCTACCACACTTCTCACAAGATAGATATTTAAATTTCTATCTTCAGGCTTATTTGATGAATTCTTTCCCTTTTCCTACTAACTGGACCACTTAATATGTGGTTTGTAAATGAACACCTAGTCATCGAAAAACTCAATTTCCACCTTATCCTCACATCAAACAAATTTTTCATAACTTTTGAACTCACGAGAGGCTAATTATCTTCGATATCGTGGCTTCAGTCCTATGTAAAATCAATTTATCTTACTATCATGATCTCAGATTAAATTTGGTGCATACCTTGCCAGTCGAGTGAACATTTCTTCATTAGTAGCCACTAATTCATCCTCCTACCTCAATTCTAGGAATTGTTTTTCCATCCTAAGATGAACCACCATTGGAAAATATTTCTCAAGAAACATTCATTTGAATTCATCCCAATTGAGAGCATCAATCTCCACACTGTCCCTGATATTTTTCACCATCGACCACCACTGATCATCCTAACCTTCAAAATGGTAAGCAACGAGACTAAGCTTTTGATGTTCTGAACAGCCCATGACATTGAAAATCTTTTCCAGTGCTTTAATCCATCCTTCTGCTTGCACCAGGTCAGATGATCGTCTGAATGATGGGGGATGTTGCCTCATGAAATGATCCACTACTGACATGTTCCTCTACGGTTGATTTGGATGATCTTATGCATGGATACCACCACCATTTATAGCTTCAGTCAATTATTCCATCACTATAACAAACTGTTCAGTTCCGATTCCGACCATATCAGGTTGCAGATTTGGAAGGCCGTCTTCCTCCTATTTTCGTCCCAACATAGTTTCCTTGTTTCCTATGTGGAGAGGCATTATGAACACATAAATATCTTAAGCGAACCAACATGGTAATTTCTAAATGATATATCATTTAAATATTACCATAAATTAATTTAGGGACATTAATTTAACAATACCCTAACTCCTAAAGTTTTCTAAACCGACCTATGATACCAACTATAAGGACCCGAACATAAAATGTACATAATATTGAATTAAGTTAATAATTCACATTTAGGATCTTTGTAGGTTTAGAGTTTTAGATAATTAGTCCATAACTATTACATTTCATTTCAAATACAATGTAGAGACTTCTACTCAGTTTGCATTTTTTTAAACAAACAAGAACTCTTGAAAAAAAAGAGTCATGTCTAGTTCTATGTTTAAGACAACATGGATTTTTTTTGATCCCATCCTTGACACTATTACAAATTATGTACTGTAAAAAACATTTCAAAAATGTGGGATGAGCATAAAAAGCTCAGTAAGGGATTCAAAAATAATGAAAACTATTAGTTTTACAAAACAACAAGTAAACCAATAAAAATTTAACATAAGTAATAATTATCACCTTTATGAAGTAGTAAATACACTTCACTGAATAAAATATCACTTACCTACCCTTTTGTAACAAAAATATTACCCATATAATGAGAACAAAACATATAAAGGTTACATGGGACATAAACATACCTAAATTAAATAACCATACGATCGACTTCCACACATATTACTAAATGGAATTTCCATACGGCAAACTTTCATACGCAATGCATTGGAGATTATAACGTAACCACTAGTCTTGGATTATTTTGTCACCAACCATCATTTGGTTTATCACCCAACCACCTGTCAAATGTCCAAGTACCATTATAAAATCATAAGACATAAAATATTTCAAATATAAAGATTTCACTAATAACATTTAATTTGAAATCATAATAAATAATTTAAAAATATTGAAATAAAAAATCCATTTCAAAAAACACTTTCAATTCCAAAACACCCAAAAATAGAATATGGGTTTTCCTTTTCATTTTAGAAAATATTACGGCTTATAGAGGAAGCCAAATAACGATTACGGTGACAGATAGGTCATTGTCACAGCAAACATTAAAAAACATTCTGTTTGTCATTTAGTAAAATGATTTTTAGAAAAAGATTTCCGTTCAATGAATGTAAAAGTAAAAGGGTTTTACTATACACCATGTAAAATAATAACATATATATATTATCAAAATATGCCTCAAGGAAAGGAGATTGGGACGAAGTCCCTTACCTCATCTCCGACTTGACCCGATCGTTCTTTAAACAACTGAATAATAAACTAAAGTTAATTTCTACATTCTTAAGAATCTTTTCCAAGTTTATTATTCCTTTTATATCACTTATTACCACGTTATAAACAATAGGTAATCATTCAAGTTAATAATGGTCGTTTTGTCGATATTTGGTACATGAGTCAACAATGAACACCTTATATTTACAACATGTCCATGTGGTCAATAGTCCATTATATCCAGAATGATATTCATGATTTAGATATCATATATATAGTATATATCCAGAATATACATATATTTATAATATTATATAAAATTTGGAGGTAAGAACCGAAATGCACCGTTCATGGAGACGGTAAGATGTACTTACGCATAAACGCTAGTTTCATTTCTATTTCTTATTTTAATGTAATTAAAACATAATTATAAATAGTTATATTATAATTCCAGTATAATATCATATATAATATAATTAACCCTATCCTTTATACATTCCATATATGGCATTAACGAGTCATATCACATTGAGTGGACGGTAGTCCACACTTCCTCAAATGAAATTATCGCGTTTACCCATAATGGAAACCATAATGGTATGATATAAATGGAAAATATAGAAGCATAAAGAAAACATAAAAAATATATATATCATATATAAATACAGTTCCATCATAATGGCCACCATGAGAGGCGGTAGGAGGTAATTGAACAATCAGCATTTTGTGAGGTGTTAGTTTCCAATCCACAGAAACATTATGTTTTTGACTCATTAGATGGAGGTGTGTGTAAGTGTAGTTAGAATACATATAATTACAAAATCCTAGTATATTTAGGATATTTTTGATGCTATAAAATAATGGAATAAAAGGAGTTTAGGGTTTTGAGAAGTAAAATAAAAGAAAATAAGTTAAGAAAAACCATTAGCTTTAATTTGGGTAAGTTCCTTTGGTTTGAACCAAAATGGTTTCTTGATGTGCCTTCTAACAAAGGTAAGGATTATAGGTGGAAGAGGGAGATTTAGGGAGCATAATTTGGTATAGGTTGGACATGCCTAAAGATATGAGAGGTGACTGTAATTGGATAGAAGTGGTCTCGTTTTAAAAGGGAGAGGAGGGGCTCTTTAGGAAACATTGAAAATATTATTTTATTATATAATGATATTCGGTTTCAAAAGGGACAAAAATAAATTGGAGTCAAAGATAAAATGAATCGTGGTTAAAATAAAATAATCCATTAAGAATTGGGTAGGTTTGGGATAATATTTTAATCATTAAAATCGTATTTATTTAAATCATTTATTAATAAGGTAAATACTGCATCATTATTCTGTCATAAATAATTTAATTTATTCGATGTCTAAAAATTATAAAAAAATAATACCTTGTAGGAAATCTATTTATATTTCAATGAATATTTATAGTCAAAATATTACTTATATAACACCATATAAAAATTAATTTACTAAAAGATTTTTGTTTTTTTCATTTTTTCCTTTACTTTAAATTAATTAATCTAAAGTGGCATTATCATTCATAAGTGGCTCCATGGGGTCCCCAAATCGACCCAAGGATTCCCATTTTTATCCATTACTAATAAAATAAGGTTAGGACAAGTGTTAATGAAAATTTTAATTATTATAATATTTATTTTACCTTGAATTTCCCTATTTACCTTTAATCACTGTAAATAAAAGTGAAAAGGTACTATTCACAAAAAATATTTTCATCTTATTGATTCACATTTTACTTACTAATAAGAACCATGTATGTCGGATTTTTGAAATTCAATTCACATAAGTGGTAAATTTTCATTTAAATGACAAATTCGATTTTTTTAACTACTACTAAGTGGTTTCACTATTCATAAAAAATTGATGTTTTTCAGAAAAATACACAAAATTCCGCCAAAGATATATTTGATATTCTGATTCCAAAAATTATTTTTATTTTTCCAAATTCAAAACATTAAAGTGGTATTAATTAAATTTAAAACTAATTACCGTTGTTAAAACAAATAGCGTGTTTTTAAGAAACAATAATTATCAAAAGATTGACACTTGTTTATTCCAATTTCAAAGTGAAATTAATTACAATGACCAACATTTGATTAAATGGTAAAAATATATATTAATTACACATTATAACCAATTAAATATATAATCTAACCATATAAATAAATTATATTAAAACGTAGTTTGGAAATAAAACAAAATATTTTCACTATTCATTAAAAATAAACTTTTTTAAAAAATTCCAAAAATTTACACAAAGTTAAATTTGATGTCCACATTATAAAGAAGGATTTTACATGGTCAAATATAATTTATTAATGTGACCAAAACTATATTTAAATAGGCGCCTCCATCAAAAGGCGGTAAATCGACCTTTTAATGTAAATCAAGCTTAAAATTAGATTCATTCACATTTTAAGCCTCTAACTTTTATTGGATAAATGTAAATACGTTTAACAAACTTGTGTAATCATATTGTAGTTAGTTTTTTTCATTCCTGCTAATAAAACGACCTGAGGTTTACTACCATTTAAAACAATAATATTATATTATTAGTGTGCAATGTAAGATGTCAATGAAACACGTTGTTGCGTGTCGGGTACGCTATCGAACATAGAAACCTCTTTAAAGTAAAATTAATATTTAATTAAAAAATATTAATAAATATGAAAATATTTTATTCTTCATTTACCTGGGATGTTACATTTATAGAAATATTTTGATTTTAAAATGATTAATTAGAGAGCTTATATTCAGTGATGAGTATTTAATACTTCTTAATGGTGAAAAATATTACATTATGATTTTGTAGTCATGGTTTATATGTTTTTTGTATGGATAATAGATTTCTATCTTTGAGTATCCATTACAATAATTTTTGTGATCATCCTATGTTTTTAATACATTTTTCAAATGATTTAAAGGAGAGTATAGTCAAGGATGGGACTTATGAAAATTTATAATGTTTAAACATGAAACAAAAAATTGTTTTTTATAAGTTTCTATTTTATGAATAAAATTGATACTGAGTAAATGTGGATAAAATAAAATATTTTAGTTTTTATCTAGGAATTATGGATTAATTTTATAATGATATATAGCTAAAAATATACTCAATGGGAAATAAATAAAAATTGTTAATTAATTCAAGATTATATAATGTTTAATACCAGGGCCTTATATAAAATTTCTCATAAGCCACACGCTATATAATCACCCAATATTCCCTGTCATGTTTTTACACATTTTTTTATCCTTATAATTATCACTAGGGTTTACACTAAGTTTTTCTCAACCTATCTCTAAAGTGCAACTAAACCATTAATTTGACACCAACAGTAGTGACCCGTGACTTTTACACATATTATTAAATGATTTTTAAGAAAAATATCCAATATTTAGTATATTAATCTTGTGAGGACATGTTTATTTTGAATACTATGATCATAATACACAAAGGGAAACTTAAAAAACAATCAATTTTCCTTTATGAGATCCTATATCCACCTAATATCCTAAAACTGCTTTGATAATCATGGACATACGTAGAGGAAATTGCTGGGATAAATATCCCTGTAAGAGAGTCCACATGATAATGAAACCTATTGTGTGTGTTAAAGATATAAAATTATATCATGAAAGAGAAAGGCACATGAGTAGTCACAAGGATGAATAAAATATTGAACACGGTATCATAAAATCATGACATCATAAGAAAATGTCATTATAGGGAATGTGGAAAAAATATATGAAATGACATTAACATGAGTTAAGGGTAAATTTCTAGATAAAACCAAGTAGGGTAAATGTATAATTATGGATTGAGATTACTCCACAATCCAACACAATATTCCTCATGATGGTAAATCATTTATAAATGCATTGGTGAGATATCTTAGCACACATAAAAACATGATCATGACTACGTGTTCCAGAAAAGGAAATCAATTATAAATATAAAATTATTTACAATACCATTGGAATGATATGGGTTTAATAACATTGTCATGTATCATAATAAAATGATATTTCATATTGAACCCATTTGAGAATTGGGCATAAGGAATCTATTACCCCATAAAAGGTGGGGAAAATAATTTCAATATATATATTTGAGAGAAATATATAAATAATGAAAAAACATTACTAATAATTAATGATTCATGTCAATTAGTTATAATAATATTTTTAAAAATATTAAAAACATTCCCGAGGAAAATAACCTTTCCAATTAGAAATGCTCTTTGTGAAATATTTTGAAATCATTTTTCATTAAAAATATAATTGGAATTTTATATATTAACCCTAAAGTCAAATAATTTTCATGATTAAAGAAAAAAAATTATTATGTACTTGTTAAAACAAGTATTTCTTTGACATTTTTGTTAAAAATTAAAGAAGTACCTCATTCCAAAAAACAAGATGATTCCTTTCAAATTTTTTACTAAAATATTAAAAGGGTGAAAATTACATTAAAAATTCATATAATAATATTAAATATTTATTGAATACAATTTAATGAAAACATGGCCATGGAAGAGAAAAGTATTTTTGACAGGTGATACAAATTATGTCGAATTTCCTTTAAAAAAATTCTCAGACATTCTAATTAAGTAAGCGGAAAAAAATGTTTCTATGACATGAATTTTTTTGAATAACCAAAGAAAATTAAAAATAAATGGTTTTATATTACAAGGGTTTAACAATTTTATTCTATGAATTTTCATGAAAATCCAATCTGGATAAAAATGACATGGACACACAAAACCTTACAAATTTTTTTACTCTTGAATCCTAACTTCCATTAATGTGTCAAATTAATTGAAATATAATATATCATGACTTATTAGTTATTAATTATATAAATTTTAAATTTATATAATATACTCCATTAAAAATAAATTCGTTTCATAAAAGAACATTTGTCTTAAAGAAGGATGTTTTGAGACAAAACCCTTACATCAAGCCTGGATTTCATTGTGTGTTTCATATATTCTGAAGTAATAATCTTTTTTCAATTATTTTATTTTTAAGAACTTTTATCATTTAAATATATAATTTTTTTAAATTTTATCGATAACATATTCAATTATTTGAAAAATTAATTTCACATCGTGTATATTAACGATAAATAACTCATATTTCAAATTTATGTTTGTCAGTTGACTATTGTCATAGTAATTTTTTCGGTTATTTTTAATATTGTTAATGATTAAAAAATTTTAAATATTATACAAAATATATACATTTTTAACCATCCATTAAATATGATTATGAAAAATGAAAAATATTATAATCATGGAGATGATATCTCATATGTACGCCTGAATAAGGATTCCATTTTCAGTGATCACATTGCAATGAATGTAAGTGTTGTTTTATATTTATATAATTTAAATAATAACATAAACATAAAATTATTTATTTAATTTCATTTACAAATACCATCCATGAGATGCGGTAATAAAAATGAATAACATCGCTTCGTGAAGCTATAGTCCACCATCCACACAAGAAAAATGTTATCAATTAATTAATGTATGATAATGTAAGAAAGTATATATTATATATTTTTTGGATAATTATTAATACTTAATTAATAATATATTTAAACATATGTTAATAATTATTTTATTCCTTGTATATATTCAATTTAAATTTAATAACATCTCTTCGTGATGCTGTAGTTTGTTGTAGACATGATCATTATTATTGTTTTACCAAGAGAATTTAATATAAAAAATGACTTTTATATTATATTTAAAAAATTAATAATAATATAATAAATATAAAATTGAATTATAAAATATGTAATTATATCCATTCATTAGAATAAGTGATGGAAAAATAATTCCATCAGGTCAGAAGGTTGTAGTGCACCAACATATGTTCAACGTTTTCATATTCCTTTTGAGGGGGGATGCAAAAGATGACGGCCATGAATATAAAATAAAAAATACATAAATATTTTTAAAATACTCTTATTATTATTTAATAATATTCTAAAATGACTTGTTGGTGGTGGATTATGTTATTAAATAAAATGCTCGTTTAATAATATTACCTCTTCTTTAGAGCACCTCTTTATAGTTAAACCTAAATCATTCCTAGATTGGATTTTCGTTCAAAAAAAATAATTACAGGATGAGGTGATATATGTAAGAAAAATATTTGGGTTGGAATGGGAAAACAATTGTTTTGGAAGCATGAATATGAGAGGAGTGGTGCTGGCCTTATTTAAGTGGGGTAGAAGACACACATGGGATTTTTGAATATAAGGAATTACTCACACATTTTTAAAATTAAAAAAGGATCTAAAATGTCCCAATTTCAAAAAATATAAGGTATTTGAATGAAATATTTTTAGAAAATAGGAATTATAAATTTTTTTGTACTTTTTTAAACTTTATATTCTCATTTTAAACCCTATAAACCTGTTGATTAACATAAACATGATAATTAATTTTTACTATTTTTCTAATTCATTATTTACAAAAATTAATTTTTACATATAATTTAATATAAAAGATTTATATTAATAAATATAATACTTTTATAATAATTAAAATAATAGAAGTGTAAAAAAATAAATTTTAAATATAGCACAGAAATTTGTTGAAAAATTTATTTTTCAAGAAATTCATTTTGTGGGAATACGATGATCTTATAATTACTATTTGAAAATTAATACTAAATAAATTAATTTTGGATAGTTTTTATAGATATATAATCTATAAATATCCTGTAAATAATTCCTAATTAGGGGTTATTTTGGATAATTAATATGGTAAATCATTACGCCATTTAAATTTGTTTTAAGAATTAAAACAATTCTGGTTTAAGCATATGAATAAACATATATTAAAATATATAATCAAAAGATTTAAATTAAAATAATTGGATTTTATATGACTAAATAATAATTATGTTAATTTAAAATTATATTAAAACTAAAATGGGGCTTTTAAATATGTTATGTTATTTAATACAAATTAAAAATATATATAATTCGTTATTTTTCAACTTTAATTGAAGAAAAAATATTTGTAAAAAAAATCACCCTAGGTTAGTATAATTATAATTATTCCAAAATAATATTTTCATTTTATAAAATAAATTACTAGAATGTTGGAAAATTAACTATAATATTTTCCCACAAAAATTAAAAAAATCATATTAAAATGTAATGATATATTTTGAAAATTCGATGCTTCTTAATAATTTATAAATATATTTATATTGTCTATAACCATTAGAATATTAAATAAATTATTTAAACTTATTCCTACCATCTCATTAATTTCTAAGTCAAAGTAGACATATTTAAATAATAACATTTTAATAATATGTCATGGTTTGTATTAACTTAGTTTTCTGTGTTTTATATGGAATCAAACACAATTTTATTTTAAAATCATGAGGTGGTATATATACATATATAAATCATATATGAATAAAAAATATGTCATGTAATAGAATTCAGTGTGATAGAACATTTTTTTGATTGTGCATTTTTTATTGAAATATGATAGGGAAATAGTAAAATTACAACCTAGGATCACCTAACAATTTAACACCAAGAACAAAAAAATGTTGAAATTATTTGGAATTAATTAAATTGATTTCAAAAACCTAATGTATTGGAATTTAAGAAAACGAATTATGATGATGAAAAGACACGCAAATATTATAAGGGATGAACATGGAGTCATGATTTGATGTGTACATGATGATGCAAGGACAAAAAAGAATGAATTTATTTCTATGAGTAATGGTTAATGAATGACTAATATAATTAAAATAAATGTTTTCCATTTTTTATAAATTATTATATAATAATTTCATTTTTACCATCATAAATTTTAATTTAATATTATTTTATTTCATTTGTTTTTTTTGAAAAGATTTATTTTAATATATTTCTTGAGAATTGATATTACTTCTTCATGTTATCAATACAATCATTAATTTTTACTTGTTTAAAGTTTTTTTGATCATTTTGATCCCTAATATAGACTTTTTAGACACATCCCCAACCCTAATATCCTTTCAATATTTTTCTAGATCAAAATATAATCATCATTTTATTGGGAATATTATAATAAGTCACTACTATCATTCAACAATCAAATAGTGTTCATAATGAGATATATATATCTCTTTTACCCCATTTACAATTTAGTGAAGAGTAAAAATGTTATAAAATAAATGTTTTTTATCCTCAAAAAATAAAATTTTATAATTATTTTAGATATTTTAAAACCATTTTTCTTCGAAATAAAAACTTTATTAGCAATAGCACTCTCCTAAAAATTATTATTTGTTTTCATTTATACCTTCATTCATTAAGAATAAAAATAAATTTGATTCTATTAATAAAATTGATTCATTCTTCATGGTTAATAATTTTATTTTCCAAAGATATTTCATGTAAATTATTTGCAATTATTTTTTATTACCAGTTAATTTATAGCTCTGCACTAGTCATTAGAGAAAAAATATCCTCAATTTATATGTTATTAAGGGTGAAGTTTTGTTAATGTTTTGATGAAAACAACAACAATTATAATATATAATGTTAGGTTGACCTAGATATCTAAACTATTAATATCATGGAAATTTTATGGTGGCATGATGCTTCTATAAAAAATTACACCTTTCTGACCATTCATTTTATTTTTCAAGTGCTTAGGGTATTTTGAAAGAGTTTTATGGAATTATGGATTCATTAATTTTATTTTTACCCATTTAATGGTACACCGTGACAAGGTAGTGGGTATGGTTGTGGCCTTTATGATGTTTGGTTCTATTTTTGGTTGTTTTGGGCCATTTTGATTTGGTTGCTAAGTAATTAGTTAACCAGAGCTAGTTGAATAGCTTGTTCATCCATTTTGGTGGTTATGGTGGTTAGTTTCTTCCCTTTGAAAAATAGGATCCCTAAAATTTTTCTATCTATGTTTAGTACCAGAAATATTTCATTGATGATTATTCTATAATAAATAGTGATGTAAAGATCTCACTACAATGTGTTACTTATAATAGTGATGCAGAACTTTTTTTTTATTACACGACACTGTAGTGTAACGTGAAGCACTAGTCAATATAATTTTTATGTTGCTTATCAAATGATCGAGATTTGAGGATCTGATGTGCACAGTTGGGTATGTATTTGACCTAAGGCCAGCATGAAATATTTAGATGTCACCACATCATTATGGGGGCCACACAAAATGTATTTATACATAGGGGACCCTCACTCCTATGGGTATAATTATTTTTTCCTTCCAACTACACTTATACATCCTCAAGCACTTCCTACATCCCTTCTTCATATACTTCAGAGATTCTAAGCCCTTGGATATTCATAATCTAATTACTCTATATATAGATTCAACATTCTTCTATTTTATATCCAATTATTTAATTCCTCCCAGTTTAGAAGATTTATTTGGGAAAAAACCTATGTTCATGAGTGAGTATTAATGGTGGTTCACTATTAATTGGCTTATGTAGTGTTTCCTTTAAATCCAACGGTGGGTGATCCTTGATTTATAATGGTAAAATTACACAGGGAATAAGAATTGAGGATGGTTATTTGATCTATCTCCTTCATTATATGCAATTATGAATCTATCGTACTATTTTATTCCTTTGTTAAAGTGGTATGGTTGGCCAAATAAAATATAACAATAAGACAAATTAAAATGGATGAAAACTTTGTGAATAGTACAGAATTTCCAATTTTAATTATTTGGTTATTGTTTTTGAAATCCCATTTCATTCCTTGTTGTTATCATATTATTATAAATACCATTAAATTGGTTAAATATTTAATCAAATTAATAGTTAAAATTAAATTATAATATAGTTTCCCTATTTAAGTTATGTTATATGTGTCCCACTATATTTATTGCTCATTGTGTAATATAGTCCTTGGTTGGATATTATGCCTTGGGGCCCATGGTTTCTTGTTGTGGCATGGTGGCCTTAGTTATTATGGATTGGTGGCCTTGGTTGTTGTGTATATGTGGTTATGGTTGTTTTAGATTAGTGGATTTTTAATATGTTGGTTTATGAGGTATATACATGGTAGAAGTTTAGTATCTATGGAATTATTTATTGGTAGAATAATATAAATTTTTATTATATAAACTTATACAAATAAAAATATATTTATTTGAATGGAAACTGAAAATGAAACATGGGATGGTGACCTTATATTATTTTTGATTAATATTTTTTTTAGTGGTGGTACTGAATAGTAGTGTGTATTAGAGAAACACTACTGGTGATCATAGTCATTCGATGCTATTAGTATGAACCCATATGTGTGGTCCTATGTGTGATATTATTATATGTTGTGTTATTGAGAATCTTTATACATTGACTAGATTCATGTACAATGTAAAAGCACTCCAATTTTCTAGGAAGGGTCTTTTATGAAATACACGATGTAGAGTATACATTTTACTAACTACATCATCTACCATTATATCTATTCAAAAATGGTTCATAATGAAGTCGGTGATAGAAAATTTTGTGTTATAGCTGGTGGTGGAAGGGGAAATATGGGATGGCTTTCATGTGTGGTGGGAGGAGGTAATGGGTTTGATATCCTACACATTTATGAAAAACTAAATCTCTAGTTTTATGGTAAAATGGTGTGGTATTTGGAGATATTTGAGGGATTGTATATTCCATTGAGATGGTGATAGTTATGGAATTAATTAGTATAATGGATGTATTCACATTGGGTGAGAGTGGAAATCTAGTGGGGAAAGTTGTTCTGGGGAACCATTATATAATCTTTTGATAACACATAACTATATTTGGATGTTTTATTTGGTGAGCTATCTTTTTTGAGGTTTGGGGAATTAGATGACATGTTAGATTCATGAAATACCTTATTCTTGTTCACATAGGATATATTAAAATATTTTAACATTTTCATGATACTCCATGGGTATGATCCTACTATTTATACATATTACTCTCACGCCACATATAAAAAAATAAGTTTTATATTTTTCCATGATGGAATTGATGATCAATATAGAAATTACTAGATTGATATTGGGAGAAATATTTTAATTGTAAAAAAATTATTTTTTTACATTGAGTTATTTTGAATATTTTTTTATTTGTTTATATTCATTCACTATCAGTTTTATTCTATTATATATTTTTATTTTATATATAACGATTGATTTTTTTGGTGATTTATGATATAATATGTGGAAATATTTGAGGATAATTCCTCCCAGTATGTGTGATTTACTATCAATGATAGCTTTCAACTAGGGGAATAATGGTTGAATGCTTTGATAGTCACTCTCATTTTAGCCATTTTCCCATGAGAGGTTCCCAATGAGGGCGGATCATGAAAGAGTTTTACCATTGTTACTAGATGATATATTACATGGTATTTGGAGTTAGGAACCATTAAGGGCTATAAGGGTAGGTAGGGAATTAGTTCATAATTTTATTAGTACATGATGTAAGAAAGTAAAACAAGCTCATAAAAACGATTTTAGGTCCTCATATGTTTCAATTAATGGTCCTTACTCATTCTAAGAAAGATAAGTGAAATGAATAAGCAATAATAGCAGAGACCTACGGGGGGTACATGCATCCGGATTTCATGAGTTCAATTTATGTTCTAGGTTATTTAGTGGATAAATAAATTAAATGATAAAATGAAACCAAAAAGAATTATTGAAAAATAATCTAGAATTTTTTACTTTACATTAACTAATTGTAGTGTTTCATCATCTCTATGTTTGTTTAGTCTGGACATGGTTAGCTGGTTGACCCTATTAATCAATTTAGGAAAGATCTAATCCTTTGGAGATATATAGAAATGAATGTTTCATGATTTTTCACATTACAGACTGGTTATGTATGGTAAATGTGTCTCTTTTTTGGAGATTTAGAATTGGTAAAAGGATCTTGTGATTACTTTTTCCATGATTTGAAGCTGATGTAATTATTGGATTCCACTAGCACTCAATTAGTTGTGGGAAGAGGTGTGTTAATTTTTGATGTTGTATCTCATGGATAAGAATGTGGTGTAAGTGAAATGGAATGATTTTAAATAGCATTGCACGTCTTATTTAATATAAATGATATTGAATGTGGTGAAGAGGCATGAATTTCTCTCTATACAATAGGTGATCATGAGTTTTTTTGGTGATTTAAATCATGTTTAAGGGTCATATGTGATTATCTCCTAGAATAATTCAATATGATGAGTCCCAATAGAATAATTTTTAAAATTTTATATGTCCCTCCATTAATTCAATAGTTATTACATTGACATTATCCATATATTTTTATGTGTTGAAGAAGGATGAGGTTATGTAGATGGTAGATCATTGGTCTATATAACCCCTATTTGATGGTAAAAATGGATCCTTTGAGGGGCAAGGCATCAGATCGAGGGTCCTAGATTTCAGGGAAGCCATAATTATGTCATTTATAGAAGTAGTCTCAAAAATTATAATCACATCTACCCGGGGAAGGTAGTTCATGTATATCAAATAGTATTTACTCGATTTATTTCTATTTATGTGGGGGCATGGACATTATCAATGGTAGTGCCGATTGACTGTGGGGAGTTGTTATAGTATGGGTGGACAAGCTCCATTTCCACATCAATAGAGTAATTACCCCTTAGGTATTATTAGTAGTATGAACTTCTAATTTTTGTTCCAAATCCTATCTAGTAGTCATATTCTCATCCCATGGTTGGTGGAGTTCCTTGAGGGAATTCCCATGATATCCTTTATCATTAGGGGCACAAGCTAGAGTACGGAAAAGGATAATCTCAAAAGATAGAATTAGGATCTATTTAAGGGAATCTACAAGTGATTGAGGGGAAAACTCTATAGAATACAAAGGTTGTTTGAGGTAAGATCATTCAATCATCTACCTTTGTTTTTATATTCTTTGATTCTGGTGTTTCCTAATTCTTTATTTCCCCAACTTTGTTTCAAATATTGTGACTAAATATAGAAAGGATTCTGATTCCCTTGGTGTTATAAATTATTTTATACACTTTGGCCAGATAGTTTTATTTGTGTAAATGGTTTATATAGATGATTTTGAGACATAATAATTTTTTTATTTCATATTTGAAAATCTACAACAATAAATAACATCCTTTACATGGATTGGCAATATTTTACATGTGTAGTTGTTTATATTTTTCAGAGGAGAGTGGAGATTTATACTATAGAAGGGTGATGTGTGGAAGTTTTTTTTGGTGATATGGGTTTTCATTTAGGAAACTCCTATTTTGATCCCCTTTTTATTAATGGCTATAAAACTGGTATCATTATTGGGATCTCTAATATTGGAAGCTATTAGAATTTTTCTCAGTATTTGGATGTTTTTCAGAGTTGGTTGTGACCCTACACCTCTATGTTTCATAGAGCATGGGACAGTTCAACTTCTAGGTGCTTCCCCAATTTTTGTGGGGCCTTATTGAATGTGATATTTGGATTTTTGGGATTTTAGAATCTATATTGATGATCTATAGATATAATATTTCCAGAGTTAATAATAGTGGGGGGCTCAAGTTATTTTTTTTGAAAAGGATAATTATTGTAATGAAATATTATTTTAAAGGACTAAAATTATGTTTCATAGTTTATATTAAATGAAACAACATGATTTTATTAGAATGTAACATGTCAATACTTCTGGATATATTTAGTTTTTAAAATAAATTCTATTTCGTCGATAGCATGCGTAATAAGGAACACAAAGTTTTAAGGAATATCGATATAACATTAACAAAATTATATTGCAAATGTTATAATAAAATATCCATTAAACATTGAAGTATAAATAAGTATAAAAATATTTTAAAAAATGGATAATAGTTTTGGATAATGGAAATATATTGATAAATAAGTACTTATATTTTTGTAATGTCTTTAAATGCTTCAAAAATAAATGTTCTCAATAGAATGTTTCACTATCTTTATGAAAATATATTATAAATAATTTGATTAAATCTTCTAAATTATATTTTATTAAATTAACATATTTTTTAAAATCACCAATTTTATGTTAACATAGGGTATATTTTGGACATTTTTCAAAACATATATTTTTTTAGTGAATAGTGAAAAATACCAATTTTTTAAACATGTCATTTATTTTAATAAATTAAGTATTATAAACATCCAATTATTAACATAAGTTGAATTAAATGTTAAATAAGTATTAAATTGTTTTATTTAATCTTTTTTTTAATCTCCATTATAATTGATTTTAGTATTTGTTTATTCGCAAGTTTAACGACACATTCTTATGAAAACTGTTTTGAAGTACATAATAAATCCAAATAAAAAATTGTTCAAATAACCCATAAAGGGTAATTTTTAATATTATATATTATATATATATATATAAATTTAAATTCATATAAATTATATTACAACTCACAGAGTTAATTTGAAACCATTATTCCCATGAAAAATTAATTTCTTGAAAATCAGTATTCGATGTGTATGGTGTAACATCTCATGTATTTATAAGAAGATACATTTTCATATACATTAATATTTATGAATAAGATATTAATTTCATGTTTAGTAGATGTCTTTTACTGATAGAGTACTCGACAAGAAACAAATTTTTTTTCTGAAATATTTAGTTCCACATAGGTCAAAATTATAATGAAACTTATTATAGTAAAAGTAATATTATAAAAAATGGTTGTCAAATCCTAGATATTGTATTGTATGGAATGAATATAAATAATTAAAAAATTATTACACATGTTTGTTAAATATTTTTCAATTTTTCTAATTAATTTTCGAGTGTTAAAATGAAAATAAACATAATTTTGAGCATTAAATATTCAAATATTTTTAAAAGGTAATTTTTCCGGCTTTTGATGGAGTAATAATTTTAAATATATTTTTTAAAATTTTAAAAAATTATATTTGACATAATAAACTTATTATTCATAATTCGAACATCAAAATTAAGTTTGGATAAATGTTTTGTATTTTTCTCATAACATTCATATTTTAATGAATAGTGAAACAAACTGAAATTTAATTCAAAATTATTTTTTCATATAATTTATTTATATATTTATATTATCATTTTTAATTGTTTTAGAGTTTAAATAAATTGTTTTTTATCATTTAATAAAATTTAGGTCATTGGAATCAAATTCAAGATGAAAATAGATATAAAAACATTTAAATCTTTTGAACGTTTCACATTAAAAACCCTTTTTTTTCGTTTTTTTGTGGAATTAAAATAAAATAAATATTTTCAAATTATATTAATTTAATTGATAAAATAAATTCCATAATTAAAATTATAAGGTCTATATTATATAATATGGTCAAAAAAAATTTAGGTCTAAAAATGTTTCCATGTTTAAAAAATCATTTACCATGGTAAAAGTGAAATTTTGACAAGGGTTGGAGTTAAAATATAAAATCTTGAAATACCTAAAAACTAAAACATTTAATGGTTGTTTGAGGTGGATATTGAAACTAAAAATAATTTAAAAAATTAATTATAATCCAATGTTGTGGAAATTAATTTCACCTTTATATGGTTGGATTTTGATATAAAATAATCAATAAATTAATCACATGAAGCCCCCTATCTTCATGTATAAATACCTCCTCTCCAGAGCCCTATTGCAAACATCAATGCCTTGTATCTCTTAAACTATAGGCCCAATCCTATCTTCCCCTCTCTTCCCATGTCAATGTACTACTGGTCTAACCACAATACCAAACCCAATGTCTCTAAGGGTCATTCAAGGGGGGATATTCAATAGGCAATTTTCTCAAACAACCTATATTTATTTATTTTTTTTCTACTCTCTACTCAACTACTTCGTCCATCAATACATTATTACTCCAGAATCATGTATATAATGGAGTTCTATGTTTCTAATTTAATATCTCTAATCAATTTCATTTCTCATCTACTCTTATTCAAATACACGAAATTGTGTTCTGAGTTATGCCGATTAATCGCCTCAGTGAATAATGTTTTTGTTTTGTTTCCTTTTCCATCTTTCATGATGGTCATATAACCATTAATCTGGTAAAATAATATTTCAATATTTATATTATAACTTATTTCATATTCATTATATGTTATATTAAACATATCTTCCTACTTTCCATGTTGTTTTTATACAATAATTTCATTTCAGGAAGTGTGGACTACCGCCCCATGAATGTGATATGACTCATTCCCACTATACATGGAATATATAAATGATGGTTTTATTAAAATTATAAGACAATTATTAAATTAATATAATATTTTAATGTTAATTTAATTTTTATTGTTTTAATACAACAAAGAAATGTATGTAGCGTTCATATGTATTTACGACCAATCATCTCCATGAACAGCGCATTTAATTTTTTATCTACAAATGTTTTGGATTATTCGAAATAAATATATAATAAAAATATATGATATTTAAATCAAGAATATATTTAGAGATGGTGTAATTTTTACCACATAGAAAATTTACATCAAACAAAATTCATTTTTGACTCAAGTACCAAATATCAACAAAACGTCCATTATAAACATAAATAATTATTAATTTTTTATAAAATTGTAAGAAGTAATATAAAAGGAATAATAAATGTGAATGGGGTTCTCATAAAAGTTGAAATTAACATATGACTATTATTCCAGAACATATTGATTGTACGTGATGATTTAGACTCAAGGTAAGGGACATCTTCTCAATATCCATTCAATGAGGCATATTTTGATAATACACACAACCTTATTCTTTACGGTGTTTGATCAATACTTTAAATTTTAATTTCATTAAATGGTTTGAAAAATGTTATTTATACGAATCCATTCACTAAACATTGGAATGAATGTTTTTAACTTTTGTGGCAATAATGAAATTTCTGTCTCTATAACCGTTACTTGATATTTGGATTACTCTATAAGACTTAAAGTTATTTTAATGTAAAGAAATCATTTATTCCATTTTTGGGTATTTTGGTATTTAAAATGGGTTTTAATGTGTATTGTATATTTCAATATTATGAAATTATTTCTTTTGTTTTCAAATGATGTTTTATGAGTGAAATGTTGATAGTTTCAATCATTTATGTTTTATGATTATATAATAGTACTTGGACATTTGATGGGTTGTTACATGATAAAACAAAGACAAGGGGTTCTGTGATAAACCAACTATCAGTGGTTATTTTATAACCTCCAATTCATTTGGTATGGAAATCATCCATTAGGATATTCCATTTGTGAGAATGATATGGGCGGAAGTCGACTGTATGGTTATTTCATTTAAGTATGATTGTGTATCAAGTTATCGTGTATATGTTATATGTGAATTATATGGATTTTATGGTAATATATTGGTTTCAAAGAGTAATAAATGAGCTTATATTTGGTTAAGAATACTTGATAATGGAAAAATTTATTACATTATTATAATGTATTCACGTTTTTCATGTTATATCAAGGCTAACAATTTTTCTTCATTGTGTATCCCTTACCGAGCTCCGTATACTCATCCTATATTTTTTTAAAATGTATTAACATGGTGTAAGTATGAGTAAGAGAAATGAATAATTCAATAATATTTTTATCAAGAAAAATAAATCATGTTTAATTTTTAAAAGGATTTCCTTTGGTGGAAAAATGGATAATGTTTTGATAGTACCCTCTTGTATGATTACGAGATAAAATGTAATAATGAAGGCATAATTCCCAAAAACTACAAACCTGAAAAGATCCTAAATTTCAATGAATGTCAAATTATTTACATAACTCATGTTTAATTAATGTCTAATTTTGGGGCCTTATAGTTGGAATCAGAGGTTGGTTTAGATAAATTTTTGAGTTTGCGTATTGTTACTATAATATCCATAATAGATTTTAAATTTATGGTAAAATTAAAATGATATAGAATTTAATATTACCAGGTTTATTCATCTAATATATGTTTATTCCACATGGTTTTCTACAAAGGAAACAAGGAATTTGTGTTAGAAAGGCTCTAAGTTGAAAACAACCTTCCAAATTAGCATTATGTGATGGCCAGAATTGGAGTTGAACAATTTGATGTAGTGACAGATCAGTTGAATATGGAGAAAAATGGTGGTGGTTTCCATGCATGATATCAACTAGATAAATTATAAAAGAATATGTCATTAGTGGATTATTTCATTAGGCAACATCCCCAACCATTTAGAGGATCATATGATCCTATGAAAGCTAAAGGGATGATTAAATCACTTGAAAATATTTTTGATGTAATGGGGTGTTCAGAGAATCAAAATGTTATTCTTTTTTGTTTATCAGTTTGAAGGTGAAGATGATCAGTGGCGCTCAATGATTAAAAATGTAAAATGAATTCAAGAGAATAATTCGGTGTAATGGGATGAATATAAGAATATATTTTTTTGGGAAATGTTTTCTTAAGGATTTTCGATATTGTATAGAAAAAAATTCATAGAATTGAGGAAAAAAAGATAAATATTCTGTGGGATCGTATGAATAAAATTTCTCCCGTATTCGAGGTACATCCCAAATTTGATTAGTGATATTTATAGTAAGATAAATCGGGGTTTCTCACGATTGTAGCTGAAATATTGAAGGGAAATAGCTTATCATTAGTTCAAATGTAATGTGAAACATGTCCGATTTTCTACAAAGGTAGAAATGGAGTATTCTGATGATCACGTATTCCATGAGAGAGAATAAAATAAGTATTCCAATTTCCCGGGATTGCGAAAGAATTCATCAAACTGGACAAGAGGTAAGAAAATTAAATTTCCTACATGTGATAATTTTGGTATAAAGAATCATGGATAATGTCTCTAAAACTCCAGGAAGTGCTTCTAATATGGTAATACTGTTCATATTTCCCTTAACTATAAGGAACATGATTCTATAGGCAATAAAAAACTAGCTGTAATAAGTTTTAGTTTCAAAGAGTAAGAGCATTATGCCAATGTGTGTCTAGAGTTGATTACCGAGGGTGGAATGTAGCAAGATAAAATGTAGATGGCCCTGGAAAAATAATTTTCTACTACCAAGGTTGATATGGGACCATCAAATAAAGTGGTGATAGGTTTTTTGTAGGAATTTTATAAATATTCCAATACTCTATTTGACTATGGATCTTCACAATCTTCTATTTTAATGATCTTTTCATGTAAATTGGATATAGACCCTAATGAATGTGATATAAATATTTTCCAAAAAACTTCAAGTGAAAGTATTAACAAATCTAAGATTTATAGGATTATTCATATAATCATTATTGGGTTATTATTTCTTACAAATATTATTGAACATCCTATAGTGGAACTTGATATCATTTCGGGTATGTATTGGCTTTCAGTTTATCATGCTAAAATAGAATGTAAATCTAATAATGTTAAATTAAATGATTGAATAACTTTGATAACATACTATGAAAATGATGTTTTTATTATATAGTGTAGTGAATTTTAGGTGGAACATGTTGTTAAAAATAAAGAAATAATTTTGTTTAGTTAAATTTATATGGTGAAAGAATTTACGAGTGTTTTTATATGAAATTCATTGTATTGTTCCGGACGAGAGGCTAAATTCATTATTGATTTAGTTGTTGATTCTAATCCTATTTTTAAACCCCCTTATCATATGGCTTAATTAGAATTGGTGGAATTGAAAAAATAGTTTCAATAATTTCTTTATAATGGTTTAATTCCACCTAACACTTCTCCATGGGGTGATCCAATTTAATTTTTGAAAAAAAAATTTGGTTCTATAAGACGTTGTATTGACTACAGATCCTTTAATAACATCATTATTAGGAATAAATATATGTTTTCTCATATCGATGATTTGTTAGATCAGCACTAGTGGGTTCATGATTTTTTAATGATTTATTTGTGGTTCGGGTACCACCAGCTGAAGGTGAAAGAGGATTTAATTCCAAAGACAACATTGTAAATAAGATATAGGAAATATGAGTTTTAATTATTCCCTTTAGGTTATCTAATTAATCTAATATATTTATGAATCTCATGAATTCAATATTTCATCCATTTTTGGATCAGTTTGTGGTTGTATTTATAGATGATATTTTTGAATATTCTAAAAGTCAGAAGAAACACAAAATTCACTTAAGGAACGTTTTGAAAACCAATAAATAAAAGAAACTGTATGGAAAGTTGATTAAGAGTGAATTTTTTTTGAAACAAATTTCATTCTTTGGTCATATTGTTTTTAAAGATGGCATAACTTTTGAACCATCAAAATCATAATTTGTTGAAGAGAGGCCAACACCTACCAATGTCATAATGATTCATAGATTTATTTTATTAGAGTGTTATTACCAAAGGTTTCCTATAAAAGTTTCTCAAAATCTACCCTACTGACTAAGTTAACACATAAAGATGTTATGTTCATATTGAAAAAATAATGTGATGAATATTTTTAGGAACTCAAAAGATGATTGATAAATGCATCGGTTTTTGACATACCTTCTGGGAATGGTGAATTTGTTATCTATAGTGGTGATTCACTGAAAGGAAATGGTATCATCCTAATGTATAGTGATCAATTAATTTCCTATGATTCACAATAGATGAAATCTAATGAGTTGAATTAACCTACACATGCTTTGGTATTAGCTAATGTTCTCATTGCATTATAAATTTTGACGCATCATTTGTAAGATGTAAAGTGTTAAATATATACTGATAAAAAAAGTTTTAATTAGAAAATAAATTAAAAATATTTGAACAGGAGGTAGAGGAAATGGAAGGAATTAATCAGGGATTATTATTTCATGATTCAATACCATATGGGAAAAGAAAATAATGTGGCTGATTGTTTTATTGAAAAAATTAATGTTACATTAACCATTCTATATTTGGAATGTGATAAATTGATTAATTATTTAGTGAAATATAGATTGTCAGTTTCTGGTGAAGGAAATACCTACGTTTTTTTCAATTGTCAGTGATATCATCTCTATCGGGAAGAATTAAGAAAGTGTCGAAAGAAGAAAACCATTTGCATAAAAAAGGTTGAATTTGTTAAGAAGGAAATGTTTCATCAATTTAACAATGTTAAAGATTGTGTTATGTGATTTAGGGAGAGATTATGTGTTCCTTTTGATTAACATTTGATGAAAGAGTTGTTCTATAAAGATCATAGTTCTATGTTTTCAATTCATCTGGGTAACAATAAGATGTATGATGACCTTTGAGAGTATTACCTGTGGGATGGAATGAAAAGATATATTGTTGAATTTTCCACGAAATGCATGACATTAAAATAGGTGAAAAAGAATGAAAGATGATGAATTAGATGATTCATCCTATTCTAGTTCCATAGTGGATATTGGAAAATGTATACCTGAACATCATTATGGGATTACCATAGATCTCTTGAGGTAAGAATGCAATCTGGGGTACTGTTGATCGACTCATGAAATCATTTCATTTTCATGATATTCAAGATAAAAAATCTATAGATCAAATTTTATAATTGTATATTAATGATATAGTTAGGTTACATGTTGTTCCGCACTTCATTTTATATGATCACGATCCAAAGTTCACTTATAACTTTTGGTAGGTCCTAAAGAAGATGTTGGGTACTAAATTTCATTTTAGAATATCTTTTCATCCTCAATAAGATGGGTTAATGGAATGAAAAATTAATACATTGGAGGAAATAACACTTTCTTGTTCAATGGATTGCTAGGAAATTTTGGATCAAAACCATTCTTTGGTAGAGTTTTCTTATAATAACAGTTTTCATTCCAATATACAGATGGAACAATTTGAATCGTTATATGGAATGCGGTGTCGAATCCATGTTGTTTGGATGAAGTAGATGAAAGAAAGTTGATGGGACTAGAATTTATAGAACATATAGTAGAAAAAGTTTAGTTTATTTTGAAGAATATGATAACAACACAGAGCATGCATAAAATTTATATGGATAACCAGAGGACAGATCTTTCCATCAAGGAAGGTCATCATGTCTTTCTTAAAGTTTCACCAAGGAAAAGTGTGTTGCATTTATTATGAAAGGGATGTTATGTCTGAGGTTCATTGGACCCTATGAAATCCTAGAGAAATTATGATTAGTTTCCTAAATAGTGTATTTACCTCTGTATTTATCCTAGGTACACAACTTTTTTCATGCTTCAATGTTAAAAAAGTATATTCTGAAACAATACCATTTTTTGAGTCGAGAGGTAATTTAATTATAAGAGAATATTTCTTATAATGACAACCAGTACATATTCATGACTAGAGAGAGAATGTGTTGTAGAATAAGGTTATTCATTAGGTAATGGTTTTTTGGAAAAACATATGGTTGAATAGGAAATATGGAAATCATAAAAATCTATGAGGGAGAAATACCCCCACTTATTTGATAAGTAAATAAAATTAATGGGATGAAATTTCCAAAAGTGGGAATAATGTAACATCACATGTATTTATAGAATAATACATTTTCAAATCTACTAAAATTAGTGAAAAATATATTAATTTAACATTAAAGGGGACAATTTTTCTAATAGTGTAATCGACATGCAACAAAGCATTTCTCCTAAATCATACAATTGACAAAATATTGAGTTATATCAAAAAATAATACAATATTAATATAAATATTATTATTATTATTATTTTAAATGGTAGTAAAACCATGGAAATTGTATTGGCAGGAATTGACCAAACTAACTAAAAAATGATTACACATTTTTGTTTAATGTTTTTACATTTTTTTTTAAAATACTTATATTAAAATGATAATAAATCAATTTTTATCATTAAATGCGCTAATATTTTTAAAAGGTAGTTTTTCCACCTTTTATTAGAGAACCATGTTTAAATCAAGTTTTTGAAAATTTTATTAGTTTTAATTGAGATAATAAAAATCCTATTTATAATTGGGACATAAATATTTAGTTAGGATAAATATTCTATATTTTTCTGATAACATGCATATTTTAATTAATAGGGAAAAATACTACATCTTACATCAAAATAGTTTTTTCATCTAATTTATTTACATATTTAGATTTTATATTTAATTGTTTTTAGAGTTTATTAAAACTATTTTATTATAATTTAATACAATTTAGGCTATTGTAATCAATTTCAAGAAAATATATATATATAAACATTTAAAACTTTTGAATGTTTCACTTTAAAAACCTTTTTTTAGTTTTGTTTGTAGAATTAATTTTAAATCCAATATTCCTAATTCTATGAATGGAATACGATAAAATGGATTCCATATTTGTAATCATAAGGTCCAAATTAGGTTTTATGCTTGATTAATTTTTTAGGTATAAAAAAGTTACCATGATTAAAAAATTATTTATCACGGTAAAAGTGAAATTTTGAGAAGGTATAAAGTTTAAAGATAAAATCTTAACATACCGAAAAATATAAAATTTAATGGTTTTTTGAGGTGTGTATCGACCATAACCTACCTATACAACCTGAATTACCCTCCAATGTCGTGTAAATTAATACCCCCTCTATATGGGTGTCTTTTAATATAAAATAATAAATAAATTATTCACCTGAACCCACCTCTTCTCAAGTATAATTGCCACCTCTCCACCACTCTGTTTCGACACAAAAATCATTTTACCTCCTCAAATATCTACCCAAACCTCTCCTCATAAATCTAACCTTTTCTTTGTGCGGATTATTTCACCAAAAGACCAAATCTATGGTCCTCAAGGGTATTTAAATGAGGGGATATCAAAGTTGTATTTTTCTCAAAGTACCTCACTTAATTTATTTTTTTCTAATTTCTCCTCTCCTCTATTAGAAATAAATTCATGATTACTCTAGAATCATATATATAATGGAGTGTTATGTTTCTAATCTAATATATCATATCAATTTCATTTCTCACCTCCTCTTATTCAAATAAACAATATTTTTTTCAATGTTATACCCGTTAATCGCATCTAAAAATAATTATTTTTTCTTTTTCCTTTACAGCCTTGATGGATGGTTTTAAAACCGTTATTCATGTTCGATAATAATTTAATATTTATCTTATAATCATCTTTATAATATTGATATTTTATATTAAACAAACCTTCATGATTTCCATATTGTAATATGATAATTTAATTTGAGGATGTGTGGACTAATACCTCCTCAATGAGATATGACTCGTTCCCACAATAATTGGAATGTATAAAGAAAGGTTTTAATTAACCTATGATACATATACAAAATTAATATAATATTGTAATTATAATTTTCTTCTTATTCCATTTATATGACTGTAAATGAATTTAGCATTCTTACATACATACAACCTACCATCTTTATGAACAGTACATTTAAATTTTTTCTCCAAATACTATGGATTATTATAAATTCAACTATTCTAGATATATATGTAATTTAAATCATGAATATCTTTCAAGATGATTTTATTTTGACCACATGGACAATTTACATCAATACATGTTCTTTTTTGACTCCAGTACCAAATATCAAAAAATGCCCTAACATGAATATAAATAATAGACATGAAAAAAGTTCACAAGAATTTAGAAATTAATCTATGATTATTATTCAGTAAAATAAAATGTGTATGTGAGGAGTCAGACTCAAGGTTAGGGACTTCATCTCAATCTTCTATCATTGTGGCATATTTTGATAATATACATGACATTATTTTATATGGTGTATAATAAACCCTTTGACATGTAATTTCATTCAACTATTTTGAAAGGGAATATTTTTTGTATAAATCCATTCACTAAAGGATAGAAGGAATTTTTTTCACATTTGTAGTGACAAAAACTTATCCATCTTTGTAACCTCTATTTAATATTTGCATTACATTATAAGATTTAATGTTTCTTAAGGAAAATAAATCCTTAGTTTCCATTATGGATCTTTTGGTATTTAAAATGTTTTTGAAAGTGTATTTACTATTTCAATTTTTTGAAATGATTTCTTGTGATTTCAAAATAAATTTTATGATTGAAATTTTGATAGTTGAAATCATTTGTGCTATATGATTATATAATAGTACATGGAAATTTGACAGGTGGATATACGATTAAACAAATATGGGTTGTTCCATGATAAACCATGGATGGGTTGTTATGTTATAACCTCCAAGGCATTGGGTTTGGAATTCAGCCCTATGGCTGTTCAATTTTTAAGAATGATATATGCGGAAGTCAACTGTATGTTTATTTGAATTTAGTATAATTATTTCACAAGTCACCTTTTATAAATTATAAGTTTTTCTATGGATTTTATGTTGATATTTTTTTTACAAAGGGAATGCAATGATCTTATATTTGATGAATAATATTTACTGCTTCATAATGGTGAAATGTATTAATTTATTATAACATATTCATGGTTTTCATGATTTAGCAACAATTACATTTTTACTTCTATGTTTATCCCTTATTGAGCTTCATATACTCATCCTCTGTTTTTTAGTTGTTTTCACAATGTATAAGGATCAGAAATAGAAAAGAACATGTGAAGAATAATTTTATTTATAAATGAAGAAATGTTTTATTTTTAAATGGAATTCCTTTGCTAGTAAAAATTGATACTATTTTGATTTAACCCACTTGAATGATTATTGGAAGATATGTAATAATAAAGGACTAATTATGTAAAACTATAAACCTAAAAAAATCCTTAGGATGAATGAACATAAAATTATTGACTTATTTTAAGATTAAGTAACGCTTAATGTCAAGGACAAACATATGTAGGTTTTGTTTTAAATTAAATTAAACCATTCGTGTGAATTTAATTTCAAAAATTGGACTCATTGTTTTAAATTATATTTATTTATATTATATAATAATTCAAAAATAATTTTTAACAATAATGAATAATGAAAATAGTACAGATATTTTAACACATTTAAGGTAAAAAAATGTTTAGTATGAGTACATAAAATGGATAATAGTTAAAAATTACACCAAATATGTATAATTTCATTTTTTTGGGCTCATATTTAGACTTATATTTTCTGAAATTTTATAATTATCCAATTTTATCGATTTTTCATGAGAAAAATATGGGTATCCCATTTTACATAAAATAATTATCTACGTGTCCTCTCCCCCATATATAGAAGGTCAAAATATATTATACATAATATATACATATATAAACCCATTGGTTTAGAAAATACCTTAAAAGTAACATCCTTAATTACCTTCCCTCATTATATAATCCATGGTTGATCTGAAATCCAATCTATGAAGGATCTAGGTTTAAACCTAAATGATTTCTCTAAAGTAGTAAATTCTATAACGTATGTTATTGTTTTATTTATTATCCCATCACCTTATATTATTTTTCAACTATAATAATATAAAATAACCATTATATAATATTTAATAAGAAAAAATTATTTTAATTTATTGACATATATGAAACTACACATCCATCAAATGGGAGACAAAGTAGATGATCCTGTGTTTGATAGACTTCCACCTCATGAACATATCCAATTCGTCCATCATCACCACCATTCAAGGATGTATGTATTGATATATTTATCTGATATAATTGATACATATAACATTAAAATACTCATGTAATTTTAAATTCTCATATACCTTATTTCATTCCATTTTTTGGGGACATGATAACATTGTTCATGTGTACGATGAACAATCACCTCATTAAGAGAAGTGATTCCTTTTTGACATAAATTTTACATGGTAGGTAGAAATGTAAAATTTAATTAATATATGTGATATATATATAAATATATATAATTATAATTAATCTATAATTTTGATATATTATTTTGAAAAAATTTATTTTATCCATTGAGAAAATGGAAACAACAATCATCTATACAAACGTCTTACTGTCTCCCTAAACGGTGTAATTTATATTATATAATTAACTTATATGGATTATTATAAATATATATCTAATGAATATATAAGCTATTTATATCATTTTTCCCGTTATAGGGATTATTTAACCATGATCAATGGAAGTTGACTGAAAATACCAAATCAATACTTACATTTAGAACAGAGAAGGTGATACCCAAAAAATAATTTTAATATGGGTTTTATTAAATGAATAATAAAAGGTCATAAGTAAATCATATTTGTAATTATATATATTATTATGGTTTAGTAAATGATTTATATTAATCATGTGTCAATTTTATAGGAGGATTGGATGTGTATATATTGTTTCAAGACATAAGGTAGTGGATTTATAGTCACCCTATTATTTTTGGGAGACATATTCTATATTCCCCTCTCATTTACTCTTTTTGTATATATAATACACTTTTATAAAGTTAAATAATTAATATATTTATTTTAATTAAATTTAATATTTTTAGATATTTTTATTTTTATTGGGGTGTATGATTCAATGGTTACCAATTTTGTAATAGTTTTGTCTCAGAATATATTTCTTTGAGAAACATGTTCTATTTCAATCCTAATTTATTTTAAATGGTTTATTTACTACCCATTAACATGTTTTATCATGAATCCTTAATATATAATCATAATTTATGACCTAATTAATGTAGTCCACTTTTAGGAGTAATGATTCAAATGTTTCCAAAGTCGTAAGGTTTTATGTCTAAATGTCTTTTTAATTGGGATTATCTATGATGGAATTCCTATTATATAAAATAATCTAATCATTGTATAATAAAAACATAAAATAAAATTATATTGCTTTTATTCATGAAAAATTCATGTAATAATACTGTTTTTATCCCATTTTAAATAAAAAATATTAAGAAAATGCATTTAAGAAAAATTGAAATTATTTATCTCTTCACTCAAAAAACCCTTTATCTTCCATTTCCAAGTGTCCATTATAATGGATTCAATATTTTTTTATCATTATCCAATTATTATTTAGTTATATTTTTTTCCTTCTTTTAATTTTAAAAAAATACATGAAAGAATTATATTATATCTCTCCGAATGAAAAAAATTAATTATCTCACATATATTACTAAATTATTATCTATAATTTTAATAAGGTAGTAAATTCCTTATGATCATATCTCATATTAATTCATTATGAATATTCATTAAATTATTATATGAGACATTATTATTTTTTTGAAAAAATATCTCAAGGTATCATTGAAGCATTTTTTAGTTGATTGTGTTTGTTGGCAAAGTGGAAATCTGTGTTGAGATTGTTGAAAAAGCAAACCATGACATAAAAATTTGTTAAAAAATGGGATTTCATGGTGGAATGTTGAGTTCAAGGGTTGTGGTTAACGATCCATGTTCAATTCGAGAAATCTAAAAAGGAATCAATGATCTGGAGGTGGTACAAAAAGAGCAGATACAAGGTGGCACTGTTTTCCAGTGTTTTCCAAATTTTTAGGCTTGAAAATCGACAAATGAAGAGAAGTGGTTTTTGGAAAAGGGGCTTATGCGCTGTGTACTTGAAGGAGAGGAATCTTCTATGCCCCATTTTTTTCAAGATCAGGTCATCAAAATATGGAAAAGGGTTAAGGGGCACTGAAGTTTTAGAGTTGGTCGCAGAAGTGATTTTCAAGGTAGTGGACTTGCGCACCGAAACATGTGCATCGAGGGGAGACTTGTGTGCCATTGCGTAGGGTGTCCAAAAGATTATAAATACTGGTCGAACCCTACTCATTCACTGTAGAGTTCAACACTTAGAAAAATTAGAGCTCCCATCGCGTAGGTGTGGTGGTCACGCAAGTGGTGTGTGGTCGCACAAGTATAAGTTGCATGCAAGGTGATAGTTGCACACCTAAGGTGGCTTGGGCAAGAAAGGAAGTGAGACGCAAAAAATTTGAGTTGAAGAAGAAGGCATCGCACAAGTGGTTTGGTGACACTTGCATGCCATATTTTGAAGCAGTGCAAAATTTGTTGGTAGTGCGGAAAAACTGGATTGGGCGTAAAAGGTTGAGCATCACGAATGTTTGGAGTAGCAGAAGATTTTGTCGTGCAAGTGGTTGAGGTGGAATTGTGCACCAGTTTTGACTCTTGCGCCGAGACTTGTGCACCGACTTAGAGAAGGGCCTCAAGTAAGGTTGTTTCACATCATTGATTCAGAGCTGTGTGGAAGCTGGAAGATTTCTCGATACCTTCGGTGCAATGTGAGATTCATCTACGGGTGAAAGTTGGACTTCAACAGAGCATCCATATACAATAGATGATGTATTCATTAGTGATAATGAGGAGACCTATAGGTCTATAAACTGTGAGTGGATCCTTTCTAGAGAAGTGAGAAAAGGATGAGGAAGAAGGTGATCCTCTCCACTGGCAGTGAGCCAGAGAGAGAGAAACAGGGAGTGACCCATGGGAAAGCAGTGAGCTAACCCTAATCCTGGTAAAGGCAGTGAGCCTGGGCATAGAAGTGATCTAGACCAAACCTTGTAAACTACATTGTGCTTCTTGTAGATTTGGTACAACGACACATCTTCATTGTATGCTCCTTGGACGTATCCCAGTGAGGGTGAACCAAGTAAAAATATTTGTGTGTGCCTGCTTGCTTCCCTACATTGCATTCAAAGCATAATCATCATATAAAGAAGAAAATAAGTGATCATAATAAATACACAAGAACAAAAAACTGACCCTTGTAATAAAGAGATCAAGATCCAGTGGGGCAAGAAGAATTTTGAGAAGAATACCCATACCCTGATTCAGCCCCCCTCTCAGGGTATATAGGCCCCTATTGGTCCTAAAAATTACCCTACCCATTCTCCTTTCCATGGTTAATTATTATTATATTCCTTATTGTTCATTTCCGTTTTTGAGAATATACTTCATCAAAATATAATGATTTGTATTCCCAGATATCTCTATAATGAAACATGTATATTTTTATTCTCATTAGTCGTAAGTTATAGGATTAAGACTAATCTTAATTTTTTGGGACTTTTTTCCACTATATGATATTGTCTATGTAGTTATCCATGACTCATATTTATGTCATGTTTTTTTTCTCCAAAATGTAATATGATTATTTTATCTTATAATACCATGTTCCTTGTAATATTATTTCATTTTATTGTTAATGATCTTTCTATTTTATGTTATCATTCTATACATTGAATTAGATGTTATGTTTCCTTATCATGGTTTTTCTCGGACATAGTGTTTTGGTAGAGACACGAAGCTTGACGTACATGGACAATACATTACTTTTGCGGAATACATAATACATAACAAAAACATACACACAAGGACCATAATAGTTTAGTGTCTTTGGAAACTCAGAATAAAATCTTCTAATCAAGGTGAAAGATCTTCAACAACTCCCATAACGATCTTCCCCTTTTTGTTTCCTTACCTAAAACCTTTCTTTACTTCCTAGGGAAAATAAAACATAAAAAGGGTGAGCTCAAATCCTCAGTAAGGGAAAACATAGATAACATAAAACAATCCATAAACATTTGGAAGCAAAAACTTGAACATGAAATTTAAACATCAAAATCTTGAGAAAAGGCATAAATCCTGGAAGTACGTAAGGAATATATCATAATAGAACATCAACCATGATAAAATGGGAATAAAACATGTAATTGTGGCAACCATTCACCACATGTCATGATTTCCATAGTATCCAAGGCATTGCTTCCAAGACCATCTTAGTGGACAAAGTCCCTTTCTGAATCGAGTTCACTCCTCATTTCAGTCCTGTGACACTGAACCAGATTAACTTACCGTTCCATCCATGTCTATCTCATGAGATAAAAATATTTACGCAATGCATTGGAGGGAGATATAGGTCCCACCCATCTCATAATGAAATCATTCGTTCGTGTTCCACAAAATCATAAATCATACATCATAGCATAACCCATGTAATAAAATGGGATTCTTAAACATCATTCCATCATAACATAATCCATAAAAGATTGATATCATTTCATCATAAGAAAATTGAAACCATTTAAATCATAGAGACATATTACTTGAAACATACACATATGAAATAATTTCATCTTAGATGGAAAATAGTTTTGGAAAAACACTTGAAATGAATTCTTGAGGAAAATATCCTTTATTCATTAAAATCATTTTTTTTTCCACAAAATTCCATGCAATTTTAAAAGAAAAGGGTTTTGTTGAAAATAATCATGCAATCTTGTAGAGGAATCTTCATGAAAATGAGGCGTTATGAAACCGTAAAAATCCGTTCACGCCGTATAAGTTAAAAATAACATTCTCCTCGTACTTTTGTCAAAAAATTCAAAATGTGCCTTGTATGGTAACCAAAGGAAAGATTCCATTCATACAATGTGGTAAAAAGTCAATAAAGGGTAAAAATTACTTTAAACATTCATGGAAGAATAATAAAAATTTTATGAAAACATTTTTAGAAAACATGTTCATGGATGATAAACATAACCCCAGTAAATACTTATGTATAAGCAATCTCAGATAAAAATGAGATTGAAAATTTATCCCTTACCTTATGTCAGATATGCTTCGTATGTATCCGAACATCCTGTATAATGATTTAAATAATGTCATTGACTTATTAAAAAATCATATTCATTGTTATGATATCATATATGGTTCACTTATGACTTTATATTACCCAATCTTTTGTAAATTCCATGTTAAAGAGTGTTTTGGGTAAAATCGTTTCATTTATCGTAGGTGTTTCGACTCGTCGTTATTGATATTATTACTTATATCCTGATTTAAAAAATTCCAGAATGTAAAACCTGATTTATATATAATATATATTCATTATATACATATATATTATATATCAAAAAAATGAATTAAATACACCATTCATGGAGACGGTAGGCTGTACGTACGCATGAACATTGTTTTCGTTTCCTTATTCAATTGAATGGAATTGAGTATATGAAATACATATATATATATATATACATAAATCTAGTAGCATTATTATTTCATATATTTAATTATTATTCATTATATATACTTTATAATCATTCTTGAATGGTTAATCATGGAAAATGAATCTCATCGCATTCGTGGAGATGGTAGTCTGTACGTACGCACGAGCGATGATATCATTACCATATTTGTGGAATTGTATTGGAGTGTGTGTATACTATTTCAGAATAAATATCAATTTACAATAATCATTTATTTACACCATTATACCCATCCATGTAAGGTGGTGGTGGAAAAACAAATTACACCATGGCGTGAAGACGGTATTCTGCACGTACGCACGCGTGGTGATTTCATTTTACGTAGGATGGATAGATGGTGAAATAGGGTTGTTTCATAATTATAATAACATATCAGTATATGAGTGATACTTATGTTATAAATTCATAATGAAACAACTAAATAAGAAGAAGTGGAAGAATAAATAAAGTTGAAAGAATCGGTAACAGGCATTACCTCTTCTTTGAAGCGCCTTTTTGAAACCACCTCTAAGGGCACTAATATTGGTCTTTGAAGAATAAGAGAACCTATAAGATGTTTCTTGGGAAGTGTAGAAGTGAAATTGGTAGGGTTTGTCTGATCTCTAATGCTCAATGTGGTGTGAGGAAAAGAGGGAGGAGGTGCCCTTTTATAAGGTAGGAGAGGGGCACCTTTGGAATAACTAAAAATATTATTTTATTATAAAGTCATATTCGGTTTTTAATAGCTCCAAATTGAGTTCCTTAGAAGATAAGGTGGGGACGGGTCAAAATCCTCTCATCCAATAGAATTTAGACAAGTTTAGGTTCCTATTTTAACCTTATCATTTAGATTTAACTTTAAGTTAGATAATTTTACTTTTACCGTGTCTTTTTGTGTTCTTACACTATAAGGTTAATATACTTACTATAACAAGACAAAAGAACCCCAAGTTGTTTATTATTAATATATATAACCTTATCTAAGTCATTTTTCCGAACCATAGATTTTTAAGAATATAATAACAATTAATAATATAATATTTGTTTTAAAAACTATTTTATGTCAATTTTGACACTATTAGGTAATTGATTTTTGTGAAACTAATAACAGATTGATTAGTTCGAAAAAAGTTAATTATATCACCACTAACATGTCATATTAACATATAAAATTATTGTAATTCATAAAAAGTCTCAAATTACATTTATTTGGGTATTTATAACATCAATTATGTCAATATTTCATTAATAAGATAATTACTGCATCCTAATTGTGTCATAAATAAATTAAATTATTTAAAGTCTAAAAATTACAAATAAAATATTATTATGTAGGAAATATTTTTATCTTCCTAATAAATATTTATAGTCTAATTTATCGTATCTATAACCCTATATTAAAAATGATTTACTTATTAAACATTGATTTTAACAATTTTAACCATCCTTTAAATAAATTAATAATAAATGTCCTAATCTAATCCAAGTGGGCCTAAATGGTCATATATTATACCTAAGGTTGTTTTTGGTCTAATTACACTTATCCAATAGGATTATGACATGTGTTAGGGTAATAATAATATCATTTTTACCCTTAATTACCCTATTTACTTTTAACCGTGGTAAATAAAAGTAAAAAGTTACTTTTCACCAAAAATTATTTTCATCTCACTGAACCACATTTTACATACTAACATCAACCATGTCTCTCGGATTTTTGAAATTCCATTCACAAAAGAGGTAAAATTAAGTTTTATGTATATTTGCAAATTCTTCTAGGAGGTGGGTAAAAGACGGTCAAAAGATCATTAAAATTTTTTATATATCTAAAATTATTAAAAATGACTCCAATGAATTACATTTAACTTATATAGGTATTATGTATCAATTTTGACCTAAAATAAATTTAAATAATATAAATAATTATTTAAATAAAAAGTCGGTTTTTAAATACTAACCCAGTGTTTTCACTATTCATCAAAAATTGAATGTTTTCAGAAAAATACCAAAATTTCACCCTAGGTTAATTTCAATATTCCGAATCCAAAAATGAAGTCCATTTTGAAAGATGAAATTTTAAAAATTTCAAAAAGTCGTTATTACTATTCATAACGGCTAGTTTTAATAATATTTTAATAGGATATCGTTGTTTAGTGAAACTCGGTATTGCTTACAACACACGCTATCAAGGAAGGTCGTGATTGTGTGTAATGCAGCCACGATAGGTTTTCTTGTTGTGTAAGACTCCTTTGTTGAATTGTACAACATAAGACATCAATAAAATTAAAAAGAATATTTTTCATAAAATCTCGGCGTGTTACATTCTACCCCCCTTCAAATGAATTTCGCCCTCGAAATTCGTTGGGGTTATAAATGGTTTACTACTCAAAAGTTTCTTTAATAGAATACCACATTGTAAAAAGTAATACCAAAACCAATCAATAAAAACTAATGTATGAAACATAATGGTTATCCAAATTAACTAAACATTGGGTTTCCACATAGCAGAACATAGGTGAGAATATGGATATGGAAGAGAAACCTAACCATCATGTTCTGATGGAGAGTGGTAGAGAACATGGCTATGAAAAAGCCAACAATCACAAAGCCATATATTTGTGATGATATAAGGGACCATCTGATTCATCAGATATAAGGGAACTAGGACAACATTTTTGGTTTTCAAGATCATTTCCCTAAAGTTGAAGAATTTAAATTAGAATAAATACTTACTTTATTTTGGTACAATCTCACTATTGTTCGTGCATTGAACAATTTCCACTTCATCTCTTAAAGAAATGAAGTTGAATTTGTTATTCGTTAAGTGCTAACAGATCAAGTGATAGAATGATGGGTCATTCCGTCTGTTTCAAACAAAAGGTTAGCAAAAGTTATCAAATATACATAAGTCCATATATGGTGAGGTTAATCGTATACGATTCCAAAAATGAACTTATAATTCAAATATCATACCACGTAATAAAATAAAACTAGTTTCTACTAACCAGGGACATCCTGTAGGCCAGTGGTAGGCGATAAAGGCCAGTCGCACTTCGGTTGTGGGTTCGATTCCCACAGCCTTGTCCGACGTGATGGGCTGTCGCCCATCCTGCAGGTTTTCCTTTTTCTAAAACTATATTAAGATAAAATCCCATTAATAATATCGAAAAATTTTCTATCCTTAAACAATATTAACTTATGTCCAACATAATTCATTCTAGTCTTTAGGCTTCTCTAAAATACTTCGGTCCAAGCTCATAGTATAAAGAAAATGAATACTTGAAATGTCACATAACAATCACCTGAATGCCATCATTTATCCACCATATATCATAAGATATATCTTGTTGGTCAAATTACAAACATGTGAATACCTTAATCAAGTATTATCTTGAATAATGAATACCCATTGAACCTTAGTGAAAACATGAATGCAGTTAAAAATTAACACTTTCCACATACCAAAATCCTCAAAATTCTTTATACTCAAACCATGATATCACTTAATCCTTATATCAATCATGAGCTCATGAATATAATCAAACATCTCATTATCTTGTTATCCCATCATTATGCGCATATCATCTGCTTACAAAAATTTCTCAATCACTTTCCATGGTTACCGGTACCATAAAATTATTGAAAACCACAATTGAACAATACATAAATATTCCAATATTCCATGATACTATATACAACATTATTTTGGAATCCCATTACATAAACACTTAATCATTCCACCACATCATTTGTCATATTCAACATCGCCAATAGTGATCGCATGTGACATCCCTTTGTCCTTTTCCTTAAGTGGTTTCTCATGTCGATCATCATTAACCCTTGGATTAGGGCATTGATTAGCATAATTCCCCATTTCATTGCACTTGAAGCATTGAAGTGTTGTTGGTGCGTTCTCTGCAGTCTTTTCTTTATTCACACCATTAGTAACCCTTTTTCCATTACTTCGACACTTAGCTGCTCGATGACCTTCTTTTCCACACTTAAAACATTTTCTAGTCCCTTTAAGACAATCTCCACCATGCTTCTTTTCACACTTTGAGCATAAGGAAACATTCATCTTCTTTTCACCATTATTCTGAGAATTCTCCTTGAACTCCATCTTTCATTTATTGTCAAAACCATGAGATGGATATGTAACACCAACTTCCATTTCTACCTTGATAGCACAACGCAAAATTTATTCATAGCTACTGAAGCCTTTTATAGTTAATTCCCTTCAAAGATTTGGTTTTAAGCCACTGAAGAATCGATCAATTTTACTTTCAGGTTGGATGATAAAGCCAGATGCATACCTTGCAGGCCTTGTAAAATTCGCTTCATATATACCAACAGATTCATCATCCTTTTTCTTTAGTTCAAGAAACTCCTTCTCCATCTTTGTTCGAAGAATACGAGGGAAGTACTTATTGAAAAATAAGTTCTTGAACTCATCCCATTCCATGGACTCAATTTCATCTCTAGGCCTCATATTCTTGATAAAATTACACCATTGATCAGCTTCACCTTCCAAACAATATACTAATAAGATGACTTTATCATGTTCAGAACATTGAATAACTGAAAATATCTTTTCAGTGGTACTGATCCATTGTTCAGCAACAAGTGGATCAGAAGACCCACTGAAAGAAGGTGGACGTTGCCTCAGGAAAGACTCAATAGAATATTGTTCCCTTCCATGCTCATTTGGAAGTCCAGAATGATTCATATCTTTTGTAAGTATAACAATAATATTTTTCACTCCATCTCCCATAACATTTTTTTGTTCAGGAGGACAATCATTGCATTGTCCATTACATTGATCAACACGGTTCCTTCGGGTTCTAGCCATCGTCTAAAACCCAAAAAAGAATAGTGTGAGAGGAAAAAATAATGCTAGGGAAAACAACACAATAAAGGGGGAGTACCTTCATTATCTAACATCTTAGGTTTATTTCTAATATCGTTACCGTAGTTCTAGGACTATATTCTATACGTATACTTATCCTTAGGGACATCCCTAGACATACCTTAGAAATATCTCTAGGGATCTCACTAACGTTTTCGCATCCTAGTTTCCAAAGGTTGACTAAAACTTTCCTCTGATACCAACTGTAGAGACCCGAAGTTTGACGTACATGGAAAATACATTACTTTTGAGGAATACTTAATACATAACAAAAATAGACACACATGGACCGTAATAGTTTAGTGTCTTTGGAAACTCGGAGTAAAATCTTCTAATCGTGGTGAAAGATATTCAACAACTCCCATAACGATCTTCCCCTTTTTGTTTCCTTACCTAAAACCTTTCTTTACTTCCTAGGGAAAATAAAACATAAAAAGGGTGAGCTCAAATGACCAGTAAGGGAAAACATAGATAACATAAAACAATCCATAAACATTTGGAAGCAAAAACTTGAATATGAAATTTAAACATCAAGATCTTGAGTAAAGACATAAATCGTGGAAGTACGTAAGGCATATATCATAATAGAATATCAACCAAGATAAAATGGGAATAAAACATGTAATTGTGGCAACCATTCAGCACATGTCATGATTTCCATAGTATCCAAGGCATTGCCGCCAAGACCATCTTAGTGGACAAAGTCCCTTACTAAATCAAGTTCACTCTTCGTTTCAGTCCTGTAACACTGAACCAGATTAACTTATCATTCCAGCCATGTCTATCTCATGATATATAAATCTTTACCCAATGCATTGGAGGTAGATATATGTCCCACCCATCTCATAATGAAATCATTCTTTCGTGTGCCACAAAATCATAAATCATACATCATAGCATAACCCGTGTAATAAAATGGGATTATTAAACATCATGCCATCATAACATAATCCATAAAATTTTGATATCATTTCATCATAAGAAAATTGAAACCATTAAAATCATAGAGACATATTAATTGAAACATACACATATGAAATAATGTAATCTTATATGGAAAATAGTTTTGGAAAAACACTTGAAATGAATTCTTGAGGAAAATATCCTTTCTTCTTTAAAATCATTTTCTTTTCACAAAGTTCCATGAAATTTTAAAAGAAATGGTTTTTATTGAAAATAATCATGCAATATTGTAGAGTAAGATTCTTGAAAATGAGGCGTTATGAAACCGTAAAAATCCATTCACGCCGTATAAGTTAAAAATAACATTCTCCTCGTACTTTTGTCGGAAAAGTCAAAAAGTACCTTATATGTTAACCAAAGGAAAGATTTCATTCATACAATGTGGTAAAAAGTCAATAAAGGGTAAAAATGACTTTAAACATTCATGGAAGAATAGTAAACATTTTATGAATTCATTTTTAGAAAACATGGTCATGGATGATAAACATAACCCTAGTAAATACTTACGTATAAGCAATCTTAGATAAAAATGAGATTGAAAATTTATCCCTTACCTTATGTCGGATATGATTCGTATGTATCCGAACCTCCTATATAATGATTTAAATACTGTCATTGACTTATTATAGAATCATATTCATTGTTATGATATCATATATGGTTCACTTATGACTTTATATTACCCGTTCTTTTGTAAATTCCATGTTAAAGAGCATTTTGGGTAAAATCGTTTCATTTATCGTATGTTTTTCAACTCGTCGTTCTTGATATTATTACATATATCCTGATTTAAAAAATTCCAGAATGTAAAACATGATTTATATATAATATATATTCATTATATTCATATATATTATAGATCGATAAAAGGAATGAAATACACCGTTCATGGAGACGGTAGGCCGTACGTACGCATGAATGCTGTTTTCGTTTCCTTATTAAATTGAATGGAATTGAGTATATGACATAAATATATATATATATATATATACATAAACACAGTAGCATTATTATGTCATATATTTCATTATTATTCATTATATGTACTTTATAATCATTCTTGAATGGTTAATCATGGAAAATGAATCTCATCGCGTTCGTAGAGATGGTAGTCCATACGTACGCACGAGCGATGATATCCTTCCCATGATTGTGGAATTTAATTGGAGTGTATGTATATTATTTGAGAATAAATATCACTTTATAATAATCATTTATTTACACCATTATACCCATCCATGTAAGGTGGTGGTGGAAAAATAGATTACACCACGGCATGGAGACGGTATTCCGTACGTACGCACACGTTGTGATTTCGTTTTCCATAGGATGGATAGATGATGAAATAGGTTTGTTTCATAATTATAATAACATATCAGTATATTAGTGATACTGATGTTATTACTTCATAATTAAACAACCAAAGAAGGAGAAGTGGAAGAAGAAATAATGTTGAAAGAATCGGTAACGGGCATTACCTCTTCTTTGAAGCGCCTTTTTGAAACCTCCTCTTAGGGCACTAATATTGGTCTTTGAAGAATAACAGAACCTATAGGATGTTTCTATGGAATAAGAGAAGAGAAATTGTCAGGTTTTGGCCAAGATTTAAGGCTCAATGTGGTGTGAGGAAGAGAGGGAGGAGGTTCCATTTTATAAGGGAGGAGAGGGGCACCTTTGGAATAACAAAAAATATTATTTTATTATAAATTCATATTCGGTATTTAATATCTCCAAATTTTGTTATTTAGAAGCTAAGGTGGGGATGGGTCTAAATCCTCTCATCCAATATAATTTTGACAAGTTTAGGTTCCTATTTTAACCTTATCATTTAGATTTAACTTTACATTAGATAATTTTACTTTTACCGTGTCTTTTTGTGTTCTTACACTATAAGGTTAATAAACATAATATAACAAGAAACACGAACCCCAAGTTGTTTATTATTAATATATATAACCTTATCTATGTAAATTGGCCGAACCATAGATTTTTAGGAATATAATAACAATTAATAATATAATATTTGTTTTAAAAACTCTTTTATGTAAATTTTGACACTATTGGGCAATTGATTTTTTTGAAAATAATAATAGAATTATTAGTTCTAAAAAAGTTAATTAAATCAACACTAACATGTCATATTAACATATAAAATTATTTTAATTCATAAAAAGTCTAAATTACATGTATTTGGGTTTTTATAACATCAATTATGTCAATATTTCATTAATTAGATAATTAATGCATCATCATTGTTTCAGAAATAAATTGAATTATTTAAAGTCTAAAAATTACAAATAAAATATCATTATGTAAGAAATATTTCTATCTTTCTAATGAATATTTATAGTAGAATTTATCTTATTTATAACCCTATATTAAAAATGATTTACTTATTAAACATTGATTTTAACTATTTTAACCCTTCTTTAAATAAATTAATAATAAATGTCCTAATGTAATCCACGTGGGCCTAAATGGTCATATTTTATTCCTAAGGTTGTTTTAGGTCTAATTACATTATCCAATAGAATTAGGACATGTTTTTGGGTAATAATAATATCATTTTTACCCTTAATTACCCAATTTTCTTTTAACCGTGGTAAATAAAAGTAAAAAGTTACTATTCACCAAAAATTATTTTTATCTCATTGAACCACATTTTACTTATTGAAATCAACTGTGTCTCTCGGATTTTTGAAATTCCATTCACAAAAGCGGTAAAATTACGTTTTATGTAAATTTGCAAAGTTTCCTAGGAGGTGGGTAAAAGACGGTCAAAAGTTCAATAAATTTTTCATATATCTAAAATTATTAAAAAATGACTCCAATGAATTAAATTGAACTTATATAGGTATTATGTATCGATTTTGACCTAAAATAAATTTATATAAAATAAATATTTATTTAAATAAAAAGTCGGTTTTTAAATAGTAAGTAGTGTTTTCACTATTCATCAAAAATTGAAAGTTTTCAGAAAAATACCAAAATTTCACCCTAGGATAATTTCAACATTCCGAATCCAAAAATGAAGTCCATTTTGAACGATAAAATTTTCAAAATTTCAAAAATTGGTTATTAATATTCATAACGGCTAGTTTTAATACTATTTTAATAGCATATCGTTGTTTAGTAAAACTCGGTATTGCGTAAAACACACGCTATCGAGGAAGGTCACGATTGTGTGTAATGCAGCCAAGTTAGGGTTGCGTGTTGTGCAAGACTCCATTGTTGTAGCGTACAACACAAGACATCAATAAAATTAAAAAGAATATTTTTCATAAAATCTCGGGGTGTTACAGTTTTAGCTCACCCATTTTTTTATATTTCCCAACTTATCCTATATAGTTTTAAGAGCTCAAATGGATTTAGGATCTGTATAAATAAAAATAAAAAATACAAGGATTTATGAATTTATTTTATGTCAATTTATTATGATCCTTGTATGAAAAATATTATAGTGCTCAAAATTATTATATGGATATTAATGTATTTTTTTGTTAAAAAATGTGATAATATGTTTTTAAGGAATTAGGTGTATATAGATGGTAATGAAGAAAACGGTATGGATGACCATTGGATACTAGGATTGTAACGCCCCAACTGCAATTACCTAGAGTCCGTTCATTATTACATAACTGTAAAGACCTGTAAATTTCAAGGAAATTTTTTTCATAATTTTCTTTGGAATTTTACAAGAACGCAGTTTCAGACGACACCTGATTCTGAGGCCCGGTGTGCCCAAAATCATGATCCAAATTTTGGCTCGGGTACTTTCAGTGAACCAACAAGTTGGTTTTTCTAACTTTTGAACCGGTGCTCAGAATTGAATTCTGAGGGCACCGATGGAATCACAACGCCGATACTTTCTTAGAAACGCCTCTTCCGGTGTTGCGTTTGCTCGGGTGTGGTTTTTAATTTTTGGGCATTAACATAAGAAATAAAATAAAGTGGGCCGAAAACTTTATTTTCATTTCACTTAAGCAACTTAAAAGCCACTTAAATCTGCTTAAACTGAGTTGATGTGAATTGGGTGCAATCCAAAATATCCAACCCTCTTGGTATGATATTTGTGTGGTGGGGCCCACACGAGCCCCGCGGTTTCTTTTCTTCTATGTAACGCACCTGCGAAAACTCCTATTAAATGAAAGTCAACTGCGGCGTTTCCTTAAAAAATTAAACACTCCTTTTAATTGGGCGGTTTATTCATTGAAATTAATTCAGTGAATTAATTGGTCGTTACTTAGTTTGTTTTTTGTTTGTTGGCATGTAATAAAATAAGACCAACATTTTTCTTCATTAATGTTGTTCGTTGAGAGGATTTGACAGAAACCTTAAGTCCTTCATCCTCCTTCGTGAAGAACGCGAAGAACGTGAAGAACACGAAGAATATGAAGAACGCCGGCCTCCAACGAAGGGAGATGAAGAACACCGAGCCCTCAGAGATCGACGACGCGACGCCAAGTACCGTGACGCTGATGATTCTTCTCCCGCGACGTTCTTCTACGACGTTCCTTCATCCGCGACAAATCATTGATCATCCGTTGAGGTAAGAGATTGAAGACCATTTAATTCTTTGTGGTTTATAGAAACATCAAGGATTTAATTTTTATAATTAAATCTGTGTGTTTCTTTAACCCTCGGAGATCGTCGACGCGACGCCCTTCCACGACGACGCGACACGCTTCCGCGACGTGACGATCACCTCCTACCGCGACGATCAATTCCGCGAAGAATGCTCGCTCGACGAATACAACGAGGTAGGGATTTTATTTGAAAATAATATTTTATTCCCTTAGTTGTTTCCTTCTAAAATAAAGGGGCTGGGATCAAAGTGCAATTTTAATTTATTAAAATTGTATGTTGTTATGTTTTCATGTGTTGATCATTATTTTCCCGATTGTTATCACCTATCGCGGAGGGTGCGGGCCAAAAAAAAATGTCCCGACAACCCTATGCAGTTCTTCATTGATGTGCGGAACGGCGAATGACGACAAAACGGGTTGCAGAGACGATTCGTTGATTCCGCAGTGAAGAACGGGACCCGGGAGGAGCGACGACGCAGACAGAAATGGAATCGGACCACCAGAGCAACTCCGGTGGCCCGCGGACTCCACCGGCGGCGCGGCGGCACTGGCGGACGGAGCCGCCGTGGCTGAAGCCGCGGCGGAGGGAGGAGGTTCTGTGGCCGCGTGGAACCGAAGGCAGGGACGTGGCGGCCCGACCGCGTCCGATGACACCGAGCGGCCCCACGCGGGGCCACGACTTCGTTTCACGCGGGGGCAACATGCCCCCCGCGGCTTCCTCCGCTCGGTCGCTCGGCCGAGCCGATCCAGGCCGACCCACCGGGCTGGGTCGTGCCCAGGCCGGGATGGGTTGCGCCCAACCGGGTCGGACCCAGACCCGGGTCAGGTCGAACCGGTTCGGGCCGACCCAAGGGGGGTTGGGCCGGGTCGGTCCGGACCCCGACCCCCCGTTTCCGGACCTTTTCAGTCTTTTGATCATAACATGAGTTACGTGCCTCCAAACGATGCTCCTTCAGCGGCGACACGATACTTAGATCGAGACGGTCATTTCAGTATATCACACTCAAGGTTCTGGAATACTTTGGGTTTGGCTGGGTTGGTTCGTACCCGAAACCATCCTGGCCCTCGGAGCGGAAACACTCATATCTTGAGCTTCAGACGTCTGATTGATGTGCCATAGACTTTTTTTAATTCCTCTAAGTGAGACGGATCTTTTGGAATACTCCGCCCGAGGTTTGGACGCAGGTGGAGTACGGTCGGGTTGGTTTTGCCTTAGAAACCAATCGGGCCCCTGGGATGAAAAAGCCAATAACTCTCAGACCGGGCGTCCGATTGATGCGCCGTCTGCGACGTTGAGTTCCTGTTTCCGATACGGAACTTTTGGATACATCAACTCTGGACTATGTGTCAGTTGATGTATCAGCCTCTCGGCTCGTGGAGCGGACCCTTCCGAACAAGCTTGTTGTGTACGGGAACCCTAGAGCTGGCTGCGACTGCTACTATGACGACGACGACTATACAGAGATCCTCAGTGGATTCGACGGCGACGACTACAATACTCACCGATCCTTTGTGGGTCAGTGCTACTGATCATGTGTGGGTCCGATCCTGTGTGGGTCAGCGCTCAGCGGTCCTGTGTGGGCCAGCGCCTATAGGTCCCGTGTGGGCCCGATCCTGTGTGGGTCATTGCGGGGGTTAGTTACCTATCGATCCTTTATGGGTCAGATCCTTTGTGGGTCATTTCGGGGGTTAGTACCTATCGATCCTTTGTGGGTCCGACGACATAGATGGATCAGTGATCATCTCTATCGTCATTCGAAGAAGTATACCTGTGTGAGCTGAAACCTTGTTTTGCTTTCCTCTGTGGATTGTGTTGTGCTATCCTGTGTGGATTTACGTTTTTCTTTCCTTTGTGGATTGTGCTATCCTATGTGGATTTAAATATTTCTTTTCCGTGTGGATTGGGTTGTACTTGAGCTCGGATGTTGGAGCCGAACGAGAATTTATGATTTAGGTATATGTATGGTCATATACCTAAGCAGTGTCAGATGTTACTTCGTGATTCTATCTTCCTTTGGTGGATTATCCTTTGTGAATTCTGGGAGACATTCGGGGGTCTCGGGGTCCCTACTGAGTAGCTTATACTCACCCCTGCATGGGCTATGCCCACACTACATTGTGTTGGTGGCAGACGACGGACAACGCTGATCGTGGTCGAGGTTGGCGGAGCAGGACGGTACCTGGAGGTGGACCACTGGGCGGGGTGTACTCGGAGCCGACGGCTAGCCCGAGGAGCTGTGGAGGCTATCTGTACCCACTCATCAGGTGGGACTTCCAGTGGATGGCTCGAAGATTTGGCTTTACTTTTCAGTTGTTGTTTTTCCCCTTTCAGTTGTACATTACAGTTGGGCTTGTATTTCCGGCCCCCATTACTTTTCCGCACTTACTATTGTACGAGTTTTTACTTAGTGTTTACTTCTTCTGCTTGCGTACTCTGTGGTTCTTGTTTACTTTACAAAGGAAATTCCTTCCCTTTCTACTAGAATTTACGCCTTGGTGATAGTCGCCAGCCCCTGGCCTTTGGAAGGCGGGATTGGGGTAGTCACGACACTGGCCCCGAGGACGGGTCATGAAAAATTGGTATCAGAGCAGTTCGGTTCTACCGCAGAACTTGGGACTCTGATCCTTTCTATGTGAAGCAATAGTGTTTAGCGTATTGGGTGTGGTTATCAGTCCAGGGAGTCCATTGTTAGTGCGGCGGCTGACGTATCCGTACACCAAGACCCTGACTTCTGATTTCCGACTTAATGCACGAAAACATAGATTGCATGTGTGATTCATGTTTTCTTTTTGATTACTTATATCAGCTCACCAGGTATACTGTTCTGACCGTGGCACACCTGTTTCCTTTTCAGGATGGCCCCACGACGGTAGCCAGCTAGGGTTCCGAGAGTCGAGTGTGACGATAGCCCACCGAGCGACGAGGCCTCGGTGCAGGGCCCTTTGTCAGCTGTGGCACCGGAGGTAGCTCTACCCGCCGAGCCACCGATGCTTCCAGCACCAGCCGCTGACGATGCACATCGCCTCAGTGCACTACATGAGTTCCAGTGCCAGCGACCGCCTAGGTTCCGCGGGGAGACGGACCCCCAGGCAGCCGAGGACTGGCTGGAGGTAGTGGTGAGAGTTTTCAGGTTAGTGAGGACACCAGCAGACCTCATGGTGATCCTCGCAGCGAGCCTACTGCACGCAGCAGCAGGCAGATTGTGGAACTTGATACTCCAGGTGCACGATGAGGCATCTCTACTCTGGACAGACTTTGAGAGCCTTTTCCGCTCAGAGTTTTTCCCAGCCACCCTACGTGCGGTGCACATCCCGGAGCTTCTACAGCTGTGGCAGGGCAGCATGACGGTCGCCCAGTACTCGGCGAGATTTACCGATCTGTCGCGCTACTCGACAGACATGGTACGTGACCCATTCTACTGGGCCCAAACCATTGAGCAGGTATTGAGACATGAGATCAGGGCATCATTGATCTCCCTCAGCATTCCAACTCATGCAGGAGTACTGGAGCGAGCTCTTTTGATCGGGAGCTTCCTTGCTGAGCCTTCATCAGTAGCGAGACCTACCGCAGGGCGGCAGGTAGTAGAGTCTTCCACAGCAGGCAGCCGACAGATGACTCAGGGGTCCAGGCAGACCAAAACCTCACATAGACGGCCTCAGGACACTGGCTCAGTAGTGCGGGGAACACAGCGTGGAGCCAGTATTTTGAGAGGCAGGCAGTGCTACACTTGCGGCGGGCAGGGTCACATGGCTCGTGACTGCCCGACCCACCGTGCCGAGGAGCAGCAAACAGTTGAGGGGCCACCCAGGCAGAGGCAGAGGGTCGACCGTGGCGGTCCGCAGGGATGAGGCGGACGAGGTAGAGGAGCTGGCCGAGCATCAGGTGGTGGACAACGCTTTGAGGCTATACAACCACCACCACCAGGAGGTCTACCCCGACAACAGGGAGCTGGCAGGCAGAGACAGGCACAGCTCCAGGCAGCGGAGGCCTATGACCACGGCACGCCCGAGATGATTCGAGGTATGATCTGTGTCTATTCCACCCTTGCAACAGTTCTTATAGACACAGGAGAGAGTCACTCTTTCATAGCCACTTCCCTTTTTCGGAACTCGGAGATTCTGACAGAGCCGTTGGCTCGATCCTTACGGCTAGAGACTCCTACGGGAGCAGACTCGACAATTACGCACTGGTTCCGGAAGTGTGAGATTACTGTAGGAGGCGAGAGCTTCGGCTGGGATCTTTTTGTAGCAGCGTCGTGGCCTTACGATGTCATCTTGGGCATGGATTGGATATCTACAGTCCATCCACAGATTGACTGTATTAGGCGCAAGGTGCGATGTGTACACACCGACGGGAGCAGGTACACCTTCACCGGCGAGAAAGGAGCATTCGCAGCACAGGATGGACTTCTGCAGAGGAGGGGACAGCCCATCAATCATCAGTTGGCTAGCCTCATCCTAGGAGCAGTTGACGTGCGGAGTCCTAGTTTCCCTTCAGTGGTGGATCAGTACGCGGACGTCTTTCCAAACGACGTTCCAGGGCTACCTCCTCATAGAGAGATAGACTTTTATATTGACATGTACCCCGGGACATCCCCGATATCGACTCCAGCGTATCGGATGGCCCCCTCTGAGCTTCGAGAGCTACGAGTACAATTGGAGGACTTACAGGGCAAGGGTTTCCTCCGACCCAGCGTTTCACCGTTGGATTCCCCAATTTTCTACGCCAAGAAGGCGGACGGGAGCTTGTGACTGTGTGTCGACTATCGTCGCCTGAATTAGGTGACAGTGAGGAACAAGTATCCGCTACTGAGGATTGATGACCTTTTCGATCAGCTCAAGGGAGCACAGTGATTCTCGAAGATAAACCTCAGGTCAGGCTATCATCAGCTCAGAGTTCGAGATGAGGACGTGCAGAAGATGGCCTTTAGATGTCGGTATGGCCACTATGAGTTCTTGGTTATGCATTTCGATGTAACCAATGCTCCAGCAGTGTTCATGGGCCTCATGAACAGGATCTTTCAGCCTTACCTCGATCGATTTTTCGTGGTCTTCATCCACGACATTTTGATATACTCGACGACTGAGGAGGAGCACGCCTACCAATTACGGGTTGTACTAGACACACTCCGAGAGCACCAGCTTTATGGAAAGCTCTCGAAGTGTCAGTTCTGGATATGTGAGGTCCACTTCTTGGGGCATGTCATCTCTGAGGTGGGAGTTGTAGTGGATCCTGCGAAGATCGAGGCAGCGCTAGCTTGGGAGCCGCCCAAGAGCGTGACATAGGTGCGAAGTTTCTTGGGACTAGCTGGATACTACCAGATATTTGTGCCAGACTTCTCCAGAGTTGCGGCAAAACTCTCAGCTTTGACGAAGAAGGGGAAACCCTTTGTGTGGTCAGACAGATGTCAGCAGAGCTTCCAAGAGCTGAGACAGAGATTGACCAGCGCACCTATCTTGAGGTTGCCTGAGGAGGGAATATGGTACATAATCTACTACGATGCATCAGGGACCGGACTCGGATGTGTCCTGATGTAGGAGCGGGTAGTGATCGCCTATGGATCACGTCAGTTGAGGCCATATGAGCATAACTACACTACCCATGACCTGGAGTTAGTAGCAGTGGTCTTCGCTCTGAAGAAATGGTGACAATATTTTTTGGGTGAGCATTTTACAGTCTTTTCTGACCATCATAGTATCAGGTGCATCTTCTCTCAGAAGGACCTGAACCTGAGATAGTGGAAATGGCTCGAGTTCCTCCAGGACTATGAATTTGAGATAGTCTATACTCCTGGGAAGGGGAACGTGGTAGTCGATGCTCTCAACAGGAGGACGGGCATTCAGCTACTTGAGGAGGCGACAGAGCAGCTAGCCGCTTTGCAGATATCCTTCATGGATAGAGATGGAGAAGTCTTCCTTCAGTCTCTCACAGTCACTCATCCACTACTGCAGCGGGTCAGAGAGGCACAACGTAGGGACGCCGACTGTGAGATGCGGCGTGAACAGTAATCCTCAGGACAGGCACCTGATGGCATCTCCTTTGGAGCAGAGCACAACATCCATTTTATAGGACGTTCCTTGGTACCAGTCAATTTACGAGAAGAGGTGGTGAGAGACATTCACACTTCTCCTTTGGCGGTACATCCTGGAGTGGCGAAGATGTACCAGGTCCTCAGACAACAACACTGGTGGCTGGGCATGATGAATGTTGTGGAGGAGTTCGTTTCTCGATGCCTCACCTACCAGCAGGTGAAGGAAGAGCATTAGGTACCAGCATGCATGGTACAACCCTTGGACGTCCCGGAGTGGAAGTGGGACCGGATATCTATGGACTTCGTGACTGGACTTCCACGCACTTCCAGAGGTCACGACTCCATCTGGGTGATTGTCGACCGACTCACCTTGTCGGCTCACTTCTTACCCATTAGAGAGCAGGGCTCAGTGGGGAGCTTGGGGAGTCTCTACGTTAAGGAGATTGTACGGCTTCACGGTGTGCCATCATTTATCGTCTCCGATCAAGATGCTCGCTTTACTTCCCAGCTTTGGAAGGGGCTGCAGGAGGCGTTCGGGATGCAGCTACGTCTAAGAACCGCCTTTCACCCTCAGACGGATGGTCAGACGGAGAGGACCGTTCAGACTCTCGAGGACATGCTCTGCGCATGTATCCTCGACTTTGGTCACAGTTGGGAGGAACACCTACCCTTGGTGGAGTTTGCGAACAACAATAGCTACCACTCCACCATCGGGATGGCACCATACAAGGCATTGTATGGCAGACCTTGCAGATCTCCATTGTGCTGGACAGACCCTGGGAAGTTAGCACTTGTGGGACCAGAGATGGTCCGAGCCACGACAGAGAAGGTCCAGGTCATCCATTAGAGGATGAGGACAGGTCAGAGCCGGATGAAGTCTTACGCTGACAGGAGGCGGAGGCCACTAGAGTTCAAGAATGGCGACCACGTCTTCTTGCGTGTCTCACCTCGATGTGGATTACGGAGATTTGGCCGAGGCGGCAAGTTGTCTCCACGCTTCATCGGACCATTCCATGTCCTCAGTAGGATTGGCGAGGTGGCTTATCGCCTGGGTCTACCACCTCAGTTGCAGCGAGTGCACGACGTCTTCCACGTATCTCAGCTGAGGAGATACGTGCACGACCCGACACACATCATTGACCATGGGGAGCTAGATGATGATGATGGGGCGACTTTTGCGGAGGTCTCGGTGGAGATCCAGGATCGAAAGGAGAGGGTCCTACGTGGACGGTCGATTCCTCTAGTGCGCATCAGATGACATCACAGGAACCTCCAAGAGAGCACTTAGGAGCGGGAGGCTCATATGCGTGCTCAGTACCCACTTTTGTTCCCCTAGTTTATGATGTATCTTTACGGGGATGTAAAGCCCTGAGGTGGGAGTAATGTAAAGACCCGTAAATTTCAAGGAAATTTTTATCTTAATTTTATTTAGAATTTTACAAGAACGTAGTTTCAGACGGAACCTGATTCCGAGGCCCGGTGTGCCCGGAAAATTATTCCGAAGTTTGGCTCGGGTATGTTCAGTGAACGAACGAGCAGGTTTTTCTAACATCTGATCCGGTGCTCGGAATCAAATTCGGAGGGCACCGATGGAATCGCAGCGCCGATACTTTCTTAGAAACTCCTCTTCCGGAGTTGCGTTTTCTTGGGTGTGGTTTTTAATTTTTGGGCTTTAAGTTATGAAATAAAATAAAGTGGTGCGACAACTTTATTTTTATTTCACTTAAGACACTTAAAAGCCACTTAAAGCTGCTTAAGCTGAGTTGATGCAGATTGGGTGCAATCCAAAATATCCTACCCTCTTGGTAGGATATTTGTGAGGTGGGTCCCGCACGAGCCCCACCATTTCTTTTCCTCTAAGTAACGCACCCGCGAAAACCGCTATTAAATGAAAGTCAACTGGGGCGTTTCCTTAAACAATTAAACACTCCTTTTAATTGGGCGGATTATTCGTTGAAATTAATTCTGTGAATTAATGGTTCGTTACTTAGTTTGTTTGTTCGTTTTTTGGCATGTAATAAAATAAGACCAACATTTTTCTTCTTGAATGTTGTTCGTTGAGAGGATTTGACAGAAACCTTAAGTCCTTCATCCTCCTTCGTGAAGAACGCGAAGAACGCGAAGAACGCGAAGAACGCGAAGAACGCGAAGAACAAGAAGAAAGACGGCCTTCAACGAAGGGCGACGAAGAACGCCGAGCCCTCAGAGATCGACGACGCGACGCCAAGTACCGCGACGCCGACGATTCTTCTCCCGCGACGTTCCTTCATCCGTGACAAATCTTTGATCATCCGTTGAGGAAAGAGATTGCGGACCTTTTAATTCTTTGTGGTTTATAGCAACATCAAGGATTTAATTGTTATAATTAAATCCATGTGTTTCTTTAACCCTCGGAGATCGTCGGCGCGACGCCCTTCCGTGACGACGTGATGCCCTTCCGCGACGATGTGACGCCCTTCCGCGACGCGACGATCACCTCCTACTACGACGATCAATTCCGCGAAGAACGCTCGCTCGATGACTATGGCGATGTAGGGATTTTATTTGAAAATAATATTTTATTCCCGTAGTTGTTTCCTTGTAAAACAAAGGGTCCGGAATCAAAGTTCAATTTTAATTTATTAAAATTGTATCTTGTTAGGTTTTCATGTGTTGATCATTATTTTCCCGATTGTTATCACCTAACGCGGAGGGTGTGGGCCAAACAAACACAGCCCGACAACCCTCCGCTGTTCTTCGTTGATGTGTGGAACGACGAATGAGGACAAAAGGGGTCGCAGAGACGATTTTTTGATTCCGCAGTGAAGAACGGGACCCGGGAGGAGCTAAGACGCAGATGGAAATGGAATTGGACCATCGGAGCAACTCTGGTGGCCCGCAGACTCCACTGGCGGTGCGGGTCGGCGGCGCCCCTTCGGCCGCGGCGGCGGGAGGCTTTTCCGCGGCCGCGCGGAACCGAAGGCAGGGACGCGGTGGCCCAGCCACGTCCGGTGACACCGAACGGCCCCACGCGGGGTCACGACTTCTTTTCACGCGGGGGCAACACGCCCTCCGCGGCTTCCTCCGCTCGGCACGCTCGGCCGAGCCGAGCCGGGTTGACCCACTGGGCCGGGTTGCACCCAACCGGGGCGGACCCGGACCCAGGTCGGGTCAACTTGGTTCGGGCCGACCCAGGGGGGGTTGGGCCGGGTCAGTCCGGGCCCAGACCCCCTGTTTCCGGACCTTTTCAGTCTTTTTCTCATAACATGAGCTACGAGCCTCCGAAGGACGCGTCGTCAGCGGTGATGTGATCCTTGGATTCTGACAGCTGTTTCGGTATATTACACTCAAGGTTTCGGAATTCTTTGGGTTTGGCCGGGTTGGTTCGTACCCGAAACCAACCAGGCCCTCGGAGTGGAAACGCTCATATCTTGAGCTTCAGACGTCTGATTGATGTGCTGTCGACATTGTTGAATTCCTCTAAGTGAGATGGATCTTTTGGCATACTCCGCTTGAGGTTTGGACGAAGGTGGTGTATGGTCAGGTTGGTTTTACCATAGAAACCAACCGGGCCCCTGGGACGAAAATGCTAATAACTCATAGACCGGGCGTCCGATTGATGCGCCGTCTGCAACGTTGAGTTCCTGTTGCCGATACGGAACTTTTTGATACATCAAATCTGGACTATGTGTCAGTTGATGTATCAGCCTCTCGGATCGTGGAGCGGAACCTCCCGAATGAGCTTGTTGTGTGAGGGAACCCTAGAGCTGGCTGCGACTGCTACTGTGACGACGACGACTGTGCATAGATCCTCAGTGGATTCGACGGCGACGACTAAAACACTCAGCGATCCTTTGTGGGTCAGTGCTACCGATCATGTGTGGGCCCGATCCTATGTGGGTCAGCGCTCAGCAGTCCTGTGTGGGCCAGCGCCTACAGGTCCTGTGTGGGCCCGATCCTGTGTGGGTCATTGTGGGGGTTAGTTACCTATCAATCCTTTGTGGGTCAGATCCTTTGTGGGTCATTGCGGGGGTTAGTACCTATCGATCATTTGTGGGTCCAAGGACTTAGATGGATCAGTGATCATCTCTATCATCATTCGAAGAAGTATACCTGTGTGAGCTGAAACCCTGTTTTTCTTTCCTTTGTGGATTGTGTTGTGCTATCCTATGTGGAATTACGTTTTGCTTTCCTTTGTGGATTGTGCTATCCTGTGTGGATTTAAGTATCGCTTTCCTGTGTGGACTGGGTTGTACTTGGGATCGGATGTTGGAGCCGAACGAGAATTGATGACTTAGGTATATGTATGGGCATATACCTAAGCAGTGTCAGATGTTACTTCATGATTGTATCTTCCCTTGGTGGATTATCCTTTGTGGATTCTGGGAGACCTTCAGGCATCTCGGGGTCCCTACTGAGTAGCTTATACTCACCCCTGCACGGGCTATGCCCACACTATGTTGTGTTGGTTGCAGACGACGGACAACGCTGATCGTGGTCGAGGTTGGCGGAGCAGGACGGTACCTGGAGGTGGACCACTGGGCGGGGTGTACTCGGTGTGGATGGCTGGCCCGATGAGCTGTGGAGGCTATCTGTACGGACCCTTCAGGTGGGACTTCTAGTGGACGGCTTGACGTTGCGGCTTTACTTTTCAGTTGCTATTTTCCCCTTTCAGTTTTACTTTACAGTTGGGCTTTTATTTCTGGCCCCCTTTACTTTTCTGCACTTACTATTGTACCAGTTTTTACTTAGTGTTTACTTTTTCCACTTTCTTACTATGTGTTTCTTGTTTACTTTACAAAGGAAATTCCTTCCCTTTCTACCAGGATTTACGACTTGGTGTTAGTCGCCAGCCCCTGTACTATGGAAGGCGGGTTTGGGGTAGTCACGGCACGGGCCCCGAGGACGGGTCATGACAATAACATCGAAATGATCACAAAAGATCACGTCTCGAAAGACAGATTAGTTTAGTATCCTTGGAATCACTAGATACATTCATAAATTTTACATTACATCATAACGTGAAAAACAACAAAAAAATCTTGTCTCCATAGACCACACTCATGTCCCCTTATACTATCCCTGCAAGTCATTTATAAAATACTTCTCCACATCCTCGGAAAAAATAAAACATAGAAAGGTGTGAGCTTAGATACCTAGTAAGGATAAAAATATAGTGGAAATTTTCATAAATAAGAACAAACATTTAAGGTAATGTATAACTAACACAAAAGCCTTTTAAATTTAAAATTCAGCATAATATGGAAGAAATAAAATGAAATAATGACATTTACTTATTCACATGGTTATTCTACTAGTCGAATAACCACATCTAATATCAATAACCACTTTCATAATGATGGAATGCATAATTCCAAACTATCATAACCACATAGTCAAGGACTTGTGCCAAGACTATAAATAAGATTTTGTCAAGGCATTGTGCCAAGACACTAGTTTGTCTCATGAGACCTACCGATGCATCGAGGAGCTATAGCGGCCTCCACCTGTCTCTTATTAAGTCCAATACATTCCTCATATGAATAGGTTTAAAGATAACATAAACATTCGTATTGAAAATAGCATACGAAATGTCGATAATTTATCGATAAACCATGATTGGTATAAAAATAAAACAACCACAGTCAAACATATCACAAAACCTTCAATACTATATGGACGTTTTGTATCATAATAAATCAACATCATATAAGCTTAAAATCCAACAAGGGATGTTGACATAAATGAAATAATAACTATTTGAGAGAAATATCTCTTTTTTTGAAATGATTTAAAAGTAACATAATTATAAAATAAATCATTTACTTTGAAAATATTCTTATAATCTTTTAAGGGATGCTTCGATGATTTTATAATGGTGGAAAATATCCTCACCCTCCGTATAAGTTAAAAAAGACATTCTTAGCTTAATTCTGTCGAAATGGTTAAAAAGGACCTTGATTGGAAAACGATGGAAAGATTCCTTAATAAAAATCTTATAAAATGTCAAAAAAGGTATAAATGACTTTAACCCATAGTCTATAATATAGTAAGAATGATTTGAAATACATTTTTAAGAAACATGTATGTGGATGATAAAGAGGTCCCAGTAGATAATTACGTATAAACAACCTCGGATAATTAAGTGATTGTGAAATAAACCCTTACCTTGTACTTTTCATTGGTTGAGGGTAGATTAACCTCCTGTATAATGGTGAAATAGTTATTATTAAATTATACAGGAATCATATACAGTAATATGAAATCATATATGATCTTTTGACATTGCTTTGTTAATAATATCTTAGAATTATCGTCGTTTCGGGTGTTAACTTACTCGTTTTATATTATATGTTTTGTCACATAAGTCGTGTTTGTTATGGATAGGTTGTATCTTCTTCATATCCAGAATGAAATCAAGTCCTTAAACATATTTTTTAATAATCAAATGGGAATTATATTTGAAAGGATATGATGGGGAATGAATCTCATCGCGTTCATGGAGAAGGTAGTCCGTACGTACGCACAAGCGACAATATCATTCTTTTGATAATAAAATAATATATAATTTAATGTTATATAATATATACAGAATTTTTATAATTTTATATTATTATTTACTTCAATTACACATCATTATCATACCCATCCAAATAATAAGGTTTTGAATAACAATTACACCACGATGTGGAGACGGTAAGTTGTACGTACCCACGTCTGGTGAAATGTCATTAAAAGGACGGATAGAATACTGAATATTGTTGTACCATATTTATAATAACATCACAGTATATAGAAGATACTAGATTTATTATTTTATAATGGAAATAACAAAGAAAGAAGAAGTTGAAGAAGAATGGAACTTGAAAGAGGGTGGTGAAAACATTACATCTTCTTCGGGTTCTTCCTTTTGATTTGATCAAAATAGCTCCATAGGTATTGTTTATGATCATACTAAGGCCTCTAGGTCTAAGTTAAGGATTATTAGAGAATATTTGGTCAGGGGTTGTCCGAGCCAAAGGCTTTGAAGGTATGAATTTGAGATAAGGGGGAGTGGCCTTTTATAAGAGGGGTGAGGGGCACCTTAGAAAAAACATAAACTATCATTTTATAATAAATTAATATTCCGTTTATAATGGCTCCAAAGTGATTTAATTCGAGGATAATGTGGGTATGGGTCTAAATACTTTCAACCAATAGATTTTAGACAGGTTTGTGTCACTATAATAACCTTATCATTTATATTTAACTCCTAGTTAAATAGTTTGACATTTACCATGTCTCTTTGTATTTTTCTTTTACATGGTTATTAAACTTACTATATTCTTTATGAAAAACCCATGTGGTTAATTAATGAAACAACTATCATTATATAAGTCCTTTGGACAAACCTTAGATTTTTAGGAATAAAATATCAATTAATAATATAATATTTGTTTTAAAAAATATTTTATGTCAATTTTTACACTATTTGGTATTTTGTTTTTTTTAAATTCATTACAACATTATTACTTCAAAAACAATTCATCTAACCAACACTAATATTTCATATTAACCTCAAAAAATAGTGTAATTCATCAATCTTCTGAAATTACATTTATTTGGATATTTATAATATCAATTATTTTATTATTTCATTAATTATGTAATTACTGCATCACCATTGTGTCATAAATAAATTAAATTATTTGAATTCAAAAAATTATAAATAAAATACTATTATGTTGGAAATATTTTTATCTTTCCGATTAATATTTACAATCGAATATATATTATGTATAACCATATATAAAAATTTTTTTCGTTATTAAACATTGATTTTAACTCTCTTAACTCTTCTTTGAATTAAATAATAATAAATGTCCAAATCTAATCCATGTGGACCAAAGAGGTTCATATTTTATTCCTAAATTTGTGTTTGGTCAAATTATACAAAGCCAATATAATTGGGACATGTGTTAGGGTAATAATAATATCATTTTTACCCTTAACTACCCTATTTACTTTTAACCATGGTAAAGAAACTAAAAAGTTACTATTCACCAAAAATTATTTTCATCTTATTGAACCAAATTTTACTCCTTGATATTAACCGTGTCTCTTGGATTTTCGAAATTCCACTCACAGAAGTGGTAAAATAATGTTTTATGTGAATTTGTAAATTCTCCTCGAAGATGGGTAAAAGATGGTGAAAGTTCAATAAAATATTTATATATCTAAAATTATTATAAACTGACTCAAATGAATTACATTGAACGTATTTAGGTATTATATATCTATTTTTACCTAAAATAAACTGAAATAAAATAAATAATTATTTAAATAAAAATTCGGTTTTAAACTATAATTAGTGTTTTTCACTATTCATCAAAAATTGAATGTTTTCTGAAAAATACCAAAAATTATCCCTAAGCTAGTTTCGATATTCCGAATCCAAAAATGAATTCCATTTTGAAAGATAAAATTTATAAAATTTCAAAAAGTGGGTATTACTATTCATAACTACTAATTTGATTGTTTGTGGAGTGTTAGAACGTGAAGTTGCGCACAACACACGCTACTGTATTATTTAAAGAAAAGTGTATCATGGACGTTTGGGGTGTTACATTCTCCCCTCCTTCAAATAATTTCATCCTTGAAATTTCTAGAATAATACTACATAAAAAGACTCGGGTTGTTCTTCATCATACGTTCGTCGGGTTCCCACGTTGCCTCTTCCATCTTATGGTTTCTCCAAAGAACTTTTCGTAACATCCCAGGTAAATAAAGAATAAGATATTTTCATATTTATTAATATTTCTAAATTAAATATTAATTTTATCTTAAAGGGGTGGCTATGTTTGATAGCGTACCCGATACGCAACAACGAGTTTCTTTGGAATCTTACATTGCACACTAAAAATATAATATTATTATTTAAAATGGTAGTTAACTCCTAGCCATTGTATTGGCCGGAATGAACAAAAATAACTATAATATGATTATACATGTATTTATATTTATCCAATAAAAGTTAGAGGATTAATATATAAATGAATCTAATTTTAAGCATAATTTACATTAAAAGGCCGATTTACCGCCATTTAATGGCGAACCCTTTTTAAATATAGTTTTGGTCACTTTAATACATTCTATATGAACAAATAAAATCCTTCTTTAGAATTAGGACATAATAATTTACTTTGGGTCATTTTTTGGTATTTTTCTGATAAAGTTCATTTTTTTAAGGAATAGTGAAAATATTGTATTTTAATTCAAAACTATGTTTTAATATAATTTATTTATATGGTTATATTACCCTTTTAATTGGTTTTAAAGTGTAAATAGATTATATTTTTACCATTTAATATAATTATGGTCATTAGAAGAAATTTCACATTTAAATTGTATATAATCAACTGTCAATCTTTTGATAGTTAATATTTCTTAAAAGCACACGTTTTGTTTTGACAGCGGGAATTAATTTTAAATTAATTTCTGCCACTTTTGTGTTTTGATTTTGGAGAAATGGATTCCATATTTGGAATCATGAGGTTCAAATTGTGTAAATAGGCAACTTTTATTTTTAGACATTTTAAATATTTACTTTAGCAAATATTTTATTTACAGTGGTTAAAGCATAAATCAGGTAAATATGGGTAAAGAAATAATATTATAATAATATAAGATTACCCATAAACGTGTCCTAATCCTATTGGATGAGTCATGTCCGACCATGGGCATCTTTGGGTCCATTTTGGTACCCCATGGAGCCACTTGGGAGTGATAATGACAATTTCGATTAATTAATTTAATGTGAAGACAAAAGTGACATTAAAAAAAATTGTTTAGTAATTAATTTTTATATGATGTTATATAAGTCCTATTTTATACTATAAACATTCATTGTAAAGCTAAAAAAATTCCCTAAATAATGGTTTTTTTTATAATTTTTAGACATCAAATAGATTAAATTATTTATGACACAATCATGGTGCAGTATTTACGTCATTAATAAATTATTTAATTAAATAAGATTATAATGATTAAAATATTATACAAAACATGTCCAATTCTGATTGGATGATGTTATTTCGATTATGAGTCATCTTAGATTCACCCATAATGTTTTTTGGACAATTAGAAACCGAATATCATTATATGATAAAATAATATTTTCACTCTTTCCTAAAGAGCCCCTCCTCTCCCTTTTAAAAAGAGACCAATTCTATGCAATTCCTCACACCTATCAATCCATTTGGATCGTCCACAATCTGCCCAATTAAAATCCCTACATCCCTCTCCTCCTCCTAAAAGACTTAACATAGGAAGAAGGCACTTCAACAAGTCCTTTGGTTCAAACCAAAGTGAGTTACCCAAATTAAAGGTAACTGTTTCTCTAAAATTGTTTTCTTTTATTTTGCTTCTCCAACCCCTAAACTCTTTTTATTTCCCTTGTTGTGTGACAAATAAAGTATTCTAAATATACTAGGATGTTTTTATGATAAGTATTATAACTACACTTACACACACCTCCATCTAATGGATGAAGGACATAATGTTTCTGTGGATGGAAAACTAACGCCTCACGAAACGATGATTGTTCAATTATATCTTACCGCCTCTCATGGTGGCCATTCTGATGGCACTGTATTTATATATGATATATATTATGTTTATGATTTCTTTATTCTTCTGTACTTCCCAATTATATCAAACCTTTATGATTTCCATTGTGGGTAAATACGATAATCTCATTTGAGGAAGTGCGGACTACCGCCCCCTCAAAGTGATGTGACTCGTTAATTTCCTATGTGAGATATATAAAAGATAGCATTAATGATATTATATATGATATTATACTAGAATTATAATATACCTATGTATCACTAGGTTTTAATTCCATTAAAATAAGAAATAGAAATGAATGTAGCGTTCATGCGTATGTACAGCTTACCGTCTCCATGAATAGTGAATTTCATTTCAGACCTCCAAATGTTATGTACTATTATAAATACATGTAAATTATGGATATATATGATATATATGATACCCAAATCATGAATATCATTCTGGATATAATGAACCTTTTACCACCTGAACAACATGTAATTATAAGAAGTCCATTTTTTACTCAAGTACCAAATATCGACAAAATGAACGTTATTAACATAAATGATTACCTAATGATTATAACATGGTAATAAGTGATATATAAGGAATAATAAACTTGAAAAAGGTTCTTAAGAAAGTATAAATTAACTTTAGTTTTTTATTCAGGAGATTAAAGAACGGACGGGTCAAGTCAGACACGAGGTATGGGACTTCGTCTCAATATCCTTTTATTGAGGCATACTTTGTTTTAATACATGACTTTCTTTTATAAGTTGTATAAATACCCTTGAAATTTCAAAGGTAATCTTCTTCTATGAAGCACTTTACTAAACGACAAAAAGGAATTTTTCTTTTAACGCAAGCGGTGACAACGACCTTTCTGGCGCTGTGAGTATTATTTGATCTTTGGCTTCCTTAACATGCCAGAATGTTTTTAAAAGGAAAAATAAATACCATATACTCTTTATATGTATATTGGTATTGAAAATGATTTTGAGAATGGATTTATTATTTCAATATCTTGAAATGATATTTTATTATAGCAATGTGGAATTGTTATCTTTCCTTTATGCTTTTGTAATGTGTTATGATTATGTTATGGTTCTTGGGAATTATTTACGTATACGGGTGGTTCCATGATAAAACTAATGTGGGTCAGCCCAAGATAGCTCTCCATTGCATTGGGTAACGTGACAGAGGTAAACGTGAGTGTTTCTCCTAAGAGATTTATGGAATATACTATGATGGGTATTCCAAAGTAACACTCTATGTAGTTGTGATAGCTACAATGTAAGTTTGGTATGGATGCCACAAGTTACCTTTATGATTTATGATTTCTATCTGTCTTTCATAAATCTTATGATTTCATGAGGTAAGTAAAAGAGTTCATGTTTTTTATGTATCTAAGAACAATTTTTTTCATTCACTGTTTTATAACCCTTACCGAGCCTTTTATGCTCATCCCAGGTTTTGAAATGTTTTTCACTGGACTTAAAGATGAATAGGGTCATGGATGGGATCAAGGAAAAGCCATGCTCTCTTTAATATGGAATTAGACATGACTTTTTTTCAAGAGTTTTTATTTTATAAAAAAAGGTGGATTCTGGGTAGAAGTTCATACTTTTTAATATTTTGAGATGAAATAGTTATGTCCTAATTCCCTAAAACTCTAAACCTGAAAAGATCCTCAATTTGAGTTATTCATTTAATTCAATATTATATAATGTTTAAGGCCTGGTCCTTATAGTTGGTATCAAAGTTTGGTTTAGATAACTTTAGGAGTTTGTATATTGTTAAATTAATATCCATAAAGTAATTTATGTTAATATTGACATCATATAGAATTTTCAGATTACCATGTTGCTTAGCCTAAGATATTTCTTTGTTGAGAATGGTTTTCCGTAGAGGAAACAGGGTAGCTATGTTGGGACAACATCATGAGGAAGACAACCTTCAAAATATGCAACCTTATATGGTCGGAATCAGAACTGAACAGTTTGTTGCAGGGATGGCATAGTTGACTCAGGGTATAAATGGTGGTGGTATCCATGTACGAGATCAGCTAGATCATCTACAAAGAAACATGTCAGTAGTGGATCATTTCATGAGAAAAGATCCCCCATCATTCAGAGGATCATTTTATCCGGTGCTAGCTGAAGGGTGGATTAAAGCACTGGAAATGATTTTTGATGTCATGGGTTGTTCAGAACATCAAAAGGTCATTCTCGCTGTTTACCGTTTTGAAGGTGAAGCTGATCAGTGGTGGTCGATGGTGGAAAATATCAGGGATAGTGAGGAGATTAATGCTCTTGATTGGGATGAATTCAAAGTTATGTTTCTGGAGAAATATTTTCCTAAGGTGGTTCGTCATAGGATGGAAAATAATTCCTAGAATTGAGGAAGGAGGATGACTCATTGGCTGCTTATGAAGAAAAATTCACTCGACTGGAAAGGTATGCTCCAAACTTCATACGAGATCATGATAGTAAAATCAACCGTTTTTACTCAGGATTAAACCCAAAGTATCAAAGGGCTTTATCTTCTCGTGAGTTAAAAATTTATGAAAAACATGTTCATTGTGCGGAGAAGGTGGAAATGGATTTTCCGATGATCATGAATTCTTTGACAAACAACAAAATAAGAGGTCGAGGTGGCAGGAAAAAGGAAAAGGACTCTTCCAAAAAGTCTGATGGTAAGAAGCTTAAGTTTACAGTTTGTGAAAATTGTGGTAATAAGCATGGTCAGGAATGTCTTTTGAATTCTGGTAATTCTACTAGTGTGGTAAAATGGGACATAAGGCTCGTAATTGCACAGAAAAAGATCAGGTTAATGGTAAGACAAAATTTTATTTATAGTTAGTAAAATGTTTTAAGTGTAATGAAATGGGTCATTATACAAATGAGTGTCCAACAAGGAACTCAACCAAAGGAAATCAGCCAGACTACAAGTAGAAAGGGGTGGCGAAATCCTTTGCAACTACTTCAGCAAATGTTGGGCCATCAAATGAAGTAGTATCAGGTACATTGTTTGTTTGTTCAGATTATGCCAATGTGTTGTTTGATTCAGGTTCTACACATTCTTTCATTTCTGAGAAGTTTTCTAGTAAATTGGGAATTCTATCTCATGATATGAATACTAAACATATGGTAAGAACACCTAGAGGAAATATTGAGACAAAAAGAAAACATAAGAACATTATGTCCTTGTGTGCGGAAAGAATCTACCTGCAAACCTTATTATTTTGCCTCTAGTAGAGTTTGATGTTATTTTGGGCATGGATTGGATTTCTGTTTATCATGCTAAGATTGACTATAGAGCTAAAGAGGTTTCTTTTCAGAATGATTTTCAGTTTGTGTACAAGAATGAACCCATGCTTTTGAAAACATATCAGGAAGTCCAAAAACTTGTAAAAGATGGAAATGAATGTTACCTTGCACATATTGTTGAAAACAAAGGAACTATTCAGATAAATGATGTGTCAGTGGTAAATGAGTACCTTGATGTTTTTCCTGATGAGTTGCCTGGTATTATACATGATCGGGAAGTTGAATTTACTGTTGACTTAGTTCCGGATGCTAAGCCAATTTCAAAACCCCCTTATCGAATGGCTCAAATTGAACTTTTAGAGATAAAGATGCAATTGCAGGAGTTATTAGATAAAGGTTTCATTCGACCTAGAACATCACCCTGGGGTGCTCCTGTCTTGTTTGATAAAAAGAAAGATGGTTCAATGAGACTTTTCATTGATTATAGAGCATTTAATAACATCATTTTTAAGAATAAGTATCATTTGCCTCATATCGATGATTTTTTTGATTAGCTCCAGGGAGCTCAGTATTTTTCGAAGATAGACTTGTGGTGGGGTACCATCAGTTGAAAGTAAAAGAAGCTGACGTTCCAAAGATAGATTTTCGTACTAGATATGGCAAATATAAATTTTTAGTTATATCTTTTGGTTTAACCAATGCACCTGCTGTATTCATGGATCTTATGAATAGAGTTTTCCGTGAGTTCTTGGATAAGTTTTTGGTTGTGTTCATTGATGATATTTTGGTTTATTCAAAAAGTAAATAGGAACATGAATGCCATTTAAGGGTTGTCATTAAAACCTTAAAATAAAATAAACTTTATGGAAAATTCAGGAAGTGTGAGTTTTGGTTACAAAAAATTTCTTTCCTTGGTCACATTGTTTAAAAAAATGGCATAACTGTTGATCTTGCAAAAACAAAAGTTGTTGAAGAATGGAAAAGACCCACAAATATAACCGAGATTCGTAGTTTTCTTGGTTTAGCTGGTTATTACCAGAGGTTTGTTGAAAACATTGAATGTTTATCTAGTCCAATGACTAAGTTAACTCGAAAATGTGTTAAGTTTATCTGGGAAAATGAATGTGATGACTGTTTTCAGGAATTGAAAAAAAGATTGGTGAATGCTCTAGTTTCGGCACTGCCTTCCAGAAATGGTGAGGTTTTTATCTACAGTGATGATACATTGAAAGTAATGGGTTGTGTCCTAATGAAAAATGATCACGTAATTGCTTATGCTTCACGTCAGTTGAAACCACATGAGTTAAATTACCCTACACATGATTTGGAATTAGCTGTTGTTGTTTATTCTTAAAAAATTTGGAGACATCATTTGTATGGAGTGAAGTGTGAAATATATACTGATCACAAAAGTTTGAAGTATATATTCACTCAGAAAGAATTGAACATGGGACATAGGAGATGGTTGAAATTAATCATGGATTATGATTTCATGATCCATTACCATCTGGGAAAAGCAAATAAAGTGGCCGATACTTTGAGTCAGAAAAGTAATGTCTCATTAGCCATGCTATGTTTGGAACAAGATCCTTTGGTTTTTGATTTGATGAAATTTGGAATAGAAGTTGTTGGTGCAAGAAATTCTTCTGTTTTGTTTCAGGTGTCAGTGAGATCATATATATCAGACAGAATAAAGAAAGCGCAGAAGGAAGACTGTGAGTTGTAGAAAAAGGTAGAGTTGATTCAGAAGGTTATGTGGCCTGAATTTAACATTGATAATGATTGTGTTTTGAGGTTTGGAAAACGATTATGTGTTCCTTGTGATTCACAGTTGAAGAATGACTTGTTATGTGAAGTTCATAGTTCCCCGTTTTCAGTTCATCCGGGGAGTACTAAGATGTACAAAGATATTCTGGAGTATTACTGGTGGGATGGAATTAAAAGAGATATTGCTGATTTTACTGTGAAGTATTTGACTTGTTAGCAGGTTAAAGCAGAGCGACAATTACTGAAAGGAATTCTTCAGACTTTACCAGTGCGAGAGTGGAAATGGGAAAATATATCCATGGACTTCGTTGTGGGATTACCAAAGACATCTCGATGTAATAATAAAATCTGGGTTATAATTGACCGATTGACTAAATCTGCTCATTTCCTTCCTATTGGAGATACGTTGTCTCTAGATAAACTTGTTCGGTTGTATGTTAAAAAGATGGTCAGGTTTCATGGAGTTCCCCTCTCCATTGTATCTGATCATGATCCCAGGTTCACTTCTAACTTTTGGAAAGGCCTTAAGAAGTCATTAGGTACTAAATTAAACTTCAGTACAACTTTTCATCCTCAGATAGATGGGCAGTCAGAATGAACATTTCAGACCTTGGAGGATATGTTACGTGCTTTCTCGATGGACTACTAGGAAAGTTGGTACCAGCATCTTTCTTTGGTTGAATTTTCTTATAATAACAGTTTTCATTCCAGTATACAGATAAATCCATTTGAGGCAATGTATGGAAAGCGTTGTCGAACTCCAGATTTTTGGGATGAAGTGGGTGAAAGAAAGATGATGGGACTAGAATTGGTAGAAGAGATGTCGGAGAAAGTTCAGTTGATTCAGAAGCACATGAGAACATCTCAGAGCAGACAGAAAAGTTATGCAGATAACCAGAGGATGGATCTTTCTTTTGAGGTATGTGATCTTGTCTTTCTCAAAGTTTCTCCTTGGAAATGTGTGATGCGTTTTGGTAGGATGGGAAAGTCGAGTCCAAGGTTCATTGGACCTTATGAAATTATGGAGAAAGTTGGATCATTTTCATACAGAGTAGCTTTACCTCCAAGTTTATCCCAAGTACACAATGTTTTTCATGTTTCGATGTTGAGAACGTATATGCAAGATCCATCTCATGTTTTGAGCCCAGAGGTAGTTCAGTTGGAAGAGAATCTATATTATGAAGAACAACCTGTCTAGATTCTGCACTGTAGAGAGCAGGTGTTTCAGAATAAGGTAATTCACCAGGTAAAGGTTTTTTTGAAAACCCATATGGTTGAAGAGGCAATGTGGGAATCTGAAAATGCTATGAGGGATAAATACCCCCACTTATTTTGATAACTGGATAAAAATTTCGAGGACACAATTTCCAAAAGAGGGGAAGGATGTAACATCCCAGGTAAATGAAGAATAATATATTTTCATATTTATTAATATTTTTGAATTAAATATTAATTTTATCTTAAAGGTGTTTCTATGTTCGATAGAGTACCCGATATGCAACAACGGGTTTCTTTGGAATCTTACGTTGCACACTAATAATATAATATTATTATTTTAAATGGTAGTTAACTCCTAGCCGTTGTATTTATGAGAATGAAAAAAACTAACTATAATATGATTATACATGTATTTATATTTATCCAATTAAAGATAGAGGATTAATATATAAATGAATCTAATTTTAAGCATAATTTACATTAAAAGGACGATTTACCGCCTTTTAATGGAGAACCCTTTTTAAATATATTTTTTGTCACTTTAATACATTATATATGACAAAATAAAATTATTCTTTATAATGAGGACATCCAAATTTACTTTGGGTCATTTTTTGGTATTTTTCTGATGAAGTTCATTTTTTAAGGAATAGTAAAAATATTGTATTTTAATTCAAAACTATATTTTAATCCAATTTAGTTATATGGTTAGATTATAATTTTAATTGGTTTTAAAGTGTAAATAGATTATATTTTTACCATGTAATCTAATTTTGGACATTAGAATCAATTTCACATTTAAATTGAATATAATCAACTATCAATCTTTTGATAGTTAATATTTCTTAAAAGCACACGTTTTGTTTTGACAGCGGGAATTAATTTTAAATTAATTTCTGCCACTTCTGTGTTTTGAATTTGTAGAAATGGATTCCATATTTGGTATCAGGAGGTTCAAATTGTGAAAATAGCTAAATTTTATTTTAAGTCATTTTAAATATTTACTTCAGTAAATATTATATTTACTGTGGTGAAAGGGTAAATCAGGTAAATAGGGGTAGAGAAATAATATTATAATAATATATAATTACACCTAAATGGGTCCTAATCCTATTGGAAGAGTCATGTCCGACCATTGGAATCTTTGGGTCGATTTTGGGACCCCATGGAGCTACTTGGGAGTGATAATGACAATTTATATTAATTAATTTAATGTGAAGACAAAAGTGACATTAACAAAAATCATTTAGTAATTAACATTTATAAGATGTTATAAAAGTCTTATTTTCGAGTATAAATATTCATTGGAAATCTAAAAATATTTCCTACATCATGGTATTTGTTTTATAAATTTTAGACAACAAATAAATTTAATTATTTATGACACAATCATGATGCAGTATTTACCTCATTAATAAATGATTTAATTAAATATGATTAAAATGATTAAAATATTATCCAAAACGTGTCCTATTATGATTGGATGATTTTATTTCGATTATGAGTCATATTATATTCTACCATAATGATTTTTGGAACATTAGAAACTGAATATCATTATATTATAAAATAATATTTTCACTCTTTCCTAAAGAGCCCCTCCTCTCAATTATAAAAAGAGACCACTTCTATGAAATTCCTCACACCTCTCAAGACATTTGGCTCATCCAAACTCTGCCCAATTAAGCTCCCTACATCCCTCTCCTCCTCCTTGAAGCATTAACTTAGGAAGAATGCACTTCAAGAAGTCCTTTGGTTCAAACCAAAGTGAGTTACCCAAATTAAAGGTAACAGTTTCTCTTAAATTGTTTTCCTTTATTTTACTTCTCCAACCCCTAAACTCTTTTTATTTTCTTTCTTTTGTAACAACACCAGTATCCTAAATATACTAGGATGTTGTTATGATATGTATTATAACTACAATTAAACACACCTCCATCTAATGGATGAAGAACATAATGTTTCTGTGGATGGAAAACTAACGCCTCACGAAACGATTATTGTTCAATTACATCTTACCGCCTCTCATGGTGGCCATTATGATGGAAATATATTTATATATGATATATATTATGTTCATTAATTCATTCTGATTCCGTAATTCCCAATTATATCAAACCATTATGGTTTCCATGGTGGGTAAATACGATAATCTCGTTTGAGGAAGTGCGGACTACCACCCCCTCAAAGTTATGTGACTTGTTAATGCCCTATGTGGGATGTATAAAGGATAGATTTAATGATATTATATATGATACTATACTGGAATTATAATATACCTATGTATCACTATGTTTTAATTCCATTAATATAAGAAATAGAAATGAAATTAGCGTTCATGCGTACGTACGACTTACCGTCTCCATGAACGGTGCATTTCATTTCGTACCTCCAAATGTAATGTACTATTATAAATACATGTACATTCTGGATATATATGACATATAAGATACCCAAATCATTAATATCATTCTAGATATAATGAACCTTTTACCATGTGAACAACATGTAATTATAAGAAGTTCATTTTTGACTCAAGTACCAAATATCGACAAAATGAACATTATTAACTTAAATGATTACATAATGATTATAACATGGTAATAAGTGATATAAAAGTAATAATAAACTTGAAAAAGTTTCTTAAGCAAGTAGAAATTTACTTTATTTTATTATTCAGGAGATTAATGATCGAAAGGGTCAAGTCGGACACGAGGTAAAGGAATTCGTCTCAATCTCCTTTCATTGAGACATACTTTGTTTTAATACACAACTTTATTTTATACGCTGTATAAAAACCCTTGACTTTTCAAAGGGAATTTTCTTTTACGAAGCATTTTAATAAACGAAAAAAAAAATTCTTTTAACGTAAGCGGTGGCAATGACCTTTCCGCCGCCACGAGTATTATTTGATCTCTGGCTTCCTTAACAAGACATAATGTTTTTTAGAGGAAAAATAAATACCATATACTCTTTTTACGTATTTTGGTTTTGAAAATGATTTTGAGAATGGATTTATTATTTCAATATCTTGAAATGATATTTTATTTTTGAAATGTGGAAATTTTATCTTCCCTTTATGCTTTTGTTATGTGTTATGATTATTTTATGGTTCTAGAGAATTATTTACGTATACGGGTGGTTCCATGATAAACCTATGGTGGGTGAGCCCGAGATAGCTCTCCAATGAATTGGGTAACGTGACGGAGGTTGACGTGAATGTTTATCCTAAGAGATTTAGGGAATATACTGTGATGGGTATTCCAAAGTAACTCCTTATGTAGCTATGATAGCTACAATGTAAGTATGGTATGGATCCTGCAAGTTACCTATATGATTTATGATTTCTATGTGTCTTTCATAAATCATATGATTTCATGAGGTAAGTAAAAGAGTTCATGTTTTGTATGTATTTATGAACAAATGTTTTCATTCACTATTTTATAACCCTTACTGAGCCTTTTATGCTCATCCCACCATTTTAAATGTTTTTCACAGGACATAAAGATGAATATGGTCAAGGATGAGATCAAGGAAAATCCATGCTCTCTTTAACATGGAATTAGACATGACTTTTTTTTCAAGATTTTATATTTTATACAAAAAGATGGTGGATTCTGGGTAGAAGTGCCTAATTTGTAATATTTTGAGATGTAATGGTTATGTAATAATTCTCTAAAACTCTAAACCTGAAAAGATACTCAATGCGAATTATTCATTTAATTCAATATTATGTAATGTTTAAGGCCGATTCCTTATACTTTTACCAGAAAAGTCGCCGGGTTTCATAACACTTGTTCTCTTGTATCAAGAATCCTGACCGGATCTTCGAAATAAGATGGATCGGGTTCCATTTCTACTTCCTAGTAGGTGAGTACATGCGTTGGGTTAGACATGTATTTTATCAACAGTGATACGTGAAACACATCGTGAATTTGGGAGAGATTTGGAGGCATTTCCAAATGATAATCTATAACCCCAATTCGTTCTATAATTTCGAAAGCTCCCATGTACCAGGGACTCAATTTACCTTTCTTACCAAAATTTATAACTCCCTTCAATGTAGATACCTTCAAGAAAACAAGATCTCCTACCTAAAATTCCAAATCCTTCCTTCAGTTATCAGCATAGCTCTTCTTCCTACTTTGAGATGCTTTGATGTTGTTTTGGATTACCCTCAACTTTTCAATCGTTTCCTCCACTGGTTCTGGGCCTACGAGTTTTCTTTCATCAATGTCATCCCAACAGGTTAGTGTGTGACATCTCTTTTCATATAACACTTCATATGGTGCCATCCGAATTCTTGAATGGAAGATATTGTTATAGGAAAATTCCACCAGAGGTAAATATTGATCCCACATACCCTGAAAGTCAAGTGAGCATGATCTCAACATGTCTTCTAAGGTCTGAATAGTCTTTTCTAATTGTCCATCAGTTTGGGGGTGGTATGCAGTTCCCAAACAAAGTTCAGTATCCATGGATTTATGAAATTTTTTCTACATTATTGAGGTAAAACGCGGATCGTGATCAGAAACAATCGATAGAGGTACTCCATGAAGTCTTACAACTTCATTAATATATAGTCTTGCTAATCGTTCAAGTGGTAAATCTTATCTTATAGCAAGAAAATGTGCTGACTTGGTAAGACGATCAACAATGACCCATATTGCATCGTTCATTCTAGGAGTCTTTGGAAGTCCCATGATAAAGTCCATCGTAATATTATCCCATTTCCACTCTGGTATGGGAAGAGGTTGCATGACTCCTCCAGGCTGTTTCCTTCAAGCATTGACTTGTTGACAAACCATACATCTTGACACAAAATCAACAATCTCCCTCTTCTTATTGTCCCACCAAAAATGTTCCTTCAAATCTCAATACATTTCGGTTCTCCCAGAGTGTATAGAGAAATTAGAACTATGAGCATCATCTAAAAACTCTCTTTTTATATTAGGTATATCGGAAACACAAAGTCTCTTACCAAATTTCAAAATTCCCTCTTCATACACAAAGTCCCTCAATCTCCCATCATTCACAGCTTTATTCTTCTGTTTAAATTCATCATCACTAGTCTAATAACTCTTTTTCCTTTCTATTAAAGATTGTTTCTCAAAAATTTGAACAAGTATTGAGGTTTCTCCTTACATGGTGATTCCAATATCTATCTTTACTAGATCCATGTATATAGGATCCTTCTCAACTCTCATCTTGTTCAAAACTCCATGATCCTTTCCTCTCAAATCATCTGCCACCTTATTTTCCTTCCCCGGGTGGAAGTGTATCGTGCAATCATAATTTTTGAGTAGTTCAAGCCATCTCATTTGCCTCATGTTGAGTTCTTTCTGTGAGAAAATATACTTCAAACTCTTATGATCGGTATATATCTCACATTTTCTACCCTAGAGATAATGTCTCCATATATTTAAAGCAAATATTATAGTATCTAACTCAATATCATGAGTAGGATAGTTTTTCTCATGAATTTTCACCTTCCGTGATGCATAGGCAATAAATCTATCATTCTGCATAAGGACAGTTCCAAGTCCTTTCTTTGATGTATCACTATAAATAACGAAGCCATCATTCCCCGATGGCAGAGACAATATAGGAGCATTGACTAATATTTTCTTATATTATTGAAAAAATTATTCAAAATATTTTGTCCGAACAAATTTAACCCCTTTATGTGTGAATTTCTTTAATGGCATAGCCAATCTGGAAAAATTATGGACGAAACATCAATAATAACCTGCTAAACCAATAAAACTGCGTACCTTAGTTATACTCGTTGGTGCTTGACATTCTTGGATTTCTCTTGTTTTAGAAGGATAAACAGAGATTCCATCCTTAGAGACAATATGTCCAAGAAAAGAAACCACTTGAAGCCATAATTCACACTTGCTAAACTTCCCTTATAATTCATGTCTACTAAGAGTCTTCAGGATAATGCGCAAGTGATTTTCATGATCTTCATAGATTTTGGAGTATTCCAAGATATCATCAATAAATACCACAAGAAAATCATCATGACCTTCCTTGAAAACACTATTCTTTAGATCCATGAATACAGAGGGTGCATTAGTTAGCCCAAAAGGCATTACTCTAAACTCGTAATGCCCGTACACGGTTCGAAATGCGGTCTTCGAAATGTCTTCCTTCTTCACACAAAACATATGGTATCCAAGTCGAAGGTCAATCTTGGAAAAGTAATTAGCTCTATGCAGTTAGTCAAATATATCATCAATACGAGGAAGGGGATACTTGTTCTTTACTATAATAGCATTCATTTCCCTATAGTCGATACATAACTTCATAGATCCATATTTCTTATTAACAAAAAGTAAATTGGATCCCCATGGAGAAAAACTAGGGAGAATAAATCAATTATTACTCAATTCCTCTAGTTATTTCTTTAGTTCAACTAATTACATAGTGGCCATTCTATAAGGGGTATTCGATATAGCCCTTGATATGGGAATTAAATCATTGGAAAACTACATTTCTCGTTCTGGAGGATGTCTATGTAAATCTTCTGGAAACAAATCTACATTTTCTTTCACAATAGGTAAATACTCTATTTGAACATTCATTTATTCACCCACAATTATTTCATTGTCCTGCCCCCTGATAATTGAATTTAGTTGAGCTACTGGGGGTGGATCTAGATAAGAATTATGTGGTGATGATTCTACTCTAAAGATAATGTGTTCCTTATTATCATCATCAAAAATTTTAACCTCCTTTTTCTTATAATAAATCTTCACCTCATTGTCCGAAAGCCAATACATACCGAGTATTATATCAAATTCAATAATGGGTAAGAAGCTAAGATCAGTAGATTAAGAACATTTATGTGCTCTAATGGGGACTGATTCACAAAACATTATTGTGATGTTACTTCCCTTAGGTGTTTTGACTGATAACGCCCTTGTTAAATCAAATTGGAAATATCTAATTTTCATTGCAAATTGGGAAGATATGTAACAATACAATGATCCAAAATCAAATAAAGCATAGGATAAACTTGAGGAAACCATTAAATTACCTACCACCACATCTTTCAGATCTTTAACCTCAGCTATAGTGATTGCATAATCTTGGCCTTGATCCCTTGACCATTTATGAGGTAAGATTCCCTGACTCTTAGGACATTAATTTGTATAATTTCCCATATCCCTGTAATTGTAGCACTGAACATCAGTATCTTTTTTCTTCCTCTTGCAATCAAGAGCTTAGTGGCCTTTTTTATCACACTTGTAACATACTCTCACTCCCTTCAAGCATGTACCGGGGTGTTTGTTCCCACATTTACTGCAGGATGGATATTCAACATTTCCCTTCTTCCCCTTATTTTTATTCCCAGAGTGATCGACAGATCTCCTCTTATCTTGATTTGCTTTAAAGTCATAAGACTTAGAGAATTATTTTTCTGTCTCGATAGCACATGACACAATATCTTTGTACGATGAGACGGATTGTGAGACGAATGCTCAAGAAAGAAAACGTTTTAAACCATCAAAGAAAATATCATTCTTACACCTTGGGTTACGTATATAATCTGTTGCATGCCTCTCTAACCTTGTAAATATATCCTCATACTTTGCGACTTTCTTATCCTCGTTTTTCCTTAAACTCAGAAATTGCCTTTCCATATCTGCTCGATAGTCACGAGGAAAAAAATTTTCTATGAAAACCTCTTTAAACTCCCTTTATTACATATTTGATACTTCATCATCTTCCTTTGTGTTTTGAATCAACGACCACCATTGATCAGTATCTCCAGAGAGGTGATAAACAACCATGATAATGTTTTCCCTTTCACTACTCCCCAAGGCATGGAATATTTTCTCTAAGGAATTTATCCATTTCTTAGCCACTAATGGATTTGTACTCCCATTTAATGTTGGTGGTTGTTTCCCGATGATGTGCTCTAACATTTATCCTCCGCGTTGTTGATCAGGGTGCTCCATACAGGTAAAGTTATTATTCGTAACCGATGTGAGTCATCCTAGTATAGTGGTAAGATTATCAGCACCAATTGTATCACCAGCTCCACTATAATTATCTTGAGCAGGAGGGAAATCCCTACATGGATTGCGTGCATTGGTACAGATTACATTCCTTCCACTAGGCACCATTTCTAAAAAATTGCATAAACTAGATCAGGTTATGAATCGAAATACATAATTCCAAACTTTTAAAACACTGAACATAAATTGAACTGTTTATGGATATAATCCATAATCATAATAATGTTTTCTTTGAGGAATTATATACTCAAAAACCCTTCATAATGGTCTGTAATGAAAATGAGAATTATCCTAAGCATCTCCCCCGGGAGTTACGTAACCTAGAGTGCAGCAATGCCCGTTGTCATGCACTGGTTCCCGTTCGAGTCTAGCTCAAAGTGGTGTTTTCAGGTTTTACCCCTAGGTACATCTGTTCCAGAGCTGCCTCTACCTTCTCATATCAAGACAAGGATGTATTTCTCAAAAAACTCACAAAATCTATACAATAACTAAATTCTAGGATGTTCTTCTATACAAATCCTCAAAGTCCATCTTAGGTCTATATGCTCTGATCAGATTTTATCTAAATCTAGCTCCCAAGGATTGTACTAAACATCCTCTAATACCAACCGTAACACCCCGACACTAGTTACCCAGGGATATTTCTTTATTACATAACATTGGAATGATCACAAAAGACCATGTCTCAAAAGACCAATTAGTTTTGTAGCCTTGGAATCACTAGATACATTCATAAATTTTAAATTACATCATAAAGTGAAAAACTACAACAACATCTTGTCTCCATAGACCACGCTTATATCCCCTCATACTATCCCTTCAAGTCATTCATAAAATATGTCTTCACATCCTGGAAAAAATAAATCATAGAAAGGGGTGAGCTCAGATTCCCAGTAAAAATAACTATATAGCGGAAACTTTCATAAATAAGAAAAAACATTTAAGGAAATGTATAACTAAAGAAAAATCCTTTTAAAATTGAACTTCATCATAATATGGCCGAAATAAAATGAAATAATTTCATTTACTTACTCACATGAAAATTCTACTAGCCGAATAATCACATGCAATATCAATAACCAGATTCATAATGATGGAATGCATAATGCCAGAATATCATAACCACATAGTCAAGGCCTTGTGCAAAGACTACAAATAAGATTTTGTCAAGGCCTCTTTCCAAGACACTAGTTTGTCTCATGAGACCTACCGATTCATCGAGGAGCTATGGCGGGCTCCACCCATCACTTACTATGTCCAATGAATTCCTTATATGAACATGTTTAAACATAAAATAAACATTCGTATTAAAACTTGCATACAAAAAGTTGATAAATTATCCATAAACCATGAATGGTATAAAAATAACATATCCACATTCACAAATATCACAAAAACTTCAATATTATATGGAAATTTTGTATCATAATAAATCATCTTCAAATAAGCTTAAATTCCATCAAAGGATGTTGACATAAATGAAATCAAAACTATTTGAGAGAAATATCTCTTTTTGTGAAATCATTTAAAAGTCACATAATTATAAAATAAAACATTTACTTTGAAAATATTCATATAATATTTTAAGGTATTCATCACCGATTTTATAATGGCGGAAAATAGCCGCACCCACCGTATAAGATAAAAAAGACATTCTTACCTTAATTCTGTCGAAAAGGTTAAAAAAGCGCATGTTTAGAAAATGACGGAAAGATTATTTTATAAACATATTATAAAAAATCAACAAGGGTATAAATTTCTTTAACCCATAGTCTATAAAATAGTATGAATGATTTGAAATACATTTTTAAGAAACATGGATGTGGAAGATAAAGAGGTCCCATTAGATAATTTCGTATAAACAACCTTGGATAATGAAGAGATTGTGAAATAAACCATTACATTGTTCTTTTCCATGGTTGAGGGAAGTGTAAAATTATGTATAATGGTTAAATAGATTTTATAAAATTATAAAAGAATAATATACATTAATATGATATCATATATGGTCTTTTAACATTGCTTTGTTAATAATATCTTAGTATTATCGTCGTTTCGGGTGTTAACTTACTCTTTTATTTTATATGTTTTGTTAAATAATCCATTTTTGTTATGTATAGGTTGTATATTATTAATATATATAATTATATCATATCCTTAAACATTATTTTTAATCATCAAATGACAATTATACTTGAATGGATACGTTGTGGAATGAATCTCATCGTGTTTGTGGAGACGGTAGTCTGTACGTACGCACGAGCGACACTATCATTTTTTCGATATTAAAATAATATATAATTGGGGGGTATATAATATATAAAGAATCATTATAATGTTATATTTATTATTTACTTCAATTACACATCATTATCATACCCATCCAAATAATAATGTTTTGAATAACAATTACACCACGACGTGGAGACGGTAAGCCGTACGTACGCACGTATGGTGACATTTCATTAAATGGAAGGATAAAATACTGAATATGGTTGTACCATATTTATAATAACATCATAGTATATAGAATATACTGGATTTGTTATTTTATAATTTAAATAACAAATAAATAATAAGTTGAAGAAGAAAGGAACATGAAAGAGGGTGGTGAAAACATTACCTCTTCTTCGGGTTCTTCTTTTTGATTTGATCAAAAGGGCTCCTTATTTTGGCTTTCAGATCAAAATAAGGCTTCTAAATTTAAGTGAGGGAAGTTGAGAGAATATTTGGGCAGATGTTGACCGAGCCATAAGGCTTTGATGGTATGAATTTGATAGAAGGTGGAGTTCCCTTTTATAAGAGGGGTGAGGGGCACCTTATAAAAAACATAAAATATTATTTTATAATAAATTCGTTTTCAGTTTATAATGGCTCCAAATTGACTTATTGCAAGGCTAAGGTGGTTATGGGTTGAAAACATTTCAACCAATAGATTTTAGATAGGTTTGGGTCACTATAATAACCTTATCATTTATAGTTAATTCTTAGCTAAATAGTTTGACATTTACCATGTCTCTTTATATTTTTATATTATATGGTTAATAAACATACTATATACTTCAAACGAACCCAAAATGGTTCATTAATTATACACCTATCCTAATATAAGTCCTTTGGAAGAACCTCAAATTTTCAAGAATAGAATATCAATTAATAATATAATATTTGTTTTAAAAACTCCTTTATGTCAATTTTGACACTGTTTGGTATTTTATTTTTTCTAAATTAATAAAAGGATTATTACTTCAAAACAAGTTCATCTAACCAACCCTAATATGTCATATTAACCTATAAAATTATTGGAAGCCATAAAAAGTCTTAAATTCCCTTTATTGGGATATTTATAATATTAATTATTTTATTATTTAATTAATTAGGTAATTACTGCATCACCATTGTGTCATAAATAAATTAAATTATTTAATGTCTAAAAATTATAAATAAAATATAATTACGTAGGTAAAATTTTTATCTTTCTAATGAATATTTATAATCGAATTTATCAAATGTATTACCCTATATTAAAGATGTTTTAGTTTTTAAACTTTGATTTTAACTCTTTTAACTCTTCTTTGAATTAAATAATTATAAAGGTCCTAGTAACATCCAAGTGGACCAAATAGGTTCATAATTTTTTTCCTAAGGTTGTTTTTGGTCGAATTATATTTATCCAATAGAATTAGGACATGTTTTAGGGTAATAATAATATCATTTTTACCCTTAATTACCCGATATACTTTTAACCGTGGTAAATAAACGTAAAAAGTTACTATACACCAAAAGTTATTTTTATATTATTGAACCACATTTTACATCTTGATATTAACTTTGACTCTTTTATTTTCGAAATTTTACTCACAGAAGTGTTAAAATTATGTTTTATGTGAATTTGAAAATTCTACTAGTAGATGGGTAAACGACTGCGAAAGTTTAATAAACTTTTTATATATCTAAAATTATTAGAAACAGACTCCAATGAATTATAGTGAACTTATATAGGTATTATGAATCTATTTTGACCTAAAATAAATTTAATTAAAATAAATATTTATTTAAATAAAAATTTGGTTTTAAAATATAACTCAGTGTTTTTCACTATTCATCAAAAAATTATAGTTTTCAAAAAAATACCAAAAAATCACCCTAAGGTATTTTAAAGATTCCGAATCCAAAAATGAATTCCATTTTGAAAGATAAAATTTATAAAATTTCAAAAAGTGGGTATTACAATTCATAATGGCTAGTTTGATTCCTTGTGGTGTGTCAGAACTCGATGTTGCGTACAACACACGCTACTGTATTATTCAAAGAGAAGTGTACCGGGGAAGCTTGGAGTGTTACATGGATAATAAATAATTAGTGAAAACCTAGGGTATTTCTCTATGGATAAGTCTAAGGGTAATTCTAATGATAAGACAATGTTTATCATAATATCCTAGAATATTTGTAAGGTATTGTACATGTGGTTTTAAAGAAATTACATCCTTTTCTAGATACTAAAAATAGAACTGATTTGGGAACTAATGTACCTAGGGGTAATTACATTTAAAAATGTGTGGAAAGCATGACTCATACATTACCTAGTACTTGAAAAAAGGCTTTACTACACACCTAGTTTGACACTTTCAGGAGGTATGCATTGAAAATTCAACAACAATTTATGAGCAATTATAAAGGACATGAATGAATTGAGAGGTTAAAAAACTAATCAGAGATACTACTATAAAAATCTGAGATTTAATCCTTTTTAAAAACTAGTTCGGATGTAATTATCAGTTCTATTTCACTTTTGCAAAAAAAATCATGGCATTGTTTTTCATTTTAAATATTTTTAGATAATGGTCGGAAATAGGACAAATCCAGCCAATAAAAAATATGAACATAAATTTAAAGATTTTCCTACCAATATTCCTAACCAAATGGGAATGGATGTTAGACATCTTGTGATCCTTCCAGATGAGATTCTTAAATGATAGGTAAGAAGTAGAATATAATTGATTTTCTAAAGACAGAAAATAAGAAAAAGATGAAATCAGATGGAGGTCTAAGTGATTATAATGAAAAATAAATGAATATTAAACTTATTACAAGAAAGAAATGGGAATTCTCCCCATGGAAAAGGAATTAATCGATTTAAGTGATCATTTATGTGTCGAAATAGAGACAAAAAAGTTTCTATTTTTTGAAGAAAAATGATGTTCTATTTTAATTAGATGTAAGGTAATAAAGATCAACCCAAGGAACCACTAACAGCTCGATGTCATAAATGCAGAGTCATAGTATTTATATGATTAAATTACCTAATAAAAGGATTAATTAAAATGGAATATTTTATTATAATCTATGATGGGTAATGATTGAATATTTTTTGTTTGAGATCTCAAAATCATGTTTTTGGAGTATTTTTATCAATGATATTCCATTTACTAGAATCAAGATACATCAATGTATTGTTCGACAATAGTTTCTATTTTAGGATTATTAAAAATGTTTTGAACTGTATAAATGAACACGAAAGTCTTTTTAAATGTATGATGATATATTATTTGAAAATTGATGATGAAGGAAATTAAAATGAATGATATGTTCATGACATTTAGTTAAATATATTCAATTATGATTATTTGATTTTCTGGAAACAAATATGAAAAATATAAGGATTTACTATTCCATAAGTAATATAATGATTAATATTATTTTTATTAAGTTCATTAAAATTTGGGAAATTCATATTAATTATATTATTTATAGTAGTATTAAAAACAAGAATGAAATGTAGGGTGACAACTAAATATTTCTGAAAATGTTGTAGGGCTTGAACCCACGACCGATGGGTGATAAGTGTGTATTTCCTACCGTTGGACTATGTGATGTCCTTGATAATGTTATTTTTTTACTCAAATAGTTTTATTGATAAATATTATGTTGATCATATTTTTTTGAGTTGATTATTTATTTTTTGGGACTCATTTTAGTGGGTAGAATTATATTAGGTTTTATGTGGTAGATTATTTTGGTATAACACTATTACATTATTGGAGAAGTATGCTAAATGGTTTCATGTATAATTTTTTTGGAATTGATAAATTTTATCATCCAGAGTTACTATTGAGGTATTAGAGATTAATTTATTATTGTTGAAAACAAGTTATAACCAATTTTTTTTCTTATAAAGACAGGAGGAACAACTTGTTATTAATTTATAAAATCAGGTGATCATTTATAAGTTAGTTTTGGTGATTCAAGCCAGAATATAATTTATGTTTATTATTTATTGTATTGAGAAAATAAATATATTGCATTATATATTGATTAATGAATAAAATTTTACATCTGATTTAAGTATATGTTATAATTTTTTTATCCAATATTGTAATGGAAATACCCAGCTCTACGAAAATGATATTGGAACCTAAAATTTAATTCTACTGAATTCTTATCCACGGAGGAAATGGAAGTCAATATCATAAAAACATTATTGATTCAAGTCATTTATATTAAATTTATCAACGAATTAAATGAGATAAATGAACTCCCTCACTATCCATGTTTATTTTCTGTATAAATCCATGTCTATATCATCACATAACACCACTTTTCTCCTACATGTTTACATAAAACATGTTATTCATGAGGAATTACATATTTCAATTTTACTCCTATCAATATGATTTTTATTATCCCTTTTTTATTTAGGTTATCGAAAAAAGTATTTGAAAATTTTAAACCGTTGATTATTGAGATCAAGAATAAATTGTGAGGATGTAATTTATTTATGTGGCATAGAATGAAACTACCTTGTTTGTGAAAATAATAATAATATGATAAATATTTTATATTAAATTAAACAATAATATTATATGATAATATAACACCCTAATACTTTATGATACATTTCCTTTTTAATTTAAATTAAATTTCATTGATAACTTCTTTAATAAGAAACACCATGTTTTAATGAACTATAATATACTATTAACATTATTATTTATACAATAACAGTATAAAATATTGAATAAATATGTAGTTATTAATGTTAATATAAAAATATTATGAAATATTATAAATATTTTAGAAAAATAAAATATATTGATAAAGATGTACATAAATTCGGGTAATGTATTTATATGCTTTGAGAAAACATTTTTTGAAGTAAATGTTTTTTAAAATTTTCATAGAAAGTATTATAATTATTTTTTGTATATTTTATAAATGATATTTTATTAAATTAAAATTATGTTTTAAATCATAATACCTTAATTAACATTGGCTCTAATTTTATTTATTTTACGAAAAATAATGATTTTTCTATGAATATTGGAAAAAATAGATTTTTTGTAAAAAATTTATATCATTTAATAAATCAAAAAATTTTATAGAATAATTAATATTTTAAACTGCTTTAAAAGTCAAATATGTATTATATAGTTTTATTTAATGTAATTAATTTGTTTTTTATCATCTATAAACAATATTTTATATTTTTTCTTCTTTTGCTTAAAATGAATACTACATAACAATTATTTAATGTTCCTAATGTCTCCCTATTTTAATTTATTAAAACAACCCCAAATGAGTAATAATTTAAATGGAGTTTATATATAATATTTCTATCATTTTAAATTTAATCATTTTTAATGAATATTTATATTCATAGAGTTAATGTGAAATCATCATTCCCTGGAAAAATTAATTTCCTGAAAAACTATTTTTTCAACTTGTCTTCCTTTTTATTTAAAAATAAATATTTCCACACATATGAATTGAATTTTGTAAATTGAATAAAATATTTGTGATTATAATAATTTATATTATATAATTATTCAATATTAATTATTATCCATAATTAATTGTGAAAACATAATAATCTTTTAGAGAGATTATGGTAAAAATTGTTTTACGAGGGATTAAATAAATTGGCAAGGTTTAAAAATGACCCCAAACATTTCTAATTATTATTTTATTGTTATATTTTAAAATTTTATATCATAAGGTTCAAAAATGTTTCATTTTGTCCATATTGAATGAGTAATCATGGATATCAAAATTTCATTCCATATATTACATTTGTGTCCTCTCCCCCACATACAGAATTCCTCCGCAATCGTCTCAAAATGATACCTCCAATACCTGTTGGGTTTACAATTAATATCCTCAATAACATTCTTAAATCATCTACCTCATCCTATAATCATATGTTTGATAAAAAATCCTATCTATGAATGATTTAGGAATAATCAAAATGAGGTTCTAAAAAGAATAGGTAATATCATTAATGGACATTTTTGTGTTATTTATTCTACCACCACCTTTAAATATTATTCAATAATGATAATATAATAACATCAATATATAATATATATATATATATATGTATAGATATTATTAGGTTAATTTGATACCTTATATCAATATATACTTCCATCAAAAGGGAAATGAAACAATCAAACTTCTATATGACTGAAAACTACGTAGCAAACTGATGTAATTTGTTTCAATAAAAAACATTAAATTATTGATATAATGATGTATTTAACTCATGTGTATTATATTTAGGGAATTAATTTTCTCTTTTAATTCAAATATAACATATTTATTCTTTCATTAAATTTCATGGGGATATGATACTGTTTCCCGTGTGTATAGAAAAATAAAACCTTACAAATAGATGTGATTCATTTTCCAGTTATGATTTACATGATATATAATAATGAAAATTTTTGTGAAAATAAAGGATATATATGAAATAATAATGACTCATTAATAGAGATATATTATTTACCACCTCTTCATCCAATCCATCATGAAAATGGAGGCAATGTTTACGCATAGGTATGACATACCATCTCAATGAATGGTACAATTAATTTTATATCATTAACTTATATGGATTACTATAAATACATATATAATGATTATATATGATATTTATATCATTTTTTCCATTCCATATAATATGATAGGATGGTTAATGTAAATTTATAGAAAATAATAAATCTAATCATATGTGGTATACAATGTAGTTATTTCCTAAAATGCGATTTTGGAAAAGAATTATTAATAAATTGGTATTAATGAGTCATATGTAAATAATATATGGTATGAAACACACACACACACACACACATATATATATGTATGGTTCATGAAAGTAATATAAATAAACCAATATTTATTATACTGATTGTTTTAATGTGTGCGAAGGATATCAAGAATAACGTTATTCGATTTCAATTCTCTCTTTTATTTCAAGAAGATATATGCCTTATTCCCCACTCATTTATTTTGTGTGGAATATACACTACCACTATGATAATTTATATAATGACAGTTGTTATTTTCTTGATATTTAATATTTCATTTCAGATATTCTTTAAACGATATTATTATCTAATGCATCCAAAAGTTGTAAGGGTCTTCCCTTAAAAATCCTTATTTCAATCAAATGTTGTTGTATGCACCTAATTTCAAATAATTTCTTAATATACAAACAATTTAATAATTATTTCATGAGAAAAATAATAATTCATGATATTTTAATTTTTATATCATTTATTACACTCATGATAGTTTTGAATCAAATATTAATAAAGTAGTATGGGTTTATGATTCAATCTCATTTTAATTGGGATGTTTTTTCTTCAGTTCTATTGTAGAGAAATTATTTAATAATTTTATAATAAATACATTAAATTTAATTCAACTATTTTTATTCATGATCATTTCATTTAACTGTACCATATTTCTATATTTGGTACTTAGAATAACTACAAAAGTGTTTAAAAAAAATCAAACTTATTTCCATCTTTGATTAAAAACACTTCCTATTCCATATCCATGTTTTCATTATAATGTTTTCATATTTTTTTAACATTATCCAATTATATTTTAAATAATGTTTTACCCATGATTGAATTTTTATAAAATATTTTTAATGGTTCAATATTTCCATTTTCCAAACAACTCACCTTTAAATTGTTTTACAACAGCATGAATATAACATTTTTTACTTATAAAACATCTATGAATTACCAACCGTAATATTATTTTTTTGAAATTTTTTTTATGTGTTTTCCATGTTAACATTAAAAATAAAAAAATTTCCATCACTTTTTTGAATGTTATAATTTTTTAAATGTGGTATTCAAAGTGTAAAGGAAATTTTCATCAAGAATGTTTTTATGTTTTCCAATTTATATATATTCCTTAACGAAATAACATTAGATATGTGGATTTATTATGAAATTTTTATATATGTATATTACTTTTATAATAAGATTATTTTATCATACATTTATATGTTAATACATTCCTTATTTTTATCTCTTAAACTCCTACATTATGAAATATCATTTTATTATGATATGAGACAATATTAGGAAACCCATATTATTTAGAGGGTAATTATTATGTACTTAAATAATATTTATTTCAATTTTGTGGTAACATTAAATCATGAATATGTTATGATTGTTGTGATAGTTTACACTATAACACATTGGGTATTTTTTTATTCTCATGATGATTCATGTATGTGATTAGAGTGTAAAATTAATCAATTATAGGACATTGTCCACAAAGTGATATTGTCTAGGAAGTTATCAATGAATCATCTATATTTCATATTTTTATTTTTAATAATTACCTATGATGACTAGATATAATGATACCATTTTCATTATGATATTATTTATTTTGATAACAAATGAAACATTCCTTTTAGGATATCATGTTATACCAATGACTCACATGTTATGTATCCTTATTATGATTATTCAAACACTATGAATTTTAGATCACCCATTTCTTTAATATATAATGTGGGTTTTCCTAAGATTTTTAATGAGATCAAATGGATTTGTGAAATCTATAAGGAAAAAAATAACTAGAATTCCATGTTTTACATTTTTTCAATGTATTATCATAATTGTTTTCCAAATACACTAGTTCTCCTGATATTTGGGTTTTAATTAAAGGATATTTATGTTAGAAATCAGGTAATTTTGGAGGGTCAGATCGGCTCAGAAGGGTTAGAGCACACTGCTTCTTCCTCTGAAGGTCATTTGGGATGTGGCCGATTCGGAGGAATGGCTTGCAATTGGGAGGGACAATGCTTGCATGGGATTGCCGAGTGGTCCTTATTTGGAGTTAGCGGTTGATGCTTTTGCTTGGAAGAGGTTGGTTTGGGTTTTTTTTGGTTCTTTCTAGTGTTTGTTGGAACTTATGGTTTCTCACTTTTACCTCAAAAGTGTCTTTCTTAATAAAAAACAATTTTCAGTCAGTATGAGTAAATTGTATTTTGTCAATATAATGTTAGTATAATGTTTTTTATAGACTAAAAAAGATAAATATGATGATCATCAAGAATTTTTACCCACTTATTATTGTTGATTATATTATTGTCCAGTTGAGAGGTGATAAATAGTATTTTAAGATCGATCTACAATCAGTATATCCTAATTTTTGATTATATGAGGAGGATATATTAAATACTATATTATTCTATAGGAATTCACATTTCATGTCTGTTTTTATATTTTTTTGAATCAATAATTCATTATCTAGGTTTATGGGAATCATTAACTGCATTTTTGTGTTCTTATATTAGTTCATAGTTATTTTCAATGATGAAACTCTAATGTACTCGATCATTGAGTAGGATACTGAGAATACATGTATTTTTTTTACAGAATCATTAACACAACCATATTTATGGTAACTTATCAATGTATATATCTTGGATGTGATAGGTGCATTGATTTTGTATATATAGATTTTCAACTTGGAGTCCCATTCGATTTACTGAGTGTTGATGTTGTTATTTGGTGGGTTTTTCCCAAAAACATGTTCATTGTTATCAACCTTCGTAGTCATATAGATAATTACTAAAGGTTACTTTATCTATTCTAGAATTTTTAACCCCATTAGAATTACTAATAACAAATTTGAATTCCTTCTTTTGGTCTGATATAAACCAAGAAGCATTTTCTTAACTAAGAGAGAATTTTTTTTTTCATTTTTTCTTATGATGTTTAATGAAAGTTTGGTGTTTGTGGTGTTATGTGATATTATCATTTGATATTGTGATGTTCCTAGATAATGTCAGAGGAAGTTACCTTTAATGAATCCTGAAAGTTACATTCTTAGAAACTCTATTACACTACCCACAACTCAGTGATGGATGTAGTTGTGTTTTCCCTGAAGAATTGATTACATTACCTCACTAAGTGTTTCATTATATCCTTAGTAGATTACAATATATTTACATATATTTTCTCTCAGCATAAACTAAATCTAAAAAATTGATGGTGGGTGGAGATTCTACAAGAATATAGATTTGAAATATTATTCATATTGGGGCAGGATATGTCATCACAAATGAAGATATTAGGATATCAGAAGTAGAGATTTGGGAGTTAGTGGACGTTTTGAGTGAAATATAATAATTAGAATTATTTAATCTCATAGAATATGTGGTTTATGGTTAATGATTAATTTTATAGAATATTTTGATACCCACCTCATCAATGAATCTGAAGGCATCCCAGTTGGGAGACCCAAATATGAAGGTGAAGAATGACCAAATCATTCAAACAGATGGTATTGAGGGATGATCATTGGATGTCTAAAATTGTGATATATTCCATGGAATGACGTCTATTCCATCTAAAGTGCATGATGGTGTCCTCTATGAGTATTATATCCCATTTTTAGATGTACATCCTATCATAAAAAACATAAATCAGGGTTTTTGGAGGAAACTTGAGTGGATAAGTATCAAGTGGTATATAATGTAGTTTTCTGCCTTATTTTAGTTTTATTAGAAGTTTGAGGAAAAGAATCATTTTCCTGGTGGTTTATTGTAGCACATAGATATCATTGATTATAAGTTGGAAAAAAATATTTACCGATATCATCATTGGGATACCCTGAGTTCATTGAATATATGATGCTCTATAAGTAATATAGGATCAAAAGGTAACGACGGCTCACTTTCTGATGATTCATGTGATGACCCCTCTAGATATTCTCATGATAGGGTACAAAAATAATGTGGTGTTTATCCATAGGGTTATGAGAAACAGAATTCCCAAAATACCCACTTTTTTACTTGGTGTGTTTATTGGGTATTTTGATAGAGATATTATTTTAATAGTTCCTCATTTGTATTTTAGTGATTAAACCCCCAATATTTTTCCAATTCAAATTTAATTTAATAATTTTTGGATTTAGGGACATTTTATGATAAAATGTGTTATAATTTTAATTACTTTCTTGCAAATATATATGTAGAGTGAAATAATTTCAACATTACTCATAATAGAGAAATTTTTTCAGAGGGTTTCTTTTTTCATGTGCTTCTAATTATTTTAATAAACTAGTGATAATTATAATTTCATGATTATAAAATAAATCATTCAGTATAGAAATTATTTTTTACTAATATAGTCGACCAAACCTCCTTAAATGAAGAATATCCCACTCTACAGACAAAAAAATGAGGTGATTCTAGTTATATATAATGTATTGTTGAAAGTATAAACCACATGTTAAATTTAATAGTTAAATTTCCCCACTCATGTATTTATTTCATGCGTCAACATTGATAATGATAAAGAGTCACTTCCACAAGAAAAATATGGATTTAGTAATTTCGAAATAAATGTTTGTAAACATGTGAAAATGATATAATATATTTGGGTCTATTTGAATCAAAATTACAAACAAAAATTCAAAATAATTCCACTATGTTAGTTATTTCTTTTCAGTGGGTAGATAATTTTCAATATATTAGTGGATCGATTTGGTATAATTATTTATATATATTTACTTTTATCATATCATTATTTATAATGAATTTATCCCCACTTGTTCTCAACTAAACATAATAAAACGGGGTAAACAAATTTATAGTTGTGTAAATGGTGGTTTTATTTTTATAATTCAAAAGTTCCAACGATCCAGGAAACAAAATCCATTTCTTTCTTATGTTATGTTGGTTTCACTAATCTTAAAATAGTTTTAATTATCAAATATTGTTGTATTTGGTTTAAAATTCTATAATTTTTATCTTCTTGGTCAATGATGATTATCTCCCTCATATATATTTTGGTTTATATATGATTTTATATACCCATAATTAATGGTGAATTACATGATGATCATTAATAACGATGTGAGGGATTGTGGACACTCATGTTTTTTTCAGGTAAACAACTCCCAATCAGGTATTTCTTATGTCACGTAACTGTATTCTATGCAACTCTATCATACATTGAAATAATTAAAGACCATGTTAATGTTTTGAAAATGTTTATAATCACTATCCCCTCTCACCATATGAGTTGAAGTAAGAAATTTTGGAATCTCTCATCAATTATTTTAGTTTAAGTGGATCATATAACATGGGAACATGATGATATTTCTATTGGAAAACAAACCTATCATGATCTACCTTCTCATTTAAGATTATTTTTTCATTTTCATCATTAATAAATTTTTATTCTCTTATATCATTACATTTTTTTTGACAATCATCCGATTTAATAAACACCACCATTTTCTCCCAAATATAATGTGAAAACATGATTTTTGTGTACTGATATTTGGATAGAACCATGTTTGATCCCTATACAAAACATTCACCTAGAACATAATTTGATTCTACACCCTATTATAAGAACTTGTGAACGTATTGAATCTTTTTTGGTGAGGAAATTTCAATATATTATTTTTAATATCTTTATGTTTTCCAATTTAAAGTGGGAAAAAATTAACTCACTATAGTCTATAGAAGATAGTTTTTCATTATTTTATAAAAATGTCATGTGATATTTAAGCTGATCTTTCATAGTATATGAATTAGGGTTTCACATACTACCCTTTAAATATACCCTTTATTAACCAGTATTAAGGGGGTTGATTTGATAATTAACATTACTCTAGGTGTACTTATGATAATTTTATCAATAAATTTTTGCGAAATAAAAGCAATATCACATGTTTCCCCAAATTTTTTATATTGAAATTCGACATGTGAATCATCAATAACATGTGTTTTTAAATTATATATATGAAAATTGAAAATGGATTCATGTGAAGATATATGATATAAATTTAACAATTAAACAAATATTTCATGGGTATGTAGAGTAGATTGAACTTGAAAAATGGAAAAATCCAATAGAGGAAGAGATTTACCCACTTCTCCTTTATGTAAACAAACCTGGGGAGGTCAATAAAGATACTTCTAAAAATATATTCCACCTTTATCATCAATTGATACAAGTGAGTTATTGATAATATTTACCTGCTAATTAACGTAATAGAGATCAATAATATTTTGATGAATTCTAAAGTAAATATAAAGTAAAACATGATATCCCCATAATTAATAATGATAATGAATCAAAACCGTTGAATAATTATATTTCCTTGGATTAATTATAAGAAACCACTCATGTTGTTGAGTAGAAAAATGAATTGAGGAACCTGACTATGATTCTCTGAAAATAATGAATCAACCCTAAGAAGTAATTTATTTTAAATATGAAATTGAAGATGAACTAACTCAGGTAGATGATATTTAATTATTGTAATTTTAATCCAAATTTATCAAATTTAAATTGATTACCACCTATCAATGTTTTTATTTTTTAGATTCATAAAAATCATGTTTTTCTTTGGAGGGAGATGAATAAAATGAGTATTTACTTAATGAGGATCATCTAGATCTCCCCAAACATGTTAAACATATATTAGAGGGAGTCCAAATAGATACAATCGATATATTTCAGGGGGGAAAATTAAAAATCTACATGCATTAATGGGGAATATTTCATTATGATTCACTTTTTTAACAAATAGAATTACACTATATCTTACCCATAAAATATTCGATTGATTATGAATACCTAATGTAACCAATGTATAATGAATAATAGATTGTGAATGTGACCACCAATAAGAAGGAGGAAGTATATTTCATCCAACCACATCCATGTATGTCATACCTTATTAATTAGGGGTACATCTGGTGTAATCTATCCATGTATTCCTCAGTAACCAAAATGAATGAATGTAAGATAGAGGAAGTGAGTGTTGGTGGTCTAAATCAAAGAGACTCCACAAAACATTAGGTTTAAAAAAATATGTGGTACTAACCTTCTAGAGGAAGTCAAGACCCTATTCCAAAAAGGGGTTCAAGCAAATATTTATCCATATTTTATTATCATTTCTCATCCAATTTCAATTTTATTTTCATTTAATAAATTTATTCATTTTTATAATTTTCTATATAGGGTTCCATGACCTGCAAATAATAGATTAATTGAGCGTTTCACATCCAATATGTTATGTTATAATTATCCATACCATTATATTTTTTCACCAATTAAATATTTACACACATGTTAAACATACATTAATTCATTGAGTACACTATATCATATATGTGTTGTGGGAGGGAACTATTATAGGTTTGGATTTACAAATTCTGTTTCTTCAAAATAATATGTGTTTATTATATAATTTTCAGGTATTTTTTAATATTATATCATTAAATAATAATCTATTAAATTTTTGAAACCCATTTCAATGAGTGAAATAGTTTATCAATGAATCCAAAAAATTGATGAAAATATAAAATGATTTTGTTTTAATTTTAAGACATCGATTATTTCATGAAAAGTCCACCAATTGTAGAATCCCAAAGAACATATCACTTTTTATAATAATAAAATAACCTTATCATGATTCTCATTAATCCCTTTTAATAATCCTTAAATTTACCTCACATATTGAGAGAACTAACCCATATTATCTATAACCATATTTTTATTTATTTATCCAATAAATAATGGTTTCAAATACTTGGGTTTTAAATTATTATTTTTTAAAATACCAATTTTGAAGTGAATAATATTAATTATGGCATAACATTACATTCAATCATTATATTTGTCAAAATATATGAATATCCTATTTTCTTAGCCACATTAAAATCCAATTTTCCCTATCTAACCATCTTTATAAGTGATAATTCATGATCTAGTTGAACTAATATGTGGGGTAAATATGTATTGTAGTATGCTACATAATATGGGGTTAATTTGTATTATAAATTAAATGATGAAAATTTGTTTTTAAAAATTAAATAATTATTCTTCTAAAATATTTTCATCGATGGAGATTTTGAAATTCAAACAACCTTCATCGCCTTCAAAAAATATTAATTCCATAATTGGAAAATCTAATTAAAAAATTCGATTCCACAGATGGTAGTTGATCAGATATAATTTTTGTGATGAAATATTGAATATTTCATATCTTTATTAAAATTTTGATGATATATATTGTCCTAATTTTCTTCTACGGAGGTTAGAGGGTTACCGAACATGAGTGAAAATTAAAATCATAAATTTTTTCCTAAAAATGATCCAAACCCTATTTATACTGACACAAGATTTTTTTCTTAAAAAATATATCAAAAATACACTAAAAATACTCAAAAATAACTCATGAAAGTAATATGTAATTTCATAACACCAGGTGGAGTAGTATAAATTTTTCAAACCAATGGTGAGTGTTGTTTGGGTTTGAAGAAGAAAATCATTATTGAATGTTAACATTTCTATGTAGAGGGAAAAATCATGTTAGTAAAGGGTTTTGTGAATATGGATTGATAAATGATGTTTAAATGTGTTGTATGAGATGAATTTAGGATAAGAAATAATGGTTGTTAATATTATTGAAACCACATACTTTATGGTATTAGATTGTTGGATATCATGGGTTTGTGTTTTTATTTTTTTTCTTCTTATTTTCATGCTTAAATGTTATGGAGACCAAGCTATAATTTTAGGGATATTTATAAAGATAATGTGTCCATTATTTTTCCTACGAATTCTAGTGATTCAGATCCTAAAAATTTATTAGTTTGAGTTGAATTTTATTATTCATTGATTTTAGGTATATTTTTTCTTAACTGTTAAAATTTCTTATTACTAAAACATTAACTAATTTAAATAAATAATCTATTTCAATAATAAAATTTCCATTATTTAAATTTTCCTTAATAACTTTTTTGGTTTCAATTTTCTATTGGATTCAACATCCTCAACTAGACTTTCTGTCAATTTGAATTTTTAAGGGAATATATAAATTAGTTAATGTGGAAAATATTTTGGGTAGACCTAATTGACCAAGCCTCATTAAATGTGGCATATATATGTATCGAAATAAAATTATATGGTAGAAAATGTATTTGAAATATGACTAAAATTATCACATTCACAATAAATTTCACGATGAAGCTCATTTAATAATGTAACAGTATCACATGTCAAATTGGGGGATGTGGAAGAGTATTATTATCTAAAAAACATAGCTTTTGTTATTTAGGAATATGTTTTTTAATGTAAAATTTCATTAAAATATTATGGTTTGATAGGAACAAAAAATATGAAAAACTTGTAAGAATATTTCTTAGTGATTTTCTGTCAAATAGAGGAAATGAATAGAAAAAATTATTAGTGGGTATATTCTAGAGAATTTTTTTTTTCATTTTTACTCTTTAATTTTTATAGTTTTTAATGGATTATATTATCCCCTTCTTCTCTGATACCCTCAATATGGATGTCTAGGCATATGACTGATTGGTTATGTAGAACTTTTCATTCTGTGATTCTTGATTTCCTTCAATTCGTAGAAGAAATCAATTTTTCTTCTGTCAATGGGTTTGCAATATTCTAATAGATGTTTTTAATATAGAAGATGATTATAATTTATTATAATTTAAATTTATTATTTCCATGTTTGATGATAAGTATCTCCTTTCACTAGGTGATAATTTAATTTTAATGAAATAAAATAGGGATTAGTGGCCACATAGTAAGTGATTGTGTAAATGTGTGGGAAGGTTAGTGAACACTCTTGATTATTTGGGATAATCAAGACTCGATCAGGTATTACCAATATAATTTTTTTATTCATGGGAACTATATGTCACATAGGATGGGGGTAGAAAATCATGAGATCTTGGAAATGTCTATTCTCACCATCACTATTTTACAAAAAGGGTGAGAGGAAGAGATTTTGATATATCACATTAATCAATTGAGCAAAAAAGGATTGGATAAATTATAAATAGGATAACATTGAAATTAAGAAAAAAACCAAAACTTATCTACCTTATCATATCTATATTTTTAATAACTTTCTTCATAAATCTGTTCTTATTCTTTATTTAGTTAATTTTTTTAGATTTAAAAATTAATCATTTTGAAAAACACCCCATTTTCCCCTAAATTAAAATGAAAAAATGATTTCCATGCACTCTTATTATGAGAAAACCCAGGTTGAACACTATAATAAATTTTAACTATATAAATAATTCTATTTTCTATATCCCACAATAGACATGTGTAAAATAACAACATGGTTTTAGCACTTAGTTGTTCCTTAACACCACTTTCCACCCCCATAAAAATGTATAGACTAAGAGGACTATCCAAATAATGAAGGTTATGTTACATTTTTTGGTATCATATTTAAATGGAACATGTTTATGATCCCATCGTTCGTATGATTTTTCTTATAATAATATTTATCACTCATTATATGAAGAAACTCACTTTGAGTAATTTTATGGGAGACTATTTCGATTCCTGTTATGATGTGATGGTATTAGAGGGAGGGAATTTTTTTTTCAGAACATAATTTAGATTATTTTAGAGAATATTAAGATGTTTATTAATAGGATGATAAGTTATAAAATTCCACCAGTTGGCTTAAACAGTACACGAGATGAGGCCCTTGGAGATCAAGGTTGGTGACCATGTAATCCTATAGGTTACCCATATTCACATCTAGCTGAGGCTTGGATGAGGAAGAAATACCTCTCTGTAGATAATTTTACTTATGAAGGTGATGAGGAACTTTGGTGATGTGGAATAATAGTTGGGGCATCCTCCATTGTTTGATTATGTCAGGACATATTAATTTGTCCCAACATCATCAGTATCTTCACGTTTTCCCCAATATCATTGACTATGGAGTGCAAGATATCAATAATGATATGATGTTTGTAAATAAGTTGGTTGAGATCGAGGTCCACCATGGTAGGATGTATTGAAGATTATTCATCACTTTAGATAATGTTATCATAAATAATCGTGGTATAAATGAGGTTATATCATTATAGGTGTTGTATATTCCCAAAAAATACATGATTTTTTTATTCATGTTGGGTTCTATGAGTTTTTTTTATGATATAACAAATGATTTGATATTTCAATTTTCTTATAATGGTGTTAATTTACTATTTCTATAATGGATACAGATTTATTTTTGTATGAGTGGAATCTATCTGGAGAGATTTTGGTGGTTTCTAGTAGTTGATTCAATATTTTTAGGTTGGTTTTGATTATATGGGATGAGAAATAGTTTATAGGATTCAATTGTATTGTACTGGTACTTTCAGACATTTCCTTTTGTTTTTTAAATGGATTACAGTTATCATGAAGGATTTTGGTTGTATACTACAATATCAATGCTGTTTTATAACAATCTAATGGTACTAAATACCTCTATTGTGGTTGTGGTGCTGTCCGTTTTAAAGATAATTTGAATTTGATGGCGTTCCTCGCCATTTTGAGTTGGTTTTGAGGTTTTTAGTTCAACATGACCAATAAAGTATCATAAAGAGTTGTTTTTGGGGATTTTTGTAAGAAAATCACCAATGGTAAAATGTAACAAATAAAAAATGGATTTTGTGGGAATGGTGGGAATCAAGTAACTGTAGTGGCCCCATGACCTAAATGGTTATGTAATGAGCTCACAATGTTGTGGTACATGTCATGGTGTGGGAAAATGGATTTTGGTTTTGAAAATTCCATTGTGAAAAGTGTGGTGATGGTGAAATTTCATTTAATGATTTTCTAAAATAATTGATTTTTTATGATATCATGGAAATGAAATTGGTAAAATACATGACTACAATCTACCAAGACCTATATTGAGGTCACGTCACCGTGGTGAAGGTTACCATATTATTTTCTATAAATTTTAAAATGAACTCCATTAGTATGGGTTTTTCCATTTAGTTTTACAATTGCTCAACCGATATTCTCTCCTCCATTCTCTCCCCATATGGTTTCTCTAATTAAACCCCTTGGATCTTCTGGATCAATTTTACTTGTATCAAGGTACTATTTTCATCACTTTTCTACACCTTTTTCACATTATTCATTATCACTATAGTTATCATAGTGAGAATCATATATTTACCAGAAACTACATATATTTCATCACTATGAATAGGCATAAGTTGTGATTTATTCAATATGTATATGGTTTATCCTTGATTATTTTTTGATGATTCCTTGTGGATTCGAAATTAAGTTAGAGTATTTGAGTTCTCTCTTTCCTTTTGTACAACTCAGAATCTATCATACTTTTTATTTCTATTAGGAGAATGGTAGGAATTATCCTAATAACTAATAATGTGTATTATTGGGAAATTTAATGGGAATTTTTCAATTTACAAGATGTTTTTGTTATATTTATATTTTTGTCATTGATATACCATCTTATGCCTTGATGAGGTGGATTCATTAGATATATCCTTAAATATTATAAAATTAAATGTTTGTATTTTAAAAATATAAATATTTATGTTATTAATATTTTTCTATGCCAATTTTGGAATAAAAGATTAGTTTTTATGTTGTATTTGAGTTCATGATCAATCTAGCCAATAATTTGTTGGTGTTTTTGAGATGTTGATTCAGCAAGACTTAGCATTTTATTATTACTTTTTTAATTTGCAGATGACTAAATTTTCTTGAATACCAGCATTGTGCATTTGGTTTTATGTGATTTTGGATTATTTTGTACATCCAAGTGGATTTTTTGGTGGTTTATGTTGTGATCCAATGAAATGATTTATGGTAATGCCTCTCATTATGTGTGATATACCCTCGCTGATAGTTTTTATCCCTAGTCCTAATGGGGATGGGATTTTGGGGTTATTATCATGTCAACTATCAGCCTAGGAGGGGTTTCTGGTGGGGAATGGTCCTCACTAAATGGGTGTTATCATATTCAAGTGGATGAGATAAAGTGGTTGAAAGAAAATATCTATCAATTTATTAGTGAAACTAGCTATTTAGTAATTATATAATGGTCAAAAAGATGGTTGAACGAGAGTTGGTGGTCTTAGTTGGGGTCGCCAAAAGGGATCAATAGTCACTGACATAAATGGTGGGACCTCTATGAATGTTAGATTTTAGTTTATCCATTTTACCAAAATGGACCTAAAAAAAATTAGGGTTGGAAAACATGTACATGTATTGAATAATCACTCATAATTTTCGATGTGGAAATATGAATTTTCAATCAAGATTATAAATCCCATTATTTTTTTATTCAAATGTGTGGTGGTGTTATCCCATTTGTTTATAATGTAATTTCCAAACAACATAATCCTTACATCCCAACATTATTTATTGTCTTTTTAAACAAATTCTGTGAGTCATGTTCTTTCTGGGATTGTGTTCAAGGCTTCCATAGTGCAATGATATAATCTTCCTTTTTCTGATGCCATTATACTATTCTTAGACCGTTGGATTCTACTTGGCCTCAATCATTCTTTCCAATAATCCATATGCTATCGACATGACATGGGATTGTAGGGTTGAATCGTGGGGAGACAATACCCCCATAACAGAATGAAAAATATTGACTATATCATCAATGATCATTTATAAGTGAAATAAAAATTAAAGTAATAGATAACCCACAAAATGTATTAATGGTCTCACACATCTATACATGATTTTTCTATTGTTTATATGACTACATATGCATAAACAATTAATGAAAACAATCATTTATAAGAACCTTCACCCTCACAAATCCCAACCAGACCCAAAATATATATTCTCTTCCGAGATATCATAATAAATAATCTAATTCTAGGAATTTTGTCAAACTGCATGTGTAATATGTTGAAGGCTAAATGGGTACTAATATTCTCTATCCACCTTATTAGTGTTTGAGTGCATAACTCAATAGGGAACAACCAACATGATACCATACATAAACAGTAAATATAGTGTACATGTGTCTAAAAAAATTATCTCAGTAAAATAAATAAATAAACTAAGAAAAAATTAAATAAATATCCATCTTCTCTCCTCATAATCATAAGACTCTCAGGTCCAACATTTCTAATAAGACAATGTTTATGTATAATATGAATATTACTTATGGAATTATATTTTTTAATAAGAATGGAGGATTATTGGAATTGAAATTTTTACCTAGAATTTTTTGTTTTCAGCCTATCAAATAAGTGTTTTTCACTTAGAATCAAGTCTATGTGGTGTCAAGGATGCACATAAACTAAGAATAAGAAATTTGGATTGTCTAGGGATAAATTATAATTCTACTATTTCCACTAGGATCATACTATATTTCCTTTGGGGGGGGGGGTTAAAGGTTCAAATGAAAATTCTACGCCCTTAAGTTTAAGGGTTCATCGAATTCCTTCATTCTCATGTGTGAAAATTATAGGGGTTAAAACCATCATCCTTATCTATTCATCCTCACATTTTTGTGTGGTGTACTATGTTATTTTTGAATCATATTAATTTATTTTTGTCCTCTCATCACATATATTATAATCCCATAGTTTTTAATTCTATCATGTTTTTAGTTAGTTTATCTAGGGAAATTCATTTGGAGATTGGGTGAATCGACTATTTTTGAAGTTTATTTTTCATGGTTATCCATTGGAACACCCCATGTTGATGTCCACATATAGTATTTCAATGATTATCTGATTATATGTCATGAAATGAATTAATTTAGTGTTTCTCAAATATGTATATTTAAATTTTTTATTTAATCATAAATGGATTTTAGGATATTGAACCAGGGTGTTTCTTTGTGTCTATAACTGGAATCTTGAGTCTGTTTATCTTTAGTTATTGTGTTATGAGTAAACCCATTGATAATTTTTTCATTGTGCCTAAATTGAATTATATCGATTAGTTACATGATAAATGATGTTTTTGGTTGTTTTGGTCTATTAGAATGAGTTAAGAGATCACATTTGATAGCGAAATCTATTTTGAAATGTATGAAATTTACTAGGACTAGGAGGAGATACATGTCTAAAAATTGAGAGACATTAATATTTTAACGAGGTAGGTGGAATCATTTATTTGACTCATGGTGATTATGTCATATGTTATGTCAAAATTTTTATGTGGTCCCACCACTGTGGAAATTTATCAATTTGAATAAATTGTGTTGTCCACTTAAATTATTTTCAACATTATGAATTATTTTACAATTTTTATTAATTAATATAGTCTCTTCGACTCATATTACTTTTCTCTACCACCATTGGATGAAACCATGTACATAAAATAAAAACTTATGATGTTTAGAACCTCTTTTAGGGTGTGATGATGACATGAGAAACATGTCAACAATAAATGGTATAACCGTATTGAGGGGACAAAATCACCACAATAGAGGTGCTCATTGACATTGGGGTTCATCATTCAATAGGTGGACTATTGTTAACTATTTGACAGTCATGAACAATTAGAATCAATGAGATCATCAATGAGTGTGGTGAAATTCATTATATGAATTTTCCAAGGATGACATTCCATATTATTGTTTATAAGGTGACTATATTGAGAGATAAATTTTCAATATGCTAGATATTGAGGGTGGTTCTATTATAAGTACAAGCACTTCTTCATTTTTGATATACCTCCATGTGGCCAATGAATATGAGTGTGATTCAAGTTATTCTATTGGGAATAATGACCATTGTGGTGTTACAGATGTTTGTAGATGGGGAAGTGATCTGGGACCCCTAAAGGGTATTGTTCTATTTAATTAAATTAGGGGACCTAAGTTTTTGCTTCATAATGGACCAATATAGATCATATTTTTTAGTTTCAGGTAATATATATTTTTGGTTTTTTATAAGAACTCGATCTAAACAATAGGTTTTTTTGGATATGATAATTAATAATGGGATCGGTCGCTTGAAAAACCATTAGGTTTTAAAAAAATTTAATATATCATTGTTAAATTTTTTATAAATCACCATGGATTTTATGGGATGTCTAGGAACCATTTATTGTGATACTGGAGATCGATTCCTAGTCTGACTAAGATCCAACATGGAAATATAAAAATTTATCGGATGTCCAAGGATCCAATGATATATGAAAGGTATTAGAATACCGTAGATATTAGGGTTCCTTTGAAAAGGATTGTGCATAGGAATTCCATTGATTCTTAGTTTCTCTAGTGGTGAGATTTGAATCAAAATACCAAGAATTCTAGGATTCCAATAATGATACATCCCATTTTTTCCTGATATGAATGGGATTCCACCATGGTAGTGAGGCCAATGTGAAGGCCCAAGATGTATGGTATTCTAATAGATATATGATGTGTTGGATTAATTAATATCCTAATAAATAGGTGTTAAATCATACTAAATGTTACATTGGAAAACCCGTCAATAGATTACTAGGTTACTCTGTTTTGGTGGATGCACTTGGTTGTGTTATTTGCTAAGAAGTTTTGAGAGATTGGGTTCCTAGTTGATATTCCACATATTTAATAGTGAATTAAAATTGGATTTGTTAAGGTATCCCTATTAATTACTCATCCTAAACATGAAAATTTCATACAGCCACATTCCCCTCTCTATAAATTTTTAGTCATCCTATTAGTGTTTAATTCCCTTGCTAAAACAATGGGGTTCAACCTATAATCTAGTTAATAGTATTATTCCTGGTTTGGTCCAAATTACTGATGCTCATATATGATGGAGGAATTTTTTCTATGTTCTAGATTGTGTATAGGAGATTCCCCTTGTGGTGATGCATCTTGATCAGAGTCATTATGAAATTATTTGACACCTATATGGAAAGTCAATGACAAGAATATAAGGACTAATGATAGTTTTATTTACATCCTACAGTTTCATCTTTTTATTATTTTCTAATTTTTTTTCTATGAATATTTAATGCACATTGTGAGGATTTTTCTAGCAACATATAATACAATGTTTGCGGTTTCATTCTAAGTTAAGTACTCTCAACCTCCTCAAGCCACCATTTCACTTTTTAACTTGATAATTACAACATGGATGAAGGTACTGGTTTAGTCCTTTCCTAGAATTACATGTTTTTTGGGTATATATACTGTTTTTACACTAATTATGACGAGTTAAATTCTATGGAGGTATGTGTAGCCATTGTTTATTACTTTTATGTTGATTGGTATTCACGATCATACTAGCCAATGATCATTCATTGTGTGATAAAATATTTATCTGGGTCCTCTATTTGATGTGTTTTATTTTCTTACCGACAACCTTATTTACCCCATTCACATATTTTTTCTACCATGGATGACTTTTTGTAATTATATTCTATTATTAGACACATTTATATGATTCTATAGTCTCTTATTAGTAGAATCAAGACTCTAACTGCTATTTGGCAGCCTCTATCAAATGGAGAGTCATTCTTTAGGCCTATTTAGTTTTGATTCTGGAACAAAGATCAGTGGTTACTGATCTAGGGAATTGAAAATGTGGTATTAGATTGGTTTCTAATTTTTTTACTATTTTGGGATATTTAAGCTAAGGATTTTAGGAATGTGTTATATATTCTAATAGAAGATAGATTCATCCGTCCTGAAATCCTTTTCCAGTTATTATTTTCAAGCTACCAAGAATGAGAATATTTCACTTTGATGTGTGATGTTATAGTTATATTATTCACCTCATGTGATGAACATGAAAGTCATTTATGATTTCTTCTGTATTTTGACTATTGATTTTAATATAGATTTCCACCTCTTTAATCATGATCTGGTATGTAGTTACAAATGACATATATTACAACTAGTGTGTGACTTATTCTAATAATGATGAGTCCCCCCTAAATAAATTTTAAACAGAAACTCATATTTTTTTTTCTGGTGCATTTATTTGGTGGAATTCAACTCGACAAGACTGGTATTTTTTTATCATATCCACATATGTAAGGATGTGTGGATCTAAACAGTGATGCACACTAGTGATGGCGATGAGGTAGAAAATGTGGAAAAGAGGTGTAGTGACCATAGTAGGATGATACCAGCATAAAATGCCTATAATTTAAAGAACACGTTGATGGTTTTATTACCAATTTTGTAATTTATAATGTTAGAAACAACCTATACCATGTTTATCATATTTCATGAAATAAATTTCTACTTAATCATAATTGTTGTTTAGGATATGATCGCTAGTTTTTACCAATCAAGAAACTCATTGGGAGACCTGGTGGGTGTACCTATTAGCTACTAAAGAATTTGGTTGGAAACATTTCCATTTATATATATATATATATTTATATTATTATTGGATACCGGATCCTTTAGAGACTAGCCTATTTAATAGGAACATGAAGTGGTTAATGCACTAGAGGGGGAAATTATCTTGGAATATGATGCCTATTCAGACCCTGAGAGAGTTATGGGATGGTAATTTTAGATTAAGAGATATTCTTGATCATGAATAAAGGATAAAATATGATTTACCATGTGATATGACCATTAGGTGGCCTTGGATATAGTTTATATAATAGTCCTTGGAAACTAAAAATTAACTCTTCAGATGTGACTATAAAACATAGAGCGATTCTCTGCTATTTGTTTTTCATGAGCGTGAAAAATGATAGGGGCTACCTGAGTTTTGAGATACATATTGTAGTAAATAATTGTTTTATTTTTGTGTTTTGGGCCATTTCCTGGGATGTGTTATTGGCTTATGGTATTACCTTGACAAAAACATAGTTATTTTTTAGAGGAGTACCTAGGGCGTTATACCGTCTATATTAAGGAGAGTTGTTAAGGAAAAAAAACTACATGTTCTTTACCATATTGTGATATATAAAACTATTACATGGCTAGAATGTGAGATTATTTATTATTATCTATTTTATATATCAAGATATGATAATGAACTAAAATATGTATAGTTAAAATTGATTTATTAATTAATAATGGTATTCTAATTGGATTTGGTGATCACACCCTACATTTTCCTTTTGTAATATATTCACAAGTGTTTTCTAAAATTAGTAAATGAGATGTATTTATCGTGGGATTAATATAACATGAGTATAGTGCTTCATTATTGTGAGTTTTGGATAGTGGGGAAATTAGGTTATATTGAGATTTTTCTCAAGGAGTTTTGGATATCGTTGTTATTGGTCACTGAACTATTCAGGGTTCTTGAAATTTGGAATTATTGATCTTCAACATATATTGTTGCTTACCCAGGAGTTGATGTGGAACATTTAGTGCTTCTATTATTAGATATGTTATGTTTATCACATGTTCTATTTTTTAATTTGAAATCTTTCCCATGTATATATGTTATTTTTACGTTTTCATGATGATTAAGAACATGATTTCGACCTTGTTATAAGAAATTTCAATGATATGGCAGGCTAATAAATTTTGGTTCACTAAAAAATGATATCATATTATAGGATCCATATAAGTACATTCCTTTTTAAAAGTATCCTCATATTATCTAGGGATGTGTAATATATTACATATTAGGAGTCTCCCAAACCTATATTATTTTTACAAGTATGTTCTAAATCATACATTTTATAATTAAACTTGATTAAAATATTTATGTCTTCATATAACATTATAACAATTTTTTCTTCATTATATAATCATCAATTGTTGTTATCTAGGGGTTATGCATTAATAAAATGGTTTATTATCCTCAATTATGTGAATTCATTTCCTAAGGGGTTGATCTAAATTTGGGGATTTTAATAGAAAGAGAATCAATATGTGGGGTTGGAATGGATGTCTCGGTTGACTAGAAAGTGACCAAACACTTTATTTTATTTAAAAAATTGACTATGGAAATGTTGGGACATTTATATCATTCATGTTTCTAGATCTATCCTTACTCAACATCTCTTTGTTTTTTATTTAAAACAATTAATTATTGGATTCACTAAGAGGCTCTAATTTAAATGAAATTTATCATGGAGGTACATATGATATATTGACATAAATGCATTAGTTTTTTTTATAATTCTGACATACTTATATTTATGTATGTGTGGTAGAAACAATTTTATATGTGAGAATTAAATTTTATGAAAAATGATTTGGGGAAGAAAATTCAAGATTTAGTTCTTTTAAATTGATTCATCTATTATCATCAATTTAATTATAAATTTATGTATCAATATGAAAACATAAAAAACAATTTATTTTCAATATGGTTAATTATCTATAATTTATAATCCGTCATCAAACAAGGGTGGTTTTAAAAAGGGATTTACTGTTTGAAATCAATTTTTTCATTACCAAAAAATGTGAAGAGTGAGTTTCCTTTTATAATAAACCAATGGTGATTTAAAAAAATATATCTTTTAGAGATAATGGAACTTGAAAACTAGAAGATAAATTAAAAATAAAATTTTTATGAGGATAAACTAGTCTTATATATTTACTCGTTCATGAATAATGATGGTATTTTAAATTATTTTTTTATTATGGAAGATTTCAAACATGAGCCTCACAATTCATGAATAAAATGAATCTTACCTAATGCAATGGATTTGAGTTTAAGTTAAATAATCATGTAATTAAATAATTTAGGTTATATAATCATTTGAATATTCTAAATTCTCAAATGATTCTTCTTCAAAAAATGTTTTTAATATTTTTATTCATTATAAATATTGTTTTTGAGGTTTTCAAAAATAAATATTTTGAGAGAGGTTTCTTATTTTGAATTTGGGTTGATTTTAAAAACATTCATAAAGTGTTTTTATGTGATTATGTTTTATGTGTTTCTATTATTCCATGCTTAGGTTTATAGGATATTTTATTTCATTTAGAATACATGAACATCTTCAGTTTATGTGTTACGTGTTTTTTGAAAAAAATCAGGAATGGTCTCTATTTAAGGTACGTTGTGTTCCATACTGTGAGTCTCTTCTTCTTCATCCCAGTATTACCTTGTCTCAAAATGGAGTGGAAACAATAATTGTTCCTATTGATTTTATAAAATTGGAATATCTTTAAATAAGTCAATATAGTGTTTTTATTATAGTTCTATTAGTGGGCAATATAGGTTTAGTTGGGTAGTCAGGTCGGTAAAGATCATTTTAACATATTTTCAGTTTTCCTCAAGAGGTGTGGACTCTTGGGTACACTGTATGATTTTATGTGTATCTTTTTATATGCATTCAAAATATTTTTAGGTAATTTAGAGTTATGGGTATCCTTTTTTAGGTGTGATCATGGATATCTTATTTTAGTGTCCCCATTGAATTTTTTTGTAACCTTGAGTTACACTAGTCTCATTTCCTTATTCACCTTTGTATATATTTTTTTGGAATATCATTGTGGTGAAAGCTATACTAGGAGTTTTTTTCATTTTATTTTTGACAAGATGTTCCTCATGTTTGTGCACTATAAAAAAGTTTTTTATGATATAATGGACTACGTGATATCTTAGAGATATCCATGTTGTTGGTCAGAATATGAGAGATTGTAGGTCAAATATTTCTTATCCTGAGATACAATTGATATAGTATCATGACCCATGGATATATCAATGTCACTCTTTATTAAGGCATGTTTTTTTGAATCATATCATTTTGACGACTGATGAATTATGCATAGTGTTTCAGATTATTCCTTCCTATATGATCATATATGTGGATTCACTTGATAATAATTTATAAATATATTTTCATATTTAATTTCCTAGAAGGATTGATCCATCATCTTCATTATTGTTGTTTCTTTTTGAGAGTATATTACTTTTATTGGTTATCAATTAAAATTGTTAAGTCTTCCTGGGATGAATTGTGTATCCTCAGTTAACATGTTGATTCCATCTTTTAGTTAGGTGGTTTCTCATTATTTAACCATTTTAGATTAATTATATCTATGGTGAGACCTTGTACATGTATTTATTCTATTGATATTATCTTGTGGAGTATCCTCATACCAATTAATCCTTAACTATTTTAAGGTTTTGGAAACACCATCCATTGAATTTATTCAGTATAAACTACTTTTAGTTATGATATTTTTTTCGATGAAGCCTTAGACATGGGGTTGGAATGTTACTTTATGAAGGAATAATGGGTGAAGGATTAAATCCATCCCTAATTTCACCATATTAGAAAGAATTATTCGTACTTTTACATTGATTTGATAGTACTTATACTTGATTTCAATATATTGAACCATTACCTATAAAATGATCTGTTTATGACATATCGTAGTCATAAGAACCTAAAATATATTCTCATATATAAAAATATAATCCTAAATTAGAGATGTTGGATTAAATTTACTAAAATATATAATCTCAATATTTTATAGTATCATTGAAAAATGGAATTTGTTCATATAAAAATTTAGTAGGAAAATCACCCACTTTGGCAATGATGGAATTTAAAATAGTATGGTCCTTCGAGGGTTTTTTAAAAAATTACCTTTGATGTGAATGGGACTATTGAAAATCAGAACAAAATAAGTCAGAATGTTGGTAATTATTTGGTAGAAGATACATATCATTATTTTTTGGGTCCTTTTATTGAATTGATACCTCAGTCATCCTGTATCAAAATCCTGAGGGTTTCTTATGCATTTGAAGTATATTGAAATTTTCTTATTGAATTGAGATATGGGTTGACGGATAGTGAATATTTTACTAGTTGGACTATGAACTATTTGGATAGCATGATCTTTTGATATCTAAAATGTTAATATTGGTTTTCTGAGATGATATAGTGTATTTGAGACTTTAATCAATGATTCCATACAAGTTAGATATTTTTTGAGTAACACCATATACTTTCTATTTTATTGTAACCCTTTACCTTTAGATGATGGATATGGGATGAAATACAGATGGACTTTATGGTTGGAATGCCATGGAATCCTATAGGAATATATGTTATTCTGGTTATCAATAATCATATTATGATTTTTTTTTCATCCAATTGAGAAGACAATAATCATAGAGTAACATGATTATTTTTATGTTCATTAGGATTTGAAACTCAATAGCATACCTCTACCTTCGTTCCGAGTAGAGAACAATGATTTTGATTTTAATTTTGTTAATGATTACTAGATGTTGTTGGTTATTAGTTGAATTTGAGAATGATGTACTATATTCAAATCAATGTATAGGTTTGATAGTCTATCGAGTCAATTTTTGAATACAATTTAAGAATGTCTAACTAAATTTAATGTTCCTTAGTAATTGAATCGATCCATATTAGGAAGGGCCTTTAAGAATAGTTATCAGGATAAACCAAAATGGTTTCCATGAGACCCTTTATAAGTGTCCATGTTGGTCTTTAATTTATTGGGATGAGTTGTTTGAATGGTCTTTCTGAGAATCAAATCTTTTCAAAGGGAGATAAAGATAATTTGGTTACATCAAAAGTGGATCGAAATAATTATAATCAACTAGAGTCAATTATCTTTATTATGTCCACATTGTTTTGTGTTGATATAGGTGATCTTGTTTTTATATGATTAATACTATATCATCGTTTCCCAACATACTACTACACACATATTTGGACTAGTCTCCACATGTCCTGAAGTATTCTTTCCTATATACCAGAGGATACTAACTAGAAGAGATAGTATAATAATGATAGTTTGGGGATAATATATCCTCATAATCATTCTATTATGGTGGTATATTAGTCCTAAACCAACTTAATATAGTGTAGGAAGTATATGTAAAATAAAAAAAAATATTAGATAACATAATAGACTAAAAACTGACCAATTTCAAATACATATATTTTAGCATTCATGTCATGATGATGCTACATAGTACATGATGGAAATAATATATGAGGATGTAAATTACAATATATAATAAAAATTAATGAAAATAGGCAATGGTTTCTTGGGATAACTCCATTATATATCTGAGATTCATCTCTTCCATACGCACTAAATATCGTATGTGCAAGCACAACTCAAGAAAAAATCCATGGTATTGTGAACCCGAGGTATGGTCAGTACCCCAGTGAAATAGTTTCTCAAGTATGGTGTGCGATATACTAAGTAGGACACCACTAATAGTGACTAACTCATAATCTAATCCATGATATTAAATAATAACCATGTGAATTTATAATAATACAGTATATATATAAATAAATAAAGCGGGGATCAGGATTCTCAATGACACATGGATAACCATAGATCCTTTGGCATAAACATAAAATCTTCTACACTTATTATAAAACTACATAGATAAAAAAATTGAAAATCATGATCCTCTGGTACACAAACGTGAAATGAAAGGGTGCCCAGGAAATGAACGCATCAAGTATTGACCAAAACCAATCATGTTATTTCTCTAGGTGGAAAGATACATTCATTTAATTAATTATCATTTACATTTATTAAAAGAGATACCTCATGATGATAATGAATGACATCCTAGGAATTTACAAGGTAATACTTATAAAGGAAAACCAATTATCACAATGAGATCATAAAAAATAACCAATGATGAAGGAGTCTATCCATGGTGTTTCCTAAGTGGAATTCCATATATCAGCCTCAGAATAATGTAAATCAATTCACCTATGTTCTCATCCATAGTATCGTACAAGGGGGGATTAGATTCTCACATATCCTATTATAACCATCTTACCCTTCTGTTCATCCACATTTTCTTCCCTAGGAAACAGTATCACTCTTATGGGGGTACGTAACATTTTTGGGGAGGCTATCCATGATATAACATGTATCACTCTCAATACATTTGGTCTTAACTACCGATGATCAAATCTAAGGCATTCTGTAATAATGTACCCCAATATCACTTGAGTAACAAAAAAAATAATTCATTATGTTTTAAATTTATTTATTAAATAGTACACTTATTTAAAAATTTCAACCATAAAATCAATGGTAATAATAAATAGGGCCACTTACATAGAATATAATGACTCACCATAAGTGTACTAAATAAGGATCACACCCATAAACACTTCCTTTAGTTCATATGTTTTCCCTTTCATTATTAATTGTCATTTATCATTTAATAAAATTAGAATCGCTAGTATTAATACTGATGGTAAATGAAACAATATCTATTTGATGTGTTAAATAGTCCAAGATAACAAGAATTCCTCAAATAAAAAAGAATCAAAAAATTTAACACATCATTTTTGGCTTAGAAGATAGTTCACCTCTATGAGGGGTTTAATTATGAAACATGTCATTATATCAAATAATACATTTAATTCAATTTATGTATCTCATTAATGTGGAGAGATTCAATGTACCATAAAAGGGACTATCTAAGCACAACAGATCATCACATTTATTGTAATTAAATAAATACCCCATGGGTGGTCTAATAATTAGGAAAATATTATCATTACATAGGAGGGAATGATAGATAACCCCCTAAGAGGTGGTTAGTGATGGGTTCATAAACTCTATCCACATACGGATGGTTCTATAAACAAGAAACATCATGTTATAGGCATTTAATTTAAAAGATTTAATATTTTATAAGCTACACCCATGATGATAAGTTTGTGGAAGAACAAAATTATGTTATTAGAGATGAAACATTATAGTAAAATAAACTAGACCACATTGTTTATTATTTGGAGGACCCACATGCTCAATATCATGGCTTTATTTTTTTTAGTTCAATAAAAATCAAAGAAATATATGAACACCCTGAAAATAGGGTGAAAGAGATCAAAGAGAGTTATAATTCCATGAGATGAGATAAACTATGAATGGATGAAGAGGGATTCATGTACATACAACGATCATTCTAAATCACCTAGTGGCACTAAAATTGGAAACTAAATGAAGGAGAGGTATACATGCCTTGATGAGAGGAGGAGCAGATCACCATGGAGGGAGTTGAATGTGAAAAGATGAGAGGAAGGTAGTGGAAAAAGAATTAATGACTAGTGGGTAAAATGGTATCACATACCCCATTTATGAGGAACATGGTTTGGATAAATGGAGATACAATCCATGTTCCATCGATGTAACATCCCCTTCCCAATAAACCCACATTGCATGAGTTGGATGCATGGTTTCTTAAACCATGTGCAACCCAACAAAAAAACCTCTACCAAGATATCTACAACACACACATGGAATTGTGTCATGGTATGTATGGACAGACCAAACCATGCGACACCCTCTAGGTCTCTTCCACTTGCTTCATGATTTTCCCTGGGGGCCTTAAAGTTCAGAAAAACCATGTTCCCCCATCAACCATCTCTAATTTTTAGGTTTTGGGTCCAACACTCCCAAGACTCAATGGATCACCCAAGGTTCCTTTTAATCCGTAAACCATATCTTAAAAACAATAAAATTATGTGTTCTAATGTTTTGATTTACATTTGGACTATTGGTTTAACTAATGGACCATCCTGAAATGAAAAAAAAAACAGAATTATCTTGCAAAATATATTGGTCTAAAAATGAGGGACACAACTATATCCCTACCTTAAAACATATCATCCTTGAGATGTATTTATAAATAATGAAAATAAATCCAAACATACTTGGGTTTCATGGTTTCATTTAATCGACCACTTTTCATTTTCAAACATCCAATGAAACACCATGACTTATATACACGCACTTTAAAAGTAATTTAATGATCAAGAAAATTCTAATTCCCTAAATCTAAATATTGAGATAGATATTACCTGAGAATGACCTAAAAGATAAATGAACACCTCATTATCACTTTAAAATAACCATCCTAAAGTGCTACCAACCACATGTTCTCAATAAATGTGTAAATTCCAAGCCACGTAACATCCACCATTTTAATTAACTCTCTAAAGGCATGCATGTTGACTTCTAAAAAAAGTCACGACATGATTATCAAGAAAAAAATTCATGTCCCATTAAACCTCATTTTTTTGGTCGATCCGACATCTCATGAAAAGCACAGACTAACATGCACTATGATCATGTCATCCTGATGATGGTTCACAAGTGGTTCATCACTAGCCACATTCTATAAACGGGACACACACAGATATATATATATATATATATAAATTTGAACATCCATAGGTTTACTACTCTCAATACACACAGATTAGACTCCATGTTCTTTCAAAATCTAATCCCAAAACCACTTTTGAACAACCATTATGTTTTTTTCCTATACATAAACATGGGTGCATACCCGATTTACCACACATAGGCCGTCATCCTCTAAGTATAATTTACATGATTGAAAAATGACTGATTTAACCTCATAATCATAAAATTTTGTTTCATAAGATCAATCCATGGAATTTATACCTCATACTTTCAATGAGAGTCTTTGATAAGAATATTAAATTTCCACACATCATATTCTAACTTAGCCAAATGAAAAGAATGTCAATGAACTGGATGGTTTCTATTTCTCCATCATTGGAAATACTACTAAGGAACCTTAGTGTCAATCCAGAATATGAACTATGATAAAAAAACAGGTTTTAAGAGAACAAATCTAATTTTGTTTGTTGATCAAGACCATCAAAATCAAATTTATCCTAGTATAGAACCGACTCTCTCTCAATATACCTGAGTGATTCCATGATGGAGGACATGAACACCACCAAGCATAGAGTTCACCAAGAGTATATTATGAATTACCAAGAATAACTAAAACACTCCCATCACTCCCATGATGATGTCCTTGGAAGAGTATCGAACCACCCCTATCGAACCACATAGAGAAAGTCAATTGAACCTCTCAATATGAATTGATTTAATTGAGCCTGGCATCCCATTTGATCTCAATACCTTTTCCACCTTAGATGTCATGTGATCTCTCCAGAATAACCACCAAAGCCCATCTCTAAATAATGTTTTTCTCAATGCTGACATACACCACCAACGATTCCACTCATTATAAAATTTCACAAGCACCAATACATTTCAAACATACCATCTCCATATAAATTTAAATCATGGTTTACCATTTTCAAATGTTTATACTCAATTGTGTTCTTTATAGATAGATGTACATGAATAACCAGGATAAAGTTGATACTTCCCACCTTAGTAGTGTCCCAGTAATCGATATGATAGATGGACAAGATTTTTATAAACATAATGGTACATATTTACTTACGGTATATGTGTGACACTACTTCTAAGTCATTTCAATTCATGATGGGGCATTAGTCGAAAGAACCAACCAACCTTATCAGTCTGTCAAAACACTCAATCCTTTCACAAATTCATCCTGAGAATGGGGTTGACACAAATTATAGATAATTCCTCAGTCACTCTACATTGGATATGACCTATATATGTAGAATAATAGCTTATGTATGGAATGATCATTAACAAAATCAATGGTTCAATATACCATTTTAGAAACTTGATTGTTTCTTCCTTTTTTGACATAGACCACCCACAGGTTCCAGCAACATAATCAAACATAATTAAAATCATCCATTGGCTTATCAGACCATGTAATCCTAGAATCTAATGGACCATAAAATATATTTTCCAAGAGTAGTGTTTTCTTATATGACTATTAACCTAGATTATGACATATGGAGTCATCTTTCCATGAGGAATGGGAAAAGGGTTCATGCAGCCTACTAAATAGTCAATCGTGCCCTAGTTATATCTAACACATCTAAATAGAGAATTACATTATTCCCAATCCACTAACAAGAGTCATAAAACCACATGACCACTCATAAAATTTGAGTTCTATTTTAAAAAATACGAGTCCTACATGGGATAAATAGCACCAGAACAACACGATATTCCTGAAATGATTCCCATGTTATTAGAAAGGATAAATGGTTATGAGGGTTCCTCCTACCTCATTTAATACCCTTATCAAAATATAAATCATTGACCCTACATGAAGGTCACACCTTAAAAATATCACTAGGATTAAAAGCATGTAATTTTAGTTCGAGCTACAGATGAAGTGGCCCATAATAAGTGTAGAAATATTGTTTCATGGAAAATACTCATGGAAAAAATTAATTTACTGTAACTTGAAGGTTGAAACTAAGGACACTAATTTAGGTTCCATTTTTATGTAATATAATTTATTTTTATTTAATTTTTAAATTGATAATGCTCAGTTTATATAGTAGGTTCTATTGTATTGTAAACATGATTAGTACATTATTTTACTTAAGGCATGGTAAAAATAGCATATCATATGAAATATTATTTTACATTTTAAATATTTACCCAAAATACATTCATAACTATGAAATTAATAACAAAAATTCCTTTTAATGGATTCATTTATCCTTATGATCAATCCAACATAACAGAACAATCCCACAAGGGTGTTATGTTCTTATAAAAATCATAAGATATGGATAACTACACTGTTTCTGATTAAAAAAATTAAGGTTCTATTTGTGAATCCCCATTTTATTTAATAAAATAATTTTTAAAACACCCTTAGTGGGTTTATCTAATAATTATAATGTACCATATCCAACCTTCATGGGTTGATTACTGCCTATTTCATAAGAAATATGACCCAACTATCGAACTTATGTCAAATTATGCATTTAAAATTTCGTTATATTGGTCATCATGCCCAAGTGATATAGGTATAATAATAGATAGGTCAATTTTACCATTTTCCATTAAAATAAGTTATTTTTTTTAAAATTACACATAGGTATATTTTTTTATAAATACCAATTAATGTCCCATAACCATATATGGTTCAGTTTTAGTTCAACTACATGATTTGTAATTCCCAATTTTAAAAGCACCCTTACACCTTATAAATTTAAAAGTAAAACATTATTAAGTATAAAAACCCCTGTTTTAGTCCTTGTAACAATTGGTTCATTAATCATATGTGTGGCCATAGGTTAAATAAGTCCCATCACTGAACTATATAGTAAAGCACTCATACAGTGTTGGAGGAACCCAATATAACCAATTATATTCCATTTTCATACCATAGGTGAATCATATTAGATAGAATATAAGTATTAATAAAAATGATAAATAAACAACCAAACATGTTACACATTCACTATGATAATAATCACAAAATCATGGTAATAAATTACCTCAACACTGTTAGTAGATAAAGATGATAAATATACTGTTAAAATACCAAAATAATGTCTTATATGAAATTAGGGTAAATAAATCACTAATTCATGTAATAAAAATAAGAATACTCCAAAAATACCTAACATAGAGTTTAAAATGAATTCTAATAAACATGTCAGGAACATAAAAAAATCTCATGAGCCTATCAATTCAATTTACATTCCATGGATTATAAAAGTCATGAGAATCTATATGTACCTATAATGATGCATGTATTTCTACATCCATGATATACCATGCAAGTGTAAAATGTTATAAATCTAATAAATCAGTATGCAGTAGAATGTAAATCAATCACTCAATTTGAAATTACAATAAACATTGATCATAAAAAATAGAAATCAATACCATCCTCAATAACCTAGTCCGTTCCCCATGTGTTGGGTGATCACTCTAATAAATATAATTTTTTTATTCATGGACACCTTCCTTTCCAAATTTCGACCAAACAAAATTTGTTTTCAATGGAAAAGAAAACTCCCTCATACATATTTGTATCATCATGGCCCATCTGACCCCAAACCATTAGCCAGAATGGTGAACAAATGACCTAAACCATGCCTTCATATATAGAAGATGATACCAACTAGCAATGAGGGTATAATGATGGTACATTTTGGATAATACACCTATATAATCTGAGTATCAAAATGGAATATTAGGTATAAATCAATTAAAAATAGATATAGAAGTATAGGAAGAAGTAAATGAACTATAAGAAACTACAATAGACTAAAAAATGACCAATGCCAAATAATTATAACCATTAAGGCTTTTCCAAATGATGATACAATGTACCTGCATTAAACTACATAATAAGAACTAAAGTACAATAGAGAATAAAAAAAATGGAAAAAGGGCCATAGGACTAACTCCATGAGTATCCGGAGCATTAAATCATTTTTGTGCCCATTAATCACATTCCAAATAACATCTCAAGAAAAAATCCATGGTCCTACAAAGATGAGGTCTTCTCGGGTAACCACGTTCAACGGAGTCCAACATAGGGTGTTAGATACACTTAGTAGGCCACCAAAAATTGTATAATTAATAATATAGTCTATGATACAAATCTAAAACCACAAGTAGGTATAATAATGTAGTAAATAAATAAATAAAAGAAACCATGTTGTTCCCATGATCATTAAGGACACCCCACTGACCATACCCAGTTTGGCCTTAGCCGGAATTCCTGATGACCAAGGATGAACATGTAAAAGCATAAAATTGGAATACTATGATCCACTATAATATAAATGTGAAATGACACTATACCTAGGAATGGAAAGGATCATGAATGGACAAAACCTAATCATGTTACCTGGATTGGAAGATTCATCCTTTAATTTAATTAATTGTAGTCCAGAATTTGTTAAAATAAAAATATCCTGAAGATAATAAATTCCATCCTCGACCCATACAAGGAAAACATATAAAAGAACCCATGTATTGGACTGGTATCATGAGAAATTACCAAATTCGAATGATTCTGTCCATGGTGGTCAATAAATTGGATTCCAACTATCAATCCCAATATAAAGTAACTCATCTCTCATATTATCATGCCCTTGGTATCACATGAGGGTTCCATGTATCTCTCATTGCTTAGTTTAAGCATCTCTACACCATGTTGGTTGACAGGGGATTCCCTGGGAGGTGTTATTTCTCTTTTGGAGGGCTGTAACCTATACAATGATCTCATCCATGATATAACATATATCGCTTAGGACATATATAACCTCAAAAACCCATGATTCCGTGGACGAAATTTCATAAAAAGGGTCCCATGTATCGATATATGTGAAAATAAATCTTTCATTCAGTTTTTAAATTATTTACTAATGTGTCCATGTATATAATTGTCCCTTACAAGAATCCAATTTGAAGAATAAATAGGCCCATGTACTTAGCAATTTATGAAAAAACATAGGGGTACTGAAAGAAGGTTCATCCCATAAACATGTCATTCAGTTCATATGTGGTCCCTTCCATTATAAATATCAGTAAATATCAAATCATAGTAATAGATATAGGCCAACTACCCATGTTGTAATGCCCCGACCATAGTTACCTAGAGTCGGTGCATTATTACATAACATTGGCATGATCACGAGAAAGATCAAGTCTCGACAGACCGATTAGTTTAGTAGCCTTGGAATAACTAGATACATCCATAAATTTTTACATTACATCATAAAAAACATCTTGTCTTCATATCCCCTCATACTATCCCTGTAGGTCATTCATAAATTACTTCTTCATAATCCTGGGAAAAATAAAACATTGAAAGGGGGGAGCTCGGATGCTCAGTAAGGATAACATTATAGCAGAAGCTTTCATAAATAAGCATAAACACTTAAGGCAATTTATAACTAAAACAAAAGCCTTTTAAACTTGAACTTCAGCATAAAATGGCAAAGGTAAAATGAAATAATTCCATTTACTTACTCACATGGATATTCTACTAGTCGAATGATCACATGCAATATCAATAACCACTTTCATAATGTTGGAATGCATAATTCCAGACTATCATAACCACATAGCCAAGGCCTCGTGCCAAGACTACAAATAAGATTTTCTCAAGGCCTTGTGCCAAGACACTAGTTTGTCTCATGAGACCTACCGATGCATCTAGGAGTTATAGCGGGCTCCACCCGTCACTTATTAAGTCCAATGCATTCCTCATATGAACATGTTTAAACATAAAATAAACATTCGTATTAAAACTAGCATACGAAATGTCAATACTTTTACCACAAACCATGAATGGTATAAAAACAGCACATCCACAGTCAAACATGACTCATTCGATACAATATGGAAGATTGTATTGTATCACATTAACCTCAATCAATAATAATGAATGATGTTGACATAAATGAAAATAATCATCAAAACTATTTGAGAGAATTATCCCCCTTTTCTTGAAAACATTTAAAAGTCACACTATTTGTCAAGAAGCCATTTAAAAGTAGATTTTTGAATCAAAGTGTCCCATACCACTTTGAAACTTTTTAAAAGGAGTTTTAATTTCTAAAACATTAATGTCCATATAAATAAATCCTTAAAACCATTTTTAAAACATGGACATTAATGAGCAAGATTTAGAAGAATAAGTCTTTAAAACATTTAAAAATGGTATTTTAGTTAGAGATTCTAACCAAAAGAGACACTTGAATACAAATAATTGAGGTAATCAAAACTTTGTAATATCATGAGAATAAAGGGATTCATGATATACTATGTCAAAGTACATTATATACACCACATAAAAGTGATTTGGTGTATATCAACAAAGAAGTCTCAATGGAATGTAAATTGAGATGAAATCTCTTATAAAGGCCATATCCTTAGGTTAAGGATAAATCAACGACATAATTATGTGTGAAAATATAAATACACTAAATATGATTGAATATTCAGTGTAAAACAATCAAAGGATATTCACACATATTCTTGTAGAAACAACACCAACGAATTGGATGTTTAACTCAACAAATGGTGAAAGAGTTAAAATGACTCTTATCAAATTCATATTAATGACTTGAGAATTATCAATAGAGTGATTATGTGTATCAAAAGTATATCCACAGGAAGGGGAGTGGAAATTATGACATAATCAAATGAATAGTGATTCCACACATAATCTTGGAGTAATATAATCAATGAAATATGCGTAAAGCCGAATGAGTGGAAATTGAAATCTCAAATTCCCTTATCGATTTGGTAACTTATGAAACAAACAACCATGAAATAAGGATCATACCATGACTATGTAAATACCCATAAATTAAAGTATATTATACAATGAATATAATCATGGGCAGTGCACATACACCACATGTAATAATTAAGTGGTGTACAATGGAATTCTCAAGAAATTAAGAGCGAGATAAGAAACTCCTTACCACGTTAATCAACTGAGTCGTATGGCCAAAAGTTAATAACCACCAAATTATTTACAGAATAAAATGAATATAAAGAGAATCATGATAATATATATCAAATGGCAGTACACAATACACCACTTTCAATAATTTAGTGGCGAACAATGGAAATCTCACGGAATTGAAAGTGAGATAAGAAAATCCCTTACCCCATTAATCAAATGAGTTGTATGGCCAAAATTTAATAACCACCAAATGATTTAGAGAATAACATGAATATAAAGATAATCATGATAATATGTATCAAATGGCAGTACACAATACACCACTTTCAATAATTTAGTGGAGAACAATGTAAATCTCACGGAATTGAAAGTGAGATAAGAAAATCCCTTACTTTGTACTTTTTCCTTGGTCGATGGTAGGTTTACCTCCTGTATAATGGTGAAATAATTTTTATTTAATTATAAAAGATTCATTTACTTTAATATGATATCATATATGATCTTTTAACATTGATTTGTTAATAATATCTTAGAATTATCGTCATTTCGGGTGTTAACAGGTTCATTTTACTTTATATTCTTTGTTATGTGAGCCATATTCATTATTAATGGGATGTATATTATTCATATACAGAATGATATCAAGTCCTTAGATACTATTTTTAAATCATCAATTGATAATTATACTTGAATGGATATGATGGACAATGAATCTCATCGCGTTCGTGGAGACGGTAGTCCGTACATACGCACGAGCGACAATATCATTATTTTGATATTAAAATAATATATAATTGGATTTTATATCATATATACAGAATCACTATCATGTTATATTTATTATTTCAATGAGTTACACATCATTATTATACCCATCCAAATAATAATATATTGAATAACAATTACACCACGACGTGGAGACGGTAAGCCGTACGTACGCACGTATGGTGACATGTTATTCAGAGGATGGATAGAATACTGAATATGGTTGTACCATATTTATAATAACATCACAGTATATATATGATACTGGAGATATTATTTTATAATGGAAATAACAAAGAAAGAGGAAGTGGAAGAAGAAAGGAACTTGAAAAGGGGTGGTGAAAACATTACCTCTTCTTCGGGTTCTTCCTTCTGATTTGATCAAAAGGGCTCATTAGGTTGTCTTTCTGATCAAACTAAGGCCTCTAGGTTGTAGTGAGGGAAGTTGAGATAGTATTTGGGCAGGGTTTTGCCGAACCAAAGGGCTTTGAAGGTGTGAAGAAATGAGAATGAGGAGTGCCCTTTTATAAGAGGGGTGAGGGGCACCTTTGGAAAAGCTAGAGATATTAGTTTATAATAAATTCATATTCGGTTTCCAATGGCTCCAAAGTTGACTATTCAAAGTTTAAGGTGGTGATGGGTCAAAAAAACTAAACCAATAGAATTTAGACAGGTTTGGGTACTTATATTAACCTTATCATTAAGTATTAACTCTAAGTTAATTAGTTTCACTTTTACAATGTCTCTTTGTATTTTTATATTATATGGTTAATAAACATACCATATACATACAAGTGACCCCAAAGTGGTCCATTAGTGATACAACTATCATGATATAAGTCTTTTGGCCGAACCTTAGATTTTTAGGAATTTAATATCAATTAATAATTTAATATTTGTTTTAAAAACACTTTTATGTCAATTTTGACACTATTCAATAGTTGATTTTTGGGAAACTCATAACAGATTGATTACTTCGAAAAAAGTCAATTAAATCAAAAATAATATATCATATTATCCTAGAAAATTATTTTAATTCATTAAAAGTTTCATATTATATTTATTTGGGTATTTATAATATCAATTATTTTGATTTTTCACTATTATAGTAATTACAGCATCATCATTGTGTCATAAATAAATTAAATTATTTAATGTATAAAAATTATAAATAAAATATCCTTATGTATGGAATCTTTTTATCTTTCTAAGGAATATTTATAATCTAAAATACAACATATATAACCCTCTATAAAAATTGTTTTGTTAAAATATATATGCTTGTGTCATTTTTGTATTTATTTTAAATTAATTAAAATAAAGTGTCATTATCACTTACAAGTGGATCCATGGGGTCCCAAAATAGACCCAAAGATGCCCATGGTCGACCATGTATCAACCAATAGGGTTAAGACACGTTTTAGGGTAATTTAATATTATTATAATATTATTTTTTAACCCTTGTTTACCGGATTTACCCTTTAACCATGGTAAATAAAATATTTACCGAAGTAATTATCCAAAATGCTTAAAAATAAAAGTTACCTATTTACAAAATTTGAACATCCTGATTCAAAATATGGAATCCATTTTTCCAAATTCAAAACACAGAAGTGGCAGAAATTAATTTAAAATTAATTCCCGTTGTTAAAACAAAAAGCGTGTTTTTTAGAGATAATAACTATCAAAAGATTGTCACTTGTTTATGTCTGGTTTAAATGTGAAATTATGTTCAATGAACCACATTGAATTACATGGTAAAAATATATTCTAAATATATTTTAAAACCACTCAAATTCATAATTTATCACTATTAATTATTTTGATTAAAAAAGTTGTTTTTAATTAAAATTTAGTAATTTTCACTATTCATCAAAATATGAAAGTTATCCAAAAAGTACCAAAATTTCACCCTAGGATAATTTCGATATTACGAATCCAAAAATGAAGTCCATTTTGAGAGATAGAATTAATAAAATTTCAAAAAGTAGGTATTAATATTCATAACGGCTAGTTTTATTGGTTATGGTGTGTTAAAATCTCGAAGTTGCGTACAATGCACGCCATTGCATTATTCGAAAGGAAACATACAGAGGAAACTTGGGGTGTTAAATTCTCCCCTCCTTCAATAAATTGCGTCCTCGCAATTTTTTAAATTTTCCTTGGGAATATAATGGAAAGTCCTACATCGGAAAAAGAGTCAATAAAACTATCACTTTAAAAGAAAGAAAGAGAGGTATAAGGGTCATCCAAGATAACCCATACTAGGATTCCATGTAAGAAAACATGGATATGGATGATAAACTAAGTGTCAAGTTCTGATGGAGAGGGATATAAATCATGATCAGGAGAAAGTTAACAATGAGAAAACCACAAACTTGTGTTGGGACAAACGACCATTAGTCTCATAGTAGGAAAGTAAACGGACAATATTTTTTTTAAAGTTACATTACATAAGGAAGAGGAATTCATTTATGATATTGACTAAGAAAATTATGAGATATACATACATTTTAAGTAAAGTTTCATTCTTTAATAAATTTCTACCACTAACTCAATTTTTTTTAAACGATGAGTATTCAAGAAGACTTGGTCACACTGGAAGAGCTAGAACAAACTTCTATAGAATCAAATGATCCATGCAGGATAAACCATATATTTACATTGTCTTTGAAGATTAATCAAAACCAAAATGGTTAGTGAATGATCTAATGATCCCCCAAAAGGATATTCATTGAGATAAATATGCACTAATCTTAATTTCTAAAATTAAACCAACAATACCCCAAAGTTAAATAGATACCATTCAATAACCAATTTTTCTTAAAATCCTTTAACATAATCCAAACTAATATTGAAACCCAAATCATAGAAGAATTTGATTATGTAGTCTCCCATGTTACATTTTATCTCCAAATGACATCAAATACTCTTAAAGTCACATACTTAAATGTAATTAACATCATCACATATTCTCTATTATAGGTTAATCATTTCCATAAATAACCCAAATCACTATAAATCAACAATAAAAACGAAGATAAAAATCCACCATTACTCTACAAATGAAACCCCATTGTATTCTATTTTCCTTGGGCATATAGTGTTCCCAACAAAGCGAACATCTTCCAAAATAACATTTATCACTTAATCACCAAATCATTTTCCTATACCAAGGGTATTCATTTGATAAGACATAAGAACCCAAATCATCTTATTATTGATCAATAAAATCATTTAACAAAAAAATAGTCACATTAACCAGGGACTTCACGTAGTCCAGTGGTAGGCGATAAATCCCAATCGCACTTTGGTTGTGGGTTCGATTCCCACATCTTTGTCCGACGCGACGGGTTGTCACACAGTCTACGTGTTGTCCTTTTTCAAAAACTATATTTTATAATATTACCAAAATGAGATAAATTACTCAAAATAACATAATTTAACCACAAATGTTATATCATACTTTGAATTCTCATCCCGAATTATAATAACTTATCATTTTCTCAAACCCCAATGATCATATAAAACCAAATGGTTATTTATACCTATATCCACAAGAGAAGAGACAATTCTTCCTCAAATATCATTCTCACATGGAAAACTGCGGGGTTACAAATACAAGTGAAAATTATTCCAAAGTAAACCCATCAACAAGGAGTGCTAATACTTTTTTATTTTTTCTCCAACCATTTATTTCCACATAGCTTCTTCTTTGACCAAGAAAATATCCTATAGAATAGGACATTCACTCGGGTAATGGCCAGGTCCCCTACATTTACGGAAAATGACTGTAAATGGACTCTGGGGAACATTTTTATCTTCTTCCATAGTACTCTTCATTTTTCTTCGGCAATTATTCACTTCATGTCCTTCCTTCCCGCACGTAAAACATTTCATTGTCCCATTGACACACTTTCCTGGGTGTCTCTTTCCACATTTCCTGCATGATGAAAATTGAGGTTTCTTTTCTCCATGGTCTCCATTGCTGGAGATATTATCATTTATCACCTTTCTCTTCCTTGTTGAGTCTGGGAGTTGGTTAATATATATGTTGTTGATCATATTTTTGGAAAACTGATTTGGCATAAAGACGATTTCTTTTACGCCTATCAACATTCCATTTTGTTGCTCATTTCCACCACCGTTCCCACCTTGTACATCATTCTCAAAGTCACTATGACTTCCTTGGAATCCAGCCATTGACTAAAACCAGAAAGCATTGTGTGAGTAATAGTAGTCGTAAAATCATTTAGAGATTAAAATGTCACCATATTCTCAATTTGAAACATATTAGGATTAACCAAGGTCATTTACTCTCATCTTATGTATATATTACTTAAATTGGTTTGTAAAGAAAATGTAAATTATCCTAAGCATATCCCCCGGGAGTGTCGTAACCAAGAGTGCTGCAAGGCCCGTTGTCGTGCACCAGTTCCCGTTCGAGTCTAGCTTAAAGCGGTGTTTTCTGGTTTTACCCCTAGGTAAATCTGTGCCAGAGTCGCCTCTACCTGCTCGTATCCAGACAGGGATGTATTGCTCGGAAAACTCACAAAATCTCTACAATACCAAAATTCTCGGAAGTTCTTTTATATTAATCCTCAAAGTTCATCTTAGGTCTATGTGCTCTAATCAGAGTTTATCTAAATCTAGCTTCCAAGGTTTGTACTAAACTTCCACTGATACCAACTGCAATGCCCCGACCCTAGTTACCTAGAGTCGGTGCATTATTACATAACATTGGCATGATCACAAGAAAGATCAAGTCTCGAAAGACCGATTAGTTTAGTAGCCTTGGAATAACTAGATACATCCATAAATTTTTACATTACATCCTAAAAAAACAACTTGTCTTCGTATCCCCTCATACTATCCCTACAGGTCATTCATAAATTACTTCTTCATAATCCTGGGAAAAATAAAACATTGAAAGGGGTGAGCTCAGATGCTCAGTAAGGATAACATTATAACAGAAGCTTTCATAAATAAGCATAAACACTTAAGGAAATTTATAACTAAAACAAAAGCCTTTTAAACTTGAACTTCAGCATAAAATGGAAAAGGTAAAATGAAATAATGCCATTTACTTACTCACATGGATATTCTACTAGTCTAATGATCACATGCAATATCAATAACCACTTTCATAATGTTGGAATGGATAATGAAAGACTATCATAACCAGATAGCCAAGGCCTCGTGCCAAGACTACAAATAAGATTTTGTCAAGGCCTTGTGCCAAGACACTAGTTTGTCTCATGAGACCTACCGATGCATCGAGGAGTTATAGCGGGCTCCACCCGTCACTTACTAAGTCCAATGCATTCCTCATATGAACATGTTTAAACATAACATAAACATTCGTATTAAAACTAGCATACGAAATGTCAATACTTTTACCACAAACCATGAATGGTATAAAAACAGCACATCCACAGTCAAACATGACTCATTCGATACAATATGGAAGATTGTATTGTATCACATTAACCTCAATCAAGAATAATGAATGATGTTTACATAAATGAAAATAATCATCAAAACTATTTGAGAGAATTATCCCCCTTTTCTTGAAAACATTTAAAAGTCACGCTATTTGTCAAGAAGCCATTTAAAAGTAGATTTTTGAATCAAAGTGTCCCATACCACTTTGAAACTTTTTAAAAGGAGTTTTAATTTCTAAAACATTAATGTCCATATAAATAAATCCTTAAATCCATTTTTAAAACATGGACATTAATGAGCAAGATTTAGAAGAATAAGTCTTTAAAACATTTAAAAATGGTATTTTAGTTAGAGATTCTAACCAAAAGAGACACTTGAATACAAATAATTGAGGTAATCAAAACTTTGAAATATCATGAGAATAAAGGGATTCATGATATACTATGTCAAAGTACATTATATACACCACATAAAAGTGATTTGGTGTATATCAACAAAGAAGTCTCAATGGAATGTAAATTGAGATGAAATCACTCATAAAGGCCGTATCCTTAGGTTAAGGATAAATCAACGACATAATTATGTATGAAAATATAAATACACTAAATATGATTGAATATTCAGTGTAAAAAAATCAAAGGATATTCACACATATTCTTGTAGAAACAACACCAACGAATTGGATGTTTAACTCAACAAATGGTGAAAGAGTTAAAATTACTCTTATCAAATTCATATTAATGACTTGAGAATTATCAATAGAGTGATTATGTGTATCCAAAGTATATCCACAGGAAGGGGAGTTGAAATTATGATATAATCAAATGAATAGTGATTCCACACATAATCTTGGAGTAATATAATCAATGAAATATGCGTAAAGCCGAATGAGTGGAAATTGAAATCTCAAATTCCCTTATCGATTTGGTAACTTACGAAACAAACAACCATGAAATAAGGATCATACCATGACTATGTAAATACCCATAAATTAAAGTATATTACACAATGAATACAATCATGGGCAGTACACATACACCACATGTAATAATTAAGTGGTGAACAATGGAATTCTCAAGAAATTAAGAGCGAGATAATAAACTCCTTACCACGTTAATCAACTGAGTCGTATGGACAAAAGTTAATAACCACCAAATTATTTACAGAATAAAATGAATATAAAGAGAATCATGATAATATATATCAAATGGCAGTACACAATACAACACTTTCAATAATTTAGTGGCGAACAATGGAAATCTCACAGAATTGAAAGTGAGATAAGAAAATACCTTACCACGTTAATCAACTGAGTCGTATGGCCAAAATTTAATAACCACCAAATGATTTAAAGAATAACATTAATATAAAGATAATCATGATAATATGTATCAAATGGCAGTACACAATACACCACATTCAATAATTTAGTGGAGAACAATGGAAATCTCACGGAATTGAAAGTGAGATAAGAAAATCCCTTACTTTGTACTTTTTCCTTGGTCGATGGTAGGTTTAACTCCTGTATAATGGTGAAATAATTGTTATTGAATTATACAAGAATAATTTACTTTAATATGATATCATATATGATCTTTTAACATTGATTTGTTAATAATATCTTAGAATTATCGTCATTTCGGGTGTTAACGAGTTCATTTTACTTTATATTCTTTGTTATGTGAGCCATATTCGTTATTAATGGGATGTATATTATTCATATCCAGAATGATATCAAGTCCTTAGATACTATTTTTAAATCATCAAATGATAATTATACTTGAATGGATATGATGTACAATGAATCTCATCGCGTTCGTGGAGACGGTAGTCTGTACATACGCACGAGCGACAATATCATTCTTTTGATATTAAAATAATATATAATTGGATTTTATATCATATATACAGAATCACTATCATGTTATATTTATTATTTACATGAGTTACACATCATTATTATACCCATCCAAATAATAATATATTGAATAACAATTACACCACGACGTGGAGACGGTAAGTCGTACGTACGCACGTATGGTGACATGTTATTCAAAGGATGGATAGAATAATGAATATGGTTGTACCATATTTATAATAACATCACAGTATATATATGATACTGGATTTATTATTTTATAATGGAAATAACAAAGAAAGAGGAAGTGGAAGAAGAAAGGAACTTGAAAAGGGGTGGTGAAAACATTACCTCTTCTTCGGGTTCTTCCTTTTGATTTGATCAAAAGGGCTCATTAGGTTGGCTTTCTGATCAAACTAAGGCCTCTAGGTTGTAGTGAGGGAAGTTGAGATAGTATTTGGTCAGGGTTTGGCCGAACCAAAGGGATTTGAAGGTGTGAAGAAATGAGAAGGAGGAGTGCCCTTTTATAAGAGGGGTGAGGGGCACCTTTGGAAAAGCTAGAGATATTAGTTTATAATAAATTCATATTCGGTTTCCAATGGCTCCAAAGTTGACTATTCAAAGGTTAAGGTGGGGATGGGTCAAAAAAAACTCAACCAATAGAATTTAGACAGGTTTGGGTACTTATATTAACCTTATCTTTATGTATTAACTCTAAGTTAATTAGTTTCACTTTTACAATGTCTCTTTGTATCTTTATATTATATGGTTAATAGACTTACCATATACATACAAGAGACCCCCAAGTGGTCAATTAATGATACACCTATCATGATATAAGTCTCATGGCCGAAGCTTAGATTTTTAGGAATTTAATATCAATTAATAATATAATATTTGTTTTAAAAACTCTTTTATGTCAATTTTGACACTATTAAATAGTTGATTTTTTTGAAACTAATAACAGATTGATTACTTCGAAAAAAGTCAATTAAATCAATAATAATATATAATATTATCATAGAAAATTATTTTAATTCATTAAAAGGTTCATATTATATTTATTTGGGTATTTATAATATCAATTATTTTGATTTTTCACTATTATAGTAATTACTGCATCATCATTGTGTCATAAATAAATTAAATTATTTAATGTCTAAAAATTATAAATAAAATATAATTATGTAGGGAATCTTTTTATATTTCTAATTAATATTTATAATCTAAAATACAACATATATAACCCTCTGTAACAATTGTTTTGTTAAAAGATATATGCTTGTGTCATTTTTGTATTTATTTTAACTTAATTAAAATAAAGTGTCATTATCACTTACAAGTGGATCCATGGGGTCCCAAAATAAACCCAAAGATGCCCATGGTCGACCATGTATCATCCAATAGGGTTAAGACACGTTTTAGGGTAATTTAGTATTATTATAATATTATTTTTTAACCCTTGTTTACCGGATTTACCCTTTAACCATGGTAAATAAAATATTTACCGAATTAATTATCCAAAATGTTTAAAAATAAAAGTTACCTATTTACACAATTCTAACATCCTGATTCAAAATATGGAATCCATTTTTCCAAATTCAAAACACAAAAGTGGCAGAAATTAATTTAAAATTAATTCTCGTTGTTAAAACAAAAAGCGTGTTTTTTAGAGATAATAACTCTCAAAAGATTGTCACTTGTTTATGTCTGGTGTAAATGTGAAATTATGTTCAATGATCCACATTGTATTACATGGTAAAAATATATTCTAAATATATTTTAAAACCACTCAAATTAATAATTTATCACTATTAATTATTTTGATTAAAAAAGTTGTTTTTAATTAAAATTTATTAATTTTCACTATTCATCAAAATATGAAAGTTATCCAAAAAGTACCAAAATTTCACCCTAGGCTAATTTCAATATTAAGAATCCAAAAATGAAGTCCATTTTGAGAGATAGAATTAATAAAATTTCAAAAAGTAGGTATTACTATTCATAACGGCTAGTTTGATTGGTTATGGTGTGTTAAAATCTCGAAGTTGCGTACAATGCACGCCATTCCATTATTCGAAAGGAAACATACCGAGGAAACTTGGGGTGTTACACATGGAAAATAAATCTATAAATTTAAGAGGTATAAAATAGGCATATCTACCAAGAATTCCACATAGAACCAAGAATCAAAAATCATTAAGAAATCAATTTTTGTCTTAAAATATAACACACCTCACTAAGGCGTCTTATTAAAAAACATGAAAATTTATCAAACATTTCAATTAATTCAATTTGGAAATGTCAATAATGTATAATTATTAAACATATCAAAATTGGATTTCCAAGCCAAAAAATTGCCTCAATAATTGAATTTAAAATAAACACTTAGAGGGTAGTCCATTCATGAGGTTGATACCGAAATTACATACGTTTGATCGAGAGAACACACTCTATGGGGTTTTTCGGGATATGGTCATAACCTCAACCTACAAAATGGAGGGTCTAAGATCACTTCATATCATGCTCTAGTAATTTCATTTACATCATTTCATTTTTAGATATGACTCTCAATGTTTTGGATGCACAATAAATTTGAAATATGGTATAAGGGATGGAATGTTAAGGGAAAAGAAACTAAAAAAATCATGCTTAGGAATAACACCACATCCAATGTTGAGGATTGATTTGGTTTGGTTCGAGATAAAAAGAAGAAATGGGTGAAAGAATATAATATATAGAAAAGGTTATGTCATCGATTTAGCATTCCATGAGGTAAAAAAATGAATAAAGGATGAAGGGGTTATAGAATTACCTTGGTATTTAAAACACACATAATGGTCCTCAAATTAGACAATAGAAGAATGGGAGGCCTGCATTCCATGTTGAGAGAAAATGACAGATCCCTGGTGTTCAGACCAATTTGTGTTTTGGTTGTATTTTTTGTCAATTGATCAATATGCTGAAGAAATAATGGATTTTGGGAAATATGATGAATGGGAATTTAGATTTAAAGGGATTTAAAGATCTAAGAAAGGTATTATGAATAATTTTTATTTTAGTAATAATTGTATTGGTTTCAAAACAATCGTATTGAGGATTCATTTGAAATAATCAGTACCCTGTTGTTTTAAAAGGAATCAGATCCATGTTTTAAAAAAAAATCAGATCCATGTTTTGAAAAGAATCCAAACCATGTTTTTAGAATGAAATAGGAATCACTATGAATGTTCATTGTAATGGGAAGAAGCGACTTTGAAAGTGAAAACATCTTGCTGGAAGTAGATGGTTATCCGATTCACTATGAAAACGATGAGGGGGAGTATTTTGTTTTTCTGTAGAATCAAATTCATTATGACAATGATTAAATCAACTATGATGATTCTTTACTAGTTTTTATTCAATATAAATCATGTGTTGATGTGAGAACTTGTGATTCAAGCATTATAGAAGAATGGAGGTTTGAAAGAGATACTACCATTCGAAAAATAATTGTATTCAGATGGTTTTTGAAAACAATCTCAAATGAATGAAGTGGTTCCTACTGTTTTTCAAAAAAATCAGAAAAAATCATATCTATGTTGTATTGATTGTATTTGAAAACAATTGTATCCAAATTTTATCGATTGTTATTCAAAACAATTGGATATCGAGTGGAAGTGAAAATAGATGTCGATTGAACATGTAATACAAATTCAAAAGGGTGATGTAAGTGAGAAATGTGATGCTGATGGTAAGTGGTGATGATCGAAGTGGTACTGATGGAATATGTGCCATTGATTGTTTTTCAAAAAAATCATATTCAGGTGGATGAAAAAGAATGAGATGGTGTCAATTGATAATTAATCTTATCATATTTTTTGGTATCATATATGGGTAGATCAACCTTATCAGACTGTATTGTATCTTATCTAGAAATTTTAACCAGAATAATCATATCCAAAATGATTGTATCTAGAATGATCATAATCAGAATGATCGTATCCAGCTTGATCAAAACAAGAATGATCATATCCAGAATGATCGAAATCATAACGATCGTATCTAGCATGATCGTATGCAGAATGACCGTAACCAGCAATCATAACAAGCAATAGTATCAAGAGTGATTGTATTCAGGATAATAGTATCAAGAAGATTTGTATTTAGCAAAGATCATGCTTGGGTTGAGATGAAAATGAAAGAATCGTGAATAAATAGAAAGTGAAAATACTTTCCAAATGAATTAGACATTTCTAAAGATGATCCATAATGATTTAAAATTCATGAAATTAGTCATGAAACAAGAACATGTTGGTGAATGAATTGTGTTTTCTCATGTGGGAAAATATAAAATAAAATATAATAAGACTGATGAATGATTTGTCAAAGGGGGAGACTTTCATTTAAAAAGAGTGATAATATCACAAGTGGAGAAGTGTGTTTCTTCAAAAACATTCAATTGGTATGTTATTAAGCATTGTTTTTAGGAAATAATTATGAGAGAATCAATTTCAGAACCATGTATTTATCATCAATTGTAAATTTATTAACATTTGAAATAGGAGTCTAGAAAAGAAGAGATGGAGATTGTAGAAGATTCTAGAAGAATCTAGAATCATTGACAAATCTAGAATTTCTCCGAGATTTCTGGAGAATTTCAGATTTGGGTGAATATAAAGGATATGGAACATGTTTTGTGATTCCCACCTAATATTGTTATGTGTCACCTATAAATGGAATGAAGTACATTTTACATGTGTGACTTGTATATGAGAGAGATTCTCAATGTTTCTAGATAGAAGAAGAGATCAATTCTATTTGTATTGACAATTGTTTTTGGTGGCGTCGATTTATTCAAAATCTATTCGGCATGACAATTGTATTTGGGAATTGAAGTGGTGTCAATTAAACTCTATTTTTTCTATCTAGAAACTATATTGGGATCTTTGTATTAAAAAATTAAACTGGGAGCTTTGTTTTGAAAGAATCGTAATGGAAGATTTGTATTGAAAATTAAGGCTGGTTTCTTGGTTTTTAAAGAATCGTAAAGGGAGCATTGTATTAAAAAACTAAGACCGGGTGGTTGGTTTTGAACGAATCATAATGGGAGATATGTATTGAAAAAATTATACTGGGTTCTTGGTTTTGAAATAATTGTAATGGGAACTTGGTATTGAAAAATTATACTGGGTTCTTGGTTTTGAAATAATAGTCATGGGGGCTTTGTATTGAAAAAACCAGATAGTGTTCTTGGTTTTGAAATAAACATAATGGGATCTTTGTAATGAAAAATCAGACTGGGAGCTTTGCATTGGAATAATCAGACTGGGAGCTTTTTATTGAAAGAATCGGACTAGAATCTTTGTTTTGAAAGAATCATACTCAGAGGAATTAGACTCAGTGTTTAAGAAAAACTTCTAGGTAGTTCTTACATTTATTCTGGGTAAGAAATTATTGAATTTTAATACAATTAAAATACATTTGTTGAATTTAAAAGAACTGCAGGTAATATTAGTTGTTACAAAACAATTGTTTTACTCCGTTATGATAAGAGGGTGAATATGAACTAGGTAGATTTTTTCATAGTTCTACACGGGTGTAAGGGTATATCCAAATCATTTTAATCCAATGGTTGTTTTCATAATTGATTGTATGGTATTCGATCATTTCCAAACCACTCCAAGTGCATATCAATTCTTTTTGAATAGTGAACCCTGTAAATCATTGTGTTCCTTTGGATGTGTGTTGAGTTTGTTTTCAGTAGGGAATTGAAAACTCTTACAAGATTTGAAGGATGTTTCAATTGAAATGAAATATAAAAGAAAACAAGTGTCACTTATTTTCTTCCTACCCCTCTTGGTGATACATTACTTCGACTGGGCACTTTGAATTATTATCAAAGCAATGTTTACTTTGCTATTCATTGCTGATGGGTAATGTGAACTGTGCGAAAAATAATGGTACTCCAGTTTTTTGATTGAATGAACTATTAGATTTGGAAAGATAGAATGTTTCCATATCTTATGTTTATCAGTTATGATGTTCTTGAAGCTGCAACAATAGGGTTTCCAGCCATAAATGATAAAAATACACTAACAGATGTTGATAAGAGACATCTTGAGAATGATCGAAGGGCGAAGAATTCTATATTTTCATCACTTTTTGATAGTTAATTCTTGATAATAAAATGTGTTTCCACAACCAAAGGTATATGGGATAAATTGAATAACATATATGAAGGCAATATAGAAGTGAAGAATGAAAATATACAAATATGATGATTGAAGTATGAAGATCTCAAGATGGATGACAATGAATCTATTGGGGACTTATTTACCTATGTAAATGACATTTAAAGTACTATCAGATGTCGTGGTTAAAATATGGGTTATTCTACTGTCGTTGAAACGATCTTGAGAATCCTACTCGACAAATTCGAGGCAAAAGTTTCTTCATTGGATGGTAGAGATCCAGAAACATTATCTCTTGATTATATACAATGAACTCTTATTACTTATAAAATGAGAAGAGATAATGCTATTAATATCAATAAAAAGGATGATAGATAAATTTCTTTCAAGGATTCCAATAAATAAAATAAGATTCTTGAAGAAGAAGAATATGGAGATTCATGACTCCGAAAATGAGGTATGTAAAAAATTTGATTCAATTTTGTGTTTTTTTCTATGAATGTCAAAATAGGTATAGAAAGGTATAAAGATAATAGTCAATTAATGTGTTTTGGACGTGGAGCCATTGGTAATATTGTTTCCAATTGTCCTAAAAAAGATATGTTGATGAAAGTGAGGAAGAAGAAAGTGAAGATGAAAAAAGAAGGCCAAAAAGATCGTGGAAGAAAAAGGGTCATATAGAAAAATTCAATTCCACGAGGGAAGATAAGGGGTTCTGCAAATACAAAAGGATAATATTTTTGTCCAATTAAGATGATAGAGAGGATGTTAAAAATAATGTTGAAGATAACACGTTCATTGCAATAGTTAATGATGAATGATCTTTTATTAATGAAAGTATTTTTGCTGAAGAAGAAGAAGAAGAGGAAAGTGAATCTGAATCAGAAAGTTCAATTGATCATGTTGGGGAAAATAATTTTATTGAAACAATGATTGATGATGAATTCAAAATTATTATTCCTAATTAAGAACAAACTCAACTTGAAGTGCATTTGAAATAATAATTGATAGAATGTTTGAGAATGATTAAAAAAAGAAAAGAAAAAAGGTGGAAGACGAATACTTATGCAACCAAGAATTTTTTTCTTATGAGAATGAAAATATGATTAAAGATATTAATGATTTAATTAAATATATTGATGAAGATAAGATTCATAATAATAATTTTGAGGTGAAGTTGAAGGTAAAAGAATAAATTTTTTAACTTGTCCAACAAAAACACTCTCAAGCTGAAAAGAAAAGTAAATATTTCTAAAACTCTGTCACTGAAGTTGGTTAATTTTATCGTAATGAGAAACCACATAAGAATCAAAAAATGATACCTTTAAAGGGTGATAATAGGAATGTAATGGTTTTTTAAAATATGAAAGCTGGTAATGTTATGTATGTGGCCATGACCAACAAGGTTGGGATTGATTTTAAACATTCTGAATCTAGAAATGTTTCCAATAATTTTGGTTCCAATAATTTAGAAATGAAAAGTACAAAACTGATTGATAACATAAACATTGGTGGATTGGAAAAGAAAGAGAAAAAGGTGGGTGATAAACATATACAAAAATCTAGATAGTATCAATGTTTCATTGGAAAATACTTCTTTTATGGATATTGCTAGTACTGTGGTTGATTTGGACATACAGAGAATATGTGCTTGTTCAACCAATAACACAACTATTCTTCCACAGGTTAAGAAAGAAATGGTATAAGGGAGACACAATACTCTCAAAAGAAAATCCTAAGATGGTTGTGTTAATGAAATCTGAGAATAATGATTTAAAGATTGAAAATAAATTTCATGCATAGGAAACTTTTTGTGAAATGTGTGAGAAACTGGAACACCTTGTGAAAGGATGTCTTGTTTTGTTACAGGTTCACCAAATGATTCATAAAAATTATCAGAAGTTGATTTTTTAGATGAATTGAACGATAGATATTCTATATTTCAAAGGAAAGAGTTCTTAGTTGTTTGGCCAGAACAAATTTACCTGGATAGAAAATTGGAGGAATAAAATAAGTAAAAGAAGAAAGGAAGAATCATACATCTGAATATATAAGAAATGTTGGAAAAAATGTATCCACAAATGGTGAGGATGTGAAATAAGAACATAATATCAAAACCTATTCAACTATATTTCCAGAGAAAAATATAACAATGATCAACATTGTACAAAATGATTGTAACAAGGATGTTCATAATGATGAAGAAAAGTCATCACCCTCAACAGAAGATTTGACAGAGAAGAAGAAAGATGTTACAAAACTCAATAAGGATGAATATAAGGAAGAAAACACATCCAATGAAAAATCCAAGAGGAAGAAGAAAAAGGTAATACTGAGAGAGGATTCTCAGTCCAATTGTGTTTTCTAATAAACAATCGAGTTTCATCCTTATTCCTATTATCATCGTATACTTGTGCTAACACGTAGTGAATTGAAGGAGTGTAATTAAGAAATATGTAATTGAAGAGACTCTTACATTTATTGAAAAATAAAATAATGAGGATGAGAAAATTTTGTTTTATTAAGTTGTATATTTATTCATGTGAAATTTATGTTGTTTTTGTTAAGATGGGTGTAGGTAACGTTTGTCTTAGAAAAATTCATTCAAGGTTTTCCTTCAGTCATGGGAATGATGAAAGAATTATGGAAAAGGTATTACATGAAAGTTTTGTTAAGTACAACGTTGATCACCATGATTACACACTCTTGTTTTCTAAACCGAGTTTGTCCACGTAGACATAGAGTTGTTTAGTTAAAGGACATTTGTTTAGAAAATCATGTGATACCCATGTCAAAGAAAAAATCATAACCTCTGGAAATGGAGATAATTTAAAAATAATGGAGAAACATATCATGAAGACCTAATTGAATTTTCTTGTCATTAAGGGGGAGAGATAAGGTAAAGGGGGAGAATAAAAAAATATGGGGAGTATTAAAAGAAAAAACAACAATTATTATTTTCATATAGTTACAGTGATTGAAGTGGGTATTGAAAAAAAATTCAAAGGGGTATATTGTTAGGACCATGTTGTGTTTTTGTTGTATTTTTTGTCAATCAATCAGTATGATGAAGAAATAAAGGATGTTGAGAAATATGATGAATGATAATTCAGACTGAAAGGGATTAAATGAAAGAAGAAAGTTACTATGAATCATTTTTTTAGAATGAATTGTATTGGTATAAAGAAAACTGTATTGAGGATTATTTCGGAAGGAATCAGATCCATGTAGTTTTGAAAGGAATCAGATCCATGTTTTCAAAAACAATAGGATCTATGTTTTGAAAAGAATCAGATCCATAATTTTTAAAATAAAAAAGAATCAATGTGAAAGTCCATTTGTAATGGGAAGAAGCGGCTTTGAAAGTGAAAACATCTTACTAGAAGTAGATGGTCATCAGATTCACTATTAATACGATGAGAAAGAGTTTTTTTTCTTGAAAATCAGAGTCATTATGACTATGATTAAATAAAATGTGATGATTGTTTGTTTATTTTTATTACATATAAGTAAGATGTTTATGTGAGAACTTTTCATGAAATATTGATAGATGAAAGGGGGAGTGAAAAATATGCTACCCATCGAAAAATAATTATATTTGGATTGATTTTCCAAACAATAATAAAATAAATTAGTGATGACTATTGTTTTTCAAAACAATCAGAAAAAATTCATATCCATATTGTATTTATTTTCTTCTAAAACAATTGGATTCTAAGTTTAAGTTAAAAGTAATGCCGATTGAATAGGCAATACTGATTGAAATGGGTGATGTCAATGTGAAAGGTGATGCTGATGGTAAATGGTGTCGATCGAAGTGGTACCGATGGAAGATGAGACACAAATTTTTTTTCAAAAAAATCATATTCATGTAAAAGAAAAGGAATGTTATAGTTTCAGTTGAGAATGAATCATATCATATTATTTTTCATCATATTTGGGAAGATCATCCTTATCAGATTGTATTGTATCATATCCAGCAATCGTAACAAGATGATCATATCCAAAATGATTGTATCTAGAATGATTGTAAACAGAATGATCATATCCGACATGATTGTAAGTAGAATGATTGTATACAGAATGATCATAATCAGAATGATCATATGTAGTATGACCATTACTAGAATGATCATATCTAGAATGATTGTAATTAGAATGATCGTATCCAGCCAGATCATATCAAGAATGATCGTGACCAGAATGATCGTAACCAATAATCGTAACCAGCAATCATATCTAAAATGATTGTATTCAGTATAATAGTATCCAGACCATTTGTATTCAGAAAAGATCATTCTTGGGATGAGATGAAAAGTAAATAATTAGGAACTGATGGAATGATACAATTTATTCAAACTAAATTCAAACGATGCTAAATCTGATCCTCAATGCTTTCAAAGCCATAAAGGTAGTCATGGTACCAGAACTTGATGGTGAATGAAGTGTGTTTTCTCATTTGGGTAAAGTGAAAATAAAATAGGATACAGATAAATAATTTTTCAGGGGGGGGGGGGGCTTTCATTTCAAAAGAGTGATTGTATCACAAGTGGAGAAGATCATTTCTTCAAATACATTCAATTTGTATGGTATCAATCCATTTTTGATGAAATAGGTATGAGAGAATCACTTTCTAACCCATGTATTTCTCATCAATTGTAATTGTATTGATATTTGAAATGGGAGTCTGGAAAAAAAGAGATAGAGATTGTAGAAGATTTGAGAAGAATCTAGAAGCATTGCAAAATAATAATTTCAATGAGATTTCAATAGATTTTCATGTTTAGGCGAATTTAAGTGTGTGGGAATGTATTTTATGATTCCCTTATAAACATTTTTTGGGTAACATATAAAAGGCCAAACGTTTATTGTATTATTGTGACTTATAGAAGAGAGATAATCTTCGAGTTTCTAGAGAGAGGTAGAGATCAATTCCGTTCGGAATAACCATTTTTTGGGTGGTGCTGATTTATTCATATTCTATTTGGCATCAAAATTGTATTTGGGAATTGAAGTGGTGCCAATTAAAATCTATTGTTTTCTATATGAAATTTATATTCGAAGAATTTTATTGAAATCTAAAATTGGGATCATTATTTTGAAGGAATCGAAATGGGATCATTGTATTGAAAAAAATCGGTTTGGGTGCTTGGTTTTGAAATAAACGTAATGGGAGATTTGTATTAAAAAAATATGATTGGGTGCTTGGTTTTGAATGAATCGTAATTGGATATTTGTATTGAAAAAATCGAACTAGGTTCTTGCTTTTGAAAGAATCATAATGGTGACATTGTAGTGAAAAATTTGACTGGGTGCTTGGTTTTGAATGAATCGTAATGGGACCTTTGTATTGAAAAAATAAGACAAGGTTCTTGGTTTTGAAAGAATTGTAAGGGGAGATTTGTATTGAAAAATAATATAGGGAGCATTGTATTAAAAGATTTGGATTGAGAGGTTTGTATTGAATGAATCAGAATGGGAGAATTGTTTTGAATGAATCGTACTTAGAGGAATCAGACTCAGTGTTTCATAACAGTCTCCCGGTAGTTGTTACCTTTTTTTGGGAAACATATTGATGAATTTTATTACAATTTGAATACATTTGTTGAATTGAAAATAAGCACATGTAACATGAGTTGTTACAAAACAATTGTATTACTCTATTGTGAAAAGATTGTAAACACGTACGAGTGGTATTCTTTCATAGTGCTATAAACGTGTAAGGGTATATACAACTCGTTGTAATCCCAAGATTTTTTTTCTTAGTGGATTGTGTGGTATTGGATCATTTCCAAACCATACCAAGGACATAGTTATTCTTATTGAATAGTGAACCTTGTAAATCTTTTTGTTCCTTTGGATGTGTTTTGAGTTTGTTTTCCACAGGGAATTGAAATCTCTAATAGGAGGTGAAGATTGTTTCAATTGAAAAGAAATATAAAAGAAAAAGAGTATCATTGATTCATCCGCTCCCCCTCTCAGTGATACATTACTACGACTTGGCACTTTCAAAAGGAGGTTTATTCATTTGGGTAAGTGGAGAAGAAATAGGAAAATTAAATAATGGACAGAGGAGAAAGGGTTAATTTAACATATTTATTGACATGTATGGTTTGACCACATGATTAGAAAAACTATGTTCCAATTATGCAAAATCCACTACCCAAGGAACCCCCTTGAATGGGTAGGCCACAAGGTTTGGATAACCTTGTGTTGGTCATGAAAACTCTTATTTCAAGATCACTACATCACACATATTGTTTTGAGACATAGTTCACATGATTAGACTAAATCTTTCAACTCCCTATAAGGGTCTACAACATGCTATAAAGATTCCACTGGATGTCACACAGTTAAAAAAACACTTCACCCATATCATCCTTCATAAAATTTGAGGTTTTGGGGTCAGACACTCCTCAAACCCGACTGATCCACTGAGGTACCTTTCAAGCCTTCAACCACGTCTAAAAACAAAATTATTAAGTGTTCTGATGCTCATATTTACATTACATATATTGGTATAATGAGAAGCCCATACTCTAAATTAATAAATTTAAATTATCATTAAATTTAATTAAGTCTATAAACACAGTAAGCTACACATAACATGACTGGAACATCCTTTTTTTGATAAGTGAGGTAAGTGGTAAACTTGGTATATTGTCCTTATTTAGAATGTTTAATATATCGATGAGGTATGATGGTAGTATAACCTACCATCTTTTTTTGAAACATAATATTATGTGTTACATTTTTCAAACCCAATTTCATAAAAACTATATCTTATCCAAATGAAAATGTGGTTGGATGAAAAACAATATATCATTCATTAGTGGATTTATGAATAGTTTAGGTTAAGGATCAAAAATATAAGGGTTGATATATGGAAAAATGTTCTCATTAAAATGTGTGTTTTGGGAGGGTGGATAGTGATATCCCTAAGGCAGGGGAGTGTGAGATGTTAGTTATATAGAAATCGAATTATCATTATTTTAATATAGGATCATGATTAAATTAGTGGTTTAGAATTTTCTATAGTGGAAATAATTTTAAAACAATTTTCATCGTATATAAATATCATATATAGTATTCTCATCCCAGGGTTGGTTCTATAGGTTTCTAAAATTTGGGGTCAAAAATTTCTAAATGAAATAGAAGTTGTCTTCGCATAATATTTTGGATCAAAGTTAGCCTAAACCATACAGTGAAAGTGTAAAGGATGTTTTTGAGTTTATAGTTATGTATTCAAGGACTGTGAATGGTTTTTCTAATCGTCTGGCTATTTATAAGAATCTATGCATGTCAGTTTTTAATGGGAATGATGTACTATATAGTTGGCGCTCAATTTTTATATCTATGTGACATAACCATGGGACGTTTCAAAAAAAAATTAAAATTAAATTTTACCCTAATTCCCTTAATCTCTATAATCCCAAAACACATACTCATTCCTCCATAACTCAACCCAACCTCCCCAAGTCTCTCAATAAAAATAATATCTTGGTTATTTATAGATTTCTAATCAATATAGGTTTATCTCATCATGGTATATATAAATTTCCTCACATTGTATCATCATATTATTCTCGACTATCCATGATCTCACCTCTCTTCAATGGAATAGAACCTTATAATGGACATGATCGCCAAATCTAATGGTTTTAATGAGTATTTATGACTGTTCTTTTTGTTTTATTATTGTGAGGATAATCTATATACCATTCCGATATCTATTTTCAAAGGAGATATGATTTCTATTATTGTCAAGGTAGATGTCTCTATCAAACAATTTTCCCATGGCATGCTTTATTATGTAATTTATTAATTTCATTTTTTTATGAAATTGTATTATTTTATTTTCAAAAGGGATATTATTTAATCCATGATGGAAATGGTATTTTTTTCAAAATGGTATTTATATTGAAATATATTATATAAATTTAATATTTTTAATGAAATTCCTCAAAAGTGATTTTGAAATTGAAATATATATTCATGCAATGAATTGGTAAATAATTTCTTATAGAATTTATTTTAAAATGTGTGGTAACATTTTCATGTAAATAAGGTTTCATTATATAAAATTGGGAAGGCCTTTGAGTATGTGGTTATACATTAATTTAAATGGACCCTCCATGGGGTATGTAGTCCTCTAGGTTAGGATATCATTATGATATTGAGAAATTTAGTTTTCATGGTCAGGAGGCCCCTCCCGAACATAGGTAGACTACACCATCTATTGTTCTTTATGTGTATTCGTTTTGTACATCGTTGTGTTACTCACACATATGGTTATTATTTTGAAACTTTAGGATGATTATTATTATATTATTTCCCACCCAGTTTAATTATTGATGATTACACAAATATTTCCCTATATTAATATATCATGGATTGAAGGTAATGTTGCCTATTTATAGTAACTATGACTTGTTTGAAAGAATACCTAAGGATGATTTATAAAAAATATGTCTTACGAAATTTTTTATTATACATATTTTAAGAAAATATATTTCATTTTTTGAAATTTTTATTTTATAGAGTCATGGTTGTATTTAATTAGACTTTATTGGTCACACCATATATATTCACTCAGGTGTATATGGGAAGGGTTTTTTGGACACATGTAATGGGAATTGTGTTTCTTTAGATGTTGGATTCTCACATAAAATATTTAGTTCTAGTGTATTTCCGAAAGTGGTGATGATAGGTCATCTAAATTTAGTCATATGGCATTGTAGAGTTCCTTGGTGTTTGTTTTTATACTATTTGGTTTCTAGATGATTGACTATATTCATCATCTTCATATATTATAGCTCACCCATGAGTTTTTATTTTCTCATTGGTACTTAGATGCTCTGATATATTATTTTTATCACATGTTTTCTTTAGATTGTGAAATCATTCCCTTGACTTTTTTTCAATAAAAGTTATTGCCCCCAGACTCTAGAGATCAAAAACTTTCATCAGTTATTATGATGACGCTACATGGGTGATGTGTTAGGTGGAACTATGTTGGTTTATTACACGTCTAAAACATTTCAAATTATCGTAAAAATTCATCCAAAGGATCCACTTCACGAAATACATTAGTATATTTTGTCACCATGGAGGGATTCTCAAATATCAAGATAGGACGTTCTTTCGAAATATTAGTTCATTATGATGGCTTCCTTTATCCACCCACTAGATCCCACAAAGAAATTGTAGTAAACAATAATTTTTAATAATAATTAATACCTATAATATATATTGTGAAAAATAAAAATCATCACATTCTGTGAACCAAACATATAAATATATCCAATGAAAATCTCGATGAATTATTTCTAACAATGAAGTAACATATCATAAATTTTCCCTTTTTATTTATAAAATGAAAAACTTCGATATATATTTACCAACTCTATAACACATATTTAGATGGTAATATCATCATGGAATCCTTACTAATTTAAATATATATATATGTATCATCAAACCATTTATCTACTATGGTTAAGAATAATTAAGTATATCAATAACAAAATAGTGTAAACAAATTAATATACTTTGTATAGATAAAACCCTCTCCTTTTTTGAGGTTTCTTGAGATCGTTTACAGGTACTCGTTTTACTTGTATTGAGTACTTTTCATTTTTCTTTTATAGTGGGGTGTTTTTGGATGAAATTTTCTAAAATATTGAAGAAATTGGGTAGTGCACTGTTGGCGTATGGTTTTCCCTAGTAGTGTTCCTTGGCCTAGCAACACATAAAACCCTATACAAGGGGTCTTGAAAGGCGGTGATTTTTTTTAATACGGTCCACCCTAAATTGAGAAAATGTGCACCCCCCTTAAGAAGAGGCACACATTTATGATAAACGGTTAAGGGAAACCATGAACCCTGATTAGAAATACTTTCAAAAGGAATTTTATTCCCATGAAAATATGTTTTAAATTTTCCAAGGCCCACATTTCATATCACATTTAGCCCTAACTTGACCCCCAATTTCTTTTTGGGATTTATGAGCCTCACAAATGTATTACATGCCATTCCAACTTTTGTTATTAACGATATGACTCTAGGATTGAATATAAGCACTCCTCCCAGATAAGGGATCCCATATATTGTGGTTTCCATTTTCATTCTCATTCTTCTACAGTCCATTGAAGTGGGTTTCTTCATTATTTTGGTTGGTTATAGATCAAGATTTTTTGACCATGATCTAGAATTTAGGAATATTGATTGTTCAATATTGATTTAGGTATTTATATCATGATCATTTTCTTTTCTGTGTTCTAGATTTATCAACTTCAAATTTCGGTTTAAATTTCAGCATACACTCATCAACTGTAAGGACTGAAACTTTTTGAATAATATTTGGTTCCAAGAAATGTGTGTTATATTATTTTATACACAAAAAATTGTATCTATTTAATAATGATGTGAATATAATTTGAAATTTGGAAATTGGTGTTTGACCATTATATGATTATTGGTCAATATGAAAATTTGAATAAAAAATCTTAATAATAAATTTAACATTATAATTAAATTTGATAAGTAAAATTTTAAAAAAGTAAATTTGATACAGATATATGAGTCAATGGCCTCAACTAATAGAGTCATTTCATTTTAATCCCATATAAAAAAATATTAGGAAAGAGGTATCATCACTAGGATTCTCCATTAATCATGTCAATGCAAAGGTTCAACAAGTGAATCCTAAATGAAATCACCTATGGGAGAAGTTCATGTTAGTAGAGATTACAAATTAGTCGACATTAGCCGAGGCACCCCAAGAATGTTCCTCAACTATACACCTTAATTTTAGTGAATACATAGTTTAAATAAGGGGTTATGTGTCCCTGCCATATTGATTAATTCCTTTGATTAAATAACATTTTTATTCTATTATTTATGTTTTGAGAAATGTTTTTCCTTAAAATAAGATAATTTTGATAAACAAATTATTCGGGTAGAAATTATATGTATTTGAAAATATATTATTGTTATAACAGACTAATGTATCATGAATATTTTTTATTTTAATGTAATACTGTGATTAAGACAATCTTATTTAAATTTAAATTTTAAAATAAATTTATTTTGTTCATGTGTCAGATATTTTAATATGCATTTTTGTATGCATTTTCTATCAGATATTATTTATAAAAAAGATTGTTTTTTATATTTAAAAGTAACATTTTTTCATAAATTGAGATGTAATTTGAAAAAATAAACATCATTACAGAAATTATCACATCTAAATTATGTTAGGGGTAATTTATAAGAATTTTCTAAAATATATGATTTATTCTTGAATTTTAAAAATACTATTTCAGTTTTTCTATATGTTTAATTACTTAATAATGTATTAATATGAAATATAAAATTATTTTTCAACTATTGGGGATTATAATAACATAACATGTGTCCAATGTGGCCAATAAAAATGGAAAATACCAAGGTAAATCCCATGGTTTTGAATTTATAACTATCTATGTCACGACCCGTCCCCCGGGGCCAATTCCATGACTACCCCAAGCCCACCTTCAATAGGCCAGGGGCTGGCGACAAGCACCAAAAAGTAATATCCCTAAAACGGGAAGGAATTGCCTTTAAACCAGTACATACACACAGAGTAGAACGCAACAAGAAGCAACCACTAACTAAACTGATATAGTGAAAATATTGATAAAAAGTAAAGTGGCCCGAATATAAGCCCAACTAAATGTACAAGTACAACTCAAAAGTAAAAATACAACTGAAAAGTGAAAAGTAGATCCTGGATTATCCACCATGGATCCTACCTGAAGGGTAGGTACAACTCACAATCAGTAGTTCCTACATCACATCACACCAAATTTTCCGCCCTTGAGTACCATCCAGTCCTGGATCCTTTATCCTCCATCAATGTTGCACATCGTCTACACAAGACACAATAAGGTGCAGGAGAAGCACATGCAGTGGTGAGTACAATGATACTCAGTATGGACCTCAAGACCATGTAGGTCTCTTAAATTTCCATAAAGGAAAACCAAAAATCATCACATCAACTCTACTTAGCTATATTCCCATACATACACCTATGTTATCAAGATATACACATCACATACCTAAGGGAAGAATACCACATTGGTAAAAGTACCACAAAGGTGTCACCATGAATATAGTACCACAAAGGTAAAAGTACCACACAAGTATCACCACGAAGATAGTACCATAATGGTAAAAGTACCAGACATGTATCGCAACAAATATTGTACCATGAAGGTGAAAGTACCACACATGTATCACCATAAATATAGTCTCACGAAGGTAAAAGTACCACACAGGAATCACCACAATGGTATTACCATGATGTTAGAAAAACCACACAGGTATCACTATGAAGATTGTACATCAAAGGTAAAAGTATTAGTTCAAATAGAGACTCAGCTCAAATAAGGTTTTCATTGAAGGATAGAAGTACATAAGATTAGTCATGAAGCTAGGTCATATTATTCTGTCAAGAGGTAATGCTGCTGATTATACAGAGTCTAACCCACACGACATCGATAGGTACTAACCCTTGCTATGACCCACACAAGATTTGACTCACACAGGATCGGTATACGCTAACCCACAGAAGATCACTGAGCACTGACCCACACAAGATCTATATGTACTAACCCCCGCAATGACCCACATTGGATCCAACCTGCAGAGAGTCGATAGGTAACTAAACTTTGTATTATCCTTCTCTAACCTCCGCCTCACCGCCAGCGACTGGATTTCTCACACACTCTGCACTCATGTTCCGTAGAATCTGACTACGAGATATCCATCCTACCTCAACTACAACAAATTTTGTGGAAGAAGTATCCAAATGGTCTGTCACACCATAAGGGCCCCAACGCAACAGATGGAACATCAATCAGACACACGGTCTTTATGTTATTAGTGTTTCTTCTCCAAGGGACCGGTTGGATTCATGTTTGATCTAACCCATCCGTAGTCTAAAATTATCCACAAATCAAGTGGAGTAAAAAAAATATTGTCTCGATCCATGGATTCTGGTGCCTCATACAGTTCTTCAAAAGGACACTCAGTTTTCATGATATGGAGACAATGGTGAAACTCGGTCATGATGGGCCTGGGTCTGGTCTGACCCGACCCTGGCCGGCCCAACTAGGTTTGGGCCAACCTGGCCAAGATGGCCTGGACCGTACGGGCATGGACCTCTAGGCTGTGGTCCAGCCCGACCCATGAGGGGGGGGGGGGGGGGGCTCGGCCCACTGGGCTCGGCCTGTTGGGTGGCCCGTAGTGCAAACCACAGTCAGGTGGCCTACCGTGGCAGGGTCCTCCCTAGACGCAACCCGGGGGGAGGCGCCCTCGGTATTCCGAATGGCCCGATGGCCGTTCGGTTTCCTTGCTAGCATGAGGGACTATCTAAACAGTCATACTCGGCGTGACGCAGCCGACCAGAACGGCCTGCCAGTCCTTCTCCAAGTGGTGCCTACACGCACCGCTGTCCACCTATGCCCCATTGGGATCCGACCTCCCTCCGGCCTCTGCCGTTTCGAAGAGGATGCATCCTCCTACTCCAGCGGTGTGGATGCATGCCGCCGCTTCGCCGCGCGGCCGGCCGACAAGTCGGCCATGTCCCTGCTTCGCCACGGACGACGGGCCGCGACCTATTACTCATCCAACAGCGTGGTCATGCGCCACCCTATCTCCAAGCTGCCGGCCGGTGTGGCAGCCTCCCTCCTCTTCTATGTGTCACCTCAACATCATTCTATGTTTGAAAAAATAAAACGTCTGCATATTTGTGATTCTTGGATCGAGGGTTCTGTGTCCATGCGACGTGCTCAACACAACATTGTGTTTCCTGGATCATTAAATATTTGTGTTCAATGAACACACGAAGAACGTGTGAAGAATGAAAGAAAAGGGTCAAGGTATAAGAGCGAAAGGATGTCCATGTTTTTTGGCCATTATCATTGTGAATAAAGAGTCTGAAGAATCAACAAATATATTTAATCATACTTCAAATTAAAACCCCTACCTCGTTCATCCGTGGGAGGTTTCGTGAGGAAGATGATGAAGTGGGTGAAGGGGATGCAAAAATTCATTGCTTCCACAGCACATTTCCGAACCACTCTCTAACTTCAATGTTCTTGATCCGAAGAGTTGTTCTTCTTTGGATACGTTCTTCGTTTGGAGGATGTTTCTTCAAAGGCTCTCCTTTGCCAATCATTTTTTCCCACGAGATGTGAGGTTCCAAATTAATAAGATAAAAAATAACTTAATTAATGTTAGCACATTAATAAAGATAACGTTGGCACATTAAGTTGGGAGGAATATAATGGTTAACTCACCCTAATGTTGGAGTTCAAGGGCCGGGTGGTCCCCACCTCTAAATTCAAAAAATGAGGTTTCACTAAGAAAAATAAATTTTTTTGTCATATTTTATTTTTATTATTATAAATATCCCAAAAACATCTAGAAAACTAAAATTCACTCATAAACTACTGCGGTCAAGGTGAGGGTCTCCTTAAGTGAATTTTGTCACTGTGAGTTCAACAGTTTCCCCAGATTTCAATTTCGAGCACCAGTTCAAATGTTACAAAACACCGATTGCGTGTTTACTAAATGTACACGAAAAAAGGTTGGAAAATTATTAACAGTCACCCTCAAACAGTGTGAGTGGAGGATAGGAAATACCTAAGGGAAAAATGCCCCAATAAACCCAATAGTACTCTTGGATTTCTAATTCGAGTTATCTTTTAAATGTTATGGATTTTACAATAAAATAATTATTAGATAATTTTTTTATATACGACCAAAAACTAATATTCACTAGTGGCCTACTCCGGCTAATGTTAGTATCTTACTAAATAAAGAATACCCTCACGAGTTCATAGGTGGTCTCATATTTTTAATCTGAGTTACAGTTTGTGAGTTATAAGCATTGGAAAAATAAAATAACATTAATTAATTATTTTATTTTCAGTTTTTCCATTTTCTGGTTTTCTCACAGGAGGCCCATGCCAACCAAACATTAGTTGGGCATAGGGTAAACCCGCCATCCTGAGTGAAATGGTGTCCTCATATTTTTTATCTGAGTAACCATTTAAGATTTATTCAACTTCTTTTGGAAAACTTCTTACACGCTCAATTTACAACTTAACAAAACTTCAACGGATCATTCCGGATACTACGAGCCTCAGAATCGCACGCCGTCAGATTTAACGGTCTCAGAATTATTCCACATATTTAAACAAAATTATACAGAATTTATGGGAAATTAAATTCTACCCACCTTAGATATTTTCATCTCTGAAATCCACAAAATAGACTAAGAAAAAAAATGGGGGTACTGAGCCCGGATCTAAGCGTCCAGCTCCCATGTGCTCTTTTAGAGGTTCTCATGCTTCCATTGAATGTGTCGTAGAGGTATCGTCCCCCCATGAAGTACCCACTCTTATCGATCCTCAAACTCCACCAGGAACTCCGTAAATGTCACTCCATCATCAAATTTCAACTCACCCTAGTCGATAACGTTCAATGGATCATGCATGCATCTCCTCAGCTATGACACATGGAAAACATTATGCACCCGACGCATCTGTGGGGAAAGAGATAGAAGGTACACCAATTCACCCACTCTACTGAGAATCTAGAAAGGTCTGATGATCCTCAAAGATAACATTCTAACCTGACCAAATATCTGCAAACCTCGTCGAGGTGAGAATCGTAGGAAGACATGGTCTCCCTCAACCTATCAGCATAAGACTTATGTCGGCTCTGAGAACTTTTCACTTGTTAAAAATTGAGGCATCATGATAAAAACTCTGCCACTGTGTCCATCATCTCGGGCTATCAGTACTTACGTTAGAGGTCATGGTACATCTTCTCCACTCCTAGATATACCACCAGAGGGGACATATGGAACTCCCTCAACACCTCCTCCTGTAGCGCTACTGGTACCATGGTACGTCCTCTGAAGAGGGTGACATGCTCCACACCATCACAAAATTCATTAGGTTCCAGTCTGGTGGATATCTGAACACGTCTAGCCTTGCAGTCAGTGTCCCAAGATGCGTCTCCCTGACTCATTGAATGAGTGGGGGTGTGACTATCATAGACTGGAGGTATGCTGCTCCATCTCTATCTATTAAGGATATCTACAACGCAGCTAGCTGCTCTGTCGCCTAACTCAACAACTGTATAACATACCACTTGCTGTGTGCATATGATACCACATTCCCCTTCCTAAGAGTTTATACTATCTCAATGTCATAGTCTTGGAGGAACTCTATCCATCGTTGTTGTCTCAGGATCTGGTTTTTCTGAGAGAAGATATACCTAAGAATATTGTTATCAGGGTAGAATGTAAATCGTTCACCCATAAAGTAGTTCCACCACATCTTTAGCATAGATACCACTGCTGCTTACTCCAAGTCATGGGTGGAATAGTTCTACTCATCAGTCTCTTCCTTAGATCTTGAAAGCTCTACTGAAACTTCTCTATATATAAGAATGGTTCCCACTTTTCGTCAAAACTAACAATGGTGCCGCTACCCAAGAGAAGTCTAGTCCAAAAATTTGGTTGTACCCAGCCAAAGTAGAAGTCCCTCCCCCTTCAGGGAGGTAAACCAGGAAACATCTTTTGAAGGTTGTCCCCCACACTTTTCCACTTCTTTTGGGAATTGAGAACTCAAAACTCTTGTTGCCACAAGGGTAGGGCTGGATGACTCAAGCGTGATCGGCTACACACACCTTTTCATGAGTTTTTACTATGATGCCTGAGTTTATTTTTTCACTGACAAAGGAAAATACCATTCCAAAATTGTAGGTAAACCACATCCTTTTTGCCTACTATAGTCAATTTAGGTATGAACTATGGATGTCTGGTCCATACCGAAACTATTTTTGTAAGGCCTCAAAACGGCCAACAAGGGGTTCCAACCAAAACTCTCACCTCAATTGTCAGATCACATTGTCACTGTAAGTGTGATTATCGAGTTGAAGGACACTGGAACACCCTGAGAGGGGAAGAGTGAATTAGGGTGTCAACATTTTCTTTTTAATGTTGTAAATCTTATTCCCACATTGATAAGAACTTGTTCAATTTGTCAATTAAATGAAAGTAGGAAGTTGACACAACACTTTTACTTGGTTCACCACAATGGGCTACGTCCAAGGAGCATAAACCAATAGTCTGTCAGTCATACCAAAATAAACTTATATTTACAAATTTATGGATTAAAAGTTTTTGTCACAGTAACTCTGTGCCTGGAATACTGCCTTTAAAAAGGTTTAGGGAACACTCATTGTATCCCTCAGATCAATTCCGTCTACTCCCCCTAGCTCACTCCCTTGAGAGAATTCAAACTATGTATATTGACATGAAGGTCACTTCAATAGATTTTCATTGATGTTTTTGTCTCTATTCAGCAAGAGACACTGCTTGCATCGATGTCCTAAAAATATGCACATGAAAGCACTAAACCACTGAACCAGATATTCGGAACATGCAAACAGGTTACACGGAAAAGTGCACGCAACACCTACCCTTTGCGTGCAAGATCTCACTTTTGCGCCAAATATTTTCTTTTCGCCTAGAAAATATTTCGTGTAACAACACCCTTTTCACGCAACTGAAACTTTTGTGCGCATCTTCTCCTTTTTCGTGCACCTCAGTATTTTCGCCCAACATTCCATTTTATACATGATAGCCTTTCCATTCAACTTTAACGATCTTCAGACCTCAAATATTCTCTGAGTCTTTAGCCATACTAAATGAGGGGGGTCACCTCTTATTTATAGGCATCACTAACTCCAGCGTGAAAAACCCTACCTTATTGCATATAACACTCATTCTGCGTGTAATCCTTTTTTTTCATAGGATCCATTTTTCATGCACATATTCATATTTCTTGCGTAGGTCATTCCTTTTCTATTTTTCATCATTCTGATCCTGAAAAACCTTTTTCACAGGAAAACCAACCTACATTCATTATTGCATGCAAATCCAATTTAGCGTATAATCCATGTTTTTCGTGCACCACTCCAATATTCCATGCAGCTCTTTCCATTTCTATTTTTTAGAGATATGATCCTAAAACATGCCTTTCATGCTTATTTCCAACTCACCTACCCTGTTGCGTGCATGTTCCTTTTCCAAGAACACATTTTCCCATTTCTAGATTTTCAGGCCCAAAAATTTGGCAAACATTGTGAAATGATTCCACCTTCGATACTATTGTTTGATTAAACTGTATGATCACATTTCTGGAAAACATTTTGAACATCCAACAAGTATTGAAAACCAACACAAAACATACTCCAATTATTGAAATGAATGGACATGGTTCCAATAGAAGTCTCATATCAAAGGTATCTCTAGACGTGAGGGTCAATTCAACGGCTTAACCAGAAACTCTAGGTCTTTGAAAAGATTCGTGGAAGGTTGGAATGATTGGTACCTGTGTCTATTAATAAGATATCTAGTAGTAGGAATAGAAAATTCATCGAATCATTCCTAGATCCCTTGGGTCGCTCTCATTGACAATATGTAGCTACTCCCTTCGCAAGTCCTCTAGCTCCCTAATCCTAGTGGGGACCACAAAGGGGGGTGGTTGTAACATGTCAAAATGTACAACACCTAATGTTGATCCCCTAGCTCTGCTTCCACGTCTGCAGTCCTGTAAATTTATCTATCACTAACACTTATACTTCCCCAAACTTTTTTACACACCCTACTCATTGAGACTTGCGCTAGTTTCCTTCTTTCCCACTACTAACATTCACTGGCTATATCTGCTCAGCCAAAGAACATTCAGCCACAAAGGTTTCCTCTAGCACACTAACATAGGTAGGAATGCATATTGGAATAGTGCTTCATCGGACATCATTAAACACACTGCGCTCTGAAGTCCAAGCCCCGAAGCACTGATCATATCGTATTTATCGAGTACCAGGAATGGTTGGTAAACCTCAATGAATACTCAGAAACCGATATGTCATCCCATTGAAGCTGTAAAAGCTCTAGAGAACTCTCATCCACCTCCTCACGCTAGTCCTCAGCCGCCTGTGAGTTGGGATCGCCTCAGAACCTGAGGGTTATCTGATACTAAAACTCGTGTAAGGCACTAAGCCTAAATGTGTCCTCTACCAGTACAGCTGGTTGTAACTACTGCCCAACGGTTAGTGATATAGCTGGCACACTACCCGGAGGTACTATCTCAATCAACGGTCCATTTACAGAAGCCTCATCACTATTCGGACCATCCAGATGGTCACTCACTGGAAAAGACCAGAAACTAAGATCACCATATGCTCTACTGGTGTCTCAACTAGGTGGAAAACTATAGCCACAGCCTTTAGACAGTCCTCAGCAGCCTAGGAATCTATCTCACATAGAATCCATGTAGGCCTCTATCAGTGGAACTCGGGCAACATGCTCCGTCATCATGCATCCTTTACTGGTGGAGCTAGTGGAAACGCTTGTACAATGGGTAGTGGTGCTGCTGGTACACCACCCGAAGGTGATAATGCCGTATGAGGGCCCTACACCGAGGCATCATCGCTCGGTGGGCCTTCATCACATACTCTCTCAAGAAACCTATGTTGTTGTGTAAGAAGTGGCATCTTGATAAGGAACAGGTGCGCCACAATCTTTATGTTATACCTGGTGATCTGAATCCAAATAATTCAAAAGAAAAAATTTTCAAAAACACACGCAATCAGTGTTTTCATGCACTGAGTCTAAAATCATAATTCAGGGTCCTGGTGTTTTGATACGTTTGCCGACACACCAATAGTGGAACCCCTGAACTGAAAACCACACTAAAAACACGTAACACTATTACTCTACAAAAAAAGATCAGATTCCTAGTTCTTCAGTAGAACCAAACTCATTTGATACCACTTTTTCACATCCCATCCCTCGGGGCCCGTGCCTCGACACCCCAATCCATCCTTCCATAGGTCAGGGGCAGGCAACTAGAAATGGAATGGAACATCCCTAAAATAGGATGACATTACCTTTAAACCTGTACATACAAAGAGAGTAGAATACAACATGAAGAAACCACTAAGTAAACAACTTTAGTAAAAAGAGAGCTGATAGAAAAGGGCTGGAATACAAGCCCAACTGAAAGTACGAGTACAAATCAAAATTAGAAATACTAATGAAAGTGAAGAGTAGCTCTTGGATCATGCACCGCATATCCTACCTAAAGGGTAGGATCAACTCACGATCAGTAGTCCCCGCGTCACGTCACACCAAATGGTCTGCCTCCGAGTACCATCCAATCCTCGCTTCCTCGTCCTCAATCAATGTTTTACGTAATTTGCAGAAGACACAACAAGGTGAGGGAAGAGCCCGTGTAGGGATGAGTATAACCATACTCATTTGGGACCCTGATAACCTGTAGGTCTCCTAAAGTTCAACAAAAGAAAACCACAAAGCAAGACATAAACACTACTTAGGTATGTGCCCATACAAACACCTAATTTATCAAGATATACACATCTCATACATGAGGTAAGAATACCACAATGGTAACACCACGAAGGTAATACCATGAAGGTAAATGTACCACATAGGTAACACCACAAAGTTTACATAACAAAGGTATAATTACCACACATGTATCACTACGAAGATAATACCAAGTAGGTAAAAGTACCATACAAGTATCACCATGAAGATAGTACCACGAATGTAAAAGTACAACATGGGTAGCACCACAATGATAGTACTAGGATGATAAAATTACCAAACATGTATCACTATGAAGATAGTACCACGAAGGTAAAAGTAACACACAGGTATCACCATGAAGATAGTACAACGAAGGTAAAAGTACCACACAGGTATCACGATGAAGATAGTAAATCTAAGATAAAAGTCTCAGTTTAAACAGAGTCTCAGCTCAAACCAGGTATTCAGTGAAGGATAAAAGTACATGTGATTAGTCATGAAGCTATATCATCTTAATCATTCAAGAGGTGTTGGTGCTGATTATACAGAGTCTGACCCACACATGATTGATAGGTAATAACCCCTGCTATGACCCAAATAGGATCTGACACACACATGATTAATATGTGCTGATCCACTTAGAATCGCTGAGCACTGGCCCAGACAGGATCTGACCCACACTGGATCAGTATGCGCTGACCCACATCGGACCGTTGAGCACTGAACCATATATGATCTGACCCACACAGGATCGGTATGTGCTGACAGAGACAAGATCGCTAAGTACTGACCCACATAGGATCGATGAGCGCTGACCCACACAATATTGAAAGGTATTAACCCCCGCGATGTCCCACATAGGATCTGACATGCCCAGAGTTAATAGGTAACTATCCTCTGTATTATCCTTCTCTAACCTCCGCCTCACTACCAGCCACTGGATTTCTCGCACACGATGCACTCGAGTTCTGTAGAATCTTCCCTTGAGATATCGTTTGTACCTCAACCACCCCTATTTTCCAAGAAGAATTATCCCAAAGGTCCTTCATGCCATAAGGTCCCCAATGCAACAGACGACGTGTCAATCAGATGCCCGATCTTTATGTTATTAGCATTTCTACTCTGAGGGCCAAGTTGGAATCGAGTTTGATCCAACCCAGACATAATCCAAATTTTTCTAAAACTCATGTGGAGTATACCAGAATTACTATCTCAAACAAAGAATTCTGGTCTTGTAGACTGTTCATCAAACGGACGTTTGGTTCTCATGATATGGCCAGAAAGGTGAAACTTGGTCCAAATGGGCCTAGGTCCGGTCCGCCGCGGATCGACCAGGCCTCGAATGACCCGACCTGATCCGGGTCGACCTCAACCAACTCGAGTTCGGCCCAGATAGCCTAGACCGTGGCAGGCCCGGCCCGCTGGCCCATGGTCCTGCCTGACCACCGAAGGGGGGTGGGCCTAGCCCACTGGGCGCGGCCTGCGGTGCAACCCACAGTCAGGTGACCCACCGTGGCGGGGTCTGCCCTAGCTGCATCCCAGGGGGAGGTTCCCTCGGTATTCTGAATAGCCCGATGGCCGTTTAGTTTCCCATCTAGCATGCATGACCTAATAGAGTGGTCCCGCTTGGCGTGACGCGACTGACTGGAATTGCCGACGAGTTCTCCTCCCTGTAGCACCGACACATTCCACTATCCAACTACGGCCGAATGAGTTTCGGCCACACTATGACCTTTGCTACGACCAAGCAGCCGTGACCCCTTCCTCTGGCGATGCATACGCACGACGCGGCTTCGCCCCATAGAAGGTCGGCGTTCCATCCACGACCATGCTCCATCGCGGCCGACGGGCCGTGACATCCTGATCATCCGGCGCTGCGGTCGAGTGCCTCTCTATCTCCACGTGGTCGGCTGTTGTGTCAGCCTCCCTCCTCTTCTATGGTTCACCCACATTAATTAAATGCCCAAAAAATATTATGTCCACATATTCACTATCCTCAAGTCGGCGGCTCTGCATCCATACGTCGCTTTCACCAAAAGTTTGTGTTTCTAGAGTCATTAATTATTTTCTGTCGAAGAATGCACAAAGAATGTGCAAAGAATGGAACAAAAGAGTCAATGTATATGTCCAAAATGATGGCCATGTTTGTTTGACCATCATCTTTGTGAATAAAGAGTATGAATAATAAACAAATAAATTTAATCAAACTTCAAATTTAAACCCCTACCTCATTCGTCCGTTGGAGGCGTCGTGAGGAAGAATATGAAGTGGGTGAAGGGGATGTCGACGTTCGTCGCATCTGCAACACATTTGTGATACATGCTCCAATGTAATCATTCCTTATCCAAATATTTTTTCGTCTTTGGATATTTTCTTCGTTTGTAGGATGCTACTCTATAGGCTCTCCTTTGCCAATCCTTTTTTCCTTCGAGAGGTGATGTGCCAAATTAATAAGATAATAATTAACTCAATTAATGTTGGCACATTAATTATGTTAAGGGTGGTAAATTAAGTTGGGAGGATTCCAAAGGCTAACTCACATTTAATTGGGAGTTCAAAGGATGGGTGGTCCCCCCCCCCCTCTAAATTCAAAAAATAGGTTTCACCAAGAAAAATAAAATGTTTTCAAATTTTATTTTTGTTATTTTACATATCCCATGAAAATCCAGAAAACTAACGACCACCCTCAACCTACTACTGTCGAGGTGAGGGTATTCTGAAGTGAATATTAGTGCTCTGAGTTCAATGGTGTCCTCAAATTTCAATTCCGAGCACCAGTTCAAAAGTTACAAAACTCCTCTCACGCGTTTACTGAACGCACTAGAAAAAAATGTTCATAAAATTATTATCAATCGTCGATGACCCACACAGGTTGTGGTTAAGATCTGCCTAAGTGAAACACTCCCCAACGAACCCAAAAATAGTCTTATATTTCCAATCCGAGTTACCGTTCAAAAGATATGGATTTTACAATAAAATAATTTTCACTTAATTTGTTTTATTTACGGCCAAAAACTGACAATCACTTGTGTCCCGCGTCGACCAATGTTATTTCTTTCTAAAAAAATGATACCGTCATGAGTTTAGCGGTGATTTCAGATTTCAAATATGACATATTGTTTGTAGGTTATAAGTATTTGGAATATAAAATAACTTTATTTAATTATATTATTAATGGTCCACTTTTGGGGTTTCTCATAGGTGGCCCACACCAACTAAACCGATGTCATGCCTAGGGTAAACCCACCATCCTGCATGCAATGGTTCCCTCAGATATTTGATCCATGTAACCGTTTAAGAGTTATTTCACTTTATTCAGGAAAACTACTTACGTGTGCTAATTAAATATTAACCGAACATCTACGGATCATTCCGGGAACTCCGGGCCTTGGATTCACATTCCGCCAGACTTCGCAGTCTCAATATAATTCCATATAAATAAAAAATATCTATACGGAATTTTTGAGACATTACAACCTAGGTGTCCAAGGAAATTAAATAAAAAATACTTATTTTTTTTCTACAAATATTTTATGGTCCTGAAATTAAACATTACAAATTCTTGAGATAAATCAAGAAATATTCAATATTTAAATTTGAGGATCATTTCAAGTTTATAACTTTAGATTATTTGGAAATAACTAATACATGAAAACTAAAATATTACAAATTTGACACTTCTAATCGCTATCCATTTTTGAATAAAAGGAACGCTTTTAAAAAGAAACATGGTTTTGTTTCATGTTTAATCATCATAAATTTTACATGGTTACATAATTGACCCAATTATTCTTTAAGTTGGATGAAAAAAATTTAAAAACATGGGATGAGCATAAAAATATCAGTATGGGATGAACAAGAAGGAAAACTGTTATTCTATTGAAAACATATAAACCCTTCACAAGTTTACAATAAGTAATAAATATCACCTTTAATAAATATTTAATACATTCAATTCAATATAATCTCATTGGTTATGATTTCTATAATAAATAGATTAACATAAAATACTTATAAGGCATACATAAAATATAAATGTAACTAGGGACATAATCATACATGTGGTCGACTTCCATACATGTAACTCTTAAAATGGAATAGACATATGAAAAAAATCCATGCCAAACACACTAGAGGTTATAACATAACCACCCATCCATGGTTTTTCATAGAACCACCCATCTTGTGTTTATCATGTAACCACCCATCAAATGTTCAGGTATATTGATATAATCATAACAAAGAAAATATTTCATTTACCAACATTTCACTCATAAAATTTCATTTAAAATTAGAAGAAATAATTTCAAGTTATTGATATAATAAATCATTTTCCATAACAATTTTCAATACCTAAATAACCAAAAAGGGAATAAGGGTTTTAAATTCCTTTTAAAAACCTTAAGGATTTTATATGAATCCAAGTATCAAATAACGATTATGGTGGCAGAAGAGTCATTTTCGCAATGTAAATTTAAAAAATATTCCTTTATTCCTTTAGTAGAACTCTTCATATAAAAATATTTATTTTTAATAACTTCTAATTAAAATAAAATTGAAATGGTCTTGTTAAACACCTTATAAAATATTGTGGTGTATAACATCAAAATATGCCTCAATGAAATGAGATGGTGACGAATTTCCTTACCTCCAGTCCAATTCACCACGTATATTAATTATCTTCATGAATAAATCAATTAGGTCAACATATAATTTATTTAGAACTTTTTTCAAGTTTATTATTCATTTAATATTAATTATTAACATGATATAACAATTACATTTTTGTTTATGTTCTTATAAGATATTTTGTTGATTTTCTCTACTTAAGTGGATAATGATCATTGTATGAAGTCAATAGTCCTTGTGGTCATAATTACATCATATATAGAATAATATTCACGACTTTATAATAATTTTTATATATTAAATATAATTTTAAATAAATACATGAAGTAGGTATATGGAAAATGGAAAAGGATAAAATCATGGAGACGTTAAGTCGTGCGTACGCCTGAGTAACATTTCCATTATTTATTAATAATTATGGAAAGAAAGTAAGTATTAATTTAACATTAATGAATTAAAATAATATTATTAATATCATACTAATCAATTAAATAAACATACATATATCATACAGGTGATGTGGTGATTAAAAATGAATCGTATCCCTTTGTAAAGGTGATAGTTCACATGTACGCACAATGAACATTATCATTTCTATGTCCATCGAATGTAAGGAAGTAATTGTTTTATTGATCTCATATAATGAAAAATATTTAATTAATATCACATATTAACATTAATTTTTTCTTTATAACTATTCTTCAGATATGGTTGTGGAAAAATATTTATATCAGTTCGTGGATGTGATAATTCACATGTATGAATGAAGGATTAATTCATTTCCCATTTAATGGACTTGGATATGGATTTAGGTGATTATATTAACATAATAACATCTCTTTATATTTATGATATTGGAGAATTAATTTCATCATGGATGAAGAATATTTAGACGATTTAAAAGAAGAAATAAAATATAAACACTTAAATAAAACATTACCCTTCCTATATATGATCACCGTTCGTAACACAATAATAACTCTAAAGAGGGAGTTATGACTAAAATATGTTCTATATAATGTGGAGGGGAATAATAGGATGTGTTTTGTGCTGGGATTGGGTGAAAAAAAAATTCATTGAAGTGTATGGAATTGATAGGAATAGTGCCATTATATTGATGAGGGGAGGTGGACTCTTGGAATTATGAGAATTATTAAATTATTATAAACTCATTTTATATTCCAAATGGGTCCAAATTGATTTTTAAGATGATATAATGAATTAGGGTCAAAATATAATCATCCAATGAATATTAGACTAGTTTGACTATTTTTTTATCCTTATCATTTTGTTTTAACCAATTTTAACTCTTATAATTTTATTAAGTAATTTAAACTTTGAGAGTTAAACGAATTACCATAACATACCAGATGACCAATGAATTAGTCATTTATAATATTTAGAGACAAAAATAAACTAGTTGTATGAATCATAGGATTTCATAAATTTCATATCATTTAATTAAAAATTAATATTTTATGTTATGAATTAAGTCAATTTTGACACTATTCATACACTAATTTTTTTAAAATTTAACAACATTATTCAACATAAAACTACATTAATTAATCCAAAAAATGTTAAATTTATCTATAAAATTAAATTATGTCATCAAATATTTCAATTTTTATTTTTATTTTTATAATAATAATAACATTTATTTGATTCTACTTTTAGTAAATCCCTTACCATATCATCATTGGGTCCCACCTAAAAATAATTAATTATTTCCTACAAAATATAAAAAAAATATCCATGATTTAGTTAATATTTTCATCATTAAATTTAATGTTTATAGTAAAATATATAACTTATATATCCACATATTAATGATTATTTACTTTTTAAAAATATGGGTATGACATTTGTATCATATCTTTAATTAAATTATAATAAATTTTATTTTATTACCAAAGTTATTCAAAATGATTATTGTTTATTTATATTTTTTATTTTGGAAAAAACCCACTAGTAACATGAAATTATTACAAGTGTTAGGGTTATTTAATATTGCTATAATATTTTTTTACCTTTACCTATCTGATCTACCCTTAACTATGGTAAATAAAATTCAAAAGTTACAATTCATCAATAATTATTTTGACCCTATTATACCAAATTTTTGATAAATATTTAAACCATGTATGTCATTTTTTTGGAAATTAAATTCATAGAATTGGTTAAATTTTGTTTAACATTAATCCTACAGACTAAGCGAGAAGGCGAGTAAAAGAGATGTTCACAATAACAGTATGGTTTTAATATAATTTCATTTAAAAAATTATTCCAATGAACTATAATGAATTAAAATATGTTATATTTTTTATGACTTTAGAAATAAGTATAATGAATAATAATTATTTAAATGAAAAATCTTTTTTTAACTTCAATGTAGTATTTTTCACTATTCATAAAAAAATGAATGCTTTCAGAAAAAAATTATATTCAACCGAAGTAAATTTTGATTTCTAGCATCCAAATAAGAATTTTTTTTTCTCAAATAGAACATATATGAATTTAAAAGCGATATTAAAAATGTGTTTTCCATCAAATGGAAGTAATACTATTTTTTTAGAAAACACATTTCCTTTAACCATAAAACTAGATTTATGATAAAGATTATTGAAAATATTGTATCTTAAAATTATTAACTAATTAATAAAGGAAAAATACTAATTTTATAATTAGTCGGGTTGTTATATTTTACACCCTTTGGGAAATTCCACATTCACAATTTTATTCATTTATTAAATAAGCAGGAGTATTTTTCAACCATAAAGTTTTCAGATTCCAATATTTCCACTTTAACCATATGGATTTTCCATTAAACCATTACTTTAATAAATCATATTATTCTACAACTCATTCTCTCATTATTCATGAATCTGGACTATAGGTTACTTAAAAGAAGGATTCACTTCTAACTGAACTACTTCTTGACTCAAAACATGTGATGGATCTAGCATATAATTTATTAATATTGAAACAAGAAAAAAAATTTGTACCTGGGATAAACTAGGAGTTAAATACACTATGTAGGTAGGTAATACAACTTTTTCATGTATTTCATAAGGTCCTATAAAACATGGGATCATCATTATCTCTTAACCAAAACACATCACACTTTTCCATTAAGTGACCTTGAGAAAGAGATTATCATCTTCCTCGAAATAATGATATTTCATATGGTTATCTGAAGAAACGTTCTTCAAACCCTTGGATGTCCTCATATATTACTAAATCAAATATAATTTCTCTACCATTTCCTCTACCAATTTGGGTCCCATCAACTTCCTTTCACCTACTTCATCCAGAAAAGATGAAATTTGACACTGCTTTCGATATATTCCACAAATTGTTCCATCTTTATATTGGAAAGAAACTATTATTATATGAAAATACAATCAAAGAATGATTTTGATCACAAATTACCTAGTAATCTATTGAAAAAGAACATATCATATCCTCCAATAGCTTAATTCTTCTCTCTAACTACCCATCTGATTATGGATGAGAAGCTATGTTGAAATCTAATTTAACAACCAAAAAATATAATGTATTTTCCAAAGGTAGAAGTAAACTTGGCATCATGATCCTATACAACAGAGAGGGTAACACAATGTAATCAAAATATCTCTTTAAAATAAAACAAAGAGAGTTGATCTAGATTCATAATATCTTGAATATGAATAAAATTGGAAGATTTAATCAATCGTTCAATAATAAACCAGATCGGATTATTACCTAGTAAATTATTTGTTAATCGCACTATGAAATAAATGGATATACTTTCTTATTTCCACTCTACAAATTTAAAATTCTGAAGCATCCCTTTGGGAATCATCTTTTCTACATTAACCCGTTGAAAAGTAAAATATCTCAGGGTAAAATTAGAAATATCTCTTTTCATTATATACCACCAGTAATACTTCCAATGTTCCCTGTACATTATTAGTACTACCAAGATGAACTAAAATTGGAGAACTATGTGATTCACTAAATGAATGATTCTTCATATGTTAATCTAAGGGAACACATAATCTCAAACCAAACCATAAAACACATTATTTATCATTATTAAATTCCAGTAACTCACACTTATGAACCAATTATAGCTGTTTCTACAACTCAGTGTCTTCTTTCTTTGTTTTGCTAATTGTTTCTGATAGATATGATATAACTATCACATAAAAAAGGAATTTCACGCACCAACGACATCCAATCCAAATTTCATCAAATCATTAATAATGGGGATAGATTTCAAATATAAAATGTTTAATGTAGAATTACTAATCCATCTCAAAGCTTCATCCACTTTATTTTATTTTAATGGATGGTAATGAATCGTGAAAACATATTCATTGATTAGTTCCATTCATCCTCAATTTCTCATGTTCAATTATTTCTGAGTGAATATATAATTCTAAATTTTTTTCATCAAAATATATATAACACTTTACACCATAAAAATTATGCCCCCACATATTTAGTACAAAAAAACAATTGTTAATTCCAAATCACATGTAGGGTAATTTAACTAAAGCGATTTCAATTGACAAGAATCATAAGAAATCACATTATCAATATTCATTGGGAAAAAAATAAATTCTTAACAATGATGAATGAATATATATAATAAAATTCACCATTTCGAGTATGTAGGGCCCAAACTAGGGAATTGACCAATATTATTTTCGGTTCCTATAAAATATCATCACATTCATCTATCCAAAAGAAATTAATTCCCTTAGGTGATAACATTGTTAGTGGGATAGAAAAACGAGAAATGTTTCCCACAAATCAGTGATAATAACCGTCGAATCCAAGAAAACTACGAATCAATGTGACATTGGTAGTTCTTGGAAATTCTTCAAGATCGTTTTTTGTAGAAGGGTAAAATGATATTCCATCATTAGAAAAAATATAATATAGGGAAAAAATTTCAAAACCAAAATTGAAACTTACTAAACATTCTATATATTATTTTTTTATTTATGTATTTTATAACAATCCTTATGCGAAATTCATGTTCCTTTGGATTTTTAGAATATATAAAATATCATATATAAAAAACCACAAACTAATCCAAAAAAAGATTAAAGACTTGATTTATGATATTCATAATTAAAAAAGGTGTATTAGATAACCTAAAGGGAATAAATACAAACTCAAAATTCACATATCCCATTAATAACTATTTCTTTGGAATTTTATCCTCTTTCATCGTAAACTAATTATTCTTAGACCTCAAATCAATCATTGAAATACACCGAGCTCGCTGGATCTGATCAAAATAATCATTGATTTGAGTCAAAGAATTATCATACTTAATAGAAATGTTTTTAATGTATCTATAATTAATAAAAGTCTCATGGAACAATACTTAATTTTCTAAAATAATATAGCATCACCCAATAAAGAATTTCTATGTCAAAAAAATCATTTATAAAGTAAATATTGAAACTATATTTTCAATTCCACTTGTTCTACTTGAACAATTCGATAAGCGGGTTTACAAATAGGCATAGAATCAGGAACTAAATCAATTGTAAATTCAACCTACCAATAAATCACCACACCTAGTTATTTATTAGGAAAGGCATCTACAAATTCTTTCACTATTGGAATGTCACTCATCAAAACTATTTCCTTCCTTTAAAAAACCTGATCTAGACAACTTTCTCTTCCATCTATAATCAATATCTCAGCTTTTTGGTATGTTATCAATGGTTTGGAGTCATTTAATAAAACATTATTATATTTTCAATATATTTTAGAATAATAAATTGAAATCCAATGCATACCAAAAATGATATCAAACTCCACTTGTGTATGTTCAACAATATTTTTAGGAAATATCATCCCACCAAATATAATAAAAATATTCCTATAAATATGGGTTTCCTTAATACTTCAACCTAGATTTTTTCAAAAGTTCCACAACACACTCATGTGTTGAAATTATCTATTTACGTGTAATGATATAAGAGATGAAATAATGTTAAGATACAGAGTCAAACAGAGTATTGGAATGTTTAAAAAACCCATAACATACCTGTAAAAACATCATTTATTAGTTCCACATAAACTATAGTAATACCAAATGATTTTTCAATGCCATTTATTTTTTGTCTTCCAGGTTTCCAGCTCTAGTAATCAACTTTGGAAATACATTGACATAATTACCTCACTAATTACAAAAACAAAATCATACTACTGGATTTTCATCGCTTGTATGATGATGTCCCTTGAAAACATGATAAATATGACATGTCTTACCACATCATAATCACTACCCCTACATTGATATACATTATGTTGGATTATTCATAACACACTTATCACAAGACAGAAATATAGTTTTCTTACCTCGAAACATCATTGATGAAATATTTCTCATTTATTTCCAACTAGTACTCTTCTTTTGATTTTACTCAGGTGACATGTGAACATCAAAAACTCTATTTATACCTTCTCAACACCACAAAAACGTTTTTCATAGCTTTCAAACTAATGAGAAGATAATTCCATTTGATATCATGAATTTATTCCCGAATAAACCTGATTTTTCTTACTATTAGTATCGTGAATAAAATTTGGGATGTACCTTGACTAATAGGTGAACTTTTATTCACATGTCGAAACCAAATATTCCTACTTTTCTCTCAATTCCAAAAATTAATTTTTCAAATTAAGTGAAACTCCTCTAGGAAAATATTTCTCAAGAATGACATTAATATAGTCATCCCATTCCATGGCATCATTCTCTTCAAATCCTATGATATTTCTAACAATAGACTAACACTTATCAATTTATCCTTAAAAATGATAAATTTTAATAGTTACATGATTTAAAAAGAAACTTGGCTTCAGTTCATATTTAATCATCATAAACATTCCTTGATCACATACATAACTTTATTATTAATTAAATACTATAAAAGACATTTCAAAACATGGGATGAGAAAGAAATATCAGTATGGGATATATAATAAGAAAAACTATTTGTCTTATAAAAACATGAAAACCCATGACTACATTATCATAAGTATTAAATTTCACCCTTAAAAAGTAGTAAATTCAATACATTGAATGTAAAATAATTTAATACCATTTCGATAATCAATATATTACCATAAAACCTGTAGAAATAATATATAACATATAAATGTAACTTGTGAAATAATCATATTTAAATAGAATAACCATGTGATCATCTTCCATATCTAACACTCTTAAAAATAGAATATCCATACGACAGACTTCAATACCCCATGGACTGGATAATATAATGTAACCTCCGTTCCCTGGTTTATCATGGAACCACCCATATTTGGTTAATCATGTAACCACCCATCATATTTCCATGTACCACGAAATAATCATAACACATAAATGATTTCAGTTATCAACATTTCAGTTATAAAATATTTTATAAAATCACATGAAATAATTTCAAGATATTAAAATAATAAATAATTTTTGAAACCATTTTGAATAAAAAAATACCCAAAAATGGAAAAAGGGATTTATTTTCCATTAAAAAAATTTAAGGCTAATAGAGGATTCCATGTATCAAATAATGGTTACAGTGAATGATAAACCATTGCCGCCGTATACAATAAAAAACATTCCATTTTCATTTAGTAAATTTATTTGTATAATAATATTCCATCTAAAGAAATTTTAATTAAATTCAATGTCAAAGGAGATTCTTATACACCTTAAGAAATAACGTGTTGTATAACATCAAAATATTCTTTAATGAAAGTTGATTATGACATTGTCCCTTACCTTTAGTCCAATTTACACAGATATGTTCTTCATATTCCAAAATAATTAACATTGGAAAATTTATAATTTATTACAAAACTTTTTCATTTTTATTATTCATTTTATATCACTTATTACAAGGTTATAAAAATTAAATAATTATTTAAGTTCATGTTGTACATTTTGCCAATATTCAGTACATGAGACAAATATGAACTTGTTATGATGTCAATAGTCCAATTGGTAATAATTAAATAATCTCTCGACTAACATTCATGAAATTATTTTCATTTTTATACATCAATTATACTATTAATCCAAACCTTGATGTATGGTTATGAATAATGAAAAACGTTAAAATCATGGATATGGTAGGACAAACGTATATATGAGAAAGATTTTTCCATTTTACATTTATTGTTATAGAAAGGAGTTAAGTATTATTTTATGTTTTTATAAGTATCATAACACGGTTAATATGATTTTAACTATTTATATACACTTACATATATCATAAAAGTTATTTGGTGGTTTAAAATAAATCACATCACTTCGTGGAGGTGATAGTTCGCAGACACTCACAGACAACGTTATAATTTTTATGTGAATGGAAAGTAAAAAAGTAATTGATATATTATTAATTATTATATAAAAAATGTTATTAATATAATATATGATTATGACTTCTATCATTATAACAATTATTTATATTTTTTTATGGAAAAATTATAGCATCAGTTTGTGGAGGTGATATGTAATGACCCGCTTTTTAAACCGGTTAAAAATTTGGGGGAAATTGAACTTTTTCAATTATTGAACCGGTCGTTTTTAGAATCGGGATTTGGAATGAGGTTACGAAGGTTTCAACCCTTCAGTTTAATGTTTTTTGAGTTGGGTGAAGGCCCGAGAAGTTTCCCTAGTGTCTTGATGTGTTTTGGGTGTGTCGTACCCGAAGAAAGATAGCTATTAAGCGACAACAGAAGGCACACAGTTGGCGCACGGTTTCCCAAACTGTGCGGCCCAAACCGTGTGGCTTAAAATAGGGAGGCAGGGGAGTTCGCACGACATATACACGGTTTCCCCAAACTGTGTGAACAGCCCATGCGGGGTGTCTTGGGTGTCCAGTGGGGGACGCATGGTTGGCGGATGGTTTTCCAAACCGTGCGGCCCAAGCTGTGCACCGTTCCCTATTTTGGGTTTTTAAAATATTTAAAATGATTTAAAAATAAAACCCAAACTAACTCTCCCTCACCCTCACTCAACCTTCAGGACGCACATGGAGGGGCTCCCCTTGAGACGCGCATGGCACCCCCCTTCTGGCCTTTACTCGGTCAAGGTCTCTCTTCCATTCTTGGCGATTCATCCTTCGACTCTCTGCAGTAAGCCACCTTTCTCCTTCCTCCTCCATTATTGGCCGATTTTAGGGCTCTTCCTTGCCATAATTTCTCTTATCCAAGAACCTATAGGTTTATGGTTTGATTTATTTCAGTTTATTTCTTGTTCCGCTTGTTCTAGGGTGATGCGGAAGGTCCCTCGGGGCCTTGTTGGTGTGCGTACGACATCCGCTGCCGAAGGTGAGATGGATTGCGGTGATTTCGATCCGCCGGTTTTATTATGAGGTAAGGATTTTACCCGTTCTTTGTTTAAGTAGCTCCCAATTTGTTATCTTTACTTGGTTTAAGGTTCATGGTGTGTTTTTCGTAGTGCGTTGGCGGGTTCGGGTTGGTTTCTCTTTTCCGGAGCTTAGGCGGCTCTTAGATAGAAAGCATCAAGAGCTGGAGGGGACAGATGGATCCACCTTGAGGTAGGTTCCCTCTCCTTTCCCTTTAATTTATGTGAAGCATTTAAAGAGTTTAGTACCACTTTGTTTTTGTAATTTAATTATGAAGGATTAGTCGATTATATGCTTCTGTGTAAATCATTTGAATTTCATGAATAAGATGAAATGGTTTCTTGTTCAGTAAACCAACGATTTAATAATAAAACCCCTCAATCAGAGGTGTGCCGTCTTCAAGATAAAAGTAGGAATTAGATTCTTATCCCTGCCTGCTAAACTCTTGTTATGCTTGGGTGAAACTTGAATGAAATGGATTACGGTGGTAAGTCCATGCCTTGTGATAATGGAATAAGCACGAATTATGTCAATCGAATGAATTTACTGAATGGGACTTACCTGAGAGAGGTAGTCCATAGCACCTCTTAATGCTTTGTAAATCCCTAAATGTCATTGAAATGATATAAGAGGAATGAAGAATGAATTGGGGGTTAGCCAATACCATAAATGAGAAGGTTGCCTCATGCACCTTATATAAATGTGATGAATATGTTAGTGTCTTGAAATGGATACTTAAGAGGAGTTGACTTAAGTATAAATGTGATAATGATAGTTGAGATAGTTTTCCTTAGGTATATTTGTATGGATGTGATTATGACCACTTATGTGGATATGGGCTGTATGAATGTTTGTGATTGTGATATGATTTCTTGAATGCTTATGGGGTAATGCCATAAGTAGTATATTATAGACATGGTTGTATTGTGAGTGTGCACATGTTGATTCCACCTAGTGATGAGATACGTGTTTGGATGGGAGGTTGTTATACCCCATGCCAGTGTGACAATACATGTATGGAAGGGAGACATTCATACCCCTTTCCAGTGACTTATAGTGATGAGATACCTATTATGGATGGGAGTAATTCATACCCAATTCCATATACTTTGAATGATTATAGACGAGACTCATTCATTCCCCATGCCTTCTACTTTGAACGATTATGGATGGGAGGCATGCATACCCCATGCCAGCTTATTTTGAGTATGGGTGGGAGGCATGTCTACCCCATGCGAGACGTCATCTATAATATTGTAGGGAAGGGAGGAATTCTTACCCCTTTCCAGTTGACATATAGGGACAAGAGGCATTCTTACCTCGTTCCTGCTATTTCTCTATATGTGTATGGAAGGGAGGAATTCATACCCCTTTCCAGTTGACCTATAGAGACGGGAGGCATTCTTACCTCGTACCCGCTAATCTTGGTTAATGGGTGGGATACATTCCTACCCCACACTATCTATGATCTAAATGATTTTATATTTATATATATATATGGTGACATGATCAGGTTACATTGTCGGCAATGAGTCGAAGATGGTATAGCCGTCGGGTGTCCTTAGGGAACTTGGACAAGTGTTTTCTATCTATGTTGTCCTGCTTATTGAATATTGTTATACCTTCTTACTGCTTTAATTAATATTACACTGTCTGGTTTGGGTTAGACACCAGTGGTGATGTCCTACTGATATTTATATCTCACACCCTACTCGGGCCGCCATTGCACCGGGGTACCCGAGTCGACCTTCTTTCTTGCAGGACATAGGTTGTGTATTGTGCTGTTTGTACCTGAGGAGTTAGGAGCAAAGGACCAAGTGGGAGTTTGGGATGATCAGGAGATCCCTCGTCCAGCCTTTCTATCTTTTCATTATTCTTTTACATTTTATTTTAATAATGTTGTATTGTTTCATGTTTTCACATTGTATCATTCATCATCCCTGTATCGTGTAAACTGGCTTTGGCCACCTTTAATTAAGTGGATATTGATTATCTTTCACTGATGTCTTTCAATTGTTTACTACTTCTGCTATTGAATATTATTTACTCTGAAAATACTGTTGTGTTACTCTAATATGAGGGTATAGTCTCCCCACTATCACCTCCTGAGACCCTCGCTCCTAGTTGGAAGCCTCTAGTGTACGGGGAGACGCACTTGAGGCCATGTGACCTACCAATCCGGCCGTCGGTTCGTTGGTCAGCCAGGCCGGGACGTTACATGATAGTTCACACATACACAGGAACAATTAATTCTTTTCCCATTTAATAGAAGTGGAGATAGATTTAGGTGATGATATTAACATAATAATATCTAATTATATTGATGATACTATAGAAATCAATTCTTTATTGATGAATAATATTCGTAGGAAGTAAAAGATGAAATAAAATAGAAACTCTTAAATAAAAACATTACCGTTCAAATGGATGATCTCATATCATAAAACCTTAACACCAATAAGTTGGGTGTTATGCCAGATATAAGGTCTCATGAATTTTTGGAGGAATTATATGAATATTAATTTTCTATTCTAGGCTAAAGAAAGGTTATTGAAGTTTAAGGAATAGAGTGGAATAATGACTTTTTATAAGAGAGGGGAGGGACATTATTCAAATTTTTAAAATTATTAAATTAATATAAATTAATTTTACATTCCAAATGCATCCATATTGATTTGTTTTCAAATATTGGATGAATATGGGTCGAAATATAGTCATCCAGTAAAAATTTGGAAAGCTCAACTATCTTTTTAATCCTTGTCTTTTGGTTTAAACCCATTGTAACTGTTACCATTTTATCAAGTAATGTACAATTTGAGAGTAAAAATAATTACCATAAATTTCCAAATGGATAATTAATTAGTTTTTATTGAAATTTTTAGACATTCCTAAACTATTAAGTTTTTTTTATTTTTATAAATTTTATATCATTTATTTATCTATTTATATTTTATGTCTTGAATTATGTAAATTTTTACACTTTTTAGAGACAACTTTTTTTAAAAAAAAATAATAACAACTTTATCCCTTAAAAATCTAAATTAACTCATCCATAATATGAAAAATTCATCACAAAAATTTGTTAATGGAAAAAACTATTATAAATTATATTTATTTTAATATTATTGATAAAATTTATTTGATTCTCCATTAATAAGTTTATTACTTCATCATCATTGTGTCACAATTAAATTTTATTATTTGTCTCCTAAAAATTATAAATAAATTACCATGATGTATGTAATCTTTTTCATATTTCTATGTATAATTTTTAGTCTATGATATTACATATACGACATCATATTAATTTTTTTTCCTTTTCAAAAATATGAGAATGAAAACATTAACATATCATTAAATAAAATATAATAAATGTCATTTTCTTACCAATTTGGCTTTAAAAGGATAAAATTATCTGTATTTTTAATTTTTGGTCAAAAAATACTTATGAAATGTAATTAAGAAATGTTTTAGGGTAATTTTATAATATAATAATAATATTCTTACCTTAACATTTTGGATTTACCATTAATTATGGTAAATAATATTAAAATTTAATGAATCACCATATATTATTTTGATCATATTAGTACTTATCTTTCATAATTATTACAACCATGTATGTATTTTTTTAAAAAAAATTCAATTCACATATGTTTATAAATTAGTTTTAATAATATTCTCATAGACGTGGTTAGAAGACTTGTAAAAGAGACATTCAAAATATCAATAAGTTTGTATATCTAATTTAATTTAAAAAATTATTCCAATGAACTAAATTGGATAAATAATTATTGATCTATACTGAGTTTAATAAATACTTTAAATTGTAGTAATTATATAATAGAAAATCTATTTTTCCATTACAATGCAGTATTTTTCACTATTCATCAAAAAATGAAGCATTTCAGATAAATACAAAAAATTTAACTAAAGGAAATTTTTATGTCCCACTTCCAAAGAAGAATTTTATTTTGTCAGATGGATTTTATGAAAAAGTCAAAAAAAGGTATTTAAAAAGTGTTCTTTTTCAAATGGAGGTAAAATAGTTTTACTAAAAAACTATTTTTTATCAATAAAACTAAATTTTTTATATACTTTATTGAACATATTGTGACGTTTAATTACTATCAAATTAATACATGATAAATACTTATTTTATCATTACCTCAGTTGTTACCAATACCCACCCATTTCCTCATTTACTGTCACTCCAAATTCATCCTCTATGAGGCTTTGAGAGTTTTACATCCCAAGTAGTCTACCCATGGTTTCCTCAAGCCCCCCAAGGTCCCAATTTTCGTGTTTTAGTAGTTACTCTTCAAGGTAAGGTAAATCTCAACTTCAATTTCCCTTTCATGTTTTTTTAATCTAGTATATATTTCATATTTCAGAAACCTATTATAGTATCCATATTATTCTATCCCTTTACTACATTAATAGTATTTTTTTAATTGTAAAACCTTTTAAACTCTATTTTTTAATTTTTTCTAAATCCATATTTCATATTGGTTAGGAAGCCACATTTCATCTAAAAATTACTCTATTTTTCTCATGAAAAATTCACTTATCTTATTTTAGGAATAAACCAACCACATTATTGTATATTGGTTTTCAACAATATATTAAAATGATATATTTTATTTAGTTCTTAACATACACGAGACACACATTCTCTTTCGGTGTGTTTAAAAAGACATAATGAATTTTTCTTTATGAACATCCTATATACATAGGTAATTTGATATGAAACCAATTTTTGAACTCTCCATGGGTTATTTATAAAATGTTTTATTATAATCTAAAGGGTTAAAACTAATTAATATATACATAGGGTGTACCCTGATTGATCTCCAATTCACTGGGTAAATAATTTAATATCTATATATGACAAGTTTTGTGATATGCTGGTAATTATCCATAGTAATTTTAACGACACCTCGATGAAAAACCACAATGATATTCTATTGAATGAATTAATTAAATGTTGTAGTCAAATTTCCATTTTTTGATTAATGTTATTTTAATATAATATTTCTCTTATTCATTTGTTAATTCCTTTGTTATATTACTCTTCTTTTTGTCAGTATTTATCAATATCACAAATAAATTATTTCTCTTATTTTTCATTAGTAGGCATTATGGTAAAAAATTTCCATTAATTTATGCCCCTAGGTTAATAGATATAGTAAATATATGTAGTATTAACAGTTTATGAATCCTTTCATGTGTTTTAGAATAATGGATCATGATTTACCGTATTATGTAACATTTTTTCTGTATAACTAAACATTAAAAGAATATCTATTTATACCATTTTATGATATGTTATGTACCTAAAAGGTGGAGTTCCATAGTTGGTATTAAAGTTGTAAGGACCTGATCATCATTTTAGGTATGTGTCATTATTTTCGGTTATTTTTTAGGAAAATTAATTGAATTTGATTTTTTCTATATACACGCCATGTACGTATGAGTACACGTCCTATACCTGGATACTGCAAAAAGCCATGTACAGGCTGTTTAACGACCGAGTACATAGCCATGTAGATAACCTAGAAGACCGCCTCAAGTGGGGGCTAGTTGAGGCCAATACACATTGTGTACATTAAATGAAATCATGTTTTGATTTTCATTTTATTTGATTAATCAGTGTGGGGTCACGTCTCATGTCTAGAGAACTCTTCTTCTCCCCTCTCTTCATATAGTAGAGTGACAAAACGTCGAAGAACTCTAAACACATCCCGATTCTCCATCTGATCTCTGATTGATAATTTTTTGGGTGCATTAGAATCTCATAGGTGAGTTCTCTGTTTCCCGAGATCCCTTCTTTCTGATTCTTCCTCTATGGCGAGTTATTCAAGGATTATTATTTTTACCCTTTTGGTAGATCTATGACTTTATAGGCCCATTAAAGTTCGTATGTTCAAGAGTGATGATTGTACAACATCAAGGTAGGTGGAATGTGACTTTAGTGGATTATCATTGGATTTTATATGCTAAAAGTGCCATATACCCACATTTGGGTATTTTCTTATTTGGAATTAGACCCTGTTTATTACCTTTTATGGTTTTGTAGACTGTGCAAATGGTAATTTCTTATGCATAAGGTTTTGTACCTTGATTACGGGTGTGTTTCCCTTTTTTTACAGGTTATGGTGGTTTGGTCAATAATTCATGTCAGGTATGCCTTATTTTCCATGCCTGATGCTGTTAGGATTGAGTTATTGATTATATGATATGCATGTGATTCACATTGTGAATTTTTGACCAAGTGGAATTTTACTATGAGAGACTTCTGAAGTAGGGTCACTTATGTATGAGTTGTTGTTATGTGGACCTAGAGGTATTGACTGTTAGAGCTACTGGGTGGTCATAGACCATAGGGGTTAGGCCGTGAGAGTTACCTAGAATGTTGTTATTAAATGAATTTTGGACCCTATGGCATTGAATTTGAGATTTTCCAGGTAGAAATTATAATTTATTGTTGATATGAATACCAAGGGGGTATTGACCGTGAGAGCTTCCCAGGTGGTTTTCTATAAATGATTAGTACTATGTCGGACCAATGGGGTTAGACTGTGTGATCTTCCCAGATGACCATTATTTTAATGACTTGTTGATATGTTAAACCATAGGGGATGGGTATTGAGAACATTCACAAAGGGTTTATTTTGATTGATTGAATGATTGTGATGAGTCTTTTAAGCCAAATAACATGCTTGGACATAGTTTTACTTGATTGATTAGATGATCTTCTAAGATTTCTATTGTTTCTATTAGATATGGGATACATGGCATTGGCTATATCCCAAGATTTATATGATTCAACTTATGAATAATAAATTTTAATGAATTTATTTTAAAACTTTAGGATTGTTTACCTTTTAGTATCTCCTTGTTCATTACTTCATATCATTATATTACTTGCTATATATATTCAATGATAGTAAAGCATTGATCTTTTTATGGTAGACTTCTGGGATTCGTCTCACACCCTATTTGGGAGATGATTTTGGACCCAATAAGATTATATGGTTGTAGGTATTGATAAGGGAAAGCACCCTTCATCATCGTTTACTTGATTGATGGTGGAGTTGGAGATAATGAGACCAAGATGAGGCTTGTGATGCTATTAGAATATACTGCATTTCTGTACATTGGATTCAGTATTGTATTCCAGCATTCTAACATGTTTGGAAGTTTTCCTAGATACATGTGACATTTATCATTTATTTATATATATATATGCTCCAATTGTAATATTACTATCAATCTCCCACTATTTACTTTTGCTGTATGGTATTACTGCCTCCTCTTTTGTTTATTATTCGTGATTACGATATGTATTCTCTACCAATGAGGTCATAGTTTCCCCATTATCTAACCTTATCTCTTTATACTAGTTAACATCCTCTTTAATTTGGGGAAATGAACTTATGTTAATGTGACCAACCGGGTATGAGAACCTTTGGGTGGCACCCATAATCGAGATGTTAAAAAGCGGTATCCGAGAAAGTTTTTTCTACTTTGTCTTACTATTTGGAGCCTATAGTAATGGATATGAAGGAATCAAACATCGGTAACAAACTATTCCCATGTGTAGCTAACCCATGTACACGGAAAATACAAGTTACCACAAATTCTACAAATGTATGGGTTTTTCAATTGTAATGGTTGATTTGATTTCACTATTGGGTGACATACTTTCTTTGTGTTGTTATTATTGATATCATGGTAGTTCTATTTATGTTTCAACCTGATTATATGAGGAATTCAATCTCATGCATCATATACGAACTTGATAAATATCACATGCCATGCATTCTTGTAATTCCATTTAGAAGGAATTACTAATTTTATGATGTTGTGATAGACATTGTGCTAGATATGCATGATGTTGTTATAGATTTTGGGATAGAATACAAACTATTTCGATAGGGTATTGGAATATGCAATGCCTTTTAGGATGGACGTAAAACATTGTCCCCTGAGGTGTTATAGAACATCTTGGATCAAAATTTGGTGGATCATATTTGAAATTTAATTGATTTTTTTCATATTATAATGTGAAAATAGATTCCAAACAATGATTCATGAGGAGTATGGGCTCCCATAGGTTGGACTATGTTATCCATTTGACAAAATTTTATGTTTTTAAGTGTTTCAAAGAAGTTTTAGAGGCCTAATGTCTAGAATCCCAAACAACACATCGTGTGTATATATAAACAAACGACATGCGTTCTGCTATTCTGAAGGAAACAACTTTTATTAAGTACACACTTGGTATTTTATGTTAATAGTTGTAGTCTTTGACCATGTGACTGACTGTGTGAGCAAAGACACAAGGTTGATAAATGTCTATTAGAACACGTCGTGTACTGTATGTACATGTCATGCGGTAAAGACCATGTTTCCGACTATGTGATTAACGACACGAGTGGATGAAGCTTAAGTAATACACATCGTTTAATTTGTGAATACGTCTTGTAGTGATACAAAGGGAGAGAACCGTGTAGTTCTAGATGTTTAGGAGAACCTGGGTAGGAGAGAAAAATTGAAGTGCATGCCATGTCATAGGAGGAACACACCCAATGTATGGGTGTTACATGACCCAGATTGGTAGAGGTACGCACCATGTTAAAATATTAATTGAACATGTCATGTAGCGTTTATACATGTTGTGTAATCCTCTTATGAGAACTTGAATTCATTCTTATCATGTTATGTTCTTCCACTTCTATGTTGTTTTCCTTGATAATATTGAACTAGGGTGTGCTCTTGACCTTTTAGTGGCATTCCACCAAGATGTCCTCTAATTGTATGCCAGGTATTGGGTGATGATCAGACACTAGATAATTTTAAATCAGAGACTAAAAGAAAATACTTCATTCATGAACATCTCGGAACCAACTGTTATACCATACAATGGTGTTGATGCAAAGTTCCATGATGGATTTTTGAGGATGTTGCAGACCTTTTAGGGAGCACTGCATCCGGCCCTACCTGTGAGAGAGTTGACAAGGGCGTTCCACAAGCATCATCCTCCCACTTTTTCTGGGTATGGAGGACCACATGGCATGAATTCATTGTTTGGGGACATGATTTCAATCTTTTATCATCTATAGACACCTTCACTGAGAAATGAAATCATGAAACGTACATGATACATTATTCATCCAAGAGATAGTGGGATGTTATCTCATAGGAGGGACGTCATCTGGATATGTCTTGGGAAGAGTGTCAGAGGACATTCTATTACTACATCTGTCCTGAGACATTGCGGGTCAATCGAACCTGATATTTCTTGTATTTAGAGTAGGTCACTATTTCTTTGATTGATTACTCTTCTTGTTTTAAAGAGATTTAGTGCTTCACACCAATTCTAGGAGGTGACGAGTGATCTTTGACTAGGTGATTTGAGGATGGACTCATGTATGATATCCGATCATAGGAGAATGTTTCTAGGATGTCTTCAGTGATGACTTTAGTGAAACAGAAAAAATTTATTAAGTATAATATGAGGGAGATTGGAGCTGTGAACCATGGCGGTTCAGCATCTAGGGATGGTACTCCTTTGACAGATAGTAGGAAGCACTGTATAGAGGTTTTACAAGATGTTACTTTATGTACCCAGGTGGTTTGCTACTAGTACTAGAAGAGTATGCTTATAAGACCAAAATTCATGAAGGACACAGTCGAGTGCTGGTCTGGTTGAAAGATGTGTCATATTTAACATTTTTTTAGTTTTTTATCACAAGCGACGAGTGATATGGGTTCTTTAATGGCCCCATGTTCCTGGGTAGGACTGCAAATTTCTCATCAGTTAGAGAACATGAGTTCGTCTGGATGTTCATGGCGATGAGTTGTTCGTGGACATGGTATTCATTCTATAGGTTTCCAGCAAGAACCTGGTGGATCAGCTCAGGGTAGTGAGGCAGGGTCACAAGGCTGCAGTATAGGTTAAACTTTCGCAATGGAGCAGACTCAGCGGGAGAAGGATCCTAGATCCTCTATGGTTAGATGTACAATTCTAGTTTCTTCATATTTATCTTCTTCAATTTTTGATACATTAGATTCATATATATTTATATATTTTTCCATTGTGGAGTTCCTTGGGATCTGTATCTTTACTTGTTATAATGTTATGACACTAGAAACTCTATTTTGGATTAAGAAGACTACTGTACTTTAGTGAATGGAGTGAACTCTTGAGGTTGGTGGGTGTAACTTCTTATGAGACATCTATGTATTAGAGATGATAGGATTTGATTTCATTCTCGTAATAGTGAGGATGGTCTCTTTCTAGGACATTATTTACTTCTATCGTTGTAGGGTGAGTTTCACATCAACAAAGAGTGGGTCTTTTATAAAAAAAGATAGAATAGAATGTCAAGGAATGAAGGGTTGGACCCAGGCATCATGGGTTGGAAGGAATTGTGGCCAAGATTGAAATTTTATATCTAGAGGGCATGTGGATATCACATATGGACTTTACTCCAGTGGTGGATCATTTCAGAGATATATTTCGAGATGAATTTTTATGTTTACCTCTGGATAGAGAGCTAGATTTAACCATTGATCTTGGGCCAAGAGTGTCACCTATATCCATTTGTCCTTATGGTATGGCTACACCATGTAACAAGATCTAAAGATGTAGATAGAGGAGTGACATAGAAAGTGTTTCATCTAACCCAGTACTTCATCCTGGGGTTCACATGTCCTTTTTGTAGAGATGACATAAAAAACCCTTAGGCTTTGTGTGGATTATCAAAAATTGAACTAGTTGAAGTTCAAGATCATATATCCCTTTCCAAGGATTGATGATCTCATTGAACATGTTCTAGGATTCCATGTGTTCTCGAAAATTGATTTGAGATCCGGTTTCCATTAATTGTGCGTTAGATTATCTAATATGGCATTTACAGCCTTCCAGAGAAGGTATGGTCTGAAAGAGTATTTTGTTATTCCGTTTGGTCTCACAAATGCACTGACAGTATTCATGGAACTTATCAAGCAAGTGATCCATCATTACATGGGTTCTTTTGTGGTAGACTTCATTGATAATATCTTCGTGTACTCTCACACTCGACATAACCATTCCACCTATCTTGAGACTATATTCAGTACATTGAGGGATCATCAGTTATATGTTATGCTCTAAAATGACACTTTTGGATGGAAAATATTCAATTCGTAGGTCATGTTATATCAAAGAAATGAGTATTATTACACCTAATGAATGTTAGAGCTGTAGTTTTTGTGGGTAGATGATGAAATTCTTTGAGGTACAGCGTTGTCTGGGGATTTCTGGTTACTACTTGCACTTTATTCAGGACTTTTCAAGTTTAGAAGCACCACTAATTGGCCTGACTAAAAAGGATGAGAAGTAATTATGGCCAGGTTCCTATTATCCAACCTTTAGGAAGTAGAAAGTGAGGTTGACTTCATCACTGATACTGATTTTTCTAGAGCTGGGAAAGATTTATACTGTTTAATGGGATTCATCAGGTATCAGTATAGGAGAAGTTCTTATGTAGGGATAAGGAGTCATCATGTATAGGTCTCAACAATTGAGGCCGCATGAGAGGAATTACCCGATGTATGATCTCATGTTTTCTGCAGTTGTGCATGCTTTTCACTGATGTAGACATTATCTTTTTGGAGAGAATTTTGTGGTGTACACAGACCACAAAAGTGTCATGTATATCATTAGTCAGAGAGATATTAATTTGAAACAACAAAGGTGGGTTGCGTAACATGAATATTTTGACTTTTTGCTTTCCTACATTCATGGGAAAAGAAATGAAATGGATAATAAGTTGATCTAGAGAACTCAGATACAGGTAGTTCAAGAGGCTAGCAGTGAGCGACATTTTATGGCTCTGTTCTCTGACATGGATTTGGATGTGGATTAAAAATAGGGGAAGATGTTCCTTTCATAAATAGCAGTTACCTCTACTCTACATGATGGATTAAGAATGATAAAGATATCATATTCTAATGGCCTAGTCCTATTGGGGAGTGTGTCGGGTGAGGACCCTACTCTTGGGTGGACCATAGGCTACGATGAGGTATTATGTTTTCATGGATGTGTATGGGTGCCAACAGACATACGTGAAAAGTTGATGCATGATTTTCATTCTACAGTTTGGGAAGATTATCTTGATTTCACCAAGATTTATTAACATCTACATCGTCAGTTCTGGTGGTTGAGAATGAAGAGGGATTTTTCTGGTATTATTCTGAGATATTCCACTTATAAGCAGGTGAAGGCGAAGCATCAGTGACCAACTTTAATATTTTAGTAGTTAGCCATTCCCATGTGGAAGTGGAATGATGTCTCTATGGATGTTGGGACATGATTACCGAGGTCTACTTGGGGGAATGATGCAGTTAAGGTTGTTTTATAAATACTCACAATGGTTTCAGATTTCATTCCGTTCAATGATACCATTAGTTTTGATGATCTTGGAAGTTTTTACATTTTCATGGGTTTTTGCAATCTACCATTCCATATTGGGACACCTAGTTTACTTCTCATGTCTGGAAGGGACTATAGAGGTCTTTGGGTACACATGTACTTTTGAGTATAGCATACCTTTCCCAAACAGATGTCCAATCCTAGCACATGATTCAAGTTTTGGAGGATATGTGTCGATCATGTATCTTGGATTTCAGGGGTTCTTGGAAGAGAAACATACCCCAAGTGGAGTTTTCAAATAATAATAGTTTTCATGCAATGATTCAGATGTCACCTTACAAGGATTTGTATGGTAGGCCATACTGATCACCCCTATATTGGATGGATGTAGGAGAGGTAGCTATGCTGGGACCTCATCTTTTCTAGGAGACCATGGAGTAGGAGGAGTTGATTAAAAAAAGAATGGATACTGCACAATCTCTCTAGAAATCTTATAATTATCGATGGATATGACCTCTAGAGTTCATGTTCAGAGATAAGGTTTTCTAACGTGTCACAATTAGGTTGGGAAAAAGGAGGATGAGGAGACATGTGAAGCTTTCAACGAGATACATCGGGCCGTTTGATGTTATGGAAAAAGTCAGGCCGGTTTCCTATTGGTTGTAGTTAACTCATATGTACTGGTCTATTCTCAATTTCTTTCATGTTTCTCAACTATGGAATTACTTTTCAGACCTGTATCATGTTTTTCAACCTGAGGAGTTTGAGTTGGATGAGGATTAATCAATTGAGGAGCACCATATTTAGATTTTGGATCACAAAATGACGGTTCTCTGTGTTCAGTCTTTTACTTCTATTTGGGTGATATAGTAGCACATGCGAGTACATGATGATACTTGGGTGTGGGGGGGGGGGGGGGGGTCAATGTACAATCCTAGTGGCCGGAGTTTTTTGATGTTTCTTCATCACTAACCATGGGAGGTAAATTTAGGGATGAATTTCTTTAAGGGGGAAGATTGAATAAACCTAGATCATTATTTCAGTATGGATATTTATTTCAGGTTATGGTTTTTAGGGAAAAGGTAGAAATTTGATTTTTTTCGAAGTACACGATGTGTACATATGAGTACACGACATGTACACAAGTACTGCTTATTATGGTGTACTGGTCGTGTAACGGCCGAGTACATGGCCTTGTAAGTGAACTTGTAGACCGCCTAAAGCAGGGGTTGGTTGAGGCTAGTACGCGACATGTATATTAAATGAACAAGCCATATACTTTACTTTTTTTGTAAATTGGGGTTGGGGAATGTCTCACATATAGAACATCCTCATTCTCTCCTCGGTTCATATAAGAGTGCTATATAATGCCTATGAACTCCAAACCACACCTAATTCTCTGTCCGAGCTCTGATTGAGATGTCGTTGGGTGCATTGGATTCCCACCAGTGAGTTTACTCTTTCCCTATAGCCTTTATTCTGTATTCCTCATCTCTCCTGAGTTGTCTATTGATGATAAAATGCTCTATGCCGATTCAAGGGATGAAGTTCAAGGGTGTTGATCATAAAACATCAAGATAGGTGGTTTGTGCCTTTTGTTGATTGCCTTTGGATTATATATGATAAAATTGTTGTATACCCACATTTGGGGTCTTGGGTGTTTGGAATTAGACCGTGTTTATTACATGTTATGGTCTGTTAGATTGATAAATGCGTAATTTATTATGAATAGGTTTTATACCTTGATTACGAGTCTGTTTCCCTTTTTTGGTTGATTATGGTCATGTGGTCTAGAATTCTTGTAAGGATTTCCTTGTTTTCCATGCCTCGTGTTGTTAGGATGGACTTATTTATTATATGAGATGAATGTGATTCGCATTGTGGATGTTTGACCATGTGGAATTTGACTATCAGAGCTTCCCTAAGTAGGGTCACTTATGTATGAATTGATGTTATGTTGACCTAGAGGTACTAACTGTGAGATCTACTAGGTGGTCATAGATTAGTGGGGTTAGACCGTAATAGCTACCTAGAAGGGTCATTATTAAATTAATGATGGACCACAGGTAATTGAATGCGAGAGCTTCTAGTTTTTCATTATAATTTATTTTTTCTATGCCGACCATGGAGGTTTTGATAATGAGAGATGCCCAGGTAGTCATCTGTAAATGAATAGTGCTATGTGGGACCAAAGGGGTCAGACTATGTGAGAATCTTAGATAGTCATTATTTTATTGATTTGAGGTCATGTTAAACCAGAGGGGTTATTCTATGAGAACATCCACAGAGTGTTTCTTTTTATTGATGGAAGGATTGTGATGAGTCTTCCATGCCAAAGTACAAGATTGGACTTGGTCTTACTAGATTGCATTGATGGTCTTCTAAGACATCTATTGTTACTCTTACACAGCAGATATAGAACATAGGACAGATCCCAAGGAATATATGATTCAACTGATAAATAATAAGATTGAATGAATTTAATTGAAAATTGTAGGATTTTTTCACTTTGAGTATTTCCTAGTTTATTACTTCATTTATGTATATTACTTGCTATATATATTCACTAATAGTTAGGCATAAATATTTTGGTGGCTGATTTCTAGGATTCATATCACACCCATTTTGGGTCATTCTTTTGGACCCAAACAAATTATATAGTTGAAGGTACAGATAAGGGAAAGCCCCCTTCTTTATGAGGCACTTGATTGCTATTGTAGATAGAGATCCTGGGCTAAGCTGAGTCTTGTGATGCTAATGAAGCTTACTTCTTTCTGGTATTTTGGTTTAATTATTGTAAATCCAATATTTTAACTTGGCTAAATGATTTCCTAGATACACGTTACATGAATCATTTATTTATAAATTCTCTAGTGGTTATATTACTATTCTTCCCCCAATCTTTAATTATGTTTTATAGTATTAATACCTTCTCTTTTGTTTACTATTTGTGATTCCACTGTGTATAATCTTCCAAAGAGGGAATAATTTCCCTAGTAGAAGACCTCGGCCCTCGCTGCGATTCGGAAGCCTCTGGCATTTTGGGAAATTCACCTGAGGTCATGTGACCAACTGGGTATGGGCACCTTTGGGTGGCACCTAGAACTGGGAAATTACAAAAGGATGATTTATTTATTTAATGAAATTTGTATTTGCAAACATTATAATAAACCATAGTGGTGTTTAAATTTTTGAAAACATCATGGTATTTTGGTTAAATATTACGTTAGTGGTTTCCAAGACATGAAATCCATGTATGGATAAGAACAAGTGTATGTGGTTCTCGAACAGATGTACCAAGGGGTAAAAACTCTAACAATGTGTATCAGTCAAAACGTGGAATGTCCTAGTAAATGACAATGGGACTTACTGTGAACCTTTTTTGACAGTCCTGGTAGATTGGTTTTGTTATTCAGAAGATTTTTTGAAAATTTATAAAGTATTTAAATAAAATGTGGTTTTTTTAAAGAATTATTTATTTATCCATGATGTTTTAAGACATGAAATTCTTGTAGAATTTAATATTATTAAATTAAAAGTGATTCTAAACAAGATATTATTATTTTAAAAAATGGTTTAAAATAGAAGGAACTATGTAAATGTGGAGCGTAATGGACCATTTGTTGATGGCCTTTCGATTGAATTTGGAATGGAAACATCATTTTAATGACAAATAAATAACCCGACATAGGAACAACAAATTGAATCAAGTACAGAGAACATATTCAACTCAATGGGAAAAATTATCCATTAAGTCTATTATGCGTCAATGAACACATACATTACATGGATATATTAACCCATTTATTGCAGAATAGTGGACATGCTCTATAGAAATGATATTTTTTTTAATCCATTGGTCAGAATAAGAGAAAGTCACCTTGGGTGTGTACTACATAGCTCGATAATCTTGTCAGTAGTGGACACCGGTAAAAAACATGAAGAAAATTGGGGATATTGATTATATAGAGTGTAAAGAGTTCAGGGTAACCTTCTTCAGAAAAATATTTCCTCAGTTCAATGAAAACGAAAATAGAGAAGGAATTACTATATTTGAATAAGTAGGATAATGAAGCTATGGGAAGCTATGAGATAAACCTTAAAATACATTCCTTTTACACCTATATCTTTGACATGGATCCTAATGTGAAGGTTGATATATTATTTGGTTGATTAAGACCCCATATACAGTTTAATCAATCCAACCATGAATATGACAACTATAAGAAGATCAGGAGGAGTGCCATAAAAGTTTAAATTATTTTTGGAGAGACTTAGTAGTGAAATTTATAAAATGAAAATAATATATATTTTTTTCAAAACATAGATTGTCTATTTTTCTATGTAAGAGGAGGAAATAAATTGAATCATTCCATGTTATTGAAATGTGGAAGAAGCTTCTGTGGAACTACTTTCATGCGAGAGGAAAATGATACAAATTTTATAGAGATTTCTATATTACTAAAATCAATCATAGTCAGGTGAAGCCTCGAATTATCAACACTAATGAGAATGAGAATATAATAGAGGTCATACCTAAATTCCAATAATTCAAGTGTGGGAAACATTGGACCATCAACAATCACAATCCAAATCTGAATTTAATGGATGAAAATATCAATTAACCTCAACATAGGTTTAGGGATAATGTTTATTATTTTTCTATCATGACTGATGAATTTGAAGCTCATAATGATGCGGTGGAAGGTACTATTGTTGTTATCTCAAGGCTAGAAAGAACATTCATTGATTCTGGTTTTAGGAATTCATTTATATCCTCAATATTTTAGAGGACTATAGAATCAATACTTGAACTTTTAAAGGTAGAATATTCAGTCATGACACCTGGAAAAAATATAAAAGAATCAATATTCTTTAGAAACTATAGAGTTAAATTTGGAAAGAAATATCTCACAAAAAATCTAGTAGTCTTCCCATGATAAAATTTTGACTTATATTGGGGGTGGACATGGTCTCAAGGTATAGTACTATGATCAAATATATAAGAAATGAAATATCATTAGTCTTGAATAGAAATCATATACTTGTTTTAATAGGAGACATATCATGACCCAAGCATTATCTAGAAGAACCAACTAATACCTTATTTATTGAGATAATCATGAAGATAAATAAGGAAATTAATGTATGAAAATAGAATGTTTTCTCATCAAGGAGGAATACATTTACATATTTCTTGAAAAGTAACCTAGACCTCCCCAAGAAATGGATGTGGAGTTATCCATTGATCTCTTTCTTAGTTCCAAGTTGATATCCAAGACCCCCAATAAATGAAAAATGTGGAGAAGAAGGAATTAAAGATGAAAATACAATCTCATTTGGAGAAGGGATTTATCCAATAAAATTTGTCTCCTTGTAGAGAATGTGATCACTTTATGATAAAGAAGGATGGATAAATGTGGAAATAAATCAATTATAGAGAACATAAATGGATCACAGTGAAGGAAAAGTACCATTTTCTACAATTTGATTATTTTTTTGACTAGCTTTATTGGACTCAATTATTTTACAATATCGTTCTTCGATGTAGTTATCATAAATTGTGGGGATGATGGAAGATATTACAAATACATACATATGATCAAGATATAATCATTATGCGATTTTTATTATTCCATTAATATAGACTAATGCTCCATCAATTTTAATATATTTAATGAATGGAGTTTTTGTATACTATGTTGATAACATTATAGTATATTTTATTTATGATAATTTAATACATTAATAAATTCATGATGAGAACGAGGATCATCTATGGGTTATATTAAAAAAATATGAGGAATGAGAGGATATTTATAAAGTTCATTGAAAATGAAATTTATTGAAAATAATTTTCTTTCATGGGGATCATTGGAACTAATGAAGGAATCTCAGTTTACATTAATAAGAAAATGGTTTTGAAGAGCGCACTCATCAGATAATAGTAACATACATTCATAGTATCCTTGGTTTAGAAGGATATTATAAGAGGGTTGAGAATAATTTTTCTTTATTTTACAATCTACTATTCATATTAAATCATAAGGGGTCATTTTCATCTTGAAAAGGGAGTGTGAATATAGTTTCCATGATTTTAAGAAGAGATTTTTTATTACACCTGTTTTAACTCTACCCAATTTTTAAGAAAGATTCATTATTTTTTAGTGATGGATCTCTAAAAGGATTTGGGTGCGTCTTCATACCAAATGAAAAAGGGATTTTTTATGCATCTAAAAAGTTGAATCCTCATGAGATGAACTATACAATATATGAACTGGAACTAGATACAGTTGTTTTTTAATGAAGATATGGTGGAACTATCGTTATGGGTATAAATGTGATATATAGAATGCCCATAAAATTTTAAATTAAATTTTGAAGAAAAACTAATTGAACATGATATATAGTAGATGGTATAAACTTTTTAAAAACAATGATTTTTCAGATCATTATCATCCAAAAGTAGAAAACAATGTCACTAATCAATTTTGAAGGAATGACCGTGTAGTTCTGGCTATGATGAGGATTTATGGAGATCGTTTGAAAAAAGACCTAGTAAAACTATAATTGAGAATTATAAGGGAAGAAAAATCATCAACCCAATTTCAATTTATTTATAAACCATAAATACTAAAGAGGATCAAAAAATATCAAAGAGAGGATACTTAGTTATAGAAAAATTTCGAAACTGTATAGAATTATATGTCTCCAAAGTTAAATATTGATCCAGAAGGTGTACTGAAATTTCATACAAGGCTAGTGTTACAGATATTTCCAAACTAATGTTTTTTAATGATTAATATCAATGATCTATATTTTCTATACATCCTAGAAGAACTAAAATATACAAGGAACCATGTGATTATTATTCATCAGATAATATGAAAAGGCGGAAATTTGTTTACACTATAAGGTACCTAGTCTTTCGAAAAGTAAAAGAAGAGAAACAACATAATAATTTTTTATTACAAATAGTACCCATACCAGTATGGAAGTGGGGCAATATCAGTACAGGATTTTTCACTAGTATCCCAAAAAAATCCAAAGGGAACAATGTCACATGGGTTATTATGGAAATTCTAACCACGACTACCAATTTTATCTCTATTTTGGATGTTTTATATCTTGATAAATTTTCCATGATATATGTGATGGTATTGGTAATGATTTTTGGGTTACCACTTTCTACCATTTCACATCAGGATAAAATTTTCACACAAAATTTATTTAGAATTATTCAGCATGATTTGAATATTAAATTTAATTTTAGTTTGGCCTATCACCCACAAACCGATGTCCAATTTGAATGGACTATTAAGACTCTTGTGGAAATTATATGAACATGATCCTTGTAATTTAATTGAGTTAGGGATAAACATATCCCATTTTATAGTTCATAAACAAAATCAGATTCTATTAGAGAATTCAAATAGATCCCAATGAACCTATATAAGAAAGAATATGTAGAACTCATAGTTGTTGGGATGAAGCAAGTGCAAGAATGATTCAGGGGCATGATCTTTTAAATGAGATGAAAAAACCGTTTCATTCCATCCAAAACACATAAAGGATTCTCATAGTTTAATGAGGAGATATTATAACAACTGTCAAATGGATAATAATATTTCTATTAATGAAACATTCATCCTTCAAATTTCACCTAGGAATAGAGTCATGTGGTGTGGGAAGAAAGGGAAGCATAAACCCAGGTATATTGGTAACTATAAAATCCTTGATCTCATAATAGTTGTGGCCTATCAGTTATAACTTCTACCAAACTGATATCATGTATATAATTTATTCCATGTATCATTTTTGAGGATATACATACCTATCCCTTCATATGTGTCAAATCTATTGGTTGTATAAATAGAACATGACATCTATTATGTGGATCATATAGTAGAGATCTTGGACCATATAGAAAGTTTTGTTGGAAACAAGACTACCCACCTCGTTAAAGTGCTGTAGAGGAACAAAAATATGAAGAAGATATTTGAGAACCAGAGGAAAACATGAGGTAGATGTACCTAATCCTTTTTTCAATAGAGGTAATGGGAAAACATTTTAGAGATGAAATTTCTTAATGGGGAAGAATGTAATGACCCAAACTTTTTGAATAATTTTTTTCTATAAATTTGTGTTATATTATTTTATACTGAAAAATACAATATAAAATTAATAACTATGGGAGTATAATTTTAAATGTGACTATTAGGATTCCACCTTATTATGATCTTTTTTGAATATTACTAATTGATATAATACTCTTAATAATAATTTTATCAGTTTAATTTGTGTTTATAAGTAAAATTTTGACAAAAAAAATTAATACATATAGAAATGTAGATAGAGTCAACCAGAAGAATAATTCTTCATGAATCCCATCAGTCATATCAGGGCAGTGAGGTATCACCACAATTATTCTCCCATGGCCAATTCCATGATGAGATTCAAAAAATGAGGTTTGATTGAAATAGATTAGTGGATAAGTTCATGTTAGTGGAGATTACCAAAGAGTCAATGTTAGTCAAGGCACCCAATTAATGTACCACCATCAAAAAACTAAATATTAGGGTCTATTATGGTGTAATAAGGGATTACATGTCCTATCCTTAGTCTGTGATTCCATTGTTGAAATAATGTTTCTTTTTTATTTCCATTTTCAGAATAGTTTTTCATAAAAAATTGATGAATTTGATAAAAATATTTTTCAAATCAGAATTCTACAGTTCATAAAAGACATAATTAATATACTAAAAGTTCTTAATATTAATAATGTTAATTTTAATTAAATATTATTATTAAAAAATCATAGTGAATATTAAATTATAATTTTTTTTCAAGTGTCATAAATTTTAATATGCATTTTAATATGCATTTTCTATTACCTATCATTAATAATAATATGGATTTTGTATTTTTTAAATTTAAATTTCTCATACAAAAAAATAAAACTAAATAAAGAATTTTTTTAAATCATCACATTTAAATTTGGTTTGTGGTAATTTATGAGAATGTTTTAAAATACTATATTTTTTAATGAGTAAAAAAATATAGTTTTTGTTTTATGATATGTTTAATGAAATAATAATGATGTAATATGTAATGGATAATTATGGTCATCTATTTTGGATTAAAATAACCTCATTCTTGTTATATGTGTCCAATACCATGGGATATTTACATTTTCAAGCCCATGGTTTTGAATTTATCACTACATAGGTGACCGAGAAAATTAATAAACAAATCATAAGCTTTTTCTATAAATACCCACCCATTTCATCATCTCCATTCATCCCAAATTAATCATGCATAATTTTATAATTGTTTTACCTCCCAATGAATCCTCCCAAGGTTTATTCAATCATCCAAGGTCCCAATAATTCAGTTTTAAGAGTTACACTTCAAGGTAAGTGAAATCAGAACATATGTTTTCCTTTCCAGTTTCCGTTGAATATTGTATGTCTTTAAAATTTCAAAAATATGTTCTTTTCCACCTTTTATTCTATACCTTTACTATATTATGAGAATTTTATGGGTGGGTTAACCTTTTAATCTATCTTTTTTAATGTTTTATAATACCATGTTTCATACCTATTGTGGTGGCATATTTTCTTCTAAAGATTCCCATATTTTTCTCATGAAATTTTATTATCTAATTTTGTGAATACCAAAACCTATTTATTTTCATGGATCATTCACATAGATATAGAAAATATATATTTTATTCATGTATTAGCATACATGAGATCCATATTCCCTTTAAATTAGTTTAAAAAGTCATATTGAACTTGTCTTTATCAACTTCAAGAAAACATCATGATTTTGATATGAACCTTGTTTCATTTATTCTCCATGGGTTATTTAATAATTTTTTATTATGATATCTGTGGGTCAAATTAATTAAGACATATGAATGGTGATCTATATTAGTTTTCCAATGCATTGCGTAATTAATCAATTCTATAGATATGACATGTTTCACGATAATATGGTAATTATCCATGGTAATTTTTGTGACACCTCGATGGAAAACCATGGTGATATCCTTATGAATGACTCAATTTAAATTTGTGGCCACATTTCAATGATATTATTAGTTTTCATTATCTATTATATTTTTAATTTTTTCCTTTCTTAATTACATTAATATATTCCTCGTGTTCTTGTCAATATTTCTTAAGATCTCTTGTTAATTATTTCTCTGGGTTTCCCTTACCAAGCCTTATGCTCAACCATTTTCATTGATGTATCGCCCTAGGCTATGAGATGTAGTAAATATTCATTGGATGAAACTTGATCATTTTGTGGTAGGGTTTGAACATGAAATAATGTTTTACTCACAGATTCATTACAATGATGCCCAACACACTGACATCATATGGAGTACACTGAGAGATAATATTCCATAAAATAATCGATCTATGTTTTAGTTTTGGATTGATCAGGTACACTTTTTGGGTGACATCAATCTGGGAGAGGTGTGTTAGTGGACCTAGAGAAGGTTCATGAAGTTGTTTCACTGTTGAATCCCAAGAACATGTTTGATAAACATAGAATTATTGGATTATCCAAATATTTTCATAGATTCAAATAGGACTTTTCACATTTGTATGTGACTTTTCATGCTTGTCCAAAAAGGTGATAATTTTTTATTATCTGTAGCATGTGAGAATTATTTCCAGGAGTTGAGGATGTGCATGACATTAAAACTGATTAGGATCCTACCTAATATAGTTGTGGATTAAATGATGTATTGTGAATATTATGATATAGGGATTGGAGTAGTGTTGATGCAGAAAAATCAAATTTTTATATATGTGTCTAAGTAGTATAGGACACTTGAACAGAGCGACCCTACTCATGAACTTAATTTGGATATAGTGGTTTAAGCTTTGAATTTGTGGTTACATTATCTTTATTATAAAATTATTAGAGAGTATATGGATAAAAATATCATAATGTATATTTTCTCCCATTGATATTTGAATCTCTTGATGTGTATATGGGTTGGGTTTATGTATTTGTTTTATTTTGAGCTAGAACATATGCCTGATATGGGGCATAGTGTTTCTGATACATTGATGAGGAAAACTCAAAATTAGGTGATTCAAGAGTCTAATGTTGAGTGGAAAATGATGAATTTGTTATAAGAGATGATTTTTGTGGTTTAAGAGATTTATGAGAATATGACACTTGTATCAGTTTACGTATATTCTAGACATTTGTTTTGGAATAAAGTCAGATAGTATAGAATTCGTAGTGTTTGGACATGAGGGGAATCCGAGATTGTGGGGTGTCACCTTCTGATTAGAGCATATATGTGCATGAGATCATATATTCCACGAATTAGGTTATTGTGCCTCTGAGTATTTTAGAGGAGCCTATGAATGAGTTTCATCCCATGAAGTAGGCGGTACATCCAGGTGTGTCCAAAATGTATCTTGAACTCCATTAACAGTTTTAGTGGTCAATCCTTGTAACATTCCAGGTAAATGAAAAATATGATATTTTCATATTTATTAATATTTGTGAATTAAATATTAATTTTAGCTTAAAGGGGTTTCTATGTTCGATAGCGTACCTGATACGCAACAACAAGTTTCTTTGGAATCTTACGTTGCACACTTATAATATAATATTATTATTTTAAATGGTAGTTAACTCCTAGCCGTTGTATTAGAGGGAATGAAAAAAACGTACTATAATATGATTATACATGTATTTATATTTATCCAATAAAAGTTAGAGGATTAATATATAAATGAATCTAATTTTAAGCAAAATTTACATTAAAAGGCCGAGTTACCACCTTTTAATGGAGAACCCTTTTTAAATCAAGTTTTGGTCACTTTAATACATTCTATATGACCAAATAAAATCCTTCTTTAGAATGAGAACATCAGAATTTACTTAGAGTAATTTTTTGGTATTTTTATGATAAAGTTCATTTTTTAAAGGAGTAGTGAAAATATTGTATTTTAATTAAAAACTATGTTTTAATCTAATTTATTTATATTGTTAGATTATCCTTTTATTTTTTTTAAATTGTAAATAGATTATATTTTTACCATTTAATCTAATGTTGTTAATTAGAAGAAATTTCACATTTAAATTGTATATTATCAACTGTCAATCTTTTGATAGTTAATATTTCTTAAAAACATGCCTTCTGTTTTGACAGTGAGAATTAATTTTAAATTAATTTCTGCCACTTCTGTGTATTCAATTTGGAGAATTGGATTCCATATTTGGAATCAAGAGGTTCAAATTGTGTAAATAGGTAACTTTTATTTTTAGACATTTTAAATATTTACTTCAGTAAATATTTTATTTACCGTGGTTAAAGGGTAAATCAGGTAAATAGGGGTAAAGAAATAATATTACAATAATATAAAATTAACCTTAAACGTGTCCTAATCTAATTGGATGAGTCATGTCCGACCATGGGAATCTTTGGGTCGATTTTGGGACCCCATTGAGCAACTTGGGAGTGATAATGAAAATTTAGATTAATTAATTTAATGTGAAGACACTACTGGAAAACTAACATATACCAATAGTTTGGAACCATTGGTTTAGGTCTCCAAACCATTGGTATAGCCTATACTAATAGTTTGAAGAACTGTTTCCAAGTAAGCCGTTGGGTTAGGTCTATACCAACGGTTTTGCGGAAACCGTTGGTATAGACCTATACCAATGGTTTTGGAAACCGTTGGTATAAGTAATATAAAAATCTATAACAACGGTTATGGAACCGTTGGTATATGTATTTCAAAAAAAAATTCACTGGGATTTGATCCCAGGACCCCTAGTTTATCATTAAACGACTTAACCACTAACCTAACATGACTTTTGTGAACATAATTACATAAATTTATATATGTATTGTCATAATTATTTTAAATTTTGATTTATATAATGTTCTCGGTAAGAAGATATGATAAAAATTATCAGGACCTATACCAACGGTTGTCAAAACTGTTGGTATAGGTCTATACCAATGGTTTTGAAAACCATTGGTATAGGTCTTGATTTTGGAATTCATTCTAGGTTGGAGTTTGATTTCAAGGGGACCTATCCCAACGGTTTGGCAAAACCATTGGGAAAGGTGGCCACAAAGTGGACTTTTCCCAACGGTTTGGCCAAACCGTTGGGAAAGCCATACCCTTTCCCAAAAATTTTCCAAAAACATTGGGAAAAGTGGCCACAAAGTGGTATTTCCCAATGGTTTGGCCAAACAATTAGGAAAAAGGAACTATACCAATGGTTTTTACAAACTGTTGGTATATAAGCATTGGGAAAAGTCAGATTTCCAGTAGTGAGAGAAAAGTGACATTAACAAAAATTGTATAGTAATTAATTTTTTATATGGTGTTATATAAGTCCTCTTTCGACTATAAATATTCTTTGGAAAGATAAAAATATTTCCTGCATCATGGTATTTTTTTTATAATTTTTAGACATCAAATAAATTAAATTATTTATGACACAATAATGATGCAGTTTTTCCTCATTAATAAATGATTTAATTAAATAAGATTATAATGATTAATATATTATCCAAAACACGTCCAATTATGATTGGTTGATTTTATTTTATTTTGAGTCATCTTATCTTAGACCATAATTATTTTTGGACCATTAGAAACGGAATATCATTATATTATAAAATAATATTTTCACTCTTTCCTAAAGATCCCGTCCTTTCCCTTATAAAAAGACACCACTTCTATGCAATTACTCACACATCTCAAGCCATTTGGCTCGTCCAAACTCTGACCAATTAAGCTCCCTAAATCCCTCTCATCCTCCTAGAAGTCTTACATTAGGAATAAGGCACTTAAATAAGTCCTTTGGTTCAAACCAAAGTGAGTTACCCAAATTAAAGGTAATAGTTTCTCTTAAATTGTTTTCTTTTATTTTGCTTCTCCAACCCTTAAACTCTTTTTATTTCCTTTCCCTTGTAACAAAAACAGTATCATCAATATACTAGGATGTTTTTATGACATGGATTCGAACTACACTTACACCCACCTCCATCTAATGGATGAAGAACAAAATGTTTCTGTGGATGGCAAACTAACACCTCACGAAACGATGATTGTTCAATTACATCTTACCGCCTCTCATGGTGGCCATTATGATCGAAATGTATTTATAAATGATATATATTATGTTTATGATTTCATTATTCTTCTGTACCTCCCAATTATATCAAACCATTATGGTTTCCATGGTGGTTAAATAGGATAATCTCATTTGAGGAAGTGCGGACTACCGCCCCCTCAAAGTGATGTGACTCGTTAATGCCCTATGTGGGATGTGTAAAGGATTGAGTTAATGATATTATATATGATATTATACTAGAATTATAATATACCTATGCATCAGTATTTTTTAATTCCAATAAAATAAGAAATAGAAATGAAAGTAGCGTTCATGCATACGTACGGCTTACCGTCTCCATGGACAGTGCATTTCATTTCATACCTCCAAATGTTATGTACTATTATAAATACATGTACATTCTGGATATATATGATATATATGATATATATGATACCCAAATCATGAATATCATTCTGGATATAATGATCCTTTTACCATGTGAACAACATGTAATTATAAGAAGTCCATATTTGACTCAAGTACCAAATACTGACAAAATGAAATTTATTAACTTAAATGATTACATAATGTTTATGACATGGTAATAAGTGATATAAAATGAATAATAAACTTGAAAAAGGTTCTTACGCAAGTAGAAATTAACTTTAGTTTATTATTCAGTAGATTAAAGAACGAATGGGTTAAGTCGGACACGAGGTAAGGGACTTCGTCTCAATCTCCTTTCATTGAGGCATTTTTAGTTTTATACATGACTTTCTTTTATACGATGTATAAAACCCTTTGAATTTTTCTTCTATTCAAAAGGAATATTTTCTCTAGGAAGTTTTTTATTAAACAAAAAAAAGGAATGTTTCCTTAACGTAAGCGGTGACAACAACCTTTCCGCCGCTACGAGTATTATTTGATCTTTGGACTCCTTAATAGGACATAATGTTTTTAAAATGAAAAATAAATACTAGATACTACTTTTACGTATTTTGGTACTCAAAATGATTTTGATAATGGATTAATTATTTCAATATCTTGAAATGATATTTTATTATTGCAATGTGGAAATGTTATCTTTCCTTTATGCTTATGTTATTTATTAAGATCATGTTATGGTTCTTGGGCATTATTTACGTATACGGGTGGTTCCATGATAAACCTAGGGCTGGTGATCTCGAGATAGCTCTCCAATGCATTGGGTAATGTGACGGAGGTAAACGTGAATGTTTCTCCTAAGAGATTTAGGGAATATACTGTGATGGGTATTCCAATGTAACTCCCTATGTAGCTGTGATAGCTACAATGTAAGTATGGTATGGATACCACAAGTTACCTTTATGATTTATGATTTCTATGAGTCTTTCATAAATATTATGATTTCATGAGGTAAGTAAAAGAGTTTATGATTTGTATGTATTTATGAACAAATGTTTTCATTCACTGTTTTATAACCCTTACTGAGACTTTTATGCTCATCCCATGTTTTGAAATGTATTTCACATGACTTAAAGATGAATAGGGTCAAATACGGGATCAAGGAAAAGCCATGCTCCCTTTAACATGGAATTAGACTTGACTTTTTTTCAAGAGTTTTTATTTTATGAAAATTGGATTCTAGGTAGATGTGCCTACTTTGTAATATTTTGAGATGTAATAGTTATGTCCTAATTCCCTAAAACTATAAACCTGAAAGTATCCTCAATGTGAATTATTCATTTGATTCAATATAATGCAATGTTTAAGGCCAGGTCCTTATAGTTGGTATCAGAGGTTGGTTTAGATAACTTTAGGAGTTAGGATATTGTTAAATTAATATCCATAAAGTAATTTATGTTAATATTGAAATCATATAGAATTTCCAGATTACCATGTTGCTTCACCTAAGATATGTATTTGTTTAGAATGGTTTTCCGCAGAGGAAACATGGAAGCTATGTTGGGACGACATCAAGAGGAAGACAACCTTCCAAATCATTAACCTGAGATGGTCGGAATCAGAACTGAATAGTTTGTTGCAGTGATGGCACAATTGACTCAGGCTATAAATGGTGGTGGTATCCATGTACGAGATCATCCAGATGAACCACAGAGGAACATGTCTGTAGTGGAGCATTTCATGAGGCAAAATCCCCCAAAATTCAGAGGATCATCTGATCCGGTGCTAGCTGAACGGTGGATTAATGCACTAGAAAAGATTTTTGATGTCATGGGTTGTTCAGAACATCAAAAGGTTAGTCTCGCGGTTTACCGTTTTGAAGGTTAAGCTGATCAGTGGTGGTCGATAGTGAAAAATATCAGGGATAGTGAGGATATTGATGCTCTTGATTGGGATGAATTCAAAGGTATGTTTCTGGAGAAATATTTTCTTAAGGTGGTTCGTCTTAGCATGGAAAAACAATTCCTGGAATTGAGGCAGGAGGATGACTCAGTGGCTGCTTATGGAGAAAAATCCACTCGACTGGCAAGGTATGCTCCAAACTTCATATGATATCTTGATAGTAAAATCAACCATTTTTACTCAGAATTAAATCCAAAGTATCAAATGGATTTTTCTTCTCGTGAGTTAAAATTTTATAAAAAACTTGTTCATTGTGCGGAGAAGTAGGAAATGGAGTTTGCCGATGATCAAGTATTCTTTGAAAAACAACAAAATAAGAGGCCATGGTGGTGGGCGAAAGGGAGGAAATCTTCAAAAAAGTGTGATAGTAAGAAGATTAAGTTTACAGTTTGTGAAAATTGTGGTAAAATGAATACTGGGGAATGTATTTTGAATTTTGGTAAGTGCTACTGATGTCGTAAAATGGGACATAAGGCTCGTAATTGCGCTGAAAAGGATCAGGGTAATGGTAATAAAAAATCTGATTTACAGTCAGTAAAATGTTTTAAGTGCAATGAAATGGGTCATTATGAAAATGAGTGTCCACCAAGGAACTCAACCGAAGGAAAGCAGCAGGACTACAAGCAGAAAGGGGTGGCAAAATCCCTTGCAACTACTTCAGTAGATGTTGGGACATCAAATGAAGTTGTATCAGGTACATTGTTTGTTTTTTCAGATTATGCCAATGTGTTGTTTGATTCAGGGTCTACACACACTTTCATTTATGAAAAGTTTTCTATTAAATTGGGAATTCCATCTCATGATATAAATACTGAACTTACGGTAAAGACACCAGGAGGAAATGTTGAGACAAAAAGAAAATATAAGAACATTCATGTCTTTGTGTGCGGAAATAATCTACCTGAAAACCTTATTGTTTTGCCTCTAGTAGAGTTTGATGTTATATTGGGCAGGCATTGTATTTCTGTTTATCATGCTAAGATTGACAACAGAGATAAAGAGGTTTCTTTTCAAAATGATTTTCAGTTTGTGTACAAGAATGAACCCTTTCTTTTGATAACATATCAGGAAGTCGAAAAACTGGTAAAAGATGGAAATGAATGTTACCTTGCACATATTATTGAAAACAAAAGAACTATTTAGATTAATGATGATATAGTGGTAAATGAGTAACTTGATGTTTTTCCTGATGAGTTTCCTGGTATTATACCTAATTGGGAAGTTTAATTTACTGTTGACTTTGTTCCTCATGCTAATCCAATTTCAAAACCCCCTTATCTAGTGGCTCAAATTGAACTTTTAGAGTTAAAGAATCAATTGCAGGAGTTATTAGATAAAGGTTTCATTCGACCTAGTATATCACCCTAGAGTGCTCCTATCTTGTTTGTTAAAAAGAAAGATGGTTCAATGACACTTTTCATTGATTATAGAGTATTGAATAACATCACTGTTAAGAATAAGTATCCTTTGCCTCATATCGATGATTTGTTTGATCAGCTCTAGGTAGCTCAGTATTTTTCGAAGATTGACTTGAGGTCAGGGTACCATCAGTTGAAAGTAAAATAAGTCGATGTTCTGAAGACCGCTTTTCGTACTAGATATGGCCATTATGAATTTGTAGTTATGCCTTTTGGTTTAACCAATTCACCTAATGTATTCATGGATCTTATGAATATAATTTTCCGTGAGTTCTTGGATAATTTTGTGGTTGTTTTCATTGATGATATTTTGGTTTATTAAAAAACTAAAGAGGAAAATGAAAGTCATTTAATGGTTGTCTTGAAAACCTTAAAAGAAAAGAAAATTTATGGAAAATTCAGCAAGTGTGAGTTTTGGTTACAACAAATTTCATTCTTGGTCACATTGTTTCAAAAAATGGCATAAGTGTTGATCCTGAAAAAACAAAAGTTGTCAAAGAATGGCCAAGACCCACAAATATAACTGAGATTCATAGTTTTCTTAATTTGGTAGGTTATTATAGGAGGTTTGTTGAAAACATTGCACGTTTATCTAGTCCAGTGACTAAGTTAACTCGAAAAGGTGTTAATTTCATATGGACAAAAGAATGTGATGATTGTTTTCAGGAATTGAAAAGGAGATTGGTGAATGCTCCAGTTTTTTCACTGCCTTCCAGAAATGGTGAGTTTGTTATCGACAGTGATGCTTCGTTGAAAAGACTGGGTTGTGTCCCAATGCAAAATGATCAGGTAATTGCTTATCCTTCACGTCAGTTGAAACCACATGAGTTAAATTACCCTACACATGATTTGGAAGTAGCTGCTGTTGTTTTTTCTTTAAAAATTTAGGACATCATTTGTATGGAGTGAAGTGTGAAATATATACTGATCACAAAAGTTTGAAATATATATTCACTCAGAAATAATTGAACATGAGCCAGAGGAGATGGTTGGAATTAATCAAGGATTATGATTTCATGATCCATTACCATTCGGGAAAAGAAAATAAAGTGGATGATGCTTTGAGTCGGAAAAGTAAAGTCTCATTAGACATGTTATGTTTGGAAGAAGATCCTTTGGTTTTTGATTTGATGTAATTTGGCATAGAAGTTATTGGTGCATGAAATTCTTCTGTTTTGTTTCAGGTGTTAGTGAGATCATCTCTGTCAGACAGAATAAAGAAAGCGCAGAAGGAAGACTGTGAGTTGCAGAAAAAGTTAGAGTTTGTTAAGAAGGGTAAGTTTCCTGAATTTAACATTGACAATGATTGTGTTTGGAGGATTGGAAAGAGATTATGTGTGCCTTGTGATTCACAGTTGAAGAATGAGTTGTTATGTGAAGCTCATAGTTCTCCGTTTTTAGTTCATCATGGCAGTACTAAGATGAACAGAGATCTTCGGGAGTATTACTGGTGGGATGGAATGAAAAGAGATATTGCTGATTTTACTGTGAAGTGTTTTACTCGTCAGCAGGTTAAATTAGGGAAACAATTACTGAAAGGAATGCTTCACCCTTTAACGGTGCCAAAGAGGAAATGGAAAAATATATCCATGGACTTTGTTGTGGGATTACCAAAGACATCTCTAGGTAATAATGCAATATGGGTTATTGTTGACCGATTGACTAAATCTGCTCATTTCCTCCCTATTAGATATACTTTGTCTCTAGATCAACTTGCTCGGTTGTATGTTAAAGAGATAGTCAGGTTGCATAGAGTTCCCCTATCCATTGTATCTGATCGTGATCCCAGGTTTACTTCTAACTTTTGGAAAGGCCTTCATAAGTCATTAGGTACTGAATTAAACTTTAGTACAAAATTTTATCCTCAATCAGATGGGCAGTCAGAACGAACAATTTAGACCTTGGAGGATATGTTACGTTCTTGCTCGATGGACTACCAGGGAAGTTGGGGCCAACATCTTTCTTTGGTTGAATTTTCTTATAATAACATTTTTCATTCCAGTATACAGATGGCTCCATTTGAGGCATTGTATGGAAAGCGTTGTCGAACTCCAACTTTTTGGGATGAGGTGGATGAAAGAAAGCTGATGGGACCAGAATTGGTAGAGGAGATGCAAAAAAAGTTTAGTTGATTTAGAAGCACATGAGAACATCACAGAGCAGACAGAAAAGTTGTGCGGGAAACTGGAGGATGGATCTTTCTTTTGAGGTAGGCGATCATGTCTTTCTCAAAGTTTCTCCTTGAAGGGAAAGTTGAGTCTGAGGTTCACTGGAACTTATGAAATTCTGGAGAAAGTTGGATCAGTTGCGTACAGAGTAGCTTTACCTCCAAGTTTATCCCAGGTACACAATGTTTTTCATATTTCAATGTTGAGAAAGTATATGCCAGATCCATCTCATGTTTTGAGCCCAGAGATAGTTCAGTTAGAAGAGAATCTCTCTTATGAAGAACAACCCGTCCAGATTCTGGATCGTAGAGAGCAGGTGTTGAGGAATAAGTTAATTCACAAGGTAAAGGTTTTGTGGAAAAACCATATGGTTGAAGAGGCAACGTGGGAATCTAAAAATGCTATGAGGGATAAATACCCCCACTTATTTTGATAAGTGGATAAAAATTGCGAGGACGCAATTTCCAAAAGCGGTGAAAGATGTAACATCCCTGGTAAATGAAGAATAAGAGATTTTAATATTTATTAATATTTGTGAATTAAATATTAATTTTATCTTAAAGGGGTTGCTATGTTCGATAGCGTACCCGATACGCAACAACGAGTTTCTTTGGAATATTACATTGCACACTAATCAAAAAATATTATTATTTTAAATGGTAGTTAACACCTAGCCATTTTATTAGTGGAAATTAAAAAAACTAACTATAATATGATTATACATTTATTTATATTTATCCAATAAAAGTTAGAGGATTAATATATAAGTGAATCTAATTTTAAGAATAATTTACATTAAAAGGTCGATTTACCGCCTTTTAATGGAGAACCCTTTTTAAATCTAGTTTTGGTCACTTTAATACATTCTATATGACCAAATAAAATCCTTCATTATAATTAGGACATCAGAATTTACATTGGGTCATTTTTTGGTATTTTTCTGATAAAGTTCATTTTTTTAAGGAATAGTGAAAATATTGTATTTTAATTCAAACCTATGTTTTAATAAAATTTATTTATATGGTTAGATTATCATTTTAATTGGTTTTAAAGTGTAAATAGATTATATTTTTACCATTATATATAATGTTGGTCATTAGAAGAAATTTCAAATTTAAATTGTATATAATCAACTGTCAATCTTTTGATAGTTAATATTTCTTAAAAACACGCCTTTTGTTTTGACAGCGGGAATAAATTTAAAATTAATTTCTGCCACTTCTGTGTTTTGAATTTGGAGAAATGGATTCCATATTTCGAATTAGGAGCATAAAAATGTGTAAATAGGCAACTTTTATTTTTATACTTTTTTAATATTTACTTCAGTAAATATTTTATTTACCGTGGTTAAAGGGTAAATCAGGTAAATAAGGGTAAAGAAATAATATTATAATAATATGAAATTACCCTTAAACGTGTCCTAATCCTCTTTTATGAGTCAGGTCCGACCATGGGCATCTTTGGGTCGATTTTGGGACCCCATTGAGCCACATGGGAGTGATAATGACAATTTAGATTAATTAATTTAATGTGAAGACAAAAGTGACATTAACAAAAATCGTATAGTAATTAATTTTTTATATATTGATATATAAGTCCAATTTTCGACTATAAATATTCATTAGAAAGATAAAAAGATTTAATACATCATTGTATTTTTTAAATTATTTTTAGACTTCATATAAATTAAATTATTTATGACCCAATAATGATGCAGTTTTTACCGCATTAATAAATGATTTAATTAAATAATATTATAATGATTAAAATATTATGGAAAACATGTCCAATTCTGATTGGATGATTTTATTTCGATTATGAGTCATCTTATCTTTGACCATAATTATTTTTGGACCATTAGAAACGAGTATCATTATATTATAAAATAATATTTTCACTCTTTCCTAAAGAGGCCCTCCTCTCCCTTATAAAAAGAGACCACTTCTATGCAATTCATCACACCTCTCAAGCCATTTGGATCGTCCCAAATCTGCCCATTTAAGCTCCCTACATCCCTATACTCATCCTAGAAGACTTACCTTAGGAATAAGGCACTTCAAGAAGTCCTTTGATTCATACCAAAGTGAGTTACCCAAATTAAAGGTAACAATTTCTCTTAAATTGTTTTCTTTTATTTTGCTTCTCCAACCCCTAAAATCTTTTTATTTCCTTTCTTTTGTAACAACACCAGTATCTTAAATATACTAGTATGTTATTATGATACGTATTTGAACTACACTTACAGACACCTCCATCTAATAGATGAAGAACATAATGTTTCTGTGGATAGAACACTAACGCCTCACGAAACGATGATTGGTCAATTACATATTACTGCCTCTCATGGTTGAAATTATGATGGAACTATATTTATATATGATATATATTATGTTTATGATTTTTTATGCTTCTGTACTTCCCAATTATATCAAACCTTTATGGTTTCCATGGTGGGTAAATACGATAATCTCATTTGAGGAAGTGCAGACTACCACCCCCTCAAAGTGATGTGACTCGTTAATGCACTATGTGGGATGTATAAAGGATAGAGTTAATGATATTATATATGATATTATACTGGAATTATAATATACCATTGTATCACAATGTTTTAATTCAATTAAAATAAGAAATAGAAATGAAAGTAGCGTTCATGCGTACGTACGGATTACCGTCTCCATGGACGGTGAATTTCATTCCATACCTCCAAATGTTATGTACTATTATAAATACATGTACATGATGGATATATATGGTATATATGATACCCAAATCATTAAAATCATTCTGGATATAATGAACCTTTTATCACGTGAACAACATGTAATTATAAGAAGTCCATTTTTGACTCAAGTACCAAATATCTACAAAACGAACGTTATTAACTTAAATGATTACATAATGATTATGACATGGTAATAAGTGATATAAAAGGAATAATAAACTTGAAAAAGGTTCATAAGCAAGTAGAAATTAACTTTAGATTATTATTTAGGATATTAAAGATCAAACGGGTCAAGTCGGACATGAGGTAAGGGACTTCGTCTCAATCTCCTTTCATTGAGGAATTTTTAGTTTTATACATGACTTTCTTTTATATGATGTATAAAACCATTTTACTTTTACTTCTATTCAAAAGGTATCTTTTCTCTATGAAGCGTTTTACTAAACGACAAAAAGGAATGTTTCTTTAACGTAAGCAGTGACAATGATCTTTTCGCCGCCGCGAGTATTATTTGATCTTTGGCTTCCTTAACAAGCCAGAATGTTTCTAAAAGGAAAAATATATACCAAATACTCTTTTTAAGTATTTTGGTATTGAAAATGATTTTGATAATGGATTTGTTATTTCAATATCTTGAAATGATATTTTATTATTGCAATGTGTAAATTTTATCTTTCCTTTATGATTATGTTATGTGTTAAGATCTTGTTATGGTTCTTGGGCATTATTTACGTATACGGGTGGTTCTGTGATAAACCTAGGGCGGGTGAGCCCGAGATAGCTCTACAATGCATTGGGTAACTTGAGGGAGGTAAACATTAATGTTTCTCCTAATAGATTTAGAGAATATACAGTGATGTGTATTCCAAAGTAACTCCCTATGTAGCGGTGATAACTACAATGCAAGTATGGTATGGATGCCGCAAGTTACATTTATTATTTATGATTTATATAAGTCTTTCATAAATCTTATGAATTCATGAGGTAAGTAAAAGAGTTCATGATTGGTAGGTATTTATGAATAAATGTTTTCATTCACAGTTTTATTATCCTTACTGAGCCTTTTATGCTCATCACAATTTTTGAAATGTTTTTCACAGCACTTAAAGAGGAATAGGGTCAAGGATGGGATCAAGGAAAATCCATGCTCTCTTTAACATGGAATTAGATATGAATTTTTTTCAAGAGTTTTTATTTTATGAAAAAATGGATTCTGGGTAGAAGTTCCTACTTTTTAATATTTTGAGATGTAATAGTTATGTCCTAATTACCTAAAACTCTAAACCTAAAAATATCCTCAATGTGAATTATTAATTTAATTCAATATAATGTAATGTTTAAGTCTGGGTCCTTATAGTCCTAAAAAAGGAGACAGAATGGTTCATGGCATGATGATATACTTGTCAGCAGGTGAAGGCTGAAAATCAATGACTTGGGGGTCTTCTACCACTGTTTACCATTTCAAAATGGAAGCGGGATGATGTTACCATTTATTTTCTTGTGGGTTTCCCATGGAAACCACGAAATAATGAAAATATTTTGTTGGTTTGAGAACATTTGAAAAATGAAGCGCATTTCTTACATATACGAGTGACCTTCTCAGTGGATCAGTTTTGAGAATTGTTTTTTCCAAACATAATACTTCTTCTTGGGATTACAGATACTAGTTTTTAAACTATGACAAGAATTTTCCTTCACATATATAGAAGGCCTAACATAGGTTTCTTAATATGATGCTTTTTTTGTGTTGGGATTTTGACCAATAGATAGATTGGATGTTAGAGAATTATATATAGGTTATGGAGTATATTCTATTAGCACGTGTTCTTGAATTTGGTGGATGTTGGGAGAGGCAACTCGATCTAGAATATTTTTCCTATATAAATATTTATCAATAAACTACACATTTTTCACCATATATGAAACTATACTATTGAAACCATATATTGAACTTTTTGGTAGGTTATTCAAATCACCATGATGCTATATAGAGATAGGTGAGTCAGAGTTGTTAGGACGGATTCTCATGTAGGTGATGTCTAAGATGGTTTAACTAATTTAAAATCATATGGATATAGATCAGATTAGAGAAAAGTTATATGTTGATAGATATCAATGACCCCAAGAGTTTACCAACGGTGATTGTGTATTCCTATAGGTTTATCCTATATTGGGTCACCGTAGGATACTGAGACCTGGAATATTAGTGGCCATGATCGTTGGACCATTTGAGATTCTAGAGAGAATCACACTGGTGGTGTAACAATTTTCTCTTCCATAGAGATTCAGTGAATTACATGATGTTTTTTATGTCTAAAATCTATATCAGTATCACCCTGACCATTATCCTGTGATCGATGTGGATGATGCTGAGAATGAGATAGATTCTTCCTCTGAGGATCATTTTATACATGCATTGGATCATTGTAATAATGTGTTGAGGGGGAAATATCGCGTCGATAGTTTTTGTATTGGGGAAACAAGTTATTATTCAGGAAAAAATGGTTGGTAGAACTATATATAAGGTATCGTTGTCCCATTTTGGCCTAAAAATAATAGAGATTCATGGGATTACAACACAAGGTAGAGTTATTATATGGTGGGGAGATTGTAAAATACCGTTATTTTATAAATACGTATCTGGCTCATTTACATGTAATAATTTAACATGCTTGGAGTAATTTTGTTTTGTGTTTTACAATGTGGTTTGTATTGTTGAAAATCTAATAATGATGGAAGAAAGAGTTAAGTGCATGGTTGGTGTAAAATTATCCAAAACCATGTACCCTTACCTAGAAATAAATGAAACCTTAGATAGAGGGATTTTACACGGATGGAACATGGATTGTCAAACCATGAACAATAAAAAGAAAAATTCGTTCCACATCATAAAAGGGGCCCATTGTTAAGGCACTTGGTTTAGGGAAACCATTCACCCTAAATAGAAAACTGAGCATACAAGATTTTAATCCACCAAAAATTAGTTTTAATATTAATTAAGACATATTTTTACAACCAATTTGGCCTTAACTAAACACATAATGCCTTTTCATGATTTCGGAGCCTGTCAATTAGATTAAAATCCATTTAAACCTTTGTTCAGCATGATCCAAAGCATGAATTGACGATCTGCTCCCAACATAATAAAAAGATCTCCTCCCTTTTTGTTTCCCATCTATTTTTTGTTCTTCCTACATCCGTTGTAGAGTTTTATTGCTTTTTTTGTTTGGATCATGGTCTTCAATTGTGGAATTATGTCAATAATTGTGGGATCTTGATTATTCAATCTCTAATTAGGGATTCATTTTCAGATCGTGTTCTTCTACATGTTCTTAATTGATACTCTTAAAATTGGTGTTTCCTGTTTGGAAATTTCTCAACAATGAATTGATATAGGTGGTTTATAATTCAAATATCAATGTCTTGAGTGGAATTATTTTTATTTAATTGTATAATTTATACAATACTTTTATCTATTAAATTTTTAAATAAATAAATTGGTATGGTGAATTAATTAATTTAAGGAAATATTAAATAAGAGATATTTGGATTATAGAATGTGGATTTCATTTAATTATATGTTTTATTTATTATGATATATTTATAATGTTGATTTGATATCATTAATTGTGGAATTAATTATGAGATACAGAGAATGTTGATTAGATATAATAAATTTTTGAATTAATAATGATATATTGAAATTTGAGAATTGAATAAATAATTATGAAATTAATTATTAGATATTGAGATATTTTATTTGAATAACAAATTGTGGAATTAATTATTGGATATTGAGTAATGTATTTTGATTAATTAATTAGTGGAATAATTAACATGATTGATGTTATTAATTAATCGGGAAATTTATTAAGTGGATAGATATGACGATTGATTGTCGTATTAGTAATGTGATTGGGATAAATAATTAATTGATGAGATTGAGAGGATTATTTTTTTTGACTAAATTAATAAGGTTGAGGTGATTAATTAATCGTGGAATTAATTAAATACATGATATTGGAATGATGAATTCTTACCATGGAATTCGTATAAGAATTTATACAATATATGGTAATAGTGAAATTCATGTGTTTATTGAGATAATGGATAGTAACAATATAATTGTGTCATATGAAATCCCTTTGGGATAGTTTAGACTCTTCTATTAACTGAAGTGGGTATTGATGTATGGGTGTACATGGGAACCTGATCATTTATCTGGTTAAATGAATAATCACTGATAATGTTATAAATATTTACTTTTACATTGAATTTATTAAATTATATAACTACATACACTAATATTAATTGAATATTATTTTAGATGTCATTGGTGGTGTCCTACTACTTAGGCTTCCTACTGGTTACACATATAGATATCATGGTTGTAATATATGATAAGGGAAAATTATTGTGTTAGATGGCTGAGAGGGGATGGATTGTGGATGAGGTAACTAGATGTGGTTTAGGGCCCATATGATAGTTTTCCGTGTATTTAATTTTTAGTTTCATTTTGGCACTTGGAACGTACTTTATCATGTCATATCTACCTTTGTTTTTGATATTCTATTTACATGTTTGGTAATCTTGTGATACTAATTTCTCATGTTATTTTTTATCTTTATTTGGTTATTGTGTATTTATTTCACCTGTTGTATTACTCTAATAAGGTTGGTATAGTCTTCCAATGATTTATATTAGACCCTGACTATAAATCAAGAGCATCTAGCATAGGGGGATGGGAACTTGAAGTCATGTGTTCACATTTTTTGGGGCACCTGTGTGTATAAACTATGACCAGACAACACTATATATAAAAATATAATTAAAAATATTAAAATTGGTTTAGTTAATGAATATATTGTCCAAATATGATTGAAATAGATTATTGTAAATAGAAAATATAAATAAATAGGAGAACAATATATTAATTACGATTTCATATAAAATATAACTCATTCTAAGCATCAATGAAACTTTCACCATAATTATGAGTTATATTAATCAATATATTTTTCAATCATCTATATATAATTTAATATATTGTAAATAAAATGAATAAAGTAAATTTTTTATGTTATAAAATTAACAGTATATTATTTAATGACATTAAAATGGTAACAACTTTCTAAACATAATAATTTTTTATAGTTTTCTAAAATTCTATCCATCTAATAACTAATCCTCCTCTTTAAAAAATTGAAAAATAACATAGATTTCATTATAAAAACTAGAATGGATAAAAATTAGAGAAAAAATATTAATGTCTTGGGATTGTAAAGTCTCTTCAAGCCCCATATTATACCTAATTGACGGAGAGGATCAGTATTATTGTCCTGGTAAGATGAATGAAGTAGTATTAAGTGAGATCAGTAGAATATTATATTGATTGAATAATTTAGTTCATTTGATGTGACATCTGTAGTCTAGTGTTGAGTTCACTGGAAGGAGGACAAGGCCTAATTTCAAACAAAAATATAGAAGAGATATGTTTTATTTTCAAGATGTATGAAATCATGGTGAAAATTACTAAATTGAATTGATAATCAATAATCTCATTAGACAGAACATCATCATAGTTAGAGGATGATTTAAGAATATGATTAAATAGAACCCACAAAAAATGATTAGTGGGACCACATGTTTATGTGTTATAAAATAATTGAGTTTAGTTATCTACATGGTTCTAAAGACATAGTGATTGTAAAATTATTTTGTATTTCATATTAAATAAAATGATGTAGTGGTTATCCCGAGGATATAGAACTCAATGTCGAATCCTTGAAATGCATCTTATGTCATTAAATAATTTTACACTCTACTTTTTCTAGGAATGTTTTTTGAGTTTGGAATGAACATTCTATAGTAATGTAACTAAGTTGTATGATTAAATTGGTTCATTCTTTGTTGTTTCAATACCTTGATGTTTGGAATAATTATTTTATTAGCCTAATTTTTCTAATATGGTTATGGTGACCTCACTTCAGGTGGTTGATGATGGTTTGTGATTATTAACACTAATTTGAGGAAACCTTTTAAAAAATTTATGAAAAAAATAAAATTTAAATTTCAAAAAATATATTAAAAAAATTACATTATAGATAAACCAAGAAAAATTATTATTTTTGTCTAGTAAAAAAAATAAATAATAATTTATCATATAAATAAAAAACTACATGATAAAATTTAAATTCATATTATTTTCATTTTATCCTTATTATCAAACATGATAAGATTGATAAATAAAGTAGTATTTTTGTATAGTACTAATACAATTGGAATAGTGGATGACAGTATCAACATTGACATAAATATTAAATGTGTTATATATTCCACAAAAACAATATTATAGAAATTATAAATTGAACCTTACATCATTAATGACATCTAATGAAATTATCAATCCCTAATAATCCCAATGTATCTATTTTTTATACTATCTATAATATTATAAACTAGGAAATATTTAAGATTTTTTTACAGAATATATGCTTTTAAAAACAATAAAAATCATTAAAAATGTTTTTAATATGTTGGTAATGGAAAACATGTATGATTTTTTAAAATGGTTTTGAACACTTTGGAATTGTATCCACATTCTGTCATTAATCATTCAAAATAATATATATATATATATATATATATATATATATAAAATTATGATCTTATTACCTAATAAATGTGTAATTTTCTTTTACATACCAATACCTTACAGGTATACAACATGTTTAATTCCAAATTGTATAATATCCTACTCTTAAAATATTTATTATGTTTGACTACATATTATCCAATTATTTCATAAATATTATTAATTCTTATCAAAATTTATTTTCATATACTTCATTCTAAGGAAAATATTATCAATGACATCATTATTTAAATAGGGTTTCATAATAAAATATAAATATGGAAAAAAATACACAGTTAATATTCCATCATGAAAATTTTCATATAAAATTTTTCTGTTTCAATGAAGAAGTAAATACCTAATTATAGTTTTCATTGTGTATTGTTATGAAACAAAAAATACATTTGATTTTTTGTATACATGAGAACACATTAACCTGATTTTCAGAAATATTCATCTTAAAAGAAATGGGAAAGGTGTCCAAAACATGAATCTTCTCTCATTATTCAATATTGTTCAATCTAATGTATTGGTACGACTATAAATTGATCATAAATATGTTTACATTTTTATATTATGGAAATTAAAATAATAATTTTCTTGTTTTATTTCACATATCATTCACTATAACATCTTTATCTCTATCAAATACAACAATTATAACTCCTCTATATTTATATTTACTGATACAATTTTTTTTTATGAATATAAAAATAATAATTCCTTTTAAAAGTATAAAATTTAAAGAAAATTAAATAGTTGTATTCTATAAATAAAAAAATGTGTTACGAGCCTAAAAAATTAATCATAATCAAAATTATATTTATACAAAAAACTACATATTTCCAATTAATATAAACTTATCATCCATTTTTTTATTTATTTTATAGGAAATAGACAATAGAACGATAAATAATGACATAAAATTGACGTGTCATATATTGTATAACCTCTTAAAATGAAATATATTGAATTAAATCATATTATTTATTTATAATGAATGTATTTAAAAAATATAAATTAAATCCTTACCATATATAAGAACATATTGGTTATTCATATTCTTATATGAAATGGGATTTATAACCACCCAATCATAACACACATTGATATTACATCATTTTTTCTAATTTCTTAATACATTGCAAAAATAGTCACCTAATGATTATATTATTTTAGTGCATTTGGAAACATGGATACGTAAAAACTACTACGTGAGTGAGCTATATTATCTCCTACTATGATATCTATCATAAGAACCCCTCTTAGACATATCATACATAGAATATATCTTCATAACTTCAGAAGGAAAAAATGAAAGGGGTGAGATTTTATACTTAGTAAGGGTAAACAATGGAGATGTTCATGAATAAACATTCAAATTGGGTTTTGAGAAAATTATCATAACACAAGAATAACATACCCTTCATATTAAATATCATAAACTCGAATCCCAACATAATGAATATCAGCTCATAAGAAATGGACCCAAATGGAAACACGAGCATACGCCATGAAAGAATCTCATTGAAATAAGAAATCGGATTTTTTAATACAAATAAAAATGAAATTTTATTCCCTATATATCAAGAGACACTTCCATAACATATCAGTTAACTTCATGGGGACTACACCTACAGGGTGGGACACACCACCAACCACAATCACATCCCATTCCTTATATGGGGTCGGGTTTTCCCATATTCACATAGTGGATCGGGTTTCCCCATCTTCCCATAGTGGATATGGTTTCTAAATATCCTTATAGTAGGTTAGTTTCCCATATCTTCCCATCATCATAGGGACTACACCTATAGGGAAGGGCACACCATCATCCTCGTTTGTTGTCCTTTCTTTGTAAGGAATCTGATTTCTCCATCTTTTTGTAGTGGATCAAGCTCGTTGAATTAAATCCCATTATTTTATCCTAAGATATAAATCACTACCCAATTAATTGGTGGGAGATATAGGACCCCATATTATAAAAAATACCATTCATACAATTTCTATAAGATAATTAATCATTTATTATACCATGACCCGTAAAAGAGATTGATTTCCCAAAAATCACATTATAACCCGTGAAAAGAAATTGGTGTAACAAACATGTAATCAAATTTAACATGTGGAATTGACATGATTCATAATCATTACATCAAATCATACCACATTAAAGAAAGTGGGATTATAATAATTTATCCCCTAGAAGAGGAACATGTTTTACAGGAATTTAACAAGTGGAAGAGAAATGAGATTCCTAAACATATCTCCATAAATACGTAAACCACATAGAGAATGAATATGAATGCATCATTATGATAATTTCCCAATAAGGTATGAGTAGAGAAAATGGATGTAATTTTGTATGGAAAATAATTCTGAAATATCATTTCTAAAATTTTTGTATAGAAAAATATCATTTCTCTATTAAAAATATAAGTTTAAAATAAAAAATACTTTCGAAATATATTTTATTTTAAATTAATTTTCTAAAAAATAATGAATTCGTGAATTCATATTGTAAAAAATTTCCGTTAAAAAATTATAAAGATGTATTTAAAACATTTTCAAAACATTATTCATTGAATTTTTTAAAAAATATATTAAGCAATCTTTAAAATTATTGATTTTTTCATTGAAAACAACATTTGGAAATATTATTATCGATGTTTTAAAAATCATTTAAATAACATTAAAATCAGAATAAAACTCAAGAAACGTTTTCATGGAAAAAAATATTAATACAAATAATTTCTACAATATTATTAACACATTTTTTTTAAATTGTAATATTTTAATTGAAGCTTCATGGGAATGAAACCCATAATGATGGTTAAATCCATATATGTTTAAAATGACTTTTTCATCGTAAAATGTTTATAATAGATCCCCAGAAAAAAATCAACAAGATTATCTATTTTAAAAACCCATTTTTTAAAAAAAGTAATAAAAGGTTAAAAATTTGTTTTAAATATCATAGGATAATAGTATAATATTTTTTCAAACCTTATAAAAACATGGTTTTTATGGAACACAATTTTTTGGTCGAAGAGAGAGTTAAAGTAGACCATTTTAAAAAACACATTATTGATCATTATATGTACCATAGAGAGAAAATATTGTTCAATTATAGTGATATGACATAAATAAATAGAGGTAAATAAAACTCATTAGATTTAATGAGATATTTATCAAAATATTTCATCATTGAGAGAAAATTTTTAACAATCTCGATAAATGATGAGATTGTAGGTATAAACTATTAACAATTTGGTAATTAGAGTCTTATAAAAAAGGAAATTATAAAATTAAATGAATCATAAAATATAATAAAAAGAAATTATACTGATTCTATAACATTTTTAGGGAGTATATATATATATAATGGATAATATAGGTGAAAAACATAGAATGTGTCTTAATGATGTAAAATTTAGGAAAGATTAATTTTCCAATTTGGTAAATTTTGAGACATAAACCACCTGAAAGAAATATATTAAAATGTATATATAAGTAAACATAAAATTATTTATAATAATCATATAATACGTCATGGGTAATATACATACCACAATAAAAGGAATGAGTGTTCAATAAGGCATGAATCATATGAAAATAAATAGTGAGATGAAATCCCATTACCTTATGCCTTAACTATACTCATAAAAAACATCTATATAATAAATGTAAAATTATTATAACTATTTTAAAGAACCATATTCTACTATATAATACAATATATGAATTTATTATAACTTTATAGTACCCTTTTATAAGTAATTGAAGGATAAGATATCAGTTTAAGTAATATCCTCTTTATTTTTTGCATGTGTATTAATATGATATAATTCTCCCCTAATGATTATATCATGATTTTACCTATGTAACTCATGAAATAATTATAATTTATATTTAGTATATATGTATTTGTTATAATCTATAGAATAAATAAATTTGAAATGGAATAAACTGTGCATAGAGACGGTAGGCTGTACGTACGCGTGGATGATGTTTTCAATTTCTTCATAGTGAAAGAATAGTTGTAAATGAAATATATGAATATATATATATAATCATTAAATTATAATTTTTAATTAATGTATATCATATAATTTAATTATATCAATCCAAAATACATTCCTTGTAGAATATGAATGAATCACATTGCCATAAGGGTGCGGTAGTCCACACTTCCACTAATGAAATTATTATATTTTCACAAAATAGAAATAATGAACGTATTTTATATATAAAAATTATATATTCATAAATAAATTTTATATATAATAGATATCATATAAAAATAGTGTTTCCATTATAATTCCCAACCATGATAGGTGGTAATGTAAAAACGAACAACATCTTTTTCTGAGGTTGTAGTTTACCATATAAAAGAATGGTATGATCATTAACCATTAAATGGAAGTGTATGATTTTGTAGGTAAAAACCATATCATAAATATCTCTAAAAATATTGAGGATACTGATGATATTATTTATTCGTGTAATAATAATAATTAAGGTATTTGAGAAATAAAATAATGGAATCAACCACGAGGAAGGATATTACAGCTTCTTTGGGTAACTCTTTTTGGTTTGCACCAAATTGATTCAATGTATGGATTTATTCCTAAATAATGGATTCAATGAGTAGAGGAGGGATTTGGGTAGTTAACTGTGTACATATTTACCAAAATAAATGTGTTTTAGAGGTGTGAAGATAGGGGGAGTTGGTGGTCTTTCATAATTAAGAGATGGGAATGATAGGTATTTTTCAAAACAAGTTAGTTGTACCAACATATTAACATAAAAAGGTCATTAAAAACAAAAAAAACTAAAAAATAGATGGATTATATCATAAATATTAACTATAAATGGGTATTGGAAATGTTTATAGGTTATTTTGAATATTATTTTTAATGTTTAGTCCCTTGTTATGCACGAGTTTACCTTAATCACTATAAATAATTTTAATCAATTTCACTATGAATATTGGTCAAAAATGAAGTTCATATTATTATTATTTAAATATTATAATAATTGAAAACAATTATGTACTTTTTTCAATTCAGTTCATATAATAATAAAAAAATTTAATGCTTATCTCAAATATATGGGACGAAAGTGGGGTTTTTAATGTGATAATGTTCAAAAGATTGTTGAACTTTTATATCTAAATTTAATATAACTATTATTCCAATTACCTATAATAGATTAATATATGTGTAATTGATCTATTAATTACATTAAAAAACATAATATATAATTTAACTATACAAATAAATCATAAGAAAAATAGTTTTGTAAATAATATTTAGTATTTATTACATTTCATCCAAAATATTACTATTCACATTAAAATACCAAAAATAAAACCTAAGATAATTTTGTAATTCTGAATTTAGAAATAAAGTGTTTTTAACAAATTAATCCCCTAAAATTTTAAAAAATAAATATTCTAACTGATCAGAAAATGATATTAAAAGGAGTTCATTTAATGAAATAATACTTTCAAACATATAAAGTCATTACTGAATCGATTGTATGTATTATTATCAATAATATTTACCAATATAAAACAATTATAAATAATATTTAATAATTATTTATTACTATTAATATTATTATGTTTAATTTGTTTTTTATAACTATTGATGATTAAATAATTATTAAAATAAAATTATGTTTCGTAGAAACTCAGTGTTGCGTGAAATGCAATACAAGTTAGTGTTGCATGTAATGCAAAATAATCTATGTATTGCTCGTTTTTTATGAAAAAAAATGAATTCATTTAATATATATGAGATAATATATTCACTGTCTATTGAAATGAAATAAATTATCAAAAATATAAAAAAAACTATTTCACAAAATATTAGGGTGTAACATTCTACCCCCATAAAAATAATTACATCTTAAAAATTCATCAGGTTTATCTATGGTTTAATAATTTAATGTTCAAATATTAGAAAACCACAGTGTAAAAATGAATTCTAAATATATTATTAAAAACAGAACTTTAGAATCATAAAAAATACCAAATGTATCACATAACTAGGCTTCCACATAGGACAACATAGGAGGGAAGGAAAATTAGACATGGAAGAAAACTGTACATAATCATAAAAACTGATAAAGATTAGTACCAAATAAAGCTCTGTGATAAAGAGAATTTTAATTATCAAAAAATAGTAGGGTGAAGAAGAATGAAAGAGGACATTGATATCATCAAAATGATTATAATTGGGATACCTTTAATTTCAGAGTCCTTTTCCAATATTTGAATAATCTTTTTCACAAGAATATATACTTACAAAATTTCATTCCGATTAATTAGTAAAACCAAAATCTCTTGTCATTTAATGAAAAATTTCAACATAATCTATTTCTCCAAAAAGGATGGGTAATTATTCATTCCTGATGAACTAAAATATCATGAGATTCATGATAATCCAACACATATATATACCGTTCCCATCAACATAAAGTTGTTTAAATTTGTTATCCAATGTTTATAATTCCTCATGTTTTGAGATGATAAATTAATATCATAGAATCCGTCATATTTTTAACATAATAATTATCTATTTGGTAAATCTAATAGCCATACCAAAATATTAAAATCCTTATCATTATAACAATGTTCAGGATATCAACTAAACATTTATCTCTTACACTTCAAAAATTCTACTCTTGGTTTTCTTATTCCCAACATTTGAATACCCTCATAGTATATTCTATTGAAACTGGGCAATAAACTAAATTACCATAAATCTTATTTGTATAAAAGAATTCTATATTATTCCAAATAATATCAGATATATTCCATAAATCCTAAAATGTTGTAAACTTCAATATTTATAAAATTAGAAACCAATCAACATTTCATTATTTTGTTCCAAGGTAATTAGAACTGTCTAATTTACTTATTCATATTGAAAATATCATTATATAACAAATTTATCTTAACATACTGAATATATTGAGGGTTATCTTCCCTTAGTCAAAATATCACCATGTCATTAAATCAATTTTCTAGTCAATTGAAAGCATTCAACATAATCATTTAAATCCTAAGTGAAAAAAATAAACTGAAAAATCCAAAATATATTTTACCTTTCATATAACATAATTATTGAATCCAAATATATAAAAAATATTATTACACATAATCCATAATAAATAACAATACATCCTCATTCAATTGAAAAATACTTATTTGAATTATCATTTAATCAACACTCTCATCAACATAAAAAATATAACTGTTAATCATACCACATTGATGATTCTATTATGATGTATTACAATTTGTATATCTATTTGAATATTGACCATTAGATACATAGTTATATTATTTAACCTATACTGAAGTATTAGGGAATACAATATTCCCATACAATGTTTTAATCATACCATTTATTTTCGTTTGTAGTTACTTTCCTCGTTTCCTTCTTTTCCACAGCCAAATCATCTTCATATTCCTCTAAGACATTATTCTGGGTGATTATATCCACATTAATGAAAAAAATGGATCTAAATATTCATTCATATATGATATACAATACCTTAAATCTCAGTAAACTCCTCCATTATCCTTCTTGTGGAGACTGAGTGTCTCTGAAAGTACATCTTTTTTAGAATGTTTTCTAAAAAAAGACAAGGAATCATCATTACATCCATTAGTATAGTGAAAATACCATTTGACTTCTCACAAGAAAATTATTTAACATATTTAATTTTAAACTAGTTTCTTCTGTTTTCATCCATTTACTAAATATAGGAATCATTGAGTAATAAAAAACTAACATATTTAGGAACCAAATAACCATGAAAAATCTCATATATGATGTCAGAATTATGAAAAAATAGTTAATCTATTTCACCCAAGGATTATTATAGGCTATTAATAGACAACATATTTTCAAATCCATCATGATGGTTCATGAATTATTTGTGAATTCCAAAATCATATCCCTCAATAGTGCAAAACCAATTTCACAGAAAGGACCATTGTCATCTATAAGGTTATTCTCATGTCCGGCCCGATGCACCTTATCATAATTATAACACCAAGGTATATATATTCTAGAACCACACACACTTATAGAATTCATATAGTGTTGTATTATGAGGAATAAACTCCCTCTATTAGTTACGAAAAATCTTGGTCATTTTCTAATACTTTTACTAATCCTTATTCATATCCTTATTGACCTACCTAGACGTATTAGTGGAAATATTCCATGGTATCTCCCTATAAGTTTCTAGTCATAATTTTTTAAGAATGGAAAATCCATAATTGTGATAGAAAACATTATAAACTTGTCTTAATGTACATAAAAATTACATTATTTTTTCGAATACATAAAGTATTTCACAAGTAGACGCCCAAACACGGTGTTATTTTAGTGCCTTTGGAATCAATGAGATGTATACAGTCATGCATGAGTGAGATAAATTATCTCCCATATGTTCTCCATTCCTAGATCACATCATAGACATATCATATATGGAATATATCTTCATAACCTTGGGAGGAAATAATAAAATGGGTGAGCTCATATTCCTAGTTCGGGTAAACATGGGATATGTTTAAGAAACAACATAAACAAAATAGTATGATAACGTGATCATAAAAATATATGATCATACCCTTACTATAAATGATTATAAAAATAAATCATGGATTAAAGATTATCAGTTCATAAGACATGAATCATCAGATAAACATTAAAAAAATCCATGAAATTGTGACATATAAAAAATACATAGAATTGTGGCATACACATAAAAATGAAATATAATTCCCTATATGTTAATATAAGGCCCCAGCATTAAACATTAATTAATCATGAGTTATTTCAAGAATACATGTTGAAGATCTTTTCAGGTTTAGAGTTTTAGAGAATTAGATCATAAATCATGTATTACATTCCACATTTAAACAAAGTGGTTACATAAAAGATAGTACTCATTTTTCCCATCAACGGAAAGATATTTAAAATAAACAGAGATTCTTTCTTGAAACTTCCTTGACACTATCATCACATCATGTACATTTCCCTTGACATGTGAAAAACATTTCAAAAACTTGGGATGAGCATAAAAAGCTCCAGTAAGGGATATAAAAGTACGAAATGAAATCATTAGTCCATGTATGAAATCACACATTACTCATAAAACATAAGAATTTTAAAATACATCATCAAATCCTGAATAAATCATAGAAATCATAAGACATAAAGGTAACTTGAGGTATTCATAAAATTATAATGTAGGGATTAACCCTCATGGTTACATTTGGAATACCCATCATAGTATATTCCATAAATCTCTTCGGAGAAACCTTAACGTTTAACCCCTTCGCATTACCAAATGCATTGGAGAGCTATATCAGGCTCACCCACCCTTAGTTTCTCACGGAACCACCTGTCTTCATAATAATGCCCGAGAACCATAACATAATCATATCACATAAAACATACATAAAGGAAACATAACATTTCCACATTTCAATCACAAGATATCAATACAACACATTGATATAAAAACATTATGAAAACCATTTTAAATACCAAAATAAAAGAAAACTAAAACATGGTATTTATTATTAATTTTTTTAAAAAGTTATGGCTTGTAGAGGAAGCCGAAACTCAAATAATTGTCACGGCGGCAGAGAAGTCGTTGTCGCCGCATACGTACGACAAAAAGACATTCTTTTTGTCATTTAGTAAAACTCTTCATATAAAAAATATTCATTTTGAATAGACGTAAAAGTAAAAGGGGTTTATACACCGTATAAAAGAAAGTTGTGTATAAAACAATGTATGCCTCAATTAAAGGAGATTGAGACGATGTCCCTTACCTTGGGTCCGACCTGACTTGATCATCCGTTAACCTCTAGACTTGAGTTAATTTCTACATTCATAAGAACCATTTTCAAGTTCATTATTCCTTTTATATCACTTATTACCATGTTATGAACACTATGTAATTATTTAAGTTAATAATGGTTGTTTTGTCGATCATTGGTACTTGCGTCAAAAATAAACTCTTTATAATTACAAGTTGTTCATGTGGCAAAAAATCCATTATATACAGAATTATATTCATTATGTAGATATCATATATATCATATATATCTAGTATATACATGCATTTATAATATTACAATACATTTAGAGGTAATAAATGAAATGCACCGTTCATGAGGACGGTAAGCCGTAGGTACGCATGAACGCTACTTTCATTTCTATTTACTATTTAATTGAATGGAATAACAATTATATATAGGTATATTATAATTCCAGTGTAATATAATATATAATATTATTAACTCCATCCTTTATATTACCCACATATGGCCTTAACAAATCAAATCACTTTGAGGGGGCGGTAGTCTGCATTTCCAAAAATGAAGATATCGTGTTTACCCATAATGGAAACCATAAAGGTATGAAATAAATGAAAAATACAGAATCTTAAGGAAAAAAATAAACTTATCATATATCATATATAAATATAGTTACATATTAATGTCCACCTTTGAAGGTGTTATAAGAATATTGAACAATCATCGTTTCGTGAGGCAGAAATTCGCCATTCATAGAAACAGTATGTTCTTTAGCCATTAAATGTAGGGGTGTGTAAGTGTAGCTCTAATAATTATTATATAAACATCCTAGTATATTGAACATACTGGTGTTGTTACAAAAGAAAAGAATAAAAATAGTTTAGGGGGTTGGAGGAGCAAAATAAAACAAAAGAACATTAGAGAAGACTTTACCTTTTAATCGGGTAACTCCTCTTGGTTTGTACCAAAAGGATTTCTTGAAGAGATTTATGCCTAAGGTAAGGCTTCTAGGATGAATATAGGGATGTGTAGAGATAAAATGAGCAGATCTTGGCCGATACAATGGCTTGAGAAGTGTGGGTAAGGAGGTAGAGGTGGGGGCCTTTTATAAGAGGAGAGGAGGGGCACTCTTGGAATGTTATAAAATGTTACTTTATATTAAAATGTCATTCAGATTTTAAAGGTCCCAAATTGATATATTTAGAGGATAAGGTGATAAGGGTTACAAATATACTCATACAATAGGTTTTTGACAAGTGTATGTCTTAGATTTTACATTATCTTTTCATTTTATTTAAATCGTTCATTAATGGGATAATCATTGCATCATCATGATGTCATAAATAATATAATTTATTCAATGTAAAAAAATTATAAAAAAATAATATGATGTAGGAAATATTTTTATATTTCCAATTACTCTTTATATTCAAAGATATCATTTATGTAGACAAAATTAATAATGTTTTACTCGGGTGATACATTCTTTGTTATATTTAACTTTCTTTAAAACTAAAAATATAAAAAGTCATTATCACCCAAACGTGATTCCATGGGGTCCCCAAGTTTGGTACAAGGCATCCCATGGTCTGACATGACACAATCAGTAGCATTAGGACACATTTTGGGGTCATTTTTTATTATTATGATATCATTTTATTATCCTAAACTACCCGATTACTAATTAATCACGATAATTAAAGATAATTACTGTTGTTACTATTCATAATGTCCAAAAAAATTTCTTAATTACATATTTTGGACCTTCTGATTCCAAATACGGAATCCATTTTACCAAATTACAAACATATAAATTTCAATAATTAATTAAAAAATAATTCCAGTTGTCAAAACAAATAGCGGGTTTTTTTGAAACAATATCTATGAAAAGATTGTCACTTGTTTATGCCCAATTTAAAAGAAAAATTAATTCAAATGAACAAAATTGGATTAAATGGTAAAAATATATTCTAATTACACTTTAAAAATAATTAAAAATATAATCTAACCATATAATTAAATTAGATAAAAAAGCAGTTTTGATGTAAAATGTAGTATTTTTTAATATTCATTAAAAAATAAATCTTGTCAGAAAAATACAAAAAATTTATTCAAAGTAAATTTCAATGTCCCAATCATAAATAATAAGTTTATTTTGACAAATATAGATTATAAAATTGTCAAAAGTTTTATTTAAAAATGGTTTTCCATCAAAAGGCAGTAAAACAATCTTTTAAAAATATTAGTGTATTCCATGCTTAAGAATGGATTTCTCCTCATTTTAATCCTCTAAAACACTATCTAATTCATAAATATACATAGATAAGAATATCTATTATTCATTACTTACTTGGGATGTTACATCCTTCCCCCCTTTAGAAAATTTCAACCCCGCAATTTATTTACTTATCGAATAATTGGCGGTATTTATCCCTCATTGCATTTTCATATTCCCATGTTGCCTCTTCAATCATGTGGTTTCTCCAAAAAACCATTACTTGATGAATCACCTTATTCTGTAACACTTGCTCCCTGTGGTGAAGAATCTGGACTGGTTGTTCTTCATAAGATAGATTCTCTTCCAGCCGATCTACCTCTAGACTCAAAACATGAGATGGTTCTGGAATGTACTTCCTTAACATTGAAACATGGGAAATATTTTGTACCTGAGATAAAATTGGAGGAAAAGCCACTCGGTATGCAGCTGATTCAACTATCTTCAGAATTTCATATGGTCCAATGAACCTTGGACTCATCTTTCCTTTCTTATCAAATCACATCACACTTTTCCATGAAGATACTTTGAGAAAAACATGATCACGTACCTCAAAAGATAGATCCTTCCTCCTGTTGTCTACATAACTCTTCAGCCTGGTCTAAGATGTTCTCATGTGTCTATGTATCAGCTAAACTTTTTCTACCAACTCTTCTATCAATTCCAGTCCTATCAAATTCCTTTCACCCACTTCATCCCAGAAAGCTGGAGTTCGACACTGCTTCCAATATAATGCCTCAAATGGTGCCATGTGTATACTAGAATGAAAAATGTTATTATGAGAAAACTCAACTAAAGAAAGATGTTTATACCAACTTCCCTAATAATCCACCGAACAAGCACATAGCATATCCTACAAAGTCTTAATTGTTCATTTTGACTTCCTATCTGATTAAGGATGAAAAGATGTACTAAAATTTAATTCGGTACCCAACGACTTCTTAAGGCCTTTCCAAAAGTTAGAAGTGAACCTGGGATCGGGATCAGATACAATGGAGAGAGGAACTCCATGTAACCTGACTATCTATTTAAGATATAAATGATAAAATTGATCTAGGGAATAAGTATCTCATATAGCAAGGAAGTGAGCATATTTAGTCAAGTGATCAACAATAAACCAGATTGCATTATTACCTCGAGGTGTCTTCAGATATCCCACAACGAAGTCCATGGATATATTCTCCCATTTCCAGTCTGTCACTGGTAAAGGCTGAAGCATCCCTTTCGGTAACTGCTGCTCTTCTTTAACATGTTTACAAGTCAAACACTTCATAGTAAAATCAACAATATCTCTTTTCAATCAATCCCACCAGTAATACTTGTGAAGATCTCTATACATCATAGTACTTCCTGGATGAACTGAAAACAGAGAACTACGAGCTTTACATAACAACTCTCGCTTCAACTGTGAATAACAAGTAACACACAATCTCTTCCAAAATATCAAAGCACAATCATTATCAATGATGAATTCAGGAAACTTACCCTTATAAACCAGCTCTACCCATTTCTGGAACTCCCTGTCTTGCTTCTTGCATGCTTAATTCTATCTGATAGAGAAGATTTCACTGATACCTGAAACAAAATAGAAGAACATCCTGCACCAACAACATTTATGCCAATGTTCATTAAATCCTTAACCAAAGGATCATGTTCCAAATGCAACATTGTTAATGAAGCATTACTTTTTTGACTCAAAGCATCAGCTACATTATTTTCTTTTCATGGATAGTAATGAATTGTACAATCATAATCCTTGATTAATTCTAGCTAGCTCCTTTGTCTCATGTTAAATTATTTATATGTGAATGTATACATTAAACATTGGTGATCAGTATATATTTCACATGTTACACCATACAAATGATGCCTCCAAATTTTCAAATAAAAAACAATAGCAGCTAATTCCAAATCATGTGTAGGGTAATTTACCTCATGAGTTTTAAACTGACATGAAGCATAAGCAATTACCTAATCATTAAACATTAGGACGCAACCAAGTCCTTTCAATGAATCATCACTATAGATAACAAACTCCACATTCCTGGAAGGTAGTGCCAAAACTGGAGCATTCACCAGTCTTCTTTTCAGTTCCTAAAAACAATCATCACATTCTTTTGTCCAGATAAACATAACAACCTTCCAAGTTAGCTTAGTCATTGGACTAGATAACCGGGAAAAATTTCTTACAAACCTTCGGTAATAGCCTTGAAAACCAAGGAAGATACGAATCTCAGTTACATTTATGGGTCTTGGCCATTCTTCAACAACCTTTTTTTATAGGATCAACATTTATACCATCTTTAGAAACAATGTGACAAAGGAAAGAAATTTTTGGAAACCAAAACTGACATTTTCTGAATTTCCCATACAATTTAATTTCTTTTAAGGTTTTCAAAATAACCCTTAAATGTCTTTCATGCTCCTCTTTACTTTTAGAAAATACCAAAATATCATCAATGAAAACAACCACACACTTATCCAAGAACTCATGGAAAATTCTATTCATAAGGTCCATGAATACAGCAGGTGCATTGTTTAGCCCAAAAGTCATTACTAAAAATTCATAATGGCCATATCTTGTATGAAACACGGTCTTTGGAATATCTGCTTCATTTACCTTCAACTGATGGTACCCCGATCTGAGGTCAATCTTTGAAAAATACTGAGCTCCCAGGAGCTGATCAAACAAATCATCGATATGAGGAAAATGATATTTGTTCTTAACAGTGATGTTATTCAAGGCTCTATAATCAATGAAAAGTATCATTGAACCATCTTTCTTTTTAACAAATAAAACAGAAGCACCCCATGGTGATGTGCTTGGTCGATCGAAACCATTCTCTAATAAATCATGAAATTTCTCATTAAAATCTAAAATTTCAATTTGAGTCATTCGATATTGGGGTTTTGAAATTGCCTTAGCATCATGAATTAAGTCACCAGTAAATTCAGCTTCTCGATTTGGTATTATTAAAGGCAACTCATCAGGAGAAACATCTGGATACTCATTTACCACTAGCATATCCTTAATCTAAATAGTTCCTTTGTTTTCAACAATATGTGCAAGGTAACATTCCTTTCCATCTTTTAGAAGTTTCTCAGCCTCATGATATGTTATCAATAATAAGGGTTCATTCTTGTACACAAACTGAAAGTCTTTCTGAAAAGAAACTTCTTTATCTCTAAAATCAATCTTATCATGGTAAACAGAGATCCAATCCATACCCAGGATAACATCAAACTCTACTAGAGGTAAAACAATAAGGTTTTCAAGTAGGTTCTTTCCACAGATAAGGATATGAAGATTATTATAAATTCTTTTTGCCTCAACATTTCCCCCAGGTGTTTTTACCACAAGTTTAGGAGTCATTTCTTGAGATGGTATTCCCATTTTACTAGAAACTTTTTCAGAGATGAAAGAATGTGTAGACCCTGAATCAAACAACACTCTGGCATAATATGAAAAAACAAACAATGTACATGATACCACTTCATTTGATGGCCCAAAATCTTCTGAAGTAGTTGCAAAGGATTTGACCACCCCTTTCTGCTTGTAGTCTAACTGCTTCCCATCACTCGAGCTCTTTGTTGGACACTCATTTTCATAGTGACCCATCTCATTGCACTTAAAACATTTCACTAACTGTAAATCAAATTTGGTCTTACCATCACCTTGATCTTTTTTAGTGCAATCACAAGCCTTATGTCCCATCTTACCACATCTGTAGAACTTTCCAGAATTCAGAAGTCATTCCCCAGCATGCCTTTTACCACATTTATCACAAACCGGAAACTTATTTTTCATACCATTATACCTTTTTGAAGAATTCTTCCCTTTCTCCTACAACCTCGGTCTCTTCTTCTGTTTTTTGTTATAGAACACTTGATCATTATCAAACTCCATCTCCACCTTCTCAGCACATCGAACAATATTTTCATAACTTTTTAACTCGCATGATTCTAAAGCCCTTCGATATTTTGTCTTTAATCCCGAGTAAAAACGATTGATTTTACTATCAAGGTCTCGGATAAAAATTGGGGCATACCTTGCCAATCCAGTGAACCTTTCTTCATAGGTATCCATTGAGTCTTCATGTTGCCTCAATTCCAAGAATTATTTTTCCATCCTAAGTCAAACAACCTTAGGAAAATACTTCTCAAGAATCATACATTTGAATTCTTACCAGTCGAGAGCATCAATCTCATCAGCATCCCTGATATTTTTAACCATCGACCACCACTGATATGCTTCACCCTACAAATGGTAAATAGGAAGACTGATCTTTTTATTGTCTGAACACACCATGACATAGAAAATATTCTCCTGTGCTTTAATCCACCATTCAGGTAGAACATGGTCAGACGATCATCTGAATGATGGGGGATGTTGCCTCATGAAATGTTCCACCACTGACATGTTCCTCTGCGGTTGATCTGGCTGATCTCGTGCATGGATACAACCACCATGTATCGCTTGAGTAGACTGCACCATTACTATAACAAACTGTTCAGTTCCAATTCCGACCATCTCAGAATGCTGATTCGGAAGGTCATTTCCTTCTGTATGCCTTCCTAGCACTGCTTCCCTATTTCCTCTATGGAAAACCATTCTGAACAAACATGTCTTAGATGAAGCAACATGGTAATATTCAAATGATATATCATTTCAATTTTACCATAAAAAATATTTTTGGATAATCATTTAATAGAATTCTAACTCCTAAAGTTATCAAAACCGACCTTTTATACCAACTATAGGGCCCCATCCTTAAACATTACTTAATCTTGAGTTATTTCAAGAACACACGTTGAGGATCTTTTTAGGTTTAGAGTTTTAGAGAATTAGATCATAAATCATGAATTACATTCCACATTTAAACAAAGTGGTTACATAAAATACAGTACTCATTTTTACCATCAATGGAAACATATTTAAAATGATCATTGATTCTTTCTTGACACTTCCTTGACCCTATCATCACATCATGTACCATTCCCTTGACCCGAGAAAGGCATTTCAAAAACATGGGATGAGCATAAAAAGCTCAGTAAAGGATATAAAAGTACGAAATGAAAACCTTAGTCCATGTATGAAATCACACTTTAATAATAAAAATTAATAAATATCAGATTCCTCATCAAATCATGAATAAATCATAGAAATCATAAGACATAAAGGTAACATGAGGCATTCATAACATTCTTATGTAAGGAGTAACCCTCATGGTTACGTTTGGAATACCCATAATAGTATATATTACCTAAATCTCTTCAGAGAAACCTTAACATTTAACCCATTCTCATTACCTAATGAATTGGAGAGCTATATCGGGCTCACCCTCCCTTAGTTTATCATCGAACCACCCGTCTTCATAACAATTTCCAAGAACCATAACATAATTGTACCACATAAAACATGCATATAGGAAACATAACATTTCCACATTTCAGTCACAAGATATCAATACAACACATTGATATAAAAAAATTATGAAAACCATTTTCAATACCAAAATAAAATAAATTTAAGACATGGTATTTATCTTTCATTTTAAAAAAGGTTATGGCTTGTAGAGGAAGCCGAATCTCAAATAATGGTCACAGTGGCGGAGAAGTCGTTGTCGCCGCATACATATGACAAAAATCAAATTCCTTTCTTCGTTTAGTAAAACGATTCATATAAAAAAGATTCCTTTTGAATAGGTGTAAAAGTAAAAGGGGTTTATACACCATATAAAATAAAGTTGTGTATAAAACAATGTATGCCTCAATGAAAAGTGATTGAGACGATATCCCTTACCTTGGGTCTGACTTGACTTGATCGTTCTTTAACCTCATGAATAATAAACTTGTGTTAATTTATACTTGATTAAGAACCTTTTTCAAGTTAATTATTCCTTTTATATCTCTTATTACCATGTCATGAACACTATGAAATTATTTAAGATAATAATGGTCATTTTGTCGATCATTAGTACTTGAGTCAAAAATAAAATCCTTATAATTACATGTTGTTCATGTGGTAAAAAATCCATTATATCCAGAATTGTATTCATGATTTAGATATCATATATATCATATATATCCAGTATATACATGCATTTATAATATTACATAACATTTAGAGACAAGAAATGAAATGCACCATTCTTGGAGATGGTAAGCCGTACGTACGCATGAACGCTACTTTCATTTATATTTCCTATTTACTGGAATGGAATCATAATGATATAAAGGTATATTATAATTCCAGTATAATATCATATATAATATCATTAACTCCATACTTTATATGACCCACATATGGCATTAAAGAATCAAATCAATTTGAGTGGGTGGTAGTCCCCACATCCAAAAATGAAGATATCACGTTTACCCATAATTGAAACCATAAATGTATGCCCTAAATGAAAAATAAAGAAGATTAAAGAAAAAATAAACATATAATTTATCATATATAAATATAGTGAAATATTAATGGCCACATTTTAAGGTGTTATAAGAATATTGAACAATCATCGTTTCGTGAGGTAGAAATTTTCCATCCACAAAAACAGTATGTTTTTTATCCATTAGATGTAGGTGTGTGTAAGTGTAGCTCGAATAATTCTTATAAAAATAATACTAGTATATTTAAAATATTGGTGTTGTTACAAAATAAATGTATAAAAAGAGTTTAGTGGGTTGGAGAAGAAAAATAAAACAAAAGAACATTAGAGAAGACATTACCTTTAAATCGTGTAACTCCTCTTAGTTTGTACCAAAAGGGATTCTTGAAGAGATTTCTGGCTAAGGTAATGCTTATAGAATGAATATAGGGATGTGTAGAGATAAAATGAGCAGATCTTGGCCATGAAAATGGCTTGATATGTGTGGGTAAGGTGGTAGATGTGGGGGCCTTTATAAGAGAAGAGGAGGGGCATTCTTGGAAAGTTATAAAATGTTACTTTATATTAAAATGAATTTCTGATTTTAAAGGTCCCAAATTGATATATTTCTAGGATAAGGTGATAAGGGTTTGAAATATACTCATCCAATAGGTTTTTGAAAAGTGTAAGTCTTATATTTTACATTATCTTTTCATTTTATTTAAATCGTTCATTAATGAGATAATCGTTGCATCATAATGATGTCATAAATAATTTAATTTATTTAATGTCTAAAAATTATAAAAAAATACAATGATGTAGGAAATATACGTAGATTTCCAATAAATATTTATAGTCCAAGTGAACATTTATTTAGACAAAATTAAAAATGTTTTACTCGAGTGATACATTCTTTGTTATATTTACCTTTCTTTAAAAATAAAAAGATAAAAAGTCATTATCACACAAAAGTGATTCCATAGGGTCCCCATGTTTGGCACAAGGCATCCCATGGTCGTCCATGACACAACCCGTATCATTAAGACACATTTTGGGGTCATTTTTTATTATTATGATATCATTTTATTATCCTTAACTACCCAATTACTAATTAATCACGATAATTAAAGATAATTACTGTCATTACTATTCATAATGTCCAAAAACAAAAGATTATTAATTAAATAATTTGGACCTTATGACTCCAAATATGGAATCCATTTTACCAAATTCCAAACAAATAAATTGCAATAATTAATTAAAAAATAATTCTTGTTGTCAAAACAAATATCAGGTTTTTTTAAACAATATCTATGAAATGTTTGGCACTTGTTTATGCCCAATTAAGAAGTGAAATAAAATCTAATTAACACCATTGGATTAAATGGTAAAAATAAATTCTAATTAAAATATAAACCCAATTAAAAATATAATTTAACCATATAATTAAATTAGATGAAAAAGCAGTTTTGATGTAAAATGAGGTATTTCTCACTATTCATTAAAAATGACCATTGTTAGAAATATACCAAAAAATTATCCAAAGTAAATTTCAATGTACCAATCATAAATAATAAGTTTATTATGAAAATAGATCTTATAAAATTGTCAACAGTTTGATTTAAAAATGGGTTTCCATCAAAAGGCAGTAAAACAATCTTTTAAAAATATTAGTGTATTTCATGCTTAAGATTGGATTTATTCTCATTTTAAGACTCTAAAAAACTATCTAATTCATAAATAGACTTATATAAGAATATCTATTATTCATTACTTACTTGGGATGTTACAGTGAAGATGAATTTCTAAAAAATATCATGGAGCATCGTGGTGAATAAACCTTCTAGGCGGGTCACACCATCTTCCCCATTCATATAATATTCCTTATAAGGGATTGGGTTTCCAAATAATTGTATAATTGATCGTGTTTACCCATAATTACTTAGTAGATTAATATCCCCCATCCTCTAATAGTTTATTGGGTTTCCCAATATTCCCATCATTATGGTGACTATGCCAACTGGGCAAGACAAACCAGCATCTTAGTAGAAGTCATTTCCATGAAAGGGATCAGAATTTTCAATATTCCCAAAGTGGATCAAGCCCGTAAATTTGAATCCCATCATTATCTCATGAGATATAAACATTTACCCAATTAATAAGAGAGAGATATAGGTCCTGCCTATCTCATATTAAAATCATTCATACATATTTCATGTTATGAAAAAACATTAAGCATACCATGACCCACAAAAAGATATGGGTTTAAAAAACATCATAAATTAACCCATGGAATGAAATGGGTATCAGAAACATATAATTATATATTATCATGTTGAAAAAATAGGTTTCTTAATCATTTATTCTCAGAATATCCCATGAAAAGAAATAGGTTCATAAGAATTAAACTCATGGATGTGGAATAGATTATGTAAACATCATTCCATCAAAACATAATCGATTTAAAGAATGAATATCTATGGAACTATTAGATAAATTCTCTAAAAGGCCAGAGTAATAATAATACATGTCATATTAGATAGAAAATTATCTGGTTAGATCATTTTAAAAATAATTTATGATGAAAATTTTCTTTTGTCATTAGAAAAAATTCTTTTCAAACACAAATCATTTTGAAGACAAATTTTTTGTAAAACTAATTTGAAAACACATAATGAAATACTGAAATCATTTGAAAAATATTCTTCCTTCAAAAAATAAGAAATAAGCATGAAAAATAGAAGCTATTTATTTTAAAATAATTTGAAATGGTATAAAATAAATTTCAAAATCATCAAATTAATTTTCTTTGAAAACAAAAATTTTAAAATATAAAAAAGGTGCTTTGAAAATTGATGAAAACAATTTTTATACAAAATTTTTTTTGAAAACCATTTTAATTGAAAAACTCTTTAAAAAACGAATTTATATAATTATAGGAATTTTTTTGTTAAAAAAATATAATATTTTAAATGAAACATGAAGGTAATGGTGGCCATGATGATTTGTAAATCTGTAAATTCTAACCATTGTTTTTTCACCATTATAATTTTTGAAATGTTCCTTGACTAGAAAATAAATACAGGTGTACATTTTGAATAAAATTTGGTTTAAAAGATAAAAAATGTTAAAAACTTATTTTAATGCCTATAGAATTATAGAATAATATTTTCCCCCTTTTATAAATCAGTGTTTTTAAGGAACACATATTTCCAACTGAAGAGATAGTTAATGTAAGAATTTCTTAAACCCACATTCATGATATTGTAACGTACCAATGAGTGAAAAAAATGTTAAAATTACTTGTATATTAACTGAATAACAAGATATTGATAAATATAACGAGGGTTCTTATGATATGGATCAAAATATTTCATCCATGGGATAATAATCATAAACAATATTGATGAGAAATGAGATTGTAATTGTAAAGCATTACTAATTTTGTAACATTAAATCATATCACAATAGAAATAATAAAATAAAATGTATCATAACATATCATGAAAATAATTAGATTTATTATATAACATGTCAATGGAAATATAGGGATCTCTTGGAAAAATATATGTTCTTAACATTGCATCTGTCTCAAAGAAGGAAAATTAATAAAAAAATAACATTACTGGTTTGGTATCTTTTGAATCAAAACCCCATGAAATAAATATCATCAAATTAATTTTTAAATTTCATTAATTTAAATATAAAAAACATATAATAAATCCAAGGGTTTTATACACACCCCACTTATGAAATCAATGGGGAATAAGAAATGAATCTCTTAAAAATAAAAAGAGAGATGAAGTGCCAAAAAACATATGTCTTGACTCTCTTCATCCTCATACAAAACTAATATATAATAAATATTGTTTTATTATAAATATTTTAGAGATTTATATTTTTATATGTGATAGCATATCTAGTTTCATTATGGCATTATATTTACCAATTACTAGAAACTCCATGTAAATATTTCTTTTTGGGTAATATACACTTTGTTTTACACATGTGTCTTAGTTTATTTTATTTTTATCCATATTTATTATATCATGATTTAAATTATGTAAAATATTAAATAAATATAATTCATAATAAGTTAATATTTATTTATAATAATCTATATTATATTGAAATTTTAAATGAAATACACCATTCATGTAGATGGTAGACCATGCGTACAGATGAACATTTTGTTTTGTAGTTTTCATGTTGTATGAATGTAAGTAAATAAAATATTTTTGTACATATATAAAATAAAATTTTAATAATATTATTATTTAGTATTTAACATATAATTTCAAAAATTAAATCCATAATACAATCCATGGAGTATTTGAAAGAATTACATTACTTAGAGGAGGGGGAAGTCCACATGTTCCTAAAACAAATTATCATATTTTCACCAAATGGAATGAATGAAGGTGTGTGTTAGATAACAATTAAAACACACAATTGAAATAATAGATATAATATAACTCATATAAAAATATATTTTCAATCATCATTCCCAATCATGATAGGTGGTAATGGAAAAAAGGATAACATCATTTTGTGATATGATAGTTCGTCCTATTCGAGAACTGTAAGATCGTTAATTATTAGAAGGGTGATTGTGTAAGTGAAGGTCAAACATATTCATAAAATAATAAAATTATATTTAGTATATTAATAATATCTTTTATGAATATATTAGTATGAATTTTGTTAGTGGGGAATGAAAATAGAGTCTATGATCAGGATGAAGGATGTTACCTCTTCTTTGGGTAACTCCTAGTTTTCACGAGAGAGAATCCTTGGGTGGATTTATATTAAATGTGAGGATTTTAGGAGAAATTGAAGGTTTTTTTATTTTAATTGGGTATATGTTGGTCAAAATTATTTTTTATTTGTGGTTTTAATAAGGGGGATAGTTGGTGGCCTTTTACAAGGGAGGGAGGGGACACACATGGCATTTTTTAAAACATGTTATCTTTACCCACGTTTTTAACTAAATAATGGTATTAAAAAACTAAATAATGGAAGGTTTATGTTCGAAATATGGTTTGAAAATGGGTTTTGGACAATTGTATAGGTAACTAATTCCCTTAATAATAAGTTTTAGTCCCTGGTAAATCTTAATGATACCTTAATTGATATAATTCATTTAAATCACATTCACTAATATTATTGGTCAAAAAATATTTTTATCATATTAGAATATAAATGTTATATATATTATAACTATTTATATCACATTTTCTAAATTAAATTCATATAATCAATTAAATTAGGTTTAATTCTAATCTTATAGACGTGATGAGAAACAAAAGTTTTTAAAGTGAGAATGTTTGAATGCTTAATGTGGTTATATATTTAAATTCAGAATAAATGTAATTATAGTGAAATATATTGGATTAATATATTCATAATTTTTATATGTTGAGATTAAGAAAATTTAAATAAAATTTAACTATGCATGTAAATTAGTGAAAATACAGCATTGAATTAAAATTATGTATTTTTTTACTATTCATCAAAAAACGATCTTTCATAAGAAAAATCCCCAAAATTGACCATAATATTTTTTCGAAATTATTAATTCAAAATTTAATTTATTTAACAACTTAAACTTTTAAAAAATTATATAATTAATTTTAGAATTTGTTTCATAAGTATATAAAAGATTGTTCTTTCATGAAAATTATATTTTCAAGCATTTAAAGTCTTTACTAAAACAATTTTATGTCTTATTATAAATATTGCTAATATAAAAATAAATACAATAAATAATATTAAAATAATTATTATTATTATTCATATTACTATATTTAATAGCCATATTACAACTGTCCTTGTTTAAATAATTATAATAATAAATAGATGTTTCATAGAAACTCAGTGTTCCATGCACTACAATCCACGCCAGTGCTGTTTGTAGCGCAAGATAATCTATGTAATGAATTTAATGTACACAATCCAAATACAGTGATTTAAATATAAAAAATACTATATTCAGTGTCTAATGAGATAATAGAATTTTAATACGAATTAATTAATTTTAAAAAATATATTTCACAAAATCATGTGGTGTTACAAGATAAGTCATATTATAAACTAAATGTGTGGGGTAGCATATTTTTTTATTTTTATCCTGAATTTTTTTTCATTTTTGTATCCATATTAATATAAAATCCAATAAAATAAAACATCCATTCATAAAAATATCAATCAATGTTTATATGGTTATCTTAGAAATTATTTAATGTCATTAAATTTAATAACTCCTGATATAACATGTTTTTGAGGATATATTATTCCATATTCATTTTTATAAAATATTCCTTCTTTAAATTATTATTTTATTTATCTAAATTTTTTGTGTTATGGTAACTTATGTAGAAAATATTATCATATAATACTTTCATGGAATATAAAAATATGGTATAATACAATCAAAATGAAATATTTTATTTGGTAAATGTTCTATGACAAGATTCAAAATGGTATGAAATGATGTTTTCTGAGGGTATCCCCACAAATAATGAAATTTTAAAAATTATTAAGGGATCTGATAATTAATTACAAGATGAGGTTTTCACCCTATATTCATTTACTAGTAAGGATGTCACCAACGTTATTCCAAACATTAAATGAGTTATGAATATCCACATTGTGATTAAGAAGTTGTTTCCACCCTCAAATTTGGTAGGAAATGGATCAGGGGATAGAGATATAAAAAATAAGAGATAAAAAATATTAATGTTTAGTTTGTTTTGACAAATTTTATAAAAATGTTGCATAACACTCACAATAAAATACCAAGGATCATAACATTTTCTTTAGTTTTAGGAAAATTCCATGGACCATAGAATGTGCTAAACATTGTCACCACAGAACCCCTTATATCATAGATAAAGAAACATACTATAATAATAAACTAATAAAATTACACATTAATTATGAGATCCATTTATTAATTTGGGTGATTATAGTAGACCAAATGTCCATATAAAACATTACTATCTTCATCCAATGTATGAAGAGACCGATTCATAAATTTCATCGTCGAAGATGACTCCTCCCACAATTTAATCAACATGCTAAGATTTGTGTTGAGTTTCCACATAGTTAATTGAATTTATTGAAGAAAACATATTCTCCGTCAATTCAATCCCATATTCTTCACTTCGAAAAAATCCAAAAATAACAACAAGGACATTGATGTGTGCACTTTGTTTCACAATGGCATGATCAAACCATCAACACCGCATAGTGAGATTATTATATATATAATATCCATGCATCATTATTCACATGTAGTCTCTAATTAGAATCTATATTTAGTTCACCAACTCATATTTTAATAAGATATTAATGGTAGTTTCTACATTTTTTACTCACTATAAATAATATTTAAGCTATGTATATACATTTTCATTGAAATACATTGTATGTGGGAAGGTCATCCTTTTGAATACACCAAAATATAAAAAATTTCTTAACTAGGATATCCATTCAACATAGAGTACATTTAAGTTATATAGATTACATATAAACAATATAATTGTTTTGAAAATAAAAAACAATACAAACACCTAATGTAAATCTGATGAACACGTGACAACCTTGTTTTCCCATATGATGAATTCTATTAAAGATAGATTTCAATTGAGTGTTATAGAATATTGTGTTGAATTTGGGATACCTACTTTAATGATTGAATGTTATATAAAAAAGACATCATAAAATTAGTTATATTATAATCCCATAATAGTTATCATGTTATATGTTTAGTTCACTAAAAACCAAAATACATCAATCATGATTTTGGTGGGTGAACAGGTTCCACTATGTGATTTTACAAAGAGATGAGACACAAATGTTTTTTTGTTACCTAGAATATTGGCCCTTATTAAACATTCAATGATTAATCCTAGTCTTGAGGGATTTCTCATCAATGATAACACATTTTAGTTTTTATTTCATGCAATGAATAGTCTCGGGGATGCTTCTCAAGTTGATGGAACACCCTACAACTTTTATGTCCATTCATGACCAATAATAACAACGAATATTCTTCTAGTGATGTGATTATTTGAGGAATGAATTCACAGAGTTCCCCATCTTTATGATGATTTCATTGGGAACACTAATGATAGATAGAACATGAATATGTAAAGAATTGAAAACATTGTTGGCCAGTATGATCCAATTCCAACAAAAAGGAAACATCTTTATTAATTGTTAATTGTTGTTTTAATGTAGTTAACAAGACCAATACATTTATTTATATTGATTCAACCAAATGAAAAATTATCCCTCATGTATTATATTGGAATCTTATTACACTGTATATGAGTACCCTTTTAAATGGGATTAATCCTCCTATAAAATCATGTATTGTAGATGTAATGTTTTATTCAGGTGCCAAATTAAAATTAAAATTTATTACAATATTTAAAATTTATTATATTGGTAATAGTGTTTATTTTTTATAAATTCAAAGATGATATATAATATATTTCTAGGCACATAAAATTATATTTAATGTATTATTGCACATGTTGTCATATATAATCATATGAGAGAATAATTATATATATATAATTTCTGTGTTTGTTATTTACACAATATATATTACTTGTAAGCAATATATAAATTTATATATAATGAATAATTTATATCCCATGGAATATATTGATCTTGATTCACGTCCAAAATATCAAACTATTTTGTGATATTTAATCATTTTTCATTCCTAATTAAGGAAAAAAGTTATGGAAAGATGATTAATATTTCATATATAAGTTCTATTAATGTCGTGTTCCTAAAAAAATAAATTGGTTCTTTCAAAATACTATAACCCCCACCCCCACTGAATTTATATTTCTATGAACAAATATTCAACCCTCATGTAAAATATTTTGTTTATTTTGTGTGTATTTAAAATGTGTTTTTTGTTTTATAATATATATCAAATTTTTTAATGTGTGTTTTTATTGTCTTCTGTTTAGCTATTCTACAATCCCATATTGGCTTGTTTCTGAACATGTTTTGTGTGTAGTGTTCTCATGTGCTAATGTTTTGTTCACTTTTTATTTTTTTGAACACAAAACATATAGTGACCCAAGATTTTCATACATAGACATTACACAATTTTGTTCAAGTTACATTACATTAAACAAAAAACACCAATGTACCATAATAGTTTAGAGCCTTTGGAAAACATTGATTATAAACCAGTAGTCTATCGGTGAGTTACATCATCTCCCACTATATTCTTTATATCAAATACCCTTCTTAGAAAAACCACATATAATACATATCTTCATACCCTGGGGAAAAGAAAAATTATAAAAGGTGAGATAAAATTATAATTAATGGTATACATGGGACATACTTAAACATGACATGAACATATAGTTAAAATAACAAAAATATAACATTTTAAAATCATATCGTACCAATGATAGGTCATAAACTTCATTTATTGAAAATATATTGGAAGTTAAAAAGACATATATATTAATGGAATCATTAAAATTGAGTAATTTTATCATCACATCGACATAAGATATGGAATTTATGGTATACACATAAGAATATAAAATCATTTCCATATAACTCATGAATCTCTACCAAGAAAATCAATGTGTTGAAATTATATTAATTAACAGGGTTAACTTCTCATTCTAGAACAATAGTAATAAATTGAGTTAAATCCATGTTTTATCTCAATATATATCATGATATATAAATATTTGCCCAATATTTTTTAGAGAGATATAGGTTCCAACCATCTCAGAATGAAAATAATATTTATGTGTTCCATAAGATCATAAATTTTTTTTTTTTTCAAAACCAATGAAATGAAATGGTTATCATTAATAATTCCCTTATACCATAATTAGTGTAAAATATAATTCTTTCATTGTAATTTAATCATAGTATTACCTATGAAAAGAATAAGCTCTCATAAGACATTTCTCATGGTATAACAAATGTAAGATAAATGGGTTTCATGAATATCATTACAAAAAAACCCAAAACATTCAGAGATGTATTATTTATGGTACCCTTGGATATTATCCCAAATAAAACATACTTTTTCTATATTTTTGTCAACAAATAAATAAAATCATTCTGGAATATCACTTAGAACATTTCTTGAGGGAAATATCATTTTAACATTGAAAAATGTTTTTTTAAAAATTGGGCATTTTTAAAAACCATTTCTTTGAAAATAACCATGAAAAGATATTATATAAACATTAAAAAGTATATAATATATTTGATGAAGAAAATTTATTATTTATCCTTGAAGAACTCAATTTAAAACACATTGAAATAATTTTTTGAAAACATAGTTTTAGAAGAAAAAAGTTTTTTCTAAAAAAATAGTGATTTTCTATAAAATATAATTTTTGATATAAAATGAGGAAAATGAAGGGAATAGTTTATTAAGAGATTACATAAAATTCATGAGTTTATTGGGAGATCTAGCATATTATTTTTTTCAACAAAACATATTTGTAGACAATCACAATAAATGATGAGACCGTAACAAACAATCATTACCAATCGGAACTTGTGAATACTAAGCACCATGACAGAAAGATCCTAAAATGGATATTTTAATAAATATAATTTACATTTTAATAATAATAGTACACTTTCATGGGATTTTCAAAAACACATAGAGTAATTATGTGTCAAATATAGTATTTGTCTCACAAAAAATAAAAGTGAGATAGAAATACTTACATAATGTATAGAATTATTTAATGAATTTTGAAACCACCTATATGATAAATATTTTTTTATTATAAATATTTTATATAAACATATTATTATTTACCATAACATAAATAATTTTATTATAACCTATTATTAACACAATATTATAATATTTATGTTAAAGTCACATTTCTGTAATAACCACATTGTTTTTTGGATATGTTTTTGATTCGTTCATTTGGAATTACTACATATATCATGGTTTCATAATATATAGAATATTTACAATAATTTAAATATGATATATATTCATTGTATATGTATTTAAATTCATCCAAAAAAAATATGATATAGAAAATGAAATACATCATTCATGTGGATGGTAGGTCGTACGTACGCATGAACACTATATAATTTTTTTTGGATGTTATGAAATAAACATGAATGATATATTATGATTTTGAAATAATTTTTATGTCATATAAATCATATTTCATCAAAAATTTTATCATTAATAATTTTCAAGTAAATCAGAGTGAATCACATCCCTTAACGAGGTGATAGTCCATTGTACACACAAGTGATGTTACCATATTCCCACAAAATAGAAACCATAAAGGTATGTGTGATATAAAAACAAAAAAAATCAAAATAAAATAATATATATCATATATATCATATTATAACAACAAAAAAATCTATTATTTCCAACAATGAGAGGATATACTGAATTGACAAATGACATTGTTTTGCGAAGTGGTAGTCTGTTGTACAAATGAATGATGATTTCATAAAATATTTGATGGATGTGGAGATGGTTTTAAATAATTACCTTAATAGAATTCATCATTTTTTATATAATATAGTGATTTAATAATATAATAAGTTTAAAATAATAAATTTAGAATGTGGTGGAAGAAATAAAATACAAATGATTGTTGAAGTACACTACCACTTCTATGTGTATCCTCCAATGGTTTCCACTAAATCCTTGATAAGTTGGAATTATTCATAAACTAAGGCATATGAAATGAGGATACGTACATTAAGAGTGGTTATTTTTAGGTTCTAATGAGCCAAATGGATTTATAGGTGTGACGAAGAAAGGGGTTTGAGTGCCCTTTTATAATTGAGGAGGAGTGGTATTCCTATAATTACTATAATGGTATTCACTATTGGGGGGTCTCCCTTAATTGTAATCATTTAATAAAGATACATTTTGTTTAAAATATTTTATATGGTACAAATATGTCCATACAATGGTATTTAGAATTATTTCTATGTGAATATACTATTTAATAATAAATCTTAATCACCCGTTGAACTTTTTTTCCATAGTCACTATAATTTATTTTAACTATTTTCAATATTATTTTTTATCAAAAATAAATTTTCCTCATTAAATAATATTAAACATTATTTTTCCAATTATTTAAACAATTTTTAAAATTATAATAATATAATAAGAAAAATTAAATTTAAAACTAATCTCGTAGATGAAATGAGAAAGCAGGTTTCCAAAGAGAAATTGGTTAAATGATTTAAAAGTATACATATCTAAATTTAGATTGTAATTAATTCCAATGAACATATATGGATTAATATATAGTATAAATTAACTAATTATAATTTTAATCCAATTTAAAATTAAATTTTTTATTATTAATTATTTAAAAGAATAGGTAGTTTTCAATTTAAAACTATTATTTTTCATTGCTCAAAGAAAATAAAAAAAAAATTGACAACGAAAATAATCCTTAGATAATTATGATATTATTAATTACAACATGATATTAATTTTATCAAATTATTTTTTAATAGTTTCAATAATTGATTTAATTATTGGGTAAAAAACATTAAACCATATTTTTTTAAAAAATAGGATTTGAATACTTTTTATAAAACATATGTTCCTTTTTTAAATATTTAATAATTATATAAAAACATTATAAAATATATTTAAAATTTGGTTATTACTTTTCATATAGATAATTCAAAATTGTTTCATTCAAATAATAATGATAATAGAATATTATTTCTCAATAAAAGTCATTCTTTTAAATAACATATGCCAAAAATAATTATTGTGTTTTATGAAATCTATTATTGTGTTGTGTATATGGAAATAATGGTGTTTTATATAATGAAATCGAATAAAGATTTGTTTTTTATAAGAAAAAAAGTCATCTGAAACCATAGTGTTACATTCTACCCACATCAAATGAATTATTCCCTCAAAATTCCATCACTCTACTCTAATCAATTATGGATAATTTTTCTTTATTAAATCCCCAGGTCTCCATATTGATTCATAAAACATGTGGCTTATCCCATAAACATGACCAATTGAGTGGTCTTGTTTCATAGAACATTTTTCTTCAATCCATAATATCCACTAGATTATCTTGATAAGAAATATAATTCTCTAGTGGAATGACATTATATTTTAGTACTTGTGAAGGGTTTGGAATTTATTTCCTCAAGAGTAATATGTGGAATACATAATTTACATGAGATATATTTGGTGGTAGTTCTAAAAGGTAAGATAAAATCTTGATACGATCAATACTCATGAATGGTCAAATATACCCAGGTCTTAACATCCCATTTATTTTGAATCTCATAAATTTCTACCATGGGTAAATTTATAGAAATAAAATATCATCGAATTTAAATTTCAGATATTGATAGATATTTCAAGCATAACATTTATAATTCCTCTAATCATCCTTGACATGTACAAGAATGGATCTAACCTTCTTATCCATTTCCTCAACTAGGTCTGATCCCAGTAGATTTCATTCCCAAAAATCATTCAAAACATTTGTATCTCTACACTTGTTCCAATAAATTTATTCATAAGGAGCCATAAAAATTATTTATTTAAAGATACTATTATAGAAAAACATGACTAGAGGAGGGTGTTAATCTCACCAACCTTTAAAATCTATTTATTATGATCTCAATAAATCCTCTCAGGATTGAATTGTTATCTCACACTAGCCATCTATCTGAGGATCATATACAGTGCTAAATCTTAATTACATATCTATATCCTACATAAAAATTATCTAGAACATCTATGTAAAAATTATATCTCAATCGGATTCCATTTATATTGGTACTCCACATAGTATAAAAATTTCGTTTATGTATATTCTAGAAATATTCAGCAGAGGTAAATCTCCATAAATAGCTAAGAAGTGGGTTGAATTAGTAAGGTGATCGAAAACAACACATATATCATTATTAATTTTAGATGATTTGTCGATTCAAATGAAAAAATAATGGGTTTCTCCCATGTCCACTTTGTTTTGGGTAATAAATGGGACATCCATTAATAATTTATTATTTAATCATTACATTACGAGAATATTAATAATTGAGATAATAAAAACACAAGATATTCCTTGAATCCATCCCAAGAGATGTAATATTTCAAATCACTATTTATCTCCATACATGAAGGATGAATAAAGAGAGATTAACTATGGGATTCCTCTAAAAAATCCCTTCTTCAAATCATGTATAGATAGAACACATACATATTTTCTGAGCCATATAATTCCATCATTGTAAAGGTTAAACTCAAGGATATTTATAACCTTGTATCATCTCCACATCATCATTTATCAACACATTAATATTTGCATGGAATGATACATGAGTTTTCAATTGAGAAATATAATATTTTTACCATTCATTCAATATTTAGAAATCTATCATTTTTAAATCCAGTAAAATTATATGTTTTTTGACCCTCATCATGGATAAGATAGCGTAATCATTCCAACGCAAAGCACCAGCAACCATCTTCACTTTCCTATGGTGGTAATGTATTGAGATGTCATAATCTATAATTACCTATAACCATATTCTCATGTACATATTCAACACTATATATGTTATTATAAACATTAATTTTTATTGATTGGATTATATATCACACATTTCATTATAAAGATATTTCCACCATACCATTAACAAAAATATTACCATAGCTAATTCGAAATCACGAGTTATTTATTTTTCTAATGAAACTAAAATTTTCATGAGGAATAAGCTATAACCTTGAAATTTTTCATGATAACCCAGAAAAATCCAATAAGGTATGAATAAATATAGATTACAAGTCCTTCTATGCTATAAGATATCATAGGAATATTTGTGCTGACAAAGCTTCTCTTTAGTTCCCTAAAATTTTCCACATATTCATCTATCTAGAGGAACATGTCTCTCATCCATGTTAACATGGCCAGTGGATTAGATAGTTTTGATAAATTCTATTCAAACCATCAATAATATCTAGATAATCCAAGATAAAAATTGGTCTTAGTAACTATGGTTGGTCTAGGATAACATTTAATTGCCTATGACATGGTTGTCTCTATTGGTATACAGTCTCTTAAATTTATATAATGAAAAAATGAATCATTTTCTACCCAAAATTCACACTATGTAAATTTTAAATATAGAATATATATATTTAGTTTCATCACTATAATTATCAAGTGACCTTACTAATATTCCATTATATATGTATATCATAAAATTATATTTCCACACACTAGTCAAGTAATCTATATAGACTATTTTTTAAATCCATGAAGATATAAGGGTAATTTGTAAGACAAAAAGGAATCACTACATATTTTTATTTTCCATAACTAATATGGAATGTCTCCATTGGTATATCCTCATTAATGAAAATCTATTGATGATATAAGTAATAAGGATTAATAATAGAAAAATATTGATCTCAGAACAGTTGATCAAACATGCCACAATTATGGGGTATATAATAATGATTCTTGATGATGATCATGTTTATATCCCAATAATCAATACAATTTCATATTGATCCATTTTTTTACATAAAAAATAGATCAATTTCACCCCAAGGTGACTCACATAGAAAATGGAATACCTTATCAAGGATTTCCTTTAGTTTATTCTCTAAATCGGATAACTCAATCAAAGCTGTTATAGAGGGAGTATTTTAAATTTTTGTGGGTGTATGTATGAGTTCTATTGATAAATGAAATTTACATTTAGGAGGATGAATATGAAACTCTTTTAAATTCATCAACTAATTTCTAAAAAATCAACATTTCATATATTCCATGTTTCTTTCCAACCTTTTGAAATAAACACTTCTTTGGAATGGTAATTAAAACCCAAACAATGGATATAATCTCTATGAGACATTCATACTTATATTCACATTGAAAGAAGACCATAGGCTAGATTAGAATATAAAATTTGACTTCCCGTCCTCGATAATTGATGTGGGATTTAGGTATAGAAATGTAATATCTACCTATGATGACTTCAAATTCCACCAAAGGAAGAATGAAAAGAATTATAGGAATAAAATTTCCACCTACATCAACTGGAGTGAAATCATAAACATAATACGCGATCATAAAACCATTATGTGTTTTCCTGGATAATTATATATATAATCATTTAGGGGGAATATTTATACCCTCATAAAATTCATCAGATATGAAGCAATTGGTTGATCCAAATTCAAATAAAAAAATAATAGTTATATAGTGAGTGGTAAGTGTACCATTCACCACATCTTTATAACACAAATCCACAAAATTATAGATCTCATGATATTTTCCATTATTTATTGAATTAATTATTTTATGATGTTAATAATCATCATTAAGACTTGATTTTGGGCGCTTGTTATAGGAAAGATAATTCTTCTTGACATTATAGCACAGAAGTGTGGGTGGTGCATTTTGTGTAGCCATATCCCAATTTATACCATTATCAATATTCGATCCATTTCATTGGTAATCATGCACCTGATTACCTCACCCTCCACAATTTAAACATTAGTTAAAACCATAAATTATGTTATCTCCATGTTTGGTTGTGATAATATGGAATGAGAGGAATGTTCATAGTCTTTTTATCCTAGTTTTTTGATTTTTCCTTTGAACTCCACATTCCTCTTCTTATTAAAACCATGATATTGATACATTAACCCATACAAAATTTCCACCTTGATATCACAAATAACAATTTCATTATAGAAACTAACATCTATTATTTATTAATCTCATTAGATATTTGGTTTTATGCGAATGAATAATCCCTAAACCGTACATTCATGGTGGATGAATATACTAGAAGTATACGACAAAATTCTTGTTATATATTCCACATAGGTAAAAACACATTCATCGTCTTTTTCATTAAGTAAATTAACCCCTCCTCAGTTTCTCTAATAATATGACTAATAAACGTATTGATAATTATTTTGATGGACTCTTACTAATACATGGAGTACATTTAATAAAATTTACTTATATTATTGATAATATTCCAACATTGATACATTGATATTCCAAGGAGAAGACAACCTACACAAATTTATCATGTTAAAAAAATGAATAATAGAAAATATATTTTCAGTGTTACTGATTCATTTCCTAGCCACTATTAGATCAGAATATCTATGGAATGATGTTGGGGATTTCATCATGATGGACTCAAGAGAATGTAATTCAATAATTTGATTTTTGGGATGTTCATCATGATTCATAGCTTTAGAGATTTGTGTGAGTGTAATAATTAGACATTTATTTCTATCTCTTATTATATTTATGTATTTAGGAGAGTAACCAATAATATTTCAACCACACTCATCATTAATTTAGATACTTTGAGTTACAAAAATTTACTAAAACAAAAAATAATAGTATAAGAAACAATAATCATAACGGGGAACCACATAATCAGTAAAAACACTTATAAGATTTCAATATCATGACACATTATTTCAAGTATATCACACCATAGGTTTATCCAGGATCTTTAATATTCATATTCTATTTATATATTTCATGGTTGGTCATAAGGTTTTTTTGAATCACCAAATAATATCCCGACAAGAGTGTTAAATTTGGTGTGTAGAAATTCCCATTCTGATGCACATGTTCCCAAAAGATTCTAACTACATAAAATGATTTCTTGATAGTTAATACTAGGTACATATATACTAGATCTCGAGCCACTTATTTTATACAAATTGGGTTGCAATTTCATGGAAACTAATGGATCATTCCTTTAGAAAATTTCTTAGTTATTTTCCTATACATTTTTTTATCATTATAATGATCCTTATACATGTCCTTTGGGATCTCCCTAAGGTACTCACATCCTTTTTTCAAAGTGTTAAACGAAAAAAATACACTAATACCAACTATAAAGACCCCATTATTTAATAAATAGATATTAAAACATTTTTAATGAAAATATGTTACATTACAAAAATCCATTCCTGGGGAATATAATAGTTTAGTGCCTTTGGAGTCATGGAATAAAAAATAACATGTCCATATGTGAGATACATCTTATCCCACTATTTTCTACAATAGATAAAATTTATTATAAAAGTAGATAATAATAAATATCTTCATACAATGGGTAATTTAAATATAAGAAAGGGTGAGATCAGAAATCTATTCAGAGTAAACAAGGGATATACATAAACATCACATGAACTAAGTATGTGAGAACATGATAATAACATTTTAAAATCACACAAAACATATGAATGATCATAAACATGAGTAATTGATAAAATATGAAGTTCATAAGATATGAATCATAAGGGAATCAAGGAAACTAATCCATGATAGAATCACATTGACAAAAAACATGGAATTAGTTGAATACACTTTGGTATAAAAAATAATTTCAATATTATTGATGGGTCACTACCAAGATGATTATTATAAAAAAGTCCGTTACTAAACTGGTTTAACTCCCTATTCCATCTCTATCTTGTTGAACCATGTTAACAACCAATTCTTGAACTATCTATCTATATCCCACCCATCTCATAATAAAGACTATATTTATTTTTCCCATAAGACCATGAAATTTCATCATTAAATAACTCATGAAATTAAATGTGTATCCTAAACATTTAATCATACCAAAAACATTATAAAATAGAAATGTTTCATAATTATTTAATAATAAGAAAAAATTTGAAATTTAGCGGGTTTATATGCATTTCCTCATGTTTTAAACCATGAAAAAATTTGTTTCATAACCATCATGCCATAAACAAATAAATAATTCAGAAAAAGAATATGATTGATACAAGTGGATAATATCCCTAATAAAACATATGTTATATCTATGGATTTCCATATAGATCGAAAATGACTTTGGAAGATAACATGGAACATTTATTAAGGAAAACATCATTTTAACAAAGATTAATTCTATTTTAAACAAAACACATTTTGAAAAAAATATCATTGAAAATAATAGTGTAAAATTTTCAATTAAGAATTGAACAATAATTTTAAACATTTATTTTGGATAAAATCATTTTAATTTTGAAAAAACCATTCTATAAAAAATTGAAATCATTTTTCGAAAATATGGTTTTGGAAGGAAAAATGGTTTTCGACCAAAAAATGATTTTTCACTATAATATCATTTTGGACATAAAGAGGATAAAATTAATTAAAAAATTTATTCTCATGACCTATCTATGTGACAATAAAATAAATGAGTTTCTAAATATATGTACCAAAAAATATTATCATCATAACATAATCGTAAACAATATTGATAAACAATGAGATCAAAATATAAGATCTTTATAACATTGTAACATTTAACTCTTAGCCCCATGTAATAGAAATCCTCACATAGATGTTTAAATACTCATAATATTAATTTTTATAATCATAATATAAATTAATTTTTTAAAATAATCCTCATAAAATAATCACGGTGTGGATATCGTATTTGTCTCATTGAAAATAAAATTGAGATGGAAATCCCATAATATAAGTGTTGAATTTCATTATACACATTAAAAACTCATGTATAATATATATATGTTTATTATAAATATGTTAAAGAAAAATATAATTGTATATTATTCCAAATATAATTTTATTACGAACTTTTATTTCCCATGTATGAACAATTTTATGTTAAAATTGTGCTTTATGTAATAACAACTCTATTTTTCATATATGTTTTTGATTTTATATTTTTATTACTATTACATGGATTTGGGTTTTATAGTCTACATAATTTATCCATGATTTTAATATTATATATATTAATTATATAAATATATATATTTAATATGGTCCATAGTATTTGAAGCTAAGAAATGAAATACACGGTTGATAGGGATGGTAGGTCGTATATATAAATGATCGTTGTATCCATTTCCAAGTCAGATTGAAAAAAATATATTTAAATTATAAAATATAATTATATATTAATTTTAAGTCATATATATCATGAATATTCACCAACCCCATTATTAATAATTTCCTTGTACTACGTGAAAAAATCAGAGAACTTTATCTGGCGGTACGTCACCATACACAAGAGTTATATTGTCATATTCCTAAAAAATGTATATAATGATGGTATATTTTATATAACATATAAATAATCGTATTAAAATTAAAAATATCAAATAAACCATATAATAAAGAAAATATGTCATCATTCCCATCCTGGTGATGTGGTAATGAAGATATGAATTATATCAGTTTGTGAGGCGACAATCTTCTATACAAACAAATGATGACTTCGTAACCCATTTAGTGGAAGAGGAGATTATTGTAAGTTACTAATATAACATCGACAAATAATATTATATTAAAGATACTGATTTCATTTTATATTCATGGTAATATTATAAATGAAGGAGGTAGAAGAATAAATAAAATTAAAATGATCGTTGAAGAATTATACCTCTTCTTTGGATATCATCTATTGGATTGCACTAAATCCTTCCAAGTATGGATTTATCCCCATTAAAGGGATTATAGGATAAGGATATTAATTTTGAATGATAATTTTTTTAATTATTTTATGTTTTGAATGTCTTGATATGTGTGAAGAAGAGAGGAGTCTAAGTTCCCTTTTATAATTGAGGAGGAGTGACAATCATGTAAATACTAAAAAAGTGTTATTAATAGGTATGTATCTCATACGTCATGATCCTCCAAAATTTATCCATTTTCAATAGAAGTTGTTATATGGTCTAAATATGACTATTAAATTGACTTTGGATATGATTCTAGGTCATTATACAACATAAGATTAATGTTTAGTCACTTGAAAAAACATGTTTTTATCTAAATCATTATAATTTTATTTAACTATTTTCCCAAATTATGTTGTTCAAAAATTAAGTTGAAATTATTATATAATATAAATAATTATTATTAAATACATTTAAGAAATTTTTAAAAATTATATTGACATAATTTGATGAATTTAATTTCGAATCTATTTGAGAGATGTAAAGAGAAAGATGGTTTTAAAGAAGAATTACTCAGATTTTTAAAATGATATCGTATTTGAATTTAATATTTAATTCATTAAAATGTAATAAATTGTATTAATAGGTTTTTAATTGAACTATTTAAACTATAAATCAAATTTAAAAATATAATTTATATTTTTAAAATATTTAAATTAAAAGGTGGCATTCAATTAAAAAGTTGATATTTTCACAATTAATAAAAAAATTAAACTTATATGAAAATACCTAAAATTCATACAAATATATTTTTTGTTTTATGAATTAAAAAATGAATTTTATTTTATAAAATTAAATTTCTTAATGTTTCTAAAAATAATTTTATTTTTGGGTACAAAAAATAGAAAATCAATATTTTGAGAAAATAACATATAGATACATTTTCTAATAATTAAAGACCATTTATCAATATGTTTTCCATATATAAATACAATATAAAACATATTTAAAATTATGAAATACTATTCAAATGACTAGGAAATAATGGTAATGCTGGAATATTGATAATAATAGTATATTTTTGTTTTGTATAATTCAGTATTGCATATAATGTATGCTAAACTCATTATTATGTACCACACTTGTTAATCAAGTGCTTCATGTAGAAAAATTTTTATTTTTCATTTCTTATTTTTTAATCCATAAAAGAAATTTAATTTATTTTAAAAATTAAAATTCTTAATAACTCATGGTGTTTCAAGACATATATATAAATGTTTTTTATATTGACTATTTACATAGACCATTAAACAATTGGCCTAAAATTCCACATGAATTCTATATATGTTATGTATTTTTGAATAAATGAAGTACTTAAGTATTATATATTATAAATATATTGTGATTTTTTTCATTTTGGTTTTGTTAAAATTTATTGAAAATTTCCGTTGTACATTGAACATGCTATGTGGGTTATATATGTGTTGAAAATATGCAAATTACAGAACGACTCCCTAGAATATATAGATTCACTTTGGAAAAAAAATACCTCAGACACTACATATATAGACATATATATATTCAATGGTCTATATATTTGTCTTTGTGTTTTTATTGGCATGTATTATGAATTTAATGTGATCATATATGTAAATATTAACTACTAAAACATTTATCTAAGTAATATTTTACTATATAATAATCATGAATATAATTTTTTTGAAAACAGGGTATTTTGTTGTGCACATGTGTGTGTATTCAATGTTCATGTATATATATATATATATATATGTTTTGAAATATGTATGCTTCATATGATATAAACATATAGGATTTGTTTATTTGTGTATGTTCTATACAAAATTATTATCCAACAGAATATATCTTATCACCAAAAATAAAATGTAATGTTTCAGGAAATCTAAAAAAAATTATTCTATACAGTTAAAGAATTATATATCATATCATAATCAATAAATGACCTAGTAATATATATTTCAAAATATTATTGAAATTTTTTATAAATATACTATTTTCATTGTGAATATAACTTTATATAATCAATATTAATTTAACACTAAAAATAATTTTGAAATGATTGATACTATGTTCATTTTAGAATAAAATTGAAATTAATCGATGAATAATGATGAGTGTGAGCTCATTTAAGATATTTCTTCTTGGAAACTAATAAAACATGTTCCTCTTAATCAATTAATGAGACAAATAAAAAACACATGATATCATTTATCTTAATAAATATTGTATTATCAATTATGATGATTTAATAAAAAATTATGACAAAAACATTATATGTAATATATTTTTTGTGATGTTGAATATATAATTCTTTTTATGTTAATTTTTTTTATATATAGTGGTGTTCAAATTTAAATATATTTCAACCCCAAAGTATTTACACAAAACATTATTTTAATTAATGAGAAATTATTAATTATTTTCATAGAAAAATAAAATGAGGCATACCATATTTTTTATGTTGTTTCAATTATAATGTTTAATTATGAGTGACCAATTATATAAACAGTATTGAAAAAAAACAAACATCTGAAAGATTTTTTCACGAATAAATTAAATTTTTTTTATTAAAATATAATATTGTAAAAAATTATATAATAATCCTAATTATATAATTTTGAAATATAAATCATATTATTTTTTTGATGATGAATAAATCCATGAATACATGATCATGAGTGATGATTAAATTTATTCATGTTTTAGGAAAATAAATTTATATATTGGTAAATACATTCATTTAATAAAAATTTTCTAATCCAAATATAAAATTTGAACTTCTTTTTTTGTTAATCCAAATTTAAAATAATGAAAATATTTATTCCCAATTAATTATTTCTCTTATATTGTTTTATAATTCTCACCATTAACAATTTTAATGTGGTTTGATTTGATTTTAATTTAATTAATAAAAGTCAAATAATAATAAAATTATAGGATTTATGTTGTTTATGATTATTTTTATCCTTAATCAGCTCTTTTTACACTCATTCCCATCCCAAATCACTACATAGTAAGTGTATAGAATACATAAATATAATTAAGTCAATGAGTATATTAGAGTATTTCATTATCAATAGAAACTCATGGATTGTTCATAAAGAGTGAGAGTTATTTCCTTTAACCCCTTAAAAATTTATTTAAAAGTAAAAAATCTTATAAATAAATAATTTTTTTATCTATGAAAAATAAGATTTCAAATGAATTTTATAAATATTATGAGGATTATTCTATAAAATTTTAATTATATGAGAAATATTAGTCTCTGAATTATTTAAAAAATTTAATTGGTTTTCTACTTCACTAATATATAAAATATTTATTTTTTATTTTTTTATCATTTTATTACAATCTTGATGTCATTTTGTATAATTGACGTGAGAATTTTGTTGTAAAACATTGATTTTTTGGAAACAATGAATTCATGTTTTATTACTAGACATTATTTGTAAAACAAACTTGATTTTTATGTTTGGAATGGTTTTGTTTTTTTTATGTTCCGACTTAAACAACCAAAAGGAGAAATACCAAATGCCAAGATCACCTCGACATTCATATTAGTGATATAATGGGACTTAATTGGAGGTATGATGATGTTGTAATTACTAAAGTCTTTATGGACACACCTTTTTATTTTTATAGGTATTGGGGATCTCATGAGGGGGTTTAGTGGAATTCAAGAAGCTCAATGTTTAGTTTTCTCCATTTAAGGAAACATTAGAGCATGGTAGTGGGTGTAGTGGTGATGGAATTGATGTTCAGTTGGGGTAGTTTGTGTGTCTAGACATTTTAAGTTGGTTGTATGGTTCATAATTCAGAATGACTGGTAAAATTACTTTTATAAAAGTTTTTTTGTCTGTTTTTATTAGGGAATACCTATATAAAATAGGCTCTATAAAAATTATTTATATTGGCATAGTGCTGGACATGGTTCCTCACTACAGTTCTTATAATAAATATAGAAGTTAGGATTTGACCATGTTTTTGTCTTAAGTTTCATTATCTGAAAGAACATGAATCATATCACAAATCCATTTCACAAGGCCTGTGGATTGTCAAAATGTTTATTATAGAATATTTAAATTTCTTATGATTCAAGATTATAAAAATTGAGGTTTTATAGGATGAACCAATTAAATGACACAGTACTAATCCCTATCAATAGGATTAGTATGGTAAGTAGATGTTCCATGATTTCAATCATTAGATCATGGAGATGTATAAGGTAATCATCGCTAACATGAAGATGGATCACTTTTTATGAGGAGTTAGAGATTTGTTTGACCTAATTTGATATTTATGTGAGTGTTGTCTTTCCCTAATAGTAAGTCAATTTTTGGGAGAAGTTTGTATGTGGTCGATGGAATATCATAGAGTTCTAAAGGAGGAAAAAGTGATATGAACATATTTCAAATAGGAGTATGTGATGAGTTTTTATTGATATTAACAATGGTATCAAACCACAAAGAGATTGTGTCTCTTTATTAAGAGAGCATGACCCTTTCAGAGTGGGAAATCATGTTTAAGGATCATTTTCAATTTTCTGTTAACACCATTCTTAATGATGATTCCTAAGATTATATTTTTGAGGAACTTTTTTATTTTGATATATGATTTTTTGTTCCTCCATTTTTGTTTCCCACATATATAGAGGTTTATAATATTGATTTGGTGATAGAGGGGTTGTTTTAGTGGTATAGATAATGCATATATGAGTGTTAGTGGTGTCCTATGAAGAGAAATGTCTTAGATGATGGGTCATTAATGTTAGGGAAGTTGATATTTTGACTAGAAGGGAAAGGGTCTCAATAGCCATAGATTTGATTCTACATGGAAGTTAGTTTTCATGTGTGTTCTAGGAGTTATTCAGTTAAGTGATATGAATGTTGTGGTAATGAAACTTATCAGCAGTAGTGCCAATAGGACCTGATGGAGTTAGTATAGTTTTGGTGTATAAGTTACCATTCATTACTAAAAAACTAATTCGCCTCTTTGCGAGTATCAGTAGATTGACCTACCGATGTATGTTCTAAATTCTATCATGTAGATTTATAAAAAATTTAGAGTATGTAGTGATTTTAATGGTAAACCCCTGAATGTACATCTTTATTATGGGCCCATGGAATAATGTGAACATTAAAGGTTTGAAAAATGAGGTACTGAATGTTGGAAAGGGAATATGCAAGAAATTATGGGTCTAACTATAGAGTAACAAGAGGATGTTTTTAGTATGATTAATTTATCATCTACTATAGTTTCTTAATTCATTGGTTATTGAATTTTCAACTCCATTTTTTCTCACACACATTTTTTAACATTGGTATTGAATGCGGTAACGATTCACATACCCTTGGTATTATAAAATGTATTTTGAGGTCATGATATATTTTCTGATGTGTTTCAGATATGTAAAATGATTATGGGTAACAACAGTCATTGTGGAATTAATAATTTCTATAACCACAACCACACTATTCCATTTTGGGAATGTATTTATTATTAATTATTTTCATTGTTACATAATATATCAAGATAATATTTCAGTTTTTTGATATGGAAGTGATGTTTGTGGTGTCTTATAGGGAGATATGTTTTTATATGGGAAACATGTATGTGGATCCTCTTTTTCCAATGATGGTTGAATCATAGAAATATTTTATTGTAGCTCATTAAGTAGAGACTCCGGTTGTTTTTTCAATGTATATATATTTTCCTATATGATGTTGTGACTCTAAAAATTAGTGTGAGTTCGAGTTTGGGATATTTTTATAGCTGGGTGATTCTAATATTTTAATGGATCCTTTTTGTATTTCAAAGTTAGAGTTGTGGAAGATGAGAATCTTGATTGATGTTCTACTAAAAAATGTTTTTATTAATCCCATTGTATCTATATGGAGAGCTCCTTCAATTTTCTACATTTAAAAAAATTGTATTATGAGGATTTTTCCTAGAATTCTGATGGATTAATCAATCATTGATTTATAATCATTACTCTCTTCTAAGGAGAGATGATATCTATGCCCATTTTAGAGGTATATCTATTTTTTATGATTATAATGTTATCAACATATCATCAATTGTATGTAAAATAGTAGGATATGCCAAATACATCATTCTAGAGTTGGTATACACATTTCAATAATGTAGTCATATCCTTTTCTATCATAGGAACACTAGAAAAGATCATGGGACTCAAAAACTCCATTATTCATGATTTCATAGATTCGTTAATACTCATGTTCAATGAATATATTCTCATATACTCATAGTCTTTGGAGGATCATTCCAATCATATAATTATTATTCTGAATACTATTTAGTAACACCAGTTTTATGATAAATTGACCGTGTATATGTTCTCGATGTGAATGGAGTATTTTTGTAGACATGTATTGTCTCAAAATAGAGTGGCAGAGGATTCACTGATGGTTGAATTAGTTATTTCTTAGGTATAACCAAAAAAACAATGGGGGTGGTCATATTTTTCATGACATCGCAGGTTATTCCCATAGATTCTTTTCAGTATTCTCTTAGATTGTGCCCCATTTGAATCCCTAATCAAGAAATGATAGACCTTATTTTTCCATAATTAGTTCTATTCATCATTTTATTACCTGAAATAGAGTCTTATCAGTTCCCTTGTTGTTCAACTAACTAAGGACAGTGATGTCATTGAGGATTTATATGATTCTTATCACACGGTATTGGGATATTTCATGATGTTGAAATAGGTATTTACCTCTTGTTGTTCTTTGATTTTACATTATAATGAACATAACTATACTATCAATGAATAATAGGTCCAATTAGCGTTGTTTTTTCTGAATCATTGACATTATTACTCCACAAGTGGATATTTTTTATTCTATTTATATTTTATGACCTTGATGTATATTTTATCTTAATGTGACTTGAATATAAAAAATTTAAGGGGTATATATTCTCCCAGAGAATGGATTTGAGATATCATATACAATGGGGATATGATATATCATGGAAGATGATAAGATATGGATCTTCTATAGTGTTTTTTTCGAGGTAGAAGATGTTTAGACAGTATTGAAAGAATTGGAATATATGAATATTTAATCATATGTGGTGGATGTAATGGGATTATTTTTTAGTAGATAATAGAGATCGCCTTGTCACAACTTGTGGAGGAGTCTTTGTGGGTAAATTAGTAGGTAACAAAGATGAATAACTAAATCCTTCATGGAGATGACATAGAGTGATGGTCAGAGCATAGTTAGAATTATGTTATGTTCCATGAAAAGATGTTTGTTTTTTAGACGGTACAGTAGGTAGTCCCCAGTATGTACTATTTCTCATATTTTGTATTGCATCATCATATAACCAATATTTATTAGGGTTTTATGAGGTATATTTATTGTTCATGAATGAAGATATCAATTGAATAGGTTTTTGAATATTTTCATGTCTATCTGTATGTTATGGAAGTGAATCATGTATCTAGTGGTTTGTTTTAGCCGTCAGATATCCCCAAGTGGAAGTGGAATGAAATCTATATGGATTTCATCACATTCTTACCTTGATCTCAAGGGGGATATGTTGTTGTATGGGTGATCCTGTGTGGAATAATAGTATAAATTCTTTTTTTTTTGATAATATAAGAGTTGAGTACCCTATATGTTCTTGTGAAATGGTACGTGAATGATGTAGTGCAACTTTATGAAGTTATATGTACCATAATTTCCCAACAAAGACTTCATTTTACATCATGATTGTACTGATTATTATGATAAAACTAATATTAAAAATTTTTAATCTATATTTCAATGATATAATTACTTCCAATTTAATAATTTGAGTCGAATTTCAACATTTTTGGATTTTTTGGGCATTTTTTGAATAAATTTAAAATTTTCATAATTATACAATTTTAAATATTTTCTATCACAAAATTAATTAAAGAATTAAATTTTTGATATAGATCAAAATTTCCAGTTAATTTTTGTGGAATTTTGTATTCATAGAATTCAAATTCTTCAACTAAGATCATTTATAAATAAATTTTCATGGGACTAAATAAATCAGTCAATAATGAAACATTTATAGGGAAATATAATTTACCACTACTCTTAAAACGTAGAATAACATAGGATATAATAAACTAAATTATTTTATTCTTAGTGAATATAAACATGGACTCAAAAATGTATTTGAAATTTAATTTTCATAGGGAAATTACCTCATTAATGTATTCCTTGAATGAATCAATGTGACGATGATGAATATTTTTATCAGTTAGATATTCATAAATTTATTGATTTGGGAATAATGTATTTTGTAATAGAGAATGATGTGGTGCCATCCAACCCAATATCAATCCGGATTTAGGGTCTTTCCTGAAGGGAATTATTGATCCATGTAGGCTACAAAATAGAACATGGGTATCCACAATACACTTTGGGAAATATATTACCAATATATATAACCACAAACAACCAAAAATAATAAGAATCACAAAAACTAATTACCACAGCCAAACATGGTAAAATGATTATAGATTGAATGTTTGTAAAATTTACCACAACCAAAAATACTATAATGGAATGGAAACAAATAAACCATCCCATGAACATCCATGTAACAATATGGTAATGACCCTAAAGAAACCACAAAAAACAACCTCAACGAGTGGAACAACAGAAACCAAATCCACCATCACCACCATAAAAACATCGTTCCATTGTCCATGTCTTACATAAATTTTTTTACATATACCCAATATTGTATGTGGGTTTTGATCCAAATACTAGGTGGATTCCCCAGAAATAACTATTCCATTCTATAAAATTAGAAGGATAATTAACGTAAAAATTTCATAAAAATATTAAAAATTACTAGTAAATAATTTTATTGAAACCTTTCTCAAGAAAATTTTTTTTAATGAAACCATTTTCATAAAAAAACATTCATGAAAAAAATGGAATCAAGGTCAATTGTATACAAAACAATATCACCATATCACATTATAATAGTGTTACAAGAGAGAACCATGGTAAATCCTTATAGGTAACTTGAATGAGTGGGACCCTAAAACCCTTGTACTTTTCTAATCAAAATCCTCTAACTGAGCTACCAAGAAAAATATCTATCTTGAAAAAGTAGAGGGGAATCCATCCCAAGGTTCATTGGTATCTAAATCATAATCAAATTCCAATTTAAGTCCCCTAAATGAGAGATTATGGGGGATTCAATCCCAAGGTCTAGTGGTCTCCAATATTATTATATGTTCAGTTAGTGTTGTAATCGCTAATCTTAAAAATAGAATCTGACCCTCAACCAATTGAGAGTAAACATGAATACTAAATATTTTTCTCCAAACTAGATACCTGGTATTTCATATATCCTCAAATTGTATTTCACACATCACATTAATCCTCACATCGACATAAATATTCCATGTATCATAATCCCAAAAGGTATTTACCACTTTTACATTTTCTCATTTATCAAATAATATAAATCCATAAGGAAACCATAGTTTTCCGAAAACAAAACAACTTTCCATAATGCATGCACACAAATCCACTTCAAAGTATATCTTTCACCACATATAAATTTTATGAAACCCATTTTTAAATAGAAAAATAAGAAAACATATTGAATCCAACCATTTCTATTGCAAAATCCCCTTTAAATTTATACTCACATCAAAATGAATTTATAACATTATTCTCAACACTTTAACACTTGAAATATACATTTAAGGTGAAGATCAATGAATATAATATGAAAAAACCCATTTCTCATAGATAATCCAATTTCAACATAATCCCATCGATAAATCTCATTGAATACACATTTTTCACCTTCCACAGATCGCATAAATCTTATTCAAAAAACAGCATAATGAAGCAGAAACTAAATATGACCAATTACCCTAAGAACCCATTTTTATCACATGTTCATTTGAAAAGTATTTAAGAACATGGTTTAATCCAAACAAACTATTTATTGAACACATTTAAAAATCAGGAATCGAAGCCTAACTCGTCAAATAATGTAGAGTCCTAGAACTACATACATAATACTTGTAATCTTACAAAATCTTGGGAAAAACTACAAATGAAACACTAAAAACCCATATAAAGGAAAGATGAAATAACAACTATAATATTTTCATCTAATAACACATGATAAGACACACATTTGTTCAAAAAATATTCAATAAAATAAGTACCCAAAAAGTTAAGGAGGGAAACCCTATAAGATGGGATTAATAAAGAGAGAAGTGACTTTCTTGATGATACCTTAAAGTTTCCACTCCATAACCACACAATTATTTATGCATATTAGGTTCAGTAAGTCTTGGAGGAAGACTCTATGGATTAAAATAATAAATGTGGTTGATGGTATGGTATCTATGATTAAAATCAATGAGTGAACAAGAGTAATTTTACACTTTTTATAAAACTGGATAGGTCATACGATTAACCCAAATAGATTTCCAAACTATGCTAAAACATGCATCCCTCACTATATAAGAGGAATGAAACACTAGATTATAACTCATAGTTTTCCAACCCATGTTACTAAAACTAATTCACTGCTATAAAAAATTATCATTTGTCTCATGGTTTCCTTGGAAAGGGTGCAGTGTTTCTATATAGAGCGTTCCAACCATGCACAACCTGCTTTGAAGAGAAAAATATCCATTTTACCAAAAACAGTATGGTTATCCGAATAATAAATTCAAGGAAAAAAATAAAAAAAATACCTCAACCAAAAATCAAGGATGTGAAAATTCTCTGAACAATGATAACTCTCTACCTTCGAAGAGTGAACAAGAGGAATGATCAGAGAAAAAAAGTGATACTACACATCAACCTAAGAAATATTCTCCCATTTATCATGAACATCTCTAACATGCTAACAAATAAATAATTACAATGGTACATGCTCCCCATGATGCACTTTCTATTGAGAATCCAAAATCCTCACCATCCATTTAATCATAGAAAAATTAGGTTCCGATTCCAACTCTTGAAAACTTAGTACATGAAACAATACTAGGTTGGACTTTTTATACTGAAAGAGATGGAACATAACATGAATTTTTTTCAATTGAATGGGAAAATACATCCTATAAGGAACCTTAAAAATCCACTCAGTAATCTCAAAAGGTCTGAAATCCCTCCACTTTAGCTTCAATTTTTTACCCAAATAATGGTGACCCAAGAGGTGTGCCACTTTTAGGAACACTCCATCACCCATAGAAAACATCAATTCTCAGCACCTCTTATAATCATAAGACATATGTTGACTTTGTACATTCAAATAATTATACATAATAAAAATTACATTATAAGAGGTTTCATGCCCCAGGATTATTTCCAATAATGACTTATCACCCACCTCATCACAATAAAATCGAGACCGAAACATCTTCCCGTAAATTGCCTCAAAAGGATCCATTTGAATTTATGATTGGTAACTAATAATTTATATAAAATCCACCAATCCTAAATATAAATCCCATATTCTAATGAAATCAAAAAACCATTCCTAGATCATTTCTTCTAAAATATTATTATCGCTCTATATCTAACTATTTTTTTGAGGGTGGTATGTCCTTCTCAACTTGAACCATGACCCCATATCCTTTTGAAGGCCTTAACAAAATTGATAGGTAAAAAATGATACCCTATCTAAACAATTTTTTATGGAACACCATGATGTCTCATACCCTCTTGAAAATACAACTGACCCATCTTATCAACATGGGATGAAACATTCACCATAATCAAATCAATTGATCTAATTAGATGGTCAATCACTACCAAAATACAATTATTACCTTTATATATATCATTGAACCCAACAATAAATCCCATGGTAATCTCATCTAACTTCTAGGTAGGAATTGGTAGTGGATTAAATGAATTGGAGGGCCTTTGGAGATCTACATTAACCTGGTTACATGTATAAAACCAAAATATGAATGAGACTATGTCGTTCCTCATACATGACCAACAAAACAGGTGATGCATGTCATAATTTTTTTTTGGGAAAATCAGGTTTAATGTCCCACTAAGAATAGTAGATATTCTAAATCACAACATTAATTAATTAAAATGACACCATGAAGATACACTTGAAAAAAACACCCTCATAAGACAAAAAACATTCACAAAAATTATCCCCATTATTTAAGAACTGCATAGAACTATAGATCACATCATCAGTTAGCTTCCCTTGATGTATCAACTACATAATGGAGGAATTCATCTGAAAATTGGCCAATAAAAAAACTCCTCTATGATCTTTGGTATCTAGGTGCATCTAGGAAAAAATACCCAACAATGTCTAATAATCACTGGACTAGTTCATTGCTAGAAATGAAACATTTTTCTCATATTCTATTTCACAAAAATACCTATTTGTATAGTATAAAAGATGTCAAAATCAATATACTGAATTTAATCACCCCAAAAAGCTTATTTAGAATCAAATATTTCATATAGTAAATGTATGTAATGATATTATGATTAGAATAGACCAACAAATTAACCATGAAAAGTTAATTTCATAACATGTTCATGGTATAAATCACTACTTCTAACTACATGAAATGGTTTTTGTAATTATTTTTATGTTTTAAGAGATCTTTGTATGCATAAGACACCACATGTAAATCCTACATCAACACACACCCAAGACCCCTAATGGAGGCATCAAAATAGACCATATATCCCTTTTCAGATTCTGAGATGCTCAAAATAGGGCTGTGCTAAACCATTTCGTTCACTCTTCAAAGGATAGCTAAAACATTGGGATCCATTATAATTACTTCTTTTCAGGTATTCTCTATCATGGAAGAGGCATGAAATGTGAAATCATGGAAGATCCTCCTTTAATAAACTCCAAAGTCTAAAAACATCATGATTTCAAAAAAAATCTTTGGATGTACAATGAAATAACTAAACTAATTTTCTACGTGTGTATGGAAACCCATTTCTATGACATCATGTCACCTATAAAATTCACCTCCATGATCTGGAAGGTGAACATAGAAATATTCTTATAGATATGATAGACTGGAATGGTGCCCATGAAAATTCTAAAAAACCGCTCATTTTTCCACCTCAGTCCTGGAAAAACCCATGATGTCATCCATAAGTAACACAACCATGGATTCAAAATATTGGTGTAAAACCTATTTATGAGTTCCATATATACCACTTGACTTTTTTTAAACATGAAAGGAATGAACAAATACTAAAAATGATCATACTTTTTTTAGAAGACTATTTTTAGAACCTCATCCTCTTTAAGTCTTGCTTGGGGATACCCAAAATGATAATATATCATGGATAACAAAAATTTTCCGTTAAACTGATAGAAAAGGTCATCAATTTTTTGAAAAATAAATTTCTCCTTAATTGTTACCATATTCATCATCTTGTAATCAATACAGAACCTGATAGATCCATTATCCATTTTTTTGAATAGAACTTCGGTGGCCCATGGTGTGATGCCCCAGAAAATGAATCCTTTAGATTAAAAATTTTAAAAATTTTCCTTAGTTTCCATCATGTTGGTGGGGGGAATACGGTACGACAGAAGGAATATTAGATCTATTCTCAGTGTGATGACTATAGTGAACTTCAAATACTGCTCTGGTATAAATCTCGAGAAATCCACTATGAAACCTTCGAGTAACTCATACCCCACATGATGTAACCAAAACTAAAGAGCTCCAACATCTTCCTCCTAAATGAGAGAAAAGATATGAATGACATGATTTCCAAATTCTTGATGTGGAGGCCTAGCACTTATAGACCGAAGATCCCGTTCACCTTGAAAAACATGGAAACATCCATCAGGTTCCACGAAACTGACTCCCCACCTATAACAATAAATGTTCACCTAAAATGAACAATCAAATATATTACAAGGATCACATAAAATAATTCTATTTCTAGAATAATAAAATACCATTCCAACTTGACCCCTTTTTTGGGGAGCATGCAAGACAGACACAGCAAACCCTTATCTATATTCGTACAAAGAAATGTACCAAATATGTCACATATGGAATAACCATAGATCAAAACATTATCAAATCAGTAATAAGGGAATAAATAAAAGAAACTTATGGAAAAAATTCCAATATATGAACAAATAAAGACAATGAAGTAGGAATGTTGCTTCAAAATTTCACAGTCCCTGAATCAAATTCTAATGTGGCGCGTTCTGTGGCCTACAAACACCTCGTCTCTATCCAAATTTGAGAATGAACACTTCCATATGTATCTTAATAGAACATACTATTCTCTGAATATGATATTTCACTACTCTCATGACCATCAAACCAAGAACACGCTATCCTTAACTGTTATAATAGGATTGACATCGCCCTAGAATCCCAGATACTACACCAATCTGATATTAGCATGTCACATTACAAAATCAATGAAACTTACCCATATCTCCACATGAGTGAAAATATCTTGGTTAGAATAATATGAGTACCATATTATACCTTCATTCCCACATTAATGGCACATGACTGACCCATCACAGGATGCCACATATAAAAAAATCTTAGATGGATTGCATGATCTACCACCTCCCTTATTCCCCTACTCATCATTTGACCTCTTTTTCTCAGATGAACATCTACGAGCCATTTTTAACACTACCCTAGAGGAACTATACATTGACATATGATCAATTTATACCAACATGTAATGATAAAATATATTAACATAGGTTTCTATCTTGAACTGGAAGACATGATATCATATTTCTAGTTGTAACCCCATCTCAACCATATGTGCCTTCAGCTTCTCATTGAAAAGGATATCTAGTGTGTATAAAACCTTCTCTGTATAGTGTTTACCACACTCCATCCCATTTTGGTCTCATTGGAAAATCTATATAAAATACAATGATCTATAAGATGAAAAAATCTCATGGAAATATTGGTCACTGAAGTGAACCTTCTTATCATTCCAACCCATATACTTGTACTTTCGAGCCTGCACCATCAAGCCCCACCACATCCAACTATGATCTTCCAAAATGAATGAAGAACAAATCCCTCTAACCACATCATTATTATAATTAATATAAAACAACCTATCAATTTTCTCAAACCACTCCTCTACATCATGGGCTTCATCGTACCCCAGATTGAAGTCGACTTTTTCATGGGGAACTCATGTTCTTTGTCCATTCTAGGACTTGGTTCAGCTTCTCTAACCATATTATGACCCAATAACACACCTTGAACCACATAATTTATAGCCTAAACCACTACATCCACTAATATTTGATCGATTGGTGAGGTAGTAAACACTTTATCCACTTATTTTGGTCGAATGTGAAGTCTGCATGGAGGAATCTTTCTACAACAAGCAGTAACCACAAGGAAAACCATCAATACAACAATTCTAAAATGATCCACCAAAAGCAACAAATTATAAATCTATTATAAATTACAACATAATAAAATCCATCATATTAAAAGAAAACCCAGTCACTCCATCCACACACCGGGTCTATATATAGTTTGAATCCTTTTAGAGTCACATGGAGGAAAAGTCAAAACATTACCAAAAACCCATGGAGAATCATGTCCTTTTATAAGTTGCGCTTTTTGCACAACAAAAACACAACTAGATCCTCAAAACCCAAAAAACCCACCTATAGTCTATCAAGAATGTTTTCCTAAATTACATGACCTAAAAGAGAAATAATTTTTTTAATACCATTTTTTCATGAACCATGTAGGGGATCCATTCAACATAACAACCGATGAAATTCATGGAAAGATACATAGGGAATTCTTAGTCCCCAAGGGCTCAGAACTAGTTCTTGGGTATCAGTAACAGACTTTGTGTACAATCTCACCAATTTATATAATCATAAACAACAAACCATAATAAGTATCAAAATAAATAATAAGCACATCCAAACGAGGTACAACAATTTCTGAGAATCGATGTTCAAAACATTTACAAGAACAAATTATACTATAATAAAATGGAAACAAAAAACAATCCCATATAACTCTATGTAACTAGAGGTTCATCACATTTATTATTACACCACCAACACCTTCAATGATTGTAACACTAGCAAACTGATCAACCCACACCACCATGAAAAATTCTTCCACTACATGGGTCATACATAAGAATGCATGTGTACACCCAATGGTGTATATAGTTTGTTAGATTAATCCATGTAGGATTCCATAAAAAATAATTATTCCATTCTATAATATTTTAAAAAAAACATTCAAATTTTGACATGAAAATTTGAAACATTTATTAGAAATTAATTTAAGGAAAAATTTATCACGAAACAATTTTTAAGATTTCTTTTCATAAATACTCCAAATAGAAATAAAAATGTACACATGTTATACCATATATCGATGAATAGAACCACATCACATAAGAATAATGTAACAATGGAGAACCATGGGAAATCCCTATGGGTAACTAGGACAAGTGGGACCCTATGAACATTGTACCTTAGTGATCAAAATCCTCTAATTCAATATCCAACAATGATCCCAAGCACATTCCACTAGAGGGGAACACATCCCAATGTCTAGTGGTCCCAAAATAATAATCTAAATCCAACATAATTACATCTCATAATCCAATTTTTCGGATAAAATAAAAAGTTATAGTGGTCTCTGATCAAATCCTGTGTTTATTTATTATTGTAATCATCTACTATGCTAGATGAATCTGGACCTAAGCCACTTCTAAGTCAACAAGAATTCTATTTATAGTTCTACCACATAGACACTCGGTATTCCTTTTGAGGCCAAATTCCATTTTAAATATCACATTAATCAACACATTCACATTCAAATAGACATTATAAGTATCAAAAGAACACATAGAAGTCACCCCATTCACATTTTCTCATTTATCCAATATGATAACCCAACTCTTATTTACACATTAAAACTAGATATATTACATAAAATTTGAAATAGTTCAACCCAAAAGTTAGATAGGTCTAGTGTCATTGGAAATTATTTACGAAACATTACATATTATACATGGGATACAATAAAATTATTAAAATCCTCTTTGACATGATTTATTGAAATCTTATTTGGAATGCTCAAAATACTCATTCGAACATAAAAAATACTGGGATATCATATGTATAAACATAATAAAGTGCTGAGATATATTCCCAATTATGGTAAAAAGTCATAACATGATGAAGTTATTACATATTATATAATAGGTATATCAATAGGGAATAAATGAACATGAATTATAAGGCATGATATAGAATGGTAATCATAACAAGGAAAATGTGGAGACAACCTAAATCAAAGAATCATAAACATTGGTCAATGATAAACCATCCAAGATGTCATGGTGGAAAATTTACCTTAATGGAATCATGTTCACTCTGTTTCCCAATGTGATGTATCGTGATCTTAAACACTAACAAATTTATTAGAGAGATATCTGGGAACACCAATCATGTACATTTCATTCTAATCCCAAATTGTGCAACATAGATAATTAAGGACGTATTACTTTATGAGATATATATGTATCTCACATAACATATAAATCAAATGGTAACTAATAGGGTCATGTAGAAACATATACCAACATTTTAAATTTAAAATATAAAGCATAAGGTAATAATGAAATATCAATAAAGAAAATAATCCTGACTATATTTTAGCATGATACCCATTATACGTAATGCTTAATGAGAGGACTAATGAGAGTAAAAGGGAACAGTCAACATTTATAAATTAAATGGAATGTATGGGGAATGTAGAATAACATATCCAAATATATGAAAACAAAATTTAATATATATAACATAAAATATGTTCTTGAATGGAAATGACAATAGATAAATCTCATAATATATTTCATCAATGTAACAACTATACTATAGAGACTCTTGTTTTGGCCATATCAGACTTTTAAATATTCCTATAAATAATTCCAGAACCAGGAGAGAGGACGGTGTGCGATTCCGAGGCACAGTGTGCCAGGAATTAATTTTATAAAAATATTAATAATTTTTAGCCTATGAACATGGTGGGAACGAGTTATCTATTAAATGGTAGCTCAGATCAGAAATCTGAGGGAACAGTTGCATCCGGACTGTGCCGTTTACCTTAGGTGGGGAGTAAAAGTAACGGGCATGGGCCTACTGTGAGAGATGTCAACCAAGGGAAAAATTGATATTTTGAAATAATGACTTAGTGTTTTTTTAAACTGGCGTTATTTTCAAATAAATATTGAAAAATGTCTCAGAAGGGAATTCTGAGACTTCCTCTGATTTTTAAATGGAGTTTTCTTCCTAGGTGTGATATAAAATAGGTGAGCAAGGAGGTTTCAGAATCTACGACCATCGGTGGCGTTTTAGTGAGTTTTTAAAAATTCTCTTGAGTGTTGGAATTAAGGGAAAGCACCTGATTTCCCTTATTCCTTATCTATATCTATCTCTCCAATTTTCTTCAGAATTATTCACTGATCATCATCAGATTTAGGAGTGAACTTTGGCCAATCGAAGTGGGATCGCAGCGGGTGCGTCGCCAACGACGAACGACCAGATCGAAGTAGGTTTTTTAGTTAATTTTCTGCTCATGATTCGTTTTCATGAGTTTTTATCAAATCCATTGTCTAAATTATATAATTTTAGAATTTTGATGATGGAAGAATGAACAAGGCCACCGTCCAATACCCATTCTAATTCTCATGATTGATGTGTTTTTCATCGTTCTTCAGCTGAATTTTTCAGACATTCCAAAACCTCGATTGATAGTCGTTCTGGGGAAGGTGCTGTGAAGGCCTCACCCGAAGGATTAAAAATCCACATATGAATTTAAAATCTAGTCCCCAGAGTGGTTTTGGTGGCCGACGGACGTCTCGGCTCTGTCATGGGTGGTGGCCAGAGATCGAGGTGGCACAACGGTGGAGCCGACCAGAGGTTTCAGCGGCAACAGGCTACACTCGACTGGATGACGGCGTTGGTTAGGGGCGTTCGTTGCGGTGAAGTAGGCTGAGGCGGAGCTCGGAGGAATGGTTCATAGTGACCCCCGGCCAAGCGGAGTTCATGGGGGGTTCAAGATTCAGGAGGGGTGGCAAGGGTTGCGACACTCAGGCGAAGGTTAAGCCCGAGCATTAGTGAGGCGTAGGAGGCGGGGACGGATGTGTGGTGGGGTAGTGGGCCATCCAAAAGTGTCGCAGGGAGCCCAAGAGGACACAGCCCTGGCGGCCAGTTTTGCGGTAGAGTGCTCAGCCGGTGGGGGACATCTCCCTCGGCCTGTCATGGTCAGGGGGATGCCCAGAGGTCAGCACCTCAGGGGGAGTTGCAGACAAGGAACCACATTCGGCAGGTCATGTTGGTGTGGCGTGCAGACTGAGACTGGCCGCGTGGCCTGTCTATTTAGATGAACCAGAGCCGAGGGGTCTGGTGGTGCTAGAGCTGGCCGTGGAGAGTTGGGTCAGAACCACGGCTGGGCCGCGGGCGGCAGTCTGGACTATGCCAACCGGGGTGGACCGGCCCGGTTGGGCCCCTTATGTTTAAAGGGGCGTATCTTTTAAACGACATTTTCGTTCGATGCACCGTCTATGACCATCGGTTCGTCTCATTGAGACGGAATTTTTGAAATGGGTTTTTGGGTTCTTCTCTTGAAGGCGGGTTACCCGAAACACTTTAGTTTAATAATAATAAATTATTATTAAATCTTGCCACGGATGTACCTCACGAACCGGAAATCCGTTTGATGCTTTATTATCAGCAGTAGAACCCTATTCCTCATGGGGAATTTTTTAGATTCTTCTTTGAGTGTTCAAGCTAATGAAATTGTGCGGGCCTCACAGGGCCTGGTTTTCACGTTTTACGGTGAAATATAACTTTTCACTCGACTTCTGTTTGATGTGTTCGAGCACTCGTTTCTGTGTGTTTTTCTGAGGGGATTGCAATGGTACAATCTACCCACCTAAATTTGGTCCTGAGGCATGGGACCCATCTTGTAGCATCTAGGCGTACGCTGCGTTTTTTACGACTTATGATTCATAAGTTTGTTTGGGGAATATGAGTAGTCTACGTGGCATGTTTTTCCACGTAGATCCCGATTATGGCCTTGCTAGAGGCCTCGAAGGTGTGTAATGTGGCAATGATGCGATTCGCTCGGGTTAGTGACATTTAAACCAATAGTGGTTGAGTGTACTCCCTTGGTTTGATCCTATTAGGGTTCTTGTGGTATTAGTACCTCAGTATAGGATTTTTATCCCATCGATAGGATAAATTTCTGTTAGAGATATTGCATCCATTCAGTGGGTTTGGAGTGGGATCCTGTAGCTTCGCTTCCCTAGATCGGGTTCCTGGTATCGTTGTGACTTCTTATCCATGGGGGATGATCCACTCTCTAGTGGGTTAACTCCATAGGGTTTGAGGAATCATTTGGAATATGAACCACTATGCAGTGGGCCATTCCGTATGTTTTTTGAATCATTGGTCAGCCGATCCCCTACTGAGCGTGTGGTTTCGGTAGTGTTAGTGCATCATCGGTTCAATCCCCTACAATGTGAGTTATATCATATGGGGTTTCTGACATCGTCGTGACCCTCTTTGCATGGGCGACGATCCTCAATCTGAGTGATGTGAAATGTGGAGCACCAGATCGGGTTGTGCTATCCCCCAGTGGTTCCTGGGAGTGATCCCCTATCGGTGAGATCCACGAGTTTCCGAAGTGGGTTCTTGTATTCCCCTAGCAGACCATAGAAGTTATCCCATATCTAAGGAGTTTGGGTTTTTCGCTGTTTCATTGTGAGGTTCTGAGATATGATGTCTGATGAGCGTATACCTCTTAGACGAGTGCCATCTAGGATGACAGAGCTCGTGGAGTGTGTTCTCATGGATTTGTACCTGACACAGGTTATGTGGTTTAGTGCGTGAAATGATTATATCTGGTTTCTCATGGTATATATATGGGCGTATACCTAAGAGGATGGTCATGGTGTATGTATGGCCATACACCTGACCTGAGCTGACTAGTCGTGTTAGCCAAGGATGGTCCCGAGATGCAGTTTCTCTCTCGTTTGGGTTCCCTCTGGACGAGATGAGCTGACTATTTTCTTTCAGTTTCTCCATTTTATTTTAGGTTTTTTGGGGTGCCTACTAAGTATTGTTATACTCACCCCTGAAATGGATTTTCCTTCTCATGTTTGTTTCTTTTGGATAACACACGACTTTTGATGGAGTCCCAAGAGGACCTGGAGAAAGCAGAGCATAGTGAGTGAGAATAACCATTGTGTCTACAGGTGCTGTGCGGAGGAGCATACCGGTGGGTGCATTTGGCAGCGTTTCCCTCCTTCTGATCAGTTTGGATGATTTTGTATTTTTCTTTTGGTTTTCACTATGATTCCCTTTTGTACATTTATTGTACTCTGGTTGTGGGTTAGATATATGCAATAATTTCTTTCATGTTTTTATATATATCTCTTCACTGTTTCATGGAGTTGTATATGGGTGCCTGTGTAAAGGTACCTCAGGATAATGCCTCCCCTGTGTGTGATAGCCTACTCGGTTCTAGTCGCTAGCCCCTGGCTAGTATGAGGCAGGCTTGAGGAGTCATGGATTGTGCCCTGTTTGGTCGGGTCGTGACAGAGTGGTTTCAGAGGAGGTTAATAGTTTGGGATCTCAGAGAATAGCTTGTCTAGCTATGAGTTTGGTTTGGTTTACATAATGGTAGTTTTATGAAGTTTTGAGTTTGGATTTATGGACAGAGACTCCAGTTTTGGTCCAATGACCAACGTTTCCATTCACTAGGACACTGATAACCTGCTTTTTGACTCGGGAAATTTGGACACTAGTAGCATGGAAATAATGGTACATGAATCATATAGGACTGGGTTTTTGGGTATCCCTTGCTCTTCTTAAGTCATATCCCTATATATACTCTTTGACTATGGTGAATCTAGATTGTATTTCAGGATACCTCCATGACGAAAGGTAGTGAGTGTTTCCGTAGTGGGATTTTGGTGATGATCTGCCCCGTTTAGAGGCTATAGAACTGGGAGCAGGTTCTGAGGCTTGAACTCCAGGTGGTCCTCCAGTTGAGGCACCACCTATCGAGCAGCTGGTTGTTTCGGTAGTGCAGGAAAAGTTTGCGCACAGGCTGAGTGCACTGGACAAGTTTCAAAGATAGCGACCTCTGAGGTTCCGAGGTGATCTAGACCCTCAGGCAGCTGATGACTGGCTCAAAGCACTCAAACGAGTTTTCTTCTTGGTGAAGACACCTCCAGATCAGATGGTGGTCCAAGCGGCGAGCCTTCTACATGGTTTGGCCAGGTGATGGTCGAGTTTGGTGACACAATCCCATGATGAGGATACACTCATGTGGATAGAGTTTGAGAAACTCTTCTGAGAAGAGTTCTTTCCGGTGACACTGAGGTCGGTGCGGATTCAGGAGCTTCAACAGCTCCGGTAGGAGGTGAAGACTGTGTTGGAGTACTCAGAGAGGTTTATAGACCTGTCACATTTTTCCCTAGATATGGATGAAGACCCGTTATTTTCGGTTCAGACCTTCGATTAGGGTCTACGTAGGGAAATACGAGCAGGTGTGGTTTACGTGTTCTTACCCACCAATGATTGAGTACTGGAGCGATTCGTGGTTGTGGAGATCTTTCTAGCTGAGCAGATTTTCCTTTCAGTGTTGGGAGCATGGCCGTTGAGAAGTCGGCAACTGGTAGAAGGTGGCATGCGCAAGGGTCTGGACGTGGACATCATTTTAGGATGTGACCCTTGGATGGAGGATCTGAGGCTTAAGGCTCACATGGCTCGCATGCTAGTTTTTGTCAGTCATAGGAGAAGAAGTGTTACTCTTGCAACGGTTGGGGAAATATTGTAAGAGATTGTCCGACCCGTCGTGCAGCTGAGAGGAAGCAGGTCGACATGCTGCCATGGCAGTAGCAATGTCTTGAGGTTGGAGGACCGCAGAGCAGCAGATGTTGTGATGGAACTGGTGCAGTAGTGGGAGGTGGTATGAGGTATTAGATGCCACCACCACCACCCCCAGGTGGTCCATGCCGAGCTCAGAGAGTTTGAGGCCAAGGGCGAGCATAGCTGCATGCCCTAGAGGCTGTCTCCCAGAGGCTTCACAGATGGATAGAGGTACACCTTGTTCAATTTTTAGTTTCTACAGTAGTTTTGATAGACATTGTGTAGAGGTACTCTTACCTTTCTGTTGCTTTCTTGAGTTTTGTTCACGGAGTTGGTAAGACCCGGTGTGGGTGTTGTTCGGCGTGCTTCTAATGTGTGAGGAATAGGGATCCTTCCCCCACCGAGACACATTTTTTTGACGTGATTAAAACCATACGAGCGAGTCAGTGCCACCCAAAATGGATAGTGTTGAGGTGTGGTGGATGAGTACCTTTCACTTATGCATTTGGACATGGGTGTGCGTTGGAGAACTCATTGGTGTGGGAGAACCAGTGGATAGTTCAGTTACTTCCCTAATGCTTATGGTTTTTTAGGGAAGGAAAGTTATAAGGTGGGGAGGATGTAGCGACTCGGGTTCTGGTCTTATCAGACTTTGGAATATTTCTATGTATAATTCTAGAGCTAGGTACGAAGACGGCGTGCGATTCCGACGCCCGGTGTGCCCAGAATTAATTTTATAAAAATATTAAGTATTTGTATCCTATACACGTGGTGAGAATGATTTATCTCTTAAACAGTAGCTTGGATCTAAAATACAAGGGAAAAATTTTGTCTGGAGCGTGCTATTTACCTTTGGAGGGGTGTAAAAGTTACGAGTGCGGGCCTGCTGTGAGAGATGTCTCCCCGGGGAAGAAATCATCATTTTGAAATAATGACTTATTATTTTTTTACACTAGCATTATTTTCAAATAACTTTTGAAATAATTATAGGAAGGGAAATACGAGACTTCTGTTGAGTTAGAAATGTGGAGTTTTTCCTAAGCGTGATATAAAATAGGTGGGCGCAAAGGTTTCAAGATCCACGAACGTCGGTGGTGTTTCAGTGAGTTTTTATAAATTCTCTTGAGTGTTCGAATTAAGGGAAAGCCCATGATTTCCCTTCTTATATCTCTCCCTCTCTCTATCCAAATTTCTTCAGCGTTCTTCGTTGTTCCTCATCGGATTAAGGAGCGATCTCCTGTGGATCGAAGTGGGATTGCAGTGGGCGCATCACCAATGACGAACAAACGGATCAAAGTAGGTCTTTCTATTAATTTTCCACTCCTTCTCCAATTTCTTGAGTTTTAGTCAAATCCATTGTTTAAATTATATAATTTCAAATTGGGATGATGGCTGAATGAGCACAGCCACCATCTGATCCCCTTTTAAATTCTCATGATCGATGCGTTCTTCGTTGTGCTTCGTCCGAATTTTTCAAACGCACCAAAACCTCGATAGATCATCGATCGGGGGTAGGTGCTATGAAGGCCTCATACCAAGAATTACAAATCCACCTACGGTTTTGAAATCATGCCGGTGGAGTGGTTGTGGCAGAAAAAAGATGTCTTAGATCCATCAGGGGCAGTGGCTGGAGATCGAGGTGGCACAACGGTGGATCCAGACGGAGGTTGCAGCAGCAGCTGGCGGCACTCGGTTGGACGACGACATTGACCAGGGGCATTTTTCAAAGTGTTGTTGGTAGAGGCACAGCATAGAGGACCGGTTCATGGGGACCACAGGATGAGAAGAGTCTGAGGGGGGTACGGGAGTCAGGTGGGGAGGTCGGGTTTGCAGTGCTCAGGTGAAGGGTAGGCCCGGGCTTCGGCATGGCGTGACAGGCAGGGGCGAATGCACGTTGGTGTCGTGGGCCATCTGGAAGCAGATTTAGGAGTCTAGGCGGTCGTGGCATAGGTGGATGGTGTCCCAGTGGAGCTCTAAACTAGAAGGGGGAATCACCCTCAGCCTATCATGGTCAGGGGGAAGCCCTGAGGTCAGTACCTCGGGGGGAGCTAGGGATAAGGACCCGTATTCGTCGGGTCCTCTTGGTGTGGCGTGTGGAGAGAGAAGGGCCGCACGACTGGTCTGTTTGGAAGAACCAGACCTAAGAGGTCCAGTGGTGCTAGGGCAGGCCACTGCGAGCTGGTACGGACCCACTACTGGGCCTCGGGCCAACGGTCTGGACCGAGATGGCTGGGGTGGACTGGCCCGGTTGGGCCCCTTGTGTTTACAGGGGCATATCTTTTAAACGACACGTCTATTCAATACACCGTTTGTGGAATTTGGTTCATCTCATCAAGAAAGACTTTTTGAAATGTGTGTTGGGGTTTTTTGGTTCTACACCCAATGGACGTTGACTCGAGAAACTTTAGTTTAATAATAATAACTTATTATTAATGCTTGCAACCGACGTACGTCATGAACCGGACGTCCGTTTGACGCACTGTCAACGGTAGCATAACCGTAGTCCTCGTGTGGAATTTTTGAGATGTTCCTTTGATTATTTGAGCTAATGATAATGTGCAGTCCCCGTATGTCTTGATTTGAACGTTTTATGGTGAAACAACACTTTTTTCACCCGACATCCATTTCAAGTGTATGAAAACTCATTTTTTTGTGTTTTTTCGAGGGGATTGCAATGGCGCAATCTGCCCAACTAAATTGGGGCCCATGGCATGGGACACATGAGGTGGCCTATTGGCGTACACTATGTTTTTTATGAATTATTCTTCATAAGTATATTTGGGGAACATGAGTATCCCTCTGCCGTGTTTTTCCACATAGATCATGGTGTTGGCCTCCTTATAGGTCTAGGAGGTGCGCAATGTAGCGATGATATGGGTCTCTTGGGTTAGCCACGTTTGGACCAACAGTGGTTGAGTGTACTCCCTTGGTTCATTCTTATGATGGTTTTTGTGGAATTAGTACTTCAATATAGGTTTCTGATCCCCTTTATAAGATGAATTTCTGTTAGAGTTATGGCATCCCTCCCGCGGGTTTGGAGTGGGATCATCTAGCTTCACTTCCCTAGATTAGCTTCTTGGTATCGATGTGACTTCTTATCAATGGGTGGTCATCCCCTATCTATCTGGTTAACCCCATAGGGTTTGAGGTATCATCAGGAATATGATCCCCTATGCAGTGTGCCGTTCAGTAGGGTTGCAGAATCATTGGTTACACGAGCCCCTACTATTAAATTACATATATCTACATAACTTATGAGTATTTTGGATTCAATATATGTTATCCTTGATATATTTTATAAAAAATATTTTTATGGGAATGTTTTTTCACATAATAATGGTATAATATTATGTATTTTACAAACCATATCGCATGGGTGTGTCCGACTAGATGTATATTATGGAATTTTTTTGTGTACTTGTAAATCTGGATTCTGTCCAAGAAAACATTGCCGATGTTTTTTTATAGCTAGTCAAATTTGTTATAGAACCATGTCTACATGTCATATCCATATTATTATGTATTTGATTGATTAAAAATTTACCCAATACATAAAAAAAATTTAAATTTTCCCTTATAATAAGTTATATCCCTAAGAATTTTCCCATGTGTGTTTTAATATTAATCACTAAAATAACAAATCGTTTTCTCAGATGAAAAATATAACAACATTGGTCATTATTACACATTTACACATGATGCATTAAATAATAATACATATAAGAAAACCCAAAATAATGATAACTACAGTGTCTATCAGAATTATGAACATAACATTACATATTGATCATAGAATATAACAAAAATTTTAAAAACACATTTTTCATGATTTTTTGAAAAAAAATTAACATGATCAAAGTAATCCTTCAAAAAAAATCACATGAAATAATAGGGGTACAAAAATAAGAATGTGGAGAGATATAAAAAACTATAATGGAATAAACAAGGAATAACATGAAGACATTTTTTAATGTTAGAAAATATGAATATCAATGGGGTTCTTAAGGAACATGAATAATAATTCATGGTATATATTGGTAATCATAAATTGGGAAATGTGGAAAAAAATAGAAAAATAAAAAAAGGTCAAGGCTAAACGATCTGAGACATCTTGCAGAAAAATTTCCCATAAAAGAATCAGGTTCCCTCCATTTTATATTGTGACATATTATGATATAAAACATTACCCAGTGAATTGGAGATCTATCTAGGAACACACATCATGTACAGTTCATTCGCATGCTTATGTTTTCCACATAGATCATAATGCATGGATTAATTCATCAACATAATTAATTCAGTGATTTAGTCACGTGAATACGTATATTTTATACCCAATCAAAATATATATATTTCATTAATGTGAACATTCTGGATATGATATAGGAATGATATGCACTACGTAGTTTCTTTGACATGGAAAATGGCGGTGATATTTCTATAGACAAACATCACCTAATAATTAATAAAAATGGGTTTATGAGAGATAAATGATTCAATAATCCCATATAAATAAAATGTTTAGTGGTAAGGACATCTATATGCATATCCTATCATTATAAAGAGAAAATAGAAGGATTATTGTAATGAAAAAACATGAATAAAAAAGAATCCTAACAATGTTTCAGCATGGTAATAATCGTACATAAAGGATCATGGGAGGCTTAATGAGATTTAATGTGGTCTCCCATAATTTATAAATTAAATGTATTGTAAGGGTAATACATAATAATAGTTACCACTAAAAAATGGAAATTGTGATACATAACAAGAAAGAAGTTCAATAATGGAAATGAGTAGAGAAAAATCCCTTACCAAATTTTAGCTTGGTAACATTTGAACATAAATTATCATGGGATTATTACTTAGAGTGAAATGGGGATCTCATAATTTATAAATTTAACAGATATTAAGGGGAATATGTAATAAAATATCCCAATGTAAGAAAAAGAAAATGTATTGATACTACCAAAATAGGGTCTTGATAAAAAGAGGAGAGATGAAGATCCCTTAATTAAGTGTGTGTGTACAAAGGACTAGAAGGTGCTTCTTTAAATCTTGGGGTAGCCATGTATGGACCTAAGGGAGTGGCGGGAAAAGTATGTACATTATAAAAGGAGTATTTGGGATGAAAAATTGTATATTTGGAGATATTGTATAAGAAATGGGGGGGGATTTCTTTATTATTTCTATTTGAGACTCTACATAATAATAAAAGAAAAACCACAGTCCATCCCATGGTCATTAACATTGTTTCTACCAAATGGTATTGGTTTTTATTATTTTAGTAGGACAAGGGATGAATATATAAAAATATTACACTTGGTGATGTGGAGGTGAGTCATAATCTTAATGAAATGATTTTTGAAATCATAAAATATATAATAAGTCTTGGATGATTCATATTATCATTAGAGAACTAAATCAAATAAACATAAAATTAAATTATTTTAAAGGGAAACCATATATTTTTTCATAGATCCCATTTATATATCTTATTATATAAATTTTTAGTCATTGTGATGTCATAAGAAACAAAGTATTTTTATGCGGTGTTTATTTTTTACATGTGAATTTGACTATTTGAGAAATTATGAAAATTTACTCTTGGATAATTTTTATTTTTTGATTCAAAAAATAATATTAATTTTACCATAATAATTTTATAAATTTTTTAATTTTTAATTTTAATATAAAAAATTACATTTTATGAAAATTTTTGGTTTTTTGAAAATAAATTTTTTTTAAAAAAAACTATAAAAATTAATTTGACTTCATAAAAAACATGAAATAATTTATATTAGATAAAAGTTATTTAATATTAATATAAATTTATTATTTATTTCAAAAATCCATTAATTCATCAAAATAGTTTTCTAAATTTAATAAGAATATTAACAAAAAATACTACTTTTTAATTTAGTGCAACGAAATAAGAAAAATTTATTAATTTATAATAATAGTATGAAAATATATTCCTTATTATAAAAAAGAATCTACATACTCATATTTCATAAGTATTGTTATATTTCTATTTAATACACCAGTAAACACCTTCTAGGTGAGGTGTGCGTTGACGGGACTTCCATGGGGTGGTTTGACAAACATAGTTTGGGTCGTGATCTGAGTGAGCAAGAGAATCTTATCTAAACATGTTTTTTAGATTATTATATAGTTGGATGTCATCTTGGGCATAGTCAATGGATGATTATAGAAATCAATCTCCCTTAAAGTCTCTAATAAATGGTCTTTATAGTGTACGATCCAACTAGTTGAGGTATCCAATTTCTTTTTATTTGAATTTTTATTAAAGCCCTATATTTTTTCTAATAATGTCATCATTGTTCCATGACTATATTATCAATGGTAATTATTCTTAGTAGTAAAATACATCCAATTGGATATAGTAAAAAAAATATATTCATGTGTTCTCTATAAGTGTGTTATTTAAAATAAATTTAATTTAAAAATGGGATTTCCTTTATAATAGTTCGGGTCGTTGCATCAAGTGATCAAAATCCCCATGGTGAATTCCACTTTCTATAAACAAAACAACCTTATAATTCATAAGAACACTAAAAAAATTTAGGAATACATTTCTCCCAAATTATAATATTAATGAAACCTATTTGAAAATGAAAATAAAATAACACATATGGAATTGAACCATTTCAATGGAAATCACCTTAAAATTTCACACACACCTCAAAACCATTTTTTAAAAAGCTTCACAACACTTTGAAAATTAAACTACCAATTTATGTTTCAAAAAAAATAATACATCATGGAACAAAACCCATTTCTCTTGGAAAACCCAATTTCAACACACTCTCACATATAAATCTCTTTGAGAACAAATTTGAAACCATTCACACCAGGGATAAACCATAATATTGAAACACCAAAATGAATCACATATGATACATGAATAATTTCTTTTAGAAATACCATTATCATCCTATGTTCAACTCAAACATTTTCAAAAACGTATTTTCCTCCTCCAAAACTATTTACTGGATAAATTTAAACAATCATGGAATAAATATAAAATCTTCTAATAATGAGAAAGTATTGATATAAATATCTCACACATATAAACTTCTAGAATCCAGTGAAAAACCAAAACTAAAAAACCACAAGACCCTATATTGGAAAGATCAAACAACAACCATCGTTATTTCAACTAATATCTTAGGTTCCAACCCTATTTAGTTCAAAAAATCCTCGAGAAAAAAACAAACCAAAATGTTAGGGATAAAAACCCAAGAAAAAGATAGAAATCAAGAGAAAATATACTTTCTTGATGATTCCATTAATTTACCAAAAAAACCACTAAATTACTAATCTTCAAGAGGTCCATGATGGATTTCAGGATTCTCCCGTTGATGAAAATAATGAATGTGGAATTTGGGAGGTGACAATGTGTTAAAATTGAAAATGTAACAAGAGTAGTTTTACACTTTTTAATTATTTGGTTAGGTCACACATTTTTCCCACACAGTTTTCGAAACAATGTGTCAACCATGTAGCCCTCAATGTCCTAGGGGAACATTCCATGCAGTTGGCCCCATCGTTTTCCAAACCAAGTACCAACCATGGGGTTTCCAGTTTCAAAAACAAAAAATTTCCGCATGATTTCCTAGCCAAATTTGAAAGGTTTACTCGAACCAAGAGTCATCCATGCACCAACTACTGTCAATAACAAAATATGAGTTTTTCACCAAAAACACAATGTGATAGCCAATGGTAAATGAATGAATAGAAATAAAAAAAATGGCTCAAATCACCATCATTGAGATGAAAATTTTTAAACATGTTCAAATGTTTTTAATGTTTTATGTTCAATATAAAAAACAATTCCTAATAACTCTAAAGATGAATTTTATATGAGTTTTATTAGGTGAGTGTGAATAAAATTTGAAAAATTTCAAAATAATAATAAAATTTAACAAATTTTTATCCTTTTAAATCATCTTATTTTTGTAATCTCTTATTATTCAACATCCTTATTTATTTTAATTCACATAGAGGGGTAATATTTTTAGGGATTATGGATGTTGAGGTTTTTATTAATAAATAGGTTCATACACTTCATGGAATCACACTGATTAATTTATTCAATTATGATCATTTCAACATTCAAATAGATTTTTTTATCGTGTACAATCATATTTGGTTTTCTATTCTATAATTGTTATTTTATTGGTCTATGATCATTATCTCAATCATTAATGTTTTTAACTATATATAATGGAATAGACTAGGGCGTAGTTTTGATGTACTCAGTGATCATTACTAATGTGTGTGGGGTAGATGATAATCATGACTGTTTGGGATAAAAATGTCATGAATGAGTCTTATGTACGTAAATTGAGTGGATTCACTAAAACTCTATCACACCATTGAATAAAAAACCAGTATAAGGTATTTAAATTTTTTCTCTCACCATCAAAATTTCTCCAATGTAGTGATAAGAAGAAAACATATAATCTTTCTTTAATATATTTAACAAAAGATGATATGATAATATGTAATAAGGATATCATTGTAATTGGGAAATGCACCTTGATATGATCTCTATTCTCATATCATTGTTTCTAATTACTTTCTTAGTAAAACCATTTTTAATATATTGTATCAATAAGTAATTTTTTTCAAAGACAATATATATAATAAGACCACTTTTTTATTCTACTTTAATGTGTTGAACCTTATTAATTTCCACTTCTCTATAGAGAAAACCATGGTTGACTACTATGCTATAATTTTTCATAGGAAATTTTTTTATAGACCCCACAATAAGAATGTGTCAAAACATACTGTTATTTATTGAGAGGTAGTTAAAATATTTATAAGTAGATATTTTTTTGATTTAAAATTTAAATTAAAAAATTTAACATCCATAACTCGTGTATGTTTATGGATGATGGTGTTATATTATCTGATAAATATATCCGAGGATATAAATGATGAATCATCATAATATGAGGAATTGAAGTATCTAATATTGGAACATAAAGATACACTAAAATACTATGTTTTTCAAGGATTTTTTAGTAAAGTAACTAAAATAAATGACTACATCAATGAATTTTATCATGAAATAGATGGGGGAAAATATCATTCATTTATTCCCTCGAATTTTCATATTAAAAGCCCACAGGTGGAACATCAATAACATGATAGTCATAATGTTATGGAAGACAATTTACAATGGATTAAAGAGGTGATATATGAGATGAATATCCAAATAGAATGAATAGATCAAGAGTATATAGAGAAACTGAATCCCAAATCAAAGACAGATATAGTGCTAGTGGTGGAATAGATTTACCAACTCATATTTATATTAGATTATCCTAAAAAACTCTAGAAGGAAATATATAAAGATAAATGAAAACTCCCACAACCATTTATATAGGATATTTCTTAAGTTTATTTCCATGAAATTATATATATAATAAATTAAAATAAATTAGATGAATTCAGAAGTTAATATGATGTGTGAAATGATCTCCCCATCCCTAAAATCGAAGAATAATCGAAACCATTGAAAATTCTAGAGACTTAGTGGAAGAATAAGAAATTAACCATAGTGTTGTTGTTTGAAGAAATAATGGAGGATCCTGATAAATTGAAAATGAAAAATACCACTTGAATCTATGAAGGAAATTCCTATAAAGAACCATTTTATAGAAAAATAACTTAGGGAGACAATACATTCAACAACCCATTTTCGTCTACTTTTATTATAACTGAATTGAGTAACACCTATCATAGTTTTTTTTGTTGTATTTAGAAAAAATATATTTTCCTTATTGAGTAATATAATGAAAATAAAGAAAAATCTAATAAGGAACATTTGTAGCTACAGGAACATGATGATCGTTAATTTGATGGAGTAAATGATGATATACATGATGATTAGCCTATGAAAATTGAGATACATGCTGCCTAAAGTAAAGGGGATGATTCATATCTTGATTCATCATGATTAATTCAAATAAAATTACTCACTGAGTATACCAAAAATAATTCTATGAAATTATCATTATAGTTAAAATCACTAGATAATGAAGAAGGGGTTTTGAATACGGAAAACAAGATGGAAAAGGACTCATACATTAGCCAACCTCAAATATTCATGTTATACCAAATTGTTTTTGTTATAAACATATTATAATATATGGATGGTTTCTTCAACAGAGATAAAAAAGTAATGAAAGATGTAATAAATGATTATTGGTGCTTCTAATAAAATAAACTACACTAACCATCATATATTTTTTGTAATATATGGTACTTACATTTTAGAGGAAGTCATACCCTAGGGCCTGCTTTAGTTTTCAAAAATGATCATTCCTTATATCATTTCACTTTGTCATTCAATTTAAAATTTCATTTATCTTAAAATTAATAATTTTATCTTTTCTACTTTTCCTTGTAATTTTTTTATAAGGAGGAGATAGATTGCTGACCTAGTGTTGCACTGCCAATAAGTAAGGTTTTAAATATCCATAACACTTTCTTACTATGATTAAATTAAAATTTAGTTACATGATAAATCAAATTAGTATCATTATGAATACTATACCATATTTTGTGTGAGATGTAACCTACGTATTTTTGTATTTTTATGTGTCTAATTGTAAGAAAATTTTATTTTTTTATTCAATATTTTTGTGTTTTTAAATTTTTGAGGCAAATTATTATCTTTTATATTTTTGGATAACATGTTATTAATAGATCCAATATATCCCATGAAATAGAACATAAATAAAATTTTAAAATAACCTTTTTCTCATGTTTAAAACATTGATTATTTCATTAAAATCCCGCTTGTTTTTAATCCTATCCAATAGAGAACTACTTCTATCCTTAAAATCACCACTTCATTTTCATTCAACTCATTTTTTACGAAACAATTGATTTATTAAACTATAATTTGATTTCTTTATTTCAAAAAATTTTGGTTTTAGGTACTTGTGTCTTAAATGATTAAGGAATTTCCTTATTTTTAAAATCCGCATTTTCAAAAGAATTGTCTTTATATTGGAATGAAATTAAATTTAATCATTGTATCCCTTAGAATATATGGACAACCTAGTAGGTTTTCCACATTAGAATAAAAGTTTCCAAATCCAACCTACTCTAAAAGTAAAAATAAATGATTTATTTTAATTTTTGTGTAGAGACATAACATATTCCCCCTCCTCATTGTCTTGAGAAGTTCCTGGTGCTACATTATTTTGGTGAAATACCCAATACACCAAAGTCTAGAAATAAATTCCAATGGTCTCAAGGATATTTGGGGGATACATCACTATTTTTATTATAAAACACTAGAAAAAATTAAAAATAATCATCCAACACTCTATATTATACATGATCAGAAAATAAAACTCAATTCATAATGAAATCATTATCAATATGATAGTACAAGAGGAAACAAATATACGTACAGGAAGAGATCTAAAAGACTAATAAAATATAAAAAATCCAATGAATAATGAAGACATGATTTAAAAAACCCACTCCAAGATCCAACTAGGCAATTTATACCCCCAATATAAAAAAGGATCAGTAATGAAATGAGATACCTTTCCATTACATGTGTCTAGATAGATGACATCTAAAATGTCCAATTTTTCACAATATGAGGGTGACTATAAATTCATTTTTATTTCCCCATAAATTCCCAACACATTATTCTAGGACAAGAACCTATTAGAATATTTTATACAAAATAGTTTTACAAGAAGATTAAATAGTTTATGTCAATTCTATAAAGTAAGCTCTATTGGAAATGATTTGCCGAGAATAAAACATTCACAATTATTTTGCATACCCATAACCATGTCTCGTCACACACTCATATAGGAAAACACACCATCCATCTCAAATAGAATGATCATTAATCATGATTAGTCACTCGTTGATCCACCGGGGCATCAAAAGATGACCAATACATAGTTCCCAAATGGCACATGCATGTTACATAGGGACATGTCTATGAATTCACTCACTCCAACAATATAATCAATATTCCATTCCAATGAATTTAACATTAAATAGTTTTTATTTATAAAATTTCAAAAAAATACTATGTTAAAAAACCCATAATTTTAAAATCACCATTTTAAAATTATCACCAAAGTAGATTTTCCACATACAATTGATTTTTAAAACATTCAAATGAAATAACACAGAGGAGGTTTACATCAAGAATCACACACATATTTTTTTTGACAAATTTGATCAATTCATTTAAATAAAACTAATACTTCATTTTATATGTCATGAATATAGGATAGGGAATACACCTAACGATGAATGGTTGGAGAAAATGAACAATGACACTATGATTCAATAAAAAATGAAATAAGTATTATTCCTTAAATAAATCAAATAAAATAAAATTATTAATAAGATAAAATTAAATTGATCTATCCAAAATAATATTATATATATACTCCTAGGAGGGGAAAGAAGACTAGATCTATGAACAATGACCATGAACGATGACTTATTGGTGATTCTAGATTTCCAAGGTGATTTGATTTTTTTGTAAATCATGATTGGATTTAAAAGGGATTTATCTCCTAAGTGTGGAGAAAAGGGACTTCAAGATAAATATTGAATTGTTAATTATAGAGGTTTATAATTTATAATTTTTATAATTTACACAATTTTTTGGTCTCAATCTGTATGGTGAATGGTTAGGGGATATAGTGATTTAGTTTAGTCACCAATCGTGAAAATGAAAAATTATTAAGATAGTATACTCGCATATTTTCCTATATTAACTGACAAGGTTTTTCCAAATCATATTCAAACCATGTATTTCTGTTATCCCTCCTTCCACAAAATTTGATGCTTCTCATATGGGGTTAATGGTTTTTAAAAACAATGTTCAAATTATTCTACCCCAAAATACATCTCCAAGACATTATAAAACCTAACAAAAACACCCCAAACATAACCCAATCCATTTATAAGGTAAAATTACTGAAATATTGTGTTATGTAAAAAAAATTTATGTGTCATAAATTGTCCAAAAAATTAAAAAAAAATCAATATAAAATAAATAGCTATAGTTTTCCTAAAATTGTTCAGTCTATTAATCAAATATTTCATATTCACACTCCAAAATTTCTTTTTAAATTTGACCAAGTCATTATAAAACTCATATCACATAGATGAGTTTCCAATTAAATAACATTTCATTAATATCCTCAACCTATTAAAACATATGAATAGACATTTAATCTACATATATGTCTACATGATCCCATAAAATTATATGGTTATGATTCGATTGGTATGTAATTAAACTAATATATGTGAAATAAATTATTAACAGAAAAAACCCAGGTGGATAATACAACAAGTATTCCACCTAAAAAAATTATTCACGTATCATAAAATGTTTAATTTATCAATGTTATAACATTAAGTACATACAAAAATGATGAGGTCTAAGCCTTGGAGAGATCTTTAGGAAAATTTCATATCTCAACTAAAACATGAATGATAACTGATGTTGATATGAATATGATTTTTGATGGCTATGATCCATCTGAATACCCTCTATAAACAATAGATCTATTTTTTATATTACAAAAATCTTGGTCCTATTTGTGATGTATCACCAATTTCCACCCCACAATGTGGAGAAGGACAATGATGAGCATACAATACATTGAATGGTTCCATACATATGGAGGCCTGATAACTATTGTTATATGAAAATTCCACTAATGGTATGCAATTCTCCAATAACCAACCAAAATAAATTATAGAAACCCCATGGATATCCACAAATATTTGGATGATCCTTTACTAAATCCCATCCATTAGAGATATATAATCTACGATGACATTCATCTATGTTCCATGGGATTACTGTAATGTATTCAATAAATGAGGTTGAAATATAGCGAATCATTTTGATATTATTTTGACTGGAAGTCCAAAAATTATTACCACTTTTGGAATATAAATTTGGGAAAATCATTCATCCATATGGTATTCTTTTATTATAATATAATTATTCAACATCAATAGATGAGACACAATTACCCAGGTCAAATTGTTTTCTACAATCATTCATTATAAAACTACATCAAAATAAATAGTTGTTTTCTCCCGTTATTCAATATGAGTAAAACATACCCATTGTCAAGGATTATATTCCTTCACCTAATGAAATGTGATGAATCTTGAGACATACTTATATACCTATATCTTCATTCCAACCCACTAAAAATATGTTTTCAACACTTTATTCATTTTTTAAATCCCATTAAGAAAATCCTAGTTATAATTGTTGTATGAAATAAGATGTTTTTCTATAATAGTGAAAGGTATGATCATATAATATACAAACTATAAAACTAAACTCCCAACATTCTTTAATTTATTATTTGCCTCTATTGCATTATGTTATTAACTCACGGTAACACATTTTGGATGTAATGTTTGAGAACCTCTAACCATCCCACTCAAATAATGAATAAAAAACTACACATAATACAGCCACATTACATTGTGCTTCATAATCTAGATTCATATCATCTATGATTGACAGTAGCTACCATTTATCTTAAAACACTTTAGCAAAATAATCATTTGAATTCATTATGAAGGAATCTTCTACTGAATTCCCTTTACCTAGTCTATAAAATATGTCAATGTAATGTATTTGATGATATTCCATCCATATTGCTTACATTATATTTTAATATATTTTTGGGAAAATGTGCTTCATGATTTTATAATCCATATATTATAACAAAAGTTTGTAATGAACCAATATTCAATTAATTTCATATTATCCTAATAATGCACCATAGTGGCACACCTTGAGGTCAATCACATGGAGGAAACATATGAATAAATTTTTCCTATTTTTGTTGACATATTCTATCTAAAAAAATTATTTATACAAAAATTGGGGGTTTAAAATGCATAAAATAAAATTATAATTTTTATATGTTAAATTAAATACATAATTATGTTAGAAGAAATAAGGAAGGAATTTGTTCATAGAAGTTTATGGTGACTGAAATAATTTATCAATATGGATAAGAATATTCAACTCAAATCAGTGATCATGAATTCTCAAACCTCACCTTATCATTTGAGTTTTCATCACCCCATACTAATACCTCTACATATTTGGTAGTGATATTCTATAATTCAGAAATGATACTTCTTCAGTCAAAAACACAATACATGCCATTATCTTTCGTATGCACAACACAAAAACTGAAGGGAACTAAAAAATTTTAAATGGGAAAAAGAATTAGAATGATAGAGAAAACATGTAGATTGCTCACCAAAATCTTTTTAACCATTTAAATAACTTCCAAAATTGAATAAAGATATAATAAATAAATAAAAAAACAATTCAATAACATAAAAATTCACTCCCTCAAACAAGCAGTGATGTTAGTTCTCTACCATTATTGGAGTTGAGAATGAGAAATGGTTGGAGAACAAATAAAATAAAATAACTGGAATAAGAATGTATAAATAATAAAAAAAATATCAAAAAAACCTAAAACATCAATATATAAATGAAAATAAAATGTATATATACATAAATATTACCGCAAAATTTCTAACCCTTTTTAATGAATAAGGGATACATTTTTATAGGCATATTTGGTGAAATATTGGAACTGAATTCTTCTCCTAGAATGATTCCACGTTTTATCCCACATTAATGAAATAATTTGGTAATTTGGTATTCATCAAAATTATGAGGTTATTTCACCAATTTCTGATAAAAAAATTCTTCTTCATTGAACATGATTATAGATAGACATTGATGTTCCACCATGAGATATTTTTTCTTGCTTAATGACTCTTCATCTTCCGATTATTCAACATAACATGTCATATTGTCAATTAAAATGGTATATTATGCAATGTATTCCTCAATAATTTTTTTAATTTTCTCATTTTCCGACTCCTTATCAAATTTTAGATTTATTGGATGGGTTTAATATGTAATATAATCATATATTTAGATGAGTCCATGTTTGGGTGTAGTTTTCAACGCCCGAATTTGGATCAGGTATTGGGACTCCAAATGAATGATTGATATCTGGATACATAATGATATATAGAGTCAAATTATTTATATAATCCTAAAAAATGTAATTCAAAATTTTTATTTAGTGCATAAAATGGAATGTCCAATATACAGAATAAAAAAATAATTAAATTAAAAAATTAGTCTATTTTTGAAATTATGCTCAAAATACCACAAAAAAAATATGAATGGTACAATGTTTGAAAAAATAACACTATGGTGGCTTTATAAACGTTTAATTATAGTATAAAATATATGAAAATTTGATATTCATCAATATGGATCTTAATTTTTTTTCACAAAAAAAAATACTAAAACCATGTCTTTAAGACATCAAATACAACATTAATTCGAAGTCATGTGTGGTGTTTTTATTCACCTGATCACATAGCATTCATGGGATATAATAAATTAAATTTTCTTCCAACATGAGAACACATCCCATTCATGATCTATATGTAACACTATAGACAATATGATACAATATATACTGTATAAATGTGATTATTGGGGCTGATTTCAGTATAACCATATGTTCATTAAATGATTTATTGGTTCCATAAATCCATTGTAATGGAATTCTGTTCCTCATTAATTTTATAATTAGTGAGTCAAAAGATTAAAATTCACACATAAAACATCTTTATAAATCTTCTAAACCAAGGAAACAATGTATCATAAAAACATTATTATATGGTTTCAAATAGATAACATCATCCTTCTTTTTAGGATCCATGGAATATTCTTTTCTATAAATGAAATGGTGAAAGAATCTTACATATTATGTCCAAAAAATTTTGTTGATAACTTAGTGTAAATATGATGACATTATATGATACCCTACAATATATCCATGTGCACATAATAATTATTTTTTCCTTGAATACTCCATAATATCATACAAAAACACCACAAAAAAGAAACAAGATACCTTAAAAAAATTTGTTTCTCAATTACATAAATAACTATTGTTCATTCATAAGACCAAAGTGAAAAAACACATACTCATAATTGATATATCTACTCATGGAAACTATATTTGGAATATCGTCCTTCAAAACTCGTAGTTCATGATAGCCTAAATGTATTTCACTTTTAGAGAATCAGTTGGATACTCTAAATTAATCAAATAGATCATCCATTAATTGAATAGGAAATCAATTATATATCATTTCATGGTTAATATTATGATATTCTAAAAAATTCCTTAGATTAACATGTTCATTTTTTCCAAAAAAATGGTGTTTCCCATGGACACATGATCAATTAGATGAACCCTTCAATTTCCAACTCTACCAACTAATCATTCAAATTCATCAATTCAATTTTTTTCATCAAATCGGGAGGAATATTAATATATATTTTCCATATACAGAGGTCAATCGTAAACTCGACTTCCCTTATGGATGTAAACACAATGAACATTTTTATAAATAAATAAATAAATAGGTTAATGATAGTTAGAAATTATCTATTTCCAATATGATATGCAGATTCCCCAATAATCACTACAAAATGAGAAGATATGGTTCCAAATTTTGGCGATACAAGTCCATATCTTCTTACCTTGAAATCAGAGTCCCCACTGAAGATACACACATTTTCATCAAAAGTATTGAAAATAAATATTAAGGAATAAGTGTCGATGGGGGCCTTAAATGATCTATACCAATCCATTACCAATATAAATTCATAGATAAGAATATCAACATAAAAGAAATACAAAAGAAAATTAGACACATAAATAACTATAGAACAATATTTACACATAAAGGATTGTAAATCTCTTTGTCCAAGATGATTTTGAATTTTCAAAATGCAATTCATTAAGTCTATATAAAAACTATTTTTATTAACATCATAAAAATATAAAAAAGTAGGATGTACCCATATAAAACCATTATTGCATAATGATAGACATCAAAAGAATCATATATATCTCGATCAAAGGTTTTGGTTGATCATCTAAGATCTTGTGATCATCAGCAACAAATTTATTAAGTGATATTCCTTTTTCATTATTACGATGTTCAGATTGCATAAATATAGTTGTCATTGTTATCTAAGAATAAACATGGATCAATCAGTTTTGATGTTTATAGTTATCTACTGATCTATTCTAGTTGAAGATTACAATATCATAGGAATATGATATTTATATAATGCACTACTTCATATATAAATTTTAAAATAACATTGAATTTTTTCAATATTATGAAAATTGTGAAATGCTCCATGTGGTTCCCTACTGGATTGCTTAAAATTATCAACAAAACCATATTGAAAACATCCCAAATGACTTTTAATAAAGGATAGATGTTTACTAATCCGATTTTCATATGATGATAATTCTCACCATTTTGGATATAGGTTTCCCTATTCCTCTTATTTCTATCTATAATGTTCTGGCATGATCCCATAGGAATACAAAGTCTACGTCTAAACTTATTTTGAGTAAAATTAGTTTCTTCCACTATCATTATATTGAAAATATTTTTATAATCCATGATATAAATAATTTAAATAATTGATAGAATATTTGGTATTAATCCAAACAAATGAGTTCCTTTAGAGAAGAACTTATAGAATCATCAAAAAATATGTGATATAAATTCATAAATTTAGCCCCATATTTTTTTACCAAGTGATTATTTTCCTTAAAAATGAATAAGTCAATTATTCAAAATAAATTCAACATATACAGATTAAATTTATTTTGAATAATTTTTCAAAATCATCCGACATGATTCCCTGGTAATCATTATCTGGAACTAATAAATCCCACTGTTGGGTGGCTAAATCCTCCATCATATATGATGAAAACCGAACATTAATCAATGATGGTGTCCAATTGAAATTTAAGACTCAATTAATCATATTATATTAGACTTTTTCGTTTTTTGGTTTGGAATCCACACCAAAAAATTGGGGGATTCAAATTTTCAATGTAATCCAAATTGTCCAAATATCAAGGAAAATTAAGTCTATTACCCCTATTTAATGATTGAGTAGCTTAGAAAATTATTTTTACCAAAATTTTGTTCTCATGGGGATCCAATTAAACCTCATTTTCAGTATCATCCTCCAATTGATATTTATGATGTCTTACTATTTCTTTTCTATAGACACTGAAAAAATATCCTTTATTATAACTCCTTAGAAAATGATGGATTAGAAATTCAACATTAATATATCACCACATATCACAAACAGAAAATTCATAAATCAAAAAATTGTATATCTTTTAATTATTTAGGAAAATACTACAAACATTTTATACTAAAACAATCCATTTTAACAATTTTAAAAAATGAAAAATTTTACCAATTTTTATAAATCAATTAACTCAAGATTAAATTTGTGATCTTAGTGGAAAATATTACTACCACTGAAAAAATTAAACTCTTATCAGCTAAATGAATTATGATTAGTGAAAATAAATCATGATGATTATGTAACCGCATATGTACACAATGAATCTGGTAAAATAAAATTCTATATAAAAACATTGGATGTGATTTTTTTTATATAAATTTCATGTTCTGACAATACTATTTCTTTGATACAATATCGAGAGATAGAAATTCCAACCAAATATACTCAGGAATCAAACAAAACTAATATAAACTGTCCCAAAATAATGATAGTCTTACCAAGACTCATTCTATTTGCAACAAACCACCCCAACTCATTTTCTTGTGATTTGATCAGTTTTTATGTTCATAGATTAAATACCCAAAAAAATAAATGATAGAAATAAATGATAATGACCCTAATAAAATTTGTGGGAAGATTTTTCCATTATAAAATCAAACCCCCAACAACATAAATAACAAACATCCAATCCTCTATATGATTCACGAGTACCAAATTCAACTCAAAACATAACAAACAAATTAAAAATATAATAGTATAAGAGGAAACCAAAATATGTACTCTAATAGAATGAAAAGACCACAACATGTATAAATATCCCATCCTTCATCAGTAAAAGTAACACCAAATTCACTATAAACACTAACTCATCAAGCGATGCCTATAGTGACCTGTTGCATCACTAATGAAATGAGATACCTATCCTTTACATCTGTCTTGATATATTACATATGAAAATGAACAATAGTTCCCACATAGTGGGGTTATTATAATTTTTTTTCGTTTTTACTAATTACTTTCCAATTAACTCAATATGAAGAAAAACGAATTTTAAAATCTTATATAATATAGTTTACAGAGAACATAAAATATTGTATAAAAATTTAGTAAAACTAATTAAAGGAAAAAATTAACAAGAATAAAACATTTAGTAATTATTTTATATACCCTTATCCATCTCTCCAAATTGAAACCATGCATTCCAATGTTATTTTTCTACACTAATGTTAATAATCTCAATGATCCACATAGTTTTCACAAGATTACCAATTCCAAGTGCCCGAGTGTCATAGACAACATCAATAGGGGAATATTTTTTAATTCAATTACACCAACCACATAAGAAATATTCTATTCATAAATATTCCACATAAAACCACTCCATTAAAATATATGAAGAATCATTTCTCAAGCATCAAAACAAAAATATCCATCTCAAATAACCATATTAAAATTATCAAAAAAATCTTATTTTCTAGAAAACCATCGAAATTAATTATTTTTTAAGACATATACCAAATGAGGAACCCACTAATAATAATATATAGATTTCACAGAAATTTCAATCCATTATTTTATAAAATCTTATCCTTCATGTTGTAAGTCCATTAGAAATCAGAGTGAATCCACATACATCCTAATGGTTTGAAAAAATGATTAATGGCACTACGATTCTCTGAAAACCCACACAGATTATATTCATTTCAATCAATAATACAACTAATCATCATGATTCCCACAAAGTGATGTGGATCTATCGACTACAAATTAGAACTACGATTTCATGATAGATGAGAATAATTTATAAAAGAATGACCACGAATGATTACCTTTCATTCCTAGATCTCCAATGATATTCTTATTCTCCTAAATGTCACATCTTGGTCAAATATGACAGTCTATCAGTTGTATAAAGAAAATGAATTACATTTTTTGAGTGAATTGATATTAAAGGGAGTCTTAGGGATCAATTTGTTTTAAATAAAAAAGATCATTTTAAATTGCATAGTGTTTGGTTCATGTACACTCTTAGAAAAACTGCATACTTATAGTGAATGAGATATTTTCCCAATATATTAAGCTTCTATAGTATCTCATAGGCACCATAACTGTTTGGGAAAAAAGTGGCCCAATCGTGTGGTGATATTGTACCTCCTACCACAACTTACACAGAGCCCTATAAGGTGTGAAAAAATTTTACTATACATTATTAAACCATTCACCTATATTACAACCTCAAAACATGCCAAATGGGACAAAAAAATCCTCCTTCAGTAAACAATACATTTCTAATCCCACAATACATAAGAAGGGGTTTTACCTGAAATAGATGGTGATATAGTGGGACGTGTTCTTGTTGTGTGTTACATCATATGATGCTACATTGGGATGAAAATAAAAAGAAAATTTTATTTACGTTATAAAATGGTTTACTTATATGATCTATGCCTTTTGGTTCATTTTTAATTATATGGACCCTCATTCCCCAAAACATTATGCTTTTCAGAATTATTAAATTTCAAAAAAAATTCCATTCTTTTGAATGAAGATGAGTGGAAATAATTTTATTATTGAAATTAATAATGGTTTTTAAAATCATTAATGTTTTATTGATGATTATAGCATATTTTAGGTAATGAATGTGGAGGAAGATACCATTCTTGTGTGAAAAAATCAATATTGGAATATTTATACAAAAAAAGTCAAACCTAATTTATTATATCTAAAAATTATAAACATTTAAAAAATACTAACCAAAATCCACTAAACAACACTGAAATGACTTCAACATAAACATATTACCTTGTCTCACAAAATAATGATACGAAAAAATTTATCAAACCAATAGTGACTCTTTCAGGTGTTTTTTGGGTGAAAATACTAAATTAAAATTAAACATTACTGGGTAAGGGAAAATGTAGTTGAGGTAAGTGTTCATTGTGTATGGAGGATTTAAAAATAGTAAATGTATTAAAGGAGATGAATAGAAACCAAAAGTAATGTTTTTTTGGATACATGATATATAGTTATTTCTTAGTGGAAATTTTTATGGATCTTATGTGAATGTGTTTTTAAAATTTCTTTCATTTGATTTTCATGATTACATGTCCAGGTTTCTATGTTCTGGGTGGGATGGAATTGATAGAGGTAATATTTTTATAGTTTTTAATGTCTATTTCAATGATTTTATCTCCTCTAATTTATTAATTTGATATGAATTTCATATATTTTGGTTTATATGTATATTTTGTTCTAAAATGTGAAAATTTCATAATTATAGAAATTTAATTTATATCTATAAATTATTTATTTCAAGCATAAAATTTTCATTATAGATCCAAATTAGGTAATTATTTTTGTAGGAATCTATTTATTGAAGGATTCAACTTAGTCAACTAGACCTAGTACATATTAGAATATCAGGAGGCCAAAGTAAATAATTTAATATAGAAAATATTTTGGAATGACTTGATTTAACCCTCAACATTAAATAAGGAAATTCACATACTAATAGAATCCAGTGGAATTAATTTATGTTTTATATACGTTATTTCTCAAAGTATCATCATGATATTTGAGTTTGTAGAGAAAATAACTTATTAATGAACCCATTTCATGCATTAAATTAGAGAGAGAATAAGAGTCTCCTCTTCTATAAAAATATTTATTTACTAATATGGGAATAAATTTTCTTGCATGTCTATAATGGATTTAAAATGTTGATGTTTTATTGAGAGAAATATTGTAAATAACAATTAAGAGTACCTCTTAATTAGTTTTATATTTATGGTGGGTAGAAAAAGAGAAAAAATTCAATAAAAATATTCTAGAGAAGTATTTTCATTGTTTTTACCTTTCTCATTTCTTATTTTTTGGTAATGGATTTACTTTTCAAATATTTTTGGACAACCTTCAATGATATGCAGAAAAGTATGACTGATTGGGTAAGGGTTTTATTTATATTTTTTAATTCATGGGTTCCTTCTCTTCATGTAATACAACATTGTTCGAAATTCTGTTAAGTTGGTTTCCGTATTCATAAATAATTATATAATTATCAAGTATAGTCATATTTTGTTTTATATTTTATTATTTTTATTTTCATGATCAATGATAGATATCTTCCTCCACTATTTTTTTAGTTTCACATTCTATAACAGACTCTGTCTTCATAGTGAAGTACTCGATGATCAACTGTTTCTGTGGGATTGGTTGTAGGGACTCCTAATTTTTTGGGATAAACAAGACATGATCGAGTATTTACTATTTTATTAAAGGGTATTCGCTACAACAATATCAAAAATTGAATGGTGGGTAGATTGAGTAGATATCATGGAAATTTTTTCCCACCATCATCTTTTGACTAAGGGTTTTATAGTGTGTGATTTTAGAATGTAAATTTAATTGATATAGTAAAAGTGGACTGCATAACATAGAACTAGGATATTAGTGAAATCGGGAAGCCATCTAGGAAATGATATCCGTACTCATATCACAATTTTTAATCACATTCTTCATCAATCTATTTTAAACAATTTTTTAATACTATATTTTATTTTCATTATCAAAAAATTTAAAAAACAAACTCTTTTCCCTAAATTTTAATTTGACATACACGATTTTCTGACTTCCTATCTTTAAGAAATAAAATTCCACAATAATATATTTGAAAATAAAATATTACTTTTCCCACACCCCATGATATGTAACTGTTATAATGAAACATGATTTTTCATCTCAGATTTAACTTATCCATTATTTCACAAAAAAATAGAATGAATAGACTATGTAGATCATCCATATATTTGAAGATTTATTGATGGTGGGTTTATTGGATATATATGGATAATGGGTATGACACCTACTTTTGGTAGAGTTTTTTGTTTAATAATAACTACAATACATTTTTTTCTGCGACTCTATATGAGTATTTTTATGAGAGGTATTATCGATTCACGTTGTGTAGGGAAGGGATTCGAGAGGTTTTAATTATTGGTATTGATGTGGTTTACTTCATGAAAAAAAGATCTACATGGTTCATGAGGGGATGATGGTGGGTCGACACTATTATAAAGCTTATACTAGTAAAAGGAGAAGGTCCATAGATTTTGAGAATAGTGCTCATTTTTTATTGATGTAGATTACAACATTAGGAGAAACATAAGTTTGATCTATGTAGAAATTTTTCAAACCGAGTTTATTAGGCCGTTTGAGGATTTGGGATGAATTTCTTAGGTAGATTATCAATTGGTGTTTCCTCCATAATAGAATTTGATTCATAGAGGATATCATGTTTCTTAGATTACATAATATCTTAATGTGTACTACCATATCATTATGATAATATAAAATATTAATTTGAGAGTTATGTGATGTTCATGAAGTTGTTAACTGAGACCCAAGTTCATAAGGAAATGGTTTTGGGGAGGTGTTACATTCTTTTAGTTATATATTTTCTAAGGCATGTTGGTCTGGAAAATATTTCATCGATTAAGAAGTCACATATGCCATATCAGTGGCTTGATTTTATTACTCATTGAGGTGTTTTATGATTTTTTTAGATGATGTAAAAAAATCATTGATTTTTGGTTTTTTTGATGATGGTGTTTTGTTAGTGATAGTGTGATTGATATAGCTTTGATCTTGTTTGAGTAGAATCTCATAGAAACATTTTGAGATTCATCTAGTATTTCATGATTACTAATATAAATAGATTAAATTATAATAGGATTGGAATCATTTGAATGGTATCACTTGTAATAGGCTAAATCTTTCAGAAATTAAATTTGTTTTTTAGGAACTATGGATATCATTGGGGATATTGGTGATATTCCAAAATATTGAAGTTGTGTTTTAATAATTTTAGTGTACACCATTCTATTCTTCTGGTTGTTTTGGTTGTTTTCTTGAAGTTCATTTTAATTCGGGGGTTTTACTAGATGTTTCAGTAGGTTATATGGTTCTTAGTAAACCATGACAAGTCAAACAATGTGGCCAAAAAATTTTGTGGGCTTGTTGGTATGGTTTTCAACCAATGTAAAATGTCCCAAATGAGTAACAAATTTGGTGGAATGTTACCAAACATGAAACTATTTAGATGAACATGAAAAATATGGTTATTTAAGGACCAAACCATGCTATGGTACATGGTTTAGTGAAGAGAAATGTATTGGGTCATTAAACCTAGTTGTTTTTCATTGTGTGGATCTGGTGAAATAATTATGTATGGATGTTTTAAATCACTAAATATTTGGGGGTCTAAAAAATGGATCTGAATATATTTTTGACCTGTGAAAACCATGATGTGGTCTAAATTCATGACACCATGATGAAAGTCACACAATATTTATAATCAATCGGGTACCCAACATCATTTTTATTGAATTATTTCCATTCATTTGACCCTTTAATAACATCTAGAAATTATCTAATTCTCTTCTAATTAACTTTATGTAGTATAACCCACTAGTTCATCTAGAACATTTTTCCTTGGATCAAGGTACCATTTCATTCTATTTTATATCCAATATTCAAATTCTTCATTCTCATCATAGATAATTTGATAAAAACATCTTTTTGGTCAAAATTATTTATGGTGGCTTTCTATGAATATGTTCTAGAGGGGTTTTGTTATATTCTTATTATGTTTTATCATGGAATATTATGTATGGATTATTTGGTGATTCATAATTGAGGCAGGGGATTCTACATATCTTCTTAAATATATAAAATTGTGAGACTATCATCCTTTTGATTTCTATTTGTTAAATGTTGTGAATAGTTCTAATCAAATTTTTGGAAAAGAATAATGAAACTGAATGGAAAATGTCAAAATTTCATGATGTTTTTAGTTTTTTTTATTCTAGGGAACTCAAACCCAGTAACCTATAATTTGTGGTTACATTATTATATTGGTACTAAGAATAATAAATCAAATCATAAATTACCAAACATTTTAGTATTCATGGTAAACAAGATAAATACGTTAAATTCACATTACATTTTTAAACACAAAATACACAATAAATTTGACCAATTTTTCCATATTTCCCCCTTTGTGTAACCCTAAATATAAGTCTTAATATACGTTTATGAATCCCAGGGAAATCTAAAATATGATAGGAGTGAGCTCATATGATCAGTAAGGGTATTTATATAGCAGAATCTATCAAAAATAAAAAATTTGGAATGGTAAATAACTGAAAAAAATTCATTTAATCATTAACATGTGCATATTATGACAGAAATAAAATATGATCAAATAATAAAATATAAATAATCATTCAAAAAAATGAATCATAACCAAGGATAAAATAAGATACTGAATAATCACATTGAATATAAATTAGAAATAATCCTAATGATGCAATACATAATGATGGATATCTATATATTACCATTGATGCATACTTCCAAGAATATAACACCATCTAGTCTTCACAAAAATAATCTAATTCGGTCAAGGTTTGGTACAAATAATTGAAGAACTCAGTAATCTATCAGCCAAAACCGTTATTATTTTTATTTTTTCATGAAACCGACCGATTCATCTTGGGGATATACTGATCCCCAACAATCACATAATACTACTATGTTATTTATCACATTAATAAATAATACACATGAATAAATTAATAGGTGTCTTTATTGTAATAACTAGTTTTACAAAACATCAACACATCCCATGTAAGGATAATCATAAACTATCCAAATAAATATAATGAATCGTATCATTAGAGAACATTATAAACATAATATTAAATATAGGATATAGTAATATATGAAAATAATATAATAAAATCATTAAAATTTTATTTAGTAAATTATATTATTATATCCGTACAAAAAAAATTTATATAAAAATACCCTTAATTTAAATAACTATTTTCAATACCAAATATCCAAAAAAGGAAGAGGGGTATTCATTACATAAAATATGTACGATTTTAATGTAATCTACAAATTAAATTTTATTCACTATGGATGGAATGAAATTGTCACAATGTATGTTTATAGGAGAATCATATTTTTGGTGTTTGTTAAAACCTTCCATGTAAAACACGAAAAAATCTTAATTTTCAAAAAAATTAAATAAAATAAAAATATATCAAATATTTCTATAATAATCCTTTTATATCCATATAATTATATATGTAAAATAATATCATGAATATTTACATGGATACACATATTTTTTAATTAAATCACTAAACATTCATGGTATATACCACTTTGATCATTTTAATCATAAGACCAGTGAAAGAGTAAAATTAAGAAAAAATTAAATAACATTATTATAATAAAATTAATAACATTATATATGAATGAGGAAGTGTATAAATCTAATAAAAGAAGGTGGGTATCAAATTTCAAAAAATTCCTTAATGAAATGAGATTGAGATGATGTCCCTTAGCATATGATTCCAATTGTTGAATGTTTTTTAATAACATAATACAGATTAGTTTCATGGAAGTTATTAATTTATAACACAACCTTATTAATATTTATTATATCATAAAATATATTATTTTATTATTTTATCGTTATTTTTATGATAATATTTTATTAATACCCTTTTTTATGTGTTAACTGATTCATTATGCGATGCATTTTTTTCCTGTAAGACATGTTTCTAATGAATATGATATATTTTTTCATGTAAAAAATTATATCATGTATATAAATATTATATATATTCATTATATACATTGTTTAGTCATTATTGAGTGGATAAAAATGAAAATTAATCACATCAAATCATAGAGAGGGAAGGCCATATGTAAGCACAAGTGACTGTATCAATGCATTAATGGGGAAAGGATAGAGAACACGATGGTATATTACCTTTTTCATAACCATTTCATGTCAAAATTAAAATATATGGTTGATTTTTTTAATAATACTAATTCTGAAAATTTAATAGCTTGGTTATAATAATATTTCATTGTTAATTTATGATGGCTGTTTTGTGCATTCTAAGCTATCGAAGAGGTTAAATTTAGAAAGAGATATACCATAAAATATTCAGCTGTATCATTCTCACTTATTCAATAAATGTATTAAAGGAAATTTTAAATTGATGTTTAAAAATAATATATGAATATATGAATATTTCTTTTTTGGAAAAAATGGATATATGGTTAATTAAACATCTTCTTGATAAGAGGGATAGGAAAATGTGAAGGTCACCATAAAATTTTCCATTATAATAGGATAACAATACTGGGAAGTGAAAAACTTCTCATGGAAGTGAAATGTAACTATCAAATTTTCATATATTATGATGGGGAACATGTTCGTTAGAAATTTAACGATCTCAAAACCATAAATTTAAGATCATCTAAAGAAATATTTATTCCCACGAAATAAAAGTAAACATATAAAATTTTTCTTCCTTATTCATTTACCTATATTTGAGGAATTATTTTACAATACATTTAAGAAAAAAACATGTTTTCATTCCATGTACTAAGCATAATATCATCCTTTGGTCATGATTTTTTATACATTCACTTCATCTCGTACCCATTGAGATGAATGTTTATGTTGATTTTTAAACAATTGATGCACTTTTATGAATTGTAAGATAATTGAGTCATTAATTAAGCATTAAAATGTCTAAAAAAATTGTTAGAAAATGTTTTGCAATATGATAAATCAAACTTCAACCAAAAATAATAAAATCAAATGTTCAACTTATTACATTACATATGTAGTTACCTTAATAATAATCTAAAAATAAATCTGTAAAAAATATAATACCAATCATTTAATGTAAGGTCAGTAAATTTCCAAAATCAACTTAACATTAGATTCCCCATACCACATAATTTATATCTTTTTGTCAAATACCATAGATATGAATAACCTTATTACCTTAAAACCATAATGAATACATGAATTCATTATAATCCATAAAGATTAAATTATTAAATAAAATACCTATTTGACATATGATACTTATATCTATAAAAAATTTAATTATTCCACTCCATCTATAGTAATATCCTAATCATAAAATTGATCCATTTTCATCATTTGATGTATATTTCATTGACTATATTGGTATTCATTTCTAAAGTTCCCTATATCCTTGTAATAGAACTATTTTACATTGGATAATTATGTTATTCCCTTGACATCACAATCCTGGTTCCTTTTTCCCCCACATAAAACTAACTCCTTTTACATGTACCATGATGTTTCCTTCCACAAGTGTCAAATGTTGGAAAATTGTTCTTTCACATATTCCCTTTATCTTAATTTTCTCCACCAGTATCTTCTTCTCTTTCTAACATTTGATGTCATCAGACATATGTAATTATATCTATTTTTTAATATCACATGATATTATACCATCATTTGATGAGAATTTTTTGGTGACCAATTTAATTTTAATTAATTTCATTAACCTATAAATAACAACCAATCTCAATCCTTTAGTTACGTATGTTTTTCACTGCATACCTTTCAAATCATGTCAGGGTTTTATTCATACGTAGAAACATTCTACGCCACCTTTTGTCTTAGACTCATGAATTGTCTCTCTATATATTCTAATAGTTCATGAGGGAATCATTTTTATAACATAAGTTCCTTAAAATACACCCCTTCAATGTTTTCTATTTCATCATCCTCGTTAGTGACATAAATAAATGAAAACCATTGATCCACATCCCAAGATACATGATAAACAACTATGATGATTTTATCCCTTTAATTATATACCAATGTGAGAAATATATCTTCTATGGAACTTTTCCATTTCGAAGATACCCATGGATATTTTTTCTAATTGAATGATGGAATCAGTTGTCACATAAATCAATCGATCACTATTACACCACATTGTCGGTTAGGTTACTCTATATGACTAATGTATTTGTATTTTATCCTAATTCATCCTTTATACTATATTTATTATTTTTTAGCTCCAAGTGAATCTCCAACTCCATCCCCAGCTTAATTATCATGCACAAAAGGATAATCCCTATATGTATTGACATTGATACCAATCCTTCTTCAAGGTTTCACTTAAAAAAAATTAAAACATTATACTAGATCATAACATAATTAAACATAATATCTAATCATAGAATGATTAAATCACATAATCAAAATGAATATTTTGGTATAACTAATCTCTAAATCATAATCACACTTTATTTGGATAAATATAAAAATTCATTCATATTATTTCATTCTCTAATCATTGTTTTACTTTTCCTAGTTCCTATGTTTTCTACTAAACATGATATGATTCCAATAGTAAATCCCCCAACCCAAGTATACCAATACGGTGGTTACTCTATTACATCAGAACTATATATATGATATCACAACCCAAAGGACTGAAGAGTTTAATACTCTTGGTAATGTAGAAACATACTCTAAATTTAAATTATATTTCAAAACATAAGAAACATAAAAAATTTCATTGAGACTTCCATTATTCCACCTTTTTGTAACCTTGTATACGAGTATGAATTTACATCATGGAATCATGGGAAAAATTGAATCATTTGAATGGGGTGATCTCAAATTATTAGTAAGGGTATGTACATAGTGAAATATATTGTAAATAAAAATTATAGAAAGGTATGTAACTGAAACACATTCCATTTCACCAATAATATGAGCATAATATTACATGAATAAAACAAGATCAAAGAATTCCATAAAAATAATCATAAGAAAATGAAACATAACCGTGGATATTATATCTAACAAAAAAATATCATGGAATATCAATATAAATATCCTATTGATTTAAATAATATACATTTATAACTAAAATATTCCATTGAGGATCCATTCCATGCTTTTAATATTGTCAAAGCCTCATGCAGAGAATATAATTATATCAATGTTTCATAACAATAGTCTTTTAAATGGGTAAGGAATTAACTATACCCATATATTTTTTTATCATTAATCCTACTAATTCATAATGGAGCATTTGAGGACCCTTCCCAGCACATATTTATTCAAAAGAAATAATCTCATGAATAAATAATACAACTGAAAAAATTAATAATTGTCAGTATTGGAATAAAAATCCATATGGAATATCAATATTTCCTTAGTGAATCTAATCAAACCCCATCCGAAGAAATATTACTAATAATATAATTATATTACTTCCTAAACAAAATATTCATCAGTGGAAGTTAACATATATTACAATACTAAAATAAAATCATTAACGGATTACTGAGGAAAATATCATATTAAATTCATATGATTAAAAAATACATATGAAAATAAAATATTAATTTTAAAAAAACCATTTTAAAATGATGATATCCCAAAAAATAAGGGTTGATGGATTTTCATTTCCTAAACTATGTAATATTGGTAAAGAAGCTAGAAATTTAGTTTTATCCTTGCTGACAGGAAAGTCATTGATGAAGTGTATGTTAGGAATAGAACATTCTATTTTTTATTTATTAAAATATTCAGTAAAAAAATATTATTTTTAAAAACCGTTTAATGAAATAACATATATATAAAATATGTATTTTATAATAAGTTTATATCTATATGAATAAATAGATAAAATAATATCAATAATATTGACATGGGGGAAATGGTTTGATAATTCTAGGTGTTTCATAAAATATTAAAAATTTAAATCATATGACCCATTAAAAATAAAATAAGAAAAAATATTAAATTACCATATAATAATTAATTTAATGACAAGATTTGTCTAAGGAGGTGTATATACACCAAATAAAAATTTTGGGTGTATAACATCAAATAATATCTCAATGAAAGGAGATTGAGATGATGTTTTTTGTCATGCGCTTCCTTTAGTAGATCATGCTGTAAACTCCAATATAATGGAATTATTAAAGTTATTATATTTTATTAGAACCATATTTATATATATGATATCATATATGATATTATTATTTTATTTTATCACCTGTTTGTGGATAATATTTCTTTATTAGCCTTATTTCAGTTGAAAAATACATCATTTTCCAATGCATGTTTTTAGTATAAGTTATGTTTTTTAATAGGATATATTTCATTCATATACATATAGATATAATTAAATTTTTATCATATTTATTCATCCTATAAATTCTTATACTCATTATTGAATGGTTAAAATGAAAAATTAATCACATTTCATGGGGGAGATGGTAGGCCATACATACACAAAAGTGACAACATCATTCCATTAATTATGATATGGAAGATAATTGGATGGTATAATAATTTTTTCAAAATTAATATCATGTCATAATTATAATATATATCAATTATTTCCATCATTATACCCATCCAAGTATTGTCATGATGAAAAAAAAGACTTCACCACGGTGTGGAGAGGGTAAGTCGTACATCTGCACATGCGATGTTTCCAATTTTCATAGGATGGATTACATGTGGAATATTGTTTTATTATAATCAAAATAAAATATAAAATTCTAATTATATATTATTTATTAATTTATCATTGAAACAATACATAAATAATAAGTAGAAGATGAAATGAACTAGGATGAGTTGGTAAGACCGATTACCTCTTCTTTAGAGGACCAAATTTAGATATATTCATAAGGGATCTAAGGTCGCTGTTTTTGGAAGACCAAGATCTCCAAAACGTGGATTAGTATGTATGAAGGGTAAATTTTCAAGGGGTTTTCAATTTATTTTTCTCAACTATGTGTGATAAGTGAGAGTGAAATTTATATTTTATAATTGAGGTTAGAGGATGTTTTCAAATCTCTCAAAATAATAAAATAATATATATTAAATTTCAATACCAAATGAATCTGAAGTTATGTATTTAAATTGTAAGATGATTAACCATCTAAATTGTCTTATATAATAATTTTGGGACATATTTTTGTCAAATTTTAACCCTTAGATTTTTGTTTTAACTCTTACATAAACTCTTTAACTCTTACAGTTACAACATTTGTTCTTACTCATTAATGGATAATATATTTACTATAAAATAACAAAATAAATATAAATGATTCATGTATAAAATATCAAAATTTATCACTATAAATTTATTGAATGTTATGTATTTATATTTTTTCATTAATTAAAATATCATAAATAAAAATTTTGAAACTATTTATTACATAGAATTTAAATAAAATAAATACACAAGATGAATTCGAATATAAAATATTAATACATACATAATACTACATTTTCACATCGATATTTTTGGATTATATTAATAATATAGAATTACATTTATTTTAAGATTTTTAATATCATTTATTTACTATTTCAAATAATTATATTATTGATTCATCCTCATTATGTTCATCATTAATGTGATTATTTACATACTAATGATTAATCATTAAATAAAATTATGATGATAAAAAAATTTATATCCCCAATTTATATTTATAGTCAAATATATCTTCTTAAATACTTCATGTTAATAATGTAATACTTATTAAGAACATGTGTATGATATATTTATCATTCCTTATAATAAAATAAAATAAAATGAATAAAGTTATTGTAATTACTCCAAGATGATATAAAATACGAAAAAGGGTAATTTTTCTTTAGTAATCACTCATACAATAAAATTAGGAAAAGTTTTCATGAAATTTTATAGAATCTATAATATTATTTTACCATTAATTATATGATTTACTCTTAACCATTGTAATTAATATTAATGTATTTAATATTCATATTTCCACAATAATAAGTGGTATCTTTTTAATATATATAGACCTTTTGATTGAAAATATGGAATCCATTTTTCATAATTTAATTAACAGATGTTGTAGAAATTTATTTAAATAAAATCCTGTAGATGAGATAAAACAAGGACTTTTAGAATTTAAAATTTTCAAAATATTAATTGTTTTTATATTCATTTTCAAAGTGAAATATATTATAAATAACCATATTGTATTTACTTATTTCTAGTTAAAAAAATTATACATTAATTAAAATTTAAAATATAACTTAATTATATTAAAAAAATAGATAAAAATACAGTTCTCAATTAAAATGCGCTTCTTTACTATTCATCAAAAAATGAAACATATCAGAAAGATAAAAAAAATAATCCAAAATAATTATTAAATACTAATTTATCAAATAAAATTTATTTTTTAAATGAGAATTTATAAAAAACTCTTCATCTAGATTTAACCCAAGTTATCAATCGAAAGGTGAGAAAATGACCTTTAGAAAAAATATAGTTTATTATACATATAAATTGGATTTATTCATATCTTATGCTTTGAATTATAGTGGATTAATATAATTGATTTATTTAAATATATAATATATATATTTAAAAAAAATTTCTTAGAAGAAATTCTTCAAATTCAACAACAAGGTTATTATAATATGTCATTGCTCAATTAAGTTGTGTGTTGCGTGAAAAATAAGCTATCAAATAGGATAAATTTAAAAAGGGACATACCATAAAATATTACAGTGTAAAATTTATGTTGTTGTGGATATATCATATAAAAAATTCTTCTTATGTATTTAGTATAAAAAACAAAAACAAATGGTTTAATATTTAATGATAGTGATTTCAAAATACTATTATTGATGTGATTTTACATTATTTGATATGTTGTATATCTCTTAGTGGAAAATTTTGTTGTTGTGGCTTGGTTGTATTGGTTTGTTGTTGTGGAATTTGGACTTAGTCGGTTTTTTTTATTTAGCGCCCTGATTTTTTTGTCATTGTGTTTTTCGTTTTTGGGGATCAGTGGTCTTAAGATGCAGTGATTGAAGTGGTTGATGCTTTGTAGAGTTTTAGTATCCATGGAATGATAATTCTATTTTCTAATATGAATTATTTTAAGGTGAAATTATGCTAATTTAAATGGATGTATATGATTTAAAATGTATTATAGAACATAATACATAGCCCTTATAGGATTCTTTAAATTTTTTGTTTTCTATTAATGATAGGAAATGTTGGAGTGGTATTGGTAACACCCTATTGGTGACAAAAATTTTACAATGATATTTGTATGAACCCATTAGTGTTGGCATGAAAATGATAATATTTTATATTGTGTTATTTTATTTATTTACTAACCCCATCTTATATTATTACTACATACTAACATATATATATTTTAGGTAGGTTATTCTTTACAATATTCAGGATAAAAACAATCCAAATAGTTGAATAATACCTCTTTCATATACTATATTAAGTGGTGGTTCATGATGGTAGCGGTGAAACATAGTTGGGGGCAATAAGAAATGGAGGATGAGGATTTAGGTGGTGTGGTTAATGTGTGGTAATTGGAGAGAATGAGGTGAATGATTGTATGTTCATGATTCCCCACACTACAAATTTTATTGTATGATAGCGTGGTATGTGAAATATTATGAGATAAGGGCATTCTTATACTGACGATTTAGATTATACAATGGGGTTTAAGATGGGATTTACAAATTAGATGATGATAGTTGTGTAATATATGAGATCCAATGTTTCTCTATCATTAGACGAGAGTAGAAATGTAGTGGGGGAACACTGTTAAAGTTTGGATTTCACTCTTCTTTCAATAAAAATGCAATATTATTGGATTCATTACTTGTTGTATGAGCCTTGGTGAGGCATAATGAAATTTTTATCCCACAATGTTCTTATTGGTTCTCTAGTTTTTTCAAACAACCATCACTATAACCTTGTCACATTTTTTTGAGAGTCAATTAGAATGATCCAAAAGATTATAAATGTTATTATGACCTCCTATATATATTAATCTATTTCAAAGGATTATAGAAATATTTTGGTGATCTATTTGTACATTAATATCATGAATAAAAGACTTGTTGAGTCACTTTCATAGACTTTTGTTCACAGTATTGTTTTATATTGGATATGGTTTAAATTGATTATAATATTTCACTTTGGGTTTGGTTTTTTGTGATGTTTTTATATATCACTCTGTGTGGGTTGGAATTCTATGATATGATCCTAGGGATTATTTTACGGTAATTCCTTTCATTATCAGTGATATACCATAGGTTCATGTCACTGAAACTAGGGATAATTTTGGTGATATTCAGTAGTCATTCTCATCTTAGATACCACCCGAGGAGGTATTCCTAATTGGGTATATTCATTAATGATACTGATTTCTCATATTCTAGGGGATGAGATGGTGTGGTAAAAAGAGGGAATAATTTAGTGTATTATATCACCAAGCCTATTTATTAGGTAATGATGGGCTAGAAGTTGGATCATCATGTGTTAGTGGTGTTTGTTGGAGCGAGATAAAGGTATCAAGAATCATCGATGTAAATGGTGAGACCACCTTAAAACTCAGAAGACGGTGTAATGAAATAACCACCTGGGAACACCTTAAAATGTAATCATATTCCAGTTGAAAACATGTTTTGAATTATAATTTTATATTAGGAATCTGATTGGATGAATTTTACCTCAATAATTTAATTTATTTTAACTTCAAATTGTAATAGAAAGTGAAACATGGTTCACCAATAGACATTGGATTTAAATTCCAAGACGTGTTATCCTATCATGAATTCGTGTATTTTGGTATCTTTTCTCTAACTTCTGTGAGCCATGAGACTACATGAACTGTGTCCATGAAAGAATTGGTGTTATAATTTAATGTTCAACCTTCTCACTCCACTATTATGTTCTTGTACTAATGTTTGCTACATGAACAACGAGGTGATTCCCTTTATTTTAGAGGATATTGACCAGCACTGTGAGACTCGTGTAATACACTACAGACACAATAACACCATAAAAGAGTGTGTAATAACAAATAAATAACCAATAATCATTCATAATAGGAATGAAGAAAGTAATAGATAACCCAAAAAAATTATGAATAGGGAAAGACATCCATACAAGATTGATTTCTTAATTTTATGATCACATATGCATAAATATAAATAAAAGAAATAAAATGAAAAACTATTAAGGCCCAACACCATCACCACCCCACCAAATCACCCCAAAATATCTATTCCCATATGTGAAATCTTGAAAATAATTTAATAAAAGTACTTTTCCCTACTTGGACCTACTCAAAATATATGCTTGGTCATGTAACGATATTTCTTGGGCACCTGAGGAGGTTGTGTGTATATAACTCAATAGGGAATCAACAACATGATACAATAAATGATCAGTAAATATAGTATATGTGTATTTTATATACTTAGATGAATAAATTAAATAAATAAATAATGAAAAAATTAAATAAATAAACATCATAGATTCATAGATAAAGGTGACTCCTAAGATCATTTATACTTATACTTTATCATGTACGTACGAGTTGAAAATATTGAGGAAATTTGAATTTGGAATTTTACTGAGTGGATACATTTGGAATTCAACTTGAAACAACTAATTTGAAGTTTCTACTCTAAAATTGGTGTCTTTGGACACATAATGAATCATGAGTATTGGTAATGAAGTGTATCTAGTAATAAGAATACATTTATAGTCTATGAGGATATATAATAACGCATATATATTCCACAAGATCCCACTAACTAGCTGGTTGGGGGTTAATGGGTCAAATGACCATTTTACACACTATATTATTGGAGGAATCCTCATTTTCATTCCACAATATGAATATGGTTCAGGGTTCAAACCCCCTCCCTCTCCACTTCTTCCCCATGAATGTTTGTGGTGTTCAAAAAGATTTTAGCATCAGATTATGTTATGGTTCTCCTCTCATTATTCAATATCTGGTTACCCCCAAGCATTTAAATTCTAGTTTTTAGGTTTATAATTCCAAGCCAATTTCCCAATAGAATCGTTAGATCACTTATTTTCAAATTGAATTTTTCTTGTTTCACCATTATGATGTCAAATAATAATATCCACATGATTTTTGTAAATAATTCAGTGAAGATACGCCCTAATAGGATATTATATAGGGGTTTTTTCAATTATATCAATAAAAATTGTCTAGGGAATCATCCTTGAATATTATGATTTTAACTAGGATGTGGTTGGTGGTCTATTCTAGACATCATTCATCTTTTCAAATTTAGTTCTGATGTGACGTGGAGACCTAGTCCTAATTTATGTTTTATTCTTAAATATAATGAATTTTTATAAATAGTCAAAAAATAATGATTTTGGTTTCATCGAGTGTCTTGGAATGAATTAAGACCTCATTTTTTATTGTTATGACCATTTATACAAGGATAATTTTGATCGAGAAATTCACGAGCAACCCCTATCATCAAAATAAAAAAATTATATTGATTTTATGGGTATGGTTTTCTCATATATGATCTATAGAGTAATTATTCCCAACGTTATGAGGAATATGGAATGTGGTCTCACAACTGAGAAAATAAACTAGGTTTAATATGTTGCATTTTTTCTCTAAATTATTTATTTTAATTATTATGAAATTAAATAATCTAATTATTTATTTTATACCCATGAACTCAAGTTAATTTTCATGACCACTAATGGATAGGATAGTAGACCAAAATACTAGCCTTGTGAGGCTTAGACCCCCCTTGAGGGAAAAACAATAACGTGTGACGCCTGATAGAAATATGTGGGATGTAATTAATAAGGGAATACTATAAAGACCCTAACCCTAGTATCCTATATTCAATTGTAATCTTATTACATATTGCTATACACATGTTATCATATCAAAAAGGACTGAATTGTATAATTGTTTTGGTAAAAAATATATAGACTTGAGTCTCATATTACAATTGAAAACATAAATTATAACTTAGTGAAATTAAATTTTCAACATACTTTGACCCATTTCATTATTTTTTCTTCATATTCTATGGAAAGGAAGACACATAATGTAGTTATTTCAATTTTATAGTAAAGGGTACATATTTAAAAATCTATCATGAATCAATAAATCATAATTCATAAAGAATAAACAACATGGAATTGTATGTAATATCAATCACATTCTATTTAATCAAATATTTGAGAATTTAAAATAAATTGGGAGGAATAAATTATGATCAGAAATTGAAAAAAAATCATATGATCATGAAGTTAATCCATGGATAATTTCAATATAGTAATGTCATGGAATATAATAAATGGCATCTCAATAAAAAAATCTTAATATTGGATGTCATGATCTCAAAAATCATGACATCTATATCTTCATGAACTATAATGAATTTTAATTAAATCTATAGGGGAAGATCCATTTAATTTAACTTATTGATTTTTCTCCTAGTCCTCTCGATTCATCGAGGGGTTATCCATAATGGGGACCCACCCATCAGTATATTTCCACTATATATTTAATATATCAAATGACTAATCTAATTAATAAAAAATATTCCTTTTTAACAAATTTTCATTTTGGGTAAATAAAAAAATAATAAAAATAATTCCAGAGTCAAAAAAGTAATATTTATTGTAAGATAATGAATGTAAAAATACTATATTGTTTAGGTAATAATAATCTCCTTGATTAAAAATAAAATTGATATTTATTATAAATTTAATGTTTAGTGATCTCATGAACATGATTTGTTATAGAGAAATACAATTCCCAAAAACTAATCTAGAAAATGAATTTTTATTATTTCCCAATTCAAACAGATTGAAAACCATCAACTGAAAGAATTTGAATAATATCATTATAGTATATCCCAAATGGATTATTAGTAAAATAATTTTTTTAGCCATTGATGAATGTAAATACCATAAAAATATCATTAAATACAATTTTTAGGAAAATAATCTTTTCATTTTGAAGATCAAATTTACAAACTATAAATCTCCAAAATATTAGGGAAACCATTTTATTTTAAAATATTATAATAAAATAATAAAATACTATTTTGTGAAATTATCAGTTATAATGGTGAGAATATTTTTTACATTCCGAGTACATTAAAATTACTATTCATTTCATATTTTTAGTAAAAATTCAAAATTACCGTGTTCTGATAATGACATGAATATTATATTAAAGAAATTTTTTAAAAAAGATAATAATTGTTAAAAATATCATTAATATATCATTTTAAATACTGAAAATATTTAATAAAACATTTATGGAAAATATGGATATGGAGTAAAAATATTTTTCGATCAAAAAGATAATTAAAGTAGGCTATTATAACAGACATTGATTCAATAATTTTTATAACAAAAGATTAGAAAATTGTACTATTAGATGAAATTTTATAGAATGAATAGATGAGAATAATATTCATGAGTTTCATAGGATATATATTATATGATTTCATCATAGGAAGCATAATCATAAATAATCCTGAAAAATAATGAGATTGTAACATAATACAACTTGGATAACTTTTGAATATTAATTCACACGAATGAAATAAAAATTTATGGATATTATATTCATAATAAAATTCCCAATAATCACTATAATATATACTAATTTTTATATTATTAACCAAAAAAATAAATTCTCTGTGAATATGACATGTCTATCAAAGAAATAAAAGAGAGGTGAAAATCTATTACCTTATATTTCACTTTAGTTGAACATGATTTAACCTAATGTATAATGAATTTATACATGTTAATATTTTATTATAGAACAATTATCATATTTAAAATTCCGTAGTTGATCTTCTTATAACATCTTACAACCCGTTTATTAATAATTTTATATTCTTACCATTATTAAAGTTGTGAACTGCTTTGTTTTATCATGAATAATTCATTAATGACCATCAGATTGTCATTAATATTATTTAGATCTATAACAGATGGTATGAAAAAAAATTTATAAATATAATTTATATGTATTATATTAATAATTATAACAATTATTGAATAATGGTCATTAAAAAATAATTGCATCACATCAAATAGATGATAGGTTTTTGAAAGGATAGCGACAAAATCATTTTGTTAATCGATGAAAGGGTATCGTAGTGGATGAAATATTAATTAAAAATATTTTATAAAATATATTATAAATCATATATATTAATCATTTCAATAATTTTCACTATCAATGTTATATAATAATGAAAAAAAATTAAATTAGTCCGTGAGGATGTAGTATGAAAAACATACGGGTGATGAATTTATTTCCATTTCTAAGTTGGACGTGATAGGAAAATATTATTCCTTTAACATAAAACACGAAAAATATCTTTTAGATACTAGTTATGTTATAAATTTTATTTTATGAAATAATTTTAGATAGTAAAAGAAGAAAAAAATTAAGGGCATCGCTAATATAATTACACTCACATGGTAGAACATCATTTGGATATATTATTAAGAAACCAAGGGATGGGATTTGGGAAGAAAAATACCTATATAAATACTCTAAAGATATTGGGAATGATTATTGTAGGGTTTTTCTAATATAATTGTATTTAGAGGTGTGAAGAAGCTATGGGAGGGGGTACCCTTTTATAATTGAGGTGCAATGATATTTTTGTAAATACCGAAAACTATTCAAATAATGAGATGATTATCTCAACGGAAGTAATTAATATATTGATAAATAATAGTTTGTAAATAATATAAGGTCTTACCACACTATATAAACAATTAATATATAATATTTAAACATGCTACTTCATTTACCTCCATGTTTATTCACTTTCAACTTTTTTCACCAAACTGGTTTTTTAAACAATTTTTATTTAGCTATTAAGACTACGATATAATTATAAATTTTATATAATTTTTAAATATTAAATACGAATGTGAAAAAAAACTTATCAAAAAAAATTCTACGTGTGTGGAGAAATAATTTTAACACAGTCGCATCAACCCTGAAAAATCTTTTTTTAAAATTTTATGTAGTAAATAATTTTTTTTACATTTTCTAGTAATTGTGAACAAAAATTTTGATAAACATATTAAATATTATTTATTATTTAGTAAAATTACTTAATACATTTTATCATATTAAATTCATAAAATCAGTATAATTTAATTTAAAAATATAGCCTAAAATTGTGCCGAAAGAAATTATTAAAAAATTTCATTTTTAAAATTAATATGATAATATAATAACTATATGATTAGTAATAAAAATTTTAAGTATTCAAATAAATATATTTAGTTATAAAATGATTAAATTTAATTAAAATAATTTTTCATTAAAATATATTTTAAATAATTTAAAACTACATACGAAATGCGCTTAAACCAGTGAAAGAAAAATGTGTTTCTTAGAATGAAAATAAACATATATAAAAATATGATATAATATAATTCATAATTATTCAATAATATTAGTTAAATATAAATAATACATATAATTATTTTAAATAAAATTTATGTAAAAATGGTAATTTTAAATTACTTAATTTATTGAAATGAGAAGACTGTTTTACAATAAACAATGTTTTTCATTATTTACAAAAAATATATTCAAATAAAAGAAAATAAAAAAAATAAACCAAAACATTACTTCTATATACTATTTTAAAAAATGATAAACCATTTACAAAATTTATTTTCTATTAGTTCCAAATATTAATTATAATATTCTCTCACATAAATTAAGATAATAAATTTTGATGAAAATGTTCCTTTATCAATAAATTAAAATTTTTAAAAATTATTTGATTATGTATAAAGAATATAACAATATATTTATATTGATTAAGATATATTTATATATTATTTTAAATTAGTTAATTGTATTTAAAATCAGCAATTCATTGGAAATGTTGTAATGATAATATTTAAATTATATATTTGACAATTTTTTTAAGATCATTGTTGCATATCCTACAATCTATTGATCATAATTTTTTTATTTTAAATATCTGGGTTTTACCAAAAACAAAACCCTCATTAAGGTCATTAATGATCATCTGGGATAATAGAAAATACCTGACATCCTTGAACCCCTTGACTCAACAAAATGGTCAAGGAGTGAGGCACCCTTCTTTATAAGAATTTTCCATGGGGCACTATGCTTAGACAAGTAAAAAAGGAGGTGTTTGAGTAGAAAAACATGATTAATCATATATATGGATAATTTATCTAATATATCTCCTCAGAAATATTTCAATATTTCATACCACTCTCAGGACAATGAAGTCCTATGTGACCTTCATTATGCCATCGGGAATAAAGACCATCATGGTGCAGGTGATATCTATGAGACTAGGAATTCAGAAGGGGCCTCAGAATTTTTTTGTAGTATGTAAGGAAATTAGGGGATCTCAGTACATTCTTGAAAATGGACTATAATTGATAATATTCATGATTTATAGGTAATATTTGTTGTGGGATACTCGTATAACCTGCATCGACCCAATATGCCTTTTGGAGCTACGATCATTGATGATGGGTGTGGTCTTTCGACTGTCCCTTGTGTTATTCAATCACTTTATTCTATATCTATTTATTTTTTAAGGCTCTATGTATTTACTAAGATGTCTTAGATATATTGGATGTAACACTAGCGAAAGATTACCAATGAGACAAGAATCCATCTTTGTATAATAAAAATATATTTGATACTGAAGTAACCTTCGATATATGACTGGTATATGAATTTATTTGATACTAGTGTTCCATTGAAATGTGTTATGCATAGGAATTCATAAGAACATTGGAAACTCTTGAGATGTGATGATCAATGGAATTCCTGGAGTATTGACCTTCCATGGTCGAGAAATTAATGTAATAATTACATTGATTCATGGAATTTAACCAAGGTAGTGTTCCATTTTTAATGTCAAGGGTGTAGTGTAATATTCTACTGAATTGATTTATTGGTCAATTGAATTATCCTAAGAACGTTTTTGTACACATCCCGAGGGATACATGGGAAAAACCCTAAATTAAGGGTTTTTATACCACCCAACGATCATGTGGATTCACCCGGTTGTGATGCAAGATGAGGGGATATACGTTATTGGATTATGATGTGAGTTGCCTTAATTTTGAAATAGTTTTTTAATTTAATTTCAAAGGGTATACCTAGTAAATATTCATGTTTTAACATTCATATTTCTTAGATCTATTCATCTCTTTTAAGGAATTTTATTTCTTCCTGGCAGCATGGAACACATATGTTACAACCATTGGGTTAACCCATTTATCTTGAGTTTATTTGAATTACATATTGTTCCCTCGTGTATAAATCTCATAAATGATGGAGGAATGTTCACGATATCTAAGGTTATGGACTAGAGAGTTCGCTTGTGGGGATTTATAATGATTAGAGACATCTCGTCACTGACTGAATCATGTATGGTTAATTATGTTCAAGGACATGTGTATTGATGATGTATTTATTTACTTCTAGTATATATTTTTTTTCTTATATGCTATTTAATATTTATTATGAGCATATATCTTGATCTTATTTAGGTTTTCACTTACTGTTTACATGATTTCATTTGAGGTTCCCGGCTATGTTATGTACTCACTTCTTCACCTGGCATCCACTATAATTTGGTATTTAATCTACATCCACTTGGTTACAAGCATATGATAGGATGAGTAGCAGTATAACATGATCGACTATGATATATTCTATGATTCAAGTGATTGGGAATACAAAAGTAATTTGGATGGAAGTATTAGAGAAATTCATTTTTCTTTTATTTCCAGGTATACTCTTGATTAGCCTAGTGGATGACCAATCCTTGTATAATAACATAATTATTTGAGTCCTCTATTTGATGAATTTCATTTTGTTATATATGATTTTATTTCATGATTCTAATTTTTTTTTCAATTTTGGATTATTATTGATGACTTTATTGTGTTATTACTAACATTTATATCAGTGTATAGTCTCCACACTATATCTATAAAACCCCTATCGTTATATAGAAGAACCTATCATCTGAGGATAAACACATTACCCCTAATTAGTTTTGATCCAGGATCACTGAAGTATGGTTAATTGGCATATGATTGGAAAATTTGAATCATATTTGTTTTTATAAATTTTTTTATATTTTTGATTTGGTATGAATATGTTTTAGTAATGTGTTGGGATTGTGAAGGAATCTTTATTATTCATCAAGAACAACTTTTATAGTGACAAATCTAGGCCACCATGGATGTGATTATTATTATTGGTGTTCTATGTTATGGTGGTATGATTCACCATGTGTGATGTATTTTATTTTTATTGAAGGTTTTTTGGATCTATGAAGTCCTTCCCATTTTTGAAAATGATGAGGTGAAAAATGTTTGTAGGTGATGAGGTGAATCGAGTAGATTGTTTTGGGAATAAAATTACCTTATGTTAAACCCATTGTGTGTGTTTTTATTTTTGATTAATTTATTTAAAATTTCAATAAAACCTGTATAGTGTTTCCTATAATGTCAGAAATGACATTTAACATAACAGAACATGGCTTTTAGGATATGTTCGACATGTGTTACTTATCGAGACTATAGTTGGGTGACCTAGTGGGGGACTTATATGTTTTTTTTGTATTAGGTTAGAAACATCATCATATATATATATTTATATGTTTCAATGACCTTTTCCTCTAGGAAATATAATTTTAAAATTTTACTCGGAGAGGTTATTTCCATATATTGGGAAATGATCTTATTGTATGATGCTTTTTCTAATCTTGTGAGAGATCTGGGATGGGGTTATTGGTTACAGAATTCCATGAGTTCATTATTATTGGTTCATATGTGATATCCCTTGTGATATGACCAGTATAAGTAATTGGTTATTGGTTTTGAAAGAGACCCTAGAAAATCTACTGAACCTTGAGAAGTGACTCTTGATTTTGAGATAGGATGTAGAATTTGTTATGTGTGAAGGACACTTGTGATAGGGGATTTCCTAAGTTGTGAAATCCTAATAGGCATGAGACATGGTTATATGCAAGTATATATGACTGATACATGGGATTTTATTTCAAGTTATATAATTTTAATATTAATACCTTATTCATTATTGTGATGATCACCTTGGGTTATATAATATTAATATCAAGACTTTTTTTGAAGGGTATGAAAATTCATGATACAAAGCCAATTGTGAAATATGAATTTGGTATTTCGTGAGGTCATTGTATTATTTCTTATGAAACATTCTATAAAACCTTATTCAAAAATGAACTAATAGATTTATATTGACTGTTATTTTATATATTCATATTGGTTTCCAACATATAATTATTACTCAGACCCATCATATGCCTTTATGTGTATGTATAAAGGGTTTTTTTGAACAATGTTAATGGGAAGGGTGTTTCCTGTGAATTGATAACTCATGACATGTGTATCTTTTTTGTGATTAATGGATGTTAGTGGTGATAGGTAACATAGAGTTTGTCTCATGTAGTTGTGGATATCATGGTTATTTGTATTGGGACCATTATGGGTTCTGGACATTTAGCCTTTTTCAACTTCACACTAAAGGGAAAAACCGATTCAGTAGTGGCTTTTTCGTGATGATTTTGAAAAAAGCCACTTAATTTGTTTCATAAAAAAATTATCCATGGTATTTTTATGGTTTTTTTAAAGGATGTTGGTAAAAATTTTTAATGTTTTTTATTTCTAGAATTTTTTTTTCAAATGAATATTTTTAAGGGTAGTTTTTAAAAAACCATTGTGAAATAGTGTGTGTTTTTTAAAATCATATTTTAAATAGTGGAGATTTTAAAAAACCTGTAACTAAATTAGAGGGAAAATATTTAAAAATTAAAATTTTAATTATGATTTATTATTACTTATTTAGTATCATATGTAGTTTATTTTTTATAAATATTAGTCAATAAGAATATGAAGCTTAAAAAATCCCCGATAAGTTGAAAATAAAAAATATATATAAATTGACCATTACTTATGATCTGGGGGGTCTATTTTTCTATACAAACAAGTCAAATGAAAAATTCTGAAATGAGAAAAAAATATAGTAGATTTAAATTTTGTAATAATTAGTTGAATATAATTAATTATAGGCTCAAGAAAAGTATAAAATCAAACATGAACGTCTAGTGGAAATAAATTTGGATGGTGGTGTTTGTTTAGGATCAACCATATATCAAATCAAGTCTTGTGATGAGATATATTCTCTAGTGACCTAGGTAATCCCTATTCACATATTTTCTGCCAAAAAAGGCCCAAAAAGCCTTTATAACTGGGGTTTTAGTTGGGGTATCCAAAAATTTTATTGGTCGATGGAATGTCATCCACGTTTAAGGGGGTCTTATTATCGTTTTTGTTAGGGACAAAATTTATTCCCTTGACTTACATTTATATTGATATTATGGTTTTCATGTTTTATCATTTTTCATAATTTAGTTTCATTTATAATTAAATACATGCATCATTTCTTATATTTACATATAATAAATAAATTATATTAATACATATTTCCATAGAAATGTATTTTCAATAAAACAAACCATATGGAAATTAATATTTTTATTCGTTTCATTTAAAATAAATAATTATCTTTTTTATTTTTCCGTATAAAAATTAATTAATTTTTATATTTATACATGTACAAGTAATGATTATATATAAACATGTGTTTATTAATAAAAAATTCTCTATTAATCTGTATATTCTAATTTATATATATAAACACACACACACACATGTAAATATTTCTATGTCTATTTAAGAATTATAAATATGCACTTACAGGTCGAGAATATTTTTTGTATACATCATATGAAAATTTATTTTTATATTGGAATATTATCATCATAAATATATCATTTAAATAAATTTAATGTAAAACTATATGAACATAAAATTTATATTCATATATAAAAATAATGTTAAAAGAAACATATTTGTGTGTATTGATAAAAAGATAAGTATTTTTATTTACAATATTATTGATCTTAGGAAGTTAGAATTGGTATGTTTTCCCTCTTTTGGTAATTTTTATTCAATTATATGTATTTGGTAATTTGAATTCATGAATATTTTTGTAAATTCATATATATTTGTAAATATTTATACATATTTATGACTATGTATGTTTATATCATGTAGGTGTGTGTATATATATATATCTATTTACTTGTGTATCTATATATATTAACATTAATATACAATTATATATATGAGTGTGATTATATATAATTATATAACATAATTGTGTGTTTTTATATGTTTATTCAGATTTTGTTTTATAGATGTATATGTATATATATTTTTTAATATTTATATCGATTTATTAATTAGTTATTTTATTATTTATAATTTAATATTTATTTGATTAATAATTTATAATTATTACTCATTACTTATTAATTATTAATTATTAATTTAATATTAATTTACTATTTATTTATTATTTATCTATTTATATTTATTATTAAATTAATGATAAATAAATATTTCATATTTAATATTAATTTTTTATTTATTTAGTATTCATTTATTTTTTCTCTCTTTATTTATTTTATTTATTTATTTATTATTTATTATTTGCTTATTCATTATTCATTATTTATTAATTATTTATATATTAATTAATTATATATTTTATTTTATTTATTGTTTATTTGTTTTTTATTATTTACTTATTTATTATTAATTCTTTTAATTATTATTATTTTTATTATTCATTTATGTGCTTATTTATTTATTTACACGTTTATTTATTTATATATTTATTTATACATTTACATTTTGTTTATTATATATTTATTTATCATGTAATATTTATTTATTTATATTATTATTATTTTTTTTATTAATTATTTTTTTATTTATTTATTACAATTTATTATTTACGATTTATAATTTAGTTATTTAATATTTATTAATATATATATATATATATTTAAAATTTAGTTTTTTACTTAATAATGTATTTATTGATTGTTTTATTTATTTATTTATTTACAACTTATTACTATATTATATATTTATTTAATTTTTATTCATTTAAATTTTATTTATTTATTATTCATATAAATTTTATTTTTTTAATTAGTAATTATAAATTTTTAAATTTTAATATTTAATTATCACATATTAATTATTAATGTTTAATTATTAATTATTATCTATTAATGATTTAGTTTCTATTAAATATGTTATGTATTATTTTTTTCAATCAATATATATATATAATTATATTAAATTGTAAATACCTGACACAAGAGAGCCTGGAGCCAATGTCTTATATGAATTATATTAACATGATTACATAGAATCAAGCCTCGAAGGATGGGTCAGTTTAGTAGTCTTGGTAAACCATATATATAAATGAGTCTTGTATTACAAATGTATAGACTAATTTGAAAATAATTGTATTCATTTTTCTAAATAAATAACTTCAAGGATAATTTTATTCCATATAGTAAATCTATACATTTGTTTCATAGTATGCTTCATGGATTCCTGGGGAAAACAATCATAATAATGGTGAGTTCAAATTCTCAGTAAGGGTAAAGTATAGAGGAAGAAATAATGAATCCATTAAAACAGTCAACATGGAATGATGAATAACAGAACACACATTCTGTGTAATCAAAAAAATGAATCAAAGAGCTTAAACAACATGGAATGTTAATGACTAGGAACACATTCCATTTAAATAACTAGATAAAAAAATTAATATGTAAGGGTAAGAAACTAAAATACATTCCATCTTAATAACTGAAAATTAAATTCATCAAAAGATATGTCAACACAAAATATCATGGGTGAATAATAACTGAAACAAAATTAGGTAGGTGATTTAATATTGGATTCCATATTTCCAAGGAACATGGAACCAGTACCATCAAGACCATTCAGAAAATAGTTTAGCTATAGGGTAACACCCCATCTAAGTTGGCTAGAAAACTATTATGTCTCATAAGACTATAGATGCATCAATGTGATTTCATTAACCAGTCCCCAACCAATTGAGATTTCATTAACTAGTCTCAAACCCTTAGGGATTACATTAACCAGTCCATATTCCACATACTACTTTTCCAAAGCATCTATATAAACAAAGACCATTACAAAATATCCATATTGAATAAATGACATTGGATTATCCATATTTCCAAAAAATAATAAAATATCTTTTGATGTATGGACTGTATGAAAAATGTTACATGGTTGAGGAAATAATCCAATCCATGCAAAATGATGTAGATATTTAGTAGGAATTCAATGACAAATGAACATATGAAATTGAATTTATTAAGGGTATTAAAACAATTCAAGGAAGATAATTTTAATAATATCCTTGTCAAAATGAATCATAAACCATCCATATGAGGGAATAGGATGGTATCAATGCAACATATCCAAAATAGAAAGGTTGTTATTGTTGTTGACAAAAAATATTATGCAAAAGTATTTTAAAAAAATTGTTGACGAATATATCCTTTTATCATTAAAAATCCTATGATAATTAATTTCATTAAATATAACTTTTGAATTTTTTTTTAAATTATCCTTTTAAACAAGCAAAGGAAGCTTCAAAGAAATAGCGTGAGGTAACTTTTGTATGAGCCGTATGAGGTAAAGAGAATATTCCATTTGCGTAGTAAATGTTTGGATTTATTTCTTTGTTTAGTAAAATATAAGATGATCCCCATGAAAAAATGGTAATATACAGAAAGTTTAATAATTTCTTTGCTCAATCATTTAAAAAAATTTCAATTTTTTTAATAAAACAACATTTTTGTAGAAAACGTGTTCTCTAACTAAAGAGAGAAATAAAGTGTGGTTTTCTTTTAAAGTATTCTAAAACATTGTGTATACCAATGAGTGAATGAAATTGTTCAAATACATTAAATTTTTCATTAATAATCATGAAATAATTAAATGGATTATTTAGCAATGAGTATATAATTTCCTATAATGTAAATTCAATTAAAATATCATTAGAATAAGTCTTAGGGAAAATAATCTTTAAACATTTCAAAGTGTCCCATACCACATTTAATAATTTTAAATCATTAAACTAATGAAATAATAATATTAAATGAATGTTTAAAATACCATTATGAATAAATTATTAATTTTATAATATAACTAAATGGTTAGTATATGTACCACACAAAATATATATGTGGTGAACATGACATTTATCTCAATGATGTAAAAAGTGAGATGTGAATTACTTACATTGTGTTTCCTTTTTGGTGATAATCCATTAACATCATGTATAATAGACATATGTTAAATTTATAATACCATGAGAACCTTATTTATTTTATCAATAATTTTATATCACTTATTACTATTTTTAATAAAAATAATTAATCAATTATCTTTACATAATTGTTTTGGAAAAAAGTCACTTTATGTGCCAAAAAAGACTTTGGTAGGTCACCTATGGTCGAATGTGGCATTATATAAAACATAAAGAATAATAATAGTGAAATAATTATCATATTTATACATAAATTATGTTTTAATAAATCACTAAATATGGTTATAAAAATTAATCGACATTATGTTCATAGAGACAGTAGGTCGTATGTTCACATGAGTAACAATAAAAATTTTCAATGATCGTTTAGGAAAGATGTTACGTAGAATTATATATTTTTTAGAATGATCATTATATCATAAATAAAATTTTATTTATCATATATAATTATATATAAAATTAATTTTATGTAAAAATAATCACATCATGTTGAAGAGGTGGTAGTCCACACGTCCACGACCAACGTTATAACTTTTTAGTGTTTGAAAGGTTAATAACAAAAATGACACACACATATATATATATCCATAATGTTAATGGCTAAAAATTAAAATTTTATAAGGGGTCTCAAGTTGAAGGTTGAAAAATTGCCTTTATAAAAATATAGTATTTTATGTCTAAAATTTGGATTGTTTTATCTTGTGCCTTTAAAAGATTATATATGAACATAAATAATATTTAATTTAATATATTACATATATATTTCATTAAAATAATTAACTAATTTAATTTATTGTGTTTTTTAATTCAATGCCCTTTTGAATGAAAAAAATAATAATATTTTATCTTATATCTAATTGGTTTATATTTTCTATTCTAATAATTTGTAGCCAATGAAATAATTTTATATTTATATAAACCATAAAAAAACAGAATTTAGTTGATAATATTCATAAAAATTAACATAACAGATATGTTAAATCATATTATATTAATTAATAATATTTTAACAATACATTGTTATTTGGTGAAACTCATTCTTGCGTACAACACAAGCTATCGAGTAAGTTCCCTCTTACGTGTAACACAAGCTATCAAAGAAGGTCTCTCTTACATGTAACACAATATTACATGGTGTTGGGTTCATTACAAGATATATCATGTATTGAAAATTAATTAGAATATTAAATATATAGTAGAGTCTCGTGATATTATATTACCGTACGTCCTTGGTGATTTGTGTTAAACACGCTATCACTTACAAATTTGAAATATATAATTCCAGGATGGTAATTTCACTCCACATTAATTAAATTTACTCCTCACCAATTAATCATTATTTTTGTCATATATTTATTGATATTTACTACATTGAAATCTTAGATCATGATAAGGGTTCGTAAAACATCCCCTAGAAAAGAGAGAGTGGGCAGTACAATGGTCACATAGGATAACATGTTACTAGGAATCTAAGTAAGATAATATTAGTGAAAAGTTGAGATATATACTTGGAGGAAATGTATAAATATTTATAAGGAGTGAATGAGGTAATCATGCACAAAAAAAAATTAATCCTCAACGGAATGTTGAGGGCCTGAAAGAAACTTATCTTTGATTATTTAAGAGTCTATCAGTTCAATAGAAATTATGGTGTTATTAAAAAAATATTTATAAGTAATTTTCGAAATGTTGGGTAATTATTTTACATACCATGAATAAAAAGAAATATTCTTACTTGATAGGTTTCAATTTCATATAAATAATCATACCTTTTGGTTTTGGTTTGATCAAATTCTAATTCATCCATTTACATCTAAAAATTAATTACCAATAATGGTTTTTTTCCTAAAGCACTAAAAAACTTTTAATGGATCTTAAAGAATATAATATAGTGAAAAGTCTTACAAAAATTCTATAAGTATCCCCTTAATACAATATGCTTAATATATTAATCTCTAATCCACAATATTGATACTACTAGTTCATCCTTAACATTTATTCGGCAATTGGTTTAATAAAATACAATGGTAAATTAACCATGATATTGTGTAGGCCAGTGTTTGGAATGAAACACATATTATCTTTCTGTCATGGGTTCGAGACCCATGTACATGTCAGATTTGATTAGTTTTCACCTTCCTTACAGGTTGTCATTTTTAAGCTATATTAATATAATTTCAAAAATATATCTAGTGCGAATAAAGGAAATTTAATCATTAAATAGACTCTTAACTATGGTTTTCAAGAAAACCATTTTTTATAATTTATCGTAATATTACTTGAATATTATTATGGCATCATTACTGATCATGTATGTAACGACCCAAAGTTTCATTAATGGAAAGTGCCTCTTGATCCAATTAAATGTCTCTTTATGAAAAATGTTTTTATAAGATGTCAACCTATTTGGTTTTATGATAAGAGTTGTGACTGTTACTTTTATAGCCGTTGAAGAGTGATCACATGATTAGTATAAATATAAGGCTTTAAAGAACCCAATTTTTACTCAGACAAAGGAAGCGATGGCCTCATCCAGTAGAATTGCCCCATACGACGCCCATTTTTCGGAGCTCGGAAAATAGGTGGCATTCTTGGGCTTCGACCTTGACCAAGCCCATGCTGAGCTTCATTATGTCAAGCTCGAACGTGACTGTCTACGGGAAAAGTGGAAGTTGATAGAGATTACCACTCGAGCGATGTTATCCGAGCCTTTCCAAGAGTCTGTCACCATCGGACACCTTACCCTTAGGTCTTATGTCACTGTTTTAAGGTTTATGTAACAAATAAGTAGTACTATGTTCATGTACATTATTTTTTGTATATAATAATGAATATAATTTCTAGACATTTTTGATACATTGTAAATAGATTTTAAAATACAAATGGTATTTTTAGTTATTATTAAATTAAGAATTAATTTTATTAAATTACAGGATTTTTGAATTAAATAATATTTTAATAAAATATTATTATTAATATTAAATTAATTTTTATTAAATATAAATGATCTTATAATTTTATGAATGCAATTAAAATTTTTATTAAGGTTTGAAAGCCATTTCTATCAAAACCCGTGAATTTTCAAAAATTGTTGGATTTTATTTTAAAAGTGAAAATTAACATATTTATAAATTTTTTTAGATAAAATAAATTTTATTTCTGGAATCAGGACATCGAAATTATCCAACGGTGAATTTTTCATAATTTTCTAAGACAGTCAAATTTTTGGGTAAAAATTAAATACCGTTTAAATATATAATGTGTTTTATGACATCATAATGACCCAATGGTGATGTAATAAAATACCATAATACTTAAGTTCGGCCAATATATGTTTTACCATTAAAATAAAGTGATTTTGGGTTTGTTTGACTTACTTTTCAAAGCATTAATGAACCCCTCAAGACTTATTCAACACTTTGCCTTTTTAAATTAATTTCCATGGAAGTGTGACTCACCTCCACATAAGCAACCCTAATATTTTAATTATTTCGGACCTTGGGCTTGTAAAATATTGTTTTACTCTTTCCTTTTCCAGAAACCATGGGCAAAAACCATGGGATGGTTTGTGGTTTTGATTAATTTAATATAAGGGGTCCCAAACCTAAATAATAACACATTCTCTCACCTTTACTATATAAACCCACTCAATCTCCCACTTCATACTCACTAAAATCCCTTAGAGTTCGTAAAAACTCTTCCCTACTCTCTCTAGAATTCTCCCAAGGTGCCACAAGCTCCCAAGAAGCCTCTCACAATCCTCTCTCTAGCCTTTAGAAGCACACTTCCAAGTAAGGGTTTTTTCTTCCTTTCTCATTTTTGTCAATTTTCTTTAAGTTGTATTGCCCTTTTAATTTCAATTATGAATATTGGGGTATGGTTTCGCACATCCCTCATACTGCCCTATTTATGTTTGAATGATGGTAGACCCCTTTCTCTCTCATTTAATGCCTCCCATGTACACCCGTTACTATGCCGAAATTCCGAAAGGAACTTCTCTCTCTTCTTTTACATTCAAGCAATAATTTTGTATCATGAATCTAAATACCATTTCAATTGTTGGGACATGTATCTATATGACCTCCTTACTATCCATTACATGTAAATATGATGAGGAACCCCTTTCTCTCTCATCAACCTTTTTTATGAATTCTTATGTCAGGTCGTTACACTGCCGAAATCACACCGATTTTCTAAGCCAATGTCATTGTGTAGTGAATACCATGCCCATTTCTCCATCAAGGGTATTCACCTTTATACACATTTACTTATTGATTGTAAATTTTCATGTATGAATTCCACATTCCTTTATCGTGGAATAAATGATTATGTTTTATGAATCCATGTTTTATGATCCATGTGGCACACTTATGCATGAAATGAAATGTTTAAGAAGGGTGTGCCCTTATAGCGCTCCAATGCATTGGGTAAAGTATAGTATCATGATGCGTAAAGTGCAATGAGTGTTGACTCATGCTAATTCAAGTGCAACGAGGGTTTACTCGTGCTTCATGTACAATGAGGGTTTACTCATTCTCCATGTGCAATGAGCCTTGGCTCATGATAATTCAACGTTTAGTGTTGTTGCCACATTTCCATGTTATGATTATTATGATTTATCATGCCTTTATGTTCATGTTTTTTTTATGATCTATTGATATGCCTATTGTCTAACATGTATTTTACTCCTCATGTTATTCTATGTGTACTCCCTTACTAGACTTTATAGCTCACCCTTTTCTTATGCATGTCCTCAGGTTATCCCATGCAATGCTAAGTACGAGGGAATGTAGTGGTCATGTAAAGGACGTTTTCAATAAATATGTTGTATTTCATGTTTTAAGTTTGTATGTAATGATCATAATCCCCAAAGACACTAAACCTCTCGATCTTCTTTGTTGTATAATGTGATGTTTTATGTAATTAATCATGTTTAAGTTGTAATAAAAAGCGAGGTTGTCATAGTTGGTATCAAAGGATAGGTTTAGTTATTTTTTGGATTAGGAAACCCTAGTAAAGCCTTAGATACAAGACTAAGTATAATAAAAACATCCCTAAGTTTTGGTAAATACTAAGTAAGTGGATTATCAAACAAGTACATCCCTGTCTGGATACGAGCAGGTAGAGGCGGCTCTGGCACAGATGTATCCTAGGGGTAAAACCCGAAAACACCGCTTTGAGCTAGACTCGAACGGGAAATGGTGCACGACAATGGGCCTTGCTGCACTCTTGGTTACGACAATCACGGGGGATATGTTTTGATAAATTCACAATCTTGGTATGAACCCTTATTAGGGGAAAAATTCCCCTAAGAATATATGTTAGAAAGTAGATCATGAAAATCCTAGATTGAATCCAATAGACTCATGAGTTAAAGAAATTGAAGTTTATTTATAATTCATAAACTTTTGTCTTTGGATTACCATTTATGTGTTACCCCTAACTTTACTTTTTCTAGCCAATGGCCGGTAATATGAGGACTCGGGCTAACAACCGTTGTGAAGATCAGTGTGATGATTGTACTAATGAGATGCCCAATCCAATGGGAGTGGGAATCGGGAACTTTGTCACGCTTCTCTCTCAGCTAACTCATGTTTTGAATAGAAAAATGGGTCAAGAGGAACGTTCAACCCCCCCTAAGAAATAACAAGTTTCTATCGAGAGGTTCATGAGACAAAGGCCTCCTACTTTTAGTGGATCATCTGATCCCATGATTACTGAACAATGGATCAACTCCATTGAAAATATCTTCTCCATCCTTCAATGTTCTGAACAAGAGAAGGTTCTCTTGGCGGCTTATCATATGGAGGGTGAAGCTGATCAATGGTGGACGTTGATCAAAAATACGAAGCCTGAGGAGGAGATCGATGCTTTGGAATGGAAGGAATTTTGTAAGATGTTTTTCGATAAATATTTTCCGCGCACCCTCCATCTTAAGATGGAAAGGGACTTCCTTTCCCGTAAGCAAAAAGATGAAGAATCTGTGGGAGCGTACGAGGAAAACGTCATAAGTCTTGCACGATATGCTTCCGGCTTCGTCGTTACCCCCGAATTCATGTTTGACCGCTTCTTTGGTGGTCTGAAGCCTAGCTTGCGGAAAGCATTAGCGATCCGTGACTTAGACAGCTATGAGGAAATTGTCCGATGTGCCCTCAAGGTCGAAATGGAGATTGGAGAGTCACAGGGGTATCATGGGGACAAGAATCGTAAGGTGGACTTCAATGCTGGTGGTCCGATGGATAAATACAATGGCGCTATGAAGTTCCATCACCCCACTTGCCAAAAATGCGGAAAGAAGCACCCTGGAAATTGCCTTAAGGGGACGAGAAAATGCTTCAGGTGTGGAAGAGAAGGGCACTTAGCTATTAACTATCGGCAAGAAGGACCCGCAACTACGACAGAGGAGAGGAATGCTCTGTTCGAACCTCAATGCGTTGTTCAATGCTAAAAATGCAAAGAACTGGGTCATTTTGAAAATCAGTGCCCTAATCCAAGGGTTATCGGAGGCAACCAACAAACTCCAAGACAGCAAGGAAGAGCTTTTTCCATCACTTCTTCCGAAGTGAACCCCAACAACGAAGTGGTGATAGGTACGCTAGTTATTAATTCAAGAATAGCGAATGTACTTTTTGATTCAGGTCCTACACATTCTTTTATATCTCGAAAGATTAGTAGAACAATCCCAGCACTACCACAAATCATGGAAGTAAAGATGTCGGTGAGTACAGTAAATGGGAAAATCATTGCATCCCATGAATATAAGTCCTCCCCTGTTATAATATGTGGATTGAATTTCCCAGATAACCTCGTCATACTCCCTTTGGTGGAGTTTGATTAAATTCTTGGCATGGATTGGCTTTCCCTATATAGAGCCAACATAAATTGTCAGGAGAGGGAAATCACACTCCATATGGAGAATCGACCCCCGATTATTTACAAGTGTCAGGAGGAAGATGAATCTCCTTTATCTCCATCATCTCAAGCATGGATATTAATTCCCTATGAGAACTCTTATCTGGCTCAGATTATTGAGTCCAAAGAAGAAACCATCCTTGAAGAAATGCATATTGAGAAGGAATTCGTGGAAGTGTTTCCCGAGGAACTGCCTGGTCTTCCTCCAAGAAGAGATGTTGAGTTCTCAATTGAACTTATACCTGGGGCGCTACCAATATCCAAGACTCCATATAGAATGGCTGTTGTTGATCTTGAAGAGCTAATGAAACAACTATAGGAGAATCTGGATAAAGGGTTTATATGCCCAAGTGCTTCACCATGGGGTGTACAAGTCATCTTCGTCAAGAAGAAGGATGGGGCAATGCGGCTCTACATCGATTATCGTGAACTTAACAAAATCACGATAAAGAACAAGTATCAACTCCCAAGAATTGAGGACTTGTTCGATCAGTTGCGTGGAGCACAATACTTCTCCAAGGAGGACTTGGGGTCGGGATATTATCAAGTAATGGTGAAGAAGGATGATATTCCCAAGACTGCTTTTCGTACAAGATACGGGCACTATGAATTCATAGTAATGCCTTTCGGACTCACTAATGATCCAGAAATATTCATGGACTTGATGAATAGAGTCTTTAGAGATTACCTTGATAAATTTTTGGTAGTCTTTATAGATGATATTCTAATATACTCCAAAACCAAGGAGGATCATGAGAAGCATTTCAGAACTGTACTAGAGACTTTGTGCAAGGAGAAGCTCTATGCAAAGTATAGAAAGTGTGAGTTCTGGTTGAAGGAGGTCTCATTCTTGGGCCATATCATCACAAGCAATGGGATATCTGTGGATCCCTCCAAAACAGATAAAATTGAGGGATGGTCGAGGCCAACATAGGTAACAGATATCCGTAGCTTCTTGGGGTTAGCTGGATATTATCGACGATTTGTGAGAAATCTCTCACGATTGTCCAACCTTCTTACCAAGCTAACTCAAAAGGGAGTAATGTTTTCTTGGAGTGATGAATGCGAAGAAAGATTCATGGAGGTGAAAAGGAGGCTTATCACTGCACCCGTGCTCACTTTACCCACAAGTGGGGAGCTTTTTGTGGTATTCAGTGATGCTTCGAAAAAGGGCATAGGATGTGTGCCGATGCAGAATGATAAAGTGATATCCTATGCCTAAAGGCAGTTGAAAATCCATGAGTGAAACGTTCCAACGCATGATCTAGAGTTGGAGGCTGTGATCTTTGCCCTGAAAACCTAGCAGGATTATCTCTATGGAGAGAAATGTGAGATATATACTGACCAAAAGAGTCTTAAATATATATTCACACAGAAAGAGCTTAATATGCGCCAGAGAATATGGATAGAGCTCATCAAGAATTATGATTGTTAAATACATTACCACCCTAGTAAAGCGAACAAGTTGGAGGATGCCCTATGTAAAAAGGATCCAGCGATTCTATCAATGATGAGAATTGAGAAGGATCCAATCTTCTTAGACTTGATGAATATGGAAGTGGGAATAATAAAGAAGGGAACATCATCAATCCTTTCACAAATGATTGCTCAACCATCTCTTTTGGAAAGGTTAAAGGATGCTCAAAAGGATGATGTTGGAATTCAAGAAAAATTGGAAACTATCAAAAAGGGAAAATCCTCAGAGTTTAATGTTAATGAAAAGGAATTGTGCGTTTTGGGAAGAGACTATGTGTTCCATCAAGTCCGGAGCTGAAGAAAGAACATTTGGATGATGCACATAGTTCAAATTTCTCTATTCACCCAGGGAGCACAAAGATGTATCGAGACCTCTGAGAAAACTTTTGGTGGGATAAAATGAAGAAGGAGATCGTTGAATATACATCAAAGTGCTTGGTGTGTCAGCATGTGAATGCCGAGAGGAAGAAGTCTAAAGGGATGATGCAACCATTGCCCATACCAGAATGGAAATGGGATATCATCACCATGGACTTTGTCACCAGACTTCCTAGGACATCCAAAGGCAACAATGCAATCTGGGTTGTTGTGGATCATCTTACAAAGACCGCACACTTCATTGCTATTCGGGAGGATTTATCATTGGATCAACTAGCACGAATATATATCAGGGAAGTGGTAAGGTTGCATAATGTACCACTATCTATTGTGTCTGAATGAGTTCCAAGATTCACCTCTATGTTTTGGAAGAGTCTTCAACATGCTCTGAATACTGAACTGAACTTCAGTACGGCCTATCATCCTCAAACTGACGGCCAATCCGAACAGACTATCCAAACACTTGAGGATATGTTGAGAGCATGCTCAATGGAATTTAAAGGAGTATGGGATCAACATCTTACTCTAGTTGAGTTCTCTTATAATAACATTTTCCACTCAGGCATCCAAATGGCACAACATGAAGCCCTGTATGGGAAATGGTGCAGAACACCAGCATGTTGGGATGAGGTTGGTGAACGTAAGATGCTTGGACCAGAAATGGTCGAAGAAATGGTGGATAAGGTGAAAACCATTCAGCAGCATATCAAGGCAGCCCAGAGTCGACAGAAGAGTTAAGCTGATAATCGGCAACGAGACCTTAGGTTTAAAGTTGGAGACATGGTGTTTTTACACATATCTCCATGGAATAAGTTCATGATGTTTGGAAAGAAAGGGAAGTTATGTCCAAGGTACATCGACCCCTTCGAGATTCTTGATCGTGTTGGGGCTTTGGCCTATCGACTAGCATTTCCACCAACTACGGCCAAGGTGCATGATGTCTTTCATGTATCCCTCTTAAGGAAGTACATACCGGACCCTTCACATGTACTCTCTTCTGAGGTGGTACAATTGGAAGATGATCTTTCTTATGAGGAGCAACTAGTGATGATCATAGATCGTAGAGAAAAAGTTCTACGAAATAAGACAATGCCCCTCATCAAGGTGTTGTGGAGAAACCACAAGTTTGAAGAAGCAACTTGGGAGTCGGATGATATGATGAAGCTGAGTTACCCACATTTGTTTTAGTGTGGGAAAATGAAAATTTCAAGGGAAAAATTTCTTAAGGGGGGAATATTGTAACGACCCGATGTTTCATTAATGGAAAGTGCCTCTTGATCCAATTAAATGTCTCTTTATGAAAAATCTTTTTATAAGATGTCAACCTCTTTGGTTTTACGATAAGAGTTGTGACCGTTACTTTTATAGCTGTTGAATAGTGATCACATGATTAGTATAAATATAAGGATTTAACAAACCCAATTTTTACTGAGACAAAGGAAGCGATGGCCTCATCCAGTAGAATTGCCCCATACGAAGCCCATTTGTCGGAGCTCGGAAAAGAGGTGGCATCCTTGGGATTTGCCCTTGACCAATCCCAAGATGATCTTCATTATGTCAAGCTCGAACATGACCGTCTACGGGAAAAGTAGAAGTTGATACAGATTACCACTCGAGCGATGTTATCTAAGCCGCCCCAAGAGTCTGTCACCATCGCACACCTTACCCTTAGGTCTTATGCCGCTGTTTAAAGGGGTTATGTAACAAATAAGTAGTACTATGTTCATGTACATTATTTTTTGTATATAATAATAAATATAATTTCTAGTCATTTTTGATACATTGTAAATAGTTTTTAAAATACAAATGGTGTTTTTAGTTATTATTTAATTAAGAATTCAATTTTATTAAATTAAGGTATTTTTGAATTAAATAATATTTTAATAAAATATTATTATTAATATTAAAAATAATTTTTAATAAATATAAATGATCTTATAATTTTATGAATTCAATTAAAATTTTTATTAAGGTTTGAAAGCTATTTCAGTCAAAACCCGTGAATTTTTTATAAATGTTGGATTTTATTTTAGAAGTGAAAATTAAAATATTTAGAAATTTTTTTAGATAAAATAAATGTCATTTCTAGTATCAGGACATCGAAATTATCCAACGGTTAATTTTTCATATTTTTCTAAGACAGTCAAATTTTTGGGTAAAAATTAAATATCGTTTAAATATATAATATGTTTTATGACATCATAATGACCCAATGGTGATGTAATAAAATACCATAATCCTTAGGTTCGGCCAATATTTGTTTTACCATTAAAATAAAGTGATTTTGGGTTTGTTTGACTTACTTTTAAAAGCATTAATAAGCCCCTCAAGACTTATTCAACACTTTTCCCTTTTAAATTAATTTCCATGGGAGTGTGACTCACCTCCACATAAGCAACCCTAATATTTTAATAAGATCGGACATTGGGAATGTAAAATATTGTTTTCATCTTTCCTTTTCCAGAAACCATGGGCAAAAACCATGGGATTGTTTGTGGTTTGGATTAATTTAATAAAAGGGGTCCCAAACCTAAATAATAATGAATTTTCTCACCTTTCCTATATAAACCCACTCAAGCTCCCACTTCCTCCTCACTAAAATATCCCTTGGAGTTCGTCCAACCTCTACCCTACTCTCTCTAAAATCCTCCCAAGGTTCCCCATGCTCCCAAGAAGCCTCTCACAATCCTCTCTCTAGCCTTTGGAAGCACACTTCCAAGTAAGGGTTTTTTTCTTCCTTTCTCATTTTTGACAATTTTCTATAAGTTGTATTGCCCTTTTAATTTCAATTATGAATATTGGGGTATGGTTTAATACCTCCCTCACACATCCCTCTTTATGTTTGAATGATGGGAGACCCCTTTCTCTCTCATTTAATTCCCCCCATGTACACCCATTACTATGCTGAAATTCCGAAAGGAACTTCTCTCTCTTCTTTTACAATCAAATAATACTTTTGTATCATGAATCTAAATTCCATTTCAATTGTTGGGACTTGTATCTATATGACCTCCTTAATTTCCATTACATGTAAATATGATGAGGAACCCCTTTCTCTATCATCATTCTTTTTTATGAATTCTTATGTCATGCCGTTACGCTGCCGAAATCACACCGATTTTCTAAGCCAATGTCATTGTGTAGTGAATACCATGCCCATTTCTCCATAAAGGGTATTCACCTTTATGAACATTTACTTATTGATTTTAAAGTTTCATGTATTAATTCCACATTCCTTTATCGTGGAATAAATGATTATGTTTTATGAATCCATGTTTTATGATCCATGTGGCACACTTATGCATGAAATGAAATGTTTAAGAAGGGTGCGCCCTTATAGCGCTCCAATGCATTGGGTAAAGTGTAGTATCATGATACGTCAAGTGCAATGAGTGTTGAATCATGCTAATTCAAGTGCAACTAGGGTTTACTCGTGCTTCATGTGCAATGAGGGTTTACTCATGGTCCATGTGCAATGAGCCTTGGCTCATCCTAATTCAATGTTTAGTGTTGTTGCCACATTTCCATGTTATGATTATTATGATTTATCATGCCTTTATGTTCATGATTCTTTTATGATCTATTGATATGCCTATTGTCTAAAATGTATTTTACTCCTCATGTTATTCCATGTGTACTCCCTTACTGGGCTTTATTGCTCACCCTTTTCTTATGCATGTGCTCAGGTTATCCCATGCAATGCCAAGTACGAGGGAATGTAGTGGTCATGTAAAGGAAGTTTTCAATAAAGATGTTGTATTTCATGTTTTAAGTTTTTATGTAATGATCCTGAGCCCCAAAGACACTAAACCTCTCGATCTTCTTTGTTGTTTCAAGTGAAGTTTTATGTAATGAATCATGTTTAAGTTGTAATAAAAAGATGGGTTGTCATAGTTGGTATCAAAGGATAGGTTTAGTAATTTTTGGGATTAAGAAACCCTAGTAAAGCCTTAGATACAAGACTAAGTATAATAAAAACATCCCTAAGTTTTGGTAAATACTAAGTAAGTGGTTTATCAAACAAATACATCCATGTCTGGTTACGAGAAGGTAGAGGCGGCTCTGGCACAGATGTATCCTAGGGGTAAAACCCGAAAACACCGCTTTGAGATAGACTCGAACGGGAACTGGTGCACGACAACGGGCCTTGCTGCACTCTTGGTTATGACACTCCCGGGGGATATGTTTTGATAATTTCACAATCATGGTATGTACACTTATTAAGGGAAAAATGCCCCTAAGAATATATGTTAGAAAGTAGATCATGAAAAGCCTAGATTGAATCCTATAGACTCACGAGTTAAAGAAATTAAAGTTTATTTATAAGTCATCAACTTTTGTCTTTGGATTACCCTTTATGTGTTACCCCTAACTTTACTTTTTCCAGCCAATGGCCGGTAATAGGAGGACTCGGGCTAACAACCGTTGTGAAGATCAGTGTGATGATTGTCCTAATGAGATGCCCAATCCAATGGGAGCGGGAATCACGAACTTTTTCATGATTCTCTCTCAGCTAACTCAAGTTTTGAATAGAAACACGGGTCAAGAGGAACGTTCAACGCCCCCTAAGAAAGAACAAGTTTCTATCGAGAGCTTCATGAGACAAAGGCCTCCTACTTTTAGTGGATCATCTGATCCCACGATCGCTGAACAATGGATCAACTCCATTGAAAAGATCCTCTCCATCCTTCAATGTTCTGAAAAAGAGAAGGTTCTCGTGGCGGCTTATCATATGGAGGGTGAAGATGATCAATGGTGGACATTTATAAAAAATACGAAGCCTGAGGAGGAGATTGATGCTTTGGAATAGAAGGAATTTCAGAAGATGCTTTTCGATAAATATTTTCTGCACACCCTCCATCTTGAGATGGAAAGGGACTTCCTTTCCCTCAAGAAAAAAAATGAAGAATCTATGGGAGCGTATGAGGAAAACTTCACAAGGCTTGCACGATACACTTTCAGCTTCGTCGTTACCCCCTAATTAATGGTTGACTGCATCTTTGGTGGGCTGAAGCCTAGCTTGCGGAAAGCATTAGCGATCCGTGACTTCGACAGCTATGAGGAAATAGTCCGATGTGCCCTCAAGGTCGAAATGGAGATCGGAGAGTCACATGGGTATCATGGGGACAAGAAGCGTAAGGTGGATTTCAATGCTGGGGGTCCTATGGATAAATTCAACGGCGCTAAGAAGTTCCAGCACCCCACTTGCCAAATGTGCGGAAAGAAGCACCCTGGAAATTGCCTTAAGGGGACGAGAAAATGCTTCAGGTGTGGAAGAGAAGGGCACCTAGCTATTAACTGTCGGCAAGAAGGACCCGCAGCTGCAATAGAGGAGAGGAACACTCCGTTCGAACCTCAACACATTGTTCAATGCTACAAATGCAAAGAACCGTGTCATTTTTCAAATCAGTTCCCTAATCCAAGGGTTATCAGAGGAAACCAACAAACTCCTAGACATCAAGGATGATATTTTTCCATCACTTCTGCCGAAGTGAACCCTGAAAACGAAGTGGTGATAGGTACGCTAGTTATTCATTCAAGAATAGCGAACATACGATTTGATTCAGGTTCTACGCATTCGTTTATATCTCGAAAGTTTAGTAGAACAATCCCAGCACCACCACAAATCATGGAAGTAAATATGTCGGTGAGTACGGAAAATGGGGCAATCATTGCATCCCATGAATATAAGTCCTCCCCTGTTATAATCTGTGGATTGAATTTCCCGGCGAACCTCGTCATACTCCATTTGGTGGAGTTTGATGCAATTCTTGGCCTAGATTGTCTTTTCTTATACAGAGCCAACATAAATTGTCAGGAGAGGGAAATCACACTCTATATGGAGAATCGACCCCCGATTCTTTACAAGTGTCAGGAGGAAGATGAATCTCCTTTAGCTCCATCATCTCAAGCATGGATATTAACATCCTATGAGAACACGTATATGGCTCAGATGATTGAGTCCAAAGAAGAAACCATCCTTGAAAAATTCCTATTGTGAGGGAATTCGCGGAAGTGTTTCCCGAGGAACAGCCTGGTCTTCCTCCAAGAAGAGATGTTGAGTTCTCAATTGAACTTATACCTGGGGAACTACCAATATCTATGACTCCATATATAATGGTTGTTGTTGAGCTTGAAGAGCTGAAGAAACAACTACAAGAGAATCTGGATAAAGGCTTTATACGCCCAAGTGCTTCACCATGGGGTGCACCAGTCCTCTTTGTCAAGAAGAAGGATGGGTCAATGCGGATCTTCATCGATTATCGTGAGCTTAACAATATCACGATAAAGAACAAGTATCCACTCCCAATAATTGATGACTTGTTCGATCAGTTGCATGGAGTAGAATACTTCTCCAATATGGACTTGCAGTCAAGATATTATCACGTAAGGGTGAACAAGGAAGATATTCCCAAGACTACTTTTCATACAATATATGGGAACTATGAATTCATAGTAATGCATTTTTGACTCAACAGTGCTCCAGAAATATTCATGGACTTGATGAATAGAGTCTTTAGAGATTACCTTGAAAATTTTTTGGCAGTCTTTAAAGATGATATTCTAATATACTCCATAACCAAGGAGGATCATGAGGAGCATTTAAGAACTGTACTAGAGACATTGCGGAAGGAGAATATCTATGACAAGTACAGAAACTGTGAGTTATGGTTGATGGAGTTCTCATTCATGGGCCATATCATCACAAGAAATGAGATATCTGTGGACCCCTCCAAAACTGATGCAATTGAGGGATGGCCGAGTCCATCATCGGTAACGGATATCCATAGCTTCTTGGGGTTAGCTGGATATTATCGACGATTTGTGAGAAATTTCTCACGATTGTCCAACCCTCTTACCAAGCTACCTTGAAAGGGAGTAATGTTTTCTTGGAGTGATGAATGCGATGAAAGATTCAAGGAGTTGAAAAGGAGGCTTATTACTGCACCTGTGCTCACTTTACCCACAATTGGGGAGCTTTTTGTGGTATTCAGTGATGCTTCGAAAAAGGGCATAGGATGTGTGCTGATGTAGAATGATAAAGTGATATATTATGCCTCAAGGTAGTTGAAAATCCATGAGTGAAACTATCCAACGCATGATCTAGATTTGGCGGTTATGATCTTTGCCCTGAAAATCTGGAAGCATTATCTCTATGGAGAGAAATTTGAGATATATACTGACCACAAGAGTCTTAAATATATATTCACACAGAAAGAGCTTAATATGCGACAGAGAAGATGGATAGAGCTCATCAAGGATTATGACTGTTCAATACATTACCACCCTGGGAAAGAGAACAAGGTGGCGGATGCCCTATGTAGAAATGATCTAGTGATTCTATCAATGATGAGAATTGAGAAGGATCCAATCTTCTTAGACATGATGAAGATGAACGTGGGAATCATAAAGAAGGGAACATCATCAATACTTTCACAAATGATTGCTCAAACGTCTATTTTCTATAGGTTAAAGGATCCTCAAAAGGATGTTGTGGGAATTCATGAAAAAGTGGAAACTATCAAAAAGGGAAAATCCTCAGAGTTTAATTTTAAAGAAGAAGGAATTGTGCGGTTTGGGAAAAAACTATGTGTTCCATCATGTCTGGAGCTGAAGAAAGAACTTTTGGATGATTCACATAGTTCAAATTTCTCTATTCACCTAGGGAGCACAAAGATGTATCGAGATCTCCAAGAAAACTTTTGGTGGTATAATATGAAGAAAGAGATCGCTGAATATACATCAAAGTGCCTGGTGTGTCAGCATGTGAAGTCCGAGAGGCAGAAGTCTAAAGGGATGATGCAACCATTTCCCATACCAGAATGGAAATGGGAGAACATCACCATGGACTTTTTCACTGGACTTCCTAAGACATCCAAAGGTAACAATGCAATCTGGGTTGTTTTGGATCGTCTTACAAAGACTGCACACTTCATTTCTATTCGGGAGGATTTCTCATTGGATCAACTAGCACGGATATATATCAGGGAAGTGGTAAGGATTCATGGAGTACCACTATCTATTGTGTCTGACCGAGATCCAAGATTCACCTCTAATTTTTGGAAGAGTCTTCAACATGCTCTGAATGCAGAATTGAACTTCAGTACGGCCTATCATCCTCAAACTGACGGCCAATCCGAGCGGAGTATCCAAACACTTGAGGATATGTTGAGAGCATGCTCAATGGACTTTAAAGTAGGATGGGATCAACATCTTCCTCTAGTTGAGTTCTCTTATAATAACAGTTTCCACTCGAGCATCCAAATGGCACCATATGAAGCCCTGTATGGGAAAAGGTGCAGAACACCGGCATGTTGGGATGAGTTCGGTGAACGTAAGCTACTTGGACCAGAAATGGTCGAAGAAATGGTGGATAAGGTGAAAACCATTCAGCAGCATATCAAGGCATCCCAGAGTCGACAGAAGAGTTATGTAGATAATCGTCGACGAGACCTTGAGTTTAAAGTTGGAGAAATGGTGTTTTTACACATATCTCCGTGGATGAAGGTCATGAGGTTTGTAAATAAAGGGAAGTTAAGTCCAAGTTACATCGGCCCCTTCAAGATTCTTGATCCTGTTGGGGCTTTGGCCCATCGACTAGAACTTCCACCTACTATGGCCAAGGTGCATGATGTCTTTCATGTATCCCTCTTAAGGAAGTACATACCGGACCCTTCACATGTACTCTATTTCGAGGTGGTACAATTGGATGATGATCTTTCTTATGAGGAGAAACCAGTGAAGATCTTAGATCGTAGAGAAAAAGTTCTACGAAATAAGACAATGCCTCTCGTCAAGGTGTTGTGAAGAAACCACAAGATTGAAGAATCAACATAGGAGTCGTTGGATATGATGAAGATGAGTAACCCAAATTTCTTTTAGTGTGGGAAAAGGAAAATTTCGAGGGCGAAATTTCTTAAGGGGTGAATATTGTAATGACCCAAAGTTTCATTAATGGAATGTTCCTCATGATACAATTAAATGTCTCTTTATTAAAAATGTTTTTATAACATGTAAACATCTTTGGTTTTATGATAAGAGTTGTTACCATTACTTTTATAGTCGTTGAACAGTGATCACAAGATTAGTATAAATATAAGGCTTTAACGAACCCAATTTTTACTCAGACAAAGGAAGCGATGACCTCATCCAGTAGAATTGCCCCATACGAAGCCCATTTGTCGGAGCTCGGAAAAGAGGTGGCATCCTTGGGCTTCTCCCTTGACCAAGCCCAAGCTGAGCTTCATTATTTCAAGCTCAAACGTGACCATCTGCGGGAAAAGTGGAAGTTGATAGAGATTACCACTCGAGCGATGTTATCTGCGCCGCCCCAAGAGTCCATCACTATCACACACCTTACCCTTAGGTCTTATGCTTCTGTTTTAATGGGTTATGTAACAAATAAGTAGTCATATGTTCATGTACATTATTTATTGTATATAATAATGAATATAATTTCTAGTCATTTTTGATACATTGTAAATAGTTTTTAAAATACAAATGGTGTTTTTAGTTATTATTTAATTAAGAATTAAATTTTATTAAATTAAGGTATTTTAGAATTAAATAATATTTTAATAAAATATTATTATTAATATTAAATTAATTTTTATTAAATATAAATGATCTTATAATTTTATGAATGCAATTAAAATTTTTATTAAGGTTTGAAAGCCATTTCTGTCAAAACCCGTGAATTTTCGATCAATGTTGGATTTTATTTTAAAACAGAAAATTAACATATTTATAAATTTTTTTAGATAAAATAAATGTAATTACTGTAATCCGGACGTCAATATTATCCAACGGTGAATTTTTCATAATTTTCTGAGACAGTCAAATTTTTGGGTAAAAATTAAATACCGTTTAAATATATAATGTATTTTATGACATAATAATGACCCAATGGTGATGTAATAAAATACCATAATCCTCAAGTTCTGCCAGTATATGTTTTACCATTAAAATAAAGTGATTTTAGGTTTGTTTGACTTACTTTTCAAAGAATTAATGAACCCCTCAAGACTTTTTCAACACTTTGCCTTTTTAAATTAATTTCCATGGGAGTGTGACTCACCTCCACATAAGTAACCCTAAAATTTTAATAAGTTCGGACCCTGGACTTGTAAAATATTGTTTTCCTCTTTCATTTTCAAGAAAACATGGGCAAAAACCATGGGATGGTTTGTGTATTGGATTAATTTAATATAAGGGGTCCCAAACCTAAATAATAAAGAATTCTCTCACCTTTCCTATATAAACCCACTAAATCTCCCACTTACTCCTCACTAAAATCCCTTGGAGTTCGTCCAACCTCTGGCCTACGCTCTCTAGAATCCTCCCAAGTTTCCCCAAGCTCCCAAGAAGCCTCTCACAAGCCTTTCTCTAGCCTTTGGAAGCACACTTCCAAGTAAGGGTTTTTTTCTTCCTTTCTCATATTTGTCAATTTTCTTTAAGTTGTATTTCCTTTTTAATTTCAATTATGAATATTGAGGTATGGTTTAGCACCTCCCTCATAATTCCATCTTTATATTTGAATGATGTGATACCCCTTTCTCTCTCATTTAATGCCTCCCATGTACACCCGTTACTATGCCAAAATTCCGAAAGGAACTTCTCTCTCTTCTTTTACATTCAAGCAATACTTTTGTATCATGAATCTAAATTCCATTTAAATTGTTGGGACATGTATCTATATGACCTCATTACTTTACATTACATGTAAATATGATGAGGAACCCATTTCTCTCTCAACAACCATTTTTATGAATTCTTATGTCACGCCGTTACGCTGCCGAAATCAAACCGATTTTCTAAGCCAATGTCATTGTGTAGTGAATACCATGCCCATTTCTCCATCAAGTGTATTCACCTTTATTCACATTTACTTATTTATTGTAAAGTTTCATGTATGAATTCCACATTCCTTTATCTTTGAATAAATGATTATGTTTTATGAATCCATGTTTTATGATCCATGTGGCACACTCATGCATGAAATGAAATGTTTAAGAAGGGTGCGCCCTTATAGAGCTCCAATTCAATGGGTAAAGTATAATATCATGATACGTCAAGTGAAATGAGTGTTGACTCATGATAATTCAAGTGAAATGAGGGTTTACTCGTGCTTCATGTGCAATGAGGGTTTACTCATGCTCCATGTGTAATGAGCCTTGGCTCATACTAATTCAATGTTAAGTGTTGTTGCCACATTTCCATGTTATGATTATTATGCTTTATCATGCCTTTATGTTCATGTTTCTTTTATGATCTATTGATATTCCTATTGTCTAACATGTATTTTTCTCCTCATGTTATTCCATGTGTACTCCCTTAATGGGCTTTATAGCTCACCCTTTTCCTATGCATGTCCGCAGGTTATCCCATGCAATGCTAAGTATGAGGGAATGTAGTGGTCATGTAAAGGAAGTTTTAAATAAAGATGTTGTATTTCATGTTTTAAGTTTTTATGTAATGATCCTAATCCCCAAAGACACTAAACCTCTCGATCTTCATTGATGTATCAAGTGATGTTTTATGTAATGAATCATGTTTAAGTTGTAATAAAAAGCTGGGTTGTCATAATGTAAACCCTCAAGGTTAGGAATATCTTTAGAATTGTTTCTATATAAATGATATGGAATTATTACTCAATTAAAATATTATTATAGTACACATGATTCTAAAATCCAGATTATTCCTCAGACATTTAATGATTATTATATTCAAAATATCATTGGTAAAATACTTCTACAATTTAATTATTGAATTTCCAAAATAAGTCATCAAAATTAGTAATTCCTTGTTCAATTATTTATCTATAATATCATCTATTGGATTTCTAATTAATGACACCTTATTTAAGAATCATGAAAACCTTAGGTTTAATCGTGTTCAATCATTGTCCTTATCCATTAAAATTCATTATAATGGTTTGTATATAAAATCAGACATATCATAGTCATCTCCCCCTAGGAGTGTCAAGATATGTACGCATTAAGGATCATTGTCATGTACTAGGTTACCATGAGTGAGGACCAAAACACATTTTCAGAGTTATTACTCCAACATTCACTTATGCGAGATCAACATCACCTTATAGTATCCAGATAGGGATGCATTTCTAGGAAGACCCACATCATCCGTACTTTACAATAATTCTATGGTTTCCACATATAGTTATCCACAAACACTACATTATGGATATGTTCCCTAATATATGTTTTACTAAATCTAGTTCCGAATGCTGGCACTAAACTTCCATTGACACCAACTATTACGACCTAATCCCAGATATCTCAGAACAATTTTCTGATATCTATTACATTGGAATTATTATAATGAATCAAGCCTCGAAGGACCAATTAGTTCAATAGTATACACAAACGAGATACAGAAATGATTCTTGTTATAAAAATGATTATACTAATTATAACATATTCTTTATTCTTTATAAATAAATAAATTAAAGGTTAATTTTTTCATTATATTAAATTCATGAATATCATTCATATAATGTTTCTTGTATTCTTGGTGAAAGTAAAAAAATGGTGAGATCAAATACTCAGTAAGGGAAAAATATAGTTGATGAAATAATGAATCAATGATAGTAGTCAATATTAAAAGACAAATAACTAAAAACATGTTATTTTTAATTAATAAACAGAATTTAAGTGACTAAAAAATAAGATATGGTAATAATGAGAATCAAATTCCATTCAAATAACCAGATAGGGAAAACGGATATAGAATTGTAAGGAACTGAAAAACATGTCGTCTAAATAAATGAAAATGAAATGTATCCATAGATATTTCAACATAAAATAACATGGATGAATTATAACGGAAACTAAATGTGGGAAAATATTTATTATTGGATGAAATTTTTCCAATGTACTCATAACCATTTTCATCAAGACCCTCCACATTACAGCTTATCTATCTGGTAAAACCCCATAAAAGGTAGTTATCCAACTATTTGGTCTCATGAGACTAATGATGCATCACGGGTATTTTATTAACCTATAACTATCATTTTGATCTTGCATTGACTATTTTTTTATTCATAGTCCTTGTATTGACCGGTCCCCATCCCATATAGTGCATGTCCAACTCATTTAAATAAACAATCCGCATTATAAAATATCAATATTGAATTGATGATACGATTATATAAATATTTCAAAAAATAATCAAATAACATTCAAAATAAAATTCATATAAAAAATGGTATACGGTTTAGGAAAAAATGATATCCCTGAAAAATGAAATGAATATTTTTGTGAAATTCTATGTAAAATGATCATAGAAAATTGAATATTTCAAGGGTATTTAAATAAATCAAGGATGTTAATGTGAATGATATCCTTGGCCAAATGAATCATAAACCATCCAAATGAGTAAATAAGAATGTATCAATACATCATATCCTATGTAAAATGGTTGTGTTAACAGATGAAAAGAAAATTTATAATAGATCTTCTACAAAAATTGATGAAAATATCATTTGATTAAGATAAAAATTTTGGTAAAAATTTCTTTAAAAATAAATTTTGAAAATATTTTAATTAGAAATTAACATTTAAAAAATGAAAATGAGTCTTCAAAGAATTTATGGAAGGTAAATCCGTATGAGTCATATAAGGTGTGAAGAAAATTCCATTTTCATGGTTAATGGTTAAAAAGATTCCTTGTTTTGAAATCTTTAAGAATATTCAATTAAAAAATTTCTAAAAGGAAAAGAGGGTAATAATGTCTTATGAAATCATTTAAAAAACATATGTTTTTTAGTAAAATGGGTTCTCAAATTAATGATAGAAACAAACTTGGGTTTTCGAAAAAAATTAAAACATTTTGAGTTCCAAAGAGTCAAAAATTGGAAATAAACATGAAAATGGTCATGAATAACAAGAGAATAATGAAAGGTATTATTAGAAATTTTTTAAAATAATTTATTCGAATGGAAACTCCATTGAATGATCATTAGGATTATTCATGAGGAAAATAATCATTAATCATTCCAAAGTGTCCCAGACAACATTAAAATCTTTTTAATCTTAATCCTAGTTAAACAATTGTATTTAATGAAGGTTTAAAATGAAATTAATTAAAATTTATTTATTATATAATATAACCAATGGGTAATTATATTTTAAAAAATAAATATATAACTGATGAACATGAAATTTATGTCCTATATGTAAAAAGGTGGATGATAATTCCATACCTTCTCTTTCCATTCTGGTGGATGTCCTTTAATATCAAGTACAATAATATTATGTTAATTTTTAACATTATTTATATCCTTTTTAATTATTTTAATTACATTTATAACACTTATTACTATATTTTAAATAAATACTTAAAAAATTAACTATACATAGTGGGTTTTGATCAAAATTTAGTTTATGTGTCGAAAATAACATTGGTAGGTCAACTATGATCAAAGGGGTCACCATATAACATCTAAAGAATAATAATATTTTCATATTTAGCATATTTATACATCAATTTTAATTTTTAAAATAATCATTTAATATTTTTATGAACAATTACTCAACAATGTGATCATGGAGATGATAGGTCATACGTACACATGAGTAACGATCTCAACTTTCAATGATTGTTATGGAAAGAAGTTAAGTATCAATATATCTTACCATGATAGTAATTATATCATAAATTAGATATAATTTAATCATATAATCATATATATATATAATTATTTTTATGTAAAAAGAATCACATCGTGCCGAGGTAGTGGTAGTCTACTCATGTAAGGGATTCTCTCTCTCCTCTTTTTATAAAGCACTTTGATTATGATATGCCCATTTGATATCCCTTTAAATACATTTGAAAAAATTCCTTCCTATCCCACTTACAATCAGTATGTTTTTTAAATTATTGGATTCTCTTTATCTCTCACTTTTCCTTATTATGAATGCTGATATACACTCATTACCATGCCTCGGTTTTCTAAGGGTTATTTTTCTCCCATCCCTATCCAAGATTAATTATCATTTAATTCCCTTTTATTATATTACTAATAATGTGATATATTTCAAAATCTCCCTCATACTATACTTTTTATTTATAAATGATGAGATACTCCTTTATCTCTCATTATTCCTTTATATACACCTGTTACCATGCCGATCATTTATAAAGAGTTTTTTCCTTTCTCCACTTTCATCAGTTACTTTATTATATTACACGATCTATATCAAATTAATTATTTTGGTACATTTCAATACATTTACCTAGTAGTTTAAAGTTAAGGTATATCTTACAAGTTATCTATATCTATCTCATCAAACCATTTTAGGGATTTTTTGTAACATCATTATGCTACCAAAATTTTACTCTGATTTTACTATGCCCAATTAATTGTGAATTGAATACAACACATTTTTTTCTATGAATGGTATTCAACATTATGCACATATGAATATTTATTGAGGAATTATATGTGTTTATTACCCATATCCTTGATCATTGAATAAATTATGAGGATGAATGAATCCATATTGTATGATCTATCTGGAACACATAAGAATGAAAACTTAATGATTATGAAGGGTGTTCCCTGATAGAACTCCAATGAATTGGGTAATGTTTAGTATCATATTTCAACAAGTGAAATGGGCCTTAAATAATTCTCCTACAATATTAATGAACTTGAATAATGCTCCTTCAGGTGCAATGATCCTTGACTCATGCTTCTCCATTTGTAATGAGTCGTGAATCATGATACACTATATAAAATGAGTCTGACTCATGGTTTTGACATGTAATATATTATTTCCTCATTTCACGTGTAATAATTTTTATGATATATCATTCTTTATGGTTCATTTTATTTTTTTCTCCATTGATATTCCTATTTTTAATAATGTTTTATCTTCTTCATGTTATACCATTTTTATTCCCTTACGTGGCTTTATTGCTCACACCTTTTTATGTATGCCCATTAGATAACACATACATTTTTATGTTCAAAGGATTATTATTATCCGGTCATGTGTTTTTTCTATAATTTTTCTATAATCCATGTAATAAGTCATTATTTAATTTACATAATTCCCAAAGACATAATACATGTATATTTCGTGGGGTTCAATTATGTTTAATATCATGTAATTATTCATATAATTATGTGTAATAAAGATCATTGTTATTAAATCATGGATTAGTTCATAGTTGACTTCCTCAACAACATTATCTAGAACTCCATTACGAAGGATTTCCATGCCAAGAATATGAGCATTATTTTGTAAGCACATTGAGACTGACAGATTTATGGTAATTTATCCATGTATAAATTCTGGATGTTAGAGGTGAATTTTCTAGCACACATACAGTCTTAAAATGGAGTTTTAATGGATTCAGTGAAGGTTCTGTTGACAATTTCTTATGAATCATCCAAAATTGTAGAATATATTTGTAGAATTCATGGTATTCTAGGTCATTACTAATGGGTCTTGTATATCTTCTATCAAACTTTAGCCTCTGAGCGGCATCTCTCCTGCTTGCGTCAGTGGTTAGGGTTTCCATAGGTTTCATTTTCCTTCACCCTTCAGTCTGGTTAGATCTCGATTTAGCTTATTCTAGGTTGGCATCAGCGAGGCATGTCTTGGAATCGGTGAGGCACGTCGAGGATTTGGCGAGGTTTGGTGGCGTCTATCCTTCGATGGGGCTCAGCAAGACACTGGTTTCTGCTCAGCTCAGTGCAGCCCTTCATGCTAGGTCTGTGGTGGATCAGTGGCTTCAGCTTCTGATCGGTGTGGATTGGAAAATGTGTGGCACGGTGGAGATTTGGAGTGGTCGACGTTGTTTTTCTTTGACTTGGGTCAGCGCTGTCTTGGATTTCGCTCGGCTAGCCATGGCCTGCTGTGGCTCCGACCTACTTGGATTGTTGGTGCTCAACCGCGATTGCTTCCAGTGAGGATCGGTGTGATATCCTTGTCTCACTATTTCTCTCCAGTGTGTGGTCCGATTCGGCTTGTCTCTCGGCTTGGGTTGTGGCGTTCAGGTGGCGCCTTCTTCGAGCTTCCGGTGGCTTGAAGATGGATTCGGATTGACTCTAAGGGGGAGGGTCCCACTTCAGCATTTCTGTGTGGTTTTTGAAGGTATTTTTGGTTTGGTAATGTTTTTGTTAAGCTGGTTATAGAATGATATTGGTTATTTGGGGATTGATCTGGTTTCATATCAGAGTTGTATGTGTTGTTCTAATGGAATGGTCTCTTGCGGCCCTGGGATTTACTGTCGCAGCATTGTGGTTTACTCTGGTTGATGGTTGATGGTTTGTTGTACGAATGAGCGAATTTTTTGATCTAGATGACTTCATGAACAGACTTCAGATGAGGTTTTAGAGCTGGCTCTTTGTCTTTGCATAGTTTTTTTGATTTGGTTGTTTGAAAGGGTATGGCGTCAGCCATCGGATCGGGCTTGTGCTAGAAACATGACACTTTCTTGCCAATTATCCTTGCAATGGTGGAGAGCTTCTTCATGTTCAAATTATATGGAGGAGCGGTTCAGGGATGTCTTTATAGTTTTTATTCTTTCTATATTTCGACTGTCTTGTCTTATTTCCATGATGCCTTTGTGTTTCCACCCCCTTCATCCCTTAAAAGGGTGTTTTATCAAAAATAAAAAATTTGATGGCCTTTGGGCCGTTGGATGGATCTATCCAATTTTTCCCCATTATAATACTTGATCAAAAATGAAAATGAATTCTTTGGGATCATTCAGTTATAATTTACAGTTAAAAATGTGATATACAAACATATTATTACACTGTTTCTTCATCTTTAAATGATAGATGTGGTGTTTTTAATGTATTCTGTGGTGCTTCTCATTTTAACATTTGATGCTTCATTATTTATAAGTAGTTAGTGTCCACTTTTGGGTCCATGCAGTTACATCCTAAGGAACACAAATATAAAAACCACATCCTAGAAATGGAATTAATTTTTTAATGGGGGATTGAAAACATTAACTCATCTGGGGGAACACTATAGTCTTCATAGACTACAAGTGTTTGAGGAATATTTTTTATCAGTGCGTCTTGTATCTATAAATGTGTTAGTGGATGGAGTTTCAATATGACTATTTCATGGAGATGTCCTATATAATAGGGATATGATATGCCATGCAAGATGCACTAGGTAGGTTATAAGGTGGAGTAGTATGAAAATCAAAGGAAATTTGGAGGAAAATGGTGGAATTAGAAGATATGAATCTCTATGAATAGACGGATGATGATATATGATACTTATTTTAGAAGGTATTAATACCCAACTTTTTATAATAGGAAAAGGAGTATCATTAGGGAGACAAGGATGTTGAGGTAGATCTAGACTATATCAATTATGTATATTAACTAGGGGATGGCCATAGGATGGTCCCCATGTGGTTATGTTCCATGGAAGAATGTTTTTACAATAAATAGTATCTGAGGAAGTCCTTTTTTATCTCTATAATTCACTTTTTGAATGATATCATAGCATACATAAGATGTATATTTGTTGTATGTGGTGAATTTGACATCTAATTATGATAAATTTAGTGGAAGATGTATTTGTCAGCATTCTATGATGTTCGAATGTTTAGGTAGATAATCATGTTCTGGGTGGTTTGTTGAATCCATTTGATATCTCTAAGGGGAAGTGAGAATACAACCTAATAGACTTAATCACTGGGATACATCAAGAATGTGGTTGGAATATTGGAATATAGATTATCCTTGATTGAATGATAAATTGAAATCACTTTTTGGTGATCAGGGATATGAGTAACCTGGAAGTGTTAGTGAAATAATACATGGATGATATGGCGCGATGTCACAACATTCTGAACAACAGGGTTTCTTCAAGAGACCATTAGTTAACATCATGTGTTTTTAAAGGATCATGATAGGGAATCTATTACAAAATTTTTTCATGCTTATTCATATTATTTCATCCCAATATGTTGATATCATTTATCTATATTTCATCATTTTTTGGATTTTGGGGACATTTTATTCTTAAATATGTGAATATCATAATTCTGTAATTTTAAAAGTATTCAATTAATTGTGTATTTTGAGCATCAAATTTTCAATATTTATTTGAATTGAAGAATTATTATAATAGGATACATTTTCATTTGGGATTCAACTTCTTCAACTAGACTCAGTTCTAATTGGAATTTAATGGTCCCTAAATAAATTAGACAATAAGGAAAATATTTTTAGACTACATAATTGACCAATCCTCATTAAATTATTCATATATCAAGATATATGAAACTAAATTATTTTATTATAGTTATATATTAATTAGGAGTCAATAGACCATGTGTCCATGAAATTACATGGAGGTATTTTCTTATTAAGGTAGTCATTACATTCATCAAATTAAAGGAATATGAAGAATCACTTTCTCCAAAATAAACGGGATTCAGAAATTTAGGAAACAATTTGGGAAAAAATTTAAATGGGATTTAATATTTTGGTTTTTAATATCCAATTAAATTATTAATATCTCATAGAAATACCTCTTAATGAGTTTTGGCCATTTTCTGGACTGAAAATGTAATCTTCTAGTGGATAGATTATATGTAATAATTTTTATGAATTTCCTTTTCTGTGATTCTAGGTATGTAATAGATTTACTTTAATCCTCCATCACATATAGCATTCTCAATGAAATGTTAAATTCTGAGTGATTGGATAATGTGATATTTTTATTATGTAATACTTGAGTTAGTACACTCTATAAAATAAAATATATTAATTTCTTCTGTTATGTGGGTTTCAGTGTTCTTATTGTAGTTTTAATAATCTTCTTCCATAATATATGAATTCAGATTTTAGTATTGAAATTTTATTTATCGATGATCACTTTATTCATCCATTAAGGATTGTATATATTCAATTGAATATAATAGAGTTTAGGAGTGAATTACTCAGATAAAATCAATACCATTGTAAAGAGTAGTTGATACTCTGGATTTACTGGGATAAACAAGACATGGTTGTGATTTTTAGTAGTCTATTAATAGTATTGATTAAATCTTTCAAAAACCTATAAAAAGGTTATAGTTATATTAGATATTGTCAATTTTAATTGGAAAAATAACCATTTCAACAAGGGATTATTATTAAGCATTTAGGGAATCATTCATTAATCGATTTTTCATAAGGGGACTAGAAAATAGAAAAACATGACTGCAATATAATTAGAAGACCAACTGTGAATTAATATTCATTCTTATATCACTATTTTTAGTAACTTTATTTTTCAACATGTTTTTACCTCTCACTTCATTACATTATTTTATTTATAAATTCAATTTCAAAAACACCCATTTTCCTCTAAAATTAAGTGGTGAACTTGATTGTTGTGATCTTCTCTTTTTGGACATCCTAGTTTGACCACTATATGTCATTTTACCTAAGGAAATATCTTTTTTAACGCTCCCTATGATAGTAACATTTAAATACTAGGTTTCATTGATGGAATGGTAGTGAATGTAATCTTACTTTAAATTTATTTCTTTAATCATATTTAAATGGAAATAAAAATTTTTTAACTGTCAATAGTATATGGAATATGGTGATTATATCATTTCTAAACAAATCCTTAGAGAATGATGTTGAGTCTTCATATATAAGTATTTAAAGGAGGTCATTTTGGACCGTAAAGAGACCCTACAATACATAGTATTCATGGTATTGGATATAGATTTTAATGAACTCCATGAATACTTCTTAATTTTTTTTAAGAAGTAGTCACGACAGAAAAAAAATTATTTCCTTTTTATTCATGGTTTTTCAAATACAATTCCAAATGTAAAAAATCAAGAAGAATTCATTGAAAATGGTATCAAATACATGTTGAAATCGATTTATTATTAGACAAAAGTGATGATTAAAAAATGCATAAAATAGACCACTCTTATCTGGTGTATACTAAAACATAACCATAGACATAACCGGTGACAATGGAGTAAGAGATATCCCCACTCATCATTTAGGTCAAAAAAACATAATGTGTTCAAGTAGGAAATTTATAAAGATCAACTAATGCTTTCTCATCCATTAATTGAGTAAATTTATGAAATATATCTACCTTAAAATATAAATACGAGGGATTGGAATGATTTGGATGAATTATACAACGAATATGAATTGAAACGTGATCTGATCATCCTTTAAATGGAATTTGATTCAACACCTTTGTATATATATGTAGGAACTTATGAAAAATTTGAAATGAAAAGAATGGTGGTGTTTTAATAATAAATGGAGGAACCAGACTACATACCTAAAAAAATGACTTAACTCTTAGAAGCACTTTCTGTGGAAGAAGAAATTAAAGATGAACCAACTAAATTAGTTGACCTCTTCCTGAAATCATTTTCATCCAATTTTATTAAATATGAATTATGTTTTACCTCACATTTTATTGAATATTAATATTTAGAAAAATCGTGTTTTTTATGGATGATGATGAAGAATGCGAATATGCATCTAATGAGGAACAATTAGAGCTCATAGAAAACGATGATCTTTTACTGGAGGGAGTCTATGATTATATCAATACTAATTTTCTCTAGGAAACTAGGAAACATGTTTAATCTATTTAAGGGGAATATTTTAATATTTATTCATCATATACTTTTAAAATATAATGGTATTGTGATATTCCAATTGATTATTCCATTGATGAAACAACTATGATGCAATAGCTGCATAATAAACAAGATGTTTTTAAAGTGACAACCCAAACAGGGGAGGACTCAAACTTCATCCAACCCCACTATGCATGTTATAACATATTTATAACGGTTGGGGGTTATTTATAGTAAATTCTCTATGGATTACTTTGTAACAATGAAAAAGTAATAAATGTTAGATGAATAAAGTTTTGGGGGTTCAAATCAATGAAACTACACTACACATTGGATTTTGGATAAAATATGTCACTACATTTTATGGAGGTAGTCAAATATCAGAGCCCACATAGGGGTCAAAAAATGTCCTATAGTTATTTTATTTTATATTATTAATTAGTTTATATTTTCATTTCATTTAATAAATTTATCAATTTTTTATTTTCAATGTTTTTTAAATTTTTATTGACCTACACCTTGGAGATCAACTCAAGAGTGCACTCCAAATAAGTCATGATGGACATCTCCTTAAATATTTCATATAGTAATTCATTCAATAACGTATATACATATAAATATACTTATTTTCATCAATTGAACTACATAATTTGTGTGTGGGGGAGGGAACCACATATTTTTAGGTTTTTAAAATATCGATGTTTAAAAAATATTGCCTTTTTTTAAAGTTTTTTTGGGTATTTAATCTTTAATTATTATCATTTTTAGAAACTTGTGAGCTCAAATGATTGTTTATAAATTTTTTGAAAATCATTTAAATGAGTAAAAAGATTAATCCCATTAAACTGAATATTAATGAAAGTTGAAAATGAATTTGTTTCAAATTAAAAAATTTCATAATTTAATAAAAATAGATTAGATTTTTGAATCCATTTCCAAATATCACTGACATTATTTATGAAATAACATCCCATTTTTCATTTTCAATAAATTTTTCATGTTATTTCCAATCAAATCCTATCCTTATGGAATAAATCCATTAATTCGTTGAAAAAATTTGATTAATTTCAGTCAAGACATCAACCTTTTTGTGACTTTTGTTTTAAATGAACTTGTAAATCGCCCGTGCATACACATAGTGTCCTAAATGAAATCTTATCTACAAAATGAATTCAAAATATGAGAAGTGATAAGTGAAAATTAATAACTAAAATATTGAAATTAAAAATCTATTCAGAGAAAAAAATTATCAAAATCTACATTCTAGATACTTGAAATAGGTAAACACTGAAACAGAATCATGGAAAGATAACATCACATTGGAAACATACCTTAGTTGTAATTTTTATGTCACATTGGAAATAGAACTATTGAATGTCATTTAACCATGATAATATAACATAAATGCAGTTTTAGTAGCAAATACATGTTTGTCATCATTAACATGAACCACGATTTTCAACAACAGCGGGTGTGCAGATCAGATTACAATTCATGTCATCAGAATGTGCAGTCAACAGCCTCCCAACACTACCAAGTATCATTGATGTAGAGTAGTAGTTTGTAATGTTTTTTGATAGTTATATTGATCCCTGAAATATATAATTAGACATGAATGTTACTAAATGAGAAATATTACATTGAAAAAATAACTAATTAGTCTAGTGAAGTGAAAAAAAACATGTCATAATCAAATGGCTTGGTTGTTTTCAATATTCATCTATGAAAAAATATTTATAAAAATTAAATGAAAACAATTAGTAATATGAAAATGAGAAATCACTACTAATTGAAATAAATAATAGAAAATAGTAATCGGGTACACATTATCAAAAAACAAACATGACATATTTGCATAACTGAAAACTATTTCAATAGATACAATATTAAATCCACCACTGCTGCCTAGGGCATTTCCTCTCCCCTAGTTAGACCCTTGTCACTTCCATTCCCCTCCCCTTCCCTCTGCCCACCAGTCTAGCCCCCCCCCCACACCTGTCCAGCCCCTCCCGGCATTGCAGCCCTCACCTCTCCATCACCCCTCCCCCCCGGCCCAAGCCCTTCTCTCCCCCTGCCCAACCCCTCCACCCTACCTAGGATGTCACCTCCTCCTTTCCTAGAACCTCCTCCTACTCCCCTGCCCAGCTCAACCCCTCCCATCCCCACTCCTCTACTTGTCCTCCCTCCCCTGCCCAGCCCATCCTCCCCCCTCCATGTTTCTTATAATAAAATTTCATCATAATGTTGTATGAGTAAAAATTGTGTGATGATCCACACATCTTTAATTCCTTAAAAAATATTAAATGAATATACATAACACTTAAAATTCAATATAATAATGAAAAAAAAAATCAATCTGTGTGAAAAATATAAAAATAATATGAACCAATTTTAAGAAAACATCATTCTCTGTGATGAATTTTTTTAAACAGAAAGGGGATAAAATATAAGAACAAATTGGAAAAATATGAACCTATATAAAAAATTAGAAACAGTATTAAAAAACACAGAAAAAAAATTTAAAAAACTGTTAAATATAAGAAGAAAATTATACGAACATGTACGAAAAAATAGACCTGAATGAAAAAAAATATGAACAAATGAGAACTAAATAAGACCCTACTAAAAAATTTGAATATATAAAAAACAAAACTCAGCATTCCAGCAGAACATACACCTCCACCATGAGATAAGCCTTGGGTGTTTTGGAGCCGAGATAGACAATATAAGCATGGATAGAAATACATTCATACTTTAATAAAAATAAAATAGATCAGAATATAAATATAATAGATGCTATAAATAAAAAAATTGAATATATAAAAAACCAAACTCACTATTATAGCAACACTTAGACACCTCCACCATGGGATACACCATGGGTGTTTTTAAGCCTAGAGAGCAACATAATCATGGTTAGAAATACTTTGATTATTTTGTAACAATAAAATAGATTTGAATTTAAATATAAAAAATATCTATAGACACAAAATTTGAATCTATAAAAAAACCAAACTCACCTTTCCAACATTACTTACATACCTCCACCATGGGATACACCACGAGTGTTTTGAAGCCCGTAGAGGCAACGAAAGCACGGTTAGAAATACTTTTACAATTTTGTAACAATAAAATAGAGAAGAATATAAATATATTAAACTGTATAAATTAAATCTATGTTTCCATTTAATTATAAATCAGATATTACAAAGTGAATTGAAAACATTAATCTCATACAATTATATAGAATTCTCTAGGTGTGTGCTTATGTGTAAGGGGTGATATGGTTACAAATGAAAATAGACTTAATGGTGAAATGACTTACTTTTTTCCCAAAATCCTCCATTTTTTTCCTCAATTGAATATAACTATCCCAAACACATCACATAATTCCATCATTTAAAAAATAATAACACAATGTTAGAACTCCAAATCATAAAATAATTAAGAAAAATATGAATTTATAAGCATTTATAGAACATTAAGATCCAATGAAAATACATGAATTCATAGTATAATTAAATATGTTGTATAGTTTTAACTAAGAGAAGTAAAGGAGAATTTTCATAGTAATCTAATGTATTAAAAGTGAAAATATCCAGCTATTGTTTTCATGTAGATATTGTGCATTTTCAATGCATGAAAACGTAACACTTGCACATGTTTTCAGCAGGATAATATATCTAGATAAACCACCAGGATAAAATAGTCTAAATTAATTCACCTATCTATCTCATTCTAGAGTAACCTGTTTCAAATTCATGCCCCACTACATCTGGGAATAATCATTTCAAGTGATGTAGGTCAATAAAAATGAACCATCACATGTTTCAATAATAAATAATAAGGGGAAAATGATGTTTAAAAAATATATATGCAGGTTACGACATTGTAAAAGCATGGTTACCTTAGATACATGCGACAAAAATCATGAGCCGAATATATTTCCAAGGAATGGAATGAAATTAAATTGATTGAAATGTATGGATGCATACGCACCCAAGACCATACTCATATTTGGAGTTGCTGGAATCATTGATTATCATGTTGCAAACAGGTTGGTCCAGAACTACCTTAACTAAATTGTGTTTATTCTAGACAAGATCTATTACTTTTCCATGTTGAAGGGGTCCATTATCAAGTTATTTTTATTCTCATTTGTTCTATAAGAGATAAAATATTCTTTGTATGGATTATTGAAGGTCATAAGGGCTAGCCATTATAACAACTTCGGGAAATATTATTTATTGAGATGTGTGTGAATAGATCATATGAAAAAATTAGAGATATATTCCCAAAATCTAAATATGCAATGCATATTTCATAAATGATGATTATTTTGATAATTTATAAACATTATACTATAGAAATCAAAAGTATGAAATAAAATGTAGTACTAAAAGAAGGGATTATCATTTTCAGACAAGAAAAATGAATAAACATCAATATTTATTTCGATGCATTCAAATACAATGCAGATGGGTTGAGCCAAAACTGAACATGAATTTTCCCCATAATTGAAATTAAAGAGAAAAAATATATATTAAACATCAATATATATTATAACATATATATTATTCATCAATAATAAAAGATATATTATTTTTCTTCAAAAACTCAAAAGCGTGTTTTGTTTATTATAGCAGCATATATCCATTCCAAAATCAAAACATCCATAACACAAATATTGTTGAGAAAAATTCATTAAAACTGTAAAAAAATGACATTATAGATATTAAAAAAAACAAATTACATCTTAATTTAATAATTACATGCCAAATATTCATTATTTAAAAACTGAAAATAAAAAACATATTCTCACATATATAAGCATGTAAATATATTACTGAAAATAAAAAATCCACGTGACACAAAGGTAATCATCATTATCAAAAAACCCACAAAAATTTGAATATTAATCAAAAATTGAAATGGAATCTTCATGTGAAAATCAAGCAACACAGATGTAAACAGCATTAATAACATATAAAATTAACTACTTATCAAAATTTATAATGGATTTTCAGTTGAAAAAAATCAAAACATAATATATGTTTTTTATATCAACAAAATAAACTTCAATAAACACGTGTTCTTTTATCTATAAAAAATAACTTCATTAATATAAAAAATGTAATAGTGGAACTATATATAAAAAATAAAATGATATTGTCAATTGAAAAGACAAACTAAAAACAGAAAGTTTGTTTTTTTATAATTAATTCAACATCAACAATCAAAAATCACACCTAATAAAACAAAAAATAACAATGTGTTGATAAATAGAGAAAATAAACACCTGTGGTAGAATAAAAACATATTAGCATCATCCAATGAATAGAACTCAGGTGGGTGCGATCAATCAAAGAACAACTCGTCTGCAAAAACTAACGGTCAACATCATCCAGTGAACAATTATTATAGGATTTATTTTACAAAAAACTCTAATAGAAATTCTATGCAATATTTTAATACCATCATTCTCCTCTTCATTATAATCAATAATCTTCATCATCAATAAAATCAATATTCTACAGGAAAACAATAAGAAACCAAATCAATGGTTTTTACAAATACCAAATCAGGGATAAATCTTGATAGGTATTCAGTGAGAACCTGATTTTATTCATCTTCCTCACTATGCTCTTCATTCTCATCCTGGATCTCATCATCTCCATATTCATTTGACCATTCCTTATTTTCCTACAATCCTTCCCTACAGTTCCCCTCCCTAATTAGAATTAGAAAAATGAACATAGAAAAATAAGATAATAGTTAAAAAATATCAATGAACTTCTGGTAATTATATGAGAAATCATATTGCTATGGCATAGTTTTTCATTATAAAAACAATGAAATAATCACTTCTTAGATATTTTATGGTACCATAATGATCCAGAGTGACTAAATACATAGTTTGTTAACATAATTTTCTAGATGTTTCTATTCCATCATCACAAACATATTAAACATTATCAAATTTATAAAAAAAATAACTCCAGAAGGTAAATTTAAATACATTCTACAAATTTAATCCCAAAATATATTTTCAATGTATCCAAAAAATACACAAATCTACAGCAACATGATAAAATAAAAAATTTGGAGTTAAACCCGAATCAGGATTACAATAAACTTGTTTTTGATTTTGTGTTCAGAGTCTGCCTTAAATTTCAAAACCACATCTAGATAGAGCATTAAAAAATTATAGAAATGAAAGCTATAAACTACAAACATCATATAAAACATCTAAATAAGTTAGTCAACTCCCAATATCCATTTAACATTCACATCAAATAGATATAGTTAAAAAATTTCAATAAAATTTTGGTAATTATATGAGCAAGCATATTTCTATGGAATAGTTTTTCATTTTAAAAAACAATAACATCATTACTTCATAGATAATTTATGGTACCATAATGATCCAGGGTGACTAAACACATTGTTTGTTAACTTAATTTTCCAGATGTTTCTGTTCCAGATTCTTAAACATATCATACATTGTCAAATTTATAAGAAAATAACTCCAGATGTTAAATTTAAATACATTTTACAAATTTAATCCCAAAATATATTTTCAATGAATCCAAATAATACACAAATCTACATCCAGATGTTAAAATTAAAAATTTGGTGTTAAACCCTGAATCAGGATTCCATTAAACTTGTTTTGGTTTTTGTGTCTGGGGTCTGCCTTAAATTTCAAAACCATATCTAGATAAAGCATTATGAAATTAGAGAAATGAAAGGTGTAAACTAAAAACAGCATATAAAACATCTAAACAAGTTTTTCAACTCCCAATATCCATCTAACATTCAAATCAAATACCAATTAGTTCATGAAGAATGGTATCCTTACTAAGGTCCTAATAATCCCAAAAGGCAATGTTGGTCGCTGTTTTTCTTCAACTCGTTCATATCCGAGAACCTCTATATGTCAGCGTCTTGGTCATTAGAAGAGTCAAGTAAAATGAAATATTTTGGTAACATTTTGGTTAAAAAAACACATGAAATAAAATACACAAACATATATTTAAATATCATACAACAACTAATAGATATATATACAAAGTATCCACCGCAAACAAAACATGTTATCAATATTAAATTTTTTTTCGTGTTTGATGATTAATAAATCAAGAAAATACATAATTACCATGAAAATTAAATGTAAAATAATATTTTTTTGGTTTATTAAAATATTATATTTTTTTATTTATTTAGGATCTGAAAATAATAATCATAACATGATTTTTATATCATTTTTATTTATTATAATATATTTTTTATTAACATATCAATTTTATAACAAATTGGTGATTCTCATTGTAAATGAATGAAGTTATCAGTAAAAAATAGTAGAAATTACTTTCCATTTCAATCAAAAAAAAAATTATTTACCTTTTTTTTATCAATTCATGGACTCAACTTCCACCGAACAAAACAGGACCTTGGTCCAATGACATTTAAAAAATTAGGGAAAACATTCAACTATATTGAATGGCCACCATTACAGTATAGAAGTTATTAAATAAAACATCCATGATGGATAGGAATTTACAAATATTTTCAATTTCATTAAAATAATTAGAATTTGAAAACATTGGGTTTACCAAACATTTTCAACATGTTCAATTTAAGAAAACATAAACTAAAAAAAGATAAAGAAATATGAGCATTAAAATTTTAAAATGATAAATGTAAACTTTTAACACTAAAAAATTCATTAGAAATTGAACATTTATGTACAGGTAGATACAAAAAAAAACAACTCGTTCCTTCCCTTTGATGTCTAAATCATGTATTTTTATGTAAAAATCATGAAGCATGGGATTATCGCTGTATTATTAACCCTTTTGTAAAAAGTGTAAAATTGATGAGTCATTAACTTTATATCAAATCTAGATGATGAATTAATTTGTAAAATAATAGGAGGATCAACCAAAAACAATGATGGTCTAATAACATTTCAAAAATAAGGGAAAAAAGATAACAATAACGAATGATCTCCATACAGATCTCAAATTTTACTAAATAAAATACCTTTAATAGTTCGAAATTTACAATCATATGCAATTCCATTAAAATGGTTAAAAATTGGAAAATATAGGTACACCAAACACGTTCAGCTAGATTAATTTTGGCTAGTATAAAATAACAACAGAACAATGTAAATTTGGGAAATTTGGCTCTATACTCGATTTGAAAACACATTGAAAACATCATATAATAGGAGCATGAACTGTTAGAACACATATAAAGCTGGAAACACATTTGTAGTAGAAAAACACTATATTATCAATGAACAAACTAACAATGAATAAAATATTTAGATAGTTAATAGAAACACATACTTGTTGTGGGGCGAGCAACACATCATTTGAAACTCGATTGAGTAAAAATAGTTGATAGTTGTAGATGTGGATGGATATCCTGAGCTGGAGGAAATCATGGAATGGGATGCAGTGAATGTGGAGGGTACCTGACTGAAATAATTCGAGGTAGTAAAAATAAATGAGAAACATACGATTAATTGAGGGTATTCTAGAAGGTGAACCATAGTAGAATACTGGAATATTAGTGTAGAAGACACCAGCTGTGTATTGCGGGTACTGCATGATGATGGGAGGGAAAGAACAAGCATGAACCCAAGGAGCAGCGGCACAGGGGTGATGCCAGTGGGAAACGTAGGATCGACACCATATGGAAAATGGTAGGGGAAACCGTAGGAACAAAATAATATGTTAAATGGGATGTGGTGACAAAATCTACAGAGGGGATCTGGAACAATAATTGAAGACCATAGGGAACCCTAGGAGCAGTGGCAGAGGTGAAATGTGAGAGTAACCGTAGGAGCAGCTGGAATTGTAATAGAAGGACACCTTGATTGGGAATCGTAGGAGTAGCGATGAAGGTGGAACATGGGAATGAACCCTATGAGATATATAAAATCATTGATGGATGTGAAAGAGGGGAGGAAATCATAGGAGTAGTGGAAGAGGTGAAATGGGAGTGGGAACCGAGAAGCAGCAGAAAATTTAGAGCGGGGTCATGTTTTAGAAGGAGGGAATGAATGGAAAGGCATTTTTAGGGTGACATGGAACATTGTGGAGAGGACACATGTGGCTGGAGGAAGCCAATGATATTATAGATAGTAGATTTGAAATTTCATTGCATTTTAAATCGACCTTTTTAATAGAACTTTTTTCATTTTGTAAAACAATTAAATTTATTCATTATAGACTTGATAATCCTTGACAAAGGTTATTTTTGGTCCACATTAAATACCAATATTTTATATCCAACCAAATTTATAATTGAAAATGAATAATTTATTTGATGTTTTTTGTGTGCGATGTTTTCTTATGGTGAGATACATAATATGGTTGTACCTTGGGTGATAATTAAAACATAATAGACTATGTTTTATAATAAAAATCTCGTTTTATTGAAATGTTTCCTTTTTAAATATTTAAAAATTCAATGTTTGCTCATTACCATAAAAATTAATCTCGGCAGAATTCAAAAATTTCATTCATGATTTAAATTGTATTGAAGGATATTGATTGGATTTCATTTTTTAAACTGTAATGTTTAATCGTGTGTATATTTATAAATTTGTTCAAGATTATTGGATATAATTTTTGAATAATGATACTATGATGAGACCATACTATATTGAAAATTAGAATAATGAAATCTTGTTTAAAAAGAGTCACATAATTTTAATTATGCGTCATTTTTTGACATCTAAAACCTACCACAAAAGGCCACTAAATCCCCAAATAACGTTTTATAAAAAAAGTATTTTATTAACTCACTTTGGGTGGAATTTTTTTATTTATCAATCTCATTGTGACACTTTCAAGGGTTTGGAGGGAAAATCCATGTTGATAATAAATAGTTGTTTAGTAAGGGAAAATTAATTTGAGGTATTTTTTGTTTATGTGTGGAGAAATTATTTGTAAATGGGCTAAATATTATAAAATTAGAACAATAAAAACTGTTATTTATAGAGGAATTATATATATCATTTATAGGTGGTAAATTAGTGGATCTCATGGGCATATGTTTATGAATTTTATTTTCATTAGTTTTTATTCTTAGTTATGTTGGAATACAAGTTATATGTATAGGGAAATTGATATAGATAATATTCTCATCATTTTTAATCTTTATTTCATTGATTAATGACCTAAAATTTAGGAACCCGAGTTTTATAGAATCAATTTTGGTTTGTTGGTATATTATGTTCTTAATTGTGATATTTTCTCAATATTATAATTTTAAATATTTTTTATGAAATCTTTATTTTCATAAATATATTTCCAATAATGATAAAAATTTTGAAATTAAATTTTTGTTATTGGTTTTATTTTAGAATTCAAATTATTAACCTAGGTGGAGTTATAATTATAATTTCCTAGAGCCTAAATAAATTAGTTCATGTCAAAAATATTTTTTAAGATATAATTGAACATTCTAAATTAAATTAGGTATATATCTAGCTTTAGGGGAAAACAATTGTGAACCTAATTTGATATAAAGGATAACATAATGAATCTAATTAAAATTAGAGTTCATATCTAAATACACTCTTAAGGAATTAATTTTACATATTAATGTGGAGGAATAAGTATAATAAATTTAAAAAAATATGTATTCGTTACTTTGAGAATATATTTTTTAAAATGATTCAAATGGATTTGGAATTTTTATGGTCCACATAGCATATAATTATGAATACTCAAAAATTGTCTTCTTGATATTTTGTTTCTTGATCGTGTTAAAAATTGAGCAAACTGATTGTGGATGGATACTATATAAGAAATTTTCTTGATTTCATTCTCTATTTTTCTAGTTTTTTAATAGATTATTCTTCCCATTTATTCATGGATACCATTCACATATAGGAGTAAAAATATGAGTATTAAGGGTAGGGGATTTTTTCTTTTTGTAATTCTTCGGTTGGTTCACTTCTTGGAATGAAATAATTTTATTTGTTCTGTTATGTATGTATCAACATTATAATAGTAGTATTTATTATCAAGTACAATAATATTGATTTTTATATTATATACATATTATTTCATTGGTTGATCATCATTATGTCAATCCACTAGGTTATACATTTTATTTGATTGAATATATCTTCTATAAGTGGGGATGTCCTTAGTGATTGACAGTACATGTGGGATGGGTTGTGGAAAATACATGATTTTTAGTGATAAAGAGGACCCATTTAGGTATTGTAAATTTAAATTGAGGGTATTCAATAATACTATCTAAAATATTATAAGGATAGTGTACTAATATGATATCAAGGAATGTTTTATTCGTAAAATCACCATTTGACTATGGAATAAGATAAAGAGATTATGGAATCTCAATTTAAAAAATTTAGTAAGAGAAGATCATATAACATGAATCTGGGATAACATTGTAATTTGAAAACCAGCCAAATCATGATATCCCTACTCATATTACTTTTTTCAATAACTTAAAAAATCTATTATTACTATTTCTATTCATTAATTTATATTTTATTAAAAATCAAAAAATTGCTAATGGCCAACCTTTTATAATAAATTAATGTGAAATACATTATTTTTGTGCACTCATCTATAGAGAAAACCTAGATTGACCACTATATAAAATTTAAACTCAAGAAGTAATTATTTTTTCCACACTCTATTATATAAATATATCATATTACAACATGATTTTTTAACTTAGTTTCACCTTAACCCAACATTGTACTCCCAAATTAATGGATAGACCAAGTAGACTATATAAATGTAAAAGTACATGCTATTGGTGTGTGTCATATATTATAGTGGATCAGGTGTATGCAAAAATAATTTGGTTGAGTATTCCTATGATAATAGCTATCATTCATCCATTGGTGGAGCTCATTTTGATTATTTTTATCAAAGTTGGGGTTGATTTCTATTGTAAAAAACCGATGTTTGTGAAGTAGTATTAATTATAACTGATGAGGTGTAGAGAATGATTGATAATATCCAAATAGTTTATGAGTGCACAAGGGTGGTACAAGTATAAAAGAAGGATGATGATAATTTAAGGGGTAATTGATTAGAGTACATGGTTTGATACCATTTTTAACATAGAGATTTTTAAATTCATTTGTAGTAGAGGCGTGTTCAGGAGATAAAGCTCAATCCATGATTTATTGGAAACCATGAGGTGTTTGGGTGCATTTTTTACGATACTTATAAGTTCATTATTCTTCCATAGTCATTTCATATTCATTAATTATTTTATGTGTCTTATATTCATATGTATCTTCATGATGACTCCCATGTCCTTGTCTATGCAGAGTTTGATGGTGAGGATGATGTGATGTTCATGGAGAGATTGATCAGGACCAAATACCATCTGAAGAATTTTTAGTGGCTCTATTTCATTCTCCATGTTTTATGTCACATTTAACAATGTTTTCTAGAGTATATTACATGGAAGAATGAGTTACAGATGCACAACCAGTACCCAAAGGTATTTTCTTCTTGATGTATTATGTGATGTTATATTGATCATATAATAGATGATATGATTTTAGTTTATTATGATAATGGGTATCATTTAGTTCTATTTTGATGGATATAACATCGTTATAGTAAGTGTTTTTTCTCCCATCGGAGTGTTTGGTAGTTTCTAGTTGTATATTCTACCTTATTTAAAATATTTTAATTCATAGGGATGAGAATAATTTTAAAGGTATTTTATAAAATGAAAAAACACCATTATAATTTTTTTGTGTTTATATAGGGATTAATGTTTTCATGAATGATTATGGGGGTATTCTAGATGATCCAAGTTTAGTTTTAACTAATTATGGGTACACCATACATTTTTGTTGGTTTTTAGGTGACTTTATTTTTCTGTTTGGGGGGATTTTGTTATCGTCTTGGACATTTTTAATTTATTGTGTTGTATTTAGTTAACCATGACCAATTAAAATTATTTTCTGAATGTTTAGGTGGACATGTTGGTTTGTATGTTAACCTCTATAAAATTGGGTTTTATGGAAGACACTCATGTTGGGTTTGGTTTTATGGGTGGCACCTCAATAGTGCCACCGGGTGAAATGGTGATGAAATGATCCAACTATATCATGGTACTGGGTGTGGCGTGGTCAAATAGATAGGTTATTTTTCATAAATAATAGTGTAAGGTGTGGTGTTAGTGATAATACTTTTTAAGGAACAATTAAAAAACATCATATTTGAGGGTTTCAAGGAACATATATTAGTTCATGTTTGACCAAAGGAAACCCAAATGTGGTTAGGGATCATAGATTCATAGTGAAGGCCACAAAACATTTCACTATAAATAATTTACCCAAATAATTTTTTTCAATTATATTCACATAATTTTCTCCTTGGATAAGATACAACCATTCCTCTATTCTCAACTAGTTTCCTTTAGAGGTTATTTTCCCTTGGTTCATCCGGATAAAAGTTACATAGAGGAAGCAATTATTTTATTATATTTTATCTCCCTTGATCCCATTCCATTATCACTATGGTTTATTTGATGAAAATCCTCTGTTTGGTAGAATTTATTGATAAATAGGTTCACTATGAATTCATTTATGTGGATTCACCTTTAAATCTAGTGGTGTTCAAACATTGTATCATTTATATAAATTCCATGGGGATTCATAAATAAAGTAAAAAATTCATGTTCTCTAATTCTTTATTTATAATTATGTAATTTCCATTTTTTTGATTTCTATTGGGTGAATGTTATGAATTTTCCAAATCAAATATAATTGTTTGAATAATGAAATTGGATGGGAATTGGGAAAATCAAATGATGTTACTAGAATTATTGATGTTTTTGTTGTTGTTGATATCCCATGTAAAACCTTATAGTGATTTCATTATTGTAAATTCTATTTAATTAGTCTGATATTTAGATACTATACTTGTATATTACTAATCATTATGTTATAAAATTTTGTTTTTATATTGTTTTTTACTTAATTATTTTTTTTTGTTTTTTTGATTTGTGTCCCTGGTTTGTTGTTGTGGGTTGGGGGACAGGAAAGATTATTTGGGGTTAGTGGCCTCACATTCTTGGCGTTGGTCGACTTGGTTGTTGTGGATCAGTGTCCATATAATGTAATGATTGTTGTGGACGATTATTGGAATAATTTTTGTATCAATGAACAATATTTTTATTTAATAATATGATTTTTTATGAGATGAAATTACACTGATGAAAATTTATGTATATGGATGAAAATTGAATGTTGAACATGGTATGCATCCCTTATGTGATTATTTGTTTGTATTTATTATTCTCCATTACTGATAGTTAAATTTTATTGTTATTGGTGAATCCCAACTTGAGATCAATGTTTTAAGATGATGTTAGTATTAACCCATATGTGTTGGATTCTTCACGAGACTATTATATATTGTATTCTAGTATTTCATTATGCACCCCATGTGATTCATATACTACATATGAAAATTTATATGATTCATAAAGGGTGGGTTTTTAAAATATCTTCTAATGGGATGAAAATTTTGTCTTACTACTACATCCCCTATCTCTCATCAGTATTGGTTTGTGACGATGATGTTGATTATACTTATTTGGGGGATGTACGTAGCAGAGTATGAGGATATATGTGCGGGGGAAATGTGTACAAGAAAGAGGGAATGTGGTAGATATCCTACACATTCATGTTTCCATACTTCCCCAAATTTAATGTACAATGTTGTGGTATATAGAATATGTTGATATCTGGGCTTTCCTATGGATAAGATGTTGTTTATTTTTGGTGTTTCATGTTTTGAATTACTATTCCTATGTTGGTAGATGTGTAAAAAATAAATTGTAATTATTTCTACTCATTGGGAGAGAGATAAAACACAATGGGGGATTTTATTACATGGAATCTTTTTCTATTCTTCTGATAAAATTTCACTATTCTTGGATGCATAATTTGGCGAGTGATCCTTGGTCATGCATCGAGAGTAATATAACTCAATTTTCTCTTATTCATTCTATTATTTATTCACTAGAGTAGTTTTTTGATTACAAATTTCTACAATACACATTGGTTGTGATCCAATTGAGTGTGAAAGTTCTTTTCACCACATATATATAAATATATTTACAAAATTTCTAGGAGGTTTTTGGTAATAAACATAGGCTTTATTGTCGTATTGATTGGGGTTGTTCATCCATTTACTTATGGTTATTGTATGGGTATTTTATAATTGTAGATATGATTGAATTTATTTATACGTATGCATATTGGGTTTTTCTATATGAAATTTTGGTTTATATTATATGACATAATGGATTGTCTTGTGGTTTATGCTCTGATCCGATGAATTATTTTTTGGGTAATTCCTCACATCATGTGTGATATACACTTGATAGTAGTTTCTTACCCTATCCCTACTGGAGTCAAGCTTCAGGGGTCACTCTCATCTTAGAAACTATCACAAGAGGGGTTCACCATGGGTAAAGTTCATCATATATTAGAAGTTATCATAATTTGGGGAATGAGTGAGTGCAGTCGAAATATAGTTTAATTCAATGGATTCCTTCACCCATTTAATTCATTATTAAATAATGGGCATATTGTTTGTTCACATTTTTTGTTGTCTTATTTGCAGTAAACAAAAGAGATCAGCATTTGGAAATGAAAATGGATATAACTCCATGAAGGTAATAATTTTCTTTAACATGTTTACCAGATAAGGCCCAATATAATAGTGAGATTGGAAAACTTATATAAATTTTGAATTATCACAAAAAAATTAGTGATATGATTTTCTGTCATTTCAATAAAAATTTAAAATTTAAATATATTTCATTTATAATTTAATGTGAAGTAGTTTTATCCGATTTATTTTGGATTTATGGTCCAGACCACATAATCCATACAATTCTTCGTTCATTTTTGTCTCATTTCTAAACCGTGTGTTTTTACGAGCATTCATGGGGTGAGAGAGTTGATTAATAGTTGAGATTATGTGACATTCCACCACCTCATTCTATAATAATATTCTTTAACAAATGGTCACTTATTGACCTCCTGCATGCTTTCCCATATGCCAGTGGTTGGGAACCAAAAATGCTAGTCTTCTATAATACAATGTGGAGAAAATCCCACATTTCATGGTGCATATTTTAAATAAATCAATAATACTCATTCATAAGAAAAAAATAAAAATAAAATTAATCGATATCTGAAAATAATGAATAATTAGTGACATTAAACTATACAAGACTGATCTCTTAATAGGCATATAAAATATTCATAAATAGAAATACAATATAAAGAAAAATAATTATAAGGTCTTGACCCATCATAAATCCCCCACATCATCCCAAATATCATATCCCATCATAGATAACATGAAAACTCATGTAATGCAAGGGATATTACTATCTTGGACCATTGACACGTGTAAGGCTTCTCGGGTGCCAATGTTCCATGGTCACCCATGTAGGGTATGATTATATAAATCAATTGTTCACCAACAACGTGGTCCCATACATAACCAGTAAATTTAGTTTATGATTATATGATTTGGTAAACTAAGTAAAATAAATAAATAAATATGAAATAATTAAATATATAAACATAATAAATCATTGTAAATGGTAGCCTCTTGGAATCATTCATACTTGTTAGATCTCATGCCTGTACAAATTGAAAATTCATATTGGAATTTGAATTTTTAATTTCATGGGGGGGGGTAATTTTAAGACTAAACTTTTATCCTAATATTTTGTCATTGTAGACTCCCGAATAAGTGTTTTTTGGAATTCGAATGAAGTCCAGGTGGTTAAAAGGATGCTAAGAAATATGAGAGAAGGAATCTATGGAGTATTTGGTTGCAGAAGAACACTTCTGGAGCCACAAAGAGCCCACCGACCTACTAGTGGGGGGTTAAAAGATTCAAGCAACCCCTTTACCCCTTCATGTTTAAGGGGATCTTCCACATTCATTTTTTTATTTTAGTATGATAGGGGTTTAAAACACCCTTCCTCTTATCTTATCTACACTTGTTTGTGTATGGTGTTCTTATATATTTTCATGGTAGATTAAGCTATGGTTCTTCTCTCTTAAATTTGTCTCTTATTCTCCCATATAATATGAATTATAGTTTGTTTTCAGTTATGGATTTTAATTATTTTAAATTATATAATGGTGAAATCACCTATTTTCAAAAGTGAATTTGGTCGACGCACCATAAAGACATCCTATAAAAACTTCCTTTTGATAAAATTATATGATTATGTTAAGGTAAATTACTCCATATTTATATTTATGGGTTTTTAAATTATTTTTATTAAATTTTTTTATGTAAAATCATTGTACATAATGATTTTTGACCTAGGGTGTGGTGGGGGTTAGTGGTATACATCTTTTTTGTGTTTTTATTCTATTTAGGTGAGACCAAGACATCTAGTGAGTGTTTTGAAATTATGGATTAATTGAATTAAATAAATTTTTTTGTTATTATAAAATTATTTTTTTGATACTTGGCATGATTTAAGACTTCACATGTGGGGGTGATGTCCAATTAGACATGGAAGGTGTTGATTGGTCCATGGAAGAGCTACCTATTCAGAAATTAAAAATTGATGAATTTTTTAATTATGAAGTTGTTATCACATACATTCACTATTTTAATTATGAACTATGATAATTTGAATTTGGTATGTGGTATTTCCAATGTGGTGATTGACATAGAAAAATGTTTTGTTTTCATTTTTTAAATTATTAGTTTTATTAATTATTAAGGTAATTCTATATTGTATATTATATAGACACCTAGACTCTAATTAAATGTCTCTTCCATCTATGGATGATTCTTTTGACCTCAACAATAACCTTATGTGGTTAAAAACCTCTTCGAGGGAATGACTACAGCCTAAGACACCTGGCTATAATAAGTATCATGTCCCTAATGAGGGATCAAAATGACCTCCTTATATGTGATCAGTGACAATATGATAAGAATTCCTGAGGGGGTATATGTTTAACTACATGAAACCATTTAATCCAATGAAGAAATGAGATAGTGATGGATTACGGGTACCTTCACTATCATAAATTTCCCTAGTGTAAAATATTTAGGCATGTAGATAAGTTGTTTCATGTATGAATGGTGCTTCTATGAGACTCTATATGTTGTAGGGATCTTAGATAACTCCAAATACTAGTTTATACAAGACATACCCACCTTAGGACAAATATTCATAGTGTGAACCACATCATTCCATGGTTCATAATGAGAGTCTTGGGTTAGTGATGCCCTTGATAATATTAATTGATAAAGGAATGCTAAAGGGTTATATAGTATTTAGTGATATTTAGGGACCACAGAATGATCATTATATTGGAATAATCTTAACCAGGACCTTGAGTTTTGGGTAATATCAATTTTGGTTGTCCTGTATAACCTGAATTGAACCAATAGCCTTGTTTTTTCTTATTTTTATTCAATAAATATTAATTTTAGTATAATTAGCTTTTTATATACCTATTTGTTTATGAATCATTGGATACAACACTAGGGGAACATTAAATTTTGAACTAGAATCCATCATGGAATTAATAGAGTGTTTGGGACTCCCAATACTCTAATAAGAAAATATTGTTATTGGAATTCATAAGATACTAGGGTTGCATTTAAATTTTTAATTAATCAAAATTCATTTGATAATAAAATTATATTGTGATGATTTGAGCACAATAACAGCTGACGTTCTAGGATTAAAATATGTATACGTCAGTATTGGAATACATCATATTTATGATATTACAATGATATTATGTGGCCATTGATAATTTCTATGATGTTTTTTATTCTAATAGATATTTAAAGAGGGGTTTTCATAACAATAAACTAAGAAAAAATTTATATCATTTCATGGGATACATGAAACACACCCTTAATAAATTCCATTAATACCCCATTGGATTAGGTGGATACACTACTTTACATTTTGATAGAGTATCCATGAGTTATTTCATTCTCATGTGATAGTCCAGAGATTTAAGTTGGTAATACCAATGGATTTTATATAGTATCCCTAGTAATATTTCATTCAATAACATGTGGATTTCCTAGAAACCTATAATGTAACCTTTAAATTTTATATTTAATATATTTTATGGAAAAAACATGTTTCAACCATGGGGTTCAACACTTTTTCTTGAGATGAGTTGGATGTCGGGTTGTCCCCTAGGGTCTGATACTCATATATAATGAAGGCATGTTCATGAGATCCCATTTTATTGTGTAGAGACTCCCATTGCGTTGATGGATCATGTAAAAAGGCATTATGGAACCATCTAAATCATGTATGTTCAATCATGGCCATGATTATTAAAATTTATTAGGTTTTTTTAATTTCATTTAATTATGTAATTTCCAAATTTTTGTTTATATTTCCTTACAATGATATCTCAATGACATGTTGGGGATTTTTATAGGTATGTATGAGACTGTGTTGGTGGGTCCCTACTGAGTTCTCTGCTCACAACCTTCTCAGGGAACCACTTCACTTTGGTAGTCAATCGGTCTCTATACTATTGCTTGAATGAGATGGGATGATTCTTGATATAAAATGATCGTGTCAGATATATTAGGCGATTCATGTGATTTTGAAATGGAATGGACAACGAATAGAAGTTAAACTGATGTTCAGTATTTATTTTATTTTTTTAAATATGCATGTCACTCAATAAGGAAGTTAGTTCTCATATGATAACATGTTTATTTGGGTTCTTTATTCGATACATTTCAAATTTTTATATCCTTATTTATTTATCACATTCCAATATTTTAATTTTAAATTTTTTTTTATGTATGGAGATTTTAGTTGGTTATTACATAATTTAATATATGGTTATAGACCCCTCATTATATCCAATAAACCCCTTCACCTAGTAGGTAGCTTTTAGCATAGTAGAAAGAACATATAAGGGCTAGTCTGTCTTGATTTTGGAAAACCAGTAAGTGGTTATCGGGATTATGATGTGACAAAGTGGTATAAAAGTGTTTTTAATTTTTTATCTCTATTTTGGGATATTGTATCAATGATTTTTAGGATTTTTTTCATATTTTAATGGAATCTGTATTGCAGTTCCATTAAAACATTTTATAGTTAGGATTCTAGGATACCCAGGATAGGATTACTAATATTGATGTGAGATGTTGCAACTTTATTATTCCTATTGATTGCTAAAAAATATGATTAATTCATGGTTTCTTGGATTGAAAAAATGATTTTTACTGGTGATGATGATGAGGTAGAAAAAGTTCACATGAGGTGCATTCTCCCTACTATTATGATACAGACATAAAATTCTTTTACACAAAAAACCCTTGTGGGTGGTTGTTTTCTGACCCTTTATATTAAATGTGTAATAACCTATATGATTTTTATGCTATTTTATGGCATTATATTCATCTCAGTTGATCTAGGTGTGTAGGATATGCATGACATTTGTTACATATCAGGGCTCTTTTCTAGGGGCCTCATAGTGGTATATGTTAGCCACGGAAGTCTTTGGTTATATAAATATATATATATTAATATATATTAATATTGTGGACCCAATACTCTCCATATTATTATTTTTAATAATAAAACATAAAGGATTGTTTCATAGAGTTAGTGATGATCTGGTCAAATGATTAATGTTTCGATCCTATGGGCGAACTAGGATAATGATATTCACTCAAAAAAGAAAGTTGAATTTATTAAAGGATAATAAATGTGGCCCAATGTGATTTGAACCATATGATACATTATATATTTATTAATTAATGTACCATTGAAAATATACTCACCCTTCAGGTGTGAAACTAGACATATAAAAATTATGTATATATTGTTTTGTGTTGGTATGACCCACAAGATGGTATTTTCCCATATTCTGAAATCCTAAGAGTGGTTAATCTCAGTAATATTATTATTTTATGAACAGATGAATTGAAGTTGTTATCGGGTTACGTGATTGGTAAAATAATACTATAGTCATTACTTATATATGAACCTTGTGTGCTTTCACCACTATATTGTGACTTATTGTGAAAGGAATGGTTATTTGATTTCCTTTCCATGTTGTCATATATGAATTTCATATACGATGATAATTTGGTCTTATTTCTTATTAATTTTGTTATAATACATGATTACATTATGGAAAAATAGATACATGGTTAATATTATTGTACAAATTCCCAGTGTCGTCCAATAGGGATTTAGTGGTCACACCATGTATATACTCTCTGACATATATAGACATGGTTTTTCAGGACAAAACTGATGGTAAGTTCATTTCATTTGATGATGAGAACTTGATTATAATATATTTTTTTGTAATTTTGGGATGGTTTCAGTGAATGACCAAATTTATTTTGACTCATACTAATGTGTATATCCTCATCCATGGCCCGTTGACCATTTTGTTTTCAAGCCACTATGCCTTATTAATCTGCATCATATGTTGTTTCCCCCTATTGAGTTTTTATGGTATCAATGGTGTTGTTATGGACATATGTGTTATTGTTTATCACATGTTTAATTTTTTTGGTGATATAATTCCCTTTTTTGTAGGTGATTCTTAGATCCCATGGATATTAGGAACCTACTAAAATCCCTCTTGAAATCTAATTCAATTGATGAGTCTGGAAGAACTATTTTGTTTTGTTTCAAAAAGATATCAAATAATATGATCCTTATAAGTGAATGTACTTTTAAAATCACCCTCATATTATTTGGGGATGTATGGTTGTTTGATTGTTTGGACATGTCATAACTTAATGGGTAGGTTAAGATAATGTTTCAGATCACCACCTTCTATAATGAAACATGAGTTTCCATATGAGTCATGATTTAATATTTATTTTATATTCTATATGGGTTAATACATAATAAAATAATTCATGATCCTCAATGGGATCAATTAGTTTCATTGGTGTCTATTCTAAAATCGGGAATGCTAGAAAAAAATAGTTATTATGAAGAGTATAAGTTTATGGTTTTTCAGACCATACAAGGACCAAACACTAGATTTTGAAAACATTAATATGATTATAGAATAATTGTTTCATTTATTTCAACCATTTTTTATGGTCTAGCATTAATCCACCTCTTTTTTATGTTATTTATAACCCATGATTCATAGATTAACTGATTCTATTCTCATTTATGTAAAAATAATCAAGGTGGTTTCATGTAAAATGATGATATCAAATGATTAGTCTGGTTGATTGTTATGAAATAATTATCTTTATAAAATATTGTACAATCTGTATTATTTTTGAAAATTATATTTAAGGAAAATTAATTTGGTTTGAAAAAGGAATCATGTATGCCTTTTTGTAAAATGATGCTAGGTTTCTACCAATGACTTTATAAATGGTTGTGTTAGTATCATCTCATAGAAAATTATTTAATTCTAAAATTGGATAATCCTTTTTATGATTCAATTACTCACCCGATTATTGAATTTTGAAATTGGGATTAATTTTTTTAAAAGAAATATTTTGTTACCATAATTATTTAAAGGGACTATTATTGATTGATGAAATAATTGTGACTGTGTACAAAATTGGATCTAAAAGAGAAAATAGTATTTAAAAATATTTTAATAAATAAAAAAATAGAATTTTTTATGAGGAAAAAAAAATTTATCACAAGAATGGTTGATGGATCATAATTGGTGTTTCAATGATGGCTTATATTGAAATATTTCAGACAAGTTTAACGTAAAACCATATGAAAATGATTATATTTTTAATTATTGGTACTATAAAGTATATTATTTTACCTTGTGATTTAGGAATTGATAATCTCTATTATATTCAATATTCTAAATTCCAAAAACATTCTTACATTTTAAAGGTTCAATTAATATATATGTTCATTCTTAATGTTGTTTTGATTCTTTCCAAAAAATATTTTCTGAAAATTAGTTTCTTAATTCAAAGTGAGATTTATTTTTAAAACAATTATAATGTTTCTTTTCAATTTTTATGGTATATGTCATTAGAATATCACTTGAAAATTATTAGATAATATTTGATGTTCCTATAAATAAAAGCCCATATTTTGTTTCATGTCTTGTGTATTTTCCAAAAATCATTATGAATGGACTCTAGTTTAAGGAATTATTTTTCTCATGAGGGTAATCTCTTCCTATTGTCATTAATCCAAACTAGTCTCTAAATGTATAAGAGATCATTATAATTACTCTCAGTGTTCTAGAAAAAAAAATAATTTGAAATAAGTTAAGATGATGTCTCTCTTATAGACCTATTAGTGAACCCTTTAGGTTAAGTTGGGTAGTTTGATTAATAATAAATAGTTTTCTTATATGTTCCTTTTTCCAAAATATGGGTTCAATCATAGTTTCACCATATTATTCGGCATTGATATTTTTATAATAATTCTCATTTATTTTGGGTGGCCTTTTTAGGAATGATCCTTGAAATATTGTTTGGTTCTACCAATTCAATTGGATCATTAACATGTGTTTCTTTATACATCAATACCTTATTTATATCAACATCATTTGTTTTTGGGGAAGAACTTATCATTAATGACATGACATGATTTTTTTCCTTGTGTTTTGAACATTTTGATACTGAGGTGTGTGCATGTGTAATTTGGTAAAATATGATTTGTTACTAGACTAAGTGATACATTCTAAGTACACTTGTTGGTAGATAGACCATATAAGAGACCAAGTTGAATATTTCAAATCCAGATTAAAATTTAAACCAGTTTTATATACCATGATTGGATCCACATCTTTTCATTTTGAGGTATGATTATTTTGAATTGTCTCCATGTTATGAGAGATGAATTAGATAAATAGTTATCTATTATTGCTTATTTTTTCCACTAAAGTTTATTCACCAGATAATCCTTGGAATATCTCTTTAAGATGGTACATTAGATTCATGATTGGTCCAATGAACTATGTTTTCGTTTTAAATTTTGAGAGTATACTAATTTCATTGGTTATCAATTATAAACATAGAGTTTCCCTTCGATGAAATTTGTAACCTCATTTACCATTTTGATGCTCTCTTTCGCAAAATTGGTTTCTCATAGCATCCCCATTTTAGAAAAACTATAACTGTGCGAAGACCTAAGATAATCATATCTTCCCTTGAGGGATCATATAAAATATCAATAGACAGAGTTTTCCTTAAGGATTTGAATGTGATGTAAACTTTTCCTGTAACATCCTAGGTAAATGAAGAATAAGATATTTTCATATTTATTAATATTTGTGAATTAAATATTAATTTTAACTTAAAGGGATTTCTATGTTCGATAGTGTACCCGATACGCAACAACGGGTTTCTTTGGAATCTTACGTTGCACACTAATAATATAATATTATTATTTTAAATGGTAGTTAACTCCTAGTTGTTGTATTATCGGGAATGAAAAAAAAATAACTATAATATTATTATACATGTATTTATATTTATCCCATAAAAGTAATAGGATTAATATATAAATGAATCTAATTTTAAGCATAATTTACATTAAAATGCCGTTTTACCTCCTTTTAATGGGGAACCCTTTTTAAATATAGTTTTGGTCACTTTAATACATTCTATATTACCAAATAAAATCTTTCTTTATAATGAAGACATCAGAATTTACTTTGGGTCATTTGTTTGGTATTTTTCTGATAAAGTTCATTTTTTTAAGGAATAGTGAAAATATTGTATTTTAATTAAAAACTATGTTTTAATATAATTTATTTATATGGGTATATTATCCTTTTAGTTTGTTTTAATGTGTAAATATATTATATTTTTACCATTTAATCTAATTTTGGTCATTAGAATCAATTTGACAGTTAAATTGTATACAATCAACTGTCAATCTTTTGATAGTTAATATTATTTTAAAACACGTCTTTTGTTTTAACAACAGGAATTAATTTTAAATTAAATTCTGCCACTTCATTGTTTTGAATTTGGATAAATTGATTATATATTTGGAATCAGGAGGATCAAATTTTGTAAATAGGTAACTTTTATTTTTAGGCATTTTAAATATTTACCTCTGTAAATAATTTATATACCATGGTTAAAGGGTAAATCAGGTAAATAAGGGTAAGGAAATAATATTATAATAACATAAAATTACCATTAAACGTGTCCTAATCCTATTGGATGAGTCATGTCCGCCCATGGGAATCTTTGAGTCGATTTTGGGACCCCATGGAGCCACTTGGGAGTGATAATGACAATTTAGATTAATTAATTAAATGTGAAGACAAAAGTGACATTAACCAAACTCGTTTAGTAATTAATTTTTATAAGATGTTATATAAGTCCTCATTTAGACTATAAATATTAATTGGAAAGATAAAAAGATTTCCTACATAATGGTATTTGTTTTATAATTTTTATACATCAAATAAATTAAATTATTTATGACACAATCATGATGCAGTATTTATCTCATTAATAAATGATTTAATTAAATAAGATTATAATGATTAAAATATTATCCAAAACATGTCCAATTCTAATTGGATGATTTTATTTAGGTTATGAGTCATCTTATATTCGACCATAATGATTTTTGGACCATTAGAAACCTAATATAATTATATTATAAAATAATATCTTTACTCTTTCCTAAAGAGCCCCTCCTCTCCCTTATAAAAAGAGACCACTTCTATGAAATTCCTCACACCTCTCAAGCCATTTGGCTCGACCAATATCTGCCCAATTAAGATCCCTACATCCCTCTCCTCCTCCTAGAAACCTTACCTTAGGAATAGGTCACTTCAAGATGTCCTTTGCTTCAAACCAAAGCGAGTTACCCAAATTAAAGGTAACAGTTTCTCTTAAATTGTTTTCTTTTATTTTGCTTCTCCAACCCCTAAACACTTTTTATTTCCTTTCTTCTGTAACAACACCAGAATCCTCAATATACTAGGATTTTTTATGATAAGGATACGAACTACACTTACACACACCACCATCTAATGGATGAAGAACATAATGTTTCTATGGATGGAAAACTAACGCCTCATGAAACGATGATTTTCAATTACATCTTACCGCCTCTCATGGTGGCCATTATGATGAAACTATGTTTATATATAATATATATTATTTTTATGATTTTTTTATGCTTTTGTAATTCCAAATTATATCAATCCTTTATGGTTTCCATGGTGGGTAAATACGATAATCTCATTTGAGGAATTGCGGACTACCGCACCCTCAAAGTGATGTGACCCATTAATGCCGTATGTGGGATGTATAAAGGATAGTGTTAATAATATTATATATGATATTATACTGGAATTAAAATATACCTATGTATCATTATGTTTTAATTCCATTAAAATAAGAAATATAAATGAAAGTAGCGTTCATGCGTACGTACAACTTACCGTCTCCATGAACGGTGCATTTCATTTCGTACCTCCAAATGTTATGTACTATTATAAATACATGTACATGCTGGATATATATGATATATATGATACCCAAATCATGAATATCATTCTGGATATAATGAACCTTTTACCACGTGAACAACATGTAATTATAAGAAGTCCTTTTTTGACTCAAGTACCAAATATCGACAAAATGAACGTTATAAACTTAAATGATTACATAATGATTATAACATGGAAATAAGGGATATAAAAATAATAATAAACTTGAAAAATGTTCTTAATCAAGTAGAAATTAACTTTAGTTTATTATTCAGGAGATTAAAGAACGAACGGGTTATGTCGGACACGAGGTAAGGGACTTCATATCAATATCCGTTCATTGAGGCATTTTTGTTTTATATATGACTTTATATTATACGATGTATAAAACCCTTTGACTTTTACTTTTATTCAAATGGAATCTTTTCTCTATGAAGCATTTTACTAAAAAAATGGAATGTTTCTTTAACGTAAGAAGTGACAACGACCTTTCCGCCACCCTGAGTATTATTTGATCTTTGGCTTCCTTAACAAGATGGAATGTTTTTAAAAGGAAAAAATAAATACCAAATACTATTTTTACATATTTTGGTATTGAAAATGATTTTGAGAATGGATTTATTATTACAATATATTGAAATTAAATTTTATGTGGAAATTTTATCTTCCCTTTATGCTTATGTTATGTGTTAAGATCATGTTATGGTTCTTGGGAATTATATACGTATACTGGTGGTTCCATGATAAACCTAGGGCGGGTGAGCCCAAGATAGCTCTCCAATGCATTGGGTAACGTGATGGAGGTAAACGTGAATTTTTCTCCTAAGAGATTTAGGGAATATAGTGTGATGGGTATTCCAAAGTAACTCCCTATGTAGCTGTGATAACTACAATGTAAGTATAGTATGGATGCAGCAAGTTACCTTTATGATTTATGATTTCTATGTGTCTTTCATAAATCTTATTATTTCATGAGGTAAGTAAAAGAGTTTATGTTTTGTATGTATTTATGAACAAATGTTTTCATTCACTTTTTTATATCCCTTACTGAGCCTTTTATGCTCATCCCAAGTTTTGAAATGTTTTTCACAGGACTTAAAGATGAATATGGTCAAGGATGGGATCAAGGAAAAGCCATGCTCTCTTTAACATTGAATTGTACATGACTTTTTTTTCAAGAGTTTTTAATTTATGAAAATGAAATGTGGATTCAGGGTAGAGGTGCCTACTGTTTAATATTTTTAGATGTAATAGTTATGTCATAATTCCCTAAAACTATAAACCTGAAAAGATCCTCAATGTGAATTATTCATTTAATTCAATATTATGTAATTTTTAAGGTTGGTTCCTTATAGATGGTATCATAGGTTGGTTTAGATAACTTTAGGAGTTATGATATTGTTAAATTAATATCCATAAAGTAATTTATGTTAATATTGAAATCATATAGCATTTCCAGATTACCATGTTGTTTCACCTAAGATATTTCTTTGTTTAGAATGGTTTTCCACAGTGGAAACTCGGCAGCAATGTTGGGACGATATCAGGAGGAAGACAACCTTCCAAATCAGCAACCTGAGATGGTCGGAATCTAAACTAAACTGTTTGTTGCAGTGATGGCACAGTTGGATCAGGCTATAAATGGTGGTGGTATCCATGTATGAGATCGGCCAGATCAACCACAGAGGAACATGTCATTATTGGGGCATTTCATGAGGCAACATCCCCCATCATTCAGAGGATCATCTGATCTGGTGCTAGCTGAAGGGTGGATTAAAGCACTGGAAAAGATTTTTGATATCGTGGGTTGTTCAGAACATCAAAAGGTTAGTCTCACAGTTTACCGTTTTGAAGGTGAAGCTGATCAGTGGTGGTCGATGGTGAAAAATATCAGGTATAGTGAGGAGATTGATGATCTTGATTGGGATGAATTCAAAGGTTTGTTTCAAGAGAAATATTTTCCTAAGGTGGTTTGTCTTAGGATGGAAAAACAATTCCTGGAATTGAGGCAGGAGGATGACTCAGTGGATTCTTATGAAGAAAAATTCACTCGACTGGCAAGGTATGCTCCAAACATCATACGAGACCTTGATAGAAAAATCAACCGTTTTTACTCAGGATTAAAGCCAAAGTATCGAAGGGGTTTAACTTCTCGTGAGTTCAAAAGTTATGAAAAACTTGTTTGTTTTTCGGAGAAGGTGGAAATGGAGTTTTCCGATGATCAAATATTCTTTGACATACAACAAAATAAGAGGTCAAGGTGGCAGGCAAAAGGAAAGAACTATTCAAAAAAGTTTGATGGTAAGAAGCTTAAGTTTATAGTTTATGAAAATTGTGGTAAAATCATGTCGGAGAATGTCTTTTGAATTCTGGTAAGTGCTACCGAAGTGGTAAAATGGGACATAAGGCTCACAATTTCACCGAAAAAGATCAGGGTAATGGTAAGACAAAATATTATTTTCAGTCAGTAAAATGTTTTATGTGCAATGAAATGGGTCATTATGCAAATGAGTGTCCAACAAGGAACTCAACTGAAGGAAAGAAGCCAGACTTCAAGCAGAAAGGGGTGGTAAATTCCTTTGAAACTACTTCAACAGATGTTGGGACATCAAATGAAGTTGTATCAGGTAGATTGTTTGTTTGTTCAGATTATGCCAATGAGTTGTTTGATTCAGGGTCTAAACACTCTTTCATTTCTGAAAAGTTTTCTAGTAAATTGGGAATTCCATCTCATGATATGAATACTGAACTTATGGTAAAAACACCTGGAGGAAATTTTGAGACAAAAAGAAAACATAAGAACATTCATATCCTTGTGTGAGGAAAGAATCTACCTGAAAACATGATTGTTTTTCCTCTAGCAGAGTTTGATGTTATTTTGGGCATGGATTGGAATTCTATTTATCATGCTAAGATTGACTGCAGAGTTAAAGAGGTTTCTTTTCAGAATGATTTTCATTTTGTGTACAATAATGAACCCTTTTTTTGATAACATATCATGAAGTTGAAAAATTGGTAAAATATTGAAATGAATGTTACCTTGCACATATTTTTGAAAACAAAGGAACTATTCAGATTAATGATGTGCTAGTGGTAAATGAGTACCTTGATAATTATCCTGATGAGTTTCCTGGTATTATACCTGATCGGGAAGTTGAATTTACTATTGACTTAGTTCCAGTTGCTAAGGCAATTTCAAAACCCCCTTATCAGATGGCTCAAATTGAACTTTTAGAGTTAAATAAGCAATTGAAGGAGTTATTAGATAAAGGTTTCATTCGACCTAGAATATCACCCTGGGGTTCTCATTTCTTGTTTGTTAAAAAGAAATATGGTTCAATGAGACTTTGCGCTGATTATAGATCATTGAATAACATCACTTTTAAGAATAAGTATCCTTTGCCTCATATCGATGATTTGTTTGATCAGCTCTAGGGAGCTCAGTATTTTTTCGAAGATTGACTTGAGGTCGGGGTACCATTAGTTGAATGTAAAAGAAGCTGACGTTTTGAGTATCACTTTTTGTACTAGATATGGCCATTATGAATCTTTAGTTATGCCTTTTGATTTATCCAATGCACCTGTTGTATTCATGGATCTTATGAATAGAATTTTCTGTGAGTTCTTGGATAAGTTTGTGGTTGTGTTCATTGATGATATTTTGGTTTATTCAAAAAGTAAAGAGGAACGTGAAAGTAATTTAAGGGTTGTCTTGAAAACCTTAAAAGAAAAGAAACTTTATGGAAAATTCAGCAAGTGTATTTTGCAGTTACCAAAAATTTCTTTCCATGGTCACATTATTTCACAAAATGGCATAACTGTTGATCCTGAAAAAAAAACAAAAGTTGTTGAAGAATGGCCAAGACCCACAAATATAACCGAGATTCATAGTTTTCTTGGTTTGGCAGGTTATTACTGGAGGTTTGTTGAAAACTTTGCACATTTATCTAGTCCATGGACTAAGTTAACTCGAAAAGGTGTTAAGTTCATCTGGACAAAAGGATGTGATGATTTTTTTCAGAATTGAAAAGGAGATTGGTGAATGCTCCAATTTTGGCACTGTCTTATAGAAATGGTGAGTTTGTTATCTATAGTGATGCTTTGTTGAAAGGACTGGGTTGCGTCCTAATGCAAAATGATCATGTAATTGCTTATGCTTCATGTCAGTTGAAACCACATGAGTTAAATTACCCTACACGTGATTTGGAATTAGCTGCTGTTTTTTTTGCTTTAAAAATTTGGAGACAACATTTGTATGGAGTGAAGTGTGAAATATATACTGATCACAAAATTTTGAAGTATATATTCACTCAGAAGGAATTGAACATGAGACAGAGGAGATGGTTGGAATTAATCAAGGATTATGATTGCACGATCCATTACCATATGGGAAAAGAAAATAAAGTGGCTGATGGATTGAGTCAGAAAAGTAATGTATCATTAGCCATGATAAATTTGGAACAAGATCCTTTGGTTTTTGATTTGATGAAATTTGGCATAGAAGTTGTTGGTGTAGAAAATTCTTCTGTTTTGTTTCAGGTGTCAGTGAGATCATCTCTATCAGACAGATTAAAGAAAGCGCAGAAGGAAGACAGTGAGTTGCAGGAAAAGGTAGAGTTGGTTTAAAAGGGTAAGTTTCCTAAATTTAACATTGATAATGATTGTGTTTTGAGGTTTGGAAAGAGATTATGTGTGCCTTGTTATTCACAGTTGAAGAATGAGTTGTTATGTGAAGCTCATACTTTTCCGTTTTTAGTTCATCCTGGCAGTACTAAGATGTACAGAGATCTTCGGGAGTATTACTGGTGGGATTGAATGAAAAGAGATATTGCTGATTTTACTGTGAAGTGTTTGAATTGTCCATAGGTTAAAGTAGAACAACAGTTACCGAAAGGAATGCTTCAACCTCTATCGGTGCCGGAGTGGAAATGAGAAAATATATCCATGGACTTCATTGTGGGATTACCAAAGACATCTCGAGGTAATAAGGAAATATGGGTTATAGTTGACTGATTGACTAAATCTTCTCATTTCCTTCCTATTAGAGATACATTGTCTCTAGATCAACTTTCTCGGTTTTATGTTAAAGAGATATTCAGGTTGCATGGAGTTCCCCTCTCCATTGTATCTGATCGTGATCTCAGGTTCACTTCTAACTTTTGGAAAGGCCTTCAGAAGTCATTGGGTACTAAATTAAACTTTAGTACAACTTTTCATCCTCAATCATATGGGCAGTCAGAACGAAAAATTCATACCTTAGAGGATATGTTACGTGCTTGCTCGATGGACTACCAAGGAAGTTGTGACCAACATATTTCTTTGGTTTAATTTTCTTATAATAACAGTTTTCATTCCAGTATACAGATGGCTCCATTTGAGGCATTGTATGGAAAGCGTTCTCGAACTCCAGATTTTTAGGATGAAGTGGGTGAAAGAAAGTTGATGGGACCAGAATTGGTAGAAAATATGGTAGAGAAAGTTCAGATGATTCAAAAGCACATGAGAACAACTCAGAGTAGACAAAAAAGTTATGCGGATAACCAGAGGATGGATCATTCTTTTGAGGTTGGTGATCATGTCTTTCTCAAAGTGTCTCCTTGGAAAAGTGTGATGCGTTTTGGTAGGAAGGGAAAGTTGAGTCCGAGGTTCATTGGAACTTATGAAATTCTGGAGAAAGTTGGATCAGTCAAATACATAGTAGCTTTTCCTCCAAGTTTATCCCAGGTACACAATGTTTTTCATGTTTCAATGTTAAGAAAATATATGCCAGATCCATCTCATTTTTTGTACCCATAGGTAGTTCAGTTGGAAGAGAATCACTCTTATGAAGAACAACCAGTCCAGATTTTGGACCGTAGAGAGCAGGTGTTGTGGAATAAGGTAATTCACTAGGTAAAGGTTTTGTGAAAAAAACCATATGGTTGAAGAGGCAATGTGGGATTCTGAAAATGCTATGAGGGATAAATACCCCCACTTATTTTGATAAGTGGATAAAAATTGTGAGGATGCATTTTCCAAAAAGGGGGAAGGATGGAACATCCTAGGTAAATGAAGAATAACATATTTTCATATTTATTAATATTTTTGAATTAAATATTAATTTTAGCTTAAAGGGGATGCTATGTTCGATATCGTACCCGATACGCAACAACAGGTTTCTTTGGAATCTTACGTTGCATACTAATAATATAAAATTATTATTTTAAATGGTAGTTAACTCCTAGCCATTTTATTAGTAGGAATGATCAAAACTCACTATAATATGATTATATATGTATTTATGTTTATCCAATAAAATTTAGAGGATTAATATATAAATGAATCTAATTTTAAGCATAATTTACATTAAAAGGCTGATTTAATGCCTTTTAATGGAGAACCCTTTTTAAATATATTTTTGGTCACTTTAATACATTCTATATGACCAATTTAAATCCTTATTTAGAATGAGGTCATTAGAATTTACTTTGGGTCCTTTTTTTGGGTATTTTTTTGATAAAGTTCATTTTTTAAGGAATAATGAAAATATTGTATTTTAATTCAAAACTATGATTTAATTTAATTTATTTATATGGTTATATTATCCTTTTAATTGGTTTTAAAGTGTAAATAGATTATATTTTTACCATATAATCTATTTTTGGTCATTATAAGAAATTTCACATTTAAATTGTATATAATCAACAGTCATTATTTTGATAGTTAATATTTCTTAAAAACACGCCCTTTGTTTTGACAGCGGGAATTAATTTTAAATTAAATTATACCACTTTTATGTATTGAATTTGTAGAAATGGATTCCATATTTGGAATCAGGAGGTTCAAATTTTGTAAATAGGTAACTTTTATTTTTAGGCATTTTAAATATTTACCTCAGTAAATATTTTATTTACCATGGTTAAAGGGTAAATCAGGTAAATAAGGGTAAAGAAATAATATTATAATAATATAAAATTACCCTTAAATGTATCCTAATCCTATTGTATGAGTCATGTCCGACCATGGTAATCTTTAAGTCGATTTTGGGACACCATGGAGCCACTTGGGAGTGATAATGACGATTTAGATTAATTAATTTAATCTGAAGAGAAAAGTGACATTAACAAAAATCGTTTAGAAATTAATTTTTATATGATGTTATATAATTCCTCTTTTCAACTATAAATATTAATTAGAAAGATAAAAATATTTCCTACATTATGGTATTTTTTTTTATAATTTCTATACATCATATAAATTAAATTATTTATGACACTATCATGATGTAGTATTTACCTCATTAACAAATGATTTAGTTAAATAGGAATATAATGATTAAAATATTATCCAAAACATGTCCAATTATTATAGGATGATTTTATTTAGATTATTAGTCATCCTATATTCGACCATAATTATTTTTGGACCATTAGAAACTGAATATCATTATATTACAAAATAATATTTTCACTCTTTCCTAAAGAGCCCCTCCTCTCCCTTATAAAAAGAGACCACTTCTATGAAATTCCTCACACCACTCAAGTCATTTGGCTCATCCAAACTACGACCAATTAATCTCCATAAATCCCTCTCCTCCTCCTAAAAACCGTAACTTAGGAAGAAGGCACTTCAAGAATTCCTTTGGTTCAAACCAAATTGAGTTACCCAAATTAAAGGTAACAGTTTCTCTTAAATTGTTTTCTTTTATTTTGCTTCTCCAACCCCTAAAAACTTTTTATTTCCTTTCTTTTGTAACAATGACAGTATCCACAATATACTAGGATGTTTTTATGATAAGTATTAGAACTACACTTACACACACCTCCATCTAATGGAAGAAGAACATAATGTTTCTGTGGATGCCAAACTAATGCCTCACAAAACGATGATTGTTCAATTACATCTTACCGCCTCTCATGGTGGCCATTATGATGGAACTGTATTTATATATGATATATATTATGTTTATGTTTTCTTTATTCTTCTGTACATACCAATTATATCAAAACTTTATGGTTTCCATGGTGGGTAAATACGATAATCTCATTTGAGGAAGTGCGGACTACCACCACCTCAAAGTGATTTGACTCGTTAATGCCCTATGTGGGATGTATAAATGATAGATTTAATGATATTATATATGATATTATACTAGTATTATAATATTACTATGTATAATTATGTTTTAATTCCATTAAAATAAGAAATATAAATGAAAGTAGTGTTCATGCGTACGTACGGCTTACCATCTCTATGAACGGTGCATTTCATTTCGTACCTCCAAAGGTTATGTACTATTATAAATACATGTAAATTCTGGATATATATGATATATATGATACCCAAATCAGGAATATAATTTTGTATATAATGAACCTTTTACCACGTGAACAACATTTTATTATAAGAAGTCCATTTTTGACTCAAGTACCAAATATCAACAAAATGAACGTTATTAACATAAATGATTACATAATGATTATAACATGGTAATAAGTGATATAAAAGGAATAATAAACTTGAAAAAGGTTCTTAAGCAAGTAGAAATTAACTTTAGTTTATTATTTAGGAGATTAAAGAACGAACGGGTCAAGTTGGACACAAGGTAAGGGACTTCATCTCAATCTTCTTTCATTGAGGCATTTTTAGATTTATACATGACTTTATTTTATACGATGTATAAAACCCATTGACTTTTATTTTTTTCAAAAGGAATCTTTTCTCTATGAAGAGTTTTACTAAACGACAAAAAAGAATGTTTCTTTAACATAAGTGGTGACAGCGACCTTTCCGCCACCACGAGTATTATTTGATCTTTGGCTTCCTTAACAAGCCGGAATGTTTTTAAAAGGAAAAAATAAATACCAAATTCTCTTTTTACGTATTTTGGTCTTGAAAATGATTTTGAGAATGGATTTATTATTTCAATATCTTAAAATTAAATTTTATGTGGAAATTTTATCTTTCCTTTATTCTTATGTTATGTGTTAAGATCATGTTATAGTTCATGGGAATTATATACGTATACGGGTGGTTCCGTGATAAACCTAGGGCGGGTGAGCCCGAGATAGCTCTCCAATGCATTGGGTAATGTGACGTAGGTAAACGTGAATGTTTCTCCTAAGATATTTAGGGAATATATTGTGATAGGTATTCCAATGTAACTCCCTATATAGTTGTGAAAGCTACAATGTAAGTATAGTGTGGATGCAGCAAGTTAACTTTATGATTTATGATTTCTACGAATCTTTCATAAATCTTATTATTTCACGAGTTATGTAAAAGAGTTCATGTTTTGTATTTATTTATGAACAAATGTTTTCATTCACTGTTTTATAACCCTTACTGAGCGTTTTATGCTTATCCCAAGTTTTGAAATGTTTTTCATAGGACTTAAAGACGAACCGGGTCAAGGATGGGATCAAGTAAAAGCAATGCTCTCTTTAACATGGAATTAGAGAAGACTTTTTTCTCAAGAGTTTTTATTTTATGAAAAATAAAAGTGGATTCTGAGTAGAAGTGCCTACTTTGTAATATTTTGAGATGTAATAGTTATGTCCTAATTCCCTAAAACTCTAAACCTGAAAATATCTTCAATGTGAATTATTCATTTAATTCAATATTATGTAATGTTTATGGTCAGGTCCTTATATTTCCCCTATACTAATTCATGTTAAACCATGATGATCTATGAATGTGTTTTTATTGAAGACTCTTAAATATGGATGGGATGAGATTTGTTGAAGGAAATATGGGTTATGTATTTATTTATTGACCAATTACATCCATATTAAATGAATTTATCTTTCTGTGATATTGAGTTGTTAACCATAACACTTGATTTCAAGACATGATATGATTACCTATTTTGAGAGTGGACTATGATTTTTTTGAGTCATAAGAACCTATATAATATTCTCACCCATGGAAATATAATCCTATAATATATATAATGTATTGAATATCATAATACCATTGATATTGATATATTTTTTGTCTCTTAGAATATTGTTATTTTTTCATTAATTCCATGAGCTATAAAATTACTAAACATTGCATGTAAAGGAATCAGTAGGGGGAATGGTCCTTAGTGAATCTATTTGAAATGAATATCTTAGATGTGAATGAGGCAGATCATCAGGTGTACATTTCATTTGAGAAATATTATTCTTATTTGAAAAAATATACTTATCATTCTTTTGTTGGATTCTTTTATAGTGGGGCTACCTCAGTTTTCTGTTAATGAAATCATGATTGTGATTTGTGCTTCTGGAGGTAGTGGTTTGTTTTTATTGACTTGAGAAAGGGTTTGATGGATGAATAACCATATTCTAGTTTTCTTATGATATATAGGGTTACCATGATGTATCACGGACTAAGACGTCAATATTGGTGGCCATAGATGAGAGGCCTAATTTCTAAATTCATCTCACAATGCCTTACCTCATATATAATATGAGTGCAATACCATATATCTTCCACTATTTTATATCAATTACATATTCTATGATGCATATATGATATATTAACTATATAATTAAGGTTTATACTACCATAGAGTAGTAGTACGAAACCATACAATCAAGGTGATCATGTATGATATTATGAATTCCATTATTTCCTTCCAATCAAGTAGATGATAAGGGTATATGTACAAGAACATTTATTTGTTAAAATTTATATGAACCTCCATATAGTAGCATTTAATTTATTTTCTAGTAGATACCCTCACATTTTATCTTAATTCTGGTGATGATTATAGAATGTTGTGGGTTCTTTTCTGATGTTGACCATGATGTACTAATAATAAATTGATAGAAAGTTTAGACAAAATGTATAGTCTTATATGACTATTCATTTGAAATTATTACATTAATTTGGTGGTTGTTAGTAATATAATATACCCATGGATTTATTTTCCCATTACAATAGTAATAGATCTTCCACCAAAATGGACCCCTTGATGTATTTTGTAAGAATCATTATTGATATCTTTTGTGTTGGGAAGAGTAGGGAGAACATAATCACTTATATCAAATTTTAGTCTTCATTTGAAAAATATAATGTGGTTTTATTTATAAAATATTGAAATATAATTGATTCACTAGATATCATTCTCATTACATTTTCATTATGTTTGGAATTTTAGATTGGTGATTTGGGTTTTCTTAAGGTGTCATCTCATTTGGAACATCATTTTTTCAAATGATACATATATTAGTACCATTGTATGTTGTACTATTTTAAAATGTTCAATTTCACTAAGAGGAAACATATAGGCTTATCCTAAAAACATTTTTGAAAAATATTATGATGTGTTTCATGTTTCATAACTAAATTCATACCATCCGTATCTATTAAATATGTTATTATGGGATTTTGTAAAACTTGAGATGATACCTCAGTGGTTGTATGACCATTTCAATTTTTCGATCAATGGGATAAGGGTATTTATATTGTAAAACGTTTTTAATTATATATATTCAATTGATTATGGGGAAGGGATATCCTTGAGGCATGATATTGTGAGATGTTAGTGTAATAAAAATTAACTTTTCACTATTTGATTATAGGATATTCATAGATTTTTTGGGACCTATGGTTTTATAGTGGGGAGAATCCTAACAAAATTTTTGTAATATGTACATATAATCTTAGGGTGATTATCTCTAGTGTTTGGTTTTAGAGGTTCTCGGAAGTGGGGGTCTAAATTGGTATAACAAATAGAATCTATCTTAAAATGTGGGATGGGAAGGTGTTCAAAATCAACTGCATGGTAACATAGTAATGTTGATTTTTTATTTTTAAATGAAATTATCATTTTATGATGATGGTTTACCTGTCAATGTATCTACTCCTATGTTTCCATATGAGTCAATGTGAATGGGATGACAGTACTACATAGTTCATTTATGGTTTGTTTAACCATGCAATATAATTCTGTAGACCTTTTATAATTTTTTAAATATAAATTCACCCCATCTATTTTTATTTTTGTTATCCTAAAACTCCCCTAAATTCCTCCATAGATGAAACCTCCATCCCCATGTCTCTCTAAAATTTCTCTAACTTGGTTCCTTTGTGATTTGTGATGGATCATGGTTGATTTTTAGTGGCATGTATAGATTTCTTACTATAACCATCATTCTGGATATAATCATTATCTCAATTATTCTCCATGTGATGATTCCCTATAAGAGTCTTAATGGATAGATCACGTGTTTATAAGAATAATTGATTATGTTTATTATAGATCTATTTTTTAAGAAGATATCTATTGATTTTTAATCTCAATTTTTGATGGTGATTTTATTATGATTATTATTGAAGTAGATGATTATATTAATTGGAAATTCTCATGGTATTATTTATAATATTATTTTAATTCTTTGGTATTGTTTTATTAAAAATATTTGTATGATTTACATTCGGAAAAATCATTGATTATTAATTGAAATGGAATGTGTTCTAAAAATGGGAGTTTCTTTGAACACTATTTTATAAAAATAACATTTTTAATGAAATTACAAAAATATAATTTGGAAACAAATTTTTTTTCCATGCATGGAAATATCTTGAAAGTGGTAATATATAATAATATATAAATTGTTTTAATAGTTTCTTTAAAATTGTTACTGGTTGTAGAACATTAGGAATACATTAGGTCACACAGATATATGTTCAATTATACATGGCATAGTTGGGGTATATAGACCACTATGTTAAGTTTTCATTATGATATACAACTATTTAGTTACCTAGATCGGGGATCCCCTCCAAAAAATTGGGGATACTACCATAACTGGTTTTCCATACGTGAGTTCATCATATTCAACATTGTGTTTCTATCCCATTTTGTATGTTGTTGGAAATATTATGATGATGATTTTTCTATGATTTCCAACACGTTTTTACAATTCTTGATTACATGGATATATCCATAATTTAATATTTCAATTTTTTTAATATACTCTATTTCGATTGAATATGTCCTATATTATTCAATTCTAAAGGATCACTTATTAAAATTATATCCCATTATATTTTTATATAACATTTTTTTGAATTAATACTAATGTAAGTATGGTAATGGTCACTGTATAGATTCATGTAGGTATCTAACTAGGATTTAATGCTAACTCTCTATATAAGGAAATTAGCATATATAGAACTGGAATTGTTAGTCACATTTAATGTAATGTTAATTGATTGTAATTATAGAATCATATATCTAGTGTTTCCAAATAGAATTTTTTGAATGGTTGTGTTGATAATTCACATGAAATTTGTCTCATGGAGTTGTGGAGATCCTTATTGTGGGTATTTATTCTATTATGGTTCTTGTTAATTATCCATTATTCATATTCATCATGTATCATAGTTCACACATGAGTTATTATTCTGTCTATGGTGATTCTACGTTCATATAAACTATGTTTATTACATATTTATTTTAAGGATGAAATCATTCCCAATTTGGAATATATATACCCATGTTTATGTTTCCAGCCTATAGAGATCATGAATGTACTTCAGGTCATGTGCCGAGCGAATTTGGTTTATGTGAATGATCAACCATGGGTGGTTTATTAAATTTATATAATAATTAATATCATCTTCCAACATCATCTAAATGTCATCCTTTACCAGATATATTGGTATTTGTTCATGGTTCACCATGGATAGAATATACAATATTTGGGCAGTTCATTCATTATAAATAATATATATTTCAACCATTTTCATCTATACATCCATATCATATAATATTTAATATTTAGTAAATAATATTTATTACTAATAATTGTCACTAGATTAAAATATGTTGAAAACCCACCAAATTGTCACATTTTCTGAACCATTGATATAAATATATTCATCAAAAACTCAATGAAAAAGTTGTCTCCCACTAGAATGATATTTTTAATATCACTTTTCATATTATAACCAGAGTATCATCATTATCTATTTATATTATCCACAATTGATATTGATCGGTTCATATAATCCTGCTATCCATACTAGGTAACAATAAATATAATTTTTATTACAAAATTTATCTTATCAGGATAAGAAAAATGTAGTATATCCCAAAACAATTGTTCAAAAAATTTATTATTCTATGTTTGAAATATTATGTGAAAAATTTATTATATTAGGTTTACATAATGTGTAGATTCTAAAAATTTTGGTGAATGAAAAAATTAAAAATATTAAAGAAGAATAAATAAAAAACAAAAATTAATCTTCATTTCATATGGCTAATAAAACCATTTTAATCCTCAATGAAACATTAAACAAAATTATTAATAACATTATTCATGATATATTTCAAATATATGAACACATATTATTATGTTTTCAATAAAATTAATAGTTTAAGTTTTATCTATCAAACAATAAAATAAAGAATCTGATGTTTTTTATATGATAAAAAAATCTAATCAAATTATTATAGGACTGATTTTATAACTTTATGGCCTTTAAATTACTAATCATTATTTTTATAAATTGAAAAGGTATTTAGAAGTTATTCCAAAAAAAATAATGGATTAAAAATCATAAGAAAATCTTGCATGTATATTTATTTTGAAGCCTGTTCATGTCCAAGATTTAGTTGATGCTAAGGATTGTTTCTAGAAGATAGTCATTATGGGAAGAAATTGGTAGTATAAAGTGACCATAACAATATGGTAGGTTGATAGGAGGATGATGATCTTCATATGGGCATCATGCAGTCATGTATTCTATTTACTAGAAGATGGAAAAATTCTGAAGTTAGATGGTCGGATGGGGTAACATATTCAATTTATTAGTTACAAGAAATATATATGGGTATTATTATGAGGACTCAATAGTCAGTAATCAAAAAATATGGTTCATCAAGGAAGAAATAGTACAATGAAATAAATTGATTAGTTTTAACCCACTATAAAAGGTGGTTGGGACTACATATTTTTTTATTATGTAATAATTGAGTTTTGTTATTAACATGGATATCGTGTAATAGTCATTGAAAAATTATATTTTGTATCTGATGAAATAATTGTGTGATGTTATTTTCCTGGTTATGTAGGGACCAAATTATGAACCATCAAAATTATCTTGTGTATTTACTTTCTCTAATTCTTTGTGATGATTTATTGAATGGTTTTTAGTTGTAAGTGAATATCCTAGAGTAGTGTGACTCATTGTGTCTATTAAATTGATTCATTATTATTTATTTTTGATACATTTATGTTCAATGTAATTTTATTATAGACCTATTATTTTTAATGTTTTTTTGTGATGTTTCTTTTAGTGGGATATGCTTGTGCCATAATCACTATATAAAATAGAGTCCAAGTTATTTAATTTTACTCAAAAAAATTTCATAATTCATAATTTTAACTTATATAAATATTATTACATCTAGATAAATATAAAAAACATATTTTTTGATCTCTAAAATATTTTTTTTACTTTATGGTTTTTCATATTCTTAATATATTTCTTTATTATCTTTTCCAGTCATGTAAAATCTATTTTACCCTTTTATCAGATACTAGACTTTTGATATGTAAAAGTGTCTTATAGGTAATAATCATACAACTAGAATATAGGGTAGCATTCCAAAGATGAAAATGCATATTAATTGCATTATATATTTCCCTAAATCAACACTATATAAATATAATCTCAAGCCTTTGATATAAAGAAATAACTACTGTAATTATCAAAACATAACAATCCAAATAATTTGAAATTATTTCCCATGTCCTTAAGAAAAACAACTATTAAATAGGTAGTATTATTTCATAACTAAATTATTATTATATAAAATATAAAATAAAATAAAATAAATATGATGAATTAGTGGATGTGGAATATATGTTTGATGATATAAAATTGTTTCAATCCATTTTGAATTGAATTAACTTTCTCTTATACATCATTTTAATGCATAAATAAATGAAAATAATGATCTCACTACACAAAACATATGAACATTTATTTTATATGAATATATTTTTAAATTATATTACTAGTGTAGTTATATATTGTCTGACCATAAAATCTATAGTGACCCATGGATAACATACATAGACATTTAACTATTTTTCTAGAATAAAAAACACTTTACAAAATAGATGACCAAATACCATTGTAGTTTAGTGCCTTGAGAGACAAAGAAACAAAAAGACCTACATATAAATGAGCAATATTATATCTAACTAGGTTCTTTATGACTATCCAAATTATTAATAATATCATAAAAAGTAAATATCTTCATAATATTTGGAATAGAATCTAGAAAATTTCTGATCTCAAATTCTTAATAAAGGTTAAAATGAAAATATGTAAATTTTAGAATGTGGATAAGGGCACTAGAACGTGAAAATGGCATTATCTGATCATACCCAACATAAAAATGATCATAAATATGAATCATTTCATAAATATTAGTCATTCATAAGACATGAATCGTAATGGAATTGGGGGAATAAGCCATGAAATCATAACTGTGGAATAAGACATAGAATTTGTTAAACACATCTATGCACAAAAGATCTTAGGATATGGAAACCTACGTAGAAATTTATAACATGTAACTATTAGGATAAATCCATTTTACTCGCTTCAGGCTCGGGATAACAACTGATGTACCCTAATATTAATTTTTCATGGGTTGGAACCCGTTCACCCTCTTGTTCTTGGGCATGGGATACAACTAGTGTAATTTTTTTTAGAGTTTGGGAAAAAACCCATGTACCCTATTTTTTCTAGAATTAAATTCCACCCATCATCACTTTGATCTCTTAAACCACTTATCATTATCCAATTCAATTAATATATATATGTACCACAAATCCCATAATGAAATCATAAAAATTAATATAATAACCATGAAATGAAATGAGATATAAATATATGTAAAAATATCTTATCCTATGAAAAATGATATGTTTTATAATTATTATTTTATAGAATAAATCGTTATGATAAACCGGTCTCATAAGAATAGAACATGTGAAAGAGAAACTAGCTTTACGAACACCGTTCAATCAAAATGTAAACAATTTTGAGAAGGAATATGACTGAAATAGTTAGGTAATCTCCCAAAATGGATTGAGAAACATTAATATATTTCATCTTGGATGGAAATTAATTTTGAAATATCTTTTAGAAAACATTTCTTCATGAAAATGTCCTTTAATTTTTGGAAAATAATTTTTTAAAACTAAATTAATATGAAAAACCATTTATTTGAAAACATTCTTACAACATAAAATGAAATATTGAAAATGTTTGCAAAACCATTTAACTAAAATAAATTTGATAGCTAATAATGTATTATTTCAAATCATTAATATTCTTTTATTTTTGAAAATACCTTTGAAAATATATATATGATGATTTTAAAATCATTTCTAACACATTATAAACATAAATTTTTAATACAATATTTTATTGAAAAAAATTTACAATAATTTATGTTAATTAATATTGGGAAGACATGTTTCTCTATAAAAAATAACCTTGTAAACATTAAATGTAAGTATCAAGGAAATGATGGTTATGACGTCAATTTCGTCTATACATGTCGAACATTCCTTTTTAAACCTTAAAATTTTTTAATGATCATTTATTATAAAATGAAAAGAATCCTACTTTGAAACCTATTTTCTAAAAAGGAAATAAATGGATAAAGATATATTTTAAATATAAAATGATAATATTAAACCATTTTTGAAAACCTTTTCAGAAAACACTTATTTTAAAGGGAACAAATTTCCTACAGAAAGGAAAAATAAATTTCACTTTTCATAACAAAATTTTATTAATTATATTCAATACCAATGATTGAAAAATGGTATAATTAATTGGTTATTATATGAATAAAAAAAATTATGAAAATTAATTATGTTTCTTGATATATGGATCATAATGTTTCATAAATTTTTGAATAATCATAAACAATATTGGTAATTGATGACATTGTAGCTATAAACAGATACCACTTTTGTGTCATAGATTAATAAATAATTGGAAATAATGAAATTAAATTCATCTTTAGATATCAAAAAAATAATATTCATCCTATAACCATTCAAAGGTAGCATACACTCCTCATAGAAAAATATAGGTGCATAACATAACAGGTTTCTCAAAGAAGGAAAATTGAGAAAAAAATTACATTACAAATTTTATAAATTCTGATTATAAACACCATGAAAGAATGATCAACAAATAGATATCTAAATACCAATAAGTTTAATTAAAATTATAATATAATAAATACATTGACTATAAACACACCACACGAATTAAATGAGAGGTGAAAAAGGGATGTTTGTAACAGAAATAAGAAGTGAGATGGAATCCCCTTACCTTGTGTCTTGAATCACACTATATTATCTCAATCCTACATTACATAAAATATAAGTTTATTATAAATATAAAAATAATACAAATTCATTTATCTATGAAAATATATTTCATTATATCCCATTCTTGTTAATACATCCATGTTAATGTCACATTTCAACTAATGTCTGCTTTGTTTTTCGCACATGTCTTAATTTTTGGTATTTTTTCCCATCATAATTATATCATGATTTACAGAATGTGTAAAAAATATATATATCATATATATTAATTACATATTTATTTATAATTATATATAGTATATATAAATATGCAATAGAATACACCATTACTACAGATGCTTGGTCATACGTATGAATGAATGTTTTTCCTATCGTTTCATATTGAAAGAATGAAATTAATAATATATATATGTGTGTGTATATAATATAATTAAGTGGAATTATTATTTCATATATATATAATATTTTAACTATACCAATAATTATTATATTTTGTGTAGAGTTTGAAGATTTCCATTGGATTGAGGAAGAAATAGTCCACACATCCCCAAATAGACATATTATATTCACACAATATGAAAACCATGATGGTATGTGTTATATAATAATTTTGGATGCATAAATATTTCATAAAAATCATATATATCATCAAAATATATAGTTTCTATCATAATCCCCAACCATGTGAGGTGATACAGGAAAAACAAGCAACATTGTGTCATATGGCGACAATTCACCGTATACAAGAATAGTGAGTTCATTGCCTATTAAATTGAAATATTATTAATTATTAGTAACTCCCCTATAATAAAATAATATAAGTATATTTACAATATTGTTGTTATCATATAATCATGTAATAAGAATAATTTATTTGGAAGTGAATGAATACAAGACAACGAAGCTTAAGGAAGGATGATACCTCGTCTCTGGGTAACTCCTTGGGGACTTCAACAAAACGATTCTTAGATGTCTCTAATCCAATTAGGTGGATTCTGGGAATAATTTAGGGATTTTGTGAGACTATTTGAGTAGTGTTTTAGAGAAGCAACGTGGCATTAGTTGTGTGAGGAATGGGACGAGTTAATATATTTTCATACTAGTGGAGGAGTGGAAATCTTATAAATACAAAATGGTAAGAAATAACGGGTGGTATCAGTTAAATATTGTGATTTAGAAATGGTTAAATAATAGATTATGTTAAATTTTGGTTCAAAAAAACACCACCATAGAAAATGAATAGTGTGTTTATATTTTGGTTTTTTACTATTTCTATTTCCTTATATGTTTTGTTTTGGTTTTTTCACCAATGTATCTTGTCGTCCAATCTATATAATTTATTATTTATTAGTAAATTACGATTTTAATTATTAGAAAAATTAGGCACAATGATTTTTAAATATTAAATCTATTTAAAAAATAAACACTTGGGTGTTGGAAAATAATTTAAAAATAAGCATGTGTAACATGTAAAAACAAATCTTTAACCTCAACTAAACATACATTTTTTACTATTTATGGTTCTAAATTTTTATCATAAAAGATCATTTGTTACATTAATAAAACATGTTTTATATTTATTTATACATAAAAAATAATTTTTTTGAATTTAGGATTTTTTAAAATTTTATATCCTTCTATAAAATACAATTCATTGTTAAATAACATTAATTTTAATTTTGATATTATTTATTTAATATTCATTTGAAACTATAAAAATATTATTCATATTAAAATATTTTATGTTAAAATCATTATATCATGATATATTAATATATAAAAATAATGGAACAAAGTAATTCATTAAATATACAGTACATTTAATTATTTAACATCATTTACATTATTTAATTACTAACTAAATATTCATTATGTTATCATTTTTTATGAATTTAATGTAATTAATAAATATATAAAAATTAAAGATAAATAATTATTATAAAAATAAATTATTTATCCTAAAAAGGATTTTTATAATAGAAAATTTATTTTTTCCATATCCTGGATTTTTATAAATGTTTAAGCTAAGGACTGTTCCTTTTTTTTCTTTTTCCAAACATAACATATAAAATAAAGATCTGTTATTGAATAGTAACCCAATCACTACAAAAATTATAACCATTAAGGTATATAGTCAAAATATGGCCATCTAATGGATTTTGTAAAAATTTCTAGGTCATTCTGACCCATTTATTTAAGATTTAGTTCCATGTAAAGTGACTATTCTCTTAATAATTGTAATAAAATTTAATTACATTCACCATATTGTTTTATCAAAAACAATATTTACCTTAATATAAATATAGATTATTATTATTCCAAATACGGAATACATTTCTTAAAATTAAATTCATATAAATGGCATAAATTATTTGAAAATTAATCCCTCGCATGGGATAACAATGCGGGTTTTTAAAGTAAAAATGATAAAAAACATGATAAGTATTTATATATAATTTCAATGAAAAATTAATCAAAATAAAATAAATTGGATTAAATAATGTATAAATTAAAAAATTATTCATTAAAACCAATTTTAAATATAATTTATCTTTAATAATAAATTTAACAAAAAAGATGTTTTGAAATGAAATTTAGCATTTTTCACAACTCATAAACAAATAAATCATAGAGAAAAATACCAATAATTCCCCAAAAAATAATATTTATTTTTCTATTTAATTGAATATGTTTATTTTTACATATAAAAATTATAATAGTTCCAAAATTTTGATATAAAATAAGTTCTCAATTAAAAGGTGCTAAAATAGCTGTTATGAAAATATAGGTTTTTATGTGTAATATTTGGCATGTTCCTATCTTATGCCTATAAAATTTATCATAAAATGAAAAAATATTTGACTGAACTTATAATATTTATATTTCATTAATATTATTCAATAATAGTAATTAATTTATTTTTTAATATTAAATTCTTTTGTGAGCCTAAAAGTTGTTTTTATAAAATACTTCCCCATATTGTAATTTGGTTCTAATATTTTTTTATAATAATTTTTTAACAAATTTGAACCACATATTTTCATAAGTTAGTAAATACTTCTCATATACACCAACATAACACCAAGGTTATTTATTATTATATTAAATACCCAAATTTTTTATAATATATTATGGTTCATAAAACTGATGTTTTTGTGTTGCACAAGACATTGAGGAAATTTAGTAGTGCGTGTAATGTTTGCTAACATATATGTTCTTTGTAGAGAATTATGAACATTATGTTTCATGTTGAGAAATTTTGACATGGTTTTTCATATATTTTTATCAAATAATAGAACATTAATATAAATGATTTTTTCATTGTTGCATTAAATACACAATATCTAAAATATTAAATTAATTTAAAAAAATATTCCACAATATATCAATGTGTTACATTGAAGACCTGTTAAAATGAATTTCACCCCCAAAATTCTTCTTTTTTATCAAAGGTTTATCAAATGAACGTTCTCTTCATATAAACCAACATTATAAAAATGAATAATAAAAATTCCTTTCAAAAGGGATCGTTTAAAACTCAATTGTTAACCAAAGTAACATAAAACATGATTTCTATATAGTAGATCGTGGGAGGAAGGATAAAAATATGACATGGAAACGAAATATAACAATCATTTTCTGACTGAAATTGGTATAGAACATTTTTAGGAGAATGTTAATAGTCATAAATATGTTATGTTATAAGGGGCCATTTGATTTGTCAGAAAGGTACCATGATAATTTTTTTGGTTTCAAAGTCTTTTTTCCAAGAGTTGAATAATTTTCACAAGAATATATAATTACTTGATTTCATTAGACTCCATAGGCACAATCTCACTATTTGTTTCTTCTTTGATCAATTCTCACTCCATCATTTACTCTAGGTAAGGATTTTTAATCTTTCATTACTAAAGAACTAACAAATCTTGATATCTTTATATATAATTATAGGTCACTCCATCTACCCTTATCAAAATAGATAGGTTATAAAAATTTATCCAGTATGCATAAATCCACATATGGTGAGCCCATAATGTAATCTCTAAAATTTCATACATGTTTTTGATAAACCATTCAAAAAAATGTTATCCTTATAACCCTTCTTGACGATGACATAAAAAACCTTAAAATAAGGTCACTAAATTATCTTAACATTGACCCCTCATATAATAAATTATCTCTTGAATGTCATGTTCCAAACAAGTGAATACCCTTATCCAACATTCTCAAGAAACATGTTAATAACCGAGATTACGTTAAATCCTTTAGGGGAAAATATATGCTTCCTTATTAGAATGATTACTGAATATAATCATTAACTACAAGATATTTTAAACATAAACCATGATTATATAAACCACTTTATCCAAAAAAATCCTTAATTAATTATATGTTCATAAATTCTCTCAAATTTACATTATCTATATCATCATCACTTTATCCATATAAAATATAATTTTCGCATCCTTAAGAACATGTTTAGGGTTACCTCCCCTTAAAAAGTATCACATTTCAACTGACTCATGTTTATATTCCATCAATAACATTTATCATTTCCTTTTTTAATTATTAATGAAAAAATTATACTGAAAATATTTATATAAATCATAATTCATATAACATAATCTTTTAATTCCATAATATATTTATATCATTCATCCATATATATTCTAAAAACATTACTCAAGCATCATCATATTCTTAATTAATACATATTTAATAGAATTGGAAATATGAGTCCTTTAACAATGCTAATAATCATTAATTTAATCATTCTCAATTTGTTTAATGTAAAAAATAATGGAAAAAGATTCCATACCATTCACATTTCTTTTACAGTCTCTTTATATTCAGTAGTATAACCAATTCTCATACCACATTTCTGATTCTCAACATGTTTTTTCCATTTGGAAATTTATTTTCATTTTTTTTATACATTCCAAATCAGAAACACCAAATGACAAAAAATTTATTTTTAGTCTCCATAATTAACTAAAACCAGAAAGCATAGGTTCAGAAAAATTTATCATAATGGAAACCACAAAATCATGAAAAATCACTAATAGGATATATAATCCATGAAACATACTTCAATAATATAGGAAATCATAGGGTTATATTTTTTAATTCATATATAACATATAATTCAATTAGTCTGGATGGTTTGTAAATAGTTTGGGATTTACAAAATAAAATCCCCTTGTAGTGGAAACCCGATGTGCAGTAAGGCCCATTTTTTTGTACAAGGATATGCTAGTATAAAAAAAAATATTATTTTATCAATAAAATTTATCTTCTTGTGTTTATTTTATATATTACTAATCATATAAATCCCTATATAAAAAAAAATCACTCTTTATAAATGATGAATAAAAAAATTTGAGGTATTTGTGGCGGTTAAAGAACATATACCAATAAAATCTAACCTTTTCCTTATTAATAGTAATTTGAACCTTATGTATACTATATATGCATAATGAATAGTAGCATCACCAATGAATATATATATATATATATATTATATAATCTCATAAGTTAAATAATGATATTATTTTATCATATTAAATGTATATGAATATTTTAAAATTTTCTATTTATATATTGTTGTTTTTATATGTCCTAAATATCTAATTACAATTATATAATTAATAATATTATTTTAAATAATGTTTCTTTTCATAAAATGCATTCAGAAAACAATATTTTGTTTTCTTATGATATTATGATAATTTTATAAGACCATAGTTATTTTTTGGATTTGTTAAAAAATCAGTTTTAAATTTAAACTATGTATTTTTCATGAAAGAAATGATTTTATTTAAAAGTTATATTCCAAATATTTAGAAACTTATTTTGATAATATGGATTCCATTTTTTTATTATAAACATGGATAAATGGTTATGGTTAATTTATTTTATTTTCTAGAATATTTGATTTTTTGGTGAATATTTAAATTCATTAATTTATAGTATAAAAACAATAAAATATAAATAAAAAATTCCATAAGTCATCACTAATTTAAGAACCATAATATATTAAAATAACTAATTACATTAATATATTTTACGATAATTATAAAACTATTTATAATCTTGTGTCAAACTAATAAACAAATGATTAAGAAATTCAAAAATCATCCATCTCCCCCACTATAAGAACCACCCTCACCCCATCTTTTCGTCAGTAATATAATCCTTGATATTGGATAATGTAATCACAAAATAATATTCCATAGTTTCTCTACACATCTAGTATATCTTTCTCTTACCAAAATACCCAAAACCATTTCCCAAAGGAGGTTCTTGAAGAGGTTAATTCAAGAGGTAAACCCACTTACTTTTTTTTATTTTTGTTTTCAATTTACATTGTTTTCGTATATTATCCTCACATACTATATAAATATGGAAATGATAAATATATTATAATAAACATACCTGATTTATATTATGTTAAATTAATATCATTTATAAAACAACAATCTCTATATATTTTATTTTTAAAAATGAAATCATCATCTAGGAGGTGCCGATTTTCAACCTTCATGGCTAACGATCCTTCATTCATCAATTTATCCTTAAAGTCTAGTAATGAAAATATTTTTTTAAAATATATTTTCTACTAGGTAATTGTTTGGATCCAGCTTATATTCATAATACTAATTCATATGAAAAAAATGGTTCATGATGAACAAAATACCGACGTAATAATCTAAAAGATTATCACTAATGTTTTATCTAATCAATATTCCCCATAAAAATTAACCAAATGAATTATTATGAAATTTAATCTTATTTATTTTCATTAATTTCATAGGAATTAAATTCTGTAGAATTATATCTTTTCCACATGAACTATTATACACATGTACAAGTATAGTAATCATGAAAACCAATGAAAAGAACACAACGATAGATAAATTTGTATCATATAACTCATTTAAAACCCCCTTAATTTACATAATAAAATTATAATAAATCAAGTACATATATGAAAGAATAATAAATAAATAATTATTGGAATTTATTATCATATACATTAAGGTCAAGGGAAAAATACATTCGAACATAAGGTATTGATTTATACATGAACCTCCATTTTCTTTCAGGTTACTATTTTTCTCACATTAAACCAATTAAATTCTTATGTATTCTTATTAAATAATAATAAAATATATTTCAATTCTTTTTATATATTTAATAATCAGAAACCTTATTATTTATGGGGAGTTAAATTTTCTAAAAGTATCTTTCTCAAATTAATCTTGTTAATCAAGCCCGATTCAAGGGAACTTCTGGAAATCTAACCTATACTCAAGTTCACTATATAATATTTTTTTCAGCCAAACTAAATTTTCTAAAATCACATATTTTATTTTGAAAAAAATTTCCTAGAAATATTTAGCTTTTATATAATGATTTTTCCAAAATATATCTTCTTTAAAAAATAAAAAATCATTTCTATGCATAATTAATTGATGATTTTATAAGACTATTTTCATCTATTGCAACACTCTTGTTGATTATTATGTTTTATTTTGATTAATGTGTTATGATATCATATAGAATATTTTATTGAATTGTTTATGATTAGTTTCAATTTATATGTGATATCTTGATACTCTTCTCTATATTACACTAAATTTTTAGTGATTATGTGTAATGATTGGGGAAGGATATTTACATTTCATATGTTTGTTGAAAAATGAATTTATATATTGATTATATTTCACCCCTTTCATACGAGTAATGAATTGGACATAGTATGGTTTTTTGAGGCCCTCTATATCCCTTGGGTGAATCATTATGTCTCATGAGACAAAATAGTTTGTGTTTTTACCAGTTTGTATATGGTCACAGTATGAGGCCTTGATAGTAAGGTTATGACATCTTACATTATGCATTTACTAATTATGAAATTAGAAACTGATTCTCCATTTTAATTTTCAACTAGTATAATATCCATGGTTATGTTTTTTATTGAATTATTCACTTATATTTTATTCATCCTATAATATGCTCATGATTATGTTTTAATGGAATTTGTGCATTAATTTATTTAGCATTCCTTATTATTTATGCTTCTAGTATAATAAAAACCCTTATGTAGCACTTGACATTAACCCATTCATTATTTATTTTTACCCAATGATGTGAAGAAGTATATTATGAATGAAATTCAAGGATAAAATAGAATTAAGGGATGTTTATAATAGAATTTATATATTATATTTCCTTTTAAGTTATAACATTGAACTTATGTTTCTATATAGTTTTACAAAGGTAGTAATCTATTTGGCCCTTTGGGATACGAATCCCATGTAATCATACTAATTCATTTAAGTAAGGCATTTTCTCTTAGAAACTCAGGTAGGGTTTTATACATCTAGGGCCTATCTTGACACTCTTTTTTTGAGTTTCTACCCCTAGATACATCTATACTAGAGCCACATCCAATAATTGTTTCCATACAAGGATGTATCACTAGGAATCCACTCAGCCTATACTTTAGCAAAATTCTATGACATTTTCCAACCCTTAACCTTATCCTTAGATTTATACATATAGTGATAATTGGACATATACTTAGAAATATACATAGGGATATTACTAAAGTTTTCTCATCATGTTTTCTAAAGGGTGACTAAAAATTTGATTTGATGCCAACTAAAATGACAGGCATAATTTATGTAGACATTTTATCATTTTTTCGAAATACTTATTACATTAAAAAACCGATTCCTAAATTCCAAATTATTTTAGTTCCATTTGGAAAATGGAAACATATACACTGTAACAGATATGATCTTAATTATCCCCTAATAGGTTCTTAATAACAATCCCCCTTCTTGTAAAAATCATACATAAGACATATATTTATAACATGGGGGATTGATACATAAAAATTGGTGAGTTAATATTTTCAGTAAGGGTAAACAAGGGAGATATGTAAACATAAACATGTGAATAGGGATAATAAAAAGTTATCATAGAACTACTAGTTCTTAACTTGTATATAAAATATTATAAACGTTGAATCATGAAATAAAGATGAGTACTTTATAAGACATGGATCATAAAGGAGTCAATTCCATAATCCATGAATGAATAACTAAGTAATTAAACCTGTAACATGTGGTATACACATAATCATAGAATATAATATGTCGATAATACATACCTAAACCATTATAACAAGTTAGTCTTGATCCCTAGCTAGTGTTCCCGCTTCGTTGTTGGCTTAAAAACCCATATACCATTTTATTTTTTTGGTTTGGGATATAACCCATGTTCCCTATTGTGTTTGAGATTAGGCTACCACCAATGTACCCTATTATATTTGGTTATAGGATACAAACCATTTACACGCTTATTTTTTCATGGGATACGTACAGATTACCCTTTGTTCTCATATACCTCTTATCATTACCCAGTGCATTGGAGAGATATATAGGTCCCACCTATCTCTTAATTAAATAATACAAACATGTTCAAAAAAATCATAAACAATCATATTTTAACACATTAAATTAAATGGGATTCAAAAACATGTAGTCATGTCTTAACCTATCAAAAATGATATTATTCATATTGATTTTATCAAAGTATAATTTGTGTTAGGAATCATGAATCATAATCATATAACACATGAAAGAGAAATGGGTTTCACAAAAATCATCACATCAAAGCATTAACAATTTTAAAAGAAAGATGATTGTAATATTTTGATCATTTCCTAGAAATGAATATGTAATATATAAAAAATTATTTGATTGAAAATTAATCTTTAGTATCTGTTAACATCATTTTGTGATAAAAATAACATTATTATTTGAAAAAATTATATTAAAAACATAAAACTATTTTAAAAAAATTATTTGAAAACATGTTGAAATAATATAAATAATTCATGAAAAGGTTTTGAAAACCATTTCATTGAAAAAAAAATCTAATATATCATAAATGAATATTTTATATCATTGAAATCATTTTCTTGGAAAGTGACCATTTTAAGGAATATAAAAGAAAACATTGTAAATTATTTAAATGATTGTTTAAATAGATTTTTTTAAAAACACATTTCTATGATCACCATTATAAAATAAAAAAATCCTTGAATATTAAGAAAACATTTTCTCTAAATAAATTCAACTTTTAAATATCAATGTATGTTTCAAGGAAATAATGTCCTTGACAATGAGTTAGTCAATATAAGATAAATATTCCATTTTCACTATAAAAATGTTGAATATTGACTTGAGTGGAAAATGAAACTAAAATTAATTTTATACCCATTATTAATATGGTAATACAAGGTTTAAAACATATATTGAGCATCATTGTATTATTGAAAATAATTTTCTATTTTTTTTGTAAACACGGTTTTATAACAACACTGATTTCTGACCAAAATGAAAAATAATGTAAGATTTTCATAAAAAAATATAGCTAAAACATCTTATGTACCAATGATTAGAATATGGTAACATTGCTTTGATATAAAATTCATAACTAAAGGGTAATAAATTTCATGATATTTCTTCTTATATGGATCATTATAATTCATCAATGGAAGAGTAATAAAAAACAATCTCAATAAATGATGATATTGTAGCTATAAATAATTTCCACTATGGCAACATTGTATCATCATAAAATGGAAATATTAACATTCAATTAAACCATAAATAGTATCAAAGTAATTATATTCATTATATAACATTTAAAAGGTAGTATATGCAAATCATTGAAAAATATATTTTCCAAACATGGCATCTTTCTCAAAGAATGAGAATTGAGACAGAATCACATTACCGATTTGGTAACATTTAAAACATCAACACCATGAAACAAAGGTGAATAAATGGTTATTTAAATTCCATTAAAATTAAATATAACAATCATAGAGTAAATTCATGTGCAGCATAAAAACCACAAAAGTTAAATAAGTTCTTAATTAGGCATATATCTCATAAAAATAGAAAGTGAGACAAAATTTCCTTACCTTATGTCTTAACTCACTTCATAGTAATTCAATAAAACTATATAATAATTATAGTTTTATTATAAATATAACAAAGAAACATATTCTTATTTCTAATACCATATATTTCATTATATCACCCACTTGTAAAAAAACTCTTGTTATGGTTACGTTTATGGTAATATCTACTTTTTTTCACATGTGTCTTAATTTTTTATAGATTTAGTCTTCATACATAAAAATTTATATAATGACCCTAAAATATTATATTAATATATTTCATATAAATAATATAATTATCTATAATAATCTATTTAATATATAATTATGAAATGGATGCACCGTCTAGGGAGACGGTAGGGAATACATATGCATCAAGGCTATTTCAAATTTTTGTCATATTGAAATAATGAAATTAAATGAAATATATTTATATATATATAATATCACTAATGTGGAATTATTATGTATAATATATCCTATATGTTCACTAGAAAAATCCTCAATACATTCCTTGTAGAGTGTGAATGACTCACATCACATTATGGAGGTAGTAGTCCACATTTCCCCAAAAGAAAATATCATATTTACAAAAATTGAGAAGCATGATGGTATATGTTATATAATAGTTATAGAAGAATTAATATGTCATAAATATCATATATATCATTTAAAAATATAGTTTCTATCATAATTTTCATCCCTGATAGGCTGCATATGAAAAATGAACAACATAGTCTCATGTGGTAGTAGTTCAACATACACAAGGAAAAAAAATTTGTTACCCATTATATTGATGTGTATGTATGTTTAGGTATAACCATTAAGAACTCGTATCTTCTTTTCAATTATTTTTTTCTTTTTTCAGGAGTTTTTGAGAAAAGTGGAGTTTTTGGAAATTTTTTAAGTACACTCCATGTACGTTATGAGTAGATGCAGTGTTCTCAGTTACCGTGTGTAACCATGTGCAGGTCGTGTTGTGGCCTTGCAGATGGCCATGTGTGGGTGACTTGGAGACCACCTAAAATTGAGTACAAAAATGGCATTTACATGCCATGTACTCTTAAAGTACATGCAGTGTATTTTTTATTCATTAACTACACCGGGGTCGCGTCTGAAGAACAGAACTGTCTATGTCTCGACCTAGTTCGTCTAAGAGAGACCATATGGACACAATCCTTCTTCAAGATCCTGATCGGGAACATGTTCTCCGATTTGACCTCCGCCAATCGAGTTGGGATTTCCTCGGTAAGCTCTTATTTCTTCTAGATCTTCATTTCTTGATTCCTCCTCTTCACATTTTATCCTCCGTTGAATATTTTAGACATTTTTGTAGATCTATGTTGTTCTTGGGTGATTCAAGGCTTGAGGTTCATGTATAGAAATATCCCAACATTGCAGTAGGTGTTTTGTTCTTTTCCATTGAACATAGTTGAATTATATTTTCATTTTTGTCCAATACCCCTGAACTGTGTACTGTGTGTTTACCATTTTAACCCTGTTAATTTCCTGTCTTGCTTGTATGCTTGAGTAGTGATTAGTTGAATACCAATAGGGTTGATTGCTATGCATTGGATGTGTTTTCCCATGCATGTTCTGTTTATGACACTTTGGTCCTGTTTAGAAATTTAGGATTCCTTGATGATTTCTCATGAATAGTACGATAGGATGGAGTGATTATTTTATCTGACATGCTTGCAATGTTGTATTCTATTTAGCCAAGTAGTTCATGAGGTTTAATTGGGCCGTATTGAATTTCTATACTCATTTGACTTACATAGGGCCATGAGAACCTGTTGGAATAGTCTATATGGGGAATTTTCCAAGTGATATTTCTCAGATAGTTGTTAATAACATTTTACTATAAGGGGAATTGACCGTATGAGCTTCCTCTTAGTTTCTTTATCACATTGACAATAATGGGAATTGACTGAGAGTGTTTCCTTAGAGAGTATTTGTTATATATTTAAAATTTGAACCAGAGGGGTAGACTGTGTGTGCTTCCCAGAGGGTTTCTTGTGTTTCTAGGTAGGATCCGAGGGGATAGGCTACTAGTACTTCCTTAAGGGTTACCTGTTTGTGTTTTCCTTCTTGATTAGCTATTTACTTGATATATGAAATGTAATACTTTGAAACTGTAGGATTGGTTACTACTGAGTACTTCCTTGTTTAATACCTTCTTTTGTTTATTACCTTCCATATATTCACTGACTGTTAGAAACATATCATGTGGTGGCTGTATACTGGGATTTAGTCTCACACCCTATTTGGGCCATGCTTTTGGGCAAAAAAAGATTATGTTGCTGCAGGTATAGATATGGTCAAGCACCCTTCTACTTTAGGTACTTAAGTGGTGTGGAGATGGAGAGCATGGGACCATGATTTGACTTGCGATGCTGAGGAGCTGTCATCTATTTTTTTAGGAACTTTTTTTTAGTACTGTTTGTATTCTTGCATTGTTATTTGTTTGGCTGATATCCTAGATATATGTATCATGCATCATTCATATATATATATATATATATATATATATATATATATATATATATATATTCTCCAGTTTTTCTTACTTTTAGTATTCGGCTGTTTACTATTTTATGAAATTATTACTTCTTCCACTATTGTTATCTATTTCATGTCCATTGTGTTACACTTCCAATGAGGGAATAGTTTCCCCACTATCACACCCAAGGCCCTCACTACTAGTTGGTAGCCTCTAGGGTTAGGGTAAATTCACTTGATGTCCTGTGACCAAGCGGGTATGGGGTGCCTCTAGGTGGATTTCATAACCGGGACATTAAAAAGTGGTATCAGAGGGATTTGTATCTTCTTGACTAACTGTTTATAGGCTATGGCTAGGGATAGGAAGGAATATGTGTCACGACCCGTCCTCAGGGCCCGTGCCGTGACTACCCCAAGCCCGCCTTCCATAGGCCAGGGGATGGCGACTAGCACCAAGGCGTAAATCCCGGTAAAAAGGGAAGGCATTGCCTTTGTAAAGTAAACAAGCACCACAGAGTAAGCAAGTGGATAGTAAACACTAAGTGAAAACAGAGTACAACTGAAAGTGCTGAAAAGTAAATGAGCCAGTATACAAACCCAAACTGAAAGTAAAGTACAACTCGAAAGGGAAAACAACAACTGTAAGGTAAAAGCCGCTACACCGAGCTGTCCACTAGAAATCCCACCTGAAGGGTGGGTACAGATAGCTCCACTGCTCCTCGGGTCCCGCCGTCCGCTCCGGGCACATCCTGCCCAGTGGTCCACCTCCAGGTACCGTTCTGCTCTGCAAGCCTCAGCCACGATCAACGTTGTCTGTCGTCTGCAACCAACACAATGAAGTGCGGGCATAACCCGTGCAGGGGTGAGTATAAGCTACTCAGTAGGGACCCCAAGACCCCTGAAGGTCTCCCAAAATCCACAACGGATAAACCACAGAGGAAGATACAATCACGATGTAACAACCGACAGTGCTTAGGTATATGCCCACACATATACCTAAGTAATCAATTCCAATACGCTCCAACCTCCGAGCCCAAGTACAACTCAGTCCACACAGGAAAGTATACCTATTCCACACATGAAAGCAAAACGAAATCCACACAGGATAGCACAACACAATCCACACAGGAAAGTAACAGGATTCAGCTCACACAGGTATACTTCTTCGAAAGATGATAAAGATTATCTCTGATCCATCTAAGTCGTCGGACCCATGAAGGATCGATAGGTAACTAACCCCCACAATGACCCACAAAGGATCGGGCCCACATAGGACCTGTAGGCGCTGGTTCACACAGGACCGCTGAGTGCAATGACCCACACAGGATCGGACCCACACAGGATCGGGCCCACACTGAACCGGTAGCGCTGATCCACGTAGGATCGCTGAGTGCTGTAGTCGTCATCGAATCCACCAAGGATCTCTGTACTGTCGTCGTCACAGTCACAGTAGTAGTAGCAGTAGCTATAGCAGTCACAGTCGCAGCCAGCACTAGGGTTCCCGCACACAGCAAGCTCGTTCGGGAGGGTCCGCTCCACGAGCCGAGAGGCTGATACATCAACTGTCACATAAACCAGAGTTGATGTATCCAAAAGTTCTATATCGTCAACAGGAACTCAACGCTGCAGACGGCGCGTCAATCGGACGTCCGGTCTGAGAGTTATTGGCTTTTTCGTCCCAGGGGCCCGGTTGGTTTTTATGGAAAAACCAACCCGACCGTACTCCACCTGCGTCCAAACCTCGGTCGGAGTTTGCCAAAAGATCTGTCTCACAAAGAGGAACACAACAAAGTTGACGGCATGTCAATCGGACATCCGTAGCTCATGATATGAGCGTTTCCGCTCCGAGGGCCCTGTTGGTTTCGTGTACGAACCAGCCTGGCCGAACTCAAAGTATTCCGAAACTTTGAGTGTGATATACCGAATCGACCTTCTCGATCCAAGGATCACATCTCCGCTGACGGTTCGTCGATCGGAGGTCCGTAGCTCAAGTTATGGGAAAAAGACCGAAGTCGATTCGAAAACGGGGGGTCCGGGTCCGGGCCGACCTGGCCCGACCCCCCCTGGGTCGGCCCAAACCGGGTTGACCCGGGTCCGACCCGGCCCGGCCGGCGGCGCGGCCCGGCACAGCAACGCAGTCCGGCGCGACGACGCGGCCGGGGCGCCGCTCGGGTGCCACGCGTGGGGGGAAAAGCCCCCGCCTTCCTCTGCTTGTGGTGTGGCTGGATGTCGCGCCTCGGATCAAACACCCCCACCCCCTCATGTGGGGGCCTGCCTTTGAGAAAAATAAGGGGCCGCCTGCCCCCCCTTTGTGAAACCGCCCCCCCTCTTAATGGGGGGCCATTTTGGCTGGCTGGGGGATATAATTTCCCCCCGTTTTGCCTCCCTTCCGGCCGGCCCGACCTGGCCGACCGGTTCTTCCTCAACGGGACCGGCGAGGCCGGTCCCCTTTCCAGCTTCCGACACCGGCTGCCCGGCTGGCCGCCGGTCTCCTCATTCCGCCGCGGCCCGGAACCGACCGAGGCCTTCGCCGTCCGGCGTGGTGCGACGGCACCGCACCCCTCCGCCGCGGCCCCGCTCCGGCTGTGGCGCCTTCGGTTTCCTTCTACGTGGCGCGACGGCATCGCGTTCATGATAAATATTTCCACGGCGCAGCGTGACGGTGCCGCACAATATTTGTCGAATGATATCTGTGTGGTGCGACGGCACCACACCATCACGTTTCATCCGCAAGAAACATTCAAGAACAAAGGAGGGGGTTTCGGCCGTGTTTGTGCGGTCCGAACCCCCTCTCATTAGATGATAGCACATAATCATTTATCCTCAAGATTGTCATGCTAGAACCAAGAAATATAATAACTAAATTAAACAACAACAATCCCCTACTTGGTTTCAAGAACGATGATCGTCAACGGCCCGCGGAAGACGAGCGTCGCGGTGGTCGGTGTCGCAGAAAAAGGACGTCGATGTCCTGAAGCGAGGATTCGAAGCTCTTTGACGGCGATTTCATCACGGGAAACCGTCTCAGAAGAGATGACGTGGAAGGAGACGTCGACGGTGTCGCGGGTATGGCGTCACGGAAGACGGTTCCTCAGAACGTGGCATTCTTCGTCGATGTCCGAATGTTCTTCGTGTTCTTCGTCAATGTTTGAAGAAGATGGAGGGAATTCTTCAAAACCTCTCAAGATGGCTAAGGAGACCAACCAAAATAAAATAAGCTAAGGCTTTTTTTATTCACACAAATTACAATTTGAATTTCAATGGTTTGAAATTAAACAACTCAACCCAATTAATAACCACAGTTGTCAAGTTCATTAAAAGAGGAGTTTAAGGGAGTTTTAAAAAAATGAAGGTGAAGAGTTAGGGTTCCTGTGGACCCCACCGCACTTAATCCTCTCAAGGGAGGTTAAGTGGGTGTGGGTCCCACCCCTAACTCCCTTTGGGAGAAGTTAACCAACATGTTAAAAATAAAAAGTGTTTCCACATTTTTATTTAACTTCTTATAATTTTTCCCAAAACTAACATTCTTTCCGCATAAAACGCAACCTCGGAAAAGGTTTCCTTAGGTGAATATCGGCGCTGCGAGTTCATCGGTGTCCTCGGATTTCAATTCCGAGAACCGGATCAAAATTTAGAAATTCCCGCTCGTTCCTTCACTAAACTTACCCGAGCCAAACTTCGGAAATTGATTCCGGGCACTCCGGGCCTCGGAATCAGGTGCCGTCAAAAACCGCGCTCTTGTAAAATTCCAAAGAAAATTAAGAAACAATTTCCCTTGAATTTTACAGGTCTTTACATTACTCCCACCTCAGGGCTTTACGTCCCCGTAAAGATACATCAAAAACTTGGGAAAAAATGAGGGTACTGAGCACGCATCTGAGCCTCCCGCTCCCATGTGCTCTCCTGGAGGTTCCCGTGCTGCCATCTGATGCGCACAGGAGGAATCGATCGCCCACATAGGACCCTCTCCTATCGATCCCCTATCTCCACCGAGACCTCCGTAAATGTCGCCCCATCATCAACGTCAGGCTCCCCATGGTCAATGATGTGCATCGTGTCGTGCAAGTATCTCCTCAGCTGAGACACGTGGAAGACGTCGTGCAACCAGTGAAACTGAGGTGGTAGAGCCAGGTGATAAGCCACCTCGCCAATCCTGTTGAGGACCTTTAAGGGTCCGAGGAAGCGCAGACTTAACTTGCCGCCTCGGCGAAATCTCCGTATACCACGTCGAGGTGAGACCCGCAAGAAGACCTGGTCGCCATCCACGAATTCTAGTGGCCTCCGCCTCCTGTCAGCGTATGACTTCTGCCGGCTATGAGCTGTCCTCATCCGATCTTGGATGACCTGGACCTTCTATGTTGTGGCCCGGACCATCTCTGGTCCCACAAATGCTGACTCCCCAGGGTCTGTCCAGCACAAAGGAGATCTACAAGGCCTGTCGTACAATGCCTCGTACGGTGCCACCCCGATAGTGGAGTGGTATCTGTTGTTGTACGCAAACTCCACCAAGGGTAGGTGGTCCTCCCAGCTACGACCAAAGTCGAGGACACATGCGCGGAGCATGTCCTCGAGAGTCTGAATGGTCATCTCCGTCTGACCATCCGTCTGAGGGTAAAAGGCTGTGCTCAGACGTAGCTGCGTCCCGAATGCCTCCTGTAACCCCTTCCAAAGCCGGGAAGTAAAGCGAGCATCTCGATCGGAGACGATAGATGATGGAACACCGTGGATCCACACAATATTTTGAACGTAGAGACGTCCCAAGCACTCCACTGAGCCCTGCTCTCTGATGGGTAAGAAGTGTTCCAACTTGGTGAGTCAGTCAACAATCCCCCAAATGGAGTCGTGACCTCTGGAGGTGCGTGGAAGTCCAGTCACGAAGCCCATAGATATCTCGTCCCACTTCCACTCCGGGACCTCCAAGGGCTGTACCAAGACTGCTGGTACCTGATGCTCTGCCTTCACCAGCTGGCAGGTGAGGCATCGAGAAACGAACTATGCTACAGCCTTCTTCATGCCCAGCCACCAGTGCTGTCGTCTTAGATCCTGGTACATCTTCGCCACTCCAGGATATACCGCCAAAGGAGAAGTGTGAAACTCTCTCAGCACCTCCTCTCGCAAAGCGACTGGTACCATGGTACGTCCTCTGAAAAGGATGTCGTGCTCTGCTCAAAGGGAGAAACCATCAGGTGCCTGTCCCAAGGATATCTGTGCACGCCGTGTCTCACAGTCATCATCCTCACGCTGTGCCTCTATGACCCACTGCAGTAGTGGAGGGGTGACTGTGAGAGACTGAAGGAAGGCTGCTCCATATCTATCCACGAAGGATATCTACAAAGAGGCTAGCTGCTCCGTCGCCTCCTCAAGTAGCTGAATGCCCGTCCTCCTGCTGAGGGCATCGGCTACTACGTTCCCCTTCCCAGGAGTATAGACTATCTCAAAGTCATAGTCCTGTAGGAACTCGAGCCATCGCCACTGTCTCAGGTTCAGGTCCTTCTGCGAGAAGATATACCTGATACTCTGATGATCAGAAAAGACAGTAAAATGCTTGCCCATCAGGTAATGTTGCCATGTCTTCAGAGCGAAGACCACTGCTGCTAACTCCAGGTCATGGGTAGCGTAGTTCTGATCATGCGGCCTCAACTGACATGATCCATAGGCGATCACTACCCGCTCCTGCATCCGAACACATCCGAGCCCGGTCCCTGATGCATCTCAGTAGACTACGTACCCTAATCCCTCCTCAGGCAACCTCAATATAGGTGCGTTGGTAAATCTCAGTCTCAGCTCTTGGAAGCTCTGCTGACATCTGTCTGACCACACGAAGGGTTTCCCCTTCTTCGTCAAAGCTGTGAGTGGTGCCGCAACTCTAGAGAAGTCTGGCGCTAATCTCCGATAGTATCCAGCTAGTCCCAAGAAACTCCGAACCTCAGTCACGCTCCTGGGTGGCTCCCATGCTAACACAGCCTCGATCTTCGCAGGATCCACTGCAACTCCCGCCTCAAAGATAACGTGTCCCAAGAAGTGAACCTCACGTATCCAGAACTGGCACTTCGAGAGCTTACCATAAATATGGTGCTCTCGGAGTGTGTCTAGTACAACTCGCAAGTGATATGTGTGCTCCACCTCAGTCGTAGAGTAAATCAATATGTCGTCGATGAAGACCACGAAAAACCGATCAAGGTATGGCTGAAAGATCCTGTTCATGAGGGCCATGAACACTGCTGGAGCATTGGTTACACTGAAAGGCATAACCAAGAACTCATAGTGGCCATACCGACATCTGATGGTCGTCTTCTGCACATCCTCGTCTCTGACTCTGAGCTGATGATAGCCTGAACTGAGGTCTATCTTCGAGAACCACCGTGCTCCCTTGAGCTGATCAAAGAGGTCATCAATCCTCGGTAGCGGATACTTGTTCCTCACTGTCACCTGGTTCAGGCGACGATAGTCAACACAAAGTCTCAAGCTCCCGTCCGCCTTCTTGTCCAACAATATCGGGGCAGCCCAGGGTGAAACACTGGGTCGGATGAACCCCTTTCCCTGCATGTCCTCCAACTGTACCTGTAGCTCTCGAAGCTCGGCGGGGGCCATTCGATATGCTGGAGTGGATATCGGGGCTGCCCTGGGGTACATGTCAATATAAAAGTCTACCTCTCTGCGAGGAGGTAGCCCTGGAACGTCGTCAGGAAAAACGTCCGCAAACTGATCCACCACTGCAGGAAAACCAGGACTCCGCACGTCAACTGCTCCAAGGATGAGGTTAGCCAACTGATGAGTGATGGGTTGTCCTCTCCTCCGCGGAAGTCCATCCTATGCTGCAAAGGCTCCCTTCTCGCCGGTGAAGGTGAACCTGCTCCCGTCGGTGCGTACACATCGCACCTTGCGCCTAAAACAGTCAATCTGTGCATGGACCGTAGATAGCCAATCCATGCCAGAGATGACATCGTAAGGCCTCGACGCTGCTACAAGAAGATCCCAGCCGAAGCTCTCGCCTCCTAGAGTAAGCTCGAACTGCCGGCACCAGTGCGTAATCGTCGAGTCTGCTCCCGTAGGAGTCTCTAGCTGTAAGGATCGAGCCAATGACTCTATCGGAATCTCCGAGCTCCAATCAAGGGCAGCGGCTATGAAAGAGTGACTCGCTCCTGTGTCTATAAGTACTGCATCAAGGGTGGAATAGACACAGATAGTACCTCGAATCATCTCTGACGCGCCGTGGTCGTAGGCCTCTGCTGCATGGAGTTGTGCCTGTCTCTGCCCGCCTGCTCCCTGTGGTCGGTGTGGACCTCCTGGTGGTGGTGGTGGTAGAGCCTCAAAGCGTCGCCCACCACCTACTGCTCGGCTCGATCCTCTGCCTCGTCCGCCTCCTCCCTGCGGACCGCCACGGTCGACCCTCTGCCTCTGCCTCGGTGGCCCTTCAACCGTATGCTGCTCCTCGGCACGGTGGGTCGGGAAGTCATGAGCCATGTTGTCCTGCCCGCCGCACGAGTAGCACTCTCTGCCTCTCGAAAGACTGGCTCCTCGCTGTGTGCCCCGCACTGCTGAACCAGTGTCCTGAGGTCGTATGCCTGAAGGTCTGGTCTGTCTGGACCCCTGGGTCATCCGTCGACTGCCTGCTGCCAATGACTCTGCCACGTGCCGCCCTGCGGTGGGTCTCGGCGCTGCTGTAGACTCAGCAAGGAATCTCTCGATCAAAAGGGCCCGCTCCAGTACTCTTGTCTGAGTCGGTATGCTGAGGGAGATCAACGATGCCCTGATCTCGTGTCTCAAACCCTACTCGAAGGTCCGGGCCCGGAAGAATGGGTCCCGTACCATGTCGGTCGAGTAGCGCGAGAGATCAGTAAATCTCGCCGAGTACTGAGCGATCGTCATGCTACCCTGCCGCAGCTGAAGAAGCTCCTAGATACGCACTGCACAAAGGGTGGCTGGGACGAACTCTGAGCGGAAGAGGCTCTCATAGTCCGTCCAAAGAAGAGATGCCTCATCGTGCACCTGGAGCATCAAGCTCCACCATTGGCCCGCTGCTGCGTGTAGTAGTCTCGCAGCGAGGATCACCATGAGGTCTGCAGGTGTCCTCACTAGCCTAAAAACTCATACCACTGCCTCCAGCCAATCCTCTGCTGCATGGGGGTCCGTCTCCCCATGGAACCTAGGCGGTCGCTGGCGTTGGAACTCGTGCAGAGCTCCAAGGCGACTTGCATCGTCAGCAGTTGGTGCTGGAAGCATCGGTGGATCGATGGGTAGAGCTACCGCCGGTTCCACTACTGACAAAGGTCCCTGCACCGAGGCCTCATCGCTCGGTGGGCTGTCGTCACGCTCGACTCTCGGAACCCTAGCTGGCTGCCGTCGTGGGGACATCCTGAAAAGGAAACAGGTGTGCCACGGTCAGAACAGTATACCTGGTGAGCTAATATAAAGTAATAACAATGAAAACTTTGAAACACACATGCAATCAATGTTTTTGTGCATTAAGTCGGAAATCAGTAGTCAGGGTCCTGGTGTACGGATACGTCATCCGCCGCACCTACATTGGACTTCCTGGACTGATAACCACACTCAATACGCTAAACATTATTGCTTCACATAGAAAAGATCAGAGTTCGCGGTAGAACCGAACTGCCTCTGATACCAATTTGTCACGACCCGTCCTCGGGGCCCGTGTCGTGACTACCCCAAGCCCGCCTTCCATAGGCCAGGGGCTAGCGACTAGCACCAAGGCGTAAATCTTGGTAAAAAGGGAAGGAATTGACTTTGTAAAGTAAACAAGCACCATAGAGTAAGTAAGCGGAAAGTAAACACTAAGTGAAAATAGAGTACAACTGAAAGTGCGGAAAAGTAAATGGGCCAGTATACAAACTCAAACTGAAAGAAAAGTACAACTCGAAAGGGAAAACAGCAACTGTAAGGTAAAAGCTGCTACACCCAGATGTCCACTAGAAATACCACCTGAAGGGTGGGTACAGATAGCTCTACTGCTCGTCGGGTCCTGCCGTCCGCTCCGGGAACGTCCTGCCCAGTGGTCCACCTCCAGGTACCGTTCTGCTCTGCAAGCCTCAGCCACGATCAATGTTGTCCATCTTCTGCAACCAACACAACGAAGTGCGGGCATAGCCTGTGCAGGGGTGAGTATAAGCTACTCAGTAGGGACCCCGAGACCCCTAAAGGTCTCCCAAAATCCACAAAGGATAAATCACAAAGGAAGATACAATCACGATGTAACAACCAACACTGCTTAGGTATATGCCCATACATATACCTAAGTCATCAATTCCAATACGCTCCAACCTCCGAGCCCAAGTACAACTCAGTCCACACAGGAAAGTATACGTATTCCACATAGGAAAGCAAAACGAAATCCACACAAGATAGCACAACACAATCCACATAGGAAAGTAACAAGATTCAGCTCACACAGGTATACTTCTTCGAAAGACGATAAAGATGATCTCTGATCCATCTAAGTCGTCGGACCCACGAAGGATCGATAGGTAAATAACCCCCGCAATGACCCACACAGGATCGGGCCCACAAAGGACCTGTAGGCGCTGGTTCACACAGGACCGCTGAGCGTAATGACCCACACAGGATCAGACCCACACAGGATCGGGCCCACACAGTACCTGTAGCACTAATCCACGTAGGATCGCTGAGTGCTGTAGTCGTCGTCGAATCCACCAAGGATCTCTGTACTGTCGTCGTCGCAGTCACAGTAGTAGTAGCAGTAGCAGTAGCAGTCACAGTCGCAGCCAGCACTAGGGTTCCCGCACACAGCAAGCTCGTTCGGGAGGGTCCGCTCCACGAGCCGAGAGGCTGATACATCAACTGTCACATAGCCCAGATTTGATGTATCCAAAAGTTCCGTATCGTCAACAGGAACTCAACTCCGCAGACGGCGCGTCAATTGGACGCCCGGTCTGAGAGTTATTGACTTTTTCGTCCCAGGGGCCCGGTTGGTTTTTAAGGCAAAACCAACCCGACCATACTCCATCTGCGTCCAAACCTCGGGTGGAGTATGCCAAAAGATCCGTCTCACAAAGAGGAACAAAACAAAGCTGAAGGCACGTCAATCGGACGTCCGTAGCTCAAGATATGAGTGTTTCCGCTCCGAGGGCCCGGTTGGTTTCATGTACGAACCAACCCGGCTGAACTCAAAGTATTCCTAAACTTTGAGTGCGATATACCGAATCGACCTTCTCGATCCAAGGATCGCATCTCCGCTGACGGTTCGTCGATCAGAGGTCCGTAGCTCACGTTATGGGCAAAAGACCGAAGTCCATTCGAGAACGGGGGGTCTGGGCCGACCCGGCCCGGCCGGAGGAGCGGTCCGGCGCGGCGGCGCGACCCAAAGCGGCGGCGCGGCCTGGGCGCCGCTCGGGTGCCACGCGCGAGGGGAAAATCCCCCGCCTTCCTCAACTGGCGGTGCGGCTGGATGCCGCGCCTCGGATCAAACGCCCCCCCCCCCCTTCACGTGGGGGGACTGCATTTGAGAAAAACGGGGGGCCGCCTGCCCCCCCTTTGTGAAACCGGCCCCCCTCTTAATGGGGAGCCATTTTGGCTGTCCGGGGGAATAAATTTCCCCCGTTTTTGCCTCCCTTCTGGCCGGCCCGACCTGGCCGGCCGTTTCTTCTTCAACGGGACCGGCGAGGCCGGTCCCCTTTCCGGATTCCGACACCGGCGGCCCGGCTGGCCACCGGTCTCCTCGTTCCGCCGCGCCCCTCCGCCGCGGCCCCGCTCTGGTCGTGGTGCCTTCGGTTTCCTTCGACGCGGCGCGACGGCGTCGCGTTCATGATAAATCTTTCCACGGCGCGGCGTGACGGTGCCACACAATATTTGTTGAATGATATCTGCGTTGTGCGACGGCACCATGCCATCATGTTTCATCCGCAAGAAACATTCAAGAACAAAAAAGGGGGTTTCGGCCATGTTTGTGCGGTCCGTCCCCCCTCTCGTTAGATGATAGCACATAATCATTTATCCTCAAGATTTTCATGCTAGAACCAAGAACGAGAATAAATAAATTAAACAACAACAAACCCCTACTTGGTTTCAAGAACGATGATCATCAACGACCCGCGGAAGACGAGCGTCGCGGTGGTCGGCGTCACGGAAAAAGGACGTCGATGTCGTTAAGCGAGGATTTGAAGCTCTTGGACGGAGATTTAGTCGCGGGAAACCGTCATGGAAGATATGGCGCGGAAGGAGACGCCGACGGTGTCGTGGGTATGGCGTCGCGGAAGACGGTTCCTGAGAACGTGGCGTTCTTCGTCGATGTCCGAATGTTCTTCGCGTTCTTCGTCAAAGTTTGAAGAAGATGGAGAGAATTCTTCAAAACCTCTCAATATGGCTAAGGATACCAACCAAAATAAAATATGCTAAGGCTTATTTTATTCACACAAATAACAATTTGAATTTCAAAGGTTTGAAAGTAAACAACTCAACCCAATTAATAACCAAAGTTATCAAGTTCATTAAAAGAGGAGTTTAAGGGAGTTTTTAAAAAAAGAAGGTGAAGAGTTAGGGTTCGTGTGGGCCCCACCACACTTAATCCTCTCAAGGGATGTTATGTGGGTGTGGGTCCCACCCCTAACTCCCTTTGGGAGATGTTAACCAACAAGTTAAAAATAAAAAGTGTTTCCACATTTTTATTTAACTTCTTATAATTTTTCCCAAAACTAACTTTCATTCCACATAAAACGCAACCTCAGAAAAGGTCTCCTTAAGCGAATATCGGCGCTGCGAGTTCATCGGTGTCCTGAGATTTCAATTCTGAGCACCAGATCAAAAGTTAGAAATTCCCGCTCGTTCGTTCACTGAACGTACCCGAGCCAAACTTCGGAAATTGATTCTGGGCACTCCGGGCCTCGGAATCAGGTGCCGTCAGAAACCGCGCTCTTGTAAAATTCCAAAGAATATTAAGAAAAAATTTCCCTTGAATTTTACGGGTCTTTACAATATGTACATGGTAATAAGCTGTGATTAGGTGTAGCTAACCCATGTATAGGTAAAATCCAATCTACATTGTTTATTGCATTTTTTGGTTTTTTAATTTTACCATTGATTTGATTTCACCTTGGGTGACTCACATGTTTCATGTGGTTACCGTTGATGTTATTGAGGTTCTATTTCTATTGCAACCCAATGAGAAGAGGCTATTCCATATCATGCATCATATAGGAACATGTTAGAAATCACATGTTATGCATTCTTGTCATGCCATTTAGGGTTCATTAGCGATTTCATGTTGTTGTGATAGATTTTTAGCTAGAAATGCATGCTGTTGTAATAGATTCCTTGATTGAATACCGACTTTTGATATGGTATTGTTTTGTGTAAGGTTTTGTTTGAATGAATTCCAAACAATGGTTCTTGAGGTGTTATGTGCCCTCATGGACAAGAATTTGGTGGATCATTTCCTGTTATGTTTGTTTATAACTTGTTTAAGATTCTAAACATTGGTTCGCGGGATGTATGGGCCCTCACGGATCAGAATTTGGAACATAAATTATTTTTATAGTGTTTTTTGGGCATCACAGTTGTTTTTGAGGCTTAATGTCTGGAAAAACGCATAATACAAGTCGAGTAATGTACATACACGACATGTAGTCTCTAACCATGTCACTGGCTGTGTGGGAAGAGACACGGGGTTGGGAAACCCTTTGGTACATGTTGTGTCCATCTGGAACACGCCATGTAGTGTATCAAGTGTACCCAACCATGTAACGAACAACACGAGCCGGTAAAAGCTTCTTAGTACACGCCATGTCCATCAGGAACACACTTTGTAGTGTGAGCAATGTTTCCGGCCATGTCACTAACAACACAGGATGGTGAAGCTCGTCTAGTACACACCGTGTCTAGCACGAACACGTCATGCTGTATTTTTCTAGGAGAACCTTGTAGCTTAGGCTGTAGAAGGAATCATGCAGGGGAAGAGGATTCACGTACATTCCATGTGTTAGGAAAACACGCCGCATATGGGGTGTTACATGACCATTTGTGGCAGGAGTACACACCCATGTGAAAGGCTTCAGGGAACACGTTGTGTAGTCATTATACATGCTTTGTATATATGATTGGAAAAGATAAATTCTTTCTTTCTACTATTACCTTTTTACACTTCTAGGTTTCAGTCCCTGTTAATATTGATATATGGTGTGTGCTTGAACATTCAGAGTCATGCCACCGAGATGACCTCTGGTTGTACGCTAGTTACAGGGCGGTGATCAGACACTGGATACGGCTGATCAGAGACAACCGACAAATCCTCCAGTTATAACTGTCCTGGTACCATCAGTTATACCTGAAAAAGGTGTCGATGCACAATTCAGGGAGGGAATTCTGAGGATGTTGCAGACCTTATAGGGGGCGTAGCCTCCTACCCCGTCGATGGAAGAATTGGCGCGAGTATTTCAGTAACAGCATCCTCCATCTTTCTCAGGGGATGGAGGACCCCAGGCTGTAGAGTCTTGGCTAGAAGCCATGTTGACTATCTTCAAGCATCTGGAGATGCTTCCAGCGATGATGGTCAAGATCGCTACCAAAATTATTCAAGACTCCTCCAAGAGGTGGTGGGATGCGATCTCATAGTAGCGGTGCCACCAGAATATGGATTGGGATTAGTTTCAATGCACCTTATACGATTACTGCTATCTTGAGACATTGAGGGTCGATCGATCCTGGGAGTTCATTAGATTGGAGAAGGGTACCCTTTCTATTTTGGAGTATTCCTCTAGCTTCACCGAGGTGCAGTGATTTACACACTTTTTAGGGGGAGATGAGTTGTTCCTTGCACAGATGATTGATGATGGTCTCAGGCAGGATATCCAATCACTGGTGAACATCTTCACTTTGACTTCGATATCCTCTATAGTCAACCAGATGCTGATCACTGTGTGTAATATGAGGGATTCAGGAGCTTTGAGCCATGGAGGTTCGACACCAAGAGGTAGTGCTCTGCCAACTGATAGCAGGAAGCACCATAGAGAGAAAACATGTGGAGATTTGAGTAGGTGGGATGCATCTACTAGTAGCCAGGTGGTGTGCTACCAGTGTGGGAGGAGTGGGAATATGAGGCCACATTTTTTAAGAGACCTAGTGGAGTGTCGATCCTGCAGAAAGATGGGTTATCTTCATTGTTCTATCGGATCTTTTCACTATCATCTGGGGACATGTGGTCTTCCATGACTTTGAATTCAGGAGAAGCACTGCCAGTTACTCCTCAGTCTGGGAACTGGAGTTCTTCTTTCCATTTGGGTCGAGGTAGAGGTAGTGGCGATGGTATTCAACAACCAGGCTTTCAGCAATAGTATGATGGATTAGGTCAGAGTGGTCAGGCATGGCCACAAGGCCACAATGTAGGTTAGACTTTTGTAGTTGAGTATACCCAGTAGGAGCAGGATCCTATTCCTTATACTGTTCGAGGTATGATAGTAGTTGCCTCATTTTTAGCTTCTTCTCTTTTCAATATAGGCGCCTCCCATAGTATTATATTTGTTTCTATTTGGGAGATCCTTATGCTCTGTATCTTATCTTCTGCTGATATCTTGATGCTAGGCAATCTGTTGAGGACTAAAACAGCTATTGTGCATCAGTGTAAGGGGTTCCCTCAAGTGGTTGGTGGGTGTCACTTTTCATGGGACCTCTATTACCATGAGATGATAGGCTATGAAATCATTCTCAGGATGGAATGGTTAGTTCCTTTATAGGATGTTGTCGATTTCTATCACCGTAGGATGAGTTTCACATCACCATGGGCGGATCTTTTCTTCACAAGGGTGAATGGGATGTCCAGGCGGGAAGAGCGGGGCCCGAGCATCATGGGATTGGAGTTATATCCCAAATTGCTAGTATATATCTGGATGACTTGGGGATTTCATAGTTATACATTCCTCAGTGGTGGATCATATCAATGACATCTTTCCATAGGACTTTTTAGGTTTTCCTCAGGAGAGTGAGGTAGAATTTTCTATTGAGCTTGTGCTAGGGGAGGCCCCATTTTCTATTCCTCCTTACAGGATGGCTACACAAGAGATCCAAGAGCTCAAGAAGCAGTTGGAGGAGTTGTAGTAAAAGGGATTCATCTAAACCAGTTATTCTCCTTGGGTATCACCTGTCTTGTTCTCGAAAATGATGGACAATACCCTCATACATTCTGTGGATTATAGGAAGATGAACTAGTTGGCAGTCAAGAACTGATATCTCTTTCCGAGGATCGATAATCTCTTTGAGCAGCTTCAAGGAGCCCGAGTGTTCTCAAAGTTCGACTTGAGATTCGGTTACCATTACTCGTGCGTTAGACCATTATATGTGCCTCTTACAACATTTTAGAAGAGGTATGGTCTATAAAAGTATGTGTTTATGCTGTTCGGTCTCAAGAACGTGCCTGTAGTTTTCATGGCACTGATGAACATAGTGTTCTGTTGATACATAGATTCATTCGTGGTAGTATACATGGAAGATATTTTGGTGTACTCTCACACTCGACACGACCATTCTACCCATCTTGAGTTCATTTTGAGTACACCGATAGAGCTTCAGTTATATACTAAGCCCTCAAAATTCCACTTTTTGATGGACCAGATTCACTTCTTGGGCCATGTTATCTCAGAGACAAGAGTATCAGTAGACCTAGAGAATGTGAGAGCAATCGTTTCCTGGGTGCATTCAAAGAACGTCTTTGAGGTGTAGAGTTTTATAGGTCTGGATGAATAATACAAACACTTCATTCAGGACATTTCATGTTTAGTAGCACCACTAACGGGTTTGACTAAGAAGGGTGCAATGTTCTTGTGGTCAGATTCTTGCGAGCCAGCCTTACAAGAGTTGAAAGTGAGGTTTATTTCAACACCATTACTAGTATTTCCAGAGCCAGGAAAGGGATATACTATGTAATGTGATGTTCAAGTATCAGATTGGGAGATGTGATTATGCCGAGAGGATTTCATTGCGTACGGGTCGTGGCAGTTGACGCCACGTGACAGGAACTACCTAACACACATTCTCTAGTTGGATGTTATTGTTCATGTATTATGATGTTGGAGAAATTACCTTTTGGGATATCATTTTTTGGTTTTCACCTACCACAAAATCCTAATGTACTACTTAACTCAACGTGATCGGAATTTGAGATACCAAAGGGGGGTTGAGTACCTTCAGTCCTTTGACATCGAGCTTTCCTATAATCCCGGGAAAGGAAACGTCATGGATAATGAGTTGATCAGGATGACTTATATACATGCAATTTAGGAGGCCAGCAGTGAGTGGCAGATTAAGGCTCTATTCTCTAAGATGCATTTGAAGGTGCATGATAGATAGGGGCATAATTTTCTTTTTTTCTATATTTTTTACCTCTACTATTCTGGATTGAGTGCTAATGATGCATCTTTCATATTCTGAAGTCCTAGTATTATGGGAGAGTGCGTCAGGAGTGGACCCTATTCCTAGATGGACCATAGGTGAGGATGAGATCATGCATTTATAGGGGAGCGTATGGGTGCCAACAGTCATACGTAAGGGGCAGATGCGGGACTTTCATTCTTCAGTTTGGGCAGCTCATCCTGGTGTCACCATGATGTATCGTGATCTACACCACCATTATTGGTGGCCTGGTGTGAAAAGAGATGTTGCTGGTTTCGTCATGAGGTGTTCCACCAGTCAGTAGGTGAAGGCGGAGCATCAACAACCAGTAGAGCTTTTGCAGCAGTTACCCATTTCCAACTGGAAGTGGAATGATGTCGCGATGGATTTCATGATAGGGTTGGTGAGGTTGCATTGAGGTAATGATGTAGTATTGTTTTTCATTGACAGACTCGCAAAGATAGATCACTTATTTCCAATCAAGGATACCATCAATTTTTGATGAGCTGAGATGTTTGTACATCCGATAGATTTTTCATATAAATGGAGTTCTACACTCAATAATTTTATATAGGGATTCATATATTACTTATCAGGTCTGGAATGGGCTACAAAAGGCTTCGGGGACACATGTAGTTTTGAGTAAAACATTCCACCCTCAAATAGACAGTCATTCTGAGTGCACGATTTAGGTGCTTGGGGACAGGCTCCGAGCTTGCTTTCTAGATTTTGGAAGTTCTTGGGAGAAGCACATACCTCTTGTGGAGTTTTATTACAACAATAGTTTCCAAGAAACTATTAATATATCACCTTATGAGTCGTTGTATGGTAGGCCATGCCGATCTCCTTTATGTTGGCTGGAGGCAAGAGAGGCCACTATGCTGGGACCTCATCCTTTCAAGGAGACAATAGTGCAAATAGATTTGATTCAGAAGAGGATGGTTGTTGCACAGTCCCGAAATATGTCTTATACTGATTGTCAGAGATGACCTCTGGAGTTTGAGGTCAGAGATCAGGTGTTCCTGCATGTCACACCGAGGTTTGGACACAAAAGCATTAGGAGACAGGGTAAGCTTTCACCAAAGTTTGTCAAGCCGTTTGAGGAGTTGGAGAGAGTTGGGCTGGTTTCCTATAAATTGAAGTTATCTTAGAGGTATTGGGCTATGCACAATGTCTTCAACGTTTCTCTGCTTCAACGTTATTTCCCAGACCCATCTCATATCTTACAATTCAAGGAGGTTGTGTTGGAAGTGGATGCATCTCTTGAGGAGCCTCCTATCTGGTTTTTTGATCGAAGTACGAAGGTTATCTATGGTCGGTCTGTTCCCATGGTATGAGTGATATGGCAGCATGGGTGAGTACAAGACGAGACATGGGGGAGGGAGGTGGATGTACCATCACAGTGGTCGAAGCTGTTCAGCGTTTCTTCTTCTACGCCGCCTTGCTAAATAAATTTGGGGACGAATTTCATTAAGGGGGGATGTTTGTAATAACCATGATCTTTTTATAGGAATGTTTTCATTTTTTCTGTAGTTTTTGAGAAAATATGAGTTTTTGGAAATATTGGAAGTACACGCCGTGTACTTGTTTACCGCGGGTATCCGTGTGTTGGACGTGTAACGGTCATGTGTGGGTGACTTGGAGACCACATTAAGTGAAGTATGGAAAATGCATGTACATGTTGTGTACTTCTAAATTAAATGCCGTGTATTTTATCTTTTTCATTTAATATACTAGGGTCGTGTCAGATGGAAAAAACCATCTTCTTCTCGACCAGGTTTGTCCGAGAGAGCCCGTACGACTGTGATCCTTCTCCAAGATCTCGATTGAGCACCCGTTCTCCAATTAAACCACCATCGATTGCATTGGGATCACCTTGTTAAGATCTTCCTTCTTCTTATCCTTTGTTTCTTGATTCCTCCCCTTTCTCAAGTAACCATCCATTGAAAATTTTAGATGTTTTTTAGATCTACGGTGTTCTTTGGCAATTCAAGGCTAGAGGTTCACGTATAGCGATCTGCCAACACCGAGGTAGGTGGTTTGTGCCATTCTGTTGAATGTATTTGGGTGATATATGAATTTTTTTCCAATACCCATGAACGGGGTATTGTGGGTTTACCGTTTTAGCCGTGTTAATTGCCTTCTATGCTTGTATGCTTGAGTAGAGGTTAATTGAATGCTAATAGGGTTGATTTCAATGAATTGGAAGGGATTTCCCATGCATGTTCTGTTTATGACTGTTTGGTCTTGTTTATCATGTTAGGATTCCCTGATGATATCCCATGCCTAGTACTATAGGATTTAGTGATTATTTTATCTGACATGCTTGATATGTTATAGACTGTTTTTCCAAGTAGTTATTGAGGGTTGCCTAGGCCGTATTGCATTGCTATGATCGTTTGACTTATACAGGTCTGTGAGAACCTGGTGTAGTAGACTATAAGGGGTATCGACCATGTGAGATTCCTCAGATAGTGATTAATTACTTTTGAAAATAATGGGAATTGATCGTGTGAGATTCATCATAAAGTCTTTGATAACTTTTGAATATTGGGGGAATTAACTGCGTGAGCTTCCTCAGAGTGTCCTTTTCACTTTCACTATAAGGGGAATTGACGGAGAGTGCTTCCTTAGAGATTCATTGATATATCAGTGTAATTTGAACCAGAGGGGTAGACTATGTGTGCTTCCCAAAGGGTTGCTTGTGTTCCTATGTGGGACTAGAGGGAATATGTTGTGAGTACTTCCAAGAGGGTTACCTGTTTGTGTTTTCCTGCTTGATTAGGTGTTTACGTGATATATGAAACTGAATGCTTTGAAATTGTAGGATTGGTTACTGATGAGTACTTCCTTTTTTACTACCTTATTTTTCTTATTACATTCCACATATTCACTGACTTTTAGGCACAGATCTTGTGGTGGTTTCCTATTGGGATTTAGTCTCACACCCTATTTGCGCCATAATTTTGGGCCCAAACATATTATATTGTTGTAAGTATAGATAAAGGAAATATCTATTCTACTTCAGGTACTTATGTGATGTGGAGTAGGAGAGCAGGAGACCAAGTTGTGGCTTGAGATGCTAAAGAGATGTCATCTATTTTTCTTATGTACATTCGTTTACTACTGTTTGATTCCAGCATTGTGATTTGTTTTGATGCATTCCTAGACATATGTATCATGCATCATTAATATATATATTTGTGTCCTCAAGTTGATATTACAATTATTCTTTCACTGATTATTGTGTTATTCCATTATTACTGCTTCCTTTATTGTTATCTGTTTCTATTCTGTTGTGTTACTCTGCCTATGAGGGAATAGTTTCCCATTATCACACCCAAGGCCCTCACATCTAGTTGAAAACCTCTGGCATTATGGGAAATGTGCTTGAGGCAACGCAACCAACAGTGTATGGGGCGCCTCTAGGCAGATTCCAGAACTAGGAAGTAATATAACCATTAGAATAAAAAATATAAGTAAATTGATGATTTTGATGTTATTTTTTAATCCTTTAATAAGAAAATTTTTGGTGCTGTGGAATTAAAATAAAAGGAAGGATCTTGAGGATGGATGTTACCTCTTCTTTGGGTATCTCATTCTGGTTTGCACCAAAGGGCTTGGTTGGCTGGATGTCATCACAAAGGGAGAAATATTGGAGGAAATAATGGATTTTTGGAGACTACATGAGTAGATTTTTGGTGATCTAATGTTTCTTGAGAGGTGTGAGGTACGTGAAGAATGAATGCCTTTTTATAGTGTATGATAAGTAGAATTATTTTAAAAACTAAAATGTAAGTATTATTGGGTGGTCTCCCATTCCTAATGTGATTTCCAAATATAAAATAATGGATTAAAGTAAATTTATTGTAAAAAATATCCACTAAATAAAATTGGTTTCATTTTTTTAATTTTGTTCCCTAATATTTTTGTTTCCTTATATTTTTTCATTTTCCATTTTTATTTAGGTATATAGTTTTCAAATCAATGTAATTTAACCAATAATAATAAATTAAGTAGTGATTTATCAGAAAATATAGTAAATCTGATTTTTAAAAATTAGATCTAATTTTCAAAATAGAAACCTCTCATATTTTTCAAATCTGTTTTAATAAAATTTCTTGTAATGTGCATAAACAATACTTCAACTCGAACTGTGAAAATAATGTTTTTCTTATTTAGGGTTCTGCATGTTCATTATAAATGCTCATATGGTCAATTTATATAACATATTTTATATTTTATAACACTATTAAATCACTCAAATGTTTTTATGACTTTTATTAATTATAAATCATGTAATAAAATATAATTTATTATAAAATAATATAAATTTCAAATATGACATTACATATTTAATTCTAATTTTATAAAAATCAATATTTAATTTGAATGAAATATATGAAGTAAAAATCTGTGTAAAATGATATATTAATCGTCAAAATAATTTAACACTATAGTTCATTCAATTTATTTTACATTTTTTTTCTATCATCATTTATTTTATATTATTTTTATCTCAAGAATCCATGCGTTATAATTTTGTTAGAAGTTTAATTTAACTAATTCATATCTAAAAATTAATTATAACCCATTTGATAAGAATAACTCATTTATATTACAAAATAAATTGTATATCCATATATATATTGTCTTTTCTATCTCTCATGGTTTTATTAAAGTTAAAGTTAAGTAACGTTCTTTTTTTCTTTTTCATACCTACCAAATGAATTGGGAAAATATTATTGAATAGTATCGCAATAACATATAAAATTAGAACCATTATGGGATTAATAATAAATAAGTGTATATAATGGACTTTTTTACAATAGTCTAGGTTATTGTGGACATCAATTTTAAGGTTTTATCCTTTTTAAAGTGAATTTTTCTCTTAATCTTTGTAATTATTTAAAATTAAATTAACTATTATTTTTGTTCAAAAAAATTTGAACATATTAGAAATAATAGTTTATGATAATTCCAAATATGGAGTCTATTTTACCAAATGCATATCACATAAGTGGAAGAAAGTATATTAAAATTAAACCCATAAATGGGATGACAATGCATGTATATGAAGTAAATATGGGAAAAAGTTCACGAAGCTTTTATAACAAATTTCATTGTAAAAATGATCCCAATGATATGAATTGAACTAATTTATGTATAATTTATATAATGATACATAAAATAAAATTAGAAATATAATTTATATGTATAAATAAATTAGATAAAAAGTATTTTCTCAATTAAATTTCAATATTTTCACTATTCAACAAAAAATGAAACTTCATCGAAAAAAGAAAAAATTTACCTTACCAAGTTTTATTATTATATTTTAAGAATGTAATTTATTTTTAAATATACAATTTATAAATGATCCAAAATTAAAATTTAAAATCGGTTCTCCATTAAATTTATGTATTACTTCTTTTATAAAAATATATATTTTTATGTGGAATATTATTTTTCTTCTTATATTATGCCTATAAAATATATTCGATGAGTGTAAAAATATTTTATTGAATTTATAAAATATATTTTTCATTAATTTCAATCACCAATTATAATTAAATAAATTTATTAGGATAGTATTCCGTTGTGAGCATAAAATTAATTTTTATAAAAAACTTCACTTATATATTAAATTTGTTCATATATTCATTTAAATTTAATTAATAATGAATTCATTCAACCAAATATTTTTAAAAATTAGTTAAAAATGTTAGTGAAAAAAATAATGGCTATTTATATATTATTATAATAACTAATATTATTTATAATTAAATTTTATTATTCAGTATGACATGGTCTTGCATGTTATGAAATACATTGAGGAAAGATAGTTATGCATATAACTTAAGTTAATCTCGGTGTTCCATTTATGAAAAGCTAAAATTTATGTCTCACATCGTGTATGATTTACATGGTGTTCTATATAACTCATTCCAATCATAGTGGTTTAAAAAAGGAAAAAAAAATTCTATGTCATGTCAAATTCACAATATAAAAAATATTAAATTAATGAAAAAAAATATTTCACAAAAGATCATGGTGTTTCAAACCCAGAACAACTTCATTACGTTTAAAAATATGTTATTCATCCATTATATATATTTTTTTTAAATTCTAATCTATAATATTTTACATAAAACTCATACTATTTCAAATATTTTCAATGTCATCAATTTATTTTAAAATATATCTAAAAAAATTAAATAACTAAAAAACTATCATGAAAATAATAATCCATCATGAAACCTTGTATTTGAAATGTTTACAAAGTTTAAAAGAATAATTCATTACATGATTATAAACTACATTTTCTAATTTATAGAGACAATCATTTAAAAAAAACTTTTTATACAAAAAACAAAATCGCTTCATATACTAAAAAATTTCTTATAAAATAAATTGTCATTATTTTTAAAATAATGGTTCATTTTCTATAATATAATCATTATCAACCCAATTTATCATTACACACATAAATTCATAAAAAATAAATGAAAATTTCATATTTTTAAGATTAAAATAATATTTTATAGGTTTATTTACTATATATTTCATTACAGCTTCTTTATCTCTCTAATGTATTATTATTATATGTCTTCTATTTCTGTCATTACTCATACACTTTACATCCCGATTATAATTTTAATAAAGCTGCCTAAACATTGGATTTTCCATAAAAATTAAATAGTTGATTACCATAAAAATAAAAATAACTCTCAGAACTATAAATTTCATCCTAATATACTTAAAATTAACTATTAAACTTATTTTTATCTTTTATAATTAAAGTAATATCCATATTTTTTATATAGTTTACAGAAAAACATCTTTAAAATATAATTTATAAAATATATTTTCATTTAATAGGTTGAATCATCTACAATAATTTATTTAAAATGATTTTATTTAGAACACACATCTACAATCCATATCATTTATATTACCATATTGGTTTTTATATCCCAATCATAAATTTGATTTCCCATATGATAAAATAAATGTCAGGTGTCATATAGTTTGTTTCATTTTTCTCTTATGGATATATCAAATATTTTTTTCAATATTATATATAATCTTGTGAAATAAAAAACATATACATAAAAATATTATTCATAATATTTATGGATTCAACAAAACCATTTATATATCATTACCTTATTTAGATTTAAATATAAAATTTATTTTTAGGATACATTATGTATTGTACACATTATTGCAAAAAAATTTGTTTTTTAGCTTATTAATTTTTATCTTTTGTATTATGTGTTGTTATACTAAAATGTTTAGCCGAAATGGTTTATAGGAAATAAATATTAATTTAAAATATAGTAAAAAAATCATGTAAAATGTACCAAGATAAGAATAAAAATGGTCCAAAATGGTGGAGTCAGAGGGTATCCCACAAACAATGAGATTGAAATCCTGTGTAATAGATCCTATAATAGAGAATATTGTGATGTTTTCTCCATACCATAATTTAAAATTGAGGTTATAAGTAGATTTCTTACTCTAAATATATGAGTTAGGGATCTCTACGTACTAATTTTGAAGTGGTTTTTATGTTATAATTATGTATCAAATGGATCATGGGTGTAGAGATAACCAAGAAGGCACATAAAACCCAAAGTTGAGTAAACATCAATATTTTTTATGGAAATGATTTATATCTAAAAAAGTTAGTCATGTTTATGAAAACTCCTGATTTTGATGTAAGAGTCTTTCTTAGACCATATAATCTATAGAATGATGTCACCACAGACCCCCCATATAACCAATAATTCCACCTCCTTTCATGATACCGTGATCATAAGAGGAATAAATATGGAGATTAATGCCTTTTTAGGGAGGCTTCTGGAAGACCCACTTAAACTAAGTAGAATAATAATAATTATCTAAGGGCTGAAGAAACCAAGGAAGAATATAATATTCCCAAACCTGCACTCCCAGATCTTGTTCTAAGATCATAAAATTTTATTTTCCTGATTAATACCAATAAACATTATCCATTTGTTTATCCATAAAATTTGACCACAAAAAGAAATTCATGATCATTTACAATCATATGAAACTTTTAGATTCATATTTTAATAGTACTATAAAAAACTCATATATAAAAAAATCTATCACATTTGGGTAGTATTTTCCCCATTATACATAGATTCTAATATTCTATAATTCGACAAAAACATAATCTATATATTGACTTCATGGAATAATTTGTTTAACATCAGTCATGGTAACCTAAGTTATAGAAAATATTATATTAATGTTCTCAAATGATTGTAAGATTTAACCTATGTACTAACAATTGAATTTCATTAGTGAATATAAGGATAGAATAAAAGTGTGATGAAATAACTAGAGGGTATTAGTGTAACATTATAATAATCAAACTAAGAAATATATAGATCATTGAGAATGATAAAATATCACAATGCCTTAAAAAAATAACAAGCTATTAGAATCAACAATCATGAGCCATTTTATATTATTATTGATCAAAGGGAACATTATAAACATATCAAAAGAAAAAAAACATGTTGTTATATTGGAATAACATTTCCAAATCATTCTTAACTAATATAACTTTATGGTCATGTTTCTTTCCAAATTCATTGCAGGTCTATGATGAAGTAACCATGGTATAAGCTATACTGGGGTTAATATAAACAATTTGGGTGCCCCATTATATAACATTTTCAATTAATGATAATTAAAGTTCACAGATCATTCATTTAATCATACAACTCATAAAAATTTATTATTCCTTTAAAAACATGATTAAATTTTGTTAAATAAATAGGTTCCAAGAAACGATCTTTGAAACAGTCATAATTCATATAGATAATGAATGATTAATATATCATTAAAAAATATTTCGAGAGGATCATAACTAAAATAAACTATTTCTGAAAATGATAAAAATCGTTACAATAAAAAGATAGTTAAAATCATTCATTTTGAAAATAATCATTTCCAATTAAAAATAGACATTTTCAATTAAAATAAATTTTAAAAACTTTAAAACTCATAATATATTATCAAAATCCATTTATTATAAATTAAAAATTACAAATTATAATAGAATCATTAAATAAAATAATGTTCATTGTGGATGTAAAATAATACCATGTTATAAATGTTAGAAATATATATTCATTTCAATCATTTTTAAGGGAGAAATAAGATACCAAATTGAAAAAAATATGAAATTTCCCATTTAGAAATAATTTAATATATGGTAAAATAACTTTTCATGTAGATTTATCAAATCCTTAATATTTAAAAAAATAGTGTTTTTAAAAATAATTTGGATAATATTTGTATGTAGAGAAACATTCCTGATCTAAAATAGTTTAAATGATAGATATGTCTTATAAGAACATTCTTCGTTTTTCAAAAAATCCATAAGATATGAAGTGGCAGTTAAATAGGTGATTCAAATTCATAAAAAAGGTGAATAAAAAATATTTTATTCTAGATAAAATTATAAAATTATTTCCTCTAAAAGAGTGTTCAACATAAACAGTCCCAAAAAGAAATGATATTTTCACATAAAGCCTTTCCCAATATGATAAATTTTCAATCATAATCCATAAAAAGAATAACACCCAAAAAAATTAAATATAAAGAGAAGAACTGTATTCTTAATATTTCATTTCAAATTGGTAGTATATACAACTCAAAAAATAATATAGCTTCATATCATTAGATGTATTTCCCAATGAATGAACATTTGATATGAATAATCCTATAATGTTCATAATTTTGAAGTTAGAATTTATAAATGAAGATATTATGTGGTTGAAATTTAAATCCACATAAAAATGTTTAAATAATATATTATATAATATAAATTTATTACACACATAATCTTATAAATTTATGGATAATTAAGAAGCATATAACCCTATCAAAATAAATTAGTTAATGAAATTCCTTACTGATTTGTGACTATAGAGTAAAATTTTGATAGAGTTAATCAAATGTAAAATTATTTTTCCATTAATTCTGAATGATTAATGATTTTATATATAAAATTGTAATTACATATTCCATATATTAAATTATGAACATAACATTACAACATGCCTCAACAAAGGGATGTTGTAACGAAATCCATTACCACATTAATAATATATGGATCCAAACAACATGATTAGTAGAACAACACATGGATTTATAAATATTAAATACATTCATAAAAAATATCATAAAATATGATCATGGTACTTCTATACAGAACACAATAAAAATATTTTATGAATATGGAATGTGTCTAAAATAAATTAAAGTGAGACGAGAATCGTCTTACATTTAGTCTTGACATCTTTAGTACACATTAGATCCTCATGTATAATAAATATAGGGTTATTTTATTGATTTTAAATATTAATAATAACATATTTCACGGTAAATATAAAACATTTAAATTTATTTCTAAATAGTTAATTAACAACTCTTTGTAAAAATCAATTTATGAGTAATAACTGCTTCTTTTTTCAATTTTCTTCAGGTTTCATTTTTATGTACTTTTACATTATTCATTATAAAATTATCCAAATAATTTAAAATATAAAATTATTATCATATATATAAATTATATATGTATTTATTTTAATAAATATAAGATAAATATTGATAATGTATTGCCACATTCATAGAGATGGTAATCTGTACGTACACATGATTAATGATTCCATTTTATCGACTGAATGAAAAATATAAAGTAAATACAAATTAGAATTTTATTGAATAGCTATTATTTACTAAAAATAATTAATATTAATCAAATCCAACCATATTAAAATCCATGAAAAATTAATGGAAAAACATTTCACATCGCAACGCTGAGCTGGCAGTCTACATGCACGCCAAAGTGACGTCGTTATTTTCCTATAGATTAGAAGGTTTGAAGTAAAGTCTGATATTATATTTATATATGTATCTTTTTCATAAATATCTTTTATATTAAATAACTATAAGCTTCCTATGTTCTTTATAGGGTGTTATCGAACTCTAATCACATCACTTCGTGAGGTAGGAGTTCGAGCTACACACGAGAAACATTGTCGTATCTCCCACAAAATGGAATGTAAGAATATATATATATGAAATAATAATTATATAAGTATTATAATTTCACAAATATAATATAAATATGTTAAATAAAACAATATATCCATCCTTGAAAGGTGTTGAATGAAAACGAACAATATCAATTCATAAGGAGGTAGTACACCATATACTCTTTTGATGGATTCATTATCCATTTAATTGAAAGAGACATGAATATTTGTTATTTTATGAATATAATAAAATCCTAGTACATTGGGTATAATTATGTAATTATATTTGGATTTTTTTTATATTTTAAAGGGGTGGAAGAAGAAATAAAAAACAATTTGTTTGGAATTTTAATTCTTCTCAAACAACCCCTTTTAGATTATATTTAAATATTCCGAAAAAGGAATTAGGATCAAAAAATGATTCCAATATTAGTGATGGTAATGAGGTTAATTTTTTTGGTATTTTTTGAGGAAAATATATTTTTCAATGTTAATGGGATGTGATAGTGGTGGGCTATTATAAGTCATGTGAGTGGGACACATTTAATTTTGGAAAAGAAAACGGGGTATCCACATTTTTCACTTTCAAAAAGGATTAAAATGGTCAATTATAGATCCTTAGACATGATAATGTCTAATTATTAACAAAAAAATTATTTTAGATAATTCTTATGTCATTTTTATGCATACATTTTTAGTTAGCCCATGGTAAGTCATTTTTTTAATATAATCGCAATAATGGATTTTTTTATTTGACTATTCATTATGGTAAGAAATTTTGTTCACCATAATTGATTATAAAAAATATTATGATTAAAAATATGGAATAAATATTTCCAAATTCAATACATATAAGATGTGTTATTTACTTAAAAATAAATCCCATAGATGTGACAACAAATATATTTTATAAGAAATGTATTATTCACAAAAATATGATTTAAAAATACATTCATGACTCAAAATAACCATTAATTTTGATTAAATTAATATTTATGGACATATAATATATACATTTAATTTAATTAATTACTCTTTTTGGTTTAATTTTATTAATAAAACTAGAGAAACATTGTGCACTATAAAACAATTTTATGAAAAAATAGTTTTTTAAAACAATAAACAAATCTATACAAAAACACTACCAAAAGATAATTAAAATTTATTAATTTTGTTCTATGAAACAAAATATTACTTAAGTTGTAGTAAATAAAATTCATTGTATAATTGATCTTCTAAATCACTTAATTTATTGAAAATAAATTAAATTTATAGAAAAAATCGGCATTTTCTAGTATTAACTAAAAATAATACATTTTATAGAAAATAATAAAATTAAACCATAAGTTAATTTTTTATTATAATATGAATATTGAATTAAATTTCATGAAATACTTCTGTATAAATTTTTATAAATATAATATAATAATATATCATAATAGACATTAAATATTTTATTTAAAGAAAACATATTTTTGGTGAAGAATGTTTCTTTGCTAATAATTGATTGATTGTTTAAAAAGAATTTATAAATAAATTTATACTGATTAAGAATTATTTTTATTTCATAGTTTAGTTAATATTATTCACTACATTCAATTAAATTTAAAGGATACAAAGGGCTTATATTTATTGGGTCATTTAATTTTGGATTTATGTACTGCAAGATATCAATGAGATTGAATTTAACCATAATTTAATATATAATAATTCATTATAGTGTTAACATCAAATATAAAATAATATTTTTCCATGTCATATTATTTCTCAAATATAATATTCATCTTTTAAAAATCATGGGTTGTTACATTCTTTACCATTATAAACTTACATCCTCAACATTTTAACGTTTTCACTGTATTTAATGGATGGACATTTGAAAATCCCATAGTTATAATCCCACATCATAAAAAATTTTCAAAAAACCATTATCGAACAAATAAGGAATCATATATATATAGGTAATCACATAACTATTTTTCACATAGGGGAACATTATTGGAGATTGAATATATCTAAAAAGATAAAATCCAAAAATAATTATTGAATGTAAAAGAGATAATTGATCGTATGAACATTAATGATTAATATAACATTATGGTAATCAAAACTATAAGCTGATATGTTATTAAAAATACCATAATTTAATCATAAATGAAGTTAAAAAGAGTACATTTTTTATAAATGATCATTTTTAAAATTTTGGAGAAATAAATTTTCTTCTTGAAATTGACATAAAGAAACATACATACATGATAATGATAATTTAATAAATTAATCATTTTCCCCCATAGATTCATATTTTTCTCTAATAAATTAGTATTTAAGATGAATTATTCACACATGAAGGACTAAAATCAATATATAATGGATCATATAACAATAAAATGGAAAACAAGGTATTCCTTCATTCATTAGACATTAAAATCGTCCAAAATGGTTAGCATAAGGTAATATGATTTACAAAATTATAGTTATCCCATTTTAAAGTAACATTAATCACATAAGTACCAATAACATTTATTCAAATGGATGTCTATATGAAAAAATATATGACATAAAAATAAACTTAGTAATAATTTTTCCAACCATTTTTTTAAAAAAATTTCATACATACTATATCATAACATAGGATAGTGGGAGGAATTGCAACCTTATCTCCGTTAGGATGTGGGTTGAATCTATGTGGCCTTTATAGATGAAATGGGATTCCATCTGACCATTTGGTTGTCATTTTTCATAATGTTATGTCCTTGTAACATTACTAGTAATATGTTCAACAACAATAAAAATAACTAAAACCATTATAAGTCATATAAACACTATGGGATTTCCATAACATAAACATATGTCCACAAAAATAAAATACAATTATTTCTCATATAATATTTCATATTAATTATGAGAATTTCATATATATCTATATAATGAAACAATAATTTCTTGACCTGTGTTCCACAATCTGGTGCCCTATGCTTAGGGGGGAACATGACCCCAAGAAAAACTCCCCTAACAACAGATGCTACTGACTTGCAATGAGGGCATAGAGCGTGTCTTTGCAGAGGCTATTCCCTCATGTTAGAGTGTAACAAATATAAATAATAATAAAATTCAATATAGGAAGTAGTAATTTTTCTCATAAAGAGGTAAACATCCCATGTATGAATACATAAATAATTCTAAAATTAATATCTTATATTAATAAAGGTCATTTCATGTATATACAATGCATCCAAAATAGGTATATATACATCAATACTATACAGGTATCAAAATACAAACATGAACAAAAATAACTACCCCATACAGAATTATGAACCTCATCTTTTTTATGTTATCACATTCTCAAAATCATTAATCAAATAAATCATCGTAATGTAGGTGATTTTCCTTATTTTTACCTAGAAATATAATGTTTTTAGGTTACCCAATGGTATGATGAATAGTATCTAAGATAACACTCAGTTATTCAACACTAACAATGCCTATAATAAATACATTCTATGAAATAAAACCAAAACAATGTAAAATATACCATAGGTAAATTTACTAAATGTAACGTGAGCATGCCAAGTTGTAATATGAATCCTACCAGGGATTTGTGAAAATGATAATTAATATTAATTGATAAGGGAATCTATAAACGAGAATAAATAGGATTATAATAATCCAGTTTAATCAATTGGTAGCAGTCACCCATACATGGGCCATCAATTAAACTTCCATGTCTCCAAAATAGACATTCCATGTAAAACATTTTCAATATTCATGACATATAATAAAACACATAACCCTTACAAAGGTTATTTAATATAAAAAAATCATCAACAATAACCTCATTTTCGATTAAAATGTTTCAAAAAATGAACGGTCAGATCCAAGGTACAGAAGGCTGAGGCACCCTAATTATGTCTCCAGATCATCTCGATGGAAAATGAGTAAAGTCCTGGTTGGATTATAAGGATAATTACCACAACCTAAGTCTAAGGGTAGTATAAGTAGGTTATATCCAATGGATATCAATTCATAAGGCATCATACAGAATCAAGAACCAAGCATAAATCAAATACAAGGAAATGACTACTACAATCAAGATCCATGGGAGAAACCTCTATTGTATCTAATTATATTAAGGTCAATGGTATACAAACCGAGGACTCCACTACCATTGAAATTAATCATCTCATTTATCAGTTCAAAACCTTCAAATTTAACCTACTATTACAACTTATTTAACAATTGATGTAAAATCGAAAAAACCGATTAAACACTTCACGTCATGTCAACACATGATGAAGAAGGATTCAAAATTCCCATATTCCTTAATTTTTATTAAATTACATTATTTATCAGCTTAATCTAACTATTAAAGATCACATGAACCCCATGAATGATATCAAAATAAGAAAATATATAAAGGTGAAACCCATGGGTTTCCTTGGTTGGGTAAATCACAACCAAAACACTCAAAGGTGCTAGCTGGAATCCCAATCAGGTCCTAATTCATTTAAATCAGTTATTCTATTAATTTTAAGGGAAATTCGAAAAAATCAATTTTCATGGAATATATAGACTCTATATAAAACATTGATCCATTACAATATATTTTATATGTGACCTAAATTATTACCATAGTAGTGTGATCATCGAGTATTAACCCACGATTTAGTGCAGATCGAGAGAAAATTACAAACAGATGAAAATCCTAGAAATATGGAATATTATCTTGCACTAAAATAATACCATCGATATGATTTCAAATCAATAATGTCACAAATGGAATGGATAAACTTATGACATGAATCCAATGAGACATAGTGTTTTCTATTCTGAGTTCGGATAAAGAAACTGGGGCTAAACCAGCTTTGTAATTCAAAAGAGAACTCCTAGATCTAAGATTCTATCCAACATAGGAGAAATAAATGGATCATTTATTTTAGTATATTTTATGGGAAAAAATATATTTCCCTATAAAACACTGGGATGATTTGGTTGGCCACACAGTTCTCCAAACTATGCGTCATCAATGAACCCTTCACTATGTTTATGGGAACCTCTCATAGTTATTACACATACATTAACTATTTTTTTGAAAACCATGAAAAAAACTCTCCTAAAAACTATAAAGAAAATTTCATAGGAATTAATGTCCTTCCACCTGATTTCCTTAAACCGTACAGTCTCTACCATAATTCTATAAATTACTACTAATTTTTAGATATCCATGGGAAATTTCCCACACTGTTTTTCTAATTGTTCCGCCTGCCTTATTTTTTCAAAAATTTGGGTTCCATGATATGAATAGTCATTGGACTCTAAAATACTCCTGTGACCACATTAGGTTCCCACATTAGGCCACAAACAATAATTTAATATAGACAAATAGATTTGTAACATTAGAAAACATGAGGTCATAAAATATCCCCCTTAAAGACATAAATGTCTCAAATAACCTTCCAAGGGTGGTCATTCATCACCATAGAATATGTATAGCCACTGAGCACATTTGTAGTCATCTTGCTCAAATGTCTCATCTAGTAAATGGTAGTCCTGCAATACCACCCATACAGGATGAACTGATCGGACTGAGGCTTCCTTCGTGAACCTATAAATGATAAAAATAAGATTCTCCTTAATGGACATATCTATATGTAAGCCTACCCCATGTTGAAATAGAATGTGAGATGGGTCTGAGTTTTATTTTTTGAGATGAGAAATGTGAGTAAATCATAAATGGTTATGCACCTATGAGGTAACTACAACCGATATGATACTGTCCTGACTCTCACGGGTATCTCAAACGGTGTGAATCATAATAAGAGCTAATCATCAACCTAAAAATATAGAGGTCATTAATGATTATTTCCATATTATTTTTTTGAATTTGTGTAGTAGACATTCATTTTTAGTTTGTCTGGATAATTATCCTACATGAGATACTATCCTAGTAAATATGATCTTCCTTCCATTGATCAGCAGAGCTGATATCAACATGTCATTCCGTAAAAAGACCCATATGTTTTCATTTGTATAGTCCAATGATTTTGATTATTGTATTTGTTAAAAACTGTGGTTGTATGCCTCTACCAAGATCCTTTAAAATATAGGACACATTCTTTCATCATGTCATCAAGATAATATGTCACATACTCTGAATGGGAATGATTTTGAGTGTGGAATGTTTTTCTCTTAATCACATGTTTACCCAAAGTCCTCTTCAAACTCTTCTATAGATGGTTTGTAAAATCATCAGTCCTCTTCAAAACGATGGTTTGAGGTGCCATGTCATGTCATACTATCTCATCGATGAACAATGTCCCAACATCTTCCACTGAGATGGTCTATCCAATCAGAGGGAAATGAGAAATAATTGTGACCATGTTTGTAATAAATCATGTAAAATCCCTACCTCATGGAGACCTTGGAAAACCTATCCTGAAATCCGTCGTGAAATTTTCCTATATCAGATCATGGAATGGTATCTATTTTAAAAGATCAACTAGCCACTAATTCTCTCTCTTTACCTGATTACATATGTGACACCTCATTATAAATCCATCTACATCACGTTTCATACCTAACCACCATTACTAGTGATGTAAATCATGATACATCTTGTTAATGCTAGGAGGAAATTAGAAAACTGAGGCATGAAAATCACACATCATATCCTCATGGATGTCTAATGGAATCTGTAATCGACTATGAAAATGAAGGATTTCATCCTCACCTTTGTTTCATCCAAGAAGTGGGTCCTTACTAGTCACACACTCTTATAGGACTAGGACCACTGAATCAGATAACTATCTCATTCCCACTCTATCTAGAAGAAAATATGGCATAATGAATTAATATAGAAAAGTATGTCCATTATTGTCCTGCACCTCTAAGTGAATGTCAGAAAATATTTCCATATCCCAGCACAAACTACTGGCCTCCAGAACATCGTATTTCTAAGTCATACATCTCAGTTCATCGAAAACTTATTTTCTATTTCCAGAGAATATTAGAAAGATCATATTCGAAATACAGTAGATAATCAACCAACATTCAATTACTAAAATTCAAATATTAAATTTTAAATATGTAAATGATGATTTTTTGTTTTTGTATACAACAAAAATCTCTCAGAGTAAATAGTTCCTCCAATAAAACAAGTCATGTACCACAACGATGAACATGAGATCATCAATTGGGTAATTGTGCTTATGTGGAATCAGATGAAGAGGCTCATACACCACAACTGTTTCCCCCTACATCATATCTACACCAGGATAAATACCTTCTCCTTTATGATACATATTTCAACTCATGATCAGATCTGGTAGAATTTGGATCAAGGATGAATTCCTTCTCCCTTTTATATAATGAACGGTTGTCACACATGTATCTCTCCATAAATATATCACACCCTTATTATTAATGGTTGTAATAAGTGATTCTAAGCATGATAATTCCTATGTAAAAATATTTTTAAAGCTATTTATACCCAAGAAACTCTTAATGTCAAAAACATTCTTGGAGTACTCACATTAAACTATATATCTATCCTTCTATGTGGTAACTAATACTCCTTTATCTAAGACAGTATGACTAATGGTGGGAATCATATACATCCAAAAGTGGTAATTTGTGATCATAGAATATAAAATATTAATCTCTATGGGTATTGAATATAATATAAAGATGTTTGTAATTGATGGTCTGATTGTTAGAATACATAGAGATATGGTCCATGAAAACAACAATAAAATCCAAATTCAGAAGAAAATATTTGTTCATTAGAACACTAAAAACTACTATTTAATTCTTGAGAGAGAAAAAAAATACTCATATAGACCATACAAGCTATGAAAATATTTGTATGGTATGTCTGTTGGCTGAAAATTCTCATTGTGATATATGATCATAAATCAATCATTTATAAATCCATGCCCCTTAGGTCTGATAAAAATGGTCACCTACACGCTGAAATGGATATTATTTACTAATAATCAACTAGTTCAATTTATGATAATCCATATATAACATATGGTTAACATACATTTTTTTAAGAAAACTAAATGGTGAACCCCCTAGAGTACTGTTGGTTTATATAAACCCCTCTTCCTACAAAACCTCTCGCTACCATGTTTGCTCATGCATCTCTATAGTATCCATCCAATAATGATTAATTGATACTGTTGTTTCTCCTATAAATTACTCAATTAATAACAGAAAATATATCTTAGTATGTAATCCAAATAATTCATCTGATAAAATGACACTATAATTAAAAACACAATATTTATTTATGCCTGATGGGTTTCCTAATCATCTAACTACAAACAAGTGATTCTGACTATCATCCAAGCCATCTCACAAATCTATGGTCTATCTCTACTCACCTAGACTTCCCATTCACCTCCATGAATAAAAAATCCACCCTATGGTGATATGAAGTTCACCATCAGTTGATATAAGTCAACATGGTCTTGATAAGAAACAGTAATGTCCATCACAATAATGATTTCAAGTCATGTCATCTTATGGAAAAAAGAGATTCCATATGAAGGTACACTAACTTATCTGAAGGGGGAATCCATTCACTGACTAACATTCTCCATTCTGATCCCCAATAGAGTATCCATGGTCATAACAGCAACAAGAAAAGTTTTAATAGGACCACAGGTCTCCACAACAGATATAGATATGGAACTATGTGAAGAAAATATATCAAAATTATAAGATAAAAGAGTCAAGGATACAATGATCATACCTCTCACCATATATATCCTAATATACATAACCTCATGTGTGTGTTGTATTAAATTTTTATGTCACAAACCATAACCTTGTGAAATATCCTAAAAAAATAGTGAAATCCCACAGTGCATTCTATTTGAAACTGGTGTCTAGATTTTTCAACCATGACAACCAGTTAAGTGTAAATGACGAGAACTAATAAACATATCTTCGTATAATAGAGTTGAAAAACCTACTCCTGAACTAAGATAAAGAGTTGACCCACCTACTCTAACTACTATAGTGAAGATTCAACTAAAAAACTATACATGGACCATCCTGCTCCAAGCATTGAACTCGAACGGATCACTTTTGAAAATATTTCTCATATTTCCATAACTATCACATTGATGATAGAAAACAGATCTACCAATGTGGTCAGTACTCCACTGATAAGAGGCCTCAAAACAAAAATTCCTTCAAGATGTCATTGAACCACAATTTTTAGTGGCTGGACATTCCTGTTTTATGCCACCCCAACATCCCTCATGTTCCACTCTGTAATTAGTGCCTAATTTACTATCTAAATAAATGAATTATACTTAGTCATGGTGAACAGATGTCAAGAAACATTCCTCATACATTCCATGATGTGTATCACCCTCGATACCTCTCCAATAAGATACAGTAGTGAAAAACATTACATCTCTATAAAGAGTGCTAAATATTACATAACTATCATCGTTCCCTACTCAAGATGCTTAAAATCACTATCTTACTATTACATAAGAGTATTAGGTAAAAATAATCTATAAAATCATTTTTTAAATCATCCAAACCAATTTCTCACATTATATCAGCCTTGTTCAAAATGTCTCAATATCACTTTTTTCTCTTGGTAGAAAATATTTCACGAGAATCACTCAACTTTCAGGGAGTGTCACCAAATGCATGAATAATAAAACTGTTTTCTAAATCCATAGATCATTATCTTTTGCAATTCTATAACCTATACACGTGGGAGGATTCTATAGTTGAAACACATGTTTCTACAATACCATATACAAAAATGATACAGTGCCCCTTGAGAAGTCACTATATAGCATAGAAACCCCTTATGGAACTATCCCTCATCGTTTCTATCCAATAAAACTACAGGGGCCACAACATGCACTATATAAGGATATATTAGTATCCCATTGACCACCTCCTATGTACTATGGTCACCACCACCCTCATGGAATGCGATTATATGTTGTAGCGGTGTCAGGTCAATAAAATAAAAAAACAAAAACTTAGACAAGATAAAACATGAAAGAATATCTATTAAAATCATATGAATAGTTAGTAACTTCAAAATAACAAGTCTCACCCCTCTTCATTCTCTTATGTAAATGATTGAGAATAATAAATTTTCACAAAGAGTCCTAGAGATACTTCATTTTTCCCACTCTAAAGTCGAATATTGGTCAAGTACTCTATTTTACCAATTCATTTCAATTTTAATTCCTATTCATTTCACAATTATATTTAGATGGTTTTAAAAAATGTATTAGCACATATGATCCATATGCCCCATACTTTTCATGATCTAAATATATTTCATTCAAATAATCTATAGCATAACACATTCCTATCCATGAGACCAATGGTCCATGACTTAATGTACCAGAGTTGGTTACTTATGGTGTCTATTTAATTCTAAAAATGAATTCTAGATTTACGTTATAGAGGAAAATATAAGTACCAAACATGTTTTATTCTATTCCAAAATCATTGCATTGATTAAATGATATATATATATCAAATAAGTCACGTGTTAGAATTTCCTGTAACAAATCCATTAATCATATATGGAAGGAAATAATTTTTGGATTGTGAATCCTATAGTGTCCCTAAAATAATGTATGAGAGTTAATACACTAATCACATTGGATTTTAATAGAATATAACCCTATATCATAATAATAGTAATAATATCATAAAGAACATTGTCACCCAATGGTAGAACAAAATAAATTGTAATATGAAATATCCATAATAAAATCAAATTCCACTAAAGAATATTTCAATTTTCCACATATGTGGGTTTTATACGCACAGTAACAAATCATTACCAAATTAAAATTCCACTGTATCCAATTATATGATCATGAAATAGTAATTCTATTAGAAAATTAACTATTTTGATACTATGTTTTAATGTCCCGAACTAGGACACAAAATGTGGTGCCCTAAGCCACTGGGTCAAATGACATCAAGCGTATCTCCTATAACACCAAAGGATTATGACTAGTAGTGAGGGCCTAGTATGTGTCTATGTAGAGACTATTCCTTCATTTCAGAGTGTCACATAGTAGAATAATAATAATAGTCAATAGTTGATGCAGTAAATCATCTTGGAAAAAGGTAAATATTCAATATAGGAATATATAAATAGTTACAAAAATAATATCAGATAAAAATGATGGACATTTTATGTATAGTTAATATATTCAACAAAATTAAATAGAAATTTTTGATATCATGCATAAAAATACAAAAATGGTTCACATGTTATGTCCTAGAAAGCACAATGATCCCTAGGCCAGTCATATGCTCCCATACTCCTATTAATGGAAAAAATAAAGCATCTTACTATGGGAGAATTCCCCTTTCCCAACATGCATTCATATATTCTGTTTAGGTTCCTCATTTTGTCCAAAATAGGGTTCTAGATAACCAATAGTACTCTACCGCAATCATTTTCATTAACAAATTTACTGTGTGGAATATAAATAAAAACATTGTATGATATATCACTAATAAAATTATTGAATTTAAAGTGATAACGATAAAAGGTATTGTCCGTCCATAAAAGGATCCCTGAAAATGATATTATTCTACATTAATGATAGAATATGTAAACATAAATATGAATTTTCATAAGAATCTAGTCTAATCAACTACCAACCAAAAACCATAATAGGGATATCTATAAACATAACAAGCACCAACAACATCATTTTTATTTAAAAATTATTACATGGAGATTCCATATAATCAAATATATAACACTTACACCATCCACACTATATAAAAATGTCATCCACAATGGCCTCACCTTTTAATCCGGAGATTTAGATCATGATGGTCTGGATCCAAGGTACCAAAGACCATGTCATCCACAATGATTCCTAGTAGATACTCAGTGGAATGAAGGTAAATACCTTGGTGCAATCAAAGGAGAATGTTGGAAAAACTTTTCCAAAGTGATTACAAGAATTCCCAATCCATGTGGTAAAAAGGACCAAGGTATCCTATTAAATCAAGTACCAAGGATAAATAATATCAAAGGTGTTTAATAAAAAAGTAAACATCCATGGGAAAAATGTCCATAGTGTCTTATGAAACCATGATTGAAGGCATTTCAAAAGAGGCATCCACAACCATTTCAATTAATCCTATCGTAAATCAATTTTAATCATTTTCATTCAATGAGTTCCCCAAACCCATTAAATTTTTTTTATAAGACAATTAATCAATCAAAAATTTCAAATCAAATCAACAAATGTAAACGGATGAGTAAACACTCTTCTAATCATTCAATTTAAATCAATTTCAGTTCATAAAGGTATCCTCCAACTAGTAATTCTTGCACACACAACATAGTCTGTATAACTATTAGAAAAATATATAAAGGCACCCCCATCATTGGCATATGTATGGTTAATAACCTCCAATAAATCAATGGTGATAGTGTGCATCCCTTAGATGTCCCAATTCATTCAAATCAATTATTCACTTAATTTTTTAGGAACTTCTATTAATTTTATCATGAAATTAAATTTATATATTCTATTAAATTGGGACACACTATAGTAAAATGTATTGACCACCTACTGTGGGTCTTTAGTAGAGTTCTCATCTAAATAATCTCTTAATTCAGTCAATATCTAGAGAAAAATGAGGAAAATTGGAAAATAATACAAGTACAGAATGTTATAATTCAGCTAAATAACTTAATAAATATGAGGGAAATAAAATAATGGCACAAAATGAATGGGTAAATATCTAGTGTAAAACCATTCAGACCAATTTCGTTTGATTCTGATTTGAGATGGAGAAAAAAGAACCAAGAAAAGTTGAGGCTTATATGGGTAGTTCCGTCACCTACGAATTTTTCCACTAGAAGATAATGAGAGTAATCATATCATATAATATATTTCATTTAATAATGTAAATTTCCCCTTGAGAAACTGGGACACATGGGTTTTCCACACCGTTGGATAAACTATGCACCAATAGTGCACTAATCATTGTGTTATGGGGCATGTGGCATAGTTTGGATAATTATGTGAAATCAGTGAAATGTCCTCTATTAAAAATTATATACCCCCTTTCATGGGCTTCCAAATCAATTGGAACATTTTTCATGAACCAATTGGGATCCTCCATCCCTCTGTCCATGCCTTGTAATGTATGGGTAATGTGCAGCATGTCCTGTAATGTTTATACTAACCTGTGAGTTGCCTTGTTTTTTCAAAATGGTTGGTTCTATGCACAGAACATGACCCATACACCCCTAATAATCCAATTAAAACATTAGGAACATTTTATATGGCAATATAAATCATCTAAAAAACAAAATAGAATCTATTTGTACTTCACGATGACCTATGGTCTTAAAACAATGCATCCAAAAAGGCAATAGATCACCTAAATGCATTATGACTTAAAACATCAAATAGGTTGTCTAATAATTTAAACTTCTGATAAAAATTAATCTTTTAGACCTATGACTGTATCTGTATCTATTATTATAACCTCCCTTGAAAACATAATAATCTATATATTTTTTTCTAAACCGTAATCTGAAACCATCTATAATATCCCCTAACCTACAATCTGGGATCCGGTGCTGTAAATAATAATGTTACATATATAGCTTGATATTGAAAAATGTGACCCATTTTTTCATCCAAAACATTTATAAAAAATCATATATTTTATCACTAGAAAACCCATGATCATTTTCTGATTATATTTTAAGAATATTAGGAAATGTGACAAATTGTTTCCTAGTTGATAGAGACATATCCCTTCATATAATCAACTGGTCATGATCTGTGATGAGTGAACACACATTCATATTCATTTAATGATTATAATATATTATTTCTTAATTCCTCATACTGATCATGGATTATAAAATATTCAAACAACCTATAATAATTTAATTTCTTTTATGTTTACATATATTTTTGTTATAATATTGTTTAAAATTAAATATATCTGAACCCCATTGTATTGATACAAAGCATTATTCTCATAAATGAAAAAAGATTAATTAATTTTTACATAATAGAAATTAGGAGTACCATTTGTGTTTCTATTGTTGTTTTTAAACTTAGTTACTATAAATAGACAATTAAATGTTAAAAAATAAAATAATAATAATAAATGTATGAATTATGTTGTTCGGATATTATTAAAAATATCCATTTAAAATATTATATAAAAAATAATATATATTTAATATAATTATATAATTTATTTGTTAAAAATGATCATGTAATGATGAAAGAAACTTGCCATAATTGATAAATGAGTGATGATGAAATTTAATATTTTTTCATAAAAAACATATATTTGTAATTATATTATATTTATAAAATTATTCTAGTACTTATTTAAAATTATAATAAATTTTTATTTAAATAATACATCCATAATAGGGAGTATACTTTTCCAACCCATGCATAACATTGAATGGTATTAAAACTATAACTGGTATTTTTAATATTTTATGTAAACAAAAAGTACTATTAACAATTAAAATTTATAATCGTAATGAATAAAGTAGGACAAAAAATAAATGTATTGGGAAAAAAAATACAAGACATACCTAATGATAAATAAAATTATGTGTTATATAAGTTGTGTCAAAAAAATTGTAAATAACCCATAATCACTAGAGCGTGTCTATTAAATTGTATTGTAAATCATGGGGCCTAAATTCCTCTTGAATAAGAGGAAATCCCACAATTTTTACAACTAAAATTTTATAAATTCTTGTACAACCATCAGGTTTTTAGTCCTCAAGAGTGATATACATGAAACTACCATGCAAAACAATTGTGTTTACTTGAATAAATTTGTCGAATGAAATTTTATCAAAATGAAACATATCAATTATTTATAAACTACCATAAATGAGTTTAACATTTCTAAAAATAAATGGATTTTAATAGATTCAATATTCCTTGAAAACAATAATCACCCTTTTGGCATACACAATCCATTATTCATGTTGAAATCCTAACAAGAATCATCCCATGTGTTGATTGGTAAAAAATTCAATTCATATCATCAATGATCACTATCATCATAATATATTAACTAAAATGTTTTTAAATTTTCTGTGTTATATTTCATAACTACAAAACGAGCTATTTAAAGTATGTATTTCACTTTTGGGGATCCTTTTACATCCTCATTAAAGTGCTATGCTCTATAATTTGATGAATTAACATACTATTGAACAGTGTAATAACTTCCACAATGAAACCCCCATATGATGAATTACATGATGAAATGAAATACATAAACTCTTGTCTATATCTATACAATACTTCACTAATTCTTAAGCACTATCTCCATCTTCATCTTCTCTATCAAGAAATGGATTTTCCACATGATAAGACTACCAGTTCAGTATTGGTCAATATAAATATGTGTTAATATAAATAGAAAAGGAATATTTATCATTCTTATCATTATATATTTATCATTTTTTGCATCATCTGTGTTGCAATATGTATTTAAAATTTATATCACATAGTCATCATTAAGAATAGAAGTTAAATATTCATAAAAATTATGAATCAAAAGTTAAAATAAATTATGTAGATGAGATTTGGTATTATTTTTATTCAAACACAATTAAAAAGAATCCACATGAGACAAATGAAAATAGAATACAACTAGTGAGGTAGAAATCTAAATATAGAGCACCGTTTGACATTAAAAAACCCCAAAATATAATATAGAACACATGAATCTCATACTGGGTTGTTAAAGGATATCATTTTATGGTTATATATCATTGAATACATGTGTTTATCTTCGACTATGTGTGTGGGAATACATTCACAAAGGATACAATGGATAAAAAATTGGAGTGAAATAAATTAAGAATAAAATAACCTTTCCGGCAAGTTTCTCTTAGACCAAATCGTTCAAATCATTTGATAAACACTAAAAAAATAATAAAATGTTAATGAAACCAATAATGATGTCATAAGTAGTTTCGAAAAAATGTGTCTATTAATATTCTGATAGAATTACATTCTTGGAAACCCCTTTGATAAATAAATATCCACTAAATAATCATTATACTTAAAAACATACAAATATAGAGCCTTACTAATGGATAACAAAAAAACATTACTAAAATAATTATGATATAATATTAAACTGATTGTTTTATATTAAAGGAATCTTGAATAATAAATAGAAAATCCAAATCCAAGAACTGATAAAAAGTATTACACTAAAGATAAACATGAATAAGAAATGAATAGAAATAAATTAAATTTATTTGGAGAAAACATACTACAGTTGAAGGGGTGTAAATGTCGTACAATGATGACTAATCATCCATTAATTAAAGGGGTTATGATTGAATGAAATGGTGAAGGGTGAATGAATATGCAAGGAAAAAAATTATTTCAATGTTTAGTGATTAATGATTAATAAAGTAAATTAAAACTATTATTTATCCATGATTTATTATTTGTAATATACTTTTATTATATTTACCTTTACTAATTATAATGTAATATACTTTGGTTTGATTTGGTATTTTAAAATTATATTGTATTATATGAAATTGAATATTTTTTTCAACTTTTACCTATTAAGACAATACTAATTTTTTATAAATTTAAAGTTGCTTCAGACCATTTGCATACATAATCAACACAAGATAAACTAATCCAAAGCATAATATAATTTTAAAAAGTTTTTGGATCACTATAAAATGAGCTTGTCATTGGGTGTACTATAATATGTCTTCAAATTGAATAAAAAAACCAATAATTCCCATAAATAATTGAATTTTTTTAATAACCCATTTAAAAATTACATTTGAATAGAAAATGATATAAATAAAAGAAAAATTCTCAAAAAAAATTAGATCTGAAAAGTCTTTTATTAAATTTAATTGTATTTTATCAAAAATTAAAAATGAATGAGTAATTATAGTCTCTTCATTAGTATCATTTTTTAATTAATTTGATTCTCCACATATATGATTAATAATGATTTAAAATTTTGTTTCTAAATAATTTCTTTTTGTTGATGGTGTTTCACTTAAATTTTTTCTCATGTGTCTTGTTCATTATTGCCATTTCATTTTATAAAATATTATTTTATAGTTATTTACTATTTAAATTAGGAATTATATTCTTTATTTCCATATTAATAATGATAAATATTTTTTTCAGGTGCTGAATCAAATAAACGAATAAAGAAATATAATATTTTAGGCTGACCTCGATATTCATACTTAAGGTAACATGGGATGTAAATATTGGTAGGATTCCCATGTGATATCTCAAACATTTGAGGATATTCCATTGTATATTTTTATAGTTTGGAATCCTTAAAAATGAGTTTAGTTGTATTCTAGATGCTTAATGATTATTATTTTCTGTTTATGGGTACACCACACCATGGTAGTGAGTGTGGTAGTGACTGTTTTGATGTCTGGTTGGAGTTGATATTTCATCATGTTGTTAAGAGTTATTTTTTTGGTTATTAGTTCACCATGACTTGTGAAATATATTTTAATTACATTTTGGTGGGGTTTGTTATGGTACTCTCAATCTGTGAAATGGTCTCTCTAATAATAAACTCTGTGGGAATGGTGCCATACATGGTGCCTTAAAGGGGATCCTCTAAGAAATAATGCATAAAAGAGATAACAATGTTGTGGTACTCAGTGATGTGAGGTGAAATAGATTGGGGTAACAAACCACACTATGGTTAAATGTATAGTTATTCATAAAATTATTTTTATGGTTTTTAAAAACCAAAAAAAATTAAGGACATCTTGCAAAGTGTTGGGTCAACATTTGATCCAAGACTACCTTGGTGTGGTATGAGGTACCTTATCAGGGTGAAGGACACATGATATTTCTGTATATATATAAGACCCAAAATATTTTAGTTTGAATTGGATTCCATTAAATCTACACTTGGATTAGCCCAATACCTTCCTCCCTTCAATTAATTTGGATTGTTTTACCCCTTAGTTTATCAGGATAACATTTATTTTGAATGAAGCATCACTTTCATCTCATATATACAACATGTTCTCATTAATTAACATTTTCAAGTATCATTTGGTGACGAACTTCCATTTGAGAGTGATTATTGATGGTATTCCCTATTCATAACCTCATATGATGATTTCATCAAATATATTTATTGTTAGTCCCATATTCTTATAAATAAATTCCTTATTGAATCAGAATTGAGGTTGGGGATTAGAGTTCTATCATTATCTATATAAAATTGTGAAACATTAATTTTATTTATTCCATCAGGTTAATGGTATCAATTTTCTTAATAAAAACTTATGACATTCCTAAAGAAATTTGATAGGAATTGACTGAACCTCACGATTTTAATAGTTTAATTGTTGTTTTTTTTATTTTTCATTGCCTTTTATACACCTCATATCAATGGATTGATAGGAAATTCCCATAATGTTCTTAAATTTATATATATATTAATTGTAAATGACTATGCTCGATTTTCCTCACCAATGTTTGTTATGTTCTGTGTGGCATTGTGGTTGGGATCGTTGTTGTGGATTGGTGTCCTTGTTTGGTTTTTGTGGCTCAGTGTCCTTGGATGGTTTCACTTTGTGTCCTCAATTTTTGTGGATTGGCATCTTTATAAAGTGGTGGTGCATGCTGTAAATGATTGGAGGTGGCTCAATAGCAATGTAATGATAATTTACTTGAATAATATTACATTTTCTATTTTGAAAAAATACTAATGAAAATACACATGTATGAATATAAATTGAAAATATAGTATGGGATGTGGCCCTTTATGTGATGCATTTTTTTTATATTTTTTATTTATCATTGGTAAGAAATTATGGAGTTGTATTGGAGAAACCCTTTTTGAGATCACAATGTTATGATGATGTTAGTATGAACCCATTGGTGTGGTATTGTGTGTGATATTATTATTTATTGGTTATTGTGTTACGTTATACACCCAACCAATTTGAGTACTATGTACTAAAACCCAAATGTTTTGAAATTTGTATTTTTTGGAATATCATGTTTAGAGAGGATATGGATGACCACCTACGCCATCTACCCCACTCTCTCCTTTAAGGGTTTGTGACTACTGTGGTGATACCGAATTGGCGGTGGTACCTTGTGGTGGATTGGAAACATGTGGTGGGGTCATGTATGGTAGGAGGAGGGAAAAAAGTAAATTTCTTATAAATTAATGATAAACTGCTACCCTATATTTCTAGTATTGTTTTGTGGTATGAGGTATATTATAATATATGGGATATCATGTTGCGATAATGTGTTTTATCAAAGTGGTTGAGAGCTAGTCATATCTTTTGTGACTATGATAGTTATGGAAGGGATGGGACAAATGGATTTCACATTACTAGTAGATTTTATAAAACCAATAGGTAAATTTTTTTTCAGGAACATTTATATATTATTTTTATACAAAATTACTATTTTTTTATTCCTGATTTTGTGATAATAGAGTTGGTTTTGTTGGGGGAATAATATGACCAAATCAGGTTGGGTTTCTTCTTTTATTTGTGCTCCGAGGAAAAAGTAAAATATATTAAAATTTATAAGAATAAACATGGATATGATATAGATATGTATACATATTATCCTCACCCTATATATATATATATATATATCTTTATGTGTGTGTGTTTTTAAGTTTCCAGGAGGGTTTTGGTGATCAATATGGACATTACGAGCATAAAATATTGAGTAATTTCCTCGTTGAACAAAATTATTTTGGCACTGTTTTATTTTTGAGATTCTTGTATTTATTATGCTCATGAATTATAAGATATATTATTTTATATTTTGGATTATTTTAAATAACATGTTGTATTTTTTATTTTTTTATTCAATGATCCATGGAAATATTTGGGGGTAATTCCTCCAATTATGTTTTCATTACCCTTACTTCTAGTCATTAACTAGGGGTTTACTTGAGACTATCTTGTACTAAAACTCTCATTTTAGTTTTCATCCCATTAGGGTTTATCATTAGCAGTAGGTCATGGAAATGTTCTATCAATCTTGTTGGTTGAAATATAAAATTTTGATTTAATTTCTACAATTTTTAGGATGATATGGTTCAATAGGGAGTTAGTTTCGACAATCATGGTATGTCATGTAAGGGAATCTAGCTTTGGAAGAGGGATTTAGGTCCCCCTATGACAAAAAACATAGAACATTTTCATTCAATGAATGTCAGGCCAAATAAATCTACATATAAATTTTAGAACTCATAAAGGTACATCCATGATGGTTTCATAGTTTCTATTTTTTCCTATGTAGATTAGGGGATGAATAAGTGTTATGATAAAATGAATCTAAATAATTCTATTACCAATGAATGTGGGGTTTTCCATTAATTAGAAATTTTCTGGATGGTTATCATCAGTGTGTTCTTTAATGTTGTGTGGTTCAATGGGATGGGAATAATAATTGATGCATTCTTAATTAAGTTCGAGTGGATGAGTTGTGGTTGTGTAAATTGAGTTCTTTTTAATGATATTGATTAATGAAGTATGGGTGTAGAAATCATTCATTTGTACAAAGAACTAGATGGAGTATATTAGGATTTCTATTAGCCTAATTTGATAAAGATGTGAGTTTTTTTTCAATTGAATTTAGTACATTGTGGGGAGAGGCGTTTTAGTGTAGGATATTCTATCCCTTGGATTGGATGTGGATCAATGTTCTGTAGTATGATTTCTAACAATTATTTATTTTTTATTTTTAATTTATGACAGAAAAGGTGGGGATGTTGTTGTTGTTTATCTCTCTCATGTATGGGATATTGATAATTCGGGATCTATAAATCATAATTAAGTATCTTATATGATTGAATGAAAAAATCAATATAGATGAGGAGTCCCAAGACCATGGTTTAGATGAGTCCATAGGATTTTATATTTATTTTTTAGCTACAATATTAACATTCCCACTTATTAGGAGGAGTATAATTAGGATGAGGTGATGGAGATATAGAAATAGTGGTATATAAAACACTATTTGAGGGTTAGAAGGTTCCTATGAGGAGTATCATGAAAAATTAAGTGTCATAGATTTTTGGGTAGTCATTATTACATCTGACATGTAGGTGGTCTCAAAAATCATCCCCACATTTATTCAGGGAAGAAATTTATCATATGTATACTATGAGTTATTTAGATCAATGATATGGATGTGGGGTCATATATATTATCTATGCTAGTTCCCATAGAACCCTTGTATTCCGAAGGGTTTGGGGTCCCATGATCCTTTTTATATACAACAATAGCAAGGTTTCAATGTAGTATAAGAATCATGGGACACAAATATATATTTTACATCCTGTCAAGTATGAATATACTCATCCGGGAGGGGGGATTTAGTAGACGATATCCCTACGATGTCACTCTTTTACAGTGGATTTATCTAGAGTGTATACATGTAGGTCATCAACAATGATGAAGAGGATACAAATATGGTTAGATCAATGTTATTGGGGGGAAACCTCTAGTGGATATAGAGGATGTTCGATCTAATATTAATTACTCATCTACCATTACATTTTATGAGATTTTCTAAGATTTTTCCACTATTTTTCATCACTCATAACTTCCATAATATTTTGATTGAATGAGTAGAGAATTCTCATACCCTTTGTGTTATTGATTCTAGTTGGAGATCAAACAGGTTGTTTGAGGTCTACAATATATGTGGACTACTTATGGGGAATAATCATTAATTTGGAGATTTATTATTTTTAAAGGTGGATCCATATAATTTATTTCATTCCATTGATTGATTAGATCCTATGTGTGCATTATAATATTTTTTCTATATTATATTTCAATTTTCTACAATAGAAGGTTGGTGTATGGTGTTTTATATAATGGGGGATTTTTTAATTGGAAATGGGTGAGTGGATACTATTTTATCAACTGTGGTTAAATAATAGGAATAATATATGGGGGATATATAAGTGGAAAATCCAAGAGTTTTTTAGTGTTTTTGAGGTTTTATAAGATATTATATAACCACATATCACTATGAAAATATTTTTAATATACATATATTGTTGGTTGATTCTCCAATTTTGATGGATTCATATCTGATGTTATATTTAGATTTGAAGGTGTTGATAATCTAGAGTTATGACCTGTTACAAAAAAATTTCCTTCATAGTGGATCACTATAGGGAGATCCCGTTATTTTCACCTGAAAAGAAAAATGGAATAATGAGGTTGTCATTAATCATCCAGAGGATGAATTAGATGGTGTGAAATTGACTTCACCCTCTTCAAAAGATAAATTATGTCTTTGAAGAGTTGTGTAGGGATAAATGATTTTTTAATATTGATCGATGTTATGGATATTATCGGTTGTGGGTAAAAAATAGGTATATCCTAAAGAATACATTCTAGTGGATGGATAGACATTTAGAGTATGTAGTTCTATATCTTAGTTTAGAAAATGTGACTTCTATGATCATGGAACTCATGAACTCATTTTTCCATGAGTTTATATATTTGTTCACTCGTATCTTCATCAATGATATTCTCATGAAAAAATGAGTTCATGAGTTCCATGATCATAGAAGGCACATTTTCTAAACTAAGATATAGAACTATATACTCTAATTGTCTATCCCTCCACTAGAATGTAATCATTATGATATACCTATTTTGTACCCACAACTGATGATATCCATAACATCGATCAATATTAAAAAATCATCTACCCATACACAACTCGTCAAAGAGATAATTTATCTCTTGAAAAGGGTGAAGTCAATTTCTCACCAACTAATTCATCCTCTAGTAGATTAGGGACAACCTCTGAATTCAACGTAGAATTCAGCTCCATGAATGATTACCAAATAATTTAGCTATTTCATCATCAACCTATGGATCGTGGGGTGTTTGAGATGTTTTTTTTATTATTATCATTTGGTCTTCAGATGTATCTTGATGTTGTAGTGTATAATTATTTCCTATGGGTCCATATAGTAATAGACTCCTTAATGATCTTATGCCACTGATGAACCATATATGGTAAGAAGTATCCATTTCCCCGAATCATTGATGATATTCCCTCACATGGGGATACATTGTGGTCTCCAATAATTACATGGGTATGATGTGAAATATCTGTAAATGTCAGTGGAAACTACGAAAGATATGGTGTATGGATATTATCTTGGATAATGGGTTTGAGATCCCCTATAAAATGGTAACATGATATGTCATTAAATATGTCTTCATATATATTTCATTTGTATTGGTTTATGTGTCATTAGCATTTTTGTAGGAAAATAAGAAGAATGTAATGTTATGAATCATAGAGAGGAGGTGGTTTATGATTGGTATCTTTGGTCGTAATGTCCCCTGATCCGGAACTATATCACATAGCGGAAACATGTTGGTTATGATACTTTATGTACACATCCCTATATGGTAGAGGTTTCTATCTAGAAATGGGGTGTGATATGTATATATGGGAGACTATTACTCCCTGTTACAAAGCCATAACATAAGTGAATAATCAGATGGAAATAATAAATAAATATCATAATGTGTAAATAATAAAAAATAGAATATTGTTGAAGACAAAAAACAAACCAACTAAATTATATAATCATATTAATGTAACAATGTAATGAGATAATGGAATGTAACTAAAATTAATAATATAAATAATACAAAATAAAATACTAACAATTAGAAAATATATCAATCCTGAATCCCATGTCAATCATGTCTCCAAACATCATCCCATGAAGCTTGGAAACAATCAATAGTTGTGTCATTTTCCCTTATCCATTTATAAATCATTGTTATCATTTTGTTTGTGAAATAACATATCAAATAGGGCATGATTATAACTCAGTAAGATGAAATAACCATGTCTAAACATAACCAAACTAATAATAATTTTATTTAATAATACAATAAAAATATTTATTTGTAAATTGAAAAATTAAATTAACACCAAATCAATATACATCAACATGATTCCAGAATGTATCCAAGAATTTCTCACAACCATGACAACCATAACCATGTAACCATGGTAAACATAACCTTCCATGGTTACTAGTTGAAATTTCTTTGAGAATGCCTCCAAATGATGGAAACTATAAACATATAACCATGTCATAAAAAGACCTTATAAAAATAGTATGAATAATAAAAACTGGGTTAAACCCCACTATATATTTCTCTCAGCATTAATTATGGGCCAAGTAAGCTATATAATGTTTTAGTATTTATCATTCCCAAGAATGTTATATAATCATGTCATCTTGTTTCACTAGGTATAGCCTGATATATAAGAATTTCAGTATATATCAAGGGTACACATAGTATATATGCATTTCAACAATTAATCTAGATTGATCAAGGAATATAATCATTTTAGCTTTCTAACTATACCTACACCATATATATGAGTTACAGAATTGAAAAATAACAACACATGTCATAAAAACATGGATATCAAAAATATCACCTCATCAATGGTTAATTAGGAAATTACCATTTATCATTCAAATTTCATTTTATTTATAATTTCATCATAACAAATAACATGTTTTTTATCTCAATAATTGGTTCATACCAAGGAGAGTGTATATAATGAAAATAAAAAACTACCACGTCATGCAAAACAAACTTTAAGAGATTAATCAATACATTTATAATCACAGTTTCACTCAACCGAAGGGAAGACACATTCTATGTAAATATCCGATTGAATCCAAAAGGACTATATGGAATAATAAAAAACATCATTCAATATATTTAAGTTCACAATATATTATAAATATTGGAATACTGTACATTCATGACAATTATGATACCAATAGGTTAGGGGTTAAACCCCATAACTTTTGCCACTAAATAATTCAATGCTTCCCTCAGAAAAGAATAATGAGGAAATATGTATGGATGATTACAAGAATAATCTATAAATAAAAATGTGTGATAAAGAAAGTAATATATATGGTTGGGGAATTACATATCATCTAATGTATTTTCACTTTGTTTAATTATTTTTAGAGGGATATTCCTAAAATCCTATTGCCTTGGGTGAATATTAAATTTACCCAAAGTTTATGTGATGTATAATCCATTTACATGGGTTTTCAATGTTCTTAAAAATGTTTTTATCTAATTTTCCTTATAAACACCACACAAACACCCTTTAATTCCTCTCAAATTACCATGAACACACGGTGACACATAACCTATTCATACATGATCCCTATTAATTCAAACAAACATACAAGCCTATAAATTAATCCACCTTCCCCAATAATGGATCTTAGCATGGATCCTCTGTAGTATTATCATGTTTCCCCCCAAAAACAATACTATGTTTATTAAAATTATAATCCATCCATTATGAGGAAGAACCCACAAATATTAATGAGGAGTACAAAAATCAACTGAAATATGCTTAAAAAATAACGATATAGGGGTACCTTGAAATATAAGGGATCATATAACCTCCCCACTGTATAGTTACTCATGTTGAAGATTCTACTTGAATCACTACAGGGTCTGGGTAAACTAGTCTTGACATTTTTCTCACATAGAAAAAGCACTCTTTCAAGTCACCTATTGATATCAGCCATGATTCCACTGCACCCAAAGAAAAGGAATATTCCTACCCTAGAGATACATCTCACTATGATCTATAATCTATATATAAGTATCCTTAAAGGATTTATCATCACTATGTTCTATGTATGATACATATTTCACATTATAAGGGTCTGAATAATTTCACTAATGTTGTGACATGTGGAAAGATTCATTCAAGGAATTGCAGCACTATGGAAGGGCCAATCATTACACCACTGCATTTTTCAGTCACCAACCACTTCATGATTAACATAACCTTTTTAGATGTCTCATGCATGAGACTCAACCTAATAATCTCTTACTAAAATTCCTCTATTCATCAAAGACTAGAATAAAACTACCTTCCAAAAAATGGCTCAAATGGTGCCACTTACATTGATGCATTGATGTTTTTGTTATAATAAAACTCCATGAGTTTCATATGATGACACCGTGACCCATAAAAATCCATAAAATGTCCTTGAATGATATCATATATACTGAATAATACCTCTATATTAACCAAAAGTCTGAGGATTATAGGTCATAATAAAAGTAACCTATAATCCCAGAGCCTTATAAAGACCCTTCTATAATTGCAATGCACAATAAGGATATTTATCAGAATCAATATTCCTTAAAAAATGATGAAGTTGAAATACATTGATCATGTAATGACTGCACATATAATCAATTGTGAGGGTCACTTTAACATGTATAAGGTGGTATAAAATCATCGTAGAATCCAAAATCATGCATAAGAAATTATTTTTATAGTTTTTCTTGGGTAATATTATAAAAAACCATTGTGAAAATTTCCCTTTTCCTCTCAAGAACAGGTAAAGGCTACAAAATACAATAGACCTCTAATGCATCATAATCAATTTGAGAAAATTGAAATATCATAAAAAATTCCTTATACTTCATTATTTATTTAAATCCCCTAGTATTATATATGGAGATCATGATACATATTTTTGAAACCTGGATGAACCACCCATCTAGAAGCATGAAACTCCATTATCAGTTTATTGAACAATCCCATAAGAACCCAAATATAGTGACATAAAAGAATGTAATTTTCAGTGAAAACAAAACATCATAATGGTGTAAACTTATAATAAAACCTATATCTTAGAGAAATTCCCTCTAGATCTAATAAAATCTCATCCTTGATCTGGTCCAAAAGCATTGTCATAACATATGTAAAAGTCAGATCTACTCAACCCTAAGACTCATGAACATCTAAATACATATCTACAAAGATATCCATTTTAATACACTCATTTAACGACACTTACCATTCCACTATCTACTAGTTTTGGCTCAAAGCATCAGAAATAATATTGTCCTTTCCTGATGTATAGTCTAGCCCAAGGATGAAATACTATTGATACTTAACCCACCTATAATGTCGAAGTTACTAGTCCAAATATTAAAATATGTACCCGAGGCACTTAAGGTCCCTATATATCATAAAACTCAAAATGATGATGAAAATCCTCCATCATCTACGGTAATGTACAATTAATGACATCACCAATTTTTTAAGGATAATTACTCTCCTACAGTATCTACCATTTGGTGTCGTAAGTAACAACTCAATCCCCTTTTATGCTCTAATATTAAAAACAGAAGAATGGGTATATGATAATAAAGTAAATGGTCCAACATCAACAATATTTGGAGTTTTTTCAAACCGTAATACATACTGACCCATAATTCCTTGGATCCAACATGAATTCCATGATATATTCCCTCTACTCGTTACTTTCGTTCCTAAACATTGGTAACACAATCCATAAATTGACGAGAAATTTGTATGTAACTCCAAATAATGGTCTACTATGGAGTAGTTCAGTCTGTTCTTGACTCTGGTACCCATCTTGTTCACCTTCCAATGCTCTACTATTGAATCCTCCTACCAAACATTTTTAATTATCCCAAACAACATCAATCACAACACACTAATGTGGGGTATGAATGTTGAGGTCGTATATGGACCATCATGACACACTGATGCCTCTACAATGGAACCCAATATTGAGATTCCTACCCTCTACCCTGAGATATTTTTCTATTGTTTACATAGAAAAAAAATTCATACCGACACATCTATCCACTACAATAAGACTCCAACTATTTCCTTACTAAAATAGCCTGGACACTTCTCTTGAACTCTCTCATATTTTCATCCTTGATTATTTCCTGGTTAATCATATCTAAAAAAGTGACCAGACATAACATGTTCACATACTACATGATATTTTGATGGAGACCATCCAAAATATGTTTTCCCTTCGAGAAGTCATCAACAGCCAATGATGGCGCAATGCACTATAGGAAAGTGAAACACTCAGTGTTGTCTAACAATAACATTACCTCGAATTTTGGTACATTAAATCATTATCATTCCCATACATTAATATATTTGGAAATTAGAGGATTTGGAACATCATCTCAATGTCCTTCGATTATAACTGCTCTTACTTTCCTTCATGCTCTAGAATGTCCCACCCAAGCTTTGTAGGACCAAGAAGAATATATAAATTAATATTAGACCTCCTAACTATGAGTATTTAATGATTCTAAAGGATCATTTGATCTATCAAGTTTGAAAACCAGACTGCCTAGGGGCCTCCCTCTCCAACAATCATAGGTGGATGACGTAGTAAGAAATATCTCATTAGCAAAGACATCAAAAAATGGTGCAAGCATTCTCTCTTTCCAGGGATCATAGAACACTCAGGAGGCTGTTCTGATGATGAACATCCATCTGTTCTTTAGGAACTATATAAGGCCTCCATTCATCTACATTTTGTTTTAATTGTTTTTATATTTTTTAAAATTAATTTGGACGATATAACAAGAATATGATATCACATTTCAACCATATATGTATATAAAACATGCTATAAATATGTAAATACCATGAAAAATGATTGTCAATATATATCCCTATATATCTCTTATGATGCATATATACTCATCATGTTTCATACCACACCATGAATAAAAATCTCAAGTATCAATAACACCATGAAACAATAACCTCACCAAACATATGAATCATCCAAGGTGAATAAAACCATGATTAAAACAAGAAATTAATATAAACAACAATCTAGCCATAGTTATATGGATTTTCCCTCATTTATGGGTCAACTAATCCCATGCTCAGGCTCATTACCATGAAAAAAAACAGTGTATCCTTTAGTATAAGAATTTAATGTCCATCGTTCTAGAACACCCACACATGGATGAAACAGATTAGTTATGGGACCTCAAGTGTGCCTCCCAAAACTCTATAGAATTATAAATATTAGTGGAGGTTTTATACGTATAGTAGGAAGACTATACCCCCCCCCATCGACATAGTTTTAACACAACAGAATAATTACATTGTATTAATAAAAAAATATTAGAGTGTGTAAATAATAAAATTAATATCATATATTAGAAAACCAACAATCAAGATATCTGAATAATACTATAATAATATTGGAATAATATAATTAAATGTTGGAATATAAATAAATTTCAGAAAAGATATAATACAAAATAAAAGACATCTAGACTCAAACGAAAAATATCCTGAATCCCATGTTAGTCTCATTTCAAATATCCATCCCATCCAGCATGAAATAAATAAATAAAAGTTTCATACACTTTCCCAATCTTGAATCCATGTAATCATCATGGTTACTAAATGGAAAACCAAATTTGGTATGAATATAACTCATTAGGTCATCATCATCATTCTTAAAGATAACCATTATAAAAATAAAAAAGTATGACATAATGTTATAAACAAGTGTATTAAATTATTAAATAATTAAATTAACACAAAATTAATCAACATAAACACCATTATTAAATATCTATAAGCACGTCCCACAACCATGCCAACTATAACAATATAACGTTGGTAAAAATAACCTAGCTAAGGACCATGAAAGAATGCCTCCAAGCATGTCTCACAACCATGCCAATAATAACCATATAACCATTAAATAACATGACCTTATAAAAAAGTATTGAATCACATGATATATGGTAAAAATATAGAATATACAAATTTCACCATTTAATCAGGGATGATCCCTGTATATATTGATTTTAGAATTTAACTGGGTCGAGCCCGATATGTGACCATTTTAGAATGTATCACTTTGAATATCCATTTATATAATCATTTCAGTATTTCTAAAGGGCACACCTGGTATATAAGAACATCATCAATTAATCATGGTCAAGTATTATATATATTCATTTTGTCATGTCTAACAGGCTAACATTATATACTAGCATTACAATATAGAAAAATCAAAACAAATGACATAACATCTAGGATATCAAAAAATTCCAATCATTAATGGTTAATTATGAAATTTACCATTTATAATTAAATTTAACATTTAATTTATAATGTTTTCATAACTAATAGAATTTCAGTTATATATATAATCAAGTCATACCAATGTGCATCTATATCAAGAAAACACTCAATTAACTTGTAATGCTAAGCACAATTTTATCCATCATTCAAATAATTTATAATCAAGGGTCCTCACACAAAATTGGTTTCCACAGGCCAGGTAAATAAAAAATTGGTTCTATAAGGAATGTAAGGAATAATACAATTCATTATATAATAAATTCTAGAAGATTCTATGATGGTACTTTTATAATACATAAAATAATTTAAATTTATCAATACATTATGTTATGGTATGATAGCTACCTTTAATAGTATAAGAATGGTACGATCCCTATAGAAAATTCCGATGATGAAGAAGTTTTGGATGATCTTATGAAGGATCCATAGATTGGATGTATGATCAGGATGTCTAAAATCATGAAAGGTTCTGCAAAATCAATCAAAATGTGGCACAGTGTCAAGAGGAGGAAGCTGCACATGAGATTAATAAAGTATCATACACCTGAAAAACATTTAAAATATTAGTATGGGGATTACATAGAATGTAATGTAGTTATATATCTTGAATTTTTTTATAAGGACACATTGAGAATACCATCACCTTTATTGAAAATAAAATTGTCTCAATAATTGTAAAATGTTTAATTTTTTTAAATGACATTTAAATTATCTAAAAATGGGTTTCATCCCATTTCAATTATAAAAACAACATGAATACCCTCAAAACCATAACAACATACCATGAACCTGTGATAAAAATTCACCTGTTTATTCTTGTTCTCCGTTAATTCGAAAAAAGAATGACACATGTACGTTCAGTCACCTTCCCCAACAAATGCTATGTGCAAGGATAATCTTCATCTTCCTCATGTTTGCTCACAACCAAATACCATGTTAATTGAAATGATTACTCATCCATGAGGAATATATAAGGAAAATGGTTTAAATATGGGGATAAACTCAACCAAAATAAGTTTATTGATGAATTTATAGAGATATATTCATATAAAGACATGGTATTATATAGTTATTAAAGAATTTAATGGATTAATCCTTCTCACAGTATGAGGGGGAGTCTCATTGGGGTGTCCCCACGGTAAATGTGATACTTGAATGGATTATTCCGGGAAATTAATTATAGGGATGCTTAAGGTATTTTTACCATCAGTTAATACCAAATGGAATTATGGTTAGTAAATTTTTGATTCATGAGGCAGTACTCCATGATTTACATACCTCACATTTAACAGTAAAACATAGAGTAACAATTATGTCAAATTTGTTGATGATAAAGCCCATGTTACCAAGAATGAAGAGGTATATGGTGGAGTTTTTTTTATTGATTTGTAGTCTGTATATATATTGAAGAAGATCATCATATTTGTTTCAATAAAAAATGTAGTGGAATCTATGTGTCAAAAAAAAAATTAATTTGAATCAACCTGAGTTCATGATTTCATTTTAGAAACACCCAACTTATCTTACATTCAAGATGATCCATGTACATTATTTAAAAATGCAGGTGTTCATTGGGGTTAAAGGTTAAAGAAACATTAAAAATAAAATTTTTTGAGGGAATTTTTGGATGGGATCCTCATAACCTTTTTGGGGAAAACTATTTAATATTCTAGGACTCTCTTATTGATTTGATTTGACACATAATCATGAATCCATTATTAAATACAAAATATACTTGATAGGTCAATCATAGATTAATAATTGATATTTAGTATGTATGGAAATTAAAATCATAAATATATATATGATTTTTTCTATTAATGGAGATGTTTATATGAGAATAAATGATTATTTTGTCCTTTATTATCACGATGCTTGTTTTAAACCATAATGTAGGGAAATATAGAATTTATTATCATCTAATAAGACATGATTTTTTTATTATTAGGATCAATCCCATTGGATTAATTTCCTATATTTCCTCATGATTGGAATCATTATCCACGTAGTTTAGTTACACTTAATGGGGCACATCATTCCCTTTAGGGTCATGTGATAAGAATCAGACCATGTGGTGTAACAACACGAGAAAATGAGGTCTAGTAGGAGGTTGTCTGCCCAATGGTTTTTCTGGAATTTACACTAAAACATCACATTCCCTAAGAAGGGATCTTGGAATAATTTTCCCTCCAAATTGGGTGTGAACCTACCAGAAATGTGTCTTAATAGATACAAGGATTGATTTTGGATATCTGGTTTGGACCTCAGGGAGTCTTCTAATGCATCTCATTTGGACATGAATAAATTACCATTTTATATAGAATGGTCTTTTATTGATGTTGATAACATGGTTCGGGGATTACACTTATTACAATTCCTATTGTGTTGCATCATCAGAAACGTGTACTGTTGAAGGTTGTTATAATAGGGACAAGGATAATATAGTGTAGGAGTCCCATAGGTTGGGTATTTCTACAGTTTGGATTTCATGATATTAACTATGCACTATGACCACACGATTCATTTTCATTGGGATTAACATGATGAATTAAATGATTGAGAAAACCAAATAAGTCCTTCATCAATTGATTGAGGAGGCTGGGGAAATAAGGGGGATAAGGGGAAATGCGTTTGAGCTCCTCTGTTGTTTTGGTAACCCAAGTCCCAGGGGTCTGTAGAAGGAGGAATGACTGATGTAGGACGAGTATAATAGGAATGATTCGGGTCTTAGTCTATGAGGGATTCCATTTTTCATGTTTTAGAGAGGTTGAGTGGAGTATAAGACACTATCACACATCAAAGGGAAATGGATGACTACCCCCCCCCCCAATTTCTAATGATAAGATTTCCATGAAACCTCTCCCATATTTGAGATCCTCATTAATATTGGAATGAATGATGGAAGATATTCTGAGGACCCTCCTTATATAATAGTTTTCGAATAATATCATATTTAACATTGGTATGTATGCCCGAAAGGAATCATGGGTGTTTCTCGTCCCACAATCATTTGTATATCAAGGCATTAGAGGAGGAATCCAAATGAGACATCACAAAGGGGTCCATTTGGGGATTATCATTTTTGGATGAGAGGTGAATAGAGGGGTTCATAAGGATATCCCAAGATGGGTTATGTTTTGAACACCCTAGTATAATTATATTTCTATATCATTTTGACACATAGGATGGGTTCCATCTATTTTCCAATTTTCAATGATGATTTGGGTTATATCAATGTAATGTTTTTCTATGTGGGATGGGGATTCACTCTGCATCTCTCTTTTCTATGTATAAAATGGATACCTTTACATAGCTCAATGTAACATGTCATGATGGTCGACAAATAGTTCACCATCATATTGATTACGGTGTGATGAGAGAAAAATAATTTCATGTGTGCATATGATTTAATGTAACTATTTTTGTTCTATCTATATTTTCTTATATGCTGAAAAATAAATTGAATCGGAGATTTTCTATTTTACATATCACATCACCCCCTTCTTCTCCACCATGGGGGTTTTTAATAGAGGCATAGATAAAACTCCTTAATCGATATCTGATCATCCTCATTTCAAAAAATAGGCCAATGAATGAATGGCGTTCTTCATTTACAAGAGAAATAAATAAACATCATGTCATATAAATGAATTTTCATTTTTTTAGAAAAAATATATTTGATGAGCCACAAATGAATTAGGATTTGTGAGAGCCCAAAAAACATGGAATGGTCCTATAAAGGATTTTTCAATTTCTAGACTTCAAAGTAACCATCATATATTTCAATTTTTCGGATGATATAGGGATTGAATTTTTGTATATGCTTAGGGGATGTCCTATGTGGGTATCCATTGCATTCATTCTTTATGGAAGTCCATTTATTTTTCCCTTTTATTACATTCATTACATATGTAAATCATGGATGTTCTTCATAGATGTTATTCATGTCTATTCATCCTTTAATAATTTTCATCTTTTGTGGATTTATTCTCCCCTAATAATTTCATAAAATTCTATTCACATCTTGTATAATATTTCATGTATCCCAAAAAATCCCCCAATTAGAATGGGATATGATCAACATGAAAAATACTTTATTCTGATAAATAAGTGGTCCCATTTTAATCACACTGTGGTATCCATGAATATTTGAGAAAGGTAAATTTCATTTAATAAATGTGTGTCAGTACACTCTTTACATCTGCAAGAACATCATTATAACGGTCTTATCTTTCATGAAATTATTTATCACATTATTCCTCAGAATATAATCTCACATTATGGATATTCCATCTACATAAAAGAATTATTATACATAGATAAATGTATTTCAACTCATGTGATTTATTCACAGAAATATGTCAATATTAAAAGCAGTTTGGAGGCTGTACACATCTATAGATGTTTAGATACTTTATGCTTCATGTTCCTCATGGATTGAATTCCTCTTTGATGGAGACCATAATGGAAGAAACACTATCCAGGTTGTACATCATGATATGCATTTTTGTATACATAAAAATTCTAAAACAACTCAACAATATATGATTTTCCTAGATATATATAAATAAAACAATAGAACCTTCACATGTTCGTTCTACTGATGATGTAAATAGGAATTCCATTATGTCTACAATTGATAAGAGTGAAAATAATGTCAAGCCACACATTTATTAATTTTTTTACACATATGGGAACATTTCTTCTACTTTATCCCATTTCAAACTTGTTTTCCCTCAGTGGAATCGAGCTACAATTGTAACTTCCAATTCAGGATCTGTAATGAAGAAATCAAAATCAGGATTGTTTTCTCTGGTGCATCAACACCACTAGTGAAAAATTCTCCTCAAATTGATATTATATTAAGTATTCCTACTAAAAATGATTATTTTTTATTTATAATACATTATAAACAGAGTAACTCATGATAGATCCAAAATATTAAGTATATATTAACAAGTGCATCAATAGAAAGTCCAAAATAAATGAGATGTTGGGCTAGATACAAACTGAAAAGGGGAAATGGATGAGAAACGATCCATGGATTAATGGATTCATCGTGAGTTGGAATGTGTAATAAATTAGCTAGAACATGATAATGAGTTTTTCAATGAAGTAAAAATAGTACTTAAATAGAAGGAGAGGGAGGGGATATATTTTCCGAAGCGGTAGGAGGAATTTTCGACTGCTACTGAGATGGAAACTGCTACATAATCTGAGCTACATCAGGATGTGATGGATTATCATCATGAAATGATGCAAGTTTGTGAATCTTACAAGTTATATATTTAATTATAATTATATACCCATATGGAAGTACATTGAACTATGAATGTTCCACCTTTGTTTCCATTCAACATAATAATTAAAAATTATATTACTTTTCAATCATTCTTGTAATTCCAATCAGTCATAACATGCAATGATTTGATACATAATTACCAAAATCACCATAAGTGTTTTCATTGGGTCATCAATATTGATCATCACCCCAAATACTCAAATTGAAATGGCACCTTCTTCAGTTTTTCCCACAGAATTGTATAGGTTTAATTTTTATAATTGTCAAAGAAATGTTAATTTATATAGATTCAAAAATCACGGTGTAAAGTATTTGAATGAATGCTATAGTTTTTTGAAGAACAGGACACCTACTGAGAATGTTTTGACTTTCTCTAGGGTAAGATAGTGAACCTAAGAATATTTATTCCATTCTATGAAAAAACTAATTTCCTACTCTCTTTGACGGGTTGTACAAAGAGCTTATATAAATAAAATTTTAAAAATGTTTCCATTTTAGAGTTTTCAACGAAACATGTTTCAGGTCTTTAATTATTAGTGACTAATGTTATTTAATGTAGGACCAATCTACATAATATTTTATTTCAAACAGCATTGATGGAGCTTATAGTAGCAACAAACCTTATCGATTCAATCAATCCATAATATTTCCCAACATTCTATGAGCATGATTAAAGAAATTTTAGTCTTTGATATTGGTGAATTATTAGATAAATTGTATTAAGATTAGAAAAGTGTGTAAAGAATGTCTAATGACTATAAAGATCATCTTTATGGTTTAAACTGCTTTGTTGTAAATTGATTCGGGGACCTCCTCATTAGGATGGAGTTTCCATTTCTTTATTCAACTTTTTTGGGTGAACATTATGAAAATCCAATTCACGAGGCGTATTTTTCATAATCAAAATATGAATCCTTGGAAGATAAGTTATTTTTATGTTATTGTAGAAATCTAATTTCATTAATATCTTACTTCTTCTTGATAAAGGGGAATTTTGTATATATGGGACATGATAAAATGAGAAGGAAATGTTTGGAATAGAATTAATAAAACAGTGTGGTTAAATACAAGAATATGACCATAATACAGGGCCAGTCGAACCCTTCGAATAGCTAGTGTAGTGATATCCTATACTGGAACTGGGCATCATCAATGGATGATGTTTGAATAACGGCTCATGTGGGAGTCCATGTAGGATACTATGTCATGTAGTTTAATGTCATACTGTAAGGAAATAAGTTTTTGTAGTTTGTGTTCATATATCGTTGATTAAAATTGGATGTAAAGTTGTAGAATCAACAAGAGGTAAGGGAATGACCCGACTTAAATTGGAATCCTTGTCTCCAATACACATGATGAAAATGACACATGAACATAGTTTAATGTCAACATGATCAGAATATTATGGGGATTGAGTTTATGTTTTCCTATATTTGAACCCTTATGTTGTTAATGAGACATACTAAAACATAAGAGGGTAGATAAATGCATGACATGAACAATGAGTCCAACCTGATAATATAAAAGATCATACCAATGTGTGGAATTAGTTTAGAATCATACTTTTTTGATATATTGTTGACTAGAATTTAATGTCACACAACTTTCATGAAAGGACGCCTTTTATGGTCTTCCATTCAGGACCATGGATTTCAATTAGAATGTGGTCTATAAAAAACGATACATCATCCTTAAGGTGTGGAATATTAAATAATTAATCTTCATTCTATGGGATTCTGGATCCGAAATGGGGGATGGAATGAGTATTATATGAATGAAAGTGGGTCATATTTGAATAGAGGATTGATGCATGATGTTGTTGGTGGTTAAATTGATAGAGGGGGTTTCACCCAAGGATGAATATTCCTCTTCAATGTTGTAATTTTATGGGGAAACATTATACATAGAATTATTTTAGTAGTATAATGAATAGCCAACATAAATTTACCATAAGGAATTAGACATTCTATTACTAATGGATAAGAGAATGATTATTCTGATCTATATTTCCCTATACAATGAGTTTTATTGTTAATGTTAACTAACCATTGAATAAGAATATTTCATTGAAAATTACCAAGAATATAAAATATATAGTCATTAGTATGATAGACCACACTAATTAAATATTTCTATAGAGAGATGGAATTTTCTTTTGAATATGATCCCACAGTCATGGTGAAAACTCATATTGGAAACCCCAGTACAGAACTGGTCCATACATTGTTGAGTGGGGATAATTATTATATTTCATTTGGGATAAGATAAAGGATACAAGTATCACTACATGTCCTATTAAAATGATAATCAATCCACATGTTGTTCTGGGAATTGTGTGGTAGGATTCTATCATCAATATTAATGTTGAACTATTTATAGGGGTGGTTTCTAAAAGGATTCTCGGGTGGATTAAAAAAATTGTATTTTGATGTGAATCATGTTAGTAAAAAATGATTTAGTCACACAATATAAATCCTAAAAACAATTTATATGTTGTTTGGGGATATATTTCATTGAAACTAGAGGAATCTTATAGTTTCGGGTTAGAGAGAATGTATTGAAGAAACATTGTCATGAACTTTTACATCTTGACCAAGTGGAGGAATATTTCTCTAAAACATATAATACCATGTGATATGAGTTCAATAGTGATAAATAAGGAGTGAAAAATATTTCTCTCAACACATGGATCAATTAATTTTAACATCATGTGGTGGGGGATATGGTTTCCTAACAAGAAAATAGAGGCAATTTATAAGAGTCATTCCACATTTGTGACATCAGTAATCCCAATAAAATCACTCAAGGAATCATATTTATGATACGTATTATAAGGATACACATTAATATGATGTTTTGAGAATAAGTTCTTACAGTATAATGTCTTCTAAATAGGATGGAGGTGTCTTTATTTTTTGGTCAAACAGTTATGACCAAATTCCAAAAAAAACAATGAGTGATTTTAAAATGAATAATGGTGTTTTAAAACATGATCTTAGGGGTTCAAAAATCACAGGAAATGTTATGGGGTAATAATGTAAGGGTTGATGGAATATATTGTTTGGTAAATAGTTTCTAACACATGTATTTTAGGGAATATTGATATAAGGGGTCCTCTCATGTGAATGAATTTACCTCTAGTATATTTCCATTTGAGGGTGAACATTATACATCGAAAATTTTGGGGAATGTTATTAATATTATAAATAAATACATCCTCAGGGGTTAGGACCTCCCATTCGTATTAGACAATGGGTTTTTATGGTGATCTGAGTTGTCTATGATAATGAGTATAATGTGTGGAAGTGTGTGTTGGATTATAATGGAAGAATTTGGACTGGTATTCTCCCCCATGTATGATGTGTATTATATTGATCTGATGCATATGTAGGGAAGATGAATTTGTTTATCCATGATGGGATCCTGAATGAGTGGATCCCATATTATGATCTATTGTGTAGGTATTCATCTTTGCATAGGCAAGAGATAATTTGGATTAATTCATATCTAGGAACTAGTCATTGGATTTGGGCATCAGTATGTATCTTAGAATGTTCATAATCATTGAATATGTAGTTATCTGAGAGATACTTCATACAAACTATGATCCATACACAAAGAGGGGTTTTTTTCATTCCTTATTTTGTTTTTGTTTTACCATAGAGATCATGAAAGTGTTAAGAACCCATAATGGACTCACCCATGTATTTATTTTATATGCATGGGATAGATAGGGAATTTTATACCTTATTTGTAGAAAATATATTGGATTTTTTCTTTAATACATATTCCACTTGAATGAGAATCTATCCACTTGTAGTTCAGGATCCCTGCTTAGTTGATGATGAATACCGAATAAGTGGAACTGTTAAATACCATGAAAAAAGGTTGTGATTTTTTCATGTTCTGACTGAATTGTTACCAGGTTTAATGCCTTCCATTAGGGTTTTAAACCATAATGTTTTAATTCATGTGGTGAGGATGCTTTAGTATAGTCTAATGTATTTGGAATAGTATGTTTTTCTATATCATTTAAATTCTACTAGCATGAAATAAATGAGCACTGAAGTTAACCAATATGCCACAATTTTGTGGGAAAACCTTCATCAAAACTTGTTATCTCATGTGAGTTATTCATGGTTGTGTGAAAAAATGAGTGGTAAGGGATATTTAATCAAATGGAGTAGATTCATGGAAAGAAATATAGGTATTTCTTAATATGTTTTGGTCGGGCCATGATATAAAATCTAGGCATCCCTACATATCCTTTTATAGCATGAACCTATTTGTATATAGTTCTTCATTGACCATGAGTTTGTAAATAGTTCATGGTCATAATTAATGGAACTACATTGGTTTTGGTACTTCACAGATGTTCAAGTTGATAACCATAATTAAATACCAACATGAATAAGTGTCTGAGGATTCCCTACACCACATGAAATTATATCGATACCCACAACACACATTTTAAGGATTTTAGGCTTGGGTTGGGGAAAACCATAATTATAGGATCATATTGTGGATGGATCTAGGTTGTTGTATCCATGAATAAATATGTATCTCATCATTGTGGGAATCAATTCATACATAGTTCATAAAAACAACGTACGAGACCAATACCTAGAGTGATGTCTACTCTGGTGAGTTTATTGAAACATATCACATTTGAAACATATGAAATACCATGTTCATTAAATAGGGTACAACTATATTTTAGCATAATGTACTATTTATGTTTACCCTATAGTTTAACATAGTACGGTGTGGAAGATAGTTTACTGATGTTAAGATGAAGGAATAAAAATCCACAAATTTTTTCAAGGTGTTTCGGAAATCACCTCATTAGAGGAATATCATGATTTGGACATGAGTAATATAGTGCTACTTTCCCCTGACATCCTATTCTTGATTCATTGGGTACAATTAATTTTTAACATCATGTGATGAGGAAAATATTAATTTTTCATCAAATACTTGTTGTATGGAGAATCCTAGGTTTATCATGGGGTATGGTTTTAGTTTAATTTCATATACTGAAGAGGTTGTGCTTAGTATCATAAAATTTTGTAGCTTAAATGAGTGTTGTATAGTTTAAGATCATATTGTATCGATGATGTATTATTCCCTTTATGATCTAGAATTCATAACCAAATGTTGTGGTGTTTATCTTCTGGTGGAAAGGAATATAATAATGTGATTAAATGAAATATTTATTCTTGAATTTCACATTAGTGGGGATGGCCATAATCAAAATGTGCATTTAGATCAATGAGTAGACATAATTGGCTTAAAACATATTTATAGAATATGATTCGTCCCACATTGGATCAATATTGGGGGTTATCATTCCAGGTATCACTGTAATACTGATTAAAACAGAATCTCTCCATCGAGGAATAATATAAGGATAATGTTATTGTCAATGGCATATGAAATTTAGTTCTTGTGGAATTCAAAATGATGCAAGGTATGGAACCTCATCGCATTGATTATATCCAATTCATCTTTCCACATTTGGGATTTCTCCCCATTTGAAAACCAATCAATGATGTAAATGTAGAGTAAGAGAAATTTATCCCTGTTGTGTAGGAAAACTTCTATCCCATATAATAATGAATATGTGGTCCCTTATGTTGTGGTGCAGGTTGTAGTATAGTAATACAATAATGAATGAAATGACTTTTCTAGAAAATTATTTTCATCCTTATCCACCCTCACATTGATTATATTTGAAAATGTTTTATTGAAGGACTATATCAATCAATTAGGCATTGAATTATAGTGAGAAGAATTGTTGGACTTGATTTTTTACTCCCGATTCACCATTCCCATCCCATCAGAGTGAATGTTGGTGTCAATACACATTAGAATCACATGATGGATTCCAAATCTCGCGATGATATTAGATCTAATGAATATGAAAATATTTCTTATCCTTACATCCACAAGGGGTAAATATTTATCCAAAATAAATAATATGTTAGTTATAATGAGATTGTACATGAACCATTTAGTTGTAGTAGTGGGATATATTCCCATGATGTCCCATACCTTTTTGGAAAACTTCTATGAGTATTGGGTAGTGTGATGAAACATTGGAGGTTGATTAATGATTTTAGGGTTTACCTGGAAGGAATGACACTTTATGTTGAATATTGTACTATCCTGTGACATTATAGTCTAGTAGTACCCCTCGAATTGGATTTGGTGATAAAGAATGAAACCTTACCAATATTCATACAAGAAATTAGTGTGAAACCATTTTATAACATTATTAGTATACTCCAAATTAATGAATTAGGGAAGGAATGAAAAAAGTCCATGGTTATAAAAGCATTCTTTTTTTGAATTTTTTCATTATAATGAATAAAAATAATTTCAATTCTTCGTATTTTAAATTTCCCAAAACTGTCTGATGCAAGAATTCCATTTTGAAGGTTGCCCAAAATTGGTTTAATTTTACTAGTTTCATCAACATCTTATTTGGGAATTGGAAAAATCTCATTGATCTCCTCTATATTCTAACAAAAAAATGAGCTACCATTCGATAGTGTACAATGATGATGAATTTTTCATCCCAGAGTAGATTCAATAAAGCTGTATTTGTATTATCTTGGGAATCCACATGATATTTTGTGATCATGGGACATGAACTAATGCATGGTCTGAGAATAATTAGACCATCAATCATTGATCATATAAAAGAAGTGGGATAATATATTCTTCAATGATGAATTAAACAGATTTCTTATTCATAATGACTAATTTTAAATCACCATTTATCTTTAACTGATGTAATAGTACCTAAAGATTCAACTCTAGCATAGAAATTATGTAATGATATTCTACCTCATTTTTTCTACCTTAATTCAGTAGGAGGGTGTAGGTAAAAACATCGATTGTTAGGTAAATGAGCACGACTCGAAAGATAAATTTTTTCAACATGGGATCATTAAAACATTTTCTTATATGGATTCTGAATACACTGTAAAAATAAATATCCAATGTCTAAGGAGCTCTTGAATAGAGAAGATATCATCATAATTTAATTCAGTATCCAATGATTCCATTCCTATCGAGGGATGTTCGGATTGGAAGTCTTCCAATGCCTAACCATTTACCTCTTTCTATAGTATAAATGTAATATGAAACTATTGAAGTATTATTTACCATATTGATCAATGTCCGGTCCATATAGGATTCCTAAGAATTTATTTTAGTTGGTTTCTAAGAGATGTGAAATAGACCTTATAGTGCTACATGTAACTCAATAGTTTCTATAAGACATTTATTATCTCTAACAAAACTTCCTGATATCTGAATAATGAGTCTCGGTATCTAGCATGATTTTTCTAATGTAATAATATAATTTTTCACTCTCGGTATATTTTTTCTACGTGTGGAAGGTTCCCTATAACCTCACTAATTATTTCATATACAATGATTGATACCTTCTTTTAATAGGAATCATTATCACTGGTGGGATCATAAGATATTTCTTGAGACTATGAAATTCTTCCAAGCACTCATCTGACCATTGATATTTAATCCTTCGTTTCATCGAATGAGTGATGGGAAAATATTTTCATATAATGAATTCATTAAATAACAAAATGTAGGAAACATGACCATAATTTAACCTCAAATATTTTTGGTTTCAAAGAGGTGATATGATAAGGATTGACTTTTCATATTAGGTTTTAATTTGATTCCACACAGGCATACCATGAACCCCAGATACTTCCCTATGATAATGTTGAACTCAAATTTCAAATGGTTCATTCTCATGTTGTGATGTAACAATTTAAAAATAATGGTTTAATTTTTAGAAAGGTTGTGTGGGATTTTCTAGGATATAAACACTATATCATTGACATAGTAATTAAAATTGTTTCACAAAAATCCTTGAATACATGATTCATGGAATTCTAGTACATAACAGAAGCATTCTTCTGAATAAAAGGAATTACCTGATAGTAGAATCATTCTTAAGGGAACTAGCGGTTTTTTATTATTCATCCTATATGGCCATTTAGATTTTACTATACCTTGAATATCCATCAATGATGAAGATGGATTTATAGCCAACTATTTCATGGATCATATGTATTGTGATCGGGATTTGGAAGTAATCATTCAATAAATACCAATTTATACCTTAGATATCGATGGAAACTATGATTTCCACTTTTTTCATCCTGTTAATGACTATATTGACCAACTTTTATAAATATTAGAAATATTGGATGAAATTTTACCTAATGAATTTGTGAACAACAATGTGGATTTTGGCAGCATGAGTTGGATGTATCATTCTAGATATTGGGTGATAGCTACAACAGTTCTCTATTGAGACCAGGTGGTGAGTTTCTACATCGATATTGAGTCTTAAAATTTTTAAGTAATTATATGAAATAATTTCATGATTCTACATTAAAAATAAGTTATATTCATCTTGTTCATTGGGAGTAATGGAAAAACTAATCAAAATAGGTCATGGATCCTTCTCTGAACATAGATTTATTTTCATGAGATCATCAATGGTGGTAGAGAAACCATTCTAAAATACTATAGGGGAACCCTTAAAGAATTCCCCTCCATATTCTCCCACATCCCCCTCATCCTCCCCTTCCTAATATATTATATTATGAGAATGTATTTGAGGGTTTCATTTAGAGTTATATGACTAGTTAATATTTTAACATCCGAATGAGGAACTAACTTCTTATTCCATGACTGTTGTCATGGATTATTATTGTAGGTTGAGGGAGAGAATAAGGAATTGGTAAGGATTATACTCATTCACTCTCGAGCTTGTGTTTCTATTTGAAGGGTTTATGGCCACATCACTACTACTGAGTTTTATCTTCACTGATATCATGAGGATCATTAAATAAATGATTGTATTTGGGATCACATAATCAATTTGATTGATGGGTAACATGTATTATTCAAAAAGAAATTTCAAGGGGTTTGATGGGTTCATTTATAGACTGTTTCCGGTAGTGACCCAGGAGACAATGCTGACCATTGGTTGTTTCCCATATCTATGACAAAATCCTACATAGATATAGTTCATCTCAAAGGATTCATACAAATCCATATTAGTTTTAATATTCCCAATATTTTCGTGGATTTAGTGTTTTATTCCTTAATAGTATAATGAGGGTATTTCCACGCGTAGAAGAAATGAATACTTCCTTGAAAAACACTAATGTTCATATCCTCTAGACCCACTATAAACAACATGTTAGATACAATATCCCTAATGTAATATGTGTTCCTGGTTTTTACCTTGGGATTTTGTTGAAATTTATCATAACAATTTAACATTAAAGAATATGGTGTTATGTTAGCCTCAATGTCACCCAACCATTGAAGTATCTTTACCATAATAAGATTAAATCCTAAAGAATTATAAATGAAATCCCATTATACATTGATGTCAGTAATCCTTCCACACATATAAAAGGTTATGATTTCATGCTAAATACCAAAGTCATTATCTTGATCTATTAAGGGGATAATCATGTGATATTATGTAGGATTTATCTCATCCTAATATGATTGCACAACATAAAAATTAGGTTCAAACTCTTCGGTATCTATAAAGACTCTATGAGTGATACCCAGATGATTTTGGATATATTCATTGAATTTAGGATTGAGAAAATGGATATAACCAGGTCTATTTACTTTTGTATTTCATAACACTATGCTAGTGTCCTCCATTCCCCGATATGGGGATAATCTATAGTCGATTCATTCAGTGATGAAGTTGTATATGGATAAACTACTAGTAGTTTGGGATGAGGGAGCTTTCATGCTGGCTAAAAATGATCAGAAAATTATACCCCATCCACTAAATCTTCTAGAGTGACTGGGATAGGGTGAATCTTCTAGTATTTATGAAGACATCCCTACCATTTTTTGGACCACTATAGGTCTCTCCCATTAATTTCATCAACAATGAAAATCCATGTTTGTATGTGACCAGAGCTCTGATTTATGCCATAACTGCATCATACATTGTACCCTTGGCTCATAAAGTATCTTCCCTAGGTTCCCAATTTCATTGGCTATCTCATATTTGTATATATATTCCATAACCATTATTTTTTACATTAAGTTAATGATATTATCAAAATAAAATGTTATCAATTTTTCAAATGAGGATGATGCTTAGTTGATCAAAACATGTGGTATTGATTCATGTGGAGGTGCTTGTTGCACTATTTATTTAGGAGATTCTCATTGAATCTAATATGGATGATGAATGTTAGAGAGGTTCATTGATGACCTTGGTTCACAAACATGCTCCTACTTCCATAAATTAAATTTAATTTTCAGATTTCTATGATTTATAGAGGATGTTTCCTTGAATGATGTAATGAGAAAAAGATGTTCATGTCCCCAAAAGAGATATCAGGGGCCCAAATATGGGGTTAATCTACACAATGATAATATTATTCATTTGGTTTTTTTGGTCATTGATTCAATAAACCTTTTTCACACTACATTAGCCTCTTATTACCACTCACCTTCTTCTTCTATATTAGTAGAGGAAACACATATTGTTTGTGTTGAAGAATTTCCCCAAGATCACATTCCCTTTGTGCACTATTTTTTAGGTATTACATTGAAGATGAATATTTATTTAATGATGTCCCCCAATTTCAAGTGCAAGGGGAATTAATTTTAAGGATCCTTCATACCAACCTATCTGGGCCTCTTGGGATTAGGAAAACATAGCATATCATTTTACATAGTGGCGATAAAATCACTAAATTCATTCTCATGACATAATGAATAAAATATTCACTATCACACAATGAATTTATTTCAACTTGCTCATTCCACCCATCCTAAAAGGGTAGATTGTGTTTTTGATGCTTAGGGGGTTCTCCATGATGTGGTGCAAGATTTGGAACTGGAGCCGTTGTGTGGGATGGTTTTAACAGGACCACCACACCGCTATGTTTCATATTCTTTTACTATAAGATAATATATTACCAAATTCATGGAAATGGTCCATAATACGGATTCATCCATCTTTTGAGAAACCACAACACGATCATGAAACCCACCTATATAATTCACTTGGATGAGTTGTGTTCACAGCACATCATGTAGATTCTCTTTGTAGAGAGATAAGTAAATTGTGATGAAGCTGTAGGTTCAGGGAGCATGAATGCCTCTTACACATAGAAATGAATTCTAACACACTTTATTTCTAACATATGTTTCTATTTTATAAATCATGCGTTTTTTCGTCTAAAGTGTTGAACGGACTTAATAGAAAGATTGGAAATGGAGGTCCTTCCAACCCATGACTAGCAAAGATGGAAAGTGGGAATACCATGTTAAGGATGTCCCTTAAAAAGTTTATAGGAAACATATTAGTTTTATTTGCACTTATTGCATATGGGTAACCATCATAGGATCAAAAGGTGACCAAAATAAAGTAAAATCCTAATCTAGGTATCCTAATCCATTGAATATTGGATACATGTGACTCCAAAATATTGGTTGTGGGTGGGACGGTGGCCACCCATTTATGGTGAGGCTTTATTTTTGGATGAATTATAGGATTTAAATCGCCTAATCCTTCCAATATGGGTATCATGCATTCAATAGTATTGATGAGTCCTTTGGGAATGTTTGGTTGTTCCTCCTCCTAAATTGGTGATGCAATAGGCTATGCCTAATGCACTAGATCTTACAATATCCATTTTTTATTCTATATTTTGAAATCCTTTCAAATTTTGTAAGGATCATTTTTAATTTTTTCCCACAATGCAGTGAATTCCTAAAATCACTCCATGTGCGGTTTCAACTAAACTGGTGGCATGTTCCAAGGGTTGAGCTAATGTTTCATCTCCACTTCGACATGAATTATAGGACCATATTATAAATGGAGTATCAACTATTAGTGAGAGGTGACGTTCCATTTAAATAACATTCCAACAATGAAAAGGAAAGACATACCTAAAACGAAGAGATGGGTTCTTAAAATATCCTCATATAGTGCTTCCTTTAAATCTAGTGATGGTTGAACCTAGTTTCTTGTTCGTTGATCCTATGTGTTATCAGAAATGAGGTAGGATTATTTCAGTTGTCCTATTATTTATTTAAAATTGTGAAAATATCACACTTTTTATTTTTATTGGTTGAATAGTATAAACTCTCTTAATCAAATGTAATGACATGAGTAGGTAAATTGGATAATAATTGAAAAAATATCTGAATGTTCCTATATTTAGTGATGTTTATGTTGTTATTAATATCACATTTCACACCTTTTAGTGACGTATTGATTGGAAATGCACAAAATTTCTAAATAACATAATGCTAGAATTAGTAATAGAATAAAATTGATGTTATTCCCTTTTTTCATTCATGGTTAGTGTGTCATAGTTTATTTGTCATTTTTTGTGGCTCGATTTCCTTGGTTTTTTTTTGGGAATGGGGAGCCTTGGTTGGTTATTATGGTTTGGTGGTAGCAGTTTTTGAGGCATGTTTTCCTTGCATATTTTTTCTTGGTGGCCTTATGATTCAGTGATTGATGGTGTTGTGTCATGGAATAATTTTGGTATCAATGTTATTATAAATGGGTATATTTGTATTAATTGTTGTTGTAAGTGATTATATTAATTAAAATGGAAGTATATGAATGGAAATTTAATGTGCATCATTTGATGTGTACCATATGGGAAATTTTGTTGAATTTTTTTATATTAATTATATGAAACATTAGAGTTTTATTGGATAAATCATATTAGAGAAAAAGAAATATGACGATGTTTGTATGATCTGATATGTGTTGGCTTGTTCGTGAGACTATTATTTGTTTTTTTCTTGAATTTCTCTATGAATCTCATCTGATTCGAGTAATATATAAAAAACACATTGGAGTTCTAGGTTTGATATTTTTTCCATTATCAAAAATCGGGATTATATAGATCGATGACTACTCCCTGTCCTCGAATCTATTATTAGTATTGCTTCTTAGTGATTTTTTTGATACATATTTGGGGGAAGTAATTGATTGAGGATAAGTTTATATGTAGTGGGGGATCATGTGTGTTGTGTGAGGGAACAACGTTGATATAAAACATGTCCATGATTCCCTACAACCCCACTTTTTTTAATAATACTTTGGAATGTTCCATAGGTTTAGATCTCTACTCTCATGTGGTAATGGTGTGATTTATTGCATGGGTTTTGAGATAGAACTCCCTACAATGAATGTGATAGTTGAGGAAGTGTTGATATCAATGGATTTCTACACATTTCATGAGAGTGGAAAAATAGTGGGGAATGTTATTTTAGAGAACCATTATATATTGTTCAAATTTTAATTTACTATTCATGGATGTGGGATTTGGTGAGCGAGCCTTAGTGATGAATGTGGAATTAGTAGATCCTCTATGTTCTTGTAGGTATTGTTGCTTGTTAGTCAGAGAATTAGTATGATCATTGAATTATAGAATATACATTGGGTTTGATCATACTGTGTAAAAATGTTATTCATTCCCCATAAATATATCAATCCATATCACAGGTTTTTCAGAGGGAGTTATTGATAGAGGTAGGAATTCCTATCATTAGGATTGTATCATTCGATTCGCTGCCATAAGATTTATTTCATAGTATTTTTTTAGAGATAATTAGATTATTTATTCTCATGATGTGTGGTTTTTATGGGATATGTGTTTATTTTTTATATCATAATTTATTTTCTTGTTGTTTATACTATGATCCAAGGAAATATTTAATAGTAATTCCTCTCATTAAGTGCGATATATCCCCAGTTCAAGTCACCAACCATTTACCGACATCTGTAACTCTTTGGTGGTCACTGGTATATATGTTGTTTAACTAGTTGGGGTCAATAATGGGGTAAATAATTTATATTACAAAATTTATCATATTATAGTGGGTGAGAGGGTCAATTTGACAAATAGTATCTATTAAAAGAGTTGTGTATATAGTCAGTTCATTAGTAAACACTTTCTTGAATGACAATTCACTGAGTGTTGGTGGTCATACATAGGGCCACCATACGATATAATAATACACTGATGAAAATTGTGGGACTTGTATGAATATCAGAAGTAAGTGTAACAAGTTGACTCGTTGTGCCTCACTATAAAGGTGGGTTGGGATTACTTGTCCATGTTTTGTATTATCCATATAAAATAATGACCATATTGGATGAATTTTCAGTTGATATTTCAATTAAATGTATATTATAATTATAATATATTGTGAACTTTTTATGTACTATTAATGTTGGAAGTAAATTACAAATGAAAAAATCAATACATGTCTTCTTCTATTGTTTTCTCTTTTTAAAACTTTGAGATTCATGTCCATTCATAGAGAGAGTGTGTGTGTGTAAAAATTTCATAGTGTGATGATGTAATATTGTACCACTATATTTCACTATATTGTGCATAGATAGGTGGTCGATTCATGGACTCATGCATTCATCCTTGTATGTGAGAGAATATATACAAGTAGTGGGAGTCTATGGTATAACTATTAAGAGAAAATACCAACATAAAAATGTGTAGAATAATATATAAACAAAAAATAAACTTCCATAATCGAAAAAATGATACTAATATATATGACAAAATATTTTATGATTGGTTATATGCAACCATACAAAATCTATCTCTAATTAGGCTGATCATATATTCCAAAATTAAAAAAAACACTAATTTGGCCATACTACATCACCAATACTCAAAATCACAAAAATTATCGCATTCCATTTGATATATCATTAAAAATATTATAATAGAATTATTTTTTCCTACCTAGACCTAGAACAAGTGTATGTGTTCTAGGGTGACAATGGGATATGGCCACCCAAGTAGGGAGTGAGTAAAAAAACTAAATACGTCTCCCCAAATGTGGCCCCTACATAACTAGAAAATAAAATTCACATATATATTGTATACATAGATGAATACAAAAATGTAGCACAGGAAAAAAATAAATAAAACAACATCATTGGCCCTCAGAACAGGGTGACTCTCAATATCACCAATACATGTAGTATCTCTTATCCATACGAGTTCAAAACTCCTGAGGTAATTTTAATTTAATTTTATTTTGGATAGCTTATTTTTTAAATTGAGTTCCATGACAAAAATTTTATGTTTATAAACTCTAAAATTTGTTTTTTTAGTATGAATTATTTAAGAGTGGTGTTATAGATCCACAATAAGATATACAATAGTATCATTGGTGGTTGGGGAAATAGTAGAATAATGGTTTGACCACCAGGATTCATATGGATAGCTGGTGGGGGATTAAATTGGTCAAATGTCCCAATTACCTCTTTGAGATTTATAATTAATCCCTTAACCTCATTATCCTTTGTGAAAAACTATGAGGTTTCAAACACATTCCCTCTCTTATTCTTCCCTATGTTTTAGGGTGGTATTGTGATAGATTTTTTTCTAGTATATTGAGGTATGGTTCTCTTCTCATTCCCTAATCTATGATTGTCCCGAAGATGAATAATTCTATATTGTTTTGTATTATGGTTTAAAAGGTAATTTCACTTATGAATAGTGATATCACCAATTTTCAATGGCCCTTTTCTTCATATACAATATTTATCTCCCGTAACAATGAATATTTATCTCTTTTCATTGATTCAATGATGAAAATTCACACTACATTTCCCTTTAGGGTTATTTAAATTATCCCTATTTTTTCTAATTGAATCAACAATATATTTTATGGTTCTCAACACGGATGTGTTTTGGGAGTTCGTTATAGACCAATTTCTGGTGTTCGACTCCATTTTTGGTGTGATAAGGACACTGATTGAGAATTTATGCATATGTCTAAATTAAATTAAAAAATTCAGTTCACTAAAAAATGGGGATTTTAGTTTTTTAGTTGTATTGGTATGAGTTAAGACCTAATATGTGGGAGAGAAAACCAGTTGGACATGGTCAACATTAATTAGACCTAAGAAGTGCTACATGTAGAGAAATGAAGATGTATTAAAGACAATATTCTGGTAAGTGGTTTCACATATGTTTCCTATAGTAATTATTCTATAAATCCTATGAAATGTGGTGTGTGGTTTTACCATTGATCGAAATTTCCATGCTAAATTAGATATAATGTTTGTTTAAATTAATATATTGATTTTTAATTAAATTAATTATTCTATGTGATTAATATTTACCATTGGACGTAAATATCTTGTCACAACGATTGATGGAAGTTATGATGGACCCCAATGGAAGAATTAAGAGGTTTATATCCTGTTATTGGTGACGAATATAACATCTAAAATTTATTTTTACCACATAAGCAGTAGGATATATTATACTCAGTTTGATCAAATTATTTTCCTCTACTAGAAGTTTTTGTGGATCTATATAGCCAATATCATTGGTGTCGATGATAAGTAATAAAATGTGAACTTGAGGTACATTTACCCTTGTAGTTCAATACTAGAATAAAATTCTCTAATGTTAAACCCCTTGTGGGTGTAATTCATGTAGGTTGAATTATTTAAAATTTTATTGACAACAAATATGGTGGTTTCCATATACTATAAAAGACATTATACTTAACTAAACAAGGTGCTTAGTATATTTGGGATTGTGTCACTAATTAGGAAAACCTAGTGGGGGACCTGGTAGGGGTAATTATAGGCTATCAAAGCCTTATATAGGAAGTAACTCCATATATATTTACAAATATATATATATATATACCACATTATATTACCTAATCCTCATAGGATTTTTATTTTCAATATGTAATCTTAGTTGATAGTTCTCTATATTTGGTGATAACCTTAGAATATGATTATTATTATGAGATTGGAAGAGATCTAGTATGGGGATGTTTTCTTAATAGAGATAGTTGATCTTTATGAAAGGAGTATAATTAATTCCATGTTTAATAGGAACCATATTATTACCTGGTTATGGGTTTGGAAAGAGACACTAGAATCCCTAGTTATCCGTGAGATGTGACTCTAGATTTAGGGAGTGCCTGCACTTATATTCTTATGTTAGGTTGTCCAGTAAGAGGGGTTAGTCTGAGTTGTGAATGCATTAAGTCACCTAAAATGATTATATGGATGTGTTCATGAAAATTCCTAGGATGCGTTATCGAGTTATGTGATTTTTAATATAATACAATATTCATTCTTGATATGTGCACATTGGTTGATGGTACCATTATATCAAGACTATTTTTGAAGGGTAGGGTAGTTTGTCTCCCTTATACTAATGTGATATATGACTTTGGAATGGGGTGAAAATGTGGTTTTATTTATTTTGAAATTTTTTATAAAAAATATTTTGGAAAATAACAGATAGTTTTACTATGAATTTCATTTTATATATTCTTATGGTACACTAATAATATGTATTGCTGACATAATGGATATTTATTTATGAAAATATGGATGAGTTTTTTTCAAAAATAGGTAAAAAGAAGGGAATTTCTTTTTTGTGGACAACCCTTGTTTTTTTTGCTTTCTAGTGATTATGGGATTGTGTTGGGGAGACGTCGTATTGATTTTGGATCATAGAGGTGTGGAAGCCCTTATTATTTATCATTCCAAATATTAATCTCACTACATCCCACTATCCATCAGGAATAATTTTTTAGGGTAAAAATGTTCTCGTATAGGATCTAGAAAATATATGAGACACAAACCATCCTTTTTAATGTAGAATTTTGGATCATATTATAATTTTTTTAATGTAATATACACTTGAGGAAATTATAATCAATGGGAATCAGTTCTAATTTCACACACATTTAGTGTAAGGTTTGACCGATGATTATATTTGGATGAAAAAATCTTAAATTTGTTTAGCCATTAATGAAAAATAGTAATAGTGACACTGATTATTATGATATGTGTCCTAGATGAATTAATTCATATTTTTGTAAAAATCCTTGATTATTACATTTGGAACTCTAATGAGTGAACGAACAAGAATTGGTAAAAACCAAAAATATTATTGGGTTCTGTGGTCTTATACCAAATTAATGGGATAAACTTTTTAGTTCCTTATATCTTTTTAGTATCACTAATAAAAACATCAATTAGATTGATACTGATTCCCCCATTAATTAAGGATCACTCCGATATTTTTATATAAACATGTTTATATTTATTTCCAATAATACCTTCATGAGCTCAACACTCATGGATATGAGATAATTATTGATGTAATGTTTTATTCATGAATTAAAAAAATTATGTTGATTTTAATATAAAAAATAAATTTTATTCATAATAGTGTTTATCTGTTCAGTAACCATATAAAATATCAAAATAATTTTTATTTGCATGAAAATATATTTTAATTTTTTGTACCCATGTTAACATATATATTCATATGTTAATATAACAATATTTGTATAATTTGTTTGTAAATTTTTCAAACTACATTTAATATATAATGTATATATGTATAAACTACAATTTATTTCGGACGAAATAAATTGCTTAGGATTCATTTCAACTACAAGAAAAGTTTACCTCTATAATCAAATCTTATTTCATTTCACATTTAACTAAAATGTTATGAAAAAATGAGTAATCCATATGATATAATTTTAAATTTTTTTGTTCCCAATAAATTTCATTATGTCATTATATATATTATATTCCACTCAAAATATGTATGTCTTGAGTAATATATGTAAAAACCTCATGAAATGTTTTTGTTTTTTTTGTTTATTTGATGTCTGTGTTTTGTTTCATAGTAGGTTTTCTATTTTGTCCATGTGTGTGTATGTTGTGGTGTGTGGGTCTTCTATATTCTCATTATGTGTGTGTTCATGTTTGTTATTATGTTTTGTGAGTATTTGATCATGTTTGGATCACATAGTATTATGTTATATATATATATATATATATATATATATATATATATATATATATACAGGTCATATATATTGATTATTTACCATGAATATAGAAAAAAGATATCAAAGAGAATAAAACGTTTTAAAATTCTCTTCTTTTTAAAAATAATAATATTTAAATATTATATTTAATATATTTAATTAGAGTGGGTGTGTGTGTGTATTCTATAAACATTTATTATAAATATTGTTTTTATAGAATATTTTCTTTAGGGTAATTATGTTCTACAAATATGAAAAGAACAAAAATGATCTATAGAATGTATAAATAAACATTTAAATATAAAATGTCTCGAGAACTATATATTTTTCATGTTAATTTCCAACATCATCCATTAAAATATATTTCTCTCTTTGATATATAGCCATTATATATCTTCTATATATCACTTAACTTATACACATAACATCATGATTTGAGATATAATAAAGTTATCTAAAAGTAGGACTTTTCCAAAAAAAGAGTAAATAGTTTTTTTCCATAAAAAATTGAAAAATGAAATGACAAAATACATCATAATAAAATTTAAATCTAACCAATTTACTAATTTAATACATTTATGTTAAAAATTTAATCTATACGTATTTATCTCATTCATTGGTCATCTTCGGCAACAAGATAAATGATAAATTAATTTTTTTAGATCACATGTTGAATCACGTCATTTAATTTATATTAAATGAATTTTTATAAAACATCCATCTTCAATCCGCATAATTTTGATAGAAATATTTTTTTATATCCTCATTTTAAATATGATTTTTCTGATCTTAACATAAATGTTTGGTACCACAAATTTATTCATTTTTCTCCTTGCAATATATCAGATATTTTTCCCCTTTTAATATTTAGCCCTATAAAATAAAACATAAATTTCTAAAAATATCAATCAAAATATAAATTGTTATATCATAAAATATTCTTTATCATTGAATCATATTTCTATAAATGTAACATTTTTTTGGAGGATATAGTATGTAATGTAATCATTATTAAAATAATAATGTTTTTTGTTTTACTCGATGATATATATATTTTACTATGTGCAGTTATATTCTTCTTTTTAGACGAAATTTTTTTTGAGGAAGTAAAATTAAGGTAAAATAATATTTAAATTTAATATTTTACAATGAAAAAAAACAAAGGTATGAATCTCTATGGTTTTAAATGGTAGAGCATATGATTATTACCACAAACCTTGAGCTTACATTAAAGTGGTAGGGACTCCATCATAGAGTGTATCATGAGGTTTTCATCCTACATTTATTTATATGTGAGCTTGTTAGTAGATTTATTCAGAAAACTACATGAGTGACTATACTTCCCACAAGGATTCATAAAATTTCATCAATATTCAATGTGGTAGCTAGTGGATCATGGGTTGTGGAGAAAAATAAAAAGATAATCCAAGAATTTAGTTGAGTTAATTTCAAAAATTGTTTGGAAAATGTTGTATGACATCCACAATAGAATCCTATTGATCAAAAATATTTCTTCAGATGCAAGAGAATTTCACAGACTATTCAATGAGGCAGAAACTATCACCATCTAACCTACCATGTCATTAACATTTCAAACTCCTCCCATGATACCCTGATCACATGAGAAATAAATTTGGAAAATTATTACTACATTGGGAGGCCACTAGTAGACTTACTGATCAAATATTTTTTTATCATCATTCATTACCTAAAAATAGGGGAATATGTCTGTAGGGAGAGGGATACTTCTCCATTCACTTAATCATCCTACCATTCATTGTGATGTTTGACCCCAATTTCACATTCATATAAATATGAGAGCTCCTTCTTCAATAATTACTTCCCTTATTCTTATATTCCTTAATAGTCAAATATCTTATAAATAAGTAATGTTATTATGTATAAATATAAATTTTTTATAGTGTTATATAATTTTAAATATATTTCTACCCCATGGTATGGGTACAACACGTTAATTTCATGGATGAAAAATGAATAAATATTTTCACACATTAATGGAAATATGCAGTAAATTTTCATTTCCATTTAAATTTAATAGTTATGAATGACCAATTATACAATTTATAACCAAAAATAACAAAATAAGAAAAATTATATTAATTCATTTGTTCAAAAATAATTAAAATTATTTAGTAAGAATCATTATTTAAGGAAATAAATATTCCTATTAATTATTTATTATTTGAATATAAAACAAATGATTTATAAAATTATGAACCCAACCTAACCAAACTGAAACATATGTTTTCATGAAATTCAGACATGTCCCTTATAGTTATTATTTTTATTTTTTTTAATAAATTCATTTTATAAAATTAGTCTAATATATGTTTAAAATTGGAATAATTTGTTTGATGTTAAAAAACATCCTACATAGGGCCTGATTTTATCCTACCAATTTTCATAATTGGGAATTTTTAAAACAATATCTTGTAGTTTTCTTAACTCCATGATATTTTATTAATTTAAATTCAAAAATATATAGAACATATATTTCAAAAAAAAAACAAATATAATGGATTTAAAAAAAATAACCACATATCACAAATTAAAAAAATGTTATAAGTTATAAGGTTGGTTTGAAACAAAGTGTAATTAACACATAATCCCAAAAATGTTTAGATTGAATGATATAGAAATGACTTGCGTCTAAATCCATCAAATATACTAGGCCATCATAGATGGTGATCAACACTAGTATAGTTAATTATGTAACCAACATAAGTTTTTTGATAGCACATGTGTGATTTAAAAGGCACAACCTGCCACAATTATGCTCTTTACATTATGAAACCTCTCCAAAGAAATTTTCTCAACATGTACCATACAAGTTAATTTAAAAAACATCAAATTTTTTGTCATGTTTATAAATATTAATATTTCAATAGATTAATGATTAGTATACCAAAATAATTACCCTGTTGTCACACATTTTCCAGTTTTCATATAGATATATTTTTAGGAATCATCCCATAGTTTTTAAAAAAAATATTCAATGCATAGCATAAATCATAATTATTTACGTCATCTATTAACAATAATATTTATTATGTGATTTTTTATATGTCCCGACACTACAAAATAATCCCATTAATTGAAATATTATTCATTTGGGTCACTTATTACAACCCCTTGAATGATATAATCTCAATAATCAAGGGAAATAACAAAACACTACACTAGGAGATAAGTTCCACAATGAACTCTTCATAAGATTCATTACATGATACAATGAAATACATACCCTCTTTTATATTTCAATAAAATATTTATCTACATATAGAGAATTAACTTCATATTCATCTTTACTATCTGATAATGGATTAACAACACAACTAGAAAATCATGACAATTGGTCAATAATAGTAGTGATTAAAATAAAGAGCATGCGATATTAACATGATTTTTATGCTATCATTTATCCTTATGTTGATCATCATATTTAATTGATATAAAAATAAGTGAATGAATATAGTCACCATTAACACCATCAATTAAAGGATATAAAAAATTATGATTAAGAATTTAAAAGGAGTGCTGAAGAAGAGATTATTCTAGCATTTTTTGTAAAAATAAATGAAATAAAACTATATAAGCACATGTAAAATGAAATTCAACCCTTGAGGTAAAATAAAAAATAATAGACAACCAAAAAATATTAAAAATGATAAAACAAAAAAATACAATATGGAATACAAACACCTCCTGGAGGGCCATTCATGTATTGTAACAACAACCATATGCCTGTGAATAAGTGTGTTTGTATGTGTGTGTTTGATTGAATGTATATAAAATAAAATGGTTAAAAATCAGATTCAATAACATTCTGAATATAATAGCACAATTCTAGTATGATTTCTCGAATCTAAAGCATTTCGAACAACTTCCATTCACAAAAACTAATAATTATTGTTAGTGAACCCGTTAAGGACAAAATAATAAATATCAATACAAGTATAAATATTAATTAAAATAAGGAACCAAACCATCAAAGAACCCTAGGATGAAAAAATATCTAATAAAAAAGAATCACACATACATACATACATATATACATCCCATCAAATAAACAATTAGGGAACATATATGAACCCGTTGTTATAAAATATTTTAGTGAAATTTATATATTTCATGAAACATGAAATAAATATTTAAGATGAAACCTATGACCAATCAAAAATTTAACAGCAATGATAATCATGAAATATAGAAATTAACGGAATAACTATATTGATTTCGAAAAAACCATAATATATTCAAATCTAAATGATAATCTTTTAATGATGATGAAGAACCTAATGATAAGAGGGGGTAGATATGAAGTGATTCATCAGAGAGTGTGAGACAACATGGGGACAAAAATGAATTTGTTAATTTAAATTTTTAATGATTAATCATTATTTATTATATTTGAAACAACTATTTATCATTTTCTATTATTTACTATATCATTATATAATTTTTACCACAATTAATATTAATGTAATAATATATGATATGATAATATTTTTTAAATAAATGTTATTGTAATATAGGAAATGATAATATTATTTACAAATATTATATAGAAATAAAACTATAATTCAAATGAATGATTATGAATAATAGATAAATCTAATTTTTTTCAATGAATCAAAAATAAATTAAATAATACAAAACAATATTCCTGTAGTCATTTAAAAAAAAAATGGATCATTACTCATATCCTTTTTGAAAAATCCCTAACATGATGCCATTCAAAATATGTATCTAGATAACAAGAATATCTTCATGTCATTATAAATATTAAAATATGTCTTCCCCATCAATGAACAGCCAAAAAATGTGCATGAAGAGTGATAATTACTTCATCTACCCCCTTTACAAACATTATAAGATAACAAAATTATTCAAAAAAATATTTTTATTCTCCCGAAAAATAGATATGAAAATTGTTTTAGAAAAATTAAAAGTAGTGTTCCTAATATATTTCTAATTCCTAAAAATTCTTAATAGCCTAATCATTGTCATTTATTATAATTGGTTTTTTTCTTCACACTGAATAGAAATAATGATTTTAAATTTTATATATCATTTTGCTTATTGAATTATGATTCATTATTTAATAATTTTATATGTTTCATGTACATTAGAACTAATTCTTATTTATAACATCTAAATTTATGGTTAAGTCACAGTAATTAGAGGGAAAATATCTTCTATTAACATTTTTGGAATGGTCTTGTTTTTTTCTATGTACTACCAAAAAAACTGGAAGGTGAGTTTGTGAATGTATGACTGACCGCAATATTTAGGTTAGTGAATATTGAGGACCTCAATGGTGGTAGGTTGATTTAGTATTAACTTACACCTTTCCGCTATTCATTTCTAATATTTTGTGATTTGGGGGCATTGTGAGGGATATTTGTGGAATTATATAAGCTCTAAGTTGATTATATATCCATTTATTTATAAACCATATCTTGTTAGTGGGTGTGTTGGTGGCTGTTTTAATGTATGATTGATGTTGACGGTGTGTTTAGTAGTTTTGTGTTGGATTTGTGGTTCATATTACCCCACATCCAATGCAAATATAATTTTTGGTAATTTTTATGGGAGTATTGGTTTGTTCTTGACCCAATGTAAAGGGATATCTCAAAATTCCATATATTGTAATGGTTCTATATGTGGTGCATGAATGGTGCTCTTGTGTGATGAATTGATACATGTGCTCATCAGATCATGGTAAATATTAGGTTTTGGTGACATAACTTTTTTCATTACACCACATCATGGTGTAAGAAGGGTTGTCAGTGAAAATGGATTTTAAGGTTTTTTTTAAATCACAAAATATTTGGGGATCTCACATTGAGATCTATATCTATTTTAACATGAGGCTGCCTTGGGGTGGTCAAGGGTCACTACATAATTTTTAAGGGAACATGTGATTTTACTACAAAGAGTGGGCACAACCACCTTTGGTTCGAATTATTTTCCCTTCCATTGAACCATGGCTAAGCAGAAGCCCTTCCTCCATCCTATATAAATTTCAATAGTTAATTCTAAACCCTTGGTTCTGAAATACATCAGAACACATTGAGAGGGGAGGGGTGAATCAAGGTGTCAATTTTTTCTTTTAAACTGATGCATCATGTTCCCACATTTAGAGACACCTGTAAAAACTATCATATGAGGAGATGTATAAAATAAAACAATCACATGAAAATTTAAGAAACAACAAATTTTCTTGGTTCACCACTAAGGGTTATGCCTAAAGAGAATATGCTGATAGGTTTTCATTCATACCCTAGTACACTAATCTTCACTAGTTTTGGATTAAAAATTGTTTTCATGGTAAATCTGTGCTAGGTGCGCTGCCTTTATAAGTGTATACAGATACAACACTCCATCCTTAGGATCACTTCCACTAACTACCCCTTGATCACTGCATTAGGAAGAATATGAACATAGATTATCGATTTGAATGTCACTTCAATGGGATGTAATGAAATATTTCACCCTCAACTATAGATCGATGCTCTATTGATGTCATGTTTTGTGATGAAGAAGTAATCTACTATTCCACATATTGTTATGCATACAATTTGTATGTGAACATGTCCTCTTGAAAATTTCCTTCTTATTCTGCGTACTACACAACCCCGCGTACTGTGATATATTCCTTTATGAAATTCGCTACACCCTATACCACCTTCATATACTACCTCTGTAAGATTCCTATGTGTACCTATTTCATTTACCACTTCTTCTTAATAGGAAAATTACTCTCCCACTAACCTTCGTCTACAAAATATTCTTCATCCTCTTCATACAAACTCTTCCATCATGAACTCTCTTCAAAAAAAAATTCTAGACATCACAAAATTCCTTTCAGATTTTTAAATAATTCCTTTGAGGTTTTTTCAAATTCCATTATGATTTTTAACTAAATACATTACATTGTCTTATTACCAAGAACTACTTATGGATTTTGATGAATCCCTCTTAGATTATTAATCCTAGAGAAACTGGGTAATGATGGTATTAGTGATACTTATATAGTAAAATATATCCACATAATCCAATAAATTGAGATTGGCCAAATCATCAATATGGTACCACCTTTACTGCATAACATTAATCTTCCATGAACCATATTACCTATGTGGTCCGCATACCACCATTGTCCATAGACGGTGGCACAAATCACCACCTCATTTCATCAAATGAAACCTTTCATAGTTTCTAAAATCTCGGCATCATTTTTGAAAATGACACCCCCTCTAACAAACCATTTTCCTTCTACGAACCTATAGCCTTCCCACGAACCTCCTTCGCTCCACAAACCATCTCTCCAATTTACTCTAGGTACCATTATTGCAATTTGGTTCATGGTTCTCCATTCTACTTACCATATTTCAAAATCCAAAAATTGTTCCCATAAATCCCAATTGACATACTAGATTTGGGGACAAATGTTTTTCCCAAAATAAACCCCCAATTTTGAGGCCCAAAAATTTGGAATACACTGGAAAACTACACCACCTTCAATACTGCTTTAATATTCTTTTGTAATAAAAAATTCCTTGAAGAATAAATGATCAAACCAATGATGATTGACAATAAAAATTAACCATGCTCCATTTATAGTAATGATCAATTTTGGTTCCAAAAATATCCTAGTTTTGGAATTTTTAGAAATCTAGAGATAAATACTAAGAAGGGGAAGATGCAATCAAAACCTGACATAAGAGAAAAAAATCCATCAATACACATCTAAATGGGAAATGATCTGTGTATAAATTAAGAGGTGCATAAATTAGGTTCTTCTGTATCATAATGCATAAATATGTCCAAGCTCATCTCTAACTGTTTCCTCATAATTACAATTCTTTTCACCATTCTCATTTTCTCGTTTTTTGTAACTCATCATTCTCCCATGTAATTTTTTTTGATTTCTCTATTTTTTATATTCCTACAACCAATGAGAAAGAAATTTCATTATCATTGAATTTATAAATTCTCCTCCATTGACAATAAACCCAAAGAATAAAATTTTGAAATGTAATGATTTAATAATACTCCCCATGGATCATATATCTCCTATATCCCTTCAATAGTTCATCAAAATGATTAAAATTGTAATCACAACTAGGAAGAGGGTAACAAATGAAACCTCCTTTTTCATTGAGATGTGGTCGATCGCTGAGGTTCAACCGATGTTTCTCAATAACATGTATTGATAATGTGTTCGTCAGTATATTAGCTAGTTGATTATCAGTTCCAAAATGATCCATTTTAAAAATTACTAGTGTATCTATTTCCTTGATGAAGTGATATCTAAATTAAATGTTTTTTATATGATAATGATGAATAGGATCCATCATATGATCGATTTCACTCTTTTTATCAATGTAAATCACCATTGTTTGTTTCACGACATCACCAATATCAGTCATTTGTTCCTCCATCCATAGTATTTGATTTTAAGCCTCTATGGTAGTGATATATTTAACTTCATTCGTATTTATAGAAGATATTTCATATTTAATAGCCAACCATCCCACACATTTCATTCCAATTATGAATGATCGACCACTTCAGGATTTTCTATCATCCACATCTCTAGCCTAGTCAATATCAGAAATGATGATTGTTCATTATTGTTTCATGCAACAAATTGCAATCCATATTGTTGAGTACCTTGAATGTACCTTATAAATTTATTACAGCATACTTATGTTCCCCTATTAGATTATATTGAAAATGGACATTTATGTATGTTTCAAAGATAATATTTGGAAGTGTGGTAGTTAAGTACATTAGGGATCCAGTGATTTTTCCCATACATGGTAGGATTCACAGAATTCCCATCGTTATTCATTACACGTTTAGTTCCATATTCAATCAGAGTTAAAATTGATTTGGAGTCATGAATACTGAATTTGTTCAAAAATTATAATTCCTACATCTCTTTAGAAATTAATGTGTATTCATTCTTCTGAATCACTTGCAACCTTAAGAATTATGTGACTTAATCAATCAACTAAATTTCAAATAATTATTTCATGTGATTAGAAAATTCAACCACATATCTCTACCTTCATCCTACAAATATAATAGCATCAATGTACACCGAAAGCTTGAATGGAACTATTTGAGATTTCATCAAACAGAAATTGTGATCCACTCCTCCTATTTTAATGTTTTGAGATTCTTTAGATAAGAATCTATTTGATAATTCCATGAACATGGTGATTTATTAAAACCATTGAGTGACTTCATTAATATAAAAAACTTTATTTCATCATTTCTATGTTGAAAAAACACTAGTTTTTCTATATAGACATCATCTTCAAGAACACCATTTAATAAATATGTTTTGAAATTCCTTTGATACATTTTTTTTTTCTCATGGATTTTCTTTGGAAAGAAACAGTATGATTGACACCAGTATGGAAGCCTAAGAAAATGTTTCTTTAACATCAACAACTTCAATCAATGAATAGACTTTACACACCATCCATGCCTTATTTATGATCACACTTCCATTCTTGTCATTGTTTTTGGAAATACACATTTTAAAAATTACAATTTGTCTTTTGGGAATCTTAACTAGATCCAACGTTTGGTACTTATCGATCTGAACCAACTTTTCATTCATTTATTTAACCCATGACTTGTACATTGTAGCTTCATCAAATTATGGTGGTTCTAAAATTTAATGGATTAACGATTTTTTGTTATTCATTATTCTCCTTGAATATGTTGGAGTTATCCAATCACTAATGATATTGGATCAATTAATTTGTGCTCTTCAATTCCTCATGTGAGTTTCGGAAGTGTTTTTTCACCAATGGTTTCTTCTTCTAATTCTTCATCTGATTTAACATCATTATGAAAAACTTGGATGTTAATAGTTCCACCATCTTCATATATAATTGGATCTATTCCAAGACCCCATTCTTCCTCATCTTCTATCAAATCATTAGACAAATTCATTCATACATCTGTTGTTTTATCTTCAAAAATCATTACATTTTGTTTTTTCAAAAAACAATTCTAATAAGTTTATTGAAAAATTTGTAGGCATTTATATTAATTGTATATTCATGGAATATACCTTCATCTATAGAATCACAATACTTTCCTTGATTTCTTTCCTTGTTTCAAACAAAATAATTATTCTTGAAAAGATGAAAATAATTTAATATGGGCTTCCTTACATTACATAACTCATATGGTGTCCCAGTTTTCCCCATATGAATCCTTGTTCAATTATGAATTTTTTATGTATCTTGAACTACCACTTTTCATTGATGGTGATAGATAAGACTCTCAATTAGCATAGTTCTGATCAGACTGTTCACCTATCGATTCTACTACTCAATAAACCCATTTTGATGTGGAGTTCTCACAGTAGTAACCTCGGGTTGTATCCCATGTTTCTCTAGGTAGTTTTCAATCTCAATGGATGTATATTCTCCACCATTTTCATACCACATCACATTGATTGTATATCCATTATCATTCACAACAATTCGGTGATAAGTTTCCCTGCAATCAATCAATTTTTAGTTACAGCTTATAACCATCACACAATCCATTATACTATAATAAAAAATATAAATAATGATGTACCTTTCTCCATAAGTTTAAACAATATTTAGCCTAAAACATACATATTTATTAATGAGATCATGAAGATTTAATACACTTTTATTCTTCGGATGATATGATTCACACACCATCCTTCATCGTATGCATGAATGAAAATTCTTCCCTCTTTAACACACTAATTTTGGGATATCCACAACAATATTAAAGTTTAGATATCATTTCATTATCTTCTTGATTTATGTGACCCAACCTATTGTTCCACAAGTTGTTACCTTCATCAACAGTCATGTATCAAATGATTGTTTTCCATCAACCTGGTATTTCATTCCCATTGTTCTACATCCCTTCAAGAGAGAATTCCTAGTTCTTCCTTTTATAGTGCACCAATCTTTTTTAAATGTCACCTTATGTACTGATTCATTGATTTGGCTCACACTCATGAGATTTAAATGTAACCCTTCTACATAAAGAACTTCAGTCATATTCACCCCGCCATGGTCTAGTTCAGAACATCCAAATCCATTGATCATCAAAAAACCATCATTACTGAATATCACTATTCCATCGATCTTTTTCATGGCATTCATTAAATGGTTATCATTTCACGTCGTATGGGATGATCGTCCACTATAAGTACTCCAAGTACTCATATTCTTGGTAACATTGAGAATTACTTCTTCAAGGTTGGAATTCTCAATTTTCATCTTTTCCTTCCATGAAATATTAAATATAATGAAGGATAAAGATGGAATATCAAATATATCTTCCATGTGAGTAGGTTATTCATACTGATATTATTTTTCTAATAGAGAAAACATATTTTTAGGAGAAACAAATTTGGATGGCCTTTGTTGACTTGTCTCTATGTTCATTTGGAAATGTTCTAATTATTCCTTTTCTTGCAATCAATATCTTTAAGTCCAATGTTATAAAAATTAAAAATAATATCTATAGAAAATTTTAGTTCTATAAGAATTATGATACGATCTTTTTATCTTTAGTTAACTTCCTAGGTCTTCCCCATTCAAATAGTTCCTTTCCTCTTAATTCTATGACATGGTATGCACTAGATAGCCACAGAACTGAAGTTTCATAAGTGCAAATTTATTTTAACTTATATTCCTCTTTATGTCAATATCCATATGAGGATAGATTGATTTTCTATAATTTCTGGAAAAAGAAGAACGATTATCAGTCCTCCTTTAAATTTGATTTGATACTTTTTGTTTTGGACTTTAGGTGTCTTTATGATATGTCTGACTTGCATCTTTCCTTCATTTTGGCCTATTTTACTTCCAGTATTCGATGTTTCATCATTAATGAAGATTTCTATGTTTCCCTTGTGTGGGTTTATTTGATCAATAATGGCCTTTTCAATTACGTTGGAACCTTGATTATACATCTGTAGGAGTTCTTCATCTGATAATTTTCCAAATTGAATTTTTAGCATTGTTTCTTTTGGACATGATTCACTTGCATTGTTACACATTAGAGTGACACCCTCTTATTCAAGTCCCTCAATTGTTTGGGACCTCACCTCTAATATTAATGTTAGTTCATTAATTACTTTTTCATTTTCTTAAATTATGATCATTATATCAAAAAAATCTTGTAATATTTTAATTTTCGTTGAATATTCCTTTACTACTTCATCAGGTCGATGAATTTCGGATTATAGTATGTCTACGTATACATATGACTCGTCCACAATTTCTTTCAACTTTTTTCATCTCATACATTGATTCTCAGGATTAACAAATATATCATTATGTTTCAACATAAGATTGACTTCCACAGTCAATTGATTATCTAAATCTCTATCCCTCGATGGTTCTGGTTTTTCAATGGTAGCCAACATTAATGCCTGGGTTTTAGATTTAAATTCCGGTTCATCTTAATCAATGAATTCACAATCATCGTCTTCCTATTCACAACCAAAAACCTTTATCTATAGTTTCTTACTAGACATAAAGTCCCCCTTTTTGAAAAAAAAATTCGAAGCTTATTCATGTCTCCAAAATCCCTTTCATCATCATCTATCTCTTTTATCTGCTGAGAGGAAATGTCCCAAACTCTTCCACAATGAAAACAATCCTAAGGTAACATTCCCTAATTTTTTCCTTTTCCCTTCTTTAATTTCATGGAAATGGGAGAAAATATTTATTTTTCATTGTTATCATAATCAATAATATCTATTGAAATAACATTTTATCCTTGGATTTTAATTCCAGTTCCTTGATTACATGAGTCATTAAATCTTATGGTTTTACTGTCATCTCATTCTCCACCAGATTGCTCATAAGATCATATAGAGAATGCATGGAAAGATACCTTTCCATAAGGGCTGACAAATTTCCATTATAAGTAGGTCCAATTCATTTCAATATTTTTTTAGAATATCAATTTCATTGATTTATTCACCTTGTCCTTGTATTTCTCCATCAAATTCAGATATTTGATTGAAAACATATCGGCATTTTTTTCAGTATTCATCTTGAGTTATTCAAACCTATTGTGAAAAACATGAATTTTCACCACCTTTACATTGCTTTCACCTACATAAATAGTATCATTTTTTTCTAAAATAAAATTTTCTAACAAAAAATTCATCACTTTTAGATATATCTAATCATAAATAGCAGCAGTGACGAAATTTTGTTCTTTGGAATCTACATCAAGCATCTACCTGTTGTATCTATTGTAGACATATCAGTTGGATGAGTGACTTGTAATACTTATGAAGTAAAAAATTGTACTTCCATTCTATGATATCATAAATGAGATCTCATTATACTCTTCTTGATATGAAAATTTCTTCCAACAAAGAGGGGTAATCCACTAACATTTACACTATTATCCATTATTGAAATGAAATCATATTTAACACCAGTATCTTTTATTCGCTAATACAACTTGAAGGACCCCAAAACACCCTGATAGTGGAGGGGTGAATCAGGGTGTCAATTTTATCTTTTAAACTGATTGATCATTCTATTACGTTGGTAGGAACCTCTTAAAACTATCAAATGAGAAGCTGTAGAAAACAAAAAATCCCATGCAATGTGAAGACACATCAATTTTAATTGGTTCACCACTAAGGGCTTTGTCGATAGAACATATGCTAACTATTTTCCTATCTTACCAAATTCCACTAATATTAAGAATTTGGGGATTATCAAAGGATATCTTCATGAATCTGTTTTAGGCACACTTCCTTTACTAGGATTTATGGATATCAATGTGGTTCCCTCGGATCACCTCTACTGAATATCCCATTTCCATTTTGTTTGGTAGAATATGAACTCAGTTTATCGACATTATAGTTGCTTCGATTGGTTTTCATGAAAGACCTCATCCTAAAATATAGATATATAAAATTTTGATGTCTTTTTCCCCTACATAAATAATCTACTATTTTGTGTACTGTTTTTTGTGATGTTGTCCTCCGGGAACTAGCCTTCTACCTCCGCGTAATGCACTAACCCATGTACTTGTTCTTCTTCCTTCCTTAACTACACTTCTACACATACAACATATGTGTAATTACTCTAAAATCTTCTTTCATGTACCTAATTTTTGTACCTCTTATTCTACATGGAACAAGTCCTCGTCTGTTAAATGTATTTGGAAAACTGTTCTTATTTATCTATGTACCAACTCCTACTTCATGAACTATCTTCTATAAATCATTCTGGATATTACCAAAATCCTTTTATATTTCTAATTAATGTATTTTGAGGGTTTTTAGTTTCCAATTTTTTTTAAAAATTCATTACGGGTTTTTCTTCCCGCAAGCTTCTTCTCGATATCAGTAAAAACGTCTCATATTTTGAATCTCAAAGACACTTTCTAATGAATGGATTAGTTCTCCTTATATAAGAAAATAGAACCACATAATCCATTAAACCAATATTTATCTATTCTCTGATATGGTAAAACCTTTACCCTATACCGTTCATCTTCCATGAACCCTATTCCCTTCATGGGCCCCAAACCACCATTCTCTCTACGTGGTGACACAAACAACCACTTCATTTCCCAAAACTACACCCTTCACAATTTTTCAAAACTCTACCTTGTTTTCATGAATGACAACCCATCCTACGAACCATTTTCCTTTTTAAAACCGCCAACCTTCCCATGATCCTCCATTGATTCGAGAACCATTCCTCCAACACAGTCCACATATGATTCCTGTGATGTGGTTTGCTGTTTTCCATTCATTTTCAATATTTCATTCTCTCTGAGTTGTTCTCAAAAATACCATTCCACATACTTCCTTTGTGGGAAGACATCTTTTTTCATAAAATTAAATCCTCATTTTGAGGAAAAAATATCTCTAAAAAAATAGTGAATCTACACCACCTTTATTACTGCATTCAACATAATTTATACGACCACATTCCTAAAAAAAAACCTTGTCAAACCAATCAGGATTGAAATAAAACAAAAACCATCCCCCATTTCTAGCAAAGAACAACCAAGGTTCCCAAAGGATCATATGGATTATAGTTCATTTTATTATGTTATCACTTTATAATCACATATCTCTATTTTCAAAGAATTATGTCTTTCAATGTTTTTTTATTGATAAACCTCTACTTGGGTTTGATAATTTATGGTGGTTAACTATTCATAATACTAGGTTCTGAATCCATCAAATCCAATGGTGGTAGATCATTGTTTCCTAAAATAAAATTCCTTCTAGAATTTTCGTTGAATTATGGGATTTGATATTTATAAATAATTCTATAAATTTTTGGAATTAAATTAAATTTATTATCTAGTGGGTGAATAGTATGTATTTTCTTAGTGAATGTTAATTATTGGAAAAATGAAATTCGATGGAAATTGTGTGAACTTCATGATGTGACCAGTTTTATTAATGTTTTTGTTATAGACAATATCCCATGTTATGCCCTATTTTGATGGATACATTGGAAATAACATTAAATTGGTAAAATTTTTATAGATTTCAATAGTATAAGACTATGTTGTATATTCCTCCCCTATATATTATATTTTTTAATGGCCCGGTGGATTGGATGGTTGTTCTGTCTTGGTGTCCTTAGTTGTTTTTTGTGTCATGGTGGACATGGAATTTGTGGGTTTCTTGCCTTGGTGGTTTTGACATGGTGGGGTTTTAATATGGTGGTTGATGATTTGTATCAATTAGAATAAAATTAAATGATAATTGTATTGAATACTAGGAATTGTTATTGGCTAAACTTTTTCTCATGTACATTTGTCTATATAAATAGAAATGGAAAACATAACATGAGATGTGGCCATTATGTGATGCTTTTTTGAAATTTTTTATTTCTTTTTATTGGTACTAAACACTAGATTGGTATTTTTGTTGGCCAAAATGGTGATAAAATTATGATTATAATGTTATTATGAACCTATAGGTGTCGTCTTATGAGAATGATTATTATACATTGTTTTCATGTGTTTCTTTTTGCACACCACACAATTCTATTAATTCAAACTAAGAACCATATTTTATAGGTAGGGTGTTCTCTTCCATCATCTAGGATGTGGTGGATATGTATTAATTACTTCTTCATATACCGCACATTCTCTTTAGTAGTGTTTTGTGATAAGGTAATTGATACACAATTAGGGGGTACATATTGTAGGATGAGGATATATGTGGTGGGGGGCATGTGTGTTAGGAGGTCAAAATAATGTTCATTTTTCCTACACATTAATGAAAAATCTCTACCATTTTTTTAGTGTATGATAGTGTGGGATGAGGACTAACATGAGAGATGGGATTTCCTTTAGTGATGATATAGTTTATGGAACATGTTTAGGGATAGGATTTCACATTGATATCGCGATATTTCATAAAGGGCTGAGAGAAATGTATTTCTTCTCATTGGGTGGGAGATGAAAAAATGTGGGTAATATTTTTTTTTTGGGTGGGGGGCCTATTTTTATTCTTTTGATTCTAATAACTTGTTTTATTTGTGAAATGGGGAGAAAGGGTTTGTGATGTTCGGGGGAATTAACCAACACACTATGTGGTTGTTGGTCACGTTGTTTGTTAAATAAGGAACTATTTTAATATGTTCAAATTTTAATATGAATCCTCATGTATGATACTTTTCTCTATACATATTATTCAAAACCCACACACACACACACACACACACACATATATATATATATATATATTTTATCGGGTCTCAAGAGGAAATTGGTGTCAATATGAACATTACAGTGTTGGAGTTTCGAATAGTTGGATCATAACATTAATTTTTTTGGAACATTTATTTTTGAGATTCTTGTATTTGATTATAATTATTAATTGTGAGTTCTATTTTATAATATTTTGGATTATTTTATATGTCATGGTGTATTTTTTTATGGTTTATTCTATGATCTATGGACATATTGGTGGGTAATTCTCCCCATTTTTTTGATTTACCCTCAGTGCCAGTTATCATGATAGGGCACACAAGAGGTGGTTTTCAAGAGTAAATATAATTTCATCCATTGTCCCGGGATGATTTTATAGAATGAGAGGTTCATGAAAGAGTGGTATCAGAGTTTTTAGGTGAGATATAAGATATTTATTAGAGTGAGTCATCGGTAGGGTCTGTATGGGTTTCTAGGGAACTTGTTTTGGATGAGCTTAGTGTGTGATGTCTGCATGGGAATGTTGATCAAAAAATTGGACTTCCAAGTCCCATATTATTAAATTCATAGAATATAGACTTTATAATCATTCCAATTGGAATTAAACCTAATGTATTTTATAGTCTTATGAGAATTACATGCATCATTCATGCAAGTGTTTTATTTGATATTTTTGTGTTTTATGGGATGAATAAGTAAAATAATAAAATAAATGTAAATGATTCAACTCATAATGAATATATGAGTTTATCCATTACATTAAAAAGTATCAAATGGACATTATAATAATGTATTTCAGTTTTCATAGATTTAGTAGGATGGACTTATCACTCTACATAGGATCTTTCCTGATCAAGTGAATTTGTAGTGATCGTGGAAGTTTCCATATTTTTAGATTTGGATATTAACAATGAATGGGGGAGGGATCATTAATGTTTAGAAGGAGAATTAGTTGGAGTAGATGGATATATATTTCAAAATTATTTGATCCCAATATGATTATTGGATTCCGCTAGCTATCAGCTATTTGTGGGGAGAGGTTTGTCATTAGGAGACATTGTATCTTAGGGATAAAATGGTGGCCAATTTTCCATGGTCTAATTAATAGCATAATATCTATGTTGAATTTTTTATAATGATAGTGATGGGGTGGAATAGTAATTATTCTCACTTTATTAGTTAGGGTATCTTGATAATTATAGAGTTCAAAATCCTGTTTGAGGATGTTTTATTATCTTTTCTATCATCATTTTTGACGAGGAGTCCAAAAAGTGTCCTTTTCAATTGTTAAATGTCCCCCTATTTATTTTTTAACTACTCCATTTAAATTTAACATATATTTTTAGGTGTATAATAAGAATTATTTTATCTATTGGGTTAATTATTGGCTTAGAGAACCACTATTATAGGGTCATTAGTGTTCTCTAAGGACTATGGTGTTAGATAGAGGGTTATAGATGTCAGGGAAGCTGCGATTCTGACCAGCAATGAAGTACTATCTACAATCAGCATCACATCTCTCTATGAAATTTTTTCTTTGTTTGTATACTTGGATTCATTCAGTATAATAATCATGATTTATGGGACACAAAAATTATCATCGGCAGTTCCCATTGCCCATGGGGGTCGTCATGTTTTTGGATCCCATGCTTTATTTCAACACCAACGAATTAAATTTTCCCCAATGTATTATCAACATATTTTTTTCAAATTTATGTTTATAGTACTTTTATATTATTATAATGATACATTAATATTCATATTTACTATATTTTATTGTATTCCACATGTTATCCCATGTTTATTCCCTTATTAGGCTTTATATCTCACCCTTTTCATCTGTATGTCCTCATGTTATCCTTTACAATGTTATGTACTAAGGAATATTATAGTCATATAAACAATGTTTTCCATAAGGTTGTTGTATTCTAGGTTTTATTGTTTCATAATGCTCTCACCACCAAAGATAGTAAATATATCGAACATATGAGTTGTATTAAGATCAATTTTAGTAATAAATCATGTTTAAATATGAAATAAAGTGTAGGGTTGTTGTAGTTGGTATCAAATGATAAGTTTAGTTATTTTTTTTATTATGTTTAGAAAACCCTTGGGAATACCCTTTGGGATAAGATGATTGGTATGAAAACACCCCTAAATTTTGTTAATTATTGAGTATGTGGTTTATCAATAAAATACACCCCTATCTAAATACTAAATGTGGATGTGGTTCTAGAACATATATTCATTGGAATAACAAATATGAACTTGGTGTTCTGAGCATGACTCGAGGATGCCTGGTATATAACAATATGCCATACTACACAACTAGTTTGACACTCCTGTGGGATATGATTTCAAGATATCATAAGCTCATTATGAACCATTATTAAAGGAAAAAATAAATTCCGATAAGAATACTTGTTAGGAGGTATATCATGTATAACATAGACTGAATCAGGAGAACTCACAAGTCAAGGAGGTAAATTTAATTATAAGTCATCCCTATATTGTAATTAGATTCCCTTTAGTTTTTTATTCTTTTTAAGATACTCATACCTAATTTTTATTTTATTCTTAATAATGAGTGGTAATAGTAGGAATCAGGTTAACAACTGATGCAAAGAGAAGTGTGAGGATTTCCATAATGAGATTCCCAACCTGATGGGAGCACAAATCAGAAACCTTGTTACGATACTCTCTCAGTTAACTCATGTTCTAAATCAAAACTTATATCGTGTAGATTTCCTGAACACCCTCAAGAGAATAAAATCTGTAGTCAGGATCTTCATGAACCAAAGTCATCATACATTCAATGGATCAACTGATCCCATAATCCCATATAAAGGGATCAATTCCATTGAAAATATATTCTTTATCCATGAATTAATTGATCAATACATGGTTCTTCTTCATGTTTTTTGTATGGTTGGTGAAGCTGATCAATGGTTGATATTGAGAAAGAATAAGAAGACCCTCGAATAGATAGAAGAAATTGAGTGGAAGGAATTCAAGAAAATATATTTCAATAAGTATTTTCCCCAAACCCACTGTATTCAGATGGACATAGATTTCCTTAAACTCATGGAAAATGGTGATGATCCTGTTGAGGTGTACAAGGAAAACATCAAAATAAATGAATGATACATCATCGGTTTTGTTGTTACCCCAAAATGAAGGGTTGATTGCATCTATACTGGTCTAAATCCTAGCCTACGAAATGCCCTAGAAATATATGACATTGATAGCTATGGGGAACCTGAATAATATTCCCTCAATGTCGATATAGAGACATGTGAATATAACAGGTATCATTGGGATTAAAATGGGAAAGTGTACATTAATTATGGGTGTTCGATGGGTAAATCCAAAGATTCTATCAAATTCCAGTACCCCTCTTGTCCAATGTGAAGAAATAAACACCCCAAAAATTTCATAAAGGGGATTGATGAAATGCTTTAGGTGTGGACAAGAAGGTATCCATGCTAATAAGTGCCGATAGAAGAATCAAATCAACATGTAAGAAAAAATGAATGCTATGTTTGACACTAAACGCATCGTTCATTGCTACCAATACAAGGAACCATGCCACTTTGTGATATAGTTCCCTAATCCAATGGTATTTGGAGGAAACCAACAACCTCCGAGGAAGAAATGGTGATATTTTTTACATCACCATCATCTAGGTGGATCCCTAAAAGGAATTTTTGATAGGTATACTAGTTATTCATTCATGATTTGAGAACATACTTTTTTTATTTTGGATCTATTCAATATTTTATATCCCGAAATTTTAGTAGAACTATTCAAACACCAACATAAATAATTTGAATAGAGTTGTCATTGAAGAGGTAAAATGGAGAATTTGTTGCATCCCATGTATATATCTCCTCCCCTACCATAATTTGTGGATTTAACATCATGCAGAACCTTGTAATAATTTCTCTAGTGGAATTTTTTTTCAATTTTGGGCACAGATTGGATTTCCCTATATAGAACCAACATAAGTTACTATGAGAGAAAAATGACTCTTCATATGGTGAATCAACCCCTTATTCTATACATGTCCAAGGAGGAGGATGCCTTTTCATTAGCACCATAATCTAAAGCATGGAAGATGTTTCCCAATAATAAATCATATTAAGCTCTAATTAATTATTCTAAGAAATAAATCATTGTTGAAAACATGCCTATTTTAAGGGAATTATTTGATGTATTTCCTAAGTAATTGTATGGTATTCTTCCAACCTGAGAGGTTATGTTTTCAATCGAGCATATATCTAGGCCATTGCCAATATCCAAGACTCCTTATATGATGGTTATTGTGTAAATTGAGTAAATTAATAAATAACTATAAGAGAATCTTGATAAAAGATTAATATGACCATGTACTTCACCGTGTGGGGTATTAGTCCTTTTTTCAAGAAGAAGGATGAGTCAATGCGCCTTTTCATTGATTATTGTGAGCCCTAATAAATCACAATAAATAAAAAGTATAAATTATCATGAATTTATGACTTGTTCAATCAGATACGTTGAGAGCAATACTTCTCCAAGGTGGATTTGTGGTCAGGATAATACCATGTAAGGGTGAAGAAGGAGGATATCCTCATGGCTATATTTTCTACATGTTATAGGAGTTATATGTTCATAATGATTCCATTCATTCTCAATAATACTACAAAAATATAAAATACCTGATGAATACTATTTTTAGAGATTACATTCATAAAATTTTGGTTGTATTTATAGATAATATTCGAATATAATCCAAAACCAAGGAGTATCATGATGACAATCTGAGAAATGTGATAATGGCCTTACGAAAGGATTAGATATTTTCAATGTACATATAGTGGTACTTTTAGTTGAAAGATGTATCATTATTTGCACATATCATAACAAGTAATGTGATATATGTGGATACTTCTAAGACAAATATAAATTTAGGGTTGTTCGAGTCCAACATATGTGATGTAAATCAATAGATTCATTGGGAATGCTAGATATTATCATTGATTTGTGCGAAATTTCTCTATATTGTCAATCCCTCTTACCAAGATAACTCAGGTGGGAGTGAAGTTTTCTTGGAATGGTGATTGTGAATAAACCTTTATGGAGTTGAAAGATAGGATTATCACATCCTTTCTACTTAAACTACCCACAGGTGGTGATATTTCTGTAATTTCCAGTGATGCTTCAAAGAAGGGATTGAGATTTTTGTTGATGAAAAATGAAAAATCATTTAACAACTACTCAAGGAAGTTGTAATTTCATGAGAAAAACAATCTCACACATGATATGGAGTTAATGGCTATGATCATTGTGTTAAATATCTTGCATCATTGTCTCTTTGGGGATAAGTGTGAAATATATATACATATTAAAAAATTTAAAATATCTATTGAAATGGAAAGATATAAATATGCATCAAAAAATATGCTTAGAGATCATCAAAGATTATTACTACTCAATCCATTTCTATCCTAGCAATGAACACAATGTAAAAGATGCTTTAAGTAGAAAAGAACCATCAATTCTATCAATTTTGAGAATCATGTGGGATCTGATATTCTAAGAATTCAAAATTATGGACATGAGAATCATAAATAAAGGAATATTATCACTCCTTCCACAAATTATTGATCAACCATCTCTTTATGAAACGTTAATGGATGCTCAAAAACGTGATGAGGGAATTCAGAATAAAACTGAAACTATAAAAAACAGGAAATCCTAGGTGTTCAATGATAATGAAGAATGAATTGTGAGAGTTCTGTCAAGACTATGTGTTCCAAAAAATCCTAGGTTAATGAGTGAATTTTTTGTTGCTTCACATATTTCGACATTCTATATTCACATAAGAAACACATAGATGTAATGAGATCATCAAGAGCACCATTGGGGGAGAGAATGAAGTGGGAAATCACTAAATATTCATCAAACTGCATGGTCTATTCGCAGTGATGGCTAAGAGCTTAGAGTCTAAGGGGATGTTTCAACCATTACCCCTACCAACATGGAAAGAGAAAAACACACCATGGACATTGTCATTAGACTTCTGAAGACATCAATAGTAAACAATGATATCCGGGTTATTGAGTATCATCTAAAAAAACTACACACTACATTGTTATTCAAGAGGATTTCTCATAGGATCAATTAGAACAGATATACATATGAGAAGTGGTTATGATGCTTTTAGTACCATTATTTATTGTATCTGATCGAGTTGTGAGATTCACCTCTATGTATTGTAAAAGACTCCAACGTGCTATAAATATAGAGATGAACACAATAGAACTTATCACCCAAAAACTAATGGCCAATCTTAGAAGACATTACAAAAACATGATGACATGTTGAGATATTTCTCAATAGACTTCAAAATCATAAGGGACCAACATCTTCTTTTGGTAGAGTTCTCTTATAAGAATAGTTTCCAATCAATAATAAAAATTTAACCCTATGAATCCCTTTATGGGAAGAGGTGAAGACAACCGGATGGCTTGGATGATGTTGGGGAATGAAAACTTCTAAGACTTGAAATATTTAATGAAATGGTGGAGAAGGTTATGAAAATATTCTAGCACATCAAATCTCATCTGAGTCGATAAAAGAGCAATGCTGAAAATTATCGTTGTGGCCAATAGTTTGATGTTGGAGATTCCTCCTCATATCTTCAATGAATATATTGACGAGACTTGATTAAAAGTGTAATATTAGTCAATGATACATCATCCCTTTTGAGTTCCATGATCACATTATAGGTGTAGTCTATTGACTAGCACTCTCCCCAAACATCTCTCAAGTAAATTAGATATTCCATCTGTCCTAATTAAGGAAGTACGTCCCATACCCATCACCTGTACTAAATCAACGGGTAGTACAATTTGATAATAACCTTTACTATGAGGAGAGTCTCATGAATATCATAGATCGTAGATAAAAATTTCAAAGAAATAATATGATTCCCCTTGTCAAGGTGTTCTCGTGAACCACCGGTTTGAAAAAGAAACATGGGAACTAGAGGAAGTGATGAAGACGAGATACCTAATATGTTTTATTGTGGGAAAAGGAAATTTTGAGGGAAAAATTTCATTAGGGATGTAGATTTTAATGACCCAAACTTTTATGAATATAATTACCATTTTTTCTTAATTAATTGTATTATGGTTATTGAAAAAATATGAAATTATTTTTTTATAACCAATTGGATTTTAAATTCCCGTTAAGTATCATTACTGTTTTTAATATAGTCATTCAATAGTGATCACATGACTGGTATAAATATAGGGTTTTAACAAATCATTTTGGAATAGAAGAAGGAAGTTATTACCTCAACCAGTAGGATCATACCATATGAAACCCATTTATCAGTGCTTCCTTGGGAGATATATATTTTGGATTCACCATATAATAATCCAAATCAACAATCCAATAACTTAAGCATGATAAAAAAATTTATGGGAGATGTGCAATCTTATCGAGATCACATCCCAAACCATGTACACTGAATAACACAATGACGGACCCACCATTTCACACAATAATCTTATGGTGTATACCAGTATAATAAAGGGATATTTATCAAGACCCTAGAAATAAGATTTAGAACATTAATTTTTATAGAATAACAGATAAATTTTCATCCTATTATTGTTACATTTTAAAGAATTTTTTTTATTAATATTCAAATTAAATTTGGAAATATATTTATTATGAATTAATGGATTTTCAAAATAAATAATATTTTAATAAAATATTATTATGAACTAACTTTTATTAGATATCACTGATCAAATAATTTTTATGAATTTACAAGTAATTTTTATTATGGTTAGAAAACAATTTTTTTGTCAGAACACGCCAATTTTCAAAACACATATGTTTTTATTTTAAAAGTGAAAATTTACAGACTAGAAAATTATTTCAATATATTTAATATTAAATTTGGAATCAGATCAAAAAATTATCCCATGGTGAATTTGTCATAATTTTTTTTGGAAATATATTTTTTGGGTAAAAATTAAATACCCTATAAATATATTGTCTAATTTAGAACAACATAATGGCCCAATAATGATGTATAAAATATTATAAACCATATCCTCAGAAAAATAAATGTTTTCCAATTAAAATAATTTAACTTTTAATTAAGTTTATTTTTTTTATCAAGCCATAGTGAATCCTCCAAGATTTATAATGTATTTTATGATTTTAAAAGCATTTCACTGAGAGTGTGAATCAGATCCAAATAAAAACCTGAATTATTTTAAATGTTCATACATTTCAATCATAAAATAATGCATATCACTATCCTATTCATAAATACATGGGAAAAATATGGGATGATTTATGTTTTTGAATATTTTATTATGTAGTGTCCAAAAATGAAAAAATGATATCCCCCTCCTTTCCAATATAAACCCTCCCAAGATGTCATTTATGTTCACTAAAACTCCATGAAGATAATTTCCTATTGGATATCTACTCTATAGAGTCCTCTAAATGTACCCCAATCTCCCACGAAACCTTTCTTATGCCTTCGTAATGACACATCCAAGTAATGGATCGTCCCTTTCCTATAATTTTTATAATTCAAGGACATTGTCTGAATTTTGTATTTTTAGTTTTAATTGGTTATATATTAATCCTTTTATAATCAATACCACAAAATCTATTTGATTTTATTTCAATGAGGGAAAATTTATCTTCCCCCATTTGGACCCCTGCATAAGCCGTTACATTACCTACTTTCTGTAAGGAATTTCAATCTCTCCTCTTTTTATCTATCACCATATTTATGACATGCCCTTTTATTTTCCAATTACATAAGTTGGGATAAATTTTTAACAATCCCCCATAAATTCCATTTCATTAATAAATGATGTGATACCACTTTCTCTCTCATCACCACATTTTACAAAATTCTATATGACACCATTATGCTGTTGAAATTGCCCAATGATTTCCATGCCAAAATCATCGTGTAATGAATACCATAACCATTTATATATAAATGCTCTTCACATTTTTCTAATATAATTATATATTGGGGACTTACATGTATATATTACAAATTCTTTGTCTATGGGATATATTATAATGTTTATTTAATGATTTATGTGGCACACATAATAATGAAAATGAAATGATTATGAAGGGTGATCCCCGATTGGGCTTCAATGCACTAGGTAATGTTTAGTATTATGATATTTCACATTAAATGGGGGTTTACTCATGCTAATTAATGATAAATGAGGGTTTACTCATGCTAATTCATTTGAAGAGATGTTTTACTCATGAAAATCCATGTTTAAGGGGGATTGACTCCTTCTAATATCATGTTTATGATGCTTCCTCATTTCCATGTTATGATTATCATGCTATATCATTTATTTATGATCATGAATACTTTATGACACATTGATATAACTATGGTCTAATATGTATTGTCTTCCTCATTTTGTTCCATGTTTATTCCCTTAATGGGATTTATAGCTCACCTTTTTTAGGTATGTTTTTAGGTCATACCATGTAGTGTTAAATATGAAAGAATGATGCGGTCATGTAAAAAATATTTTCAACAAAGATGTTTCATTTTATGTTTTAAGTTGTTATGTAATGTTAGTAAGCCCAAAAGATACTAGTCCTGTCAATTTTCTGAGTGCTATTAAGTGAAAATTTGGTAATAAATCTTGTTTAAATATGAAATAAAGAGTAGGGTTGTTATAGTTGGTATCAATGGGTAGGGTTAGTTATTTTTGGAATCGGGATTAGAAGACCCTAGTGAAAACCCGTAGGGATATGACTATGTGTAATAAAACTTCCCAAAAAAATTTTTAGTATAGATTAAGTGATTAATAAAGAAAATACATCAATTTAGGAACACTACAAGTATATGTGGTTCTAGAACAGATGTACCTAGGAGTAAATACTATGAAAAGGTGTTTCATTATTGACTTGTGGTAACCTGCTACACGATAATATGCCTTATCAAGAACCTAGTTTAACACTCTCAGGGGGTATGGTATTCGAAAACCATAAATTTGTTATGAATAATTATTAAGGGAATAAAATGATAAAAAGAATATATTTTAGGAATTATATTCTGGATAACATAGACTGAGCCAAGAAACTCATATGTTAAGGAGATAGATTTAATTTAAATATTATTTCTTTAAATTAAAAATTTTATTTTATCGAATAGCTGATAATAGGATGAACCATTTTAACAACCAATGCGAAGGGAAATGCGAGGATTGTCTCATTGATATTCCCAACCTCATGGGTGTGAGATTCGTAAATATTGTTATGATACACTATCGGTTAAAACTTGTTTTGAGTAGAAATAAAAACTAAGAGGATTTTTTGACCACCCCCCCCCACCTATGAGATTCAAACCCACAGTCAACAGAAGTAAGAGACAGAGGCCTCCTACATACAATGGATCAAATAATCCCTTAATCACGAATCAATGGATCAATAAAATCAAAAATTTCTTCTTTATCCTTCAATATTCCGAACAAGAGAAGGTTCTTATGTCTGTTTGTCATATGGAGGGTGAAGCTGATACGTGTTGTACATTAATCAAGAAAAAAAATCTACAAGATGTGATTGAAGCAATGGAGTGGATGAAATTCATGAATATATGTTTTGATAAGTATCTTCCTTGAACCCTACATATTAATATGGAAATAAATTTCCTTATACTCATGAAAAAGGATTATGAACCTATTGGGGTTTACGAGGAAAACTAAACATGATTTTCACGATACACCTCTGCTTTTTCTGTATCCCCCAAATGAATGGATGAATGCTTCTTGGTGGGCTAAATCCTACCCATTTAAATTCCCTGGAAATCCATGACATTGATATATATGGAGAAATTGTCATATGTTCCATCAATGTAGATATAGATATTACGGAATCTAAGGAATATGATGGGGACAAAATGCAAAATGTGGAATTTAATTCTTGTAGTCTGATAGATTAATCCCTTGACGCTAATAAATTCCAACACCCTACCTGTCAACGGTGTTTAAAAAAGGACCCATGAAATTTCCTAAACAGAATGAGGAAACTCTACTGGTGTGGAAGAGAAGGGAAACTGGCCAATAATTGTCGATAGTTGAATCCCATCAATGTCGAAGAGGAATAGAACACACCTCTCAACCCCCAACACATATTCCATTGCTACAACTATGTGGAACATGGACACTTTTCAAACCAGTTCCCTATGAAATTTGTTTTTTTTTCAGAAAGCAAGAACCTACAATCTCAAAATGGGGGGATTCTTCCATCAACACCACTAAGGGGGATCCTGAAAACAATGTGTTGATAGGTACACCAATAATTAATTAATTAATAGCAAACAGAGTTTTTTATTCATGTTCCACAAAAAATTTAATATGACGAGTGTATTATTAGAACAATTCAAAAGACAACCACAATGAATGTAAGTAGAGATTTTGTTGAAGACAAAAATTGGTAAATTATTGAATCCAATTTATATAATTTTCCCCCTTCATAATTTGTGGATCGAACTTCCCATTGATCTTTTTTGTACTTGCATTGGTGCAATTTGATGAAATTATGGGCATGGATTTGATTTACCTATATAGAGTCGTCATAAATTTCAATGAGAGGGAAATCACTATTCACATAGAGAATCAACTCCCCATTAAATAAAAATTAAGGGAGGATGATGAATCCTCTTTTGAACCATCATCTCAAGAATATATATTGTTTCCCTACGAGAAAGTGCATCATGATCAAATGGTTAAGTATATGGAATGAACCACTCTCAATGACATTAAAATTGTGAGGGAATTCACTTTTGTGTTTATTGAGTAATTTTCATGACTTCCTCTGAGTGGAGATGTCAAATTTTCAATAAAGATTTTACCTGGGTAATTTTCAATATCCATGGATCCTTATGGGATGGATACTGTGGAACTTGAGGAACTGAAGAAACAACTCTATGAGAATATGGAAAATGGGTTTTTTCACCTATGTGATTCACCTGAGGGTTCACCATTCATCTTTATCAAGAATATGGAAGGGACAATGAACCAATTCGATGATTATTGTCAGCTCAACAAATTCATGATAAAGAAAAAAATTTCATGCCACCAATGTTATGACTTGTTTGATCAGATATATGGAACACAATACTTCTCTAAGGTGGATCTATGGTATGTAAATCTCTATGTAAGGGTGAATGAGGATATCCCCAATACAATTGTTCTTACAAGGTAAGGGCATTAAGAGTTCATAGTGATTCCATTGGGTGATACTAATATACCCGCAGTCTTTATGGACATGATGAATAGAGTATTTAGAGATTAACTAGAAAAATATGTGGTAGTATTTATAGATGATATTACAAAATTCTCTAAAATCGAGGAGGATCATGGGGATCATCTAAGAACACTTCTAAAGACATTGAAAAGGATAATCTATTTGAAAATTATGGAAAATGTGCATTCATGAAGAAATAAATCTCATTCATAGGGCATATCACTACAAGCAATGGGTTATCTATGGATCCTTCCAAGAAAAAATATATTGATTGATGAGGAAGGACAATATCTGTGACTGGTATCTTTATCTTTATTGGGTTATTTAGATATTATCATCTATTTGTGATAAATTTCTCAAGATTTTAAAACACTCATACCAAGAAAACATAGAAGGGAGTCAAGTTTCCTTGTAATGATGACTATAAATAAATCATCGTGTAGTTTAAAAAGAGGCTTATCACTACTCATGTTCTCACACTAACCAAAAGTGAGGATATTGGCAAAAAAAATCATCCATTAAAGAAGGGATTTTGATGTGTGTTGATGAAAAAGGAAAAGATAATTGCCTTTGCCTCATGGAGTTCCAAAGTTCTGATAAAATTTATGCCAATCAAGATCTGGATTTAACAGCTGTGATCTTTTCCCTAAAAATCATGTATAATAATATCATTGTATAGAAATATGATATATATTCTAATAAAGAAATTCATAAATATATATATTTAAATCTTAAGAGATAAATATACTATAACAATGATGGCTTGAGAATATCAAGGATTACATCTTCTCAATCCACTACCGTTCTAAAAAATTGAACAAGGTAGGAGATTCATTAAGAAGAAAGGAACCATAAATTCTATCAATGATAATAATCGAGAAAGATATAATATTATTATATTTTAAGAATATTTACATTGTAATCATAAGGATAAATCATCAATCCATTCACAAATGATTTCTCAACTGCCTATTTTGGAAAGGATAAAGGATGATCGAATAGACGATGTGAGGATTCTGATGAAAGTGTAAACTATCAGAAAATGGAAATCCCAAGAGTTAAATGTAAATACAGAATGAATTGTGGGATTTGGGTGAATAATATGTGTTCTATAAAATGGTTAGTTAATGAACGATCCGTGGGATTATTCACATAGTTATAATTTTCAAATTTACCTATAAAACACAATGGTGTATCTAGATCTCTAAGAGAACAATATGTTGTTTAAAATTAATAATGAGATTATGGAATATAAATCAAGGTATTTGGCATGTCAATATGTGAAGGTGGTGAGGTAGATGTCTATGTTTATGATACAACCATTACCCTTTCCAACATGTGAATGGGAGAACATCACCAAAGAATTTTCCATCAAGAATCCTAAGAAATCCAATGAAAACAATTATATCTAGGTTATTGTATATTTCTCTTACAAGGATGACATGCTTCATTTAAATTCAAGAGGATTTGTCATTGGATCAATTGGAACAGATATACATCCCAGAAGTGTTAAGGCTTCATAGAGTACCACTACCGATTGTATCTAATCAAGATATGAGATTGACCTCTATTTTTTGGAAAATTCTCCAATATTCTATAAACACAGAACTAAAATTTCGTACATCTTATCACCCTTAAATTGATGGCCAATCTTAGTAGACTATCCAAAAACATGAGGGCATGTCGAGAGCCTACTCAATGGATTTCAAAGTTGGATTCGACCAACATCTTCATTTGGTAGAGTTCAATTACAAAATATTTTTTATCCAATAATCCAAATCAGGCCCTATGAAGACCTTTATGGGATGAGGGGAATAGCCACACCATAATGGGATGTTGTTTTGGAATGAAATATTATATTTCCTCGAATGGTCGATCAAATGGTGTAGAAGGTTAAGACCATATAGTAGCATATAAAAGATGGTCATGGTCATTAAAAAGGACATGACCACAATAGTTGATGTGACCTAGAGGTCAATGTTGGAGACATATAATTCCTCTATATATCCCCATGTAAGAGAATGATGATATTTTGGAAAAAGGGAAATCTTATTCCTAGGTACATCGGCCCTTTTGAGATCCTTTATAGCAATGGATAAGTGACCTATGAAATTGAAATCCCACAAATAGGTCTCATGTACATGATGTATTAAATGTTTCTATATTAAGGAACCACATCCCAGAACCATCAAATTTACTCAATCCATATGTGCTACCATTATAGAGTGACCTTTTCTATAAACGATTCTGGTGAAGAGCATAGATCATAAAGAAAAGGTTCTACAAAATATGATGATCTTCCTTATCATGGTGTAATGAGGAAACCACCAATTAAAATAAGAATAAGGGAAATCATAGAATGTGATGAAGAAGATTTACCCATGTCTGGTTTATATTGGGAATAGTAAATTTTGGGGGAGAAAAATTCTAATGTTGGGAAGGTTGTAACAACTATAAAATTTAAGAATAAAATTCCACATCATTTATATTAATTAAATGTCTTAAGTTTATAGAAATTACATGACCTTATTTTATTATATCAAATTTGATATTAGATAACCATTATGTATCATTATAGTTGATAATATAGTTTTTGAAAATTGATCACATGACTAATATATATATATATATATGATTTTAAAAAATATATTTGGCATAGAAAATGGAAGCGATGGCCTCAACTAGAAGGATCATACCATATGAATCCCATTTTCCAGAGCTTAAAAGGGAGATATCTTTTTTGGTATTCACCCTATTCCACGAGAAATATGAGATCTAACAACCTATGCTTGATAGAAACCATTTACACGAGAATTTCAGGATTATCAAGATCACGACCCAAACCATGTTCACCAAACAGCCCCATGAAAGCTCCACCATCACACACCATACCCTTAAGGTGTATACAATCATAATAAATGGATTGGTATCAAGAACCTATAAATAATATTATGAAAATTATTTTTTATAGAAAAATGATTATATTTTCTTCATATTATTAATACATTGTAAACAATATTTGATTAATATTAAAATTCAATAAAGAAATCTATTTTGTTAAATTAATGGACTATAAAAATAAATATTTTTTAAATAAAATAATATTATTAAATAACTTTTATTAGATATAAATTATCATAAAATTTTTATGAATTCAAATGTAATTTTTATTAGGGCTGAAAACCATTTTTTTCAAAACCCTTCAATTTTCAAAAATTGTCATTTTTTATTTTAAAAGTGAAAATTATCATATTTATAATATTATTCAGGTAAAATTAATAATATATTATGAATCATAATTTTGAAATTATCCAATGTTTAATTTTTCATAATTTTATTAAATAGTTTATTTTTTGAGTAAAAATTAAATACTATATAAATATACGGTGTGTTTTATGAAAATTTAATGGACCATTATCAATGTTATAAATACTATAAAATGTATCCTCGTGAAAATACATTTTTTCCTTTAAAATAATGTAATTTTCAGTTTATTTGATTAATTTTATAAAGCATTCGTGAATCCTCCAGGAGTTATAATAAATTTTATGATTTTAAAATTATTTCATTGATATAATTACTCACCTTCACATAAGAAATAGTATTATTTTAATATGTTTGGCCCTTGGACTCATAAAATATTGTATGCCACTCCTCTTTTGAATAATACATGGGTAAAAACCTAGGTATGGTTAGTGGTTTTCAGTATTTTATTATATAGTGTCCAAAACCAAAATAATAATGAAATCTACCTCCACTCCAATATAAACCCATCTAAGCTCTCATTCAATGTCACTAAAAATCCTTAAAACTCATCCAAACTATATTTTATACACCATAGAATGCTCCCAAGGCCCCCAAGAACACAATAAGCCTATGTTGTTACTATTCTAAAATTTTGTAAGAGATTTCTCTCTCTCCTTTTTTTATCAAGCACCTCATTAATGATATGAACTTTAATTTTACAATTTCATAAGTTGGGATACATTTTTACCTATCCACCTTAATGTCTATTTGATGAATAAATTATGATGGACCAAGTTTTCTTTCATCAACCCATTTTACAAATTTCTATTTAAGACTATTATGTTGTCGAAATTGGACTATGATTTCAATACCAAAATCATCATGTAGTGACTACCATACCCATTTCTATATCATGGGTATCTCCCTAATGCTCATGTACATATTTATTTGGGACTTACATATAAATATTCCACATTCCTTATTCATGGGATATATTGTAATGTTTAATGAATGATCTATGTTGAACACTTTAGCATGAAAATGAAATTATTATAAAGGGTGTGCCCTAATAGTGCTCAATGCATTGGGTAATGTATTTCATCATGATACATCTTGTTAAATGAGGTTTTAGACATGATAATTCTTGTGAAATGAAGGTTAAATCATGATAATTCTTGTGCAATGAGGGTTTAATCCTACTGATACATTTTAAATGAGCCATGAATCATTCTAGTATCATGTTGTATGTTGTTTCCATATTTCCATGTAATCATTATCAAGATATATCACACCTTTATGTTCATGATCCTTTTATGATAAATTGACATTGTTATTGACAATAATGTATTTTATTCCTCATGTTATGCCATGTTTAATCCCTCACCAGGCTTTATATCTTACCCTTTTCATAAATATGTCCTTAGGTTAACCCATGTAGTGTTAAGTATAAAGAAATGATGTGGTCATGTAAAATATGTATTCAATAAAGATGTTTATTTTTTTTTTGTTTTATGTTCTTATTTAATGTTCTTAGTCCCCAAATACACTAAACCTATCAATATTCTGAGTTGTATTATGTTTAATTTATATAATAAATCTGGTTTAGATATGAAATAATTAGCAGGATTGTTATATTGTGAATATGATATGATACGATGAATCAGGTGATGTTCATGAATCTCTTCGATCTTCCGGGCATAACTGATTTCTTCGACCAGTTAATAGGGTCTAGATAGTTTTTTATGATTGGTATGTGCTCTGGATGACATCAGTTGTTGGTAAAAGAGTAGGATATCCTAAAGACAAAATTCCAATGTAGGTATAGAAATTTTCCGTATGTATTTTTTTTTGTGTAATACAAGCACAAGTTTTGTGTGTGGGACTCAAGAAATATATTTTTCATGAGATCCCTGATTGGCTCATAATTATTTTCATTGTCAAAATTCTCATGAAATTGATTTATGATGAGGATCATGCCAATCAAATGAGGATTGTTCTAACGACTATTTTACAATCCCATAAATATGTGAAATTTTCAAAGAATATGTATTTTATGTTATTGATGTATATTCTATGACATGGAGTTATAGTGGATTCAGTAAAGGATGAAGAAGTTATTTCATTAGAAAAACCCAAAAACAAGGTAAGAGTTTGTAACTTTCTAGTTTTCGTTGTATATTACCAATGGTTTTTTAATATATTATCACAAAATATGCTCTATTGAAATACTATATTTATAAATATTATAAATTAATATTGAATAATCAATGCCTAGAATCATTTCATTACCTGAATGAATACATGATTAGTGTCCATGTTCAACAGATTCCTAAGGAATTTTTTGTATCTAAGGTGTTCGTTGATTATATTCATTTCGTATGTGGATGTGTCTTTATGTAGCTATCTAAAACGATCTATTATGGATCAAAGAATTTATGAACTCAAAAAAAATAACTATGTCCCCCCTGACCCAATATGGTAGTATTGGTGTCTTCACTGATGAATTGACAATATGACCTCATAAGGGGACACATTTTAGAATTTATATAATCTAATAGCATGAGATATATTTTCTCTCATTATGACCTCAATCTACAGATGTTGTGTTAGATGGAGTATATCTAGGACTATAGATTTGGGATATTATATAAACTAGGGAAAAGACATTTCATGGATGATTCATTGAGGAGGAAGTTTAATGGAGGAGTTTCGGTGTCAAAGGATGTTAGGAGAGAAATTGTAGAAATAGATTTTATGTATTTTATAGAAAATGTGGTTGATGACATGTGATTATTGTATTATATGAAAATGGATCCCACATTATCACATATAGTGGAAGTGTCTCAGGGAGGAAACCAAAAGGCATAGGAGATTCCTTACCATATCTTTCATGGATACGACCAAAAGGGATTGTTAATTGATGATAAGCATCCTGTTACTTTCATATGAAGGGTGTTTATTCCATTAGTTTTTCATCTGAGATTCCTCTGTGAGATATTTAAATCCATTTTAAAAGAAAATACTATCATAATAACGATTTATCATGTATTAGAGGAAAAAATTATTATCAAAGCATTAAGTGGTCACTGACATAGTTTTTGGACCTATTTCTAGTCGGTCAGAATGTCAAGTCAAAGAATATTGTTTTAGGTGGTTGGTTATATCCCATATATATCCCTAATTATAAGTGGAAATAAATATAAATAAATTTATTCATCATTTTCCCATTATATTAGTGAATATAATATGTTGTGTGGGTGATGTTTTATTCACTTATGTTGTTAGTTAACTAGCTGGGTGTCCAAGAGATGGGTACCCTATATGTTATGTAAAAAAGATATGTGGATGATGTGGTGCAGTGTCATGGAGTTCTATGTACCATCATTTTAAAATTATACAAACTATATACTTCTTTATTATTGATAGTATTTTTATAGAGTAAATATTTCCATTATTTTTCATGTGTTTAAATTGTTCAACACTACCAATTTATAATCTTCTTCAAAACCATCCAATTTTTGATTTTCGAGACATTTTATGCTTAAAGATGAAAATTTATTTATTTTTTAATTTTAAATATATATTCTATCACTTCTACATTTTGAGAATAAATATTTCAGTATTGTTCTATATTGAGGAATTATTTTTTATAGGATTTTTCTTTTCATCATACTGAACATCATCAATAGGATTTAGTGAAAAATAAAATTTCTTAGGGCCCCAATATATTATTTATTATAGAAAATATTTTATCTGAAAAAATTGAAAACTCCTCAATATATATGTAATATATCAGTATATAGGAAACTAATGGATGTTATTCTAGTAGTATACAATATTGGAATTAGTTTAAAATTTTCATATTTAAATAAATTGTGTACTTCACAAATTAAATCATTCATTGTATGCATAATGGAGGAGGAATATGAAGATTATATTAAAATATAAAAATTTAGACTCCTAAATTATGGAATATCTAATATCACATATGTTGAAATGATTATAAATCACAAGGTCTCGTATCAATGATAATTCAGGAAAACTCGTAAGAAGATATTTTAGAATGTTTCATCCATCTGGTGGGAACGAAATGTGAAAACATTCATAAATAGATTCTAGAGAATAAATTGTCAATTTTTTCAATTCTCTTATTATTGTTTTATAATTTATTGTTCTTACCCCTTATTTAAGGATATCCATAATGTGGAGTGGTAAAATCATGAGTGATGATAGGGGGAATTCTTTTTTTTTTCTCGAGTTCGTGCATTTCATTGGATAAAATAGATTTAATCCATCCAATAATTTGTATTCAAAATTCAATAGATTTTTTTATTATCATCTACAATAAAATAAAATTTTTTCTTATTTTTATTGTATTGTTTAATTACCATTATTTACCTCACTAGGTTTTGGTCTATATACTATGGAATTCACAATGGATTTGTAGAGAAATAATTGGAATCAGTCTATACATGTAGTTGGGGTAATGGATAGAATTAATTATTTTATAATATACAAGAACCAATTATGTATTTCCATTATCATTTGAGGATATTATCTACATCTTAATCACACATTAAAAATTTGGTTAACAAATATTATATCATGGAATAGTTTATTCTCTCTATAACCATTAAAAAATGATAGTGGGAAAAGTGACTATGGAATCTCACATTAATATATCTAGGTGAAGAGGATTAGATAAAATGAAATTATTATTACATTCCAATAAAAAAACTAACAAAAAATCATCTCACGTATCGTATCATTAATTTTAATCACTTACTTCATCAATATATATTTAATCTCTTATTTTAATACAATTTTTTTTGAAAATCACTCAATTTCAAATAAAAATCACCCTTTCACCATACGATAAGTGTATAAAAAATGATTTTTGGGCACTCCTATCAGGATATAATCATAGTTGACATACTACATTTTATCTATGGAAAGAATATTTTTTCCACATCCCATGATAGGAACATGTAAAATCATCGAATCATTTTTTTGGGAGTAAATACCATTAATATATTTGAAAATATATATATATTTTTAAATATAAATAAAAATTAAAAATTTCTTGACTCGCCATGGACTATAGATGGGATTTTAAATTATTTTATAAAATGAATATGAGATCCTAAATACAAATATTTATATATGATAAATTTAATTATTCAATATGTGATTAAAAAAATAAACCATCAAATACTCAGTATTTGAGGGATTGGTTTGAGAATTAATGGAACTACAATAGTGCATCCTAAAATGTTATCAACAAATAGGCAGGTCATAAAAAACAGTCATCCATTATTCCTTACAATATTCTTGAATAAGTTACACATTATAAATTTCAATAACAATTTTTAGAAAATGTTATGAATTACTATTTGCAATGAATTAGTGACATGATTCAAGAGATGAATAGAAATTTGAAATAAATAGATCTTGAAATTCAGGAACAACCCCAATCTAAAACTATGAATAAAAAGTATCCTATAGAGTAATATATATCTCAAATCTTTATTGATGTAAAATAACCTAAGGAGGTTAATATTTAATTTTCAATAGATCCATTTCACCTCACTCAACTATTTAATATGAAGACTGTTGATGAAAATATTTCTACTAATATATATATGGGAGATAAATAATAGGTGTATGAATTATGGATTGAATATGATGTAAAAAATAGACTCACTATCCATTCAAAGGAATAATAATCTACACCATTATATCTTTCTATAGCCTTTGATGAAGATTATTAGACCAACCAATTGGTGGTGTTTGGGGAATGAATAGTGGATCCTAAAAACCTACCTTAATCAACCACTACTCTTCACCATTAAAAACATTTTTATAAACAACCTTAACCAAGAAACCTATAGTTAGTGGATAAATTATTACATTCACACCATATACATGTAATCACATCCTGAAAGACCATGTAGTTTTGTAGTCATATAAAATTAGAAATAAATTTGATTCTCAAATTATAATTAAAAAAAGAGACTAAAATATATTACCAAAATTGACAATAATATTATTTCCTTTATAAAATATCTTCACAAAAATATTAAAATAATTCTTAGAAACCATGAGACAAGAAACATAATAATGGATGGATCATAGATACTCGTAATGTTTATATGTTTTTAGGCGAAGCAATCATGAACAGAAATGGAATATTTAATATGATAAAATATAATACTAAAAACACATTTCCTTTAAATAATAACTTGAGAAAAAAGCATAATGTGGTTAAAATAAATGTTAATAAAATAATGAAATATAGCTAATCACATTATATTGAAACTTATCACTTATTATAAACTTTAGTCAAATAATCATAAGGAATTAAATAATAAATCTCATTACGTGGAATTTTATAATGTTGGACATTATAAACATTTCATTAGGTCTGAATACTAAGAAATCATACATAAATGGGTAAGGGATTATTCAAATTCCAATTAATGTTTTTAATGTGAAAAATATAGATTCATTGAGGTGAAAACACGACCTGATCATTCACATACTAATTCAAATTCAATCCTCATACGAAATGGGTGAAGAATAATAAAAAAAATCTTACTCAAAAACTAGCATAAATATTTAAAATAATTTCCCCAATAAAAAAACATAATCATCAACTATCAAGAATAATATTGAAAATAGTATCCAAATATAACATCCCAAAAAAAATTGGTCAAAAAAAGTATGGTTAAATAAGTTGGAATATGTCATTATAATATATCCCTAATGAAGAATATGTAAAATAAGGGTTTTTTCATCATTTAATAAAAATACCAGAAAAATATCATTAAAATATTCTTGCATAAAATAACAATTTCATTTTGAAAACCACATTTAAAAACTATAAATTATATAAATACTAGTAAAATAAATTTATTTAATTATAATATATTAAACATGTATAGGATGTTGTAACTAAATTATGGGTTATGAGTGAGTACATGTCATTTGTGTTAAAAATCATTCTTTTGACACTGTTGACAAAACATTTAAAACACCCTCAATCAAAAAAAAATTATTACATTCAGTCAATTTTGTAAAATTTAATGAATCGATAAAAAATTATTTAATAAATCAATTCATTTATTTTAAAAACATTTTAAAAATATATTTTTGGAAAATATTTATATCCAAAAGAATTTATTGTCATCCAAAAAGAGAAATAAAGATAGATTTTAATAAAAATATTTCCTCAATCATTTTAATTACCAAATATAGGAAAATGGTACTATTAAATTAGATTTTAATATATAAAAAATTGATAAGAAAATATATTGGTCTTAATATAGAAAAATCAAATAATTCCCCAAGGGTTGCTTAAAAATTTACAATCCTAAAATATGATGAGATTGGGAAATAAAACCATACAACATTGGTATCTTTTGAATCATAAGCCCCATGAAATAAATACCATCATAGGAAAATTTAAATTCCATAAATATAAATACATTAATTATATTAAATATCCATGGGGTGGTATATAAAAAAATAAATATTTGTTGAAGATGGATTTTGTATCACCGAAGTAAAAGTGGGATGGGCATCCTTACCATTGTTTCGATTTTATTTTGACATGTTCGAACCTCATATATAATAAATAAAAATTTATTATACATATAATAATGAAACATAATTACATGTATAATACTTTAAATTATTTATATATAATCTTTTATCCATAGTTTTAAATGAATTATTTATTAAAATCATCATTTCAGGTAATAATTGCTATGTTTTTCAAATATGATCAGGCTTAGTAGTTTGAGTACTCATAAAATTAATATGGTACCATCATTATAGGAATATTACCCATGATAAAAATATAATATATATTCAGTATATTATAATTTATAATATTAAATAAAATATTTAGATAAAAAAGGGAATTACTGTATTCATTGAGATAGTAGGCCTAACATAAACATGAATAATGCATTCATTATTTTTATGGATGGAATTAAATAATCTAAAAAAGTAATAAAAAATTTCTGAATCAATATTATACCCTATAAATGACATATTTTTTGTAAATATATTAATTACAATCCATTAAAAAATGATACAACATATGAATCAAATATCATGGTGGATGTGCTACTCGACCACATACGCACAAGGAGCAATATTATTTTACAATAGATTGGAAGTTATGACTTTATATGTGATATCATAATTAAAGAAAAATATATGCCTAATAAAAAACATATATAGACATAAAATCCACCATTTTATCCACTAGTGAGAAGTTGGGATGGGGAAAAATTACATGGGTTCACGAAGTGGTGGTCTGTCATAAACATGAATGAAAACATTGTTTCCCATTTTATTTGAAGATGATAGAAATATATGTTATTAAATTTAATTAATAATATATATTTATATATAATATTATTTAAAATTATATTATCATTTTTTAGAATATTTTATGTGTATAAAGGATGAAATAAAATAAATGCACATTATAATGAATTACTCTACTTATTTTGGGGAACCTATTTTTGTTTATACATAAATCCATCCTAGAATGGTTTTGTGATAGATCCAAGGACATTTGTACATGGGGAGAGTTTTAAGGAAATTATTTAGGAAGGTATTTTCCAAAAATGGATTAGGAATCAAGAAGATAAGAGATGAGTTAGTGTCCTTTTATAATTGTAGGGAAGGACACAACTGGAATTTCTGAAAAGAATAAATTATACCCAAGTGTTTTCCACTATAAAAAGTCACTAAAATGGACAATTTTAATTATTTAGTTTACATATGTAAAAAAAATAATTCCATAATAAAATATATGGATATGTATGTTGGCTATTTTAACACATACCTTTTTATATTCACCCCTAGAGAAATCTTCTATAACCTTAATCATGGCAATAATTTTTACTGCTTTTATTGTTAATTATTACATAATATTATGTAAAAATAAATATAAGTTATTAATTTCTATAATAAATAATGTGGAATATATTTTATGAAATTAAATTTACAGAAGTGGAAGAATTTAATTTACAATTCAACACATAGTCATAACGAAAAAGTAGTTTTCCCAGAAATAGTTTTTAAAAGTATAATAATTATTTAGAAAAAAATTGAACAAATAATTTATTAAAATGATATAATTTTTATTAATTATTAATTAATTTTACTAATTTTACTTTTATAATAATTTTAAAACAAAATTGAACATTTAAATTATTTTAAAATTTTTATTTCAATAAAATAAAATATTTTAACTAATCATCAAAATATTAATCTTTTCATAAATTTTTTAAAATTCACGATAATGTCATTTAATACATTATTATTTTTAAAATTTAAATTAATTTTACTTAATAAATTTTATAAAATTAGAAAAAAATAATCTCAATATTTTTATTAAAAATGAGATGAAACTATCTCTAAGAACACAATTTATAGAATAAAACTCGGACTACTTTTATCAATTCTTTTGATAATATATTATATGACTGATTTAAATTTTAATTGAGTATATAAGACATAAAATTTAGCTAAATTACTATACAATAATCATTAATTTAATTTATTTATATAAAAAAAGCATTTTGGACTTAAAATAGTTTTTCAAGATAAAATTTCATTAACATTCAAATGATTTCGATTTTTATTTAAAATAATTTGATAATTAATGAATATATTTTATATATGTTTAAATCATCTAGATTTCATAATATAGTATTTAGTATTTGTATCATAAAGTTTTAAGACTTTTTTATCATTTTCATATTCAAATAATATATTTCGTGGGTCATTTAATCGTGTCGTTCCATGTTCATTATTGTATCAAACATAATGATCTTCTTTTAAAATTTAATTTTGTCAAATTATTCCCACTTTCAATTAACTAAATCATCATAATTATAAATTGATGTAAAAAAATAAATTTTATGAAATTTTAAAATACATTTTTTTGAAAACCCACATCATAGAAAGGCTTGATAAAACATCATATTGAAAAGAGGGAAAGGTAAGTTAAAAGGTTATGTTGAATAATGCAGAAATATGATTCAATATAATAAACAATTAATGGGGATTGAAAATTTGTATATTTAAGAAAATAGTAAATAATTATTGAGAGTGATATAGAATATTGATCATAAAAACAGGAATGGTCAAGAAAATTTGACCAACAAAAAAGCCATTAATATTTTATGGGTGAAAATGCCATTGATTCATTAAAAATATCATTAAATGTATAGAAATTTTATTTCATTATAAGTTTACTAGTGATTGGGTATTTTTTTACTATCATGATTGATAACACCATATAATATACTTGATTTATTTTTATTTCACAGTAACAATTTCACCCTTTAGTTGGGCTTTATTCGATTTCTACATCATATCGTAAACCATTAAATGAATATCAAAGTCAAATTTTCTTATACCAAAAAGAACTAAAATAAACCTTTGATTGATCCTAAAATCTGCACAAGAGTTATATGTCTTCCCAAATTTTTTTTATATTTATCAAAACCAATGGTGTTTGAAAAAGTTATGAAATATAATACAATAGTCTCTAAAATCACAAAAGTAACACCCAATGTTCATCTTAATCCATTACATAATAAATCTTCATTAAAAACATTCAAATTACATCTTTAAAAATTAATATAATTCTTAAAAAATAATAATTTATTTTAACCCAGTTGTTTACATAAATACCAAGGGAAAATAAAATTTTATCTGGAATATCATAAAAAATTAAAATGACCAGATTCTATAATATGATTCCAAAAATATTCTTAATATATATCCATAAGAAAATTTAAGTAAAAATAATTTCATTCTAATTAAGAAATTATATAGTCTAGTTTTATGTGTTGGACCTTTTCCCCATTCAGTTGTGGTTTTAATCCCCCTTTCCATGGTGGATATAATGATTTGTGACCTACCATTCAGGTTATCCTTTTTCCAACAATATAATAATATAATTCATATAATGTTAACAAATTGTAATAACCCATAATTACCACAACATAAAATATAATAAATACCATAATGGATTTTCACAAAATTAATCTTATTTCAAAAAAATATAAATATATTCTCTCTAAAAATCATCTTCACGAGAACATAATATAAAATAATGGGTGGTATTAACAAGAATATGTTCCAAAAATATGCCTAAAATTGATAAAATCCCCCATCAAAAGACCTCAAATGGGTGAAAAATTGATTTATCATATAATCATCCTTAAACCCATAATCCCATGAAATTATACATAACACTTATATTAATCATAGATGATGATAAATATGATTCAAAATATTAACACCATCATTATATATTTAATTATTCTTATAACCAAAATACAACTGAAGAAAGTTCCTATTAAACATTATTATTTAATTATAATACAAAAATACATCAAAACATTTACTTCATTGAATAATATAACAAATGAAATTCCATGGTCTTGAGGTTAACCATTAAAAGGGGTAATTAAATATAATAATTCCTAGGTTCCCTCAATTTATAGAAATGAACTATAGTTATATCTCTAGTAAGAATTGTATTTATATCAATTGAAATCCTCACTTTTCCTTGGAATTTTTTTGATCTATATGATTACTTTTATCAAATAATATGTTTTCTCATTCCTTTTAAACATTCTACAACTATCCTCTTTTAACATATCTAAAATCATGGAAATCAAGAACTTCATTCTTCCATGGTCTTGACTATCTAATCTCTCAGAGAAAATGAGTGTTTCCCTTATTTGGTGATTCTAAATTTTGGTAAATGTAAAATTTCCAATCATTAAAACTATTTACAAATTGTTATTAATCATAATATCTTTTAATTTAATCATTATCCCATTTGGTTTCAAAAAATCACTATATTTTCCATTGCATTCAGTTTAATGGGTTTTCTTCCTAGTTCAAGTCATTGACAAAAAAACCATGTAAGAGAAACATGATTCATAGTTGGAAACCAAATAATCATGTATAGGATTCATAAATAACTAAACATTCTTCTTAATATAATACACCTTTGGTTTAAATATGGACATTCATTTTCAATATATATTAAAATCATTAACAAGGGTTTATCATGAATTGGGGATTAATCAAACCATATCCCCTTGTATTGTCAAAACAGGTGTGCATCAAGGCCTATTTTCATGCACCAGTTCATGATTGATCCAAGGCACAATGAGAAAATTTATGATCAATTTCACCAAGCTACAAAAATTATAGAGACACGACCACATACAATATCTAGAAAACGATGTATTTCTTGGAAATACATATAATATCCACCCTAATAAATCTATGTGATGTTATAATTTACATTGAATTATATGAAATGTTAGTATGAGAGGTATATTATCTAAAAATATTCTTCATAAATATAGTTCATATAGTTTCATATAAACTTCCTCTCACACCAACTATAATGACCCCAACCCTAGAAAACATGTTTCTGTATTTAATTTTTTACATTAACACTATATACAAAAAATCCCATCTCAATGGAAAAATAGTTTACTATTTAGGGAAAATTAGACATATACTCTAATCTCAAATTACAATTGAAATCATAAAATAGTGCATAATTATTACATTATCAACAAAATTATTAATTTTAGCATATCCCTCCATATCAATCTAAAAACACATCATAGAATCCTATGGAAAGGGAACATAATAATGGTGTTAAACATGATGCTCAATAAGTGTATGATTATGGAGAATGATATCATAAATAAATATGTCATAATCAATACAAAATGGTAAATGATAAAAAAAATCATTTGATCAATAACTTTTTCAAAATACATAATATGACATAAATAAATGGTGATAATGAATAAATACAACTAATTAAATAAACAACAAACATATCCATGGTTATCACAACTATTCAAATAGTCATTTGTTCATCAACAAATAATACCATAATGGGGGAATTGATAATGCTATATATCGTAAATAAACTATCACATACCCTTTCTATGATATCTTAAATAAAAGGGTAACCCCTCTACTAAATACCCCCCATCAAGTTTGACTCATGATTCATACATATGAATCAAGGAATATATAGGCCCCACCAATAACATACTAATTCCATTTTATTCTACATTTGTATGATATGAAACAGAGTTTACATAAACATTTTTTTAAAATTATCATACAAAATGGAAGTAATTCCGCCATTTAATTATCATAATCATAAACCATTGATAGTAATATATAAAATTCTATAAAAATGGTAAACCCCCTATAAAACTAATCATAAAACATGTAGATAAATAATTATTATGATAACATTAAAAAAGATATACGATATATCATAAGTAAAATAGGGTTTTTAATTTATGAATAAAAATACAATTAATTTTTGTTAAAATTAATCTTGAAGAAAATAACCTTTTTCATATTGATAATCAGTTTAAAAACCAACTATTTATATAAGGATTAAAAAATATATTTATAAATAACAATATAAAATTTTATTTTAAACATAAAAACATTGAGTGGTCATAATGAGGGGTGATTATGTACATTCTATTTTAATTTAAAAAACATTCATTTCACAATGACTAAAAAATGTTGAAAAATATATCATTAATAAATTAACAAGAATATTTATTTCAAATAAATTATTAAAATATAAATCACAAGTAAACATATCATTACTAAATCTTTTTGAGAATGTTAAATTCTATTTTTAAAATATTTTTAGAAAACACGGATATAGAAGAATACAATTTTTCAACCAAAAAATGAAATAAATTAATATTTAAATAAAAACATTTTACTGATCATTTTAAGTACCCATGATGATAAAACGATAATATTAAATGAAAATATAATTAATAATCAATCTATAATAAAATATATTGGGTTTATGATATAAATATCAAACAATATCCCCAAGGGATTCTTAATCATAAACAAATTTTAAATAATGAAGGGATTTTGAAATTGACCCTTACCACTATGGTAACTTTTGAATCAAAAGTATCATGAAATAAATAAAATCAATTGAAAAATAAACTAATATTATTATAAATATATTATCAATATAAAACATAATTTATAGATTTTATACACCACACAAATGAATTAAGTGGTGAATATGGAATATGTCTCATGGATGTAAATCTGAGGTTATAAACCCTTACCTGAGGTCTGATTTCCCTCATACTTATTCAAACCACTTGTATAACAATAATATATTTTTTATACATGTAATATTTAACCATAAAATATGTATCATTCCACAAATGATTTATAAATAATATTTTATGACATATTTATTAACAATTGTTTATTAAAATCTCAATTTTTGATAATAACTGCTTATTTCATATATATATTGGTATGGTAATTTCGGTACATTTATATTTATCATGGACTCATAATATATATAATATTAAAATAGGTTTAAAATAATATATATTCATTATAGAATTATTTATAATATTATATAAAAAAAGGAGACATAAAAATGTGTTACAACGTTCTTGGAGACGATAGGTCATACACACGCATGAAAAATATTTTAAAATTTTATATATATTGTTCATAAGATAGGTAAATATTAATTCAAATTTATATAATCATTATTGTAAATTTTATTTCCTATATATTTATTAAATAATATAAATAATATATTTTATTTATAAATAATTTCTAAAACAATTCACATCATATTGTGGAGGTGGTAGTCCACATGTATGCATGACCGACATTATCATTTTCCAATGGATTATAAGTTATGATGTTATTTATGAAACTATAATTATGTAAATTTAAATTTTTCAAAAAAATATAATAATTATATCCACTAATATATTTATTTTTGAGAGATAGTTATGGAAACTCAATTACATCAATTTTTTATGTAGTAGTCTTTCATAATCATGATTGACAGTTTCATTTTACATTTGTTGGAATATGAGTTTGACATTGGTTATTACATAAAAAATAATATCTCATAATATATAATATAATAGTTTTATAATTTAGTATCGAGGGAGGAAATTTGAAGGTTATAGAGGGAGAAATAAAAAGAATATTCCTAGTAAATTACTATCCCTCTTCTTCATAGTACTTATATAGGTTTATGTAGAAACCCATCATATAATTATTTTATTATAAAAATAGGACTATAGTTAATAGCGGGTGTTTTAAGAAAACTATTTTGCTTTTATGGTTATAAGATATTCTTTTGTGTGTGTAAATATGAGAGGATAGGGATTGTCCTTTTATAAATGGGAGAGGAAGAGACTTGATTTTTTTAAATACATTATAACAACTTTATAAAAAGAAAAAATAATCCAAAATGGATCCTTGTTCAACCTTATATGATATATGGTCCATATAGGTTCAAAAAATAACTATTTTTCATGTTTTTAGGTTATTTAAACATTATAAATTTAATTTACCTTTCATTAAATTTGAATTAACCATAATTATTGTTATTGTTTTTACTATTTTTACTATTAATTATGGAAAAATTTAAATTACAATATTTTTTTTCTAGTCTCTAATATATAATCCATTATACGAAAATAAAATTCAAATATATGGTCGAATTTAATTTAGAAGTAAACATAGAGATGCGGTGAAATAGTAATTTAGCTAAGAATATTTTTTCTGTAGGGAAAAAAGATTTTATATTAACAATGAATATATAATTAATTCGAATAAAAAAATTAGATTAATAACATTATAATTAAAATAACATTAATTTTCTTATAATCATATAATTAAATTAGACTTTTTAATTTTTTAAATATTAAGGCATATTTCAATAAGAGTAATTATTTTTCATTATTAAATGATAATTAGTCATTTTTGAAAATTATCAAAGTTTCACTAATTTATAATGTTCACATTATGATTTAAAAATTAATTGTATTTTGTTATATAAGGTTTTAAAAATTGGTAAAAATAAATTTTAAATTATGTGGGAAAAATGTGACCAAATAACTTTTTATAAAAAAACAATCATTTATGTATAGAATTATGATTATTTATAAGTCAATATTAAAAATTTAGTAGATGGTAGATAAAATATTTTATTCCGCATAATGTTTATAAATTTCGATAAAATTATTATCCAACCATGAATAATTTATTTTTTAAGATAAAACACATTTTATGAATAAAAATTGTTTTTCATAATAGATATATCCCTTATAAATTATTTCTATATTCATTTCTAATAAATTTATAACCACTGAACTTTTCTTTTACATGTTTAACAGATATAATTTATATATTTTTTTATTCTTGTTCATCCCCTCCATTTTAATTTCTTTGTTATAATAGTAATATTGAAATAATATACTTCTTAAGTAATTTAATTTGGGTGTTATATGTGGTAAATGAAATTGATCATAATATTATTATTTTAAAATCTCAAAGTGGTACATTTCATCTAAAGAAAAAAATTAAGCCAAACTAACCAAGGGATTTGATCTTTTCTAAAACTCGTTTTCATCCAATTTTATTTCAAATGAATTGAGTATCACCCCTCGTTTTATTGGATTTTTGTATTCATCCATCCCGCGTTTTTCCTTGCAGGAATATGATGAAAAATATATTAATTTTATAGAAAAAATAATATCTCCCTGAACATGTAAAACTTTTTGTGGGTGGTGTACATGGGGATATATGAGCTTATTTTCTTATACAAAATGAGAAAGATACTACCGGCATTAATGGGTATATTTTTATTTTTACTCATCATGTTCTTATCAAATAATCATATACTCTAACATCCCATATGATACTTCCATTTATGTAGTATGCCTAAATAAATAACTAGTGAAATAAAAACAGATTTTTAAAGTGGAGGCCGAGAATGACGAGGAATAATACTTCATCAGAATCCAACCATGAATATTATACCATATTTCTAATAGGTTTGATTTGGTTTACTTTGTACATATATCCCTCACAAAAAATATATGGATTGAATGTAGAAAAAATGACTTTATGGGTTTTTAAATAAATGAAGATAACCCCACCTTCAAATTTTAGATAAAACGTGCTATGAACCAAAAAGAGGGTGTTAAAACATGTGGCCCACATGGGGGTTAAACCATCATCCATCTTTATTTTTGTTCTCGTTATCACTATAATTCCATTTTATTTTATTTCAATAATTCTCTTAGGTTTCTTTTTTTATTTTTAATATAATATTTCTATGATCAAAACATATGAAATTAACTCATCATCATGCTACCGATATGTCAGGTTCTACGACTCCTTAAAATATTTCTTGATACTATTTCATTAAAAATATACCTACATGTTAAATCTACATTAATTTATTGTTTACATTACATCATTAAATCATGAGGGATGGAGCCATTATAGTTTAACATTTAGATGTTTCTATTATTCCAAAAAACTGTATATTTAAAAATTTTATGTTCTTTTTTTCAATAAAATAATTTCTAAATATTTCAACTCAATTTCTTATCTATTCCTATTTTGAAACCCATTTAAATGAGTTTTTCTATTTATTACATGAATTATAACATAGTTTAATAACATAATGGACATTCTTTCTTGTTCAAAACAATGATAAATTCCTAAAAATACATCATAATTTTGATTATCATGCAACATGTCACAATATTTATCATTAAAATAACCATTCCCTATAGATTCTAGACTATTTTCTAAAACTTTTTACATTTACCTCATTAATTCTGAGAAAAAAATCCATGATTTAAGTAACCAAAAATTGATTTATTTATATCCAAACATAAGAACTATTGCAATTTTGTTTTCAATTAGTATGGTTTTAAATTTTTTTTAATGAACCTTTATTGAAGAGAAACATATTAATTATGGTGTAACCTTTAATATATATATATATACCTTATAAATGTTAATGAACCTAATATTTTAGACACATTAGTATAAATAAATCCCTACCAAACCTAATTGGGAAGTGAAAATTCATTATCTAGATGAAATTATTTTTTAGGGAAGCTATTTTATGGTGTTTTATACATTATGGTGAAACTTTTTCTTAATAATAAAATTCTTAAAAATATTTATTTCCACATAAAATTTTATTATGATAAGCTTTAAGCCTTTATATGTCTTTGGAAATTCTAATTGCCGTCACTACTTTCAAAAATCATGTTATGCAGAATTTGAAAATATGAGTCAATAATTAAATTATTTGAAGGATGTTGAGTGGATATCATTTTTATATAGAAATTATGAATAGTGTGGATATTATGATATTCTTTCATGATGTTGTTATATTTTTTCAACTAATGATAGGGATAAGAGATTTTATATGAATTGAAATTAGAATAATGAAATTTTGTTTCAATACACCAAGAACTCCTTATTCTTACCCTAAATATTTCAAATCTAAAACCTTCAAAAAAAGACACAAAACAAACATAAAAAATATATATATTAATAATTTTTTCATGGATTGAATTTTGTGTAAATGTATCAATTTATCAATCTCATGGTTTATTTTTAATGGGTTTGGAGGCTAAATACCTTATTGAAAATTAAAAATTTGTTTATGAGGTAAAATTAATGTGACTTAAGTGTTTTATGAAAATAGGTTTATAAGTGAAGTGTAAATGGATTTAATTATATAAATGGATAACTTATAATTTATGTTTCTTATATTTCATGATATCATTTTCTGTATGTTTCAAAATTGGTGGATCTCATGAGAAAGAGTTTCAAAATTTTCTTGTACTTGATTTTAATTATTACATGTCCATCAGTCCAAGTGTTAAGTGTAAAGTAATTTATAGAGCTAATACATCCATTTTTATGTGTATATAAATGACTGAATCCATACCAAATAGTCAATTTTAGTTGAATGACATCACATTTAGATTCATTGTCATATTTTATTGCATAAATGTGAAAATTGGATAATTCTATAATTTTAATTACATTACATCACTTCATTATTTCGAGTATAAACATTTATTATTGTTCACAATTATGTGATGCTTTTATATATTGTTTTATGATTCAAATTATTCAACTTTACTATCTGGAAATTATTATTTTATGGGGACTAAATAAATCAATTTATATGGATTTTTTTTTTCAAAGGTTTAATTGACCACTCTTCATAAAATGATGAATTTCATGGGATGAAAGAATCAAAATTAAGTGAATCTTATTTTATATTAAATAGGATACAATGTTTCATGATAAAAATAAATTTAATTAGGATGTACTCTCATTAATGATGTTTTTTCATGCATCAATGTCCAGGAATTGATTTCTTCAGTAATTCGTGATCAATATACAAGTTTCCATAGGAATTTAATTTATTATGGAGGAAATCCAAAAATATTTTTAGAATCTCATAATTATACCTCTTTGTGAGCTTTGATCATTGATTTTGAAGAAATGGATATAAAAAATTGTTAAAATATTCTATAAAATAAAATTTTAATTTTTCATTCTCCCTTTTATTAGTTTTTTGTTAGATTAATCTTCCTTGTTCTTCATGGATACCCTTCACATGGTTGGGAAATCAACTGATTTTTTGGGTACAGGGATGTTTTTTATGATCTTTATTTCCTTCCTATCATGGATTAATTCCCTTTCATTATTCTATTATATTGGTTTCAATATTCAAATAGAATATCTCATTATCAAATATAACTATATCATATTTTAGTTTATGTTATTTCTATTTCCTTGATAGATGATCATTATATCCCTCCACAATATTCAATTTAATATGCAATAGAAGAGACCTCATCTTACAAGTGATTTACATGGTGATTGTCAGCACATGTGAGTGGGGTAGTTGGAAGTCATGATTGTTTGGAATATGCAATACCCAATCAGGTATTTCTTATGAGTATTTAGGGATTTTTTTTGAAACTCTATATGAAATTTAATGGATTTTAGAAAAGGTTATTATCTTGGAATGGTCCATTCTCATAATCACCATTTGAACAAGTGAGTGAGGGAAATTGATTGTTGAATATCACTTTAATCTATTTAGCAGATAAGGTTTGGATAACATCAAATTGTGATTTCATTGCAATTAGAAAAAACCCAAACCATATATTCCTTATCATATAAATACTTCTAATCAAAATTTTCATCATTCAACTTTTAATCTATTTTTTCATAGCATTATATTGATTTTAAAATCAATCGATTGTAGAAACATTCCCATATTTCCTTTAATTTTATGTGAATAACATGATTTTTGTGCACTAATCTATGTAGAAAACCTAGGTTAACCACAATAATATATTTTAACTAATGAGAACATATTTTTTCTCTCCCCAAAATTGGAATGTATGAAATGGCAACCTGATTTTGGATAACTATTATGCCTTAACACTACCTTCCACCTCGAGAGGAATGAAGAGACTAATAGGACCATCCAAAAGTCAAAGGATATGTTTTGTATCTGTGTCATTGATTTTATAACATCATTTGTATTATTCTAACCTTTGTTTTAGATTTATTATAATAATATCAATATTTATTCATTTTATTTAATTTCCATTATGTCAGTATACATGAGGTCTTTCCGATTTGTGTTTTACTTGATTGAGAGAGGAGAGGCAATAATTATTGGTCCCAATTTGGTACATATAATTATAGATATTTTCATGATGGTTCATGAGAGGATGAAGGTGGAACAAAAATATCATAAGGGTAATGATCATTGGTTGATGAGTCTCATTGTGTTTGAGGTTGGGGGCCATATTTTCCAGAGGGTTTTGCCTCATCAAGGGAGTTAGAGGATTGGTTGGGGGGATTTCATCCAAGATTACATAAACCATTAAGGTGTTTGGGAGAATTATTGAGGAAGAATATCATTTTTTCTTCCCCTATATTTAGATTATATTAATAACATATTTCAAGTGTCTTATCTTTTTAGGTATCACCATGATTACTCCAATACCACTTACTATAGAGAGTTAGATATCGAGGATGATTCAATGTTCATGGAGTAGTTAAATAAGACACAATACCATCATGAGAAGGAATAGTGAGGCTGTTTAATCCTCTCATTTTGAGTTATCTTAATACATGGTAGTCTTTAGGCTATTGTATAGGAGAACAAGTAAGAGATGTTCATCTTGTACCCGAAGTTGTCATCTTTTAGATGTGTTATGTGATTTTATGATGATGATGTGACAAATACATTTATGATTGGTGTTTATGATTATTTTATTTTGTTAGAACTAGTTAGATTTATCCAAATCCATTTGTGTTTGAGTTATATATCCCACGGATGTGTTTGGTGGTTTCTAGTAGATTATTCTACCATATCTCATTGGTTATTATTCTCAAGGACGATAATATGTTTAGATTTGTATGATTGATTTGGATATTATTATAGAAGCTTGATTTTGAGTTTTATTTATTTGAAGGAACACCAATCTATAGTAGTGGGTGTGGTTTTAGTTTCTTTTATGTTCGGTTGGATTTGAAGGTGTTACTGACCATTTTGAGTTTTTTATAAGTGATTATTACATGAAGTCTAGTGAAACAACATTTATAGATGCTTTGGTGGGTGTTTTGGTATAGTTGTAACTTGTGTAAAATGAGTTTTATGGAAAATTATTTACGTGGTCATTTTTCCTATTATAGAACCTTGTATATTCCCTTTAGGTAAAAGGTAAATAATGGAAATCACTATATCTTATTATTTGGGGTGGTGAGGAGATATTAATTGGGTCTTTTTACAATACTGTGGTGTAATGTGTGGTGCTAGTGAAAATGGGGTTTAAAGGAATTATTATTACACTAGATATTTTTGGATCACATAGAAAATGATTGGACTTTTCTTTGACCATAGGCCAACATGTTTTAGTCATAGGGAACAACATTGTGGTAAAGGAAAAAAATATTCCACTATAAATTGGGGTCCAGACCTTCTTTTCCACGAATTATTTTTTCCATCATTTTACACTTTTCAAAACTCTACCCCTTACTCAATAATTTCTTCAATCCCTTTGGGATTCCTAATCCATTGGTTTCTATGATTGAAAATTCCATGGATCGAGGTACCATTTATATTCCCTTTTATCTCGATAGTTCACATTATTATTTATCACTATGGTTCCGTGGGTGAAAAAACAATGTTTGGGAGAAAGTATTGGTGGTGGTTCATTATGAATAGGCTCAACTATTATTTCCTCCAAATTCTAAAGTGGATGATCCTTGTTACATTTGTGTTTATTCTTCATGTGATTATAATTGAGTTAAAAAAATAAACATCTCTACTACATTATTTACAATTTATGAACTATCATACTATAGATTCATATTATGTGAATTTTAGGAATTATCCTAATCAATGATAATTAATAGAATATAGAAATTATATGGTAATTATTTAAATCACGTGATGTTACCAGTTTTATATTTTTTTTCTCCTTTGTTATTACTTCTAGTGGTGGATTGATTAGAAATACTGTAAAATCGGTCAAATATTTAATAATTGAATTTCTAATATATTATGCTTGAGGTGCATGAATGTTTTTATTGTGGTGTTTTGTGTGGATTAGTGGCTTAGTTGGTTGTCCTAGATTGGTGGCCTTGGGTGTTTATTTTGGCTTAGTGACCTTGGTATATTTTTGTGGTAGGGTGGAATTAGGTTTTGTCCACTGGTAGCATAGAGTAGTTGTGGATCAATGGCCTCTATATTTATTGATTTATGTTCTTGATGGTTAGTAGAATTTCTATATCAATGGAATGATAATTACATTGAATAATATAAATTTTAATGGGAAGAAATTTTAGTAATGATAATTGATGTATATTAATTGAAATGGAATGTGGAACATGGGACGTGGTCCCTATGTGATGCTTTAATTTTATTTATAGACTTTTATTAATTATTATAAATAGTGTATTGGTATAGGAGACACCATATTTTTCAACATATTATTACGATTTTGTTTTTATAAACCCATAGGTATCTTCTTGGGTGTGAGACTATTATATGTTTTGTTCTTGTAGTTCTTTATGAACCCCATTCATGCCAAGTACTAAATACCATCAGATAGATGATTAGGGAATGGCCTTTTTTCCAACATCAAGGATGGGTAGGATATAGTTGGATAACAACACCCTATATCCCACTCTCTCTTCCTATGTGAATTATGTATATGTTGTTTATATATAGTTGGGTGCGGTACCCAGTGGAGGATGAGGATATATGTTGTGTTGACCATTGTTATAGGAGGGAATGAGGTTGATATACTACACGTTCATGATACAGTACTTAACCAATGTTCTTTTATGATGGAGTGGTATATGGATAAGGATGGGAGGTATGCTTTCTATGGTGATTGTATAGTTTATTTCAAGGATTGGGTGTCAGGATTTCCTATTGAGATGGTGTTAGTTATGGAAGAGATGAGATCAACAGTTGTCCTATCACTGGGTGATAGTGTCAAAAAAGGGGGAATGATTTTATATGTAACCTTTCCATTTTTTCAATAATAATTCAATATTATTGAATTGATGATTTTGAGTTTTATTCTTTATGATAATGAGGGAATTACGTTACTTACTGGGTGCTTGTTGATTTCTTTGTTTGTTCACTTGATCATTATTATCATTTTTCACTTTTTCAGAAGATACATTCGGTATTATATTACTATGTAAACATGTTATTATCACCCCATATATATATAAATCTTTTTTTTTGTATTTTAGGAAGGAACTAGTGATCGAGATAAACATTTCTAACATGAATTTTGGAGTTGTTTTGTCTCTATTAGAGGATTGTTTTCACGGTAATACTTTTTTGAGAATATTTAATTTGTTTATATTCATTCATTTTTGTGTTGGTTTTATGGTATTTTGTTTTATTTTATATATTATATTCAATATTATTATGTTTTATGCTATGGTTTAGGTAAATATTTTAAGGTAATGACTTTGATTATATGTGATATACCCTATATTCTAGTTGTTAACCCTAGTCCTTCTAGAGGCGAGTTACAAGGGCCACTCTCATATGTAGTACTAACCAGTGACATGTTACTAGTGTGGAAAGTTCTTGAAAAATAAGATGTTCCTGTATTCATTGGGATAATTTGGGGTGGTTAGAATATTGTATCATTTAGTGGATGGTTGCACTAAATCAGTTCCACAGTAAATAATGGGCCTAAAGTTGATTCACCTAATGTTGGTTGTCCTAGATATGGTTTCCAAAAGAAATTGGTATTATCTAACATAAATGGTACGACCTCCATGAATGTTGGATGTTGGTGAAACCAATTGACTAGTTTGGCCCCACTATAATGAACTAATATGATAACTTGTAGAAGTGCATAATTATCACAAAAAAGTAGTTATCTGATTGGTTAAATTTTCAAATCAGAATGTAATTCCATATAACTACCTACCAAAATAGATTTTTAGAAGTGTTATCATGTGGATGTTTGATGAAAAGTCAAAACAAAACATATTCCATACATATCTTCCATATTTTCTTTAATCTTTTCTCAAATTCGTGGGTCAATAGATATCATGGAGTGTGTGCGAGGTATACTTGGTTCTATGATGTAATTTTCCTCCACATTCTTCCACTATACTATACTCGTATCAGAGGGTTTTACATAATCAGAGGTGTGCTTCCCCTTACACTTCTGGAATTCATCTAGTTGAAGGAGTCTAGGGGAAACCCATGGTGGGACAATATTCCCATATCAATGTGTGCAATTATAAAAAATTCTGCAATGATCTTCAATTATAGAAATACATGTGAAATTAAAGGAAAACCAACAATAATATATGAATGGTGACATACAATGATATATGAAAGATATCTGACAGTGAAAGACACAAAATCCTCAACTAAAATAAATGAAAAAAAAATATTAAGGCCCCAATATATCGATAATCCCCCACCTCACCAATAATATTCAATACTATATGACATATCCTTTTAAATCATATATCACTTTGTTTGTTCCATCCTTGACCTACCAACTTTGTGAGGATTCTTGAGTATCAAGGTTCTATTGAAACCGGAGGATGGTGTGAGTACATTTCTGAATAGAAAATCACTAATGTGGTCACAAATAGAACCAATAAATATAGTGTGTGTGTATTTGAAATGATCTATCAAAAAAACAATAAAAAATGTAAATAAATAAAAATCATAGACCCTCAGAATGATTTTATCTTTGGTTACATGCATACCTATAGGATATCATGTCTGTATGAGTTGAAACTACCAAATGGAATTTGAATATGGAATTTTGAAAAGTTTCTATTTTGGAAATTTAACTTTTATCCTAGAATATGAAAGATGTAGCCATCCAAATATGTGTTTTCTATACTTGGAATGAAGTCTATGTGGTGGTAATTAATATTTTAATGTAATTCAAAGGATTATCAGGTAGCATGGACTGTAGTAAGACACTTATTCATCCCCAAGGATCACATCAGCATTTCTTTGGTGGTTAAAAGATCCAAATTACACCTTTCAAGCACTATTTTTAGTGGAATCTCATCCTTCAATATCTTGTGTGTGAATTTTATAGGGGTTTAAACCCCCTCTGCCCTCATTATCACCCATGTTTTGGTGATATTTTTAAAAAACTGGGTGGAGAATTAATGTCTTGTTTCTCACTACAAATATTATATATTCATCCTCCCTTGATGATGATATCTAGTTTCATTTTAGTTATTTATTCAAAATATATTTCTCTACATAATTGTGAAATAACCTATTTCCAAAGGGTATTTTTATTTTCCCACCAAAATGACTTCTTGTAATGATGTCTACATGTGTTAGTTTATTAGATCAGTAAAGATACATCATTTAATGATTTTATTTAGGTATTTATGATTCTTTAAAATTTTTATGGAATAATCATTTGAGTTTTGGATTGCAATCGAGGGTATGGTTGGAGGACCATTACAAGATTTTCATAGCTTTAAACTTCAATTATGGTGCAAAAAGTACATCCAGTGAGAATTTAGGCATTGTTCCAAAAAATTAATTAAATCAATTAGAAAGAAAATAAATAAAGATTTATGTTTTTTGGTTGTCTTTGCGTGATTGAAGACCTCACATTTGGTATGTATGACTAGATGACATAGATTATGTCGATGAGACATAGTTTGATCTATCTATAATGAAATAAAAAATAATAAAGTTTCCAATGAGTTAGGTGGTCTCACGAATGTACCCAAGTTTAATTATTCCCAATGTGAGATTGAATTAGGTATATGGTCTCTCCACTGATGAAATTAACCATGTTAAATTTTTTGATATTCATTATTTAAAATTTTTGTAAGATTATTAATTAAATAAATGATTAATTGTACAAAATATAGACCCATTCAAATTGATATCATTTCTTTATAATTGATGGTTATGACTTTTGACCTCAGTTCTATACTTATGAGGTTTTGAGCCTCTTTATGTGTGTAACTATAGCATGAGACACCTAAATAAATAACTATAATAACCCTACTAATGGACTATAATTACCTCCCAATAGGTGATCAATGACTTGGGGATTATAATCCTATACCTTGGGTAGGTTTAACCATATGACACCCTCGAACCATTAGACATAATGAGATGGTCATGGAGTGATGAAACCTTCTTGAAAATAAAATTTCTATGTGGATAGTCCTTACGTTGGTTAATAATGTGTTGTTTGTCTGAGAAAACATTACATAATATAGGATATTATGGAGGGATATGAACATAATACATAGAATGACTCTCATATACCATAACCATGAGGCCAAGGAAGTTGTTTGTGATCGTAATTATACCATAGGGCATAATGACTATCATTGGGAAAGTGATTTTTGTGAAGCTACAATGTGAGAAGGGTCCCCTGAAGGGTGATGATGTGTTTAATATAATTTGTGAAAATTTATATGTTCGTAATAATCTAATAATACTGATTAAATCCATTATTTTTACCGAATATTTATTATGGGTGTCTAGTATAACCAAAACCGAACCAATAATCTAATTGGGGATATGATCACTGATGAATTTTGTGGGTGTTAAACCATACCTAATTTTGGTTATTTTTTTTCTCTTATATCATTTCCTTTTTATATACTTCTCTATAGATTTACATGGAATTCATGGTATTATTTATTTTAACATTATTGTTGGATTTCGAGTTAGAGTATGATTTTTCATGGAAATAATGGAATGTTTTGGATTCCCATTAATCCTATGATATATGATGGATATTTCAATTCATGAGAATCAAGGGTTCTATTGAAATGCATAGTGCATTGAAATTCCTATTATTCTTGGATTCTCCTAATATGATCAATGTAATAGAAGACCTTCAGTGTTAGGACTCCACTATTGGGACATTAGCATTAAAATGATATACATGCATGGGATCCCACTGAGGTAGTGAGTACATTGTGAATGAATAGTATACATGGGATTATATTACTAATATGAGGTACTGAGATAAAATACCACTCAAGGAAATATATTTTCAAATCCCATGGGAGACATGAAATACACCCTTAACTCATTCAATGGGCCTATGATGGGATGGATTCACATGGTTGTGATGATAGTTCAAGATCCAGGAGAGATTAGATTCCCATGTTTAAGGTCACATATCATAGATGGAATTACCAATGTATTTATTTATCCCCCAATAGTAATCAGTCACACCTGAACTTTAAAATTTCCCATTTATCTATCCCTCGGTCTAGTATTTTTAGTATCCTGATAATATTGAATTCCTATGCTGCAACCATGGGGTTCAACCACTTTGATTGTGAAGAGTTGCATTGTTAGATACACTATAGGGTTTTATGCTTATATAGATTTAGGAATATGCATGGGTCCAATATTTTTAAATAGATAGTCCCCTTGTGATAATTTATCATGCTCAGATATATTGTGGCAGTCATCAATGAATGTATAGTCAATTGAGGTCTTGGTCATAATAATTAATTTTGATTTTACTTATTTCTAGTATTATATATATTTTCATGTTTTATATTTTTTTTATTTGAGAATATCACATGAACATATTATAGATTTTAATAGATATTTAATAAAACACATTAGTCATTCACTATAGTGTAATATACTAACAATTTTCTCAAGCCTAAATATCACCTAGATTCTAGAGTGGTCTACACATGGTTACAACCATATTATGTACTGAGGTTAGGTACAACATGATCAAGTCAGATATCTCATGTGAGTCAGGTGATTGGGACAATGTAAAAACTATAAGTGGAAGTATGACTAGTGTTCATTCTTTCTTTTATTTTACTAAATATGGCTGATCATATATGTGTTTCATCGATCCTTTAATGTTTAAATGGTTTATTAGGTCATCTTATTGATGCATTAACTTATATTATATTTGGTTTCATTCATCTATCCCATCTGATTTTTTAATTTTGGATGTTTTTTGTAAATTTATAATATTATTATGAACATTAATAAGTGGGTTTAATATCATAACAGTACCTATTAGACCCCTTATGTTATTCAACAACCCCTATAATATGTGGAGGAGTGTATAAATCCCTATAAATATAATTTCATGAGCACTTATCAGTGGTTAATTGGAATAATATTTGAAGAAGTTGTACCAAAGCAGTGTTATTGTTTTATAATTTCTAAATATGGTAGCAAGGAGTTTTAGGAATGTGTAGATCTTGTGATAGTAATAAAATTGTTTTTCATGAAGACTTTTTGTAATTTTAATTGCACGCTACCTAATATGGGACTATTGTTCTTAATTGGTTATGTAACAATTGTATTATTCACCGAAAATGACACAAATGATGTTCAGTTGTGATTTCTTCTTGACCATAAGGGTATGTAGTGTATTATTCAGCATGATTGAGCATGTAGGAATAAAATAACATATAATCCTCTTATAATGTGTTTTCACTGTTGATAATGATTTTCAAGTAGTTTAAATAGTAAAATACAATTCATATGGTGTTTTCAAAATAAGAACACTGTGGAATTATATTAAACTAAAAAAATTGTTTTTATCTTTTCTTCTCTCAGAATGTTGTATGTATCTACAGTTCAAATATTGGTTGTGATGATGAGGAGGGAAAAAACTTTAACAGGTTATGATGTGGCCCATGTAGTTTGATGAAGGATTATGATATCATTATACTGAACCACTTGTGGGTGGTTGTATTATCTATTCAATTTTATAAAATAAAATAACCAACATTTATGGTGTCTCCAATATAAGATGAAATGGAATTATACTTAACCAAACTAGGATTTTGGTAAAATTTTGGCATGTTTTTCTAGCAAGGAAGTTGAATGGTTTAAATAATGTTATGTATATGTTATATTGTCATGGTGTAGTAAGGGGAAATTAGAAAAACCCCAAATATCATGATTCTGAATCTTATGTGAAAATATATCCTATTAAAAATCCAAATGACTATTATAATCATGTTTCAAACTGATATCTCATTCATATTTCATAAAAAACTCAATGTGGTAGAATATGACTTAAATATTGTTGTTGCTTCATAGAGGAAGTTTTCATAGGTAGTGAAGGGAACGACATCCTTGACCATTGCATAATTCAATATACCTCATCATATAAGGGTCCTAGATAATGGTAGAATACATCATGTCTCATCAAACCAAGATGTGGTTAGTCAAAGGGTAAATTTAGGTAGATACTCTATTATTTATCGATTTCTGGTCCCGATAGGAGGAAAATCATGTCCATTCAATTACGTCTCCTAGGGAATTGTAGAATTTTCTTATTTTATGAGTACATGATTCATGAACTGGTTGTGTTTATTATCGTGTGTTATTCCCATATAATGACTTCATGATAATATATTGGAGTTTACGGTCAGTGTATTTGAAGCATTGTTTTTTAGAATATAATAATGTGTTATATTATTTTCTTCCACGAATTTCAGTAACACATTTACATAGTAATAGATTCGCATATGAAAACATCATTGGATTTATTATCATGCAAGGATTATTTGGGACATTGAATCCACTATGGGTAATACCGCTGTGATGGATTGGGAGACTAATAATCCTTTATTTGGGCATTATTATATAATATTAATGGAGTATGATATGTAAAATATATTGGATTATGAGGTGGTTCTAAAGAAAAAAGATGAAAATATCATCCCTGATAATCAGAATGATACGATTAGTAAATATTGAAATCACTACAAATTTATTGGTCATTTGACCTTTGAATGAAAGAAAATGTTCAAAAAATATAGCTTATATATGTCATGGGGACAAAATGGAGCTATCTATTGAAATAATACGTCAAATTAAATCATGTCTTTTAATGATTAGTGGAATTGAGATAATGAATCATCAAATTTAGGTTTCATGAAATAGGATTGGGTTGGAACCTATACTGATGGCCCCAATGTTCATAAGAAGCCTCTTTCAATTCCTATGACAATGTCAAGGGATATCTCATTATCCATTACATCCCTACAATGGTGTACAATATCTTCCTACTGGTTAGAGGGATGACTATATTGATAATATATATATTAAATGGAATATATCCCACTTTTATGAGAACTTCTATATAGAGGTACATACTTTAGTGACTTCCCAATATAAATAATAAAATTTTTGATGAAGTGAATGTTCAGGGTATTTCACAGCCCCTCCCTCAGGTTTCTAGTCAGATAGAGAATCAGATGAGACACCATTAATTATCATAGAAACATTTCCACATGACATCTCGAAATATGTAAATTAGGTTTTAATTAATGATGATAGTGTTCTAGAATGTCAATTTATGGTTTCTATACGTGTATCTTCTGATGGTATTATGTAGGTGGATATGCATGAACTCACCTCACACAATAAATTCACTTCCAATGAGTGACATAATCTATGACTGTATTGTGATTGTAATATAAAGTAGAGTGACAAAATTATCATTGTTCATGAGAAGGTTGGAATTAGTCCTAATGAAGAACCATCACTTATATGAGGAACAAGCTCATAGGAGCAGGAGATGAACATAGATGTATTGGTAACTCCAACTATTGAGTGTAACCACATATTATTCCACTATAGAGTGACTAGGAATTGAATCTGCATCCTTAGCATACTGATTATAGTAATTTGGATGGATTCATCTCATATTTCCCCCTCTAATTCTTCTAATAAAATGGTGGCTTATGATCAATCCATTTATATTTGAAAATATGGTCCTAAATTTACTCTTGGAGTGGTGTATTTGGTTCTAATGATTATTAGGACACACAACCCCTTGGTAAGAACATGATTAATTTACCTATAGGAAACAATGAAGTCAGTAAAATTGTTTGATATATCATTTATATAGGAATGAAGAGTAATAAAAATGGAATAAATAAAAATAATTTAAAAAGGGAAAAATCAATGTTAAACCGGTATAGTGAGGAGGAACCCATACAATAGAAAAATCCCATAATCAATGAATTCTTTCTTTTGGAACATCCAATGGAAATGTAAATCCATAAAATAAAAATCACATTGAAAAATTATTATTGGAAAAAACCGAATGTTTATTAGAATTTCCAATATTATTTTTATTTTTAATAACTATGAAGACTTCAAATATGCCTCATATTGAAACATTTTTTTCTCAAAAACCATTCATGTTTCATTTAACTATCACCTATCAATTATAAAGTATGATAGAATTCAATTTACTACATGGAACAATAGATCTCAATGTGTGTCAATTTCATGAATCATATCAGGTTTCAATATACCAGTCTCTATTGTGTACGAATCCACATACTATATTAAAAGGATAATGTGTAGGGAAATTAATGATAATTCTAAAAACATGAGTCATAAATGTGATATTCTTGAGGATATCAACATTGTATTGAATTGCAAATAAAAATTATTCAAAACATTAATATAATTTAATCCATGTTGTTATCCCCTTTTATTGATCAATGTAATCTTGTTGAGGCCCCCATGTAGGAGCTTACATCACATGGATTATATAAACTATAAATAGAATTCAAAAAATTATGATTGAAATATTTATTTCTCAAATTAATGAAATGAGTGTTGTAAATGGTCTCTTATTCTTTACTCTCCCTAAGAATCAATCATATCCCAACACCATTATTGAGGATGTTTTCACATATCAGGAAAGGTTAGCACCTGTACCTTTTTGATTCTGAAATGGATGGATTGTAATTCATTTATGTTGGGATGAATTCATGGAGACCTTGAAAATACATATCATTGGATTCCCAAATCGATGGATGGATGGATAATTCAAACATACTGTGGTACTTTTAAAATAATGGTGAAATAAATAATTTTCCAAATTGGACTTTGAAATTTAGTATGTTGTGGATCGCCTTGCATATAGTAAAATAAGGAATCAAGATCAAAATACATAATCTATGGAAGAGATGAAATATCATCACAGGACGGGTGGTCTCATTATTGATTAATAAATCACTGATAAAAATGTGAACAAAAATCCTATCGGATGATGTTACCATTGAAATCAAGAAATTTTTTAACCGTTACTCAATGAAATATGGAATAAAATCATGATCCATTACATTAATAAATAAGAAGGAGAATATCTTTATGTTATGGACATCAAGACAATTTTTCTTAGGACCACTATACCAAAATTATTCACAAGGTCATTATTAGTAGAAAGGGGGATTTATCATAGATAGTATTAATGAAAATCTATTTGGATTTTTCCCAGGAATATGTTTTCTAAATTTATTCATCTTGTCCTTAGAATGTGTAAACCTAATAAAGAGTAAAATAAAGGAAGGTAACAATGTACTACAAATTAATATTTTTAAGTCTTTTGAAAAAATGATATGGATCATAATATTTACTATCATAAAAAATATAGATAAGAAATGTTTTATTAGTTTAATTATATCTATTATCAACTCTGAAAGGTTATACATTCTTGTTAATGGTACCCACATAGGGTTCATTAAAATAACATGGGTTGTTATATAACCTAACCAACTCTTAGAGCTTCTCTTTTCCATTTTGGAAGATTATTTGAGAAGATGTATCAATAATTATACTCAATTTGGATTCTATAATAAACTCACAGAAAGAAGAAGTGATAAAAAACCTTAAAAATGTTTATAATGTTGATGATAGTTTACATCATAGTCATGCTTTGAGAAATACCATATCATTTACTAAATTTCTTTTTCACATTATGAGGATATGGATGGAAAAGAAATAATTTGGGAGACTAATTTAATTTTTTTAAGATGGAATTTTGGATGGAATGAAAAAAGGATAATAATAAGCCTTGGTGTTAATAAGGGATATATTCCCATAAATTACCATTATGTATTCTTATTCTTGGGATATGTTAGGAGAAACAATCTGGAGCTATATTCTCATTAATTGTAAATAAAATGTATAGTTGGGTAGGGGAGCCCATACCCCTAATGGGATGGGTGCGCCTTATCAATTATATTATTAAATCCAAAAAAATTTAGTCATTACATCTTTAGAGGTTTCCAAGAAGTCTCAAAAATGATGTCAAATACATGTATAAGAACATTATATAGACCGTTTCAGTGTATGAAAATTTGATGGTCACTCTGGTCCTAAAGGAAAGAATTAATTCCATTGAAATGGGTGTTCTAGGAATTAAGGACATCTAAATATTTAATAACTATCTTATTATAAAATTTACATGGAACATGATTTCTTATAATTCTCCCATTGGCTTTTTGTCAATAATGTTTAGAGGGAGCCTACTGAATGGTCAGTAATAGAACCTTTCATCCTCATTTTTTCTCCTCAATCAAGAACCCATTTAATGAAATCATGCATTCCACTACATGACTATTTTGAAATATTTATTGTATCAAATACTAGAGAATCATATTGCTATATTGACCACTCTAAGAAGTAATGATTATTCCATATGATAGACAACATAATTACATTGCCGAACTCATTTCACAAACTCATAGTGCTTATGGTTTTTTCCATATGCCAGTCATCTAGGAGATTAATGATCACACATTTATGGATATGGTCTCTCAAGTATTGAGTCACAATAGGGTTGGGTAGCTTAATTCTATAGATTAATAAAATATCAATTGTAGAGGATCTACGGTGAAACCATCATGGATACTCAAATTCAAGGTAGATTTCATCCAACCTTCTTACATTATTATTATTTGTAATATTTAGAAAAATAGACTTCTAAAAAATGAGAAACATAAAATTGATGTTCAATATATTTTTCAATCTTGTCAAATTTTCTTGAAGATAGTGTTGAGTGAGAAACATCATTTTTCTAGCATATTTATTTTATTGGAAACTATGGGATTATGCATGATGCCTTTTTGGAATGAGGAATGACACTAGAATTCATCTTTTTGTTCATAGTGAGCTTCAAACTAGAACAAGATTCATTGAGAAATTGTTTAACATCCTATTTTTAATGATGGAATGGATATTTTAATCTATTTGGAATTCTAAAAAGTGCTTCCTGTTTTATAATAATTAGGCCTCCATGGGTATATGTAATCTACCACTAAATAAGTATGTGTATGATTCTTCAACTATGTTTGTTTATGCTATGAAAAATATCCCAAAACCATGAACATTCATAGTCCCTTAGGTGTGACAGGAAGGCAAATGAAGAATATGGATTTCATACACATCCTCTAGATTCCACCAATTGTCTTGTAGATCAAAAGTCAATGTTGATGGAGCGACCTTTGACATGACAGGGCCCTCACTCTATGCAGGTATCATAAGCACACAACAATTATTTTTAAAAGGATACATTTTTTATTATATTGGAATTGGAATGTCATATAAGGCTGAGATATGAGCTATAATTCATTCCATCAGGTACACTATCCTATATTGTTAGAATGCCTAATGGATCAAGTTTGATTCAGATATGGCTACCAAATCATTGAAATCAAGAATGATGAATGTGACTTGAAATTTAGTACATCAATGGATTGAGTTTATTAATATTCATAATTTCCTGAATTTATTTTTGGTACATGCTTATTGATAGATAAATTATGTGTCAGATATCCATTCAATGAGGGAATTCATGGGGAAAAAATGTGATGTTATCCTTTAAGGCCCCAGGAAATATTTCACCAATGGTGGATGCAGATAACCATGGATTCATGAAATACCATATTTCTAATAACCACTTGTAATTATATTGTTTTATTAATCTTTTATTTAAATTTAACTAGGACCGGTTTGACATGATCCCAGATTTGTTGGGAATCGTTATCTTGGTTGGGGACAAGGGGGTGTACCATTTCCCTGCATTAGTCAACAGATGGAAAAATTAGAATATATATATATATATATATATATATTAATGACCTCATCTCATAGGTTTTTTTTGAATAGGTTATATGATGGGACAGTTCTTTAGTATGGATGACATTCGTTGTATATGATTCATTCTCTAACACCGTGAGACATAGAGCATGGGTTTATTTTCTTGGGAAATCCATTTTATATTTAAGACCATAGTATAATTTTCATCCCATGTGATATAACCCATATGAGTTTTATGATATCAGTTAGGTAAGAGACCCTGTAAATTATATTGACCATTAACATGTGACTATAGACTTTGGGAGTGTCTATAAATTTAGTTATGTGTGAGAGTGTTCCACGAGAGGGGTTATGCTAAGATGTGAAGGCCATAAAGAAACAAAGAATGTTTGTATTACAGTTTTTATAACTGATTCATTGGAAAAGATATCATGTTATGGGATTGGAATGAAAACACTACAGTTATTCTTTAGAGGATCACCTTGGGTGCTAGCACCAATACATTGTGACTGATTTTGAAGGGTTGGACTATTTAGGTTCTTTACTCCAGGATGATATAGGAATTTGATATGTGAGGATAATTCATTATTATTTCATATGAAATGTTTCCTAAAACATTATTTAAAGAAAATATATTATTATTATGGTGGCATAAATTTTATTTATTCATTATAGAATCGTACTTGGAATTATTTCTCACGCAAAAAATAATCCAATTGGCATAAGTAGACAAGATTTTTATAAATAAATGTAAGGGTAATTCTATTTTTTATGATAAAAACTCATGTATTATTATGATTTAGGGGGAGTATGGCGTGGTGTTCTTGATAGGTCACATGGATCATGGCTCAAAGAGTTATGGATATCAGGGTAGTTTTTCTATGGACCTTTCCTTGTTCTATCAATTTGAAAATTTTCATCTTTATTATATGTTTGAACACACCTAAGAGTACATATAGTGTATTTTTAATTTTTCTGCTATAATATATAATTTTTATCACTTGTTTTCTTTTAATGGTGAAAATTTTCCCTTGTTTTCATGTTCTTTTCATAATCCCACATAAATAGGATACACTATTCAGGCATTGTGTATAGTTTATTCATATGATGTGTGAGGTTAATGTATTTATTTTAATTACCATATTTTATATGATATTAGGATCCTTATAAGGATTAGAATTTTTAAAATTACCCACTTATTATGTGTGTATGTCTAGTAGTTTAGAGATTAGGTTATGACATAACCACGTGGTGTGTAATGTGTAAGTTCATGATCCACACCATCCATTATGGATCTTGAGCTACCAAAGTATACCCTCATATAGTAATTATTTTTCAGACTCTAAGAGATTTGAGTTAATATATTGTTATATGATTTTCATGTTCATGAATCAATTTCCATGGATATTGTTCTAAATTTTGGGTTTAAAAAATATGATAATCATGATGTGGGGTTGAGTTTAATGACCTAATGAACCATACTTTGACCAAAATATAATTTTTTAATATTTTATGATGATTGAATCATTATTGTTTCATATCAATCAACAGTTTTTCTAGGTTTAACATCAGCCCAGATCCCTTTGATTTAATATCAAAAACCCACGACTCTTTTATTTAATGCATGGTTATCATTGGGAGAAAAGGAATCACTGAAGATTATGTGATATGTTCATATCAATATATTAGTATGGTTTATATTTTTTATGGTTATATATTTGTATATGTAGCAGAGCTGAATTTATGTATGAAAAAAAAATTTCCATAAAAATTATTCGATAAATAAATCAACAGTTCAGGTTGTAAAACTTTTCTTGGTTTCAATAATTTTTATTTAGAAATAGATGTTTTATAATGAACTCCTGGAAGAAATATTTATTTTCAAATCATTCAATCATCTTTATGATAGAATTACTCACATAGAATCGTTGTCTTAAAATACATATTAAATTATTGAAAATAAATGCTTCCTTAGTATAAACATTTAAATGAAGAGTTTTGGTTTTATGAATAGAATATAGTTTATTAAAAAATGTTTTCTAAAGGGAATATTATATTTTAAAAAAGTATGAATAATAAAAAACAATAATTTGGTCAAGAAGAAAAAAAAATTTAAAATTTAAATAGTTCATGTATCGCAAGGACTATTTAAAGGATGGGTTTTTTGAATGAATCAAAACGTGGGAAATGTAATTAAATATTAAAATGAATCATTTTTAATTCATTGACATGTAATTTAAGGGATTTCATTTCATAATTTAATGTTTTAGAATATACTTTATTTTGAATATTCTATAGTCAAAATATATTATTAATTCTAATAATTGTTTTCAATATATTACTATATTTGAAATAATTTTCATAGGTTTTACAATAGAAATGTTTTTGAAAAAATATTTTTTTTAAGTGAGGATGATTTTTAATCCTTTCAAAATGTTGTTACCTATAATTTTGGATTACATTTATTTCTTATCCCATCTCTGGTTGAAGGTATGTTTTCTTCTAATAGGTTTCTCTCTTCCTTGTGTCTCTTGTATTTCCTGACCATTTAATGGAGTGGATATCATTATCATTCCTCCTTATTTTCTAGAAATTGAATGTTTTTAAATAGATAAATATGATGAATCTATTATATCAATAACAGTCAACCATATATGGTTGGTTGGGTATTCAGTGTGATAAAGAATAGTTTTTTTCAGATTATCATGTTTCATAAAGAGGAGTGGAATATTCGGTACATCATATTATTGGATATTGATCTTTTTATATGAATTTCCAATAATTTTTTGAGTACTTATGGTTTTGGGTAGACTTTTTTAGGTGTGATGTTGGATAAATTAATTAGGCTTCCGTAATGAAAATGGTGATAATACTATGTTTCATCTAGCATCATTGCCTTATTTAGGTCCATTTAGCAATTTTTATGGTTATCCTTGTGGTGAAATCTATGTTAGTATTTTTGGAAAATTGTTTGATGTGTTGTGATACTCATGTTTTTGAATTGGTAACTTTGTCTGATTTAAAATCCAAATAGACAAAGGGAAACACCAATGATATTCCTATAGTTAGCTAGATTGTGAGGCCCACTAAGTTTAATATTTCATATCATAAGTTACCATAGATGATGTTTCATTAAACATAAATAGATAAATTTAATTTTTTATTGAAGTATGTTTTTTGAACTATCTATTAGTTATTGAAGATGAATTGGATAAATTGTTTGGGATG